>CM048647.1:22367618-24867618 GCA_026413185.1 Pueraria montana var. lobata | reverse complement strand
AGGACTAGAGAAATGAATCTTTCCATAGAGATTTGAACTCATAAAGCAGAAAAAAAAAAAGGCTAGTTGAGAAGCTTCTGAAAGTTGATGCAGATACTTCCTTAAGAGGTCAACCACATGATGTTGTAAAACTTCATGAAGAGATTGACAGCCTAAAGAAGGATCTGTCCAACTTTGTCAAGGGATCTGACAACCTTAAGATGCTTTTAAAATATGAAGGTTGTAGGAGACCAAATGACAGGTCAGGGCATGGATATAAGGGAAAGAAATATATTCATGATGAAGATGCAGATGTGTGTTACTTCTGTGGGAAACCTGGACATATAACGTCCAAATGCAGACACCTGCCTAAGAGGGGAGCATCCTATGCCCTTCAAACTAACAAGAAAGGACCCAAGTCAATCTGGGTACCTAAGGATAAAATTGTTCCTGTTGCAGACATGCTTAACACCAAGAAAGAAACTCCAGTCATGGTACCTGGACAGTGGGTGCTCGCATCACATGATAGGAGAAAGGTGTATGTTCCAAAGCCTCCAACCCAAGACTGGTGGGACAGTCACTTTCGGAGGGAATCAGAAAGGGATGATATCTAGCGTGGGTAAGATTGGTATACCACCCTATCCCTGTATTGATAATGTTCTTTATGTTAAAGGTCTCAAGCATAATCTACTTAGCATAAGTCAATTATGTGATAGTTGATATGATGTTGCCTTAACAAAGGTGAATGAATAGTCAAGAACTCTGATGGATCCCTTCTCTTTACTGCAAAGAGGCAAGGTAATCTCTACAAGATTAAACTTAGGGAACTATCAAGTCAAAATGTTTCATGCTTAGTTTCAGTTAAAGAAAATCATTGGCTATGGCATAAAAGACTTGGGCATGCCAGCTTGAGATTAATCTCAAAGCTTAATAGGCACAACCTCGTGAGAGGATTACCAAGTATGTCATATGAAGATGATCTTCTTTGTGAAGCCTGTCAGAAAGGGAAATAAGTAAAAAATTCTTTTTAAAGTAAAAACATTGTTTCCACTGTGGACGATGCTTTGGAAGATGAAAGCTGGGTCAAAGCAATGCAAGATGAATTTGACCAATTTCAAAAGAACGATGTCTGGAAACTTGTAGAACTCCCTAATAACAAAGAAGCAATAGGAGATAAATGGGTGTTCAGAAACAAATTGGACGAAACAGGTAATGTTATGAGAAACAAAGCCAGACTGGTAGCAAAAGGTTACTCACAACAAGAAGGTATAGATTATACTGAAACTTACGCACCTGTTGCACGTCTAGAGGCAATTCGCATTTTACTATCATTTGCAGCTCATAGCAATATGAAGCTATATCAAATGGACGTAAAAAGTGTATTCCTCAATGGACTGATAAAAGAAGAAGTATATGTGGAGCAACCCCTAGGGTTTGAGAGTTATGCTTTTCCTAATCATGTTTTCAAACTTAACAAAGCATTATATGGACTAAAACAAGCACTGAGAGCTTGGTATGAAAAACTCAGCTCATTTCTTTTAGAAAATGGTTTCTTAAGAGGAAAAGTAGACACTACACTATTTCGCAAAGATTATTCTTCTAATTTCATTATTGCTCAAGTATATGTTGATGATATCATATTTGGTGCTACTAACGAATCTCTTTGTGAAGAATTTGCTAAGTTAATGCAAACAGAATTCGAGATGAACATGATGGGAAAACTAAAATTCTTCGTTGGATTGCAAATCAAGCAAACTGATAAAGGCATATACATACATCAGACCAAGTATGTTAAGGAGCTTCTCAAGAAGTTCAAAATGGACTATGGAAAGCCAAGGAAAACTCCTATGCACCCAACAACAGTACTTGGACTGGACGATGGTTCAAAGAAGGTGGACAACACCCTATACAGAGGAATGATAGGATCACTCCTATACCTCACAGCGTCCAGACCTGACATCATGTTCAGCGTATGCTTATGTGGCAGATTCCAATTTGACCCAAGGGAAGTTCACTTAACTGCTGTTAAAAGAATCTTTCGATATCTTGTTGGAACAACTAATCTTGGTCTACATTTCAAAAGGCAGAAGGATTTCAGATTAGTTGGATACTATGATGCTGACTATGCTGGAGACAGAATTGAAAGAAAAAGCACTAGTGGAGGATGTCACTTCATTGGTGGAAACTTAGTCTCCTGGATATGCAAGAAGCAAGGAATTGCACTATCCACTGCTGAAGCAAAGTATATTTCAGCTACAAAGTGCTACTCTCAAATCCTATGGATCAAGCATCAACTTGAGGACTACAGCATATATGAGAGTAACATTCCTATCTTCTGTGATAGCAAAGCTGCAATTGATCTTTCTAAAAACCCAATATTGCATTCAAGGGCAAACCATATAGAAATTAAACATCACTTTATAAGAGATCATGTTCAGAAGGGTACTGTGGAATTACATTTTGTAACCACAGATAATCAGCTAGCTGATATATTTACAAAACCCCTTACTGAAGACAAGCTCGTCGTCCTTCTGAGGAATAGACTTGGCATGGGTCTTGTAAAAGAATGATTAAAATCCATATGTAGCGTCCAATGTGACAAACAGCGTCCAATGGACATGTCGTCCAAAGGTAACTTTGCATGCACGTGCACTGCATATGCTACACTTAAGTCCAATGACTGGACGATATTTTTTTTTTCTATTTAACATTGTTTTAATAGCCAAAACGGTTTCGTTTTGTGTAATTGCGAATTAATGCCCTATGCTGAGTCACCTAGTTGTTAATAACCGTACACAGTTACCTATATCCTCAACACGTCTCATCATGGCGGGTCTTATGGCATAACCTCCATTTCAAATATTCACAAAAGCCCAAAATCGTTTCGTGTTCTCCAAACAGAGCCTATACTTAAACTAACAAATTCACTCAGAAAATTACTTTACCAAATTTCCCTTCTCCGAAATTATCTTCTACCGCCAGCATTCTCCTTCTCTCTCTCTCAGAAAACCTAAACACTATCTGCAAAACCTAAAAATCAAACCTTTAACATCATGATGAACTATGCTAACTCAAGCAACTCTGAACTTGATGTTCATACCTACCCTGAAACCATTATAGTGTCTCAAGGTGTTGCCACTGTTCACGTTGAGAACTTATTCGACATTGAAAAACTATAAAAGTTGGGTCTGAATCTCGATGAAAGTCTTCTAAAATGCAGAATCAGAGAATACTTCAACGAAAACCAGAAGATATTTCCAGAACTGATCAGAATGTTCTGGAGGAACACAAGATTCCAGAACTCAAGGGAACTCGTGTCCACTATGCTTGGACGAGAAGTGATTTTGTCTACTGAATCTATAGCCAAAGTCACTAGTTGTATCAGGGAACAAAATCAGTACAAGTCAGAGTGGGCGAAGCAATATGGAAACTACGTTGGAAAGGTACTGTGCAAGAACAAGTCTACAGATTCATCCAAGATTGAGTACAAGAATCTATGTGAAGAAGCAAAGATATGGCAGCAAGTGTGCAACAAGAGCATTTTGCGCAAAGCTGGGGTCTAAGGACTTAGTCACAGACTTACACAAGTTCATGATATTTCATCTAATGGAAGGTATCCCATTCAACCTACCTCACACCATTTACATCAATATTCTATGAATGATGAAAACTATTGGTGGAAATGATGACATCTTCTATGCCGCACTACTAAATAAGATCCTCTGGGATCAGAAAGTATACCAATGTTTCTTTGATGAGTTGGACAAAGATGATCATGAAAACATTGTGAAGAAAGGAGAAATAGTTGCAACACAGCAGAATTTTGGTGAATCAAACATCAAGCCAATGAAGATAAAGCTCACAGCAAAGGTCCTAAGGGATTTGGACGAGGACAGTATAAATAAGAAACGTCATGAACAAAGCAGACTCATTTCAAATGATGATGAAGAAGAAATTGATCTTCTTGGTCTTGGAAGAAAGATCAAACGATTGATGAAGGAACAAGGAAGCAGGAAAGTAACAAGACACATGTCGCAACAGCATGAAGAAGATGCAGAAAAAGAAAGAAGGACCAAGAAAAGACATGTTGATCCTGCTCCGTCCAGTCCACCTGCTGAGAAGTGTCCAAGGACTGCTCCGTCCAAACCAAAACAGGATGAGCTGCGTCCAAAGACTGCTCCAATGAAGCTTGCATGAAAAATCTAGAGTTTGCAAACTGAAAATGCTTGACAACTCCGATGATGAGGATCAAATGCCCATTTTCCAGATTAAAAGAAAAGCTCAAGAGATGGAGTCTGCACAGCAGAAGAAACAAAAGGTATCTGATGCATCCAAAACTGGTGTCACAGTCTTTCCTACTAAAGTACCTAGACGAGTAAAAACTCAGGTAGCAACGCCAAGGAAAGTTCTGATTAAACTCCCCACCTCTCAAGACACTGAGAGTGAATCTACAAGTGCTCCACAACCTGCTCCAACAGTTGCTTCAACAGTCACATCAGCACATCGTCCAACTCTCAAATTAAACTTATCTAGATTTGTGCGTCCAAGGGATGCTTGGAGAGATGCATGGCCTCAATGGACGATTCCACCAAAGGGGAAGACAAAAGAAGAAGAAGACAAGGAAAGGTTTCCTGTTTCATTCCTTAAAAGGAATGAACAGAACTATTGTAAGAAAAGTGATGTTATTTGGACAGCTCGACAGGAACCACTGGAGAGGAGTCTAACTTCAGTATCTGCACCTGAATGGACGAGGTATGACTATGTTCATCCTCTACTGAATTTGCTTTATTACCAGAAGGGACCATTATCAGCAATCCTCCACCAACTTGGACGAGAGCATCTTATCCAAACCTCGTTCGGATGGAACGACCTTATATATGTCCAACTGGTACTCAACAAAGGGTGCGTCCAGCTGAAGATGTACCTCCTGAGCCAGAGGTTGAAATTGCATCAAATCTTGCTAAAACTGTGGCTAAACAAAAGGGCAAGACTCAAAGGAAGAGGAAGCCAACAACAAAGAAGTCATCTCCCAGCAATCTTGATGAATTGGATGCTGAACTGCAATTAGCCATTAAAGAAAGTCTGGACCCATCCAAGGCAAACCAGCGTCCAGAGGTGCAATGGATCAAAGATGTTCACATCTGGACTCCCATCACAAAATTTCTTCCACTACCACCTGGAACTCCAGTGCTCAACTTTCAGCCCAGTGATTATGACGATCTTGGCAAACTGCTCCAACAAATGTACATTCAAGACCAAGTTGTTGCTTATCCACCCAACCTCCACATCAGACGTTCCATGGATATCAAGTTTGTACTTCATAAGGTATGTCCTAGACTACCTCTATATGATGCTGGAAAGAAGAAAGGGTTTAAGTACTATGGCACAGAGATGCCTAGTAGAGATGAAAAGTTCAACTCTCATCTTCCTCACATACCTGGAATCACCTTTTGATAAGACTGGAAAGCTAACAAGGCCCCTAGGCACTTTTGACACCATGATCTTCTGGCGTCAAATTGTGTGGGCAGACACTCAGGAAGCCTCAACCTCTGGATGCTCCAAGGATTCCTTCTTTCATCCTCCAGAAGGACTTGAAGTCCTGCGTCCAATCAAGACATGTCATTTCTCTGATACCTTTGCGTGCTTTCTGACTAATAATGATGATTTTCTAGAAGTTTTAAGGACACTGCCAATCATCAGAAGCAACAAAGTATATGACCTTAGAAGTCTTGACCGCTCTGAATTTGTACACGAAGTTCAAAGGCTTCATGATCTTCAAAAGGCTGAAGAAGAAAGAGCTTTACAAGAGCAAGCTGAAAGAGAACGAGCTGAACAAGCTCGCTTGGAACATGAACGAGCAGTGCAAGCTAAGCAAGCTCACCTGGTGGAAATTGAAAATGAGCAAGCTAGAATTGCTACTAAAGAAAAAGCTGAGCCGATTGCCAAACCAACAATCACACAAGCAGAATTGCATGAAGCCTCTGCAAAAGTCACTAATATGCTCATCCATTTGGACTTACAGTCTGAGGTACAAGGTGACGTGGAACACCTTGTCACCTCTCATGAGGAACAAACAGTCCAATCTGGCACGTCCAAAGATGAAGCTTTGCAACATATGGCTGAGACTAAAGCGCCACAACCAAAGGAGTCCACTGCTAAAAAGCCTACTTCAGAGGTTGCCACAAGCCAACCAATTATTTGTGCGTCCAATCAAGCACACTCTGGAACTAGACAAATGATTCCTACAGGGTCTTCAAGTCTAAGGGCTATTACTCCCTTGCACTTTGTTGAACCTCGAGGAGTCTCTGAGGACAGAGTGAACGAGATTGTTCAACAGGCTCTAAAACAACAACAACTGGAAACCAAAGCTACTCTTCATGCCTTTCAGGAAAGACAACAAGCAGAAGCCGCACAACACCGATTAATGTTGCAAAATGCTATTACTGATCAGTTCATGCACCTCTCACAGATGTTGGTAAATCAAATTCAATCCACTACTGCTAACCTCATTGGCACTGTTATTCATCAAGTTCCTCCTGTTCAACCCATACCTCAACAACAACCACCTGTTAACCACCCTGCACCACCTCCTCAAGCACCACCAGAACAACCACTACCACCACCACAAGATCCACCTCAAAAGCCCTAGGTGACCATGATGGTCAAATCATTTTTCCATCTTTCAAACCTTTTTTTATTTTGTTGATGACAAAGGGGGAGAAATTGGAATTTTTGTTGTCATAGAGTATTTTTTTTTGTTGCACTACTCTGTGAAATCGCTGTGGCTGTTCATTGAATACATATGAGGTGTTTTTTATCGTAATTTCCGCATCCATATCTATGATATGCTTTTCACTCTGATAACTATCATCTCTGATACATTCTTATCATGCAGTGTTATCTGATATATATTTCTTAAACTCAATCATTATGTTTCTATGTGTACAGTATGTCCAATGAGCAACTATTTTTGTTAAGTGTAAAATTCAGCGTCCAATACACTAATTATAAAACATGCGTCCAAATCCATTGAGAAAACCAGTGTGTAAACACTGCATCCATTCAAGGAAGCGTCCAATGCAATTATAACTTACATCATCCCTATCTAGCAAACAGTTATATAATGCATCCATAATTGAGTAGAAGTACACTTATGCTTTTCGATGATGATTCTCTGAAATGTTCTATTATTCCCTCTCTTTTCTAATGTGACATTTCATTTGAATATTCGAAAAGTGTACCACAGGGAGCAGAAAAGCCTCTCTCTGCAGAAACCGTACAAGTAGTGGAGGCACTGCATGTATTGTTGTCTTCTCCATCTCTCCACCCCAAGCTAACACGTAGCAACGGTCATATGATTGTGAGAGGCGGTTATTGACAAAGGCACAGATCCCACAACGGATATCTTCACCAAGCTGCCTATAAATAGAGGAACAAGCTCACATTTTGAAGAGAGAATTTTTCAAGTTTTTAGAAGAGCTGTAACTCTGCCAAATCGATTGGACGACCTACACTTGTGCGAAAAGAGCAATCTACTTAGCTTTTCTAAGTTATTCTGTGTAATTGAGTTTTTATTGTAATATCCTCTCTGTGAGAGCTGTTTATTTAACTTGTACTCAAACAGTTTCTGTTTTGAAAGCCAGGAGTGGCTTAGTGACAAAGAATACTTGGGTGTTCTTTAATCTCAGGGGGAGATTAAAGGTGTGCCAGAAGTGGCCTAGAGAATACTTGTAGCCAGGAGTGGCAGGGCATATAATACTTGTTTGTAATCAGAACTTGATTAGTGGAACCCTTCAAAGTTTTTGAAGGAGAACTGGACGTAGTTCAGGTTGAGTGAACCAGTATAAACCAAGTGTTTTTACTCTATCGCTTTCAAGCTTACTTGCTATTCTCTTAAGTTATTTCTTCACACTTTGCGCACAAGGTTCTTTATATCCTATTTACGAAAATCTCTTATTTACGCCTGGACGATTAACAAGAAAACGAAGTTTCACTAAACTTTCATTTTAACTATTGGACGATACTTGTGATCTTGTGTTTTACAAGTCCCTTGTGAAACCTAAGATATTTTATCTCCATCTTTGCGAAAAGTTTTTTTTTAATAATATAACTTGCACACTTTCAACCCCCTTCTAGTGTGAATCTCTACATTTCAAAAAGTGCTCCGAGCATTAATGTTTTTTATGCATAAGAATGCACCAGGGATCACGGGGCACCAAAAGTCTTATTTTCACATGAAAATTTCACAAATGGCCAAAAATGTACCACGGGCACCAAAATTGGACCACGGGGCACCACGGACCTCAAAACTGAAAAGTGTTCCAAGCAGTATGGTTTTTTATGCATAAGAATGCACCAGGGATCACGGGATACCAAAATCCAAAAGTCATTTTTTCGCAAGAAAAAATTGCACAATGGGTCGAAAATGCTCCACGAGCACCAAAGTTGGAACACGGGACACCACGGACCTCAAAACTGAAAAGTGCTCCAAGAATTATGGTTTTTTATGCATAAGAATGCACTAGGGATCACGGGGCACCAAAACCCAAAAGTCTTATTTTTGCACGAAAATTGCGCAATGGGGCGAAAATGCATCACAGGCACCTAAATTGGACCACAGGGCAACTCGGACCTCAAAACTGAAAAGTGCTATGAGCATTATGATTTTTTATGCATAAGAGTGCACCAAGGATCACGGGGTACCAAAACCCACGAAAATTGCACAATGGGTTGAAAATGCATCACGGGCACCAAAATTGGAATACGGGGCACCTCGGACCTCAAAACTGAAAAGTGCTATGAGTATTATGGTTTTTTATGCAGAAGAATGCACCAAGGATCACGGGGTACCAAAACCCACGAAAATTGCACAATGGGTCGAAAATGCACCAAGGGCACCAAAGTTGGACCACGGGGCACCACGGAGCTGAAAACTGAAAAGTGTTCCAAGCATTATGGTTTTTTATGCATAAGAATGTACAGGGATCACGGGGCACCAAAACCCAAAAGTCTTATTTTCGCACGAAAATTGCACAAAGGGCCGAAAATGGACCACGGCCACCAAAATCGGACCACGGGGCACCTCGGACCACAAAACTGAAAAGTGCTACGAGTATTATGATTTGTTATGCGTAAGAATGCACCAGGGATCACGGGGTACCAAAACCCAAAAGTCTTATTTTAGCACGAAAATTCCACAATGGGTCGAAAATGAACCACGGGCACCAAAATTAGACCCCGGGACACCACGGACCTCAACACTGAAAAGTGCTCCAAGAATTATGGTTTTTTATGCATAAGAATGCAACAGGGATCACGGGACACCAAAACCCAAAAGTTTTATTTTTACACAAAAATTGAACCATGGGACGAAAATGCATCACAGGCGCCTAAATTGGACCACGGGGCACCTCGGACCTCAAAACTAAAAAGTGCTATTAGCATTATGGTTTTTTATGCATAAGAATGCACCAAGGATCACGGGGCACCAAAACCCAAAAGTCTTAATTTTGCACGAAAATTGGATAACGAGCCGAAAATGCACCACGACCATAAAAATTGGACCACAGGGCACCTCCGACCTCAAAACTCAAAAGTTCTCCTATCATTATGATTTTTTATGCCAAAGAATGTACTAGGGATCACAGGGCACCAAAACCCAAAAGTCTTATTTTCGCACGAAAATTGCACAATGGGTCGAAAATGTGCCACGGGAACGAAAGTTGGACCACGGGGCACCACGAAACTCAAAACTGAAAAGTGTTCCAAGTATTATGGTTTTTTATGAATAAGAATGCACCAGGGAACACGGGCCACCAAAACCCAAAAGTCTTATTTTCGCACGAAAATTGCACCAATGGCCGAAAATGCACCACCGGCAGCAAAATTGGACCACAGGGCACCACGGACTTGAAAACTGAAAATTCCTCCGAGAATTATGGTTTTTTATACATAAGAATGCACCAGGGATCACGGGGCACCAAAACCCAAAAGTCTTATTTTCGCACGAAAATTGCACAAATGGCCGAAAATGCACCACCGGCACCAAAGTTGGACCACGGGCCACCACGGACATCAAAACTAAAAAGTGTTCCAAGCATTATGGTTTTTCATCCATAAGAATGCACCAGGGATCACGTGGCACCAAAACCTAAAAGTCTTATTTTCGCACAAAAATTGCACAATAGGCCGAAAATGCACCACGAGCACGAAAATTGGACCTCGGGACACCTCGGACCTCAAAACTGAAAAGTTCTATGAGCATTATGGTTTTTTATGAATAAGAATGCACCAAGGATCACGGGGCACCAAAACCAAAAAGTCATATTTTCGCACGAAAATTGCACAAATTGCCGAAAATGCACCACCGGGACCAAAATTGGAGCATGGGGCACCACGGATCTCAAAACTGACACGAGCTCCAAGCATGATGGTTTTTATGCATAAGAATGCACCAGGGATCACGGGACACCAAAATCGAAAATCTTATTATCCCACGAAAATTTCACAAATGGCAGAAAATGCACCACCGACACCAAAATTGGACCACAGGGCACCACAGACCTCAAAACTGAAAAGAGCTCCAAGCATTATGATTTTTTATGCATAAGAATGCACCGGGGATCATGGTGAACCAAAACCCAAAATTCTTATTTTCACACGAAAATTGCACAATAGGCAGAAAATGCATGACAGGCACCAAAATTGGACCACGGGGCACCTTTGACCTCAAAACTGAAAAGTGCTATAAACATTATGATTTTTTATGCATAAGAATGCACTAGGGTTAACAGGGCACCAAAACCCCAAAGTCTTATTTTCGCACGAAAATTGCATAAATGGCCGAAAATGCATTACTAGCACCAAAATTGGACCACGGGGCATCACAGACCTCAAAACTGAAAAGTGCTCCGAGCATTATGGTCTATTATGCATAAGAATGCACCAAGGATCATGGGGCACCAAAATCCAAAAGTCTTATTTTGGCACGAAAATTGCAGAAATGGTCGCAAATGCACAACCAGCAACAAAATTGGACCACGGGGCACCACGGACCTCAAAACTGAAAAGTATTCCAAGCATTATGGTTTTTTATTTATAAGAATGCACCAGGGATCACGGGGCACCAAAACCCAAAAGTCTTATTTTCGCACGAAAATTGCACAATGGGTCGAAAATGCACCACGGGTATCAAAATTGGACCACGGGGCCCCTCAGACCTCAAATTTGAAAAGTGCTCAGAGCATTATGATTTTTTAGGCATAAGAATGCACCAGGGATTACGGGGTACCAAAACCCAAAAGTCTTATTTTCCCACGAAAATTGCACAATGGGTCGAAAATGCACCACGGGGCACCACGGACCTGAAAACTAAAAAGTGTTCCAACCATTATGGTTTTTTATGCATAAGAATGCACAAGGGATCACAGGGCACCGAAACCCAAAAGTCTTATTTTCGTACGATAATTGCAGAATGTGCCGAAAATGCACCATGGGCCCCATAATTGGAACACGGGGCACCTCAGACCTCAAAACTGAAAAGTTCTCCGAGCATTATGTTTTTTTTTTTTGCATAAGAATGCACTAGGGATCACGGGGCATAAAAACCCAAAAGTCTTATTTTCGCACGAAAATTGCACAATGGGTCGAAAATTCACCACGGGCACCAAAGTTGGACCACAGGGCACCATGGACCTCAACACTTAAAAGTGTTCCAAACATTATGGTTTTTTATGCATAAGAATGCACCATGGATCATGGGGCACCAAAACCCAAAAGTTTTATTTTCGCACAAAAATTCCACAATGGGTCGAAAATGCACCACGTCACCAAAATTGGACCACATAGCAACTAGAACCTCAAAACTTAGAAGTTCTCTGAGCATTCTGGTTTTCTATCCATAAGAATGCACCAGGAATCACGGGGCACCAAAACCCAAAAGTGTTATTGTCGCACGAAAATTGCACAAATGGCGAAAAATGCACCCCCGACACCAAAATTGGACCACGGGGCACCACGAACCTCAAGACTGAAAAGTCTTCCGAGCATTATGGTAGTTTTTATGCATAAGAATGCACCAGGGATCATGGGGCACCAAAACCCAAAAGTCTTAGTTTCGTACGAAAATTGCACAAAGTGCCGAAAATACACCACGGGCACAAAAATTGGACCACTTGGCACCTCGGACCTCAAAACTGAAAGTGCTATGAGCATTATGGTTTATTATGCATATGAATGCACCAGGGATCATAGGGCACCAAAACCCAAAAGTCTTATATTCGCACGAAAATTGTACAATGGGTAGAAAATACACCACGGGCACCCAAGTTGGACCATGGGACACCACGGACCTCAAAACTGAAAAGTGCTCCAAGCATTATGGTTTTTTATGCATAAGAATGCATCAAGGATCACGGGGCACCAAAACCCAAAAGTCTTATTTTCGCACGAAAATTGCACAAATGGCCGAAAATGCAACACCGGCACCAAAATTGGACCGCGGGGCACCACGGACCTCAAAACTGAAATGTGTTCCAGGCATTATGGTTTTTTATGCATAAGAATGCACCAGGGATCACGGAGCACCGTAATCCAAATGTCTTATTTTCGCACGAAAATTGTATAATGGGCTGAAAATTCACCATGGGCACCAAAATTGGACCACGTGGCACCTAGGACCACAAAATTGAAAGGTTCTATGAGCATTATGGTTTTTTCTACATACGAATGCACCAGGGTTCACGGGGCACCAAAACCCAAAAGTCTTATTTTCGCACGAAAACTGTAGAAATGGCCGAAAATGCACCACCCACACCAAAATTGGACCACGGGACACCACGAACCTCAAAACTGAAAAGTACTCAAAGCATTATGGTTTTTTATGCATAAGAATGCACCAGGGATCACGGTGCACTAAAACCCAAAAGTTTTATTTACGCACGAAAATTGCACAATGGGCCGAAAATGCAACACTTGCACCAAAATTGGATCACGGGGCAACTTCGAACTAAAATCTGAAAAGTGCTATGAGGATTATGGTTTTTTATGCATACGAATGCACCAGGGATCATGGGGCACCAAAACCCAAAAGTTTTATTTTCACCCTAAAATTGTACAAATGGACGAAAATGAACCACCAGCACCAAAATTGGACCACGGGGCACCACGGACCTCAAAACTTAAAAGTGCCCCGAGCATTATGGTTTTCTATGCATAAGAATACGCCAAGGATCACGGGGCTCCAAAACCTAAAAGTCTTATTTTCGTACAAAAATTGTACAATTGGCTGAATATGCACCACGAGCACCAAAATTGGACCACGGGGCACCTCGGACCTCAGAACTGAAACGTTCTCTGAGCATTATGGTTTTTTCTGCATAAGAATGCACAAGGGTTCACGGGGCACCAAAACCCAAAAGTCTTATTTTCGCACGAAAATTGCACAATGGATCGAAAATGCACCACCAGCACCAAAATTGGATCACGGGGCACCTTGGAACTCAAATCTAAAAAGTGCTATGAGGATTATGGTTTTTTATGCATACGAATGCACCAGGGATCACAGGGCACCAAAATCCAAAAGTCTTATTTTCGCACTAAAATTGCACAATGGGCCAAAAATGCACCACGGGCACTACAATTGAACCACGGGGCACCTCAGACCTCAAAACTGAAAGGTTCTTAGAGCATTATGGTTTTTTAAGCATAAGAATGCACCATGGATCACTAGGGCACCAAAACCCAAAAGTCTTATTTTTGTATGAAAACGGTACAATGGGCCGAATATGCACCACAGGCACCAAAATTGGACCACGGGGCACCTCGGACCTCAAAACTGAAAAGTTCTCCGAGCATTATGGTTTATTCTGCATAAGAATGCACCAGGGTTCACGGGGCACCCAAACCCAAAAGTCTTATTTTCGCACGAAAATTGCACAATGGACCGAAAATGCACCACCAGCACCAAAATTGGACCATGGGGCACCACAGACCTCAAAACTTAAAAGTGCTCCGAGCATTATGGTTTTTTTTGCATAAGAATGCACCAGGGATCACGGGGCACCAAACCCAAAATTCTTATTTTCGCAAGAAAATTGTACAATGGGATGAAAATGCACCACGGGCACCAGAATTGGACCACGGGGCACCTCGGACCTCAAAACTGAAAAGTGCTTCGACCATTATGGGTTTTTATGCATAAGAATGTAGTAGGAATCACGGGGCACCAAAACCTAAAAATCATATTTTCACACAAAAATTGAACAATAGGCCGAAAATGTACCACGGGCACCACAATTGGACCACGGGGCACCTCGGACCTTAAAACTTAAAAGTGGTCCGATCATTATGGTGTTTTATGCATAAGAATGCACCAGGGATCACGGGGCACCAAAACCCAAAAGTTTTAAGTTTGCACGAAATTTGCGCAAATGGCCGAAAATGCACCACTAGCACCAAAATTAGACCACGAGGCACCACGGACCTCAAAATTGAAAAGTGTTCCAAGCATTATGATTTTTTATGCATAAGAATTTCCCAGGGATCACGGGGCACCAAAACCCAAAAGTCTTATTGTCGCACAAAAATTGAATAATGGGCCGAAAATGCACCACGGGCACGAAAATTGGACCACAAGGCACCTCGGACCTCAAAAATGAAAAGTGCTCTGAGCATTATGGTTTTTTATGCATAAGAATGCACCATGGATCATGTGGCACAAAAACCCAAAAGTTTTATTTTCGCACAAAAATTGCACAAATGGCCGAAAATGCACCACCAGCACCAAAATTGGGCCACGGGGCACCACGCACCTCAAAACTTAAAAGTGCTTCGAGAATTGTGGTTTTTTATGCATAAGAATGCACCAGAGATCACGGGGCACCGAAACCCAAAAGTCTTATTTAAGGACGAAAATTGCATAAAGGGCCGAAAATGCACCACCGGCACCAAAATTGTACGACGGGGCACCTCAAACCTCAAAACTTAAAAGTGCTATGAGAATGATGGTTTTTGGGGATAAGAATCCACCAGGGATCATGGGGCAGCAAAACCCAAAAGTCTTACTTTCACATGAAAATTGCACAAATGGCCAAAAATGCACCATCGGCACCAACATTGGACCACAGGGCACCACGACCCTCAAAACTTAAAAGTGGTAAGATCATTATGGTTTTTTATGCATAAGAATGCACCAGGGATCACGTGGCACTAAAACCCAAAAGTCTTATTTTCGCACGAAAATTGCACAAATGGCCGAAAATGCACCACCGACACCAAAATTGGATCACGGGGCACCAGGGACCTCAAAACTGACAAGGGCTCTAAGCATCATGGTTTTTTAGGCATAAGAATGCACCAGGGATCACGGGGCACCAAAACCCAAAAGTTTTATGTTCGCACGAAAATTGCACAAATGCCCGAAAATGCACCACCATCACCAAAAATGGACCACGGGGCACCAAGGACATCAAGACTGGAAACTGTTCCAAGCATTATGGTATTTTATGCATAAGAATGCACCAATGATCATGGGGCACAAAAACCCAAAAGTCTTACTTTCGCACGAAAATTGCACAATGGGCCGAAAATGCACCACGGCCACAAACATTGGACCACTGTGCACCTCGGACCTCAAAACTGAAAAGTGCTTCAAGCATTATGGTTTTATTATGCATAATAATGCGCCAGGGATCACGGGGCACCAAAACCCAATAGTCTTATTTTTGCACGAAATTCTCACAAATGGCCGAAAATGCACCACAGGCACCACAATTGTACCACGGGGCACCACGGACCTCAAAACTGAAAAGTGCTTCGAGCATTATGGTTTTTTATGCATAAGTATGCACCAGGGATCATGGGGCTCCAAAACCCAAAAGTCTTATTTTCGCACAAAAATTGCACAAATGGCCGAAAATGCAACCCCGGCACCAAAATTGGACCACGAGGCACCACGAACCTCAAGACTGAAAATTGTTCTGAGCATTATAGTTTTTTACGCATAAGAATGGACCAAGCATCATGGGGCACCAAAACCCAAAAGTCTTATTTTCGCACGAAAATTGTACAATGGGCTGAAAATGCACCACGTGCACCAAAGTTGGACCACGGGGCACCACGGACCTCAAAATTGAAAAGTGTTCCGAGCATTATGGTTTTTTATGCATAAGAATCCACGAGGGATCACGGGGCACCAAAACCCAAAAGTCTTATTTTCGTACGAAAATTGCACATTGTGCCGAAAATGCACCACGGGCACCAAAATTGGACGACAGGGCACCTCGGACCTCAAAACTGAAAAATGCTTTGAGCATTATGGTTTTTGATGCATTAGAATGCAGCAAGGACCACGTGACACCAACATCCTAAAATCTTATTTTCGCACGAAAATGCACCTCCGACACCAAAATTGGACCACGAGGCACCACGACCCTCAAGACTGATAACTGTTCCAAGCATTATGGTTTTTTATACAGAAGAATGGACCAAGGATCACGGGGCACCAATACCCAAAAGTCTTATTTTCACACGAAAATTGCACAATGGGCCGAACATACACCACGGGCACCAAAATTGGACCACGGGGCACCTCGGACCTCAAAGTGGACAAGTGCTTCAAGCATTATGGTTTTTTATGTATAAGAATGCACCAGGGATCACGAGGCATCAAAACCCAAAAGTCTTATTTTCACAAGAAAATTGCACAATTGGCCGAAAATGCACCACGTGCACCAAAATTGGACCACGGGGCACGACGCACCTCAAAACTTAAAAGTGCTCTGAGAATTATGGTTTTTTATGCATAAGAATGCACCAGAGATCACGGGGCACCAAAACACAAAAGTCTTATTTACGGACGAAAATTGCACAAAGGGTCGAAAATGCACCACCGGCACCAAAATTGGACCACGGGGCACCTCAAACCTCAAAACTTAAAATTGCTATGAGAATTATGGTTTTTTATGCATAAGAATCCACCAGGGATCATGGGGCACCAAAACCCAAAAGTCTTATCTTCACATGAAAATTGCACAAATGGCCGAAAATGCACCATCGGCACCAACATTGGACCACGGGGTACCACGACCCTCAAAACTTAAAAGTGGTAAGATCATTATGGTTTTTTATGCATAAGAAGGCACTAGGGATCACGTGGCACCAAAACCCAAAAGTCTTATTTTCGTACGAAAATTGTACAAATGGCCGAAAATGCACCACCGGCACCAAAATTGGATCACGGGGCACCAGGGACCTCAAAACTGAAAAGTGTTCCAAGCCTTATGGTGTTTTATGCATAAGAATTCCCCAGGGATCACGGGGCACGAAAACCCAAAAGTGTTATTTTCGCACGAAAATTGTACAATGGGCTGAAAATGCACCACGGGCACCAATATTGGACCACGGGGAACCATGGACCTCAAAACTGAAAAGTGTTCTGAGCATTATGGGTATTTATGCATAAGAATGCACCAGGGATCACAGGGCACCACAACCCAAAAGTCTTATTTTCGTAGGAAAATTGCGCAATGGGTAGAAAATGCACCACGGGCACCAAAATTGGACCAGGGGGCACCTCGGACCTCAAAGCTTAAAAGTGCTTCAAGCATTATGGTTTTTTATGCATAAGAATGCAGCAGGGATCACGGGGCTTCAAAACCCAAAAGTCTTATTTTCGCACGAAAATTGCTCAAATGGCCCAAAATGCACCACCGGTACCAAATTTGGACCACGGGGCACCACGGACTTCAAAATTGAAAAGTGTTCCGAGCATTATGGTTTTTTATGCATAAGAATCCACGAGGGATCACGGGGCACCAAAACCCAAAAGTCTTATTTTCATACGAAAATTACACATTGGGCCGAAAATGCACCACGGGCACCAAAATTGGACCACAGGGCACCTCGGACCTCAAAACTGAAAAATGCTTTGAGCATTATGGTTTTTGATGCATTAGAATGCAGTAGGGACCACGTGACACCAACACCCTAAAGTCTTATTTTCGCACGAAAATTGCACAAATGGCCGAAAATGCACCCCGACACCAAAATTGCACCACGAGGCACCACGACCCTCAAGACTGATAACTGTTCCTAGCATTATGGTTTTTTATACAGAAGAATGGACCAAGGATCACGGGGCACCAATACCCAAAAGACTTATTTTCACACGAAAATTGCACAATCGGCCGAACATACACCACGTGCACCAAAATTGGACCACGGGGCACCTCGGACCTCAAAGCTGACAAGTGCTTCAAGCATTATGGTTTTTTATGCATAAGAATGCACCAGGGATCACGAGGCACCAAAACCCAAAAGTCTTATTTTAGCAAGAAAATTGCACAATTGGCCGAAAATGCACCACGTACACCAAAATTGGACCACGGGGCGCCACGCACCTTAAAACTTAAAAGTGCTCCGAGAATTATGGTTTTTTATACATAAGAATGCACCAGAGATCATGGGGCACCAAAACACAAAAGTCTTATTTTCGCACGAAAATTGCACAATGGGTCGAAAATGCACCATGGGCACCAAAATTGGTCTACTAGGCACCTCGGACCTTAATACTTAAAAGTGCTTCCAGCATGATGGTTTTTTATGCATAAGAAGGCACTAGGGATCACGTGGCACCAAAACCCAAAAGTCTTATTTTCGTACGAAAATTGTACAAATGGCCGAAAATGCACCACCGGCACCAAAATTGGATCACGGGGCACCAGGGACCTCAAAACTGACAAGGGCTCCATGCATTGTGCTTTTTTATGCATAAGAATGCACCAGGGATCACGTGGCACCAAAACTGAAAAGTGTTATTTTCGTACGAAAATTGCACAAATGGCCGAAAATGCACCACCAGCACCAAAATTTGACCACGGGGCACTACGTACCTCAAAACTGAAAAGTGTTCCAAGCACTATGGTTTTTTATGCATAAGAATTCCCCAGGGATCACGAGGCACCAAAACCCAAAAGTCTTATTTTCGCACAAAAATTGAATAATGGGCCGAAAATGCACCATGGGCACGAAAATTGGACCACGGGGCACCTCAGACCTCAAAAATGAAAAGTGATTTGAGCATTATGGATTTTTATGCAAAATAATGCACCACGGATCACGGGGCACAAAAACCCAAAAGTCTTATTTTCACACAAAAATTGCACAATGGGCCGAACATACACCACGGGCACCAAAATTGGACCACGGGGCACCTCGGACCTCAATACTTAAAAGTGGTCCAAGCCTTATGGTTTTTTATGCATAAGAATGAACCAAGGATCATGGGGCACGAAAATCGAAAAGTCTTATTTTCGCACGAAAATTGTACAAATTACCGAAAATGCACCACCCACACCAAAATTGGACCATGGGGCACCACGGACCTCAAAACAGATAACTGCTCCAACCATTATGGTTTTCGATGCATAAGAATGCACCAGGGATCACGGGGCACCAAAATCCAAAAGTCTTATTTTCGCAAGAAAATGGTACAATTGGCCGAAAATGCACCACGTGCACCAAAATTGGACCACGGGGTACGACGGACCTCAAGACTGAAAAGTGCTCCAAGCATTATGGTTTTTTATGCATAAGAATGCACTAACGATCACGGGGAAGCAAAACCCAAAAGTGTTATTTTCGCAGGAAAATTGCACAATGAGCCGAAAATACACGACGTGCACCAAAATTGGACCACAGGGCACCACGGACCTAAAAACTGAAAGATGTTCCGAGCATTACAGTTTTTTATGCATGAGAATGCACTAGGGATCACGCGGCACCAAAACCCAAAAGTTTTATTTTTGCACGAAAATTGCACAAATGGTTGAAAATGCACCGCAGGCACCAAGATTGGACCACGGGGCACGACGGACCTCAAAAATGAAAAGTGTTATGAGCATTATGGTTTTTAAGGCATAAGAATGCCCCAGGGATCACTAGGCACCAAAACCTAAAAGTCTTATTTTCACACGAAAATTGCACAATGGGACGAAAATGCACCACGGGCACCAAAATTGAACCACGGGGCACCTCGGACCTCAAAATTTAAAAGTCCTTCGAGCATTATGGTTTTTTATGCATAAGAATGCACTAGGGATCACGGTGAACCAAAACCCAAAAGTCTTATTTTCGCACGAAAATCGTACAAAGGGCCGAAAATGCACCACCGGCACCAAAATTGGACCACGGGGCACCTCGGACCTCAAAAATGAAAAGTTCTATGAGCATTATGGTTTTTTATGCATAAGAATGCACCAGGGATCACGGGGCTCCAAAATCGAAAAGTCTTATTTTCGCACGAAAATTGCACAATGGGCCGGAAATGGATTACCGGCACCAAAATTGGACCACGGGGCACCTTGGACCGCAAAACTGAAAAGTTCTTCGAGCATTATGATTTTTTATGCATAAGAATGCACCAGGGATCACGGGGCACGAAAACCCAAAAGTCTTATTTTCGCACGAAAATTGCACAAATGGCCGAAAACGCACCCACGACACCAATATTGGACCACGGGGCACCACGAACCTCAAGACTGAAAACTATTTCCAGCATTATGGTTTTTTATGCATTAGAATGTACCAAGGATCACGGGGCACCAACACCCAAAAGTCTTATTTTCGCACGAAAGTTGCACAAATGGCCGAGAATGCACCACGTGCACCAAAATTCGACCACGGCGCACCACGAACCTCAAAACTGAAAAGTGTTCCGAGCATTATGGTTTTTTATGCATTAGAAAGCACCATGGATCATGGGCACCAAAACCCAAAAGTCTTGTTTTTGCACGAAAATTTCACAAATGGCCGAAAATGTAACATTGGCACCAAAATTGGTCCACGGGGCACCACGGATCTTAAAACTTAAAAATGCACCAAGCATTATGGTTTTTTAAGCTTAAGAATGTACCAGGGTTCCCAGGGCACCGAAACCCAAAAATCTTTTTTTCGCATCAAAATTGCACAAATGGCCGAAAATGACCCATTGGCACCAACATTGGACCATGGGGCACCACGGACCTCAAAACTGAAAAGAGTTCTGAGCATGATGGTTTTTTATGCATAGGAATGCACCAGGGATCACAGGGCACGAAAACCCAAAAGTCTTATTTTCGCACAAAAATTGCACATTGGCCAGAAAATGAACCACGGGCACCAAAATTGGACCACGGGGCACCTTGGACCTCAAAACTGAAAATGCTTCAAGAATTGTGGTTTTTTACGCATAAGAATGCACCAGGGATCATGGGGCACCAAAACCCAAAAGTCTTATTTTCGCACGAAAATTGCACAAATGGCCGAAAATGCACCCACGACACCAATATTGGACCACGGGGCACCACGAACCTCTAGACTGAAAACTATTTTGAGCATTATGGTTTTTTATGCATTAGAATGTACCAAGCATCACGGGGCACCAACACCCAAAAGTCTTATTTTCGCATGAAAGTTGCACAATAGGCCGAAAATGCACCACGTGAACCAAAATTGGACCATGGGGCACCACGAACCTCAAAACTGAAAAGTGTTCTGAGCATTATGGATTTTTATGCATAAGAAAGCACCAGGGATCATGGGGAACCAAAGCCCAAAAGTCTTGTTTTTGCACCAAAATTGCACAATGGCCCGAAAATGCACCACGGGGCACCTCGGACGTCAAAATTGAAAAGTGCTCCGAGCATTATGGTTTTTTATGCATTAGAATGCACAAAAGGTCACAGGGCACCAAAATCCAAAAGTCTTATTTTCGCACGACAGTTGCACAATGGGTCGAAGATGCACCATGTGGACCAAAATTGGACCGCGGGGCACCTCGGACCTCAAAACTGAAAAGTGCTCCGAGCATTATGGTTTTTCATGCATAAGAATTCACCAGGGTATACAGGGCACCAAAACCCAAAAGTCTTATTTTCACACGAAAATTGCATAAATGGCCAAAAAAGCATCATAAGCACCAAAATTGGACCACCGGGCTCCACGAATCTCAAGACTGAAAACTGTTCTGAGCATCACGATTTTTTATGCATAGGAATGTACCAAGGATCACGGGGCACCCAAACCAAAAAGTCTTATTATCACTCGAAATTTGCACAATGGGCTGAAAATGCACCACGGGCACCAAGATTGGACCACGGGGCACCTCGGACCTCAAAACTGAAAAGTGCTCCGAGCATTATGGTTTTTTATGTATAAGAATGCACCAAGGATCATGGGGCACCACGAACCCTGGTGCATTCATATGCAAAAAAAACCATAATGCTCAGAGCACTTTTCAGTTTTGAGGTCCGAGGTGCCCCGTGGTCCAATTTTGGTGCCCGTGGTGCATTTTCGGCCCGTTGTGCAATTTTCGAGCGAAAATAATACTTTTGGGTTTTGGTGCCCCATGATCCCTGGTGCATTCTTATGTATAAAAAACCATAATTCTCGAACCATTTTTCAGTTTTGAGGTCCGAGGTGCCCCGTGGTCCAATTTTGGTGCCCGTGGTTCATTTTCTGGCCAGTGTGCAATTTTTGTGCGAAAATAACACTTTTGGATTTTCGTGCCCCGTGATCCCTAGTGCATTCTTATGCATAAAAAACCATCATGCTCAGAACTCTTTTCAGTTTTGAGGTCCGTGGTGCCCCGTGGTCCAATGTTGGTGCCGATGTGTCATTTTCGGCCATTTGTGCAATTTTGATGCGAAAAAAAGACTTTTGGGTTTCGGTGCCACGTGATCCCTGGTGCATTCTTATGCATAAAAAACCAAACTGGTCGGAAAACTTTTAAGTTTTGAGGTCCGAGGTGCGCCGTGGTGCAAATTTGGTGTCCATGGTGCATTGTCGGCTATTGTGCAATTTTCGTGCGAAAATAAGACTTTTGGGTTTTGGTGCCCTGTGATCCCTGGTGCATTCTTATGAAAAAAAAACCTTAATTCTTGGAGCACTTTTCGGTTTTGAGGTCCGAGGTGCCCCGTGGTCCAATTTTGATGCCCATGGTGCATTTTCGGCCCATTGTGAAATTTTCGTTCGAAAATAAGACTTTTGGGTTTTGGTGCCCCGTGATCCCTGGTGCATTCTTATGCATAAAAAACCATAATGCTCGGAACACTTTTCAGTTTTGAGGTTTGGTGTTACACCCTAAGTTCTATAATGATGAATATGTGATATTTGATTCAATTATTTATTTTATAAAATGCCTTAATTAATTTACTTAAGAAAACACGTGAAAGGTGAAAGAAACATAATCAGAATTTAGTGAAAATTTTAAAAGTTTTTAATTCAATTTAATTGCGAAAGTTATAATTTTCTTTGGTAGTTATAACGCGTTATTTAATTCAACAAAAAGGTCAAGCGTAGTTTCAATCGTAAAAGATCGAATTAAATTTTTGTATATGCGGAAATAAAACAATGGAAGATGTGTAGTACTAGAAATGTAAACATGTATATACATATATGTAACCAAAAGACATAACGTACTCCTGGAGCATAAGTAATAAAACTTTTCTAGTAGCTCAAATAAAATTTCCTCTATAAAGAAGTTATTTACAGATAAATTTTATAAGAGTTAACTTGGTGTGCAAGTTACTATAATTTAATATAATTAAAATACTTAAAACCAATTTACAAACAATAAATTAATTAGTGCACAACAATAGATATTATAAATAATCACTACTAGTAAGTAATCTCAACTCAATTAATTACTAGCAGACATATCAGATAGTCACTCATATTCAAATTTTGAGTACTTGAATATTAAGTACGCATCACGCTGCACATGACTAAAAGAAATAAAATAACACAGAAAATTTAATTACACAAAATTCTACAGGCAGCTTACAGGCAAAAACACAAGAAAGTAACTAAGAGAATTAATTGTAGGAAATTAATTCCAGAGAGTTACTTACAGAGAAATATATAAATATATACGTATTTATAAATATATATACATATATACTTATATAACTAAGTTGAAATTTTCAGGGTAGTAATTGATCCTAGGTAATTTAATTACTAATAATAATCTTAGGAATTTAATTACATACACGTTAAGATTTTAAATCCAAATACACACACATGAAATTTAATAATTACATAAAACTCTATAAACAAACTTACAGACAATTCATACAGAAAAGTAACTACAGAGAATTAATTCTAGAGAATTAATTACTAAGAGTTATTCACAGAGAAACTTTTATTACAAACAATTAGTTTTCAAGAAATTATCACATAGAAATTGATTACAGAGAACATTATATATATATATATATATATATATATATATATATATATATATATATCATTTTATAAATTTTTCCTATTTGACAATTATAACAACTTACTCATGTTGTTTATTTTCCATCATTTTTCTTATTTACTCAATTAATCACTAACTATATTTTAATTACTCAACACATTTTTTTTCTTATGTAAAACAAACAAAAAAATTTCCAATAATTTCTAATTAAGTTACTTATGTTCCTAATTACTAGGTTGTAATTTTCGGGGTGTTACATTCGTGGTGCCCCATGGCACAATTTTGGTGCCGGTGGTGCATTTTCGGCCATTTGTGCAATTTTCGTGCGAAAATAAGACTTTTGGGTTTTGGTGCCTTGTGATCCTTGGTGCATTCTTATGCATAAAAAATAATAATGCTTGGAGCACTTTTCAGTTTGGAGGTCCGTGGTGCCCCGTCGTCCAATTTTGGTACCGGTGATGCATTTTCGGCCATTTGTGAAAATTTCATGTGAAAATAAGACTTTTGGGTTTTGGTGCCCCCGTGATCCCTGGTGCATTCTTATGCATAAAAAACCATACTGCTCGAAGCACTTTTAAGTTTGGAGGTCCGAGGTGCCCCGTGGTCCTTGGTGCATTCTTATGCATAAAAACTACCATAATGCTTGGAGCACTTTTAAGTTTTGAGGTCCAAGGTACCCCGTGGTCCAATTTTGGTGCCGGTGGTGCATTTTCGACCATTTGTGCAATTTTCGTGTGAAAATAAGACTTTTGGGTTTTGGTGCCCCGTGATCCCTGGTGCATTCTTATGCATAAAGAACCATATTTCTCGGAACACTTTTCAGTTTTGAGTTCCATGGTGCCTCGTGGTCCACTTTGGGTGCCGCTGGTGCATCTTCGTCCATTTGTGCAATTTTCATGCGAAAATAAGACTTTTGGATTTTGGTGCCCCGTAATCCCTGGTGCATTCTTATGCATAAAAAACAATAATTCTCGGAGCACTTTTCAGTTTTGAGGTCCGTGGTGCCCTGTGGTCCAATTTTGGAGCCTGTGGTGCATTTTTGGCCATTTGTCAAATTTTCGTGCGAAAATAAGACTATTGGGTTTTCGTGCCCCGTGATCCCCGGTGCATTCTTATGCATAAAACACCATAATGGTCCGAGCACCATAAACCCAAAAGTCTTATTTTCGCACGAAATTTGCACAATGGGCCGAAAATGCATCACGGGCACACAAAAAAAAATCGACCACGAGGCACCTCCAATCTGAATACTTAAAAGTGGTCCGAGCATTATGGTTTTTTATGCATTAGAATGCACCATGGATCACGGGGCACCAAAACCCAAAAGTCTTATTTTCGTATGAAAATTTCACAAATGGCCGAAAACGCACCACCGGCACCAAAATTGGACCACGGGGCACCACGGACCTCAAAACTGAAAAGTGCTCCAAGCATTATGGTTTTTTATGCATAAGAATGCACCAGGGATCACGCGACACCAAAATCCAAAAGTCATATTTTCGTACGAACATTGCACAAATGGCCGAAAATGCATTACCGGCACCAAAATTGGACCACGAGGCACCTCGTACCTCAAAACGGAAAGGTGCTCCGAGCATTATGGTTTTTTATGCATTGGAATGCAACAGGGATCACGGGGCACCAAAACCCAAAAGTCTTATTTTCGTACGAAAATTGCACAAAGGGCCGAAAATGCACCCCCGGCACCAAAATGGGACAATGGGGCACCACGAACCTCAAGACTGAGGATTGTTCCGAGCATTAACATTTTTTATGCATAAGAATGCACCAAGGATCACGGGGAACCAAAACCCGAAAGACTTATTTTCGCACGAAAATTGCACAACTGGCTGAAAATGCACCACGGGCATCAAAATTGGACCACAGGGCACCTCGGACCTCAATACTTAAAAGTGCTATGAGCATTATGGATTTTTATGCATCAGAATGCACCAGGGATCACGGGGCACCAAAACCCAAAAGTCTTATTTTCGCACGAAAATTGCACAATGGGTCGAAAATGCACCATGGGCACCAAAATTGGTCTACCAGGCACCTCGGACCTTAATACTTAAAAGTGCTTCCAGCATGATGGTTTTTTATGCATAAGAATGCACTAGGGATCACAGGGGCACCAAAACCCAAAAGTCTTATTGTCGCACGAAAATTGCACAAATGGCCGAAATGCACCACCGGCACCAAAATTGGACCACGAGGCACCACGAACCTCAAGACTGAGGATTGTTCCGAGCATTATCATTTTTTATGCATAAGAATGCACCAAGGATCACGGCGCACCAAAACCCGAAAGACTTATTTTCGCACGAAAATTGCACAACTGGCCGAAAATGCACCATGGGCACCAAAATTGGACCACAGGGCACCTCGAACCTCAATACTTACAAGTGCTCTGAGCATTGTGGTTTTTTATGCATCAGAATGCACCAGGGATCACGAGGCACCAAAACCCAAAAGTCTTATTTTCGCACGAAAATTGCACAATGGGTCGAAAATGCACCATGGGCACCAAAATTGGTCTACGAGGCACCTCGGACCTTAATACTTAAAAGTGCTTCCAGCATGATGGTTTTTTATGCATAAGAATGCACTAGGGATCACAGGGGCACCAAAACCCAAAAGTCTTATTTTCGCACGAAAATTGCACAAATGGCCGAAATGCACCACCGGCACCAAAATTGGACCACGGGGCACCACGAACCTCAAAACTGAAAAGTGCTCTAGGCATTATCCTTTTTTATGCATAAGAATGCCGCAGGTATCACGAGGCACGAAAATCGAAAAGTCTTATTTTCGCACGAAAATTGCACAAATTGCCGAAAATGCACCACCAGCACCAAAATTGGACCATGGGGCACCACAAACCTCAAAATTGAAAAGTGTTCCTAGCATTATGGTTTTTTATCCATAAGAATGCACAAGGGATCATGGGGCACCAAAACTGAAAAGTCTTATTTTCGCACGAAAATTGCACAATGGGCCGAAAATACACCTCGAGCACCAAAATTGGACCACGGGGCACCTCGGACCTCAATACTTAAAAGTTCTTTGAGCATTATGGTTTTTTATGCATAAGAATTCACCAAGGATCACGGGGCACCAAAATTGGACCACGGGGCACTATGAACCTCAAAACTGAAAAGTGCTCTAAGCATTAACCTTTTTTATGCATAAGAATTCCCCAGGTAACACGAGGCACGAAAACCAAAAAGTCTTATTTTCGCACGAAAATTGCACAAATGGCCAAAAATGCACCACCGGTACCAAAATTGGACCATGGGGCACCTCGGACCTCAAAACTGTAAAGTGTTCCAAGCATTATGGTATTTTATGCATAAGGATGAACCAGGGATAATGGCGTATCAAAACCCAAAAATCTTTTTTTCACATGAAAATTGCACATTAGGCCGAAAATGCACCATGTGCACCAAAATTCGACCAAGGGGCACCTCGGACCTCAAAACTGAAAAGTGCTCTGAGCATTATGGTTTTTTATGCATAAGAGTGCACAAGGGATCACGGGGCACCAAAACCCAAGAGTCTTATTTTCACACGAAAATTGTACAAATGGCCGAATATGCACCACCGGCACCAAAATTGGACCACGGGGCACCACGAACCTCAAAACTGAAAAGTGTTCCTAGCATTATGGTTTTTTATGAATAAGGATGCACCAGGGATCATGGGGCACCAACACCCAAAAGTCTTATTTTCGCGCGAAAATTGTACAAATGACCAAAAATGCACCACAGGCACCAAAATTGGACCACGGTGCACGACGGACCTCAAAACTGAAAAGTATTCTAAGCATTATGGTTTTTTATGCATAAGAATGCACCAGGGATCACGGGGCACCGAAACCCGAAAGTCTTATTGTCGCACGAAAATTGCACAACGGGCCGAAAATGGACCATCGGCACCAAAATTGGACCACGGGGCACCTCGGACCTCAATACTTAAAAGTGGTCCGAGCATTATGGTTTTTTATGCATCTGAATGCACCAGGGATCACGGGGGTACCAAAACCCAACAGCCTTATTTTCGCACGAAAATTGTACAATTGGCAGAAAATTCTCCACGGGCCCCAAAATTGGAACACGAGGCACCTCGGACTTGAATACTTAAAAGTGCTCCAAGAATTATGGTTTTTTATGCATAAGAATGAACCAGGGATCACGGGGCACCAAAACCCAAAAGTCTAATTTTCGCACGAAAATTGCACAAATAACTGAAAATCCACCACCAACAGCAAAATTGGACCACGGGGCACCATGGACCTCGAAAGTGAAAAGTGTTCTGCGCATTATGGTTTTTTATGTATAAGAATGCGCCATGGATCACGAGGCACCAAAACCCAAAAGTCTTATTTTCGCACGAAAATTGCACAATGGGCCGAAAATGCACCACGGGCACCAAAAGTGGACCACGGCGTTCCTCGGACCTCAATACTTAAAATTGCTCCAAGCATTATGGTTTTTTATGAATAAGAATGCACCAGGGATCACGGGGCACCAAAACCCAAAAGTCTTATTTTCGAACGAAAATTCCACAAATGGCCGAAAATTCAAAACCGCCACCAAAATTGGACCACGGGGCACCACGAACCTCAAAACTGAAAAGTGTTGTGAGAATTATGGTTTTTTATTCATAGGAATGCACCAGGGATTTTGGGGCACCAAAACCCAAAAGTCTTATTTTCGCACAAAATTTGCACAATGGGCCGAACATGCACCACGGGCACCAAAATTAGACAATGGGGTACCTCAGACCTCAAAACTGAAAGTTGCTTCGTGCATTATGGTTTTTGACTCATAGGAATGCACCAGGGATCACATGGCACCCAAACCCAAAAGTCTTATTTTCGAACAAAAATTGCACAATGGACTGAAAATGCACCACGAGCACCCAAATTTGACCACGGGGCATCTCGGACCTCAAAACAGAAAAGTGTTCCGAGCATTATGGTTTTTTATGCATAAGAATGCACCAGGGATCATGGGACACCAAAACCCAAAAGTCTTATTTTCGCACGAAAATTGCACAATCGGCTAAAAATGCACCACGGGCACCAAAATTGGACCACGGGGAACCTCGGACCTCAATACATAAAAGTGGTCCGAGCATTATAGTTTTTTATGCATAAGAATGCACCAGGAATCACGGGGCACCAAAACCCAAAAGTCTTATTCTCGCACGAAAATTACACACATGGCTGAAAATGTGCCAACGGCTCCAAAATCGGACCACGGGGAACCACGGACCTAAAAACTGAAAAGTGTTCCGAGCATTATGGTTTTTTATGCATAAGAATGCACCATGGATCACAGGGCACCAAAACCCAAAGTGTTATTTTGGCACGAAAATTGCACAAATGACCGAAAATGCACCACCGGCAACAAAATTGGACCACGGGGCGCCATGGACCTCAAAACTGAAAGGCATTCCGAGCATTATGGTTTTTTATGCATAAAAATGCACCAGGGATCATGGGGCACCAAAACCCAAAAGTCTTATTTTCGCACGAAAATTGCACGATGGGCAGAAAATGCACCACGGGCACCCAAATTGGACCACGGGGCACCCTGGACCTCAACACCTAAAAGTGGTCTGAGCATTATAGTTTTTTATGCATAAGATTGCACCACGGATCACGGGGCACCAAAACCAAAAGTCTTATTTTCGCACGAAAATTGCACAACTGGCCGAAAATGCCCCACCGGCACCAAAATTGGACCACGGGGCACCTCAGATCTCAAAACTGAAAAGTGGTCTGAGCATTATAGTTTTTTATGCATAAGAATGCACCATGAATCACGGGGCACCAAAACCCAAAAGTGTTATTTTCGCACGAAAATTTAACAAATGCCCAAAAATGCACCACTGGCACCATAATTGGACCACGAGACACCCTGGACCTCAAAACTGAAAAGTGTTTCGAGCATTATGGTTTTTTATGCTTAAGAATGCACCAGAGATCACAAGGCACAAAAACTCAAAAGTCTTATTTTCGCACGAAAATTGTACATTGGGCCGAAAATGCACCACGGGCACCAAAATTTGACCACGGGGAACCTCGGACCTCAAAACTGAAAAGTGCTCTGAGCATTATGGTTTTTATGCATAAGAAAGCACCAGGGATGATGGGGCTGCAAAACCTAAAAGTCTTATATTCGCACAAAAATTGCACAATGGGCCGAAAATGCACCACGCGCACCAAAATTGTACCACGGGGCACCTCAGACCTCAAAACTTAAAAGTGCTCTGGGCATTATTGTTTTTTATGAACAAGAATGCACAAGGGATCATGGGGCACCAAAACCCAAAAGTCTTATTTTCGCACGAAAATTGCACAAATGGCCGAATATGCACCACCGGCACCAAAATTGGACCATAGGGCACCACGAACCTGAAAACTGAAAAGTTTTGCAAGCATGATGGTTTTTTATGCATAAGAATGCACCAGGGATCACGAGGCACCAAAACCCAAAAGTTTTTTTTTCGTACGAAAATTCCACAATGGGCCGAAAATGCACCATAAGCACCAAAGTTATACCATGGGGCACGTCGGACCACAAAAATGAAAAGTGCTCCGAGCATTATGATTTTTTATGCATAAGAATGCACCAGGGATCATGGGGCACCAAAAACCAAAAGTCTTATTTTCGCACGAAAATTGCAAAAATGGCCGAAAATGCACCACCGGCACCAAAATTGGACCACAGGGCACCATGGAACTCAAAACTGAAAGGTGTTCTGAGCATTATGGTTTTCTATCCAGAAGAATGAACCAGGGATCACGGGGCACCAAAACCCAAAAGTCTTATTATCGCACGAAAATTGCACAAATGGCAGAAAATGCACCACCGGAACCAAAATTAGACCACGGGGCACCACGGACATCAAAACTCAAAAGTGTTCCAAGCATTATTGATTTTTATGCATAAGAATGCACCATGGATCATGGGGCACCAAAACCCAAAAGCCTTATTTTCACACGAAAATTGCACAAATGGTTGAAAATGCACCACCGAAACCAAAATTAGACTACGGGGCACCACGGACCTCAAAACTCAAAATTGTTCCAAGCATTATCGATTTTTATGCATAAGAATGCACCATGGATCACGGGGCACCGAAACCCAAAAGTCTTATTTTCGCACGAAAAGTGCACAAATCGGCTGAAAATACACCATGGGCATCAAAATTGCACCAGGAGGTACCTCGGACCTCAAAACTGAAAAGTGCTCCGAGCATTATGGTTTTTTATGCATAAGAATACTCCAGGGATCATGGGGAACCAAAACCCAAAAGTCTTATTTTCGCACGAAAATTGTACAATAGGGAAAATGCACCACGGGCACCAAAATTCGACCACTTGGGACCTCGGAACTCAATACTTGAATGTGCTCCGAGCATTGTGGTTTTTTATACATATGAATGCACCATGGATCACGTGCCACCAAAACCCAAAAGTCTTATTTTTGCACGAAAAGTGCACAATGGGCAGAATATGCACCACGGGCACCAAAATTGGACCACGGGGCACCTCGGACTTTAATACTTAAAAGTTCTCTGAGCATTATGATTTTTTATGCATAAGAATGCACTAGGGATCACAGGGCACCAAAACCCAAAAGTGTTATTTTCGCACGAAAATTTCACACATGCCCAAAAATGCACCACCGGCACCAAAATTGGACCACGGGGCACCCTGGACTTCAAAACTGAAAAGTGTTTCGAGCATGATTGTTTTTTACGCATAAGAATGCACCAGGGATGACGGGGCACCAAAACCCAAAAGTCTTATTTTCGCACGAAAATTGCACCATGGGCACCAAAGTTGGACCACGGTGCACGTCGGACCTCAAAATTGAAAAGTACTCCAAGAATTATGGTTTTTTATGCATAAGACTGCACCAGGGATCATGCCGAACCAAAATCCAAAAGTCTTATTTTCTTACGAAAATTGCACAAAGGGGCCGAAAATGCACCACAGGCACCAAAATATGACCACAGAGCACCTCTGACCTCAATACTTAAAAGTGGCCTGAGCATTATAGTTTTTTATGCATAAGAATGCACCAAGGATCACAGGGTACCAAAACCTAAAAGTCTTATTTTCGCACGAAAATTGCACATATGGTCGAAAATGCAATACCGGAACCAAAATTGGACCAAGGGGCACCATGGACCTCAGAACTGAAAAGTGTTCCAAGCATATTCGATTTTTATGCATAAGAATACACCATGGATCACGGGGCACCAAAACCCAAAAGTGTTATTTTTGCACGAAAATTGCACAAATGGCCGAAAATGCACCACCGGCACCAAAATTGGACCACGGGGCACCTCGGACCTCAATACTTAAAAGTGGTCTGAGCATCATAGTTTTTTATGCATAAGAATGCACCATGAATCACGGGGCACCAAATCCCAAAAGTGTTATTTTCGCACGAAAATTTCACAAATGCCCAAAAATGCACCACTGGCACCATAATTGGACCATGAGACACCCTGGACCTCAAAACTGAAAAGTGTTTCGAGCATTATGGTTTTTTATGCATAAGAATGCACCAGAGATCACAAGTCACCAAAACCCAAAAGTCTTATTTTCGCACGAAAATTGTACAATGGGCCGAAAATGCACCACGGGCACCAAAATTTGACCACGGGGCACCTCGAACCTCAAAACTGAAAAGTGCTATGAGCATTATGGTTTTTATGCATAAGAATGCACCAGGGATTATGGGGCTCCAAAACCCAAAAGTCTTATTTTCGCACAAAAATTGCACAATGGGCCGAAAATGCACCACGCGCACCAAAATTGTACCACGGGGCACCTCAGACCTCAAAACTTAAAAGTGCTCTGAGAATTATTGTTTTTTAAGAAAAAGAATGCACAAGGGATCACGGGGCACCAAAACCCAAAAGTCTTATTTTCGCACGAAAATTGCACAAATGGCCGAATATGCACCACCGGCACCAAAATTGGACCACAGGGCACCACGGACCTGAAAACTGAAAAGTGTTGCAAGCATGATGTTTTTTTATGCATAAGAATGCACCAGGGATCACGCCGCACCAAAACCCAAAAGTCTTATTTTCGCACGAAAATTGCACAATGGGCCGAAAATGCACCATGGGCACCAAAGTTAGACCACGGGGAACCTCGGACCACAAAAATGAAAAGTGCTCCAAGCATTATGGTTTTTTATGCATAAGAATGCACCAGGGATAACGGGGCACCAAAACCCAAAAGTCTTATTTTCGCACGAAAATTGCACAATTGGCCGAAATGCACCATGGGCACAAAAGTTGGACCATGGGGCAGATCGGACCTCAAAATTGAAAAGTGCTCCGAGCATTATGGTTTTTTATACATAATATTGCACCAGGGATCATGGGTAACCAAAACACAAAAGTCTTATTTTCGCACGAAAATTGCACAATGGGTCGAAAATGCACCACGGGCACCAAAATTGGACCACAGGGCACCTCGAACCTTAATACTTAAAAGTGGTCTGAGCATTAGAGTTTTTTATGCATAAGAATGCACCATGGATCACGGGGCACCAAAACCCAAAAGTCTTATTTTCGCATGAAATTTGCCTAAATGGCCGAAAATACCCCGCTGGCACCAAAATTGGACCCTGGGGTACCCAGGACCTCAAAACAGAAAAGTGTTTCAAGCATTATGATTTTTTATGCATAAGAATACACCAGGGATCACGGGGCACCAAAACCTAAAAGTCTTATTTTCGCCAAAAAATTGCACAATGGGCTAAAAATGCACCACGAGCACCAAAATTGGACCACGGGGTACCTCGCACCTCAATACTTGAAAGTGCTCAAAGAATTGTGGTTTTTTATACTTAAGAATGCACCAGGGATCACGGGCCACCAAAATCCAAAAGTCTTATTTTCGCACGAAAAGTGCACAATGGTCCGAAAATGCACCACGGGCACCAAAATTGGACCACGAGGCACCTCGGACCTCAATACTTGGAAGTGCTCCGAGCATTGTGGTTTTTTATACATAAGAATGGACCAGGGATCACGGGCCACCAAACCCAAAAGTCTTATTTTGGCACGAAAAGTGCACGACGCGCAGAAAATGCAACACGGGCACCAAAATTGGGCCACGGGGCACCTCGGACCTCAATACTTAACATTTATTGGAGCATTATGGGTTTTTATGCCCAAGAATGCACCAGGGATCAAGGGTTACCAAAACCCAAAAGTCTTATTTTTGAACGAAAATTGCACAAATAGCCGAAAATGCACCGCCGGAACCAAAATTGGACCACGGGGCACCCTGGACCTCAAAACTTAAAGTGGTTCAAGCATTATGATTTTTTATGCATAAGAATGTACCAGGGATCACGGGGCACGAAAACTTAAAAGTCGTATTTTCGCACGAAAATTGTACAATGGGATAATAATGCACCACGGGCACCAAAATTGGACCACGGCGAACCTCGGACCTCAATACTTAAAAGTGCTCTAAGCATTATGGTTTTTTATGCATAAGAATGCACCAAAGATCACGGGGCACCAAAATTCAAAAGTCTTATTTTCGCACGAAAATTGTACAATGGGCCGAAAATGCACCACGGGCACCAAATTTTGACCACGGGGCACCTCGGACCTCAAAACTGAAATGTGCTCTAAGCATTATGGTTTCTATGCATAATAATGCACCAGGGATCACGGGGCACCAAAAACCAAAAGTCTTATTTTCACACGAAAATCTCAAGATGGGAAGAAAATGCACTACGGGCACAAAAATTGGACCACGGGGCACCTCGGACCTCAATACTTAAAAGTGGTCTGAGCATTATAATTTTTTATGCAAAAGAATGCACCATGAATCACGAGGCACCAAAACCCAAAAGTGTTATTTTCGCACGAGAATTTCACAAATGCCCAAAAATGCACCACCGGCACCATAATTGGGCCATTGGGCACCCTGGACCTCAAAAGTGAAAAGTGTTTCAAGCATTATGGTTTTTTATGCATAAGAATGCTCCAGGGATCATGGGTCACCAAAACCAAAAGTCTTATTTTCGCATGAAAAATGCACAATGGGCCGAAAATGCAACATAGGCACCAAAGTTGGACCACGGGTCACCTCGGACCTCAAAACTGAAAAGTGCTCTGAGCATTATGGTTTTTTATGCATGAGAATGCACCAAGGATGATGGGGCACCAAAATGCAAAAGTCTTTTTTTCGCACGAAAATTGCACAAATGGCTGAAAATGCACCACCGGCACCAAAATTGGACCACAAGGCACCATGGACCTCAAAACTGAAAGGTGTTCCGAGCATTATGGTTTTTTATGCAAAAGAATGCAGCAGGGATCACGGGGCACGAAAACCCAAAAGTCATATTTTCGCACGAAAAATGCAAAAATGGGCCGAAAATGCACCACGGGCACCAAAATTGGACCACGGGGCTCCTCGGACCTCAATACTTAAAAGTGGTCTGAGCATTAAAGTTTTTTATGCATAAGAATGCACCATGGATCACGGGGTACCAAAACCCAAAAGTCTTATTTTAGCACGAAAATTGCATAATAGCCGAAAATGCACCACCGGAACCAAAATTGGACCACGGGGCACCTCAGACCTCAAGCCTGAAAAGTGCTCCGAGCATTATGGTTTTTTATGCAGAAGATTGCACCAAGGACACAAGACACCAAAACCCAAAAGTCTTATTTTCGAACAAAAATTACACAAATGGCCGAAAGTGCACCACCGGCACCAAAATTGGACCTCGGGGCACCACGGTCCTCAAAATTGAAAAGTGTTCCGAGCATTATGGTTTTTAATGCATAAGAATGCACTAGGGATCACGGGGCACCAAAACCAAAAAGTCTTATTTTCGGACGAAAATTGCACAATCGGCTGAAAATGCACCACGGGCACCAAAACTGGACCACGGGGCACCTCGGCCTCAAAACTGAAATGTTCTCTAAGCATTATGGTTTTTTATGCATAAGAATGCACCAAGGATCACGGGGCACCAAATCCCAAAAGTTTTATTTTCGACGAAAATTGCACAAATGGGCCGAAAATGCACCACGGGCACCAAAATTGGGCAACGGGGCACTATGGACCTCAAAACTTAAACGTGCTCCTAGGATTATGGTTTTTATGAATAAGAATGCACCAGGGATGATGGGGTACCAAAACCCAAAAGTCTTATTTTCGGACGAAAATTGCACAATGGGCAGAAAATGCCCCACGAGCACCAAAATTTGAGCACGGGGAACCTCGGACCTCAAAAATGAAAAGTACTCGAAGCATTATTGTTTTTTATGCATAAGAATACACCAAGGATCATGAGGCATGAAAACTCAAAAGTCTTATTTTCACATGAAAATTGCACAAAGGGCCGAAAATGCACCACGAGCACTAAAATTGGAACACGGGGCACCTCAGACCTCAAAACCTGAAAAGTGGTCAGATCATTATGGTTTTTAATGTATAAGAATGCACCAGGGATCACGGGGCACCAAAATCCAAAAGCCTTCTTTTCGCATGAAAATTGATTGGCCGAAAATGCACCACCGGCACCAGAATTGGACCACGGGGCACCACAGACCTCAAAACTGAAAAGTGTTCCAAGCATTATGGTTTTTTAAGCATAAGAATTCACAAGGGACACCGGGGTACCAAAACCCAAAAGTCTGATTTTCGTACGAAAATTGCACAATGGGCCGAAAATGCACCACGGGCACCAAAATTGGACCACGGAGCACCTCGGACCTCAAAACTGAAAATTGTTCCAAGCATTATGGTTTTTTATGCATAAGAATGCACCAAGGATCACGGGGCACCAAAACCCAAAAGTCTTATTTTTGCACGAAAATTGCACAATGGGCCGAAAATGCACCACGGGCACCAAAATTTGACCCTGGTGCACCTCGGACCTTAAAATGGAAAAATGTTCTGAGCATTATGGTATTTTATGCATAAGAATGCACCAAGGTTCACAGGGTAGCAAAACCCAAAAGTCTTATTTTCGCACGAAAATTGCATAAATGGCCGAAAATGCACCCCTGACACCAAAATTGGACCACCGGGCACCACGAATCTCAAGACTGAAACCTGTTTCAAGCATTGTTTTGCATAAAAAACCATAATGCTCATAGCACTTTTGAGTTTTGAGGTCAGTGGTGCCCTGTGGTCCAATTTTGGTTCCAACGACACATAATGCAATTTTCGTGCAAAAATAAGACTTTTGGGTTTTGGAGCACCGTGATCCTTGGTCCATCCTAATGCATAAAAAGCCATAATTCTCGGAGCACTTTTCAGTATTGAGGTCCATGGTGCCCCATGGTCTAATTTTGGTGCCCGTGGTGCATTTTCGTGCCAAAATAAGACTTTTAGGTTTTGGTGTCCCATGATCCCTGGAGCATCCTTATGCATAAAAATCCATAATGCTCGGAGCACTTTTCAGTTTTGAGGTCCGTGGTGCCCCGTGGTTCAATTTTTGTGCTCGTGATGCATTTTCGTTCCATTGTGCAATTTTCGTGTGAAAATAAGACTTTTAGGTTTTGGTGCCCCGTGATTCTTGGTGGATTCTTATGCATAAAAAATGATGATGCTCAAAGCACTTTTCAGTCTTTAGGTCTGTGGTGCCTCGTGGTGCAATTTTGTTGCTCGTGGTCCAATTTTGGGGCCTGTCGTGAATTTTCGGCACCTGGTGCAATTTTCGTGCCAAAATAAGACTTCTAGGTTTTGGTGCCCCGTGATCGTTGTTGCACCCTTATGCATAAAAAGCCATAATGCTCTGAGCACTTTGCAGTTTTGAGGTATGTGGTGCCCCGTGGTCCAATTTTGGTGCCGGGGGTGCATTTTCGTCCATTTGTGCAAATTTCGTGTGAAAAAAAGACTTTTGGATTTTGGTGCCTCGTGATCCCTGATTCGTTCTTATGCATAAAAAAGTATAATGCTCGGACCAGTTTTAGGTATTGAGGTCCGAGGTGCCCCGGGGTCCAACTTTCGTGCTCGTGGTGCATTTTCGGCCAATTATGGAATTTTCGTGCGAAAATAACACTTTTGGGTTTTGGTACCTCGTGATCCCTGGGTAATTCTTATGCATAAAAAACTATAATACTCAGACCACTTTTAAGTATTGAGGTCCGAGGTGCCCCGTGGTCCAATTTTTGTGCTCGTGGTACATTTTTGGCCCATTATACAATTTTCGTGTGAAAATAAGACTTTTGGGTTTTGGTGCCCCCTGATCCCTGGTGCATTCTTTTGCATAAAAAACCATAATGCATGGAGCACTTTTCAGTTTTGAGGTCCGAGGTGCCCTGATGTCTAATTTTGGTGCTCGTGTTGCATTTTCGGCCCATTGTGAAATTTTCGTGAGAAAATAAGACTTTTGGTTTTTGATGCCCCATAATCCCTGGTGCATTCCTATGCATAAAAATCCATAATGCTCAGAACACTTTTCAATTTTGAGGTTCGTGGTGCTCGTGGTCCAATTTTGGTGCCAGGTGCATTTTCGGCCATTTGTCCAATTTTCGTGCGAAAATAAGACTTTTGGTTTTTGGTGCCCCGTGATCCCTGGTGCATTCGTATGCATAAAAAACCATAATGCTCAGAGCAGTTTTAAGTATTGAGGTCCGAGGTGCCTCGTGGTCCAATTTTGGTGCCCGTGGTGCATTTTCGGCCCATTGTGCAATTTTCGTGCGAAAATAAGACTTTTGGGTTTTGGTGCCCCGTGATCCCTGGTACATTCTTATGCATAAAAAACCATAATGCTTGGAGCACTTTTCAGTTTTGAGGTTCGAGGTGCACATGTTCAATTTTCGGCCCATTGTGCAATTTTTGTGTGAAAAAAAGACTTTTGGGTGTTGGTGCCCCGTGACCCCTGGTGCATTCTTATGCATAAAAAATCATAATGCTCAGAACACTTTTCAGTTTTGAGGTCCGTGGTGCCCCGTGGTCCAATTTTGGTGCCAGTGGTACATTTTCGGCCATCTGTGCAATTGTCGTGCGAAAAAAAGACTTTTGGGTTTTGGTGTGCCGTGATCTATGGTGCATTCGTACAAATAAAAAACTAAAATGTTCAGAGCACTTTTCAGTTTTGAGGTCCGAGGTGCCCTGATGTCCAATTTTGGTGCTAGTGGTGCATTTTTGGCCCATTGTGCAATTTTCGTGCGAAAATAAGACTTTTGGTTTTTGGTGCCCCGTGATCCCTGGTGTATTCCTATGTATAAAAAACCATAATGCTCAGAGCAGTTTTAAGTATTGAGGTCCGAGGTGCCCCGTGGTCCAATTTTGGTGCCCGTGGTGCATTTTCGGCCCATTGTGCAATTTAAATAAGACTTTTGGGTTTTGGTGCCTCGTGATCCCTGGTGATTCGTATGCATAAAAAACCATAATGCTCAGAGCAGTTTTAAGTATTGACGTCCGAGGTGCCCCGTGGTCCAATTTTGGTGCCCGTGGTGCATTTTCGGCCCATTGTGCAATTTTCGTACGAAAATAAGACTTTTGGGTTTTGGTGCCCCGTGATCCCTGGTGCATTCTTATGCATAAAAAACCATAACGCTTGGAGCACTTTTCAGTTTTGATGTTCGAGGTGCACCGTGGTCCAATTCTGGTTCACATGGTCCATTTTCGGCCCATTGTGCAATTTTTGTGTGAAAAAAAGACTTTTGGGTTTTGGTGCCCCATGACCCCTGGTGCATTCTTATGCATAAAAAATCAAAATGCTCGGAACACTTTTCAGTTTTGAGGTCCGTGGTGCCCCGGGGTCCAATTTTGGTGCCGGTGGTGCATTTTCGGCCATTTGTGGATTTTTCGTGTGAAAATAAGACTTTTGGGTTTTGGTGCCCCGTGGTCCCTGGTGCATTCTTATGCATAAAAACATAATGCTCAGAGAACTTATAAGTTTTGAGGTCCGAGGTGCCCCGTGGTCCAATTTTGGTGCCCGCAGTGCATTTTCGACCCATTGTGGAATTTTCGTGCGAAAATATGACTTTTGGGTTTTGGTGTCCTGTCATCCCTGGTGCATTCTTGTGCATAAAAAACCATAATTCTCGGAGAACTTTTATGTTTTGAGTTCCGAGGTGCCTCGTGGTCCAATTTTGGTGCCCGTCGTGCATTTTCGTCCCGTTATACAATTTTCGTGCAAAATTAAGACTTTTGGGTTTTGGTACCCCGTGATCCCTGGTGCATTCTTATGCAAAAAAAACCATAATTCTTGGACCACTTTTAAGTATTGAGGTCTGAGGTGCCCCGTGGTCCAATTTTGGTGTTGTGGTGCATTTTTGGCAATTTGTGAAATTTTCTTGTGAAAATAAGACTTTTGGGTTTTGGTGTCCCATGATCCCTGGTGCATTCTTATGCATAAAAAATTATAATGCTCCGAGCAATTTTAAGTATTGTCGTCCGAGGTGCCCCGTGGTCCAATTCTTGTGCCTCGTCATGCATTTTCCGCCCATTGTGCAATTTTCGTGTGAAAATAAGACTTTTGGGTTTTGGTTCCCCGTCATCCCTGGTGCATTCCTATGCATAAAAAACAATAATAATTGAAACACTTTTCAGTTTTGGGGTCCGTGGTGCCCCATTGTCCAATTTTGGTGCTTGTGGTGCATTTTAGGCCCATTGTGAAATTTCGTGCGAAAATATGGATTTTGCGTTTTGGTGCCCCGTGATCCCTGGTGCATTCTTATGCGTAAAAAACCATAATGCTAGGAACACTTTTGAGTTTTGAGTTACGTGGTGCCCCGTGGTCCAATTTTGGTGGACGTACTGCATTTTCGGCCCATTGTCCAATTTTAGTGCGAAAATAAGACTTTTGGGTTTTGGTTCCCCGTGATCCCTGGTGCATTCTTATGCAAAAAAAACCATAATGCTCAGAGCACTTCTCGGTTTTTAGGTCTGAGTGCCCCGTGGTCCAATTTTGGTGCCTGGGGTGCATTTTCGACCCATTGTGCAATTTTCGTGCGAAAATAAGACTTTTGGGTTTTGGTGCCCCATGATTCCTGGTGCATTCTTATGCATAAAAAACCATAATGCTCATAACATTTTTCAGTGTTGAAGTTCATGGTGCCCCATGGTCCAATTTTGGTGCCCGTGGTGCATTGTCGGCCATTTGCGAAATTTTTGTGCGAAAGTAAGACTTTTGGGTTTTGGTGCCCCGTGATCCCTGGTGCATTCTTATGCATAAAAAACCATAGTGCTCATAGAACTTTTAAAATTTGAGGTCCGAGGTGCCCCGTGGTCAAATATTGGTGCCCGTGTTGCTTTTTCTGCCCATTATGCTATTTTCGTGTGAAAATAAGACTTTTGGGTTTTGGTGCCCCGTGATCCCTGGTGCATTTTTATGGTTAAAAAACCATAATGCTCCTATCACTTTTCAATTTTGAGGTCTGTGGTGCGCCGTGGTCCAATTTTGGTACCGGTAATGCATTTTCGTCCTTTTGTGCAATTTTCGTGCGAAAATAAGACTTTTGGGTGTTGGTGCCCCGTGATCCCTGGTGCATTCTTATGCATAAAAAACCATAATGCTTGGAACACTTTTGAGTTTTGAGGTTCGTGGTGCCCCGTGGTTCAATTTTGGTGCCGGTGGTGCATTTTCGGCCATTTATGAAATTTTTGTGCGAAAATAAGACTTTTGGGTTTTGGTGCCCCATGATCCCTGGTGCATTCTTATGTATAAAAAACCATAATGCTCCAAGCACTTTTAATTTTTGAGGTCTAAGGTTCCTTGTGGTACAATTTTGGTTCGCGTCATGCATTTTTGACCCATTGTGCAATTTTTGTGCGAAAATAAGACTTTTGGGTTTTGGTGCCCCATGATCCCTGGTGCATTCTTATGTATAAAACACCATAATGCTTGGAGCACTTTTCAGTTTCGAGTTCCTTGGTGCCCCATTGTCAAAATTTGGTGCCGGTGGTACATTTTCGGCCATTTATGCAATTTTTGTACGAAACTAAGACTTTTGGGTTTTGCTACCCAGTGAACCCTGGTGCATTCTTACGCATAAAAATACAAAATGTTCATAGCACTTTTCTATTTGGAGGTCCGAGGTGCCCCGTGGTCCAATTTTGGTGCCCGTGGTCCATTTTCTGCAATTTGTGCAATTTTCGTGCGAAAATAAGACTTCTGGGTTTTGGTACCCTGTGATCCCTGGTGCATTCTTATGCATAAAAAACCATAATGCTAGGAAAGCAGCAGGGTTCACAGGGCACAAAAACCCAAAAGTCTTATTTTCGTACGAAAATTGCACAAATGGCCGAAAATGCACCACCTGCACCAAAATTGGACCACGGGGCACCACGGACCTCAAAACTGAAAAGTGCTCCCAGCATTATGGTTTTTATGCATAAGAATGCACCAGGGATCACGGGGCACCAAAACCCAAAATTCTTATTTTCGAACGAAAATTGCACAATGGGCCGAAAATGCATCACGGGCACCAAAATTGGACCCCGGGGCACCACATACCTCAAAACTGAAAAGTGCTCCGAGCATTATGGTTTTTATGGATAAGAATGCACCAGGGATCACGTGGCACCAAAACCCAAAATTCTTGTTTTCGCACGAAAATTGCATAAATTTCCAAAAATGCACTACTGCCACCAAAATTGGACCACAGGGTACCACGAACCTCAAAAATCAAAAGTGTTCCAAGCCTTATAGTTTTTTCTGCATAAGAATTCACTAGGGATTATGGGGCACCAAAACCCAAAAGTCTTATTTTCGCACGAAAATTGCCCAAATGGCCGAAAATGCATTATCGGCACCAAAATTGGACCACAGGGCACCACGGACTTCAAAACTGAAAAGGGTTCCGGGCATTACGATTTTTTATGCATAAGAATGCACCAGGGATCACGGGGCACCAAAACCCAAAGTCTTATTTTCGCACAAAAATTGCAGAAATTGCCGAAAATGCACTACCGGCACCAAAATTGGACCACGGGGCACCACAAACCTCAAAAATAAGAAGTGTTCCGAGCATTATGGTTTTTTCTACATTAGAATGCACTAGGGATCATGGGGCACCAAACCCAAAAGTCTTATTTTCGCACAAAAATTGAACAATGGCCGACAATTCACGACGGGCAACCAAAATTGGACCACGGGGCACGACGAACCTCAAAACTGAAAAGTGCTCCAAGAATTATGATTTTTTATGCATAAGAATGCACCAGGGATCACGGGGCACCAAAACCCAAAAGACTTATTTTCGCACGAAAATTGCACAAAAGGCCGAAATGCACCCCTGGCACCAAAATGGGACCAAGCCCACCACGAACATCAAGACTGAAAAGTGTTATGAGCATTATGGTAATTTATGCAGAAGAAGGCACCAAGGATCACGGGGCACCAAAACCCAAAAGTCTTATTTTCGCACGAAAATTGCACAATGGGACGAAAATGCACCACGGGTACCAAAATTGGACCACGGGGCACCACATACCTCAAAACTGAAAAGTGCTCCAAGAATTATGGTTTTTTATGCATAAGAATGCATCAGGCATCACGGGGCACCAAAACCCAAAAGTCTTATTTTCGCACGAAAATTGCACAAAAGGCCGAAAATGCAACCCCGGCACCAAAATGGGACCACGGGGAACCACGAACCTCAAGACTGAAAAGTGTTCCGAGCATTATGGTATTTTATGCATAAGAATGCACCAAGGATCATGGGGCACCAAAACCAAAAAGTCTTATTTTCGCACGAAAATTGCACAATGGGACGAAAATGCACCACGAGTACTAAAATTGGACCACGGGGCACCTGGGACCTCAAAACTTAAAAGTTCTCCTAGCATTATGGTTTTTCATGCATAAGAATGCACCAAGGATCACGGGGCACCAAAACCCAGAAGTCTTGTTTTCGGAAGAAATTTGAACAATGGGCCGAAAAAGCATCACGGGCACCAAAATTGGACCACGGGGCACCTCGGACCTCAAAACAAAAAAGTGCTCCGAGAATTATGGTTTTTTATGCATAAGAATGCACCAAGGATCACAGGGCACCAAAACCCAAAAGTCTTATTTTTGCACGAAAATTGCACAAATCGACGAAAGTGCACTCCCGGCACCAAAATTGGACCACGGCGCACCACGAACCTCAAGACTGAAAAGTGTTCCGAGCATTATGGTTTTTTATGCATAAGAATGCGCCAAGGATCATGGGGCACAAAAACCCAGAAATCTTATTATCGCACAAAAATTGCATAAATGGACGAAAATGCACCACGGGCACCAAAATTGGACCTCGGGTCACCTCGGACCTCAAAACTGAAAAGTGCTATGAGCATTATGGTTTTTTATGCATAAGAATGCACAAGGGTTCACAGGGTACAAAAACCCAAAAGTCTTAGTTTCGCACGAAAATTGAACAAATAGCCGAAAATGCACCACCGGCACCAAAATTGGACCACGGGGTACCGCGAACCTCAAGACTTAAAAGTGTTCTGAGCATTATGGTATTTTATGCATAAGAATGCACCAAGGATCACGAGGCACCAAAACCCAGCAGTCTTATTTTCGCACGAAAATTGCACAATGGGACGAAAATGCACGAGTACTAAAATTGGACCACGGGGCACCTGGGACCTCAAAACTTAAAAGTGTTCTTAGCGTTATGGTTTTTTATGCATAAGAATGCACCAAGGATCAGGGAACACCAAAACCCAGAAGTCTTATTTTCGAACGAAAATTGAACAATGGCCGACAATTCACGACGGGCACCCAAAATTGGACCACGGGGCACAACGAACCTCAAAACTGAAAAGTGCTCCAAGAATTATGGTTTTTTATGCATAAGAATGCACCAGGGATCACGGGGCACCAAAACCCAAAAGACTTATTTTCGCACGAAAATTGCACAAAAGGCCGAAAATGCACCCTTGGCACCAAAATGGGACCAAGCGCACCACGAACCTCAAGACTGGAAAGTGTTATGAGCATTATGGTATTTTATGCATAAGAAGGCACCAAGGATCATGGGGCACCAAAACCCAAAAGTCTTATTTTCGCACGAAAATTGCACAATTGGAGGAAAATGCACCACGGGTACCAAAATTGGACCACGGGGCACCTGGGACCTCAAAACCTAAAAGTGCTCTGAGCATTATGGTTTCTTATGCGTAAGAATGCACCAGGGATCACGGGGCACCAAAACCAAAAATTCATATTTTCGCACGAAAATTGAACAATGTGCCGAAAATGCACCACGGGCACCAAAATTGGACCACGGGGCACCTCGGACCTCAAAACTGAAAAGTGCCTCGAGCTTAATGGTTTTTTATGCATAAGAATGCCCCAAGCATCACAGGGCACAAAAACCCAAAAGCCTTATTTTCGCTCGAAAGTTGCATAAATGGCCTAAAATGGATTACCGGCATCAAAATTGGACCCGGGGCACCACAAATCTCAAAACTGAAAAGTGCTCCAATCATTATTCTTTTTAATGCATAAGATTGCATCAATAATCACGGGGCACCAACACACAAAAGTCTAATTTTCACACGAAAATTGTACGAATGGCCGAAAATGCACCACCTGCACCATAATTGGACCATCAGGAACCACGAATCTCAAAACTTAAAAGTGCTCTGAGCATTATGGTTTTCTATGCATAAGAATGCACTAGGGAAAATGGGGCACCAAAACCAAAAATTCTTATTATCACACGAAAATTGAACAATGGGCCAAAAATGCACCACGGGCACCAAAACTTAAAAGTGCTCTCAGCATTATGGTTTTTTATGCATAAGAATGCACCAGGGATCATGGGGCACCAAAATAAAAAATTCTTGTTTTTGCACGAAAATTGAACAATTGGTCGAAAATGCACCACAGGCATCAAAATTGGACCACGGGGCACCACAGACCTCAAAACTGAAGGGTGCTCCAAGATTTATGGTTTTTCATGCATAAACATGCACCAGGGATCACGGGGCACCAAAACCCAAAAGTCTTACTTTCGCACAAAAATTGTACAAAGGGCCGAAAATGCATTACCGGCAGTAAAATTGGACCACGGGGCACCATAAACCTCAAAACTGAAAAGTTCTGCAAGCATTATGGTTTTTAATGCATAAGAATGAACCAAGGATCATGGGGCACCAACACCCAAAAGTCTTATTTTCGAACGAAAATTGCACAAATGGCCGAAAATGCACCACCGGCACCAAAATTGGACCAGAGGAACCACGAACCTCAAAACTTAAAAGTGCTCTGAGCATTATGGTTTTTTATGCATAAGAAGGCACCAAGGATCAGCGGGCACCAAAACCAAAAATTCTTATTTTTGCACGAAATTTGAACAATGGGCCGAAAATGTACCACAGGCACCAAAATTGGACCACGGGGCACCACGGACCTCAAAACTAAAAAGTGTTCCGAGCATTATGGTATTTTATGCATAAGAATGCACCAAGGATCACGGGGCACCAAAACCCAAATGTCTTATTTTCGCACGAAAATTGCACAATGGGATGAAAATGAACCACGAGTACTAAAATTGGTTCACTGGGCACCTGGGACCTCAAAACTTAAAAGTTCTCCTGGCATTATGGTTTTTCATGCATAAGAATGCACCAAGGATCACGGGGCACCAAAACCCAGAAGTTTTATTTACGGAAGAAATTTGAACAATGGGCCGAAAAAGCATCACGGGCACCAAAATTGGACCACGGGGCACCTCGGACCTCAAAACAAAAAAGTGCTCCGAGAATTAAGGTTTTTTATGCATAAGAATGCACCAGGGATCATGGGACACCGAAACCCAAAAGTCTTATTTTTGCACGAAAATTGCACAAATCGACGAAAACGCACTCCCGGCACCAAAATTGGACCACGGCGCACCACGAACCTCAAGAATGAAAAGTGTTCCGAGCATTATGGTTTTTTATGCATAAGAATACGCCAAGGAGCATGGGCCACCAAACCCTAGAAATCTTATTATCGCACAAAAATTGTACAAATGGACGAGAATACACCACAGGCACCAAAATTGGACCACGGGTCACCTCGGACCTCAAAACTGAAAAGTGTTAAGAGCATTATGGTTTTTTATGCGTAAGAAAGCACAAGGGTTCACAGGGCACAAAAACCCAAAAGTCTTAGTTTCACACGAAAATTGAACAAATAGCCTAAAATGCACCACCGGCACCAAAATTTGACAACGGGGTTCCACGAACCTCAAGACTGAAAAGTGTTCCGAGCATTATGGTATTTTATGCATAAGAATGCACCAAGGATCACGGGGCACCAAAACCCAGAAGTCTTATTTTCGCACGAAAATTGCACATTGGGACGAAAATGCACCACGACTACTAAAATTGGACCACGGGGCACCACGGACCTCAAAACTGAAAAGTGCTCCAAGAATTATGGTTTTTTATGCATAAGAATGCATCAGGCATCACGGGGCACCAAAACCCAAAAGTCTTATTTTCGCACGAAAATTGCACAAAAGGCCGAAAATGCAACCGCGGCACCAAAATGGGACCACGGGGAACCACGAACCTCAAGACTGAAAAGTGTTCCGAGCATTATGGTATTTTATGCATAAGAATGCACCAAGGATCACGGGGCACCAAAACCAAAAAGTCTTATTTTCGCACGAAAATTGCACAATGGGACGAAAATGCACCACGAGTACTAAAATTGGACCACGGGGCACCTGGGACCTCAAAACTTAAAAGTTCTCCTAGCATTATGGTTTTGCATGCATAAGAATGCACCAAGGATCACAGGGCACCAAAACCCAGAAGTCTTATTTTCGGAAGAAATTTGAACAATGGGCCGAAAAAGCATCACAGGCACCAAAATTGGACCACGGGGCACCACGGACCTCAAAACAAAAAAGTGCTCCGAGAATTATGGTTTTTTATGCATAAGAATGCACCAAGGATCACAGGGCACCAAAACCCAAAAGTCTTATTTTTGCACGAAAATTGCACAAATCGACGAAAGTGCACTCCCGGCACCAAAATTGGACCACGGCGCACCACGAACCTCAAGACTGAAAAGTGTTCCGAGCATTATGGTTTTTTATGCATAAGAATGCGCCAAGGATCATGGGGCACAAAAACCCAGAAATCTTATTATCGCACAAAAATTGCATAAATGGACGAAAATGCACCACGGGCACCAAAATTGGACCTCGGGTCACCTCGGACCTCAAAACTGAAAAGTGCTATGAGCATTATGGTTTTTTATGCATAAGAATGCACAAGGGTTCACAGGGCACAAAAACCCAAAAGTCTTAGTTTCGCACGAAAATTGAACAAATAGCCGAAAATGCACCACCGGCACCAAAATGGGACCAAGCGCACCACGAACCTCAAGACTGAAAAGTGTTATGAGCATTATGGTATTTTATGCATAAGAAGGCACCAAGGATCACGGGGCACCAAAACCCAGAAGTCTTATTTTCGCACGAAAATTGCACAATGGGAGGAAAATGCACCACGGGTACCAAAATTGGACCACGGGGCACCTGGGACCTCAAAACCTAAAAGTGCTCTGAGCATTATGGTTTCTTATGCGTAAGAATGCACCAGGGATCACGGGGCACCAAAACCAAAAATTCATATTTTCGCACGAAAATTGAACAATGGGCCGAAAATGCACCACGGGCACCAAAATTGGACCACGGGGCACCTCGGACCTCAAAACTGAAAAGTGCCTCGAGCTTAATGGTTTTTTATGCATAAGAATGAACCAAGCATCATAGGGCACAAAAACCCAAAAGCCTTATTTTCGCTCGAAAGTTGCACAAATGGCCGAAAATGCATTACCGGCACCAAAATTGGACCCGGGGCACCACAAATCTCAAAACTGAAAAGTGCTCCAAGCATTATTCTTTTTAATGCATAAGATTTCATCACTGATCACGGGGCACCAACACACAAAAGTCTAATTTTCACACGAAAATTGTACGAATGGCCGAAAATGCACCACCTGCACCATAATTGGACCATGAGGAACCACGAATCTCAAAACTTAAAAGTGCTCTGAGCATTATGGTTTTCTATGCATAAGAATGCACTAGGGATCATGGGGCACCAAAACCAAAAATTCTTATTATCGCACGAAACTTGAACAATGGGCCGAAAATGCACCACGGGCACCAAAACTTAAAAGTGCTCTTAGCATTATGGTTTTTTATTCTTAAGAATGCACCAGGGATCACGGAGCACCAAAATAAAAAATTCTTATTTTTGCACGAAAATTGAACAATTGGCCGAAAATGCACCACAGGCATCAAAATTGGACCACGGGGCACCACGGACCTCAAAACTGAAGGGAGCTCCAAGATTTATGGTTTTTCATGCATAAACATGCACCAGGGATCACGGGGCACCAAAACCCAAAAGTCTTACTTTCGCACAAAAATTGTACAAAGGGCCGAAAATGTATTACCGGCAGCAAAATTGGACCACGGGGCACCACAAACCTCAAAACTGAAAAGTGCTGCAAGCATTATGGTTTTTAATGCATAAGAATGAACCAAGGATCATGGGGCACCAACACCCAAAAGTCTTATTTTCAAACGAAAATTGCACAAATGGTCGAAAATGCACCACCGGCACCAAAATTAGACCACGAGGAACCACGGACCTCAAAACTTAAAAGTGCTCTGAGCATTATGGTTTTTTGTGCATAAGAAGGCACCAGGGATCACCGGGCACCAAAACCAAAAATTCTTATTTTTGCACGAAATTTGAACAATGGGCCGAAAATGTACCACGGGCACCAAAATTTGACCACGGGGCACCACGGACCTCAAAACTAAAAAGTGCTCCAAGAATTATGGTTTTTTATGCATACGAATGCACCAGGGAGCACAGGGCACCAAAACCCAAAAGTCTTATTTCGCACGAAATTTGCACAAAGGGCCGAAAATGCACCCCCGGCACCAAAATCGGACCACGGGGCACCACGAACCTCAAGACTGAAAAGTGTTCCGAGCATTATGGTCTTTTATGCATAAGAATGCACCAAGGATCACAGGGCACCAAAACCCAAATGTCTTATTTTCGCACGAAAATTGCACAATGGGACAAAAATGCACCACAAGTACTAAAATTGGTTCACTGGGCACCTGAGACCTCAAAACTTAAAAGTTCTCCTGGCATTATGGTTTTTCATGCATAAGAATGCACCAAGGATCACGGGGCACCAAAACCCAGAAGTTTTATTTACGAAAGAAATTTGAACAATGGGCCGAAAAAGCATCAAGGACACCAAAATTGGGCCACGGGGCACCTTGGACCTCAAAACAAAAAAGTGCTCGGAGCATTAAGGTTTTCTATGCATAAGAATGCACCAGGGATCACGGGACACCAAAACCCAAAAGTCTTATTTTTGCACGAAAATTGCACAAATCGACGAAAATGCACTCCCGGCACCAAAATTAGACCACGGCGCACCACGAACCTCAAGACTGAAAAGTGTTCCGAGCATTATGGTATTTTATGCATAAGAATGCACCAAGGATCACAGGGCACCAAAACCCAAATGTCTTATTTTCGCACGAAAATTGCACAATGGGACAAAAATGCACCACATGTACTAAAATTGGTTCACTGGGCACCTGAGACCTCAAAACTTAAAAGTTCTCCTGGCATTATGGTTTTTCATGCATAAGAATGCACCAAGGATCACGGGGCACCAAAACCCAGAAGTTTTATTTACGGAAGAAATTTGAACAATGGGCCGAAAAAGCATCACGGGCACCAAAATTGGACCACGGGGCACCTTGGACCTCAAAACAAAAAAGTGCTCCGAGCATTAAGGTTTTCTATGCATAAGAATGCACCAGGGATCACAGGACACCAAAACCCAAAAGTCTTATTTTTGCACGAAAATTGCACAAATCGACGAAAATGCACTCCCGGCACCAAAATTAGACCACGGCGCACCACGAACCTCAAGACTGAAAAGTGTTCTGAGCATTATGATTTTTTATGCATAAGAATGCGCCAAGGAGCATGGTCCACCAAACCCCATAAATCTTTTTATCGCACAAAAATTGCACAAATGGACGAAAATACACAACGGACACCAAAATTGGACCACAGGTCACTTCGGACCTCAAAACTGAAAAGTGTTATGAGCATTACGGTTTTTTATGCGTAAGAAAGCACAAGGGTTCACAGGGCACAAAAACCCAAAAGTCTTAGTTTCACACGAAAATTGAACAAATAGCCGAAAATGCACCACCGGCACCAAAATTTGACAACGGGGTTCCACGAACCTCAAGACTGAAAAGTGTTCCGAGCATTATGGTATTTTATGCATAAGAATGCACCAAGGATCATGAGGCACCAAAACCTAGAAGTCTTATTTTCGCACGAAAATTGCACAATGGGACGAAAATGCAACACGAGTACTAAAATTGGACCACGGGGCACCACGAACCTCAAAACTGAAAAGTACTCCAAGAATTATGGTTTTTTATGCATAAGAATGCATCAGGCATCACGGGGCACCAAAACCCAAAAGTCTTATTTTCGCACGAAAATTGCACAAAAGGCCAAAAATGCAACGCCGACACCAAAATGGGACCACGGGGAACCACGAACCTCAAGACTGAAAAGTGTTCCGAGCATTATGGTATTTTATGCATAAGAATGCACCAAGGATCACGGGGCACCAAAACCAAAAAGTCTTATTTTCGCACGAAAATTGCACAATGGGACGAAAATGCACCACGAGTACTAAAATTGGACCACGGGGCACCTGGGACCTCAAAACTTAAAAGTTCTCCTAGCATTATGGTTTTTCATGCATAAGAATGCACCAAGGATCACGGGGCACCAAAACCCAGAAGTCTTATTTTCGGAAGAAATTTGAACAATGGGCGGAAAAAGCATCACGGGCACCAAAATTGGACCACGGGGCACCACGGACCTCAAAACTGAAAAGTGCTCCAAGAATTATGGTTTTTTATGCATAAGAATGCACCAAGGATCACGGGGCACCAAAACCCAAAAGTCTTATTTTCGCACGAAAATTGCACAAAAGGCCGAAAATGCAACCCCAGCACCAAAATGGGACCACGGGGAACCACGAACCTCAAGACTGAAAAGTGTTCCGAGCATTATGGTATTTTATGCATAAGAATGCACCAAGGATCACGGGGCACCAAAACCAAAAAGTCTTATTTTCGAACGAAAATTTCACAATGGGACGAAAATGCGCCACGAGTACTAAAATTGGACCACGGGGCACCTGGGACCTCAAAACTTAAAAGTTCTCCTAGCATTATGGTTTTTCATGCATAAGAATGCACCAAGGATCACGGGGCACCAAAACCCAGAAGTCTTATTTTCGGAAGAAATTTGAACAATGGGCCGAAAAAGCATCACGGGCACCAAAATTGGACCACGGGGCAGCACGGACCTCAAAACTGAAAAGTGCTCCAAGAATTATGGTTTTTTATGCATAAGAATGCATCAGGCATCACGGGGCACCAAAACCCAAAAGTCTTATTTTCGCACGAAAATTGCACAAAAGGCCGAAAATGCAACCCCGACACCAAAATGGGACCACGGGGAACCACGAACCTCAAGACTGAAAAGTGTTCCAAGCATTATGGTATTTTATGCATAAGAATGCACCAAGGATCACGGGGCACCAAAACCAAAAAGTCTTATTTTCGCATGAAAATTGCACAATGGGACGAAAATGCACCACGAGTACTAAAATTGGACCACGGGGCACCTGGGACCTCAAAACTTAAAAGTTCTCCTAGAATTATGGTTTTTCATGCATAAGAATGCACCAAGGATCAGGGGGAACCAAAACCCAGAAGTCTTATTTACGGAAGAAATTTGAACAATAGGCCGAAAAAGCATCACGGGCACCAAAATTGGACCACGGGTCACGTCGGACCTCAAAACTGAAAAGTGCTATGAGCATTATGGTGTTTTATGCATAAGAATGCACAAGGGTTCACAGGGCACAAAAACCCAAAGTTTTAGTTTCGCACGAAAATTGAACAAATAGCCGAAAATCCACCACCGGCACCAAAATTGGACCACAGGGTACCGCGAACCTCAAGACTGAAAAGTGTTCCGAGAATTATGGTATTTTATGCATAAGAATGCACCAAGGATCACGGGGCACCAAAACCCAGAAGTCTTATTTTTGCACGAAAATTGCACAATGGGACGAAAATGCACCACGAGTACTAAAATTGGACCACGGGGCACCTGGGACCTCAAAACTTAAAAGTGCTCTTAGCATTATGGTTTTTTATGCATAAGAATGCACCAAGGATCAGGGAACACCAAAACCCAGAAGTCTTATTTACGGAAGAAATTTGAACAGTGGGCCGAAAAAGCATCACGGACACCAAAATTGGACCACGGTGCACCTCGGACCTCAAAACAAAAAAGTGCTCCGAGCATTATGGTTTTCTATGCATAAGAATGCACCAGGGATCATGGGGCACCAAAACCAAAAAGTCTTATTTTTGCACGAAAATTGCACAAATCGACGAAAATGCACTCCCGGCACCAAAATTGGACCACGACGCACCATGAACCTCAAGACTGAAAAGTGCATCAAGAATTATGGTTTTTTACGCATAAGAATGCACCAGGGATCACGGGCCACCATAACCAAAAATTCTTATTTTTGCACGAAATTTGAACAATGGTCTGAAAATGCACCATGGGAACCATAATTGGACCACGGGGCACCACGGACCTCAAAACTGAAAAGTGCTCCAAGAATTACGGTTTTTTATGCATAAGAATGCACCAGGGATCACAGGGCACCAAAACCCAAAAGTCTTCTTTTCGCACGAAAATTGCACAAAAGGCCGAAAATGCAACCCCGGCACCAAAATGGGACCACGGGGCACCACGAACCTCAAGATGAAAAGTGTTCCGAGCATTATGGTATTTTATGCATAAGAATGCATCAAGGATCACGGGGCACCGAAACCCAGAAGTCTTATTATTGCACGAAAATTGCACAATGGGACGAAAATGCACCACGGGTACCAAAATTGGACCATGGGGCACCTAGGACCTGAAAACTTAAATGTACTCTGAGCATTATGGTTTTTTATGCATAAGAATGCACCAGGGATCACGGGGCACCAAAACTAAAAATTCTTATTTTCGAACTAAAATTGAACAATGGGCCGAAAAATGCATCACGGGCACCAAAATTGGACCACGGGGAACCTCGGACCTCAAAATTTAAAAGTGCTCCAAGAATTATGATTTTTTATGCAAAAGAATGCTCAAAGGATCACGGGGCACCAACACCCAAAAGTCTTATTTTCGCACGAAAATTGCACAAATGGAAGAAAATGCACCACCGGCACCAAAATTGGACCACGGGGCACCACGAACCTCAAGATTGAAAAGTGTTCCGAGCATTATGGTTTTTATGCGTAAGAATGCACGAAGGATCAAGCGGCACCAAAACCCAAAAGTATTATTTTCTCACAAAAATTGCACAAATGGCCGAAAATGCACCACGGACACCAAAATTGGACTACGGGGCACCTCGGACCTCAAAATTGAAAATTGCTATGAGCTTTATGGTTTTTTATGCATAAGAATGCACCAGGGACCACAGGGCACCAAAACCCAAAAGCCTTATTTTCGCACGAAAATTACGCAAATGGCTGAAAATGCATTATCGGCACCAAAATTGGACCATCGGGCACCACAAACCTCAAAACTGAAAAGTGCTCCAAGCATTATGATTTTTTATGCATAAGAATGCTCCAAGGATCACGGGGCACCAACACCCAAAAGTCTTATTTTCGCACGATAATTGCACAAATGGCCGAAAATGCACCACTGGCACCAAAATTGGACCACGAGGAACCACGGACCTCAAAACTTAAAAGTGTTCCAAGCATTATGGGTTTTTATGCATAAGAATGCACCAGGGATCACGGGGCACGAAAATCCAAAAGTCTTATTTCCGCACGAAAGTTGCACAATGGGCCGAAAATGCATCACGGGCACCAAAATTGAACCACGGGGCACCTCGGAAATCAAAACTGAAAAGTGCTCCAAGCATTATGGTTTTTTATGCATAACAATGCAGCAGGGATCACGGGGCACCAAAACACAAAAGTCTTATTTTCGCACGAAAATTGCACAAATTGCCGAAAATGCACCACGGACACCAAAATTGGACTACGGGGAACCTCAGACCTCAAAATTGAAAATTTCTATGAGCATTATTGTTTTTTATGCATAAGAAAGCAGCAGGGTTCACAGGGCACCGAAACCCAAAAGTCTTATTTTCTCACGAAAACTGCATAATGGGCCGAAAATGCACCTTGGGCACCAAAATTGGACCACGGGGCACAACGGACCTCAAAACTGAAAAGTGCTCAAAGAATTATGGTTTTTTATGTATAAGAATGCACCAGAGATCACGGGGCACCAAAACCCAAAAGTCTTATTTTCGCACGAAAATTGCACAAAAGGCCGAAAATGCACCCCCGGCACCAAAATGGGACCATGGGGCACCACGAACCTCAAGACTGAAAAAGTGTTCCGAGCATTATGGTATTTTATGTATAAGAATGCACCAAGGATCACGGGGTACCAAAACCCAGAAGTCTTATTTTCGCACGAAAATTGCACAATGTGACGAAAATGCACCACGAGTACTAAAATTGGACCACCCGGCACTTGGGACCTCAAAACTTAAAAGTGCTATTAGAATTATGATTTTTTATGCATAAGAATGCACCAGGGATCACGGGGCACCAAAATAAAAAATTCTTATTTTCGCACAAAAATTGAACAATGAGCCGAAAATGCAGCACGGGCACCAAAATTGGACCACGGGGCACCACGGACTTCAAAACTGGAAAGTGCTCCAAGAATTATGGTTTTTGAAGCATAAGCATGCACCAGGGATTGTAACCCCCTTCTAATTATTTAATCTACATCGAATATTTAAATTTAAAAGGTTTTAAATACATTCTATTAGATTTCAAGATATGTCACTAATGTTTACATCATTAAAATTTACAGGAATACTACTACATTATAATTCTAGTTAATACAAGTATTATATATTCAAAAGTCCCCATCCTATAGCTCTGGAAAATATCTGCATCTTTATCTTCTAACTATTCTTTAGACACCTGCAAAACAAACTTCCCTAGAATCTAGGGACAAAATTACCAGATCAGGCATTTAATTTCTCGTACAATTTAAAACAATTCCAAACATATACATATCACATACTAATTAATCAGTCACACAAATAATTGAATGCAATATGATTTATGCAAATGCAGATTTTTGACTCAAAATCATTTTTGACCGTGCTCCATGGAGACTTCCCCTTTGAGTGTTTAGTAAGAAACTGGCCTACCATTACGCACTGCAATTCAGCAATCAGCCCCTACTAAACGCGAATAAACTAAATAGAATTAGGAGATCAGAATACCCAGGAAGGCCACCACGACCGCATCTCTGTCCAGATTATAGCCATATGTGGAATTGCCAATATCCCTCTCCCACAGACTATAATATCACAGATTATACAGCCCTGTTTAACTTATTCTACTCACCCAAAAACAAAACATTTCTCATATATCAAATAATTTCTAATGACTACCGCAGTCCCAGTTAGTCAACATCACTGATCTTTTAAAATCCATGGCTACCGCAGTCCCGGTTAGCCAACATAATTCAGTTTTCACCTGAAATCTTTTAAAAATCCCCCCAAAAGACTCATGGATATGCAATATGATGATAATCATAATTAAATAAGAAATTTTAAATAATCACATAAAAATATATAAAATTATCAATTAACATTATAACATTGATATTTTAATAAATTATCAATTAAATCACTATTAGATAAAATTATTAAACTACCCTTAATTTTTCTAGAACTCCAATTATGTCCTCAATGTAAAATTTCCAAATTACCCTCACTATTTTCTAAAATTTCCAATTTTACCCTTGATCTTTTTATTAAATTCCGAATGTATCCCTAAACTTTCTAGAGAATATGAAATTACCATTTTACCCTTATACATTTCTATTATTTTCGAAAATGCCCTTAATCTTTTTACAAAATTCCCAATGTGTCCCTACATGTGAAATGACCATTTTGCCCTTGGTTTTTCAAAAAATTCCACATAGTATCCCTTGTAAAATCCACATAGCCGAATGGCCTACAAGCCATTTCCTACATATTTTCCAAAGCAACAACGCCAAATTCCAACCAAAAATCAACCAAATCACATTTCAAACAAAATCAAGCAAACCAAAGTTCCAACCATCACAACACACCAAGAATGAAATCAAACATTGTTCCAATCAATAATTTTCCAATCTCTAACATCAAATATACAAAACCCCTAAATCGATTTCAACTTTTCATGGTTCTAGGTCACATCTTGAATTTAACCCTACAACATGTTTTCTCCTAATTCCAAGGGTTCTAAATTGAAATTAAATGCCTAGATCCTTACCTTGAACTCTTAATTTGATGAAGGAACCCTTGAACCTTTTCCTTCCTTCCTCCTTGGTCTTCTTAAATTTTAAAGGTTTTCTCCAATTCCTTTCTCTTTTGGCCAAAATATGTGAGGCAAGGTGAGGTTTGGATGGATTTCTTTCTTAATTTGAGAAGAAAAGATGAAGCTAAGATGAAGAGAAAATGGAGGGGCTGCTGCTGTCCACTCTCACGGTTCTATGTTTTGTGTGAAGTTAGCTTTTGTGCTTTTTCCTTTTGGCTTAATTTCTAAGGCTTTAATTAAGAATTTCTTCACCAAAATGAATTTGAGTCTCACGTCCACCTCCTTAGACCATGTGCAGTCCAAAAGCTTGAAATTTGGCAGCCACTTGGATAGCCAAAAGAGTTCCCTACGTGACTTGCCATTTGCTTGGCCAAAAGTCAATAATTGTAGGCAATTTCTAGAAGAATTTAGGGCTTTTAATCATCTTAAAAACTAATTAGAATTTGAAGAAACTAACACCACCATTGGATTCCTCACTATCAAAAACGTTGGGGTAGTGTCTTACTTATCTCTTAATCCAAGTCTAATTAGCTTAATTTAGTGACATTAGAAAATTTGAGTTGTCACACTTTGATTGGTTAATACTCTAAATTTAATTTTTTTTCTTGGTTAAACATTTTTAATAATTATTCTAAGTATAATACAATTATTAGACAATTCCATAGATGTCATACGAATTTTCTCTTAATTTTCTACCCTAGAATTTTACCGTAATAATTTCATAGAGTTCTAACATTCAGAAAATTCTAACAATTCGAAATTAGCATTTTAATTTTCAACTGTATATATTTTTAATCTATATTCAATTACCTTTTTATTAAGTTACAGATCAGTCCAAAATTTTACACTTGAAAATTTATCCTGGACAGCTGTCTGACATAGCTGTCCAGTCAACAAGAAATTCAGGCAAAAACAAAGACATCCAAAGATTCAGAAAATTCTTCTGAGTAGAACTGTATTAATTTCATTAAGAAAATATGTACAGAAAGTTTCTATAAAATACCGTACATAATTGTTCATAATATTCATATATAAATACGTACAAATAGTAAAATAAAATTAGGATGTTACAGGGATTATGGGGCACAAAAATCCAAAAGTCTTATTTTCGCACGAAAATTGCACAAAGGGCCGAAAATGCATTGTCGGCACCAAAATTGCACCACGGGGCACCACAAACCTCAAAACTGAAAAGTGCTCCAAGAATTATAGTTTTTTATGCATAAGAATGCACCAAGGATCACGGGGCACCAACACCCAAAAGTCTTATTTTCGCACGAAAATTGCACAAATGGCCGAAAATGCACCACCGGCACCAAAATTGGACCACGAGGAACCATGGACCTGAAAACTTAGAAGTCCTCTGAGCATTATAGTTTTTTATGCATAAGAATGCACCAGGGATCATGGGGCACCAAAACCAAAAATTCATATTTTTGCACGAAATTTGAACAATGGTCCGACAATGCACCACGGGAACCAAAATTGGACCACGGAGCACCACGGACCTCAAAACTGAAAAGTGCTGCAAGAATTATGGTTTTTTAGGCATAAGCATGCACCAGGGATCATGGGGCACCAAACCCAAAAGTCTTATTTTCGCACGAAAATTGCACAATGGGCCGAAAATGCACCACGGGCACCAAAATTTGACCCTGGTGCACCTCGGACCTTAAAATGGAAAAATGTTTTGAGCATTATGGTTTTTTATGCATAAGAATGCACCAAGGATCACGGGGCACCAACACCCAAAAGACTTATTTTCGCACGAAAATTGCACAAATGGCCGAAAATGCACCACCAGCACCAAAATTGGACCACGAGGAACTACATACCTGAAAACTTAAAAGTGCTATGAGCATTTTGGTTTTTTATGCATAAGAATGCACCAGGGATCACGGGGCACCAAGACCAAAAATTCTTATTTTTGCACGAAATTTGAACAATGGTCCGAAAATGCACCACGGGAACCAAAGTTGGACCATGGGGCACCACGGACCTCAAAACTGAAAAGTGCTCCAAGAATTACGGTTTTTAATGCATAAGAATGCACGAGGGATCACGGGGCACCAAAACTTAAAAGTCTTATTTTCGCACAAAAATTGCACAAAAGGCCGAAAATGCAACCCCGGCACCAAAATGGGACCATGGGGCACCATGAACCTCAAGACTGAAAAGTGTTCTGAGCATTATGGTATTTTATGCATAAGAATGCACCAAGGATCACGGGGCACCAAACCCATAAGTCTTATTTTCGCACGAAAATTGCACATTCGGACGAAAATGCACCACGGGGCACCAAAATTGGACCACGGGGCACCTGGGACCTCAAAACTTAAATGTGCTCTGAGCATTATGGTTTTTTATGCATAAGAATGCACCAAAACTAAAAATTCCTATTTTCACACTAAAATTGAACAATGGGCCGAAAAATGCACCACGGGCACCAAAATTGGACCACGGGGCACCTCGAACCTCAAAACTTAAAAGTGCTCCAAGAATTATGATTTTTTATGCATAAGAATGCTCCAAGGATCACGGGGCACCAATACCCAAAAGTCTTATTTTCGCACGAAAATTGCACAAATGGCCGAAAATGCACCACCGACACCAAAATTGGACAACAAGGCACCTCGGACCTAAAAACTGAAAAGTCTTCAAGGATTTTGCTTTTTTATGCATAAGAATGCACCAGGGATCACGGGGCACCAAAACCCAAAAGTCTTATTTTCGCACGAAAATTGCACAAATGCCCAAAAATGAACCCCGTGCACCAAAATTGGACCACGAGGCACCACGAACCTCAAGACTGAAAAGTGTTCTAAGCATTATGGTTTTTTATGCATAACAATGCATGAAGGATCAAGGGGCACCAAAACCGAAAAGTATTATTTTCGCACAAAAATTGCACAAATGGCCGAAAATGCACCACGGACACCAAAATTGGACTACGGGGCACCTCGGACCTCAAAATTGAAAATCGCTATGAGCTTTATGGTTTTTTATGCATAAGAATTCACCAGGGACCACAGGGCACCAAAACCAAAAAGCCTTATTTTTGCACGAAAATTGCACAAATGGCCGAAAATGCATTACCGGCACCAAAATTGGACCACTGGGCACCACAAACCTCAAAACTGAAAAGTGCTCCAAGCATTATGGTTTTTTATGCATAAGAATGCTCCAAGGATCACGGGGCACCAATACCCAAAAGTCTTATTTTCGCACGAAAATTGCACAAATGGCTGAAAATGCACCACCGGCACCAAAATTTGACCACAAGGAACCACCGACCTCAAAACTAAAAAGTGTTCCAAGCGTTATGGATTTTTATGCATAAGAATGCACCAGGGATCACGGGGCACCAAAACCCAAAAGTGTTATTTCCGCACGAAAGTTGTACAATGGGCCAAAATTGCACCACGGGCACCAAAATTGGACCACGGGGCACCTCGGACCTCAAAACTGAAAAGTGTTCTAGGATTATGGTTTTTTATGCATAAGAATGCACCAGGGATCACGGGGCACCAAAACCCAAAAGTCTTATTTTCGCACGAAAATTGCACAAATCGCCGAAAATGAACCCCGGGCACCAAAATTGGACCACGGGGCACCACAAACCTCAAGACTGAAAAGTGTTCCGAGCATTATGGTTTTTTATGCATAAGAATGTACGAAAGATCAAGGGGCACCAAAACCCAAAAGTATTATTTTCGCATAAGAATTGCACAAAATTGAAAATTACTATGAGCATTATTGTTTTTATGCATAAGAAAGCAGCAGGGTTCATAGGGCACCAAAATCCAAAAGTCTTATTTTCGCACAAAAATTGCACAAACGGCCGAAAATGCACCACCGGCACCAAAATTGGACCACGGGGCACCACGGACCTTAGAACTGAAAAGTGCTCTAAGAATTATGGTTTTTTATGCTTAAGAATGCACCAGGGATCACGGGGCTCCAAAACCCAAAAGTCTTATTTTCGCATGAAAATTGCACAATGGGCCGAAAATGCATCACGGGCAGCAAAATTGGACCACGGGGCACCTCGGACCTCAAAACTTAAAAGTTTAGAATCTTAGACTTTGGACGATGTCCAACCCCTCAAACTTCGATTTTGATGAGAACAAATAATGTTAAATTTTGAAGTATTTAATGATCTATGTTTGAGTTTTATAGGTTCTACGCCGTCCAATGCCTCAATGGTATTGTATTTCTTAAACTCAATCATTATGTTTCTATGTGTACAGTACGTCCAATGAGCAACTATTTTTGTTAAGTGTAAAATTCAGCGTCCAATACACTGATTATAAAACATGCGTCCAAATGCATTGAGAAAACCAGTGTGTAAACACTGCGTCCATTCAAGGAAGCGTCCAATGCATATATAATTTACATCATCCCTCTCTAGCAAACAGTTATATAATGCGTCCATAATTGAGTAGAAGTACACTTATGCTTTTTGATGATGATTCTCTGAAATGTTCTATTATTCCCTCTCTTTTCTAATGTGACATTTCATTTGAATATTCAAAAAGTGTACCACAGGGGGCAGAAAAGCCTCTCTCTGCAGAAACCGTACAAGTAGTGGAGGCACTGCATGTACTGTTGTCTCCTCCATCTCTCCTCCCCAAGTTGACACGTAGCAACGGTCATATGATTGTGAGAGAACGGTTATTGGCAAAGGCACAGATCCCACAACGGATATCTTCACCAAGTTGCCTATAAATAGAGGAACAAGCTCACGTTTTGAAGAGAGAATTTTTCAAGTTTTTAGAAGAGCTGTAACTCTGCCAAATCGATTGGACGACCTACACTTGTGCAAAAAGAGGAATCTACTTAGCTTTGCTAAGTTATTCTGTGTAATTGAGTTTTTATTATAATATCCTCTCTGTGAGAGCTGTTTATTTAACTTGTACTCAAACAGTTTCTGTTTTGAAAGCTAGGAGTGGCTTAGTGACAAAGAATACTTGGGTGTTCTTTAATCTCAGGGGGAGATTAAAGGTGTGCCAAAAGTGGCCTAAAGAATACTTGTAGCCGTGAGTGCCAGTGTATTTAATACTTGTTTGTAATCAGAACTTAATTAGTGGAACCCTTCAAAGTTTTTGAAGGAGAACTGGATGTAGCTCAGGTTGAGTGAACCAGTATAAACCAAGTGTTTTTACTCTATCGCTTTCAAGCTTACTTGCTATTCTCTTAAGTTATTTCTTCACACTTTGCGCACAAGGTTCTTTCTATCCTATTTACGAAAATCTCTTATTTACGCCTGGACGATTAACAAGAAAACCCAGTTTCACTAAACTGTCATTTAAACTATTGGACGATACCTGTGATCTTGTGTTTTACAAGTCCCTTGTGAAACCTAAGATATTTTATCTCCATCTTTGCGAAAAGTTTTTTTTTAATAATATAACTTACACTCTATTCAACCCCACTTCTAGTGTGAATCTCTACATTTCAGTTGGCATCAGAGCTCGGCCTCTCGGGTTGAGTACTTGGTAGTACAGAGGAAACCAGATTCTAAGAAAGATGGAAAACGAGGGACAAACTATGAACAGACCACCACTCTTCAAGGGTGTCAAATATGATTATTGGAAGCAAAGAATGATAGCATTCTTTGAATCCTGTCATATTGATATGTGGGACGTTGTGGAGATGGGCGACTACATTCCAGTTGATGAGAGTCTTAATGAGATCCCAAAGGCTAGATGGACGAAGGAGTAGAAACAAAGATTTCATCTCAACTCCAGAGCCAGAAATATCATCATGAGTGCACTATCTGAACAAGAATACAACAAAGTGCACAGTTTCAAAAGCGCAAAACAAATGTGGGACACTCTTGCGTTAACGTATGAGGGTTCCACCTAGGTAAAACGTGTTAGGTTCTAAGACCTTGGACGATGTCCAACCCCTCGAATTTCGGTTTTGATGATAATAACTAAAGGATAAATTTTGAAGTATCTAATGATCTAGTTTGAGTGTTATAGGATTTACGTCGTCCAATTCCGCAATGGTATTGTATCTCTCAAACCTGGACCTTATGTTTTAATAAAGAAAGCGTCCAAATGTGGTTTATAAAGAATCCTACAGACAGCGTCCAATGCTCCTATGAGAGCAAGCGTCCAACGCTTGAATAACACTCTCTGTAGTTTCCATCTTAAAAATACGTTTTCAATGTTGACTCAATATAAGGCAACGATCACTCTCTCATATTTTAACATGCCATTCTATTTGATTTTTTCGAATAGTACTGAACAGGAAAAGAAGAAGCTTCTCTCTGCAGAAAAAGTACAAGTAGGAGAGGCGCTACAAGTACGGCTGTCACTTCCATCACTTCACCCTAAGTCAAAACGTGACAACGGTCATATGCTACAGAAAGAATCGCTCTTGGAAAAGGAACAGATCCCTCAACGGATACCTTCAACAAACTTCCTATATATAGAAGAATGAGCTCACATATCAGACTGACGGAAATTGAAAAAGAGCTGAATCTCTACCAAAATGACTGGACGATCTTAAGCAAAAAGAGCATTCATCTTAGCTTTGCTAAGCGAGACTGTATATTCATACTTACTGTAATATTCTCTCAGTGAGAGTTAAATTTTACTTACAATCTCAAACAATTCTGTTTGGAAAGCCAGGAGTGGCTTAGTGTTAAAGAATACTTGGGTTTTGTGTTCAATCTCAAGGGGAGATTAAGGGTGTGCCAGAAATGGCCTAGAGAATACTTGTAGCCAGAAGTGGCAAGGTTAGAATACTTGAGTGTAATCAGATTTTGATTAGTAGAACCCTTCAAAAGTTTTTGAAGGAGAACTGGACGTAGCTCAGTTGAGTGAACCAGTATAAAACTAAGTATTCTATTCTTTCGCCTTCTAGCTTACTTGCATTTCTTTTAAACTATCTCTTCAACATACTACGAAAGGGTTTCTATACACATTTTATTTAAGATTATCTATTACGTGTATTCTAACGAAAAGGAAGAAGAGTAGTTTCTTTGGACTGTTATTTTTAAATCTGCTGGACGATAGCTTGTTTTTTCTGTTTTACTAAGTTCCTGTAAGACGTAAAGATACACTATCTTCACATTAGCTAAAGTTTTCCAAAGAAATTTTAAATACACTATTCAACCCCCCTTCTAGTGTATTTCTCTATATTTCAGTTGGTATCAGAGCTCGACCTCTTGGGTTGAGTTCTTAACAGTACAGAGGAAAGATCCTGAGAAAGATGGAAAACGAAGGACAAGCTGTGAACAGACCACCACTCTTCAAGGGTGTCAAATATGATTACTGGAAACAAAGAATGATAGCATTCTTTGAATCTAGCCATATTGACATGTGGGAAGTTGTGGAGATGGGCGATTATATTCCACTTGATGCAAACCTCAACGAAATCCCAAAGGCTAGATGGACAGAAGAGCAAAAACAAAGATTTTATCTCAACTCCAGAGCCAGAAACATCATCATGTGTGCACTAAGCGAACAAGAATACAACAAGGTGCACAGTCTCAAAAGCGCAAAACAAATGTGGGACACTCTTGCATTAACATATGAGGGTTCCACTCAGGTAAAACGTAACAAACTCAGTCTCCTTACTCGTCAGTATGAGTTGTTTAGTATGGAAGAAAATGAGGACAAGCAAAGTATGTTTGGACGGTTTCAAACCATACTAAATGAACTTAGAGCACATGGTAAAGATTATAATAACTATGAACATATTGACAAAATTCTAAGAAGTTTGCCTAGGAAATGGAGACCACAGGTTACAGCTTTGAGAACAAAAAAGGAAGTGGACGATACGTCCGTAGAAGAACTCGTGGGAACCCTCAAGGTGCATGAACTAGAACTGCATCAAGATAGTGATGGTAAGAAAAATAAGTCTCTGGCGCTCAGCGTCCAGAAACCAAGGAAAGCATCATCGTCCAAAGCCATGCAAGCTGAAACATCATCAGACGAACAATATGAAGATGATGACTCAGACGAGAATGATGAACTATCCTTTATATCCAGAAGGATACATGCTATGTGGAAGAAGAAAGGTGAATCCAGATGGAGAAACCTAAAGAGGAAAGACTTCAAAGAAAAGAAGGAGAAGAGTCCAATTGTATGCTACGAATGCAAAAAGCCAGGACACTTCAAATCAGAATGCCCAGATCTCGACAAAAGCAAGGACAAGAGGAAGAAATTCTTCAGCAAAGGAAAGGGCAAGAAAGTTCTGATGTCCACATGGGAAGACCTGGACGATGACTCATCATCGGACGATGGAGAAGAAGAGGAAGCACATATATGCCTGATGGCAGACACCTTGACTGATTCTTCTGAACCAGAAGAAGAAGATGAGGTAGATTTTAATGACATAGATTCAATTCAAGAAGCTTATCATGAATTACTTTCAAACTCTTCTATTTTGTCAAAAGCCTATAGAACTTTAAAGAAATCATCCAAATCACTTTCAAAAGAAAAAGAAGCTTTAGAAGAAAGTGTTAGACAACTGGAAAGTGAAAAGGAGGATTTACAGAAAAAGTTTACAGAGCTCTCAAGGCAAAATGAAACTACAAATATGGAGAGGCGAACTCTCTGGAATGATGTTGCTCAAGCCTATAAATCCTATAAGGATTCAAGGGATAGAGAAAGAAATCTTTCCATAGAGATTCGAAATCTCAACGTAGAAAACAAAAGGCTAGTTGAGAAGCTTCTGAAAGTTGAAGCAGATACTTCCTTAAGAGGTCAATCACATGATGTTGTAAAACTTCATGAAGAAATTGACAGCCTAAAGAAGGATCTGTCAAACTTTGTCAAGGGCTCTGACAACCTCAAGAAACTTTTAAAATATGAAGGTTGTAAGAGACCAAATGACAGGTCAGGACATGGATATAAGGGAAAGAAATATATTCATGATGAGGAAACAGATGTTTGCTACTTCTGTGGGAAACCTGGACATATAACGTCCAAATGCAGACACCTGCCTAAGAAGGGAGCATTCAATGCCCTTCGAGCTAACAAAAAAGGACCCAAGTCAATCTGGGTACCTAAGGATAAAATTGTTCCTGTTGCAGACATGCTTAACAGCAGGAAAGAAACTCCAATCATGGTACCTGGACAGTGGGTGCTCACATCACATGACGGGAGAAAGGTGTATGTTCCAAAACCTCCTACCCAAGACTGGTGGGACAGTCACTTTTGGAGGGAATCAGAAAGGGATGATAGCTGGCGTAGGTAAGATTGGTATACCACCCTATCCTTGTATTGATAAAGTTCTTTTGTTAAAGGTCTTAAACATAATCTACTTAGCATAAGTCAATTATGTGACAGTGGATATGATGTTGCCTTTGACAAAGGTGAATGTACAGTCAAAAACTCTGATGGGTCCCTTCTCTTTACCGCAAAGAGGCAAGGCAATCTGTATAAGATTAAACTTGGGGAACTATCAAGTCAAAATGTATCATGCCTAGTTTCTGTACAAGAAAATCATTGGTTATGGCATAAAAGACTTGGTCATGCAAGCTTGAGGTTAATCTCAAAGCTGAACAGGCACAACCTCGTAAGAGGACTACCAAGTATGTCATATAAAGATGATCTTCTTTGTAAAGCTTGTCAGAAAGGGAAACAAGTGAAAAGTTCTTTTCAAAGTAAAAACATTGTTTCCACTTCTAGACCTCTTGAGCTGTTACATATTGATCTGTTTGGACCCACAAGAACAGCCTCGGTAAGTGGTAAAAGATATGGATTAGTTATAGTGGACGATTATACTAGATGGACATGGGTCTTATTCCTATCCCACAAAGATGAGTCCTTTAAGGCCTTTTATAATCTCAGCAAAAGAGTTCAAAATGAAAAAGGAGTATGCATTACTTCGATCAGAAGTGATCACGGGGGTGAATTCGAAAACGAAAGTTTTCAAAGGTTCTGTGAGGATAATGGTATCCTTCACAACTTCTCAACACCTAGAACACCACAACAGAATGGTGTGGTTGAGAGGAAAAACAGGTCACTTCAGGAGATGGCCAGAACCATGTTGAATGATAATTCAACCCCTAAACACTTCTGGGCTGAAGCAGTGAATACTGCCTGCTATATACAAAACATAATCTATATAAGGCCGATATTGAAAAAGACTCCATATGAATTGTGGAAGGGTAGAAGACCCAACATATCCTACTTCCATTCATTTGGATGTCAATGTTTCATTCTGAACACTAAGGACAACCTGGGAAAATTTGATTCTAAGTGTGATGAAGGAACATTGCTTGGATATTCTGAAACTTCAAAGGCATACAGAGTCTATAACTCTAGAACCTTAGCTGTTGAAGAAGCTATTCACGTGAAGTTTAATGACAACAAGCCTGATAGGGAATTATCAGAGCTGGACAAATCATTTGCAGATCTCATATTGGATGATGCAAGTAAGTCATCAGATTCGTCCAACCATGATGTCTCAGTTGAAGAATCAAATGCACTACTGGATCGTCCAGTCGCAGAACAAAGAGAACCAACTGGACGTAACTGGCAAATGAAGAAACATCATCCACAGGAGCAAATCATTGGGGATCCAAATGACAGAGTCAAAACCAGATCTTCACTTCAACAACAGCAAGGTCACGCATCATTCATATCTCAAATAGAACCTAAGACTGTGGATGATGCCTTAGAAGATGAAGGCTGGGTCAAAGCAATGCAAGAAGAACTTGACCAATTTCAAAAGAACAATGTCTGGAAGCTAGTAGAACTCCCCAACGACAAAGAAGCTGTAGGAGCAAAGTGGGTGTTCAGAAACAAGCTGGATGAAGCAGGTAATGTTGTGAGAAACAAAGCAAGGTTAGTAGCAAAAGGTTACTCACAACAAGAAGGTATAGATTATACTGAAACTTATGCTCCCGTTGCACGTCTGGAGGCAATCCGCATTTTACTGTCATTTGCAGCTCATAGCAATATGAAGCTATATCAAATGGACGTAAAAAGTGCATTCCTCAATCGGACGATGAAGAGGAATGATACTGCTCGAGCCTATAAATCCTATGAGGATTCAAGGACTAGAGAAATGAATCTCTCCATAGGGATTCGAACTCTCAAAGCAGAACACAAAAGGCTAGTTGAGAAGCTTCTAAAAGTTGATGCAGATACTTCCTTAAGAGGTCAACCACATGATGTTGTAAAACTTCATGAAGAGATTGACAGCCTAAAGAAGGATCTGTCCAACTTTGTCAAGGGATCTGACAACCTTAAGATGCTTTTAAAATATGAAGGTTGTAGGAGACCAAATGACAGGTCAGGGCATGGATATAAGGGAAAGAAATATATTCATGACGAAGATGCAGATGTGTGTTACTTCTGTGGGAAACCTGGACATATAACGTCCAAATGCAGACACCTGCCTAAGAGGGGGGCGTCCAATGCCCTTCAAACTAACAAGAAAGGACCCAAGTCAATCTGGGTACCTAAGGATAAAATTGTTCTTGTTGCAGACATGCTTAACAGCAGGAAAGAAACTCCAGTCATGGTACCTGGACAGTGGGTGCTCGCATCACATGATAGGAGAAAGGTGTATGTTCCAAAGCCTCCAACCCAAGACTGGTGGGACAGTCACTTTCAGAGGGAATCAGAAAGGGATGATAGCTGGCGTGGGTAAGATTGGTATACCTCCCTATCCCTATATTGATAATGTTCTTTATGTTAAAGGTCTCAAGCACAATCTACTTAGCATAAGTCAATTATTTGATAGTGGATATGATGTTGCCTTTAACAAAGGTAAATGTATAGTCAAGAACTCTGATGGATCCCTTCTCTTTACTGCAAAGAGGCAAGGTAATCTCTACAAGATTAAACTTGGGGAACTATCAAGTCAAAATGTTTCATGCTTAGTTTCAGTTAAAGAAAATCATTGGCTATGGCATAAAAGAATTGGGCATGCCAGCTTGAGATTAATCTCAAGGCTTAATAGGCACAACCTCGTGAGAGGATTACCAAGTATGTCATATAAAGATGATCTTCTTTGTGAAGCCTGTCAGAAAGGGAAATAAGTAAAAAATTATTTTCAAAGTAAAAACATTGTTTCCACTTCTAGACCTCTTATTGACCTGTTTGGACCCATAAGAACAACCTCTGTAGGTGGTAAGAGGTACAGATTAGTTGTAGTGGACGACTATACTAGATGGACATTGGTCATGTTCCTATCTCGCAAAGATGAGTCTTTTAAGGCCTTCTATAACTTCTGCAAAAGAATTCAAAATGAAAAAGGAGTATGCATTATTTCGATCTGAAGTGACCATGGGGGAGAATTTGAAAACGAAAGTTTTCAAAGGTTCTGTGAAGAAAATGGTATCCTTCACAACTTCTCAACACCCAGAACACCACAACAGAATCGTGTTGTTGAGAGGAAGAACATGTCACTCCAAGAGATGGCCAGAACCATGTTGAATGATAATTCAACCCCAAAACACTTTTGGGCTGAAGCAGTGTTATTTACAGAACAGAATCTATATCAGGCCAATCTTTAAAAAGACTCCATATGAATTGTGGAAAGGGAGAAGACCCAACATATCCTACTTCCATCCATTTGGATGTCAATGCTTCATTCTGAACACTAAGGATAACTTGGGAAAATTTGATTCTAAGTGTGATGAAGGAATATTGCTTGGATATTCTGAAACTTCAAAGGCATATAGAGTTTATAATTCTAGAACCTTAGTTGTTGAAGAAGCTATCCATGTGAAGTTCAATGACACTAAGCCTGATAATAAATTATCAGAGCTAGATGAATCATTTGCAGAACTCAGGCTGAACGATGCAAGGAAATCATCAGACACGTCCAACAGTGGTGTCACAGTTGAAGAGTCCAATGTTCCCCTGGACGGTCCAACAGAAGAACAAAGGGAACCAACTGGACGCAACTGGAAAATGAAGAAGCATCATCCAGAAGACCAAATCATTGGTGATCCAAAGGATAGAATCAGAACCAGATCTTCACTTCAACAACAAGGTCACACAACACTCATATCACAGATAGAACCTAAGACTATGGACAATGCTTTGGAAGATGAAAGCTGGGTCAAAGTAATGCAAGATGAACTTGACCAATTTTAAAAGAACGAAGTCTGGAAACTTGTAGAACTCCCTAATAACAAAGAAGCTGTAGGAGCTAAATGGGTGTTCAGAAACAAATTGGACGAAACAAGTAATGTTGTGAGAAACAAAGCCAGACTAGTAGCCAAAAGTTACTCACAACAAGAAGGTATAAATTATACTGAAACTTATGCACCTGTTGCACGTCTAGAGGCAATTCGCATTTTACTATCATTTGCAGCTCATAGCAATATGAAGCTATGTCAAATGGACGTAAAAAGTGAATTCCTCAATGGACTGATAAAAGAAGAAGTCTATGTGGAGCAACCCCCAGGGTTTGAGAGTGATGCTTTTCCTAATCATGTTTTCAAACTTAACAAAGCATTATATGGACTAAAACAAGCACCGAGAGCTTGGTATGAAAAACTCAGCTCATTTCTTTTAGAAAATGGTTTCTCAAGAGGAAAAGTAGACACTACACTATTTTGCAAAGATTATTCTTCTAATTTCATTATTGCTCATGTATATGTTGATGATATCTAACGAATCTCTTTGTGAAGAATTTGCTAAGTTAATGCAAACAGAATTCGAGATGAGCATGATGGCAAAACTAAAATTCTTCCTTGGATTGTAAATCAAGCAAACTGATAAAGGCATATACATACATCAGACCAAGTATGTTAAGGAGCTTCTCAAGAAGTTCAAAATGGACGATGCAAAGCCAATGAAAACTCCTATGCACCCAACAACAGTACTTGGACTGGACGATGGTTCAAAGAAGGTGGACAACACCCTATACAGAGGAATGATAGGATCATGCCTATACCTCACAACGTCTAGACCTGACATCATGTTCAGTGTATGCTTATGTGGTAGATTCCAATTTGACCCAAGGGAAGTTCACTTAATTTCTATTAAAAGAATCTTTCGATATCTTGTTGGAACAACTAATCTTGGTCTACATTTCAAAAGGCAGAAGGATTTCAGATTAGTTGGATACTGTGATGCTGACTATGCTGGAGACAGAATTGAAAGAAAAAGCACTAGTGGAGAATGTCACTTCATTGGTGGAAACTTAGTCTCCTGGATATGCAAGAAGCAAGGAACAATTGCACTATCCACTGCTGAAGCAGAGTATATTTCAGCTGCAAAGTGCTGCTCTCAAATCCTATGGATCAAGCATCAACTTGAGGACTACAACATATATGAGAGTAACATTCCTATCTTCTGTGATAGCAAAGCTGCAATTGATCTTTCTAAAAACCCAATATTGCATTCAAGGGCAAAACATATAGAAATTAAACATCACTTTATAAGAGATCATGTTCAGAAGGGTACTGTGGAATTACATTTTGTAACCACAGATAATCAGCTAATTGATATATTTACAAAAACCCTTACTGAAGACAAGCTAGTCATCCTTCTGAGGAATAGACTTGGCATGGGTCTTGTAAAAGAATGATTAAAATCCATATGTAGCGTCCAATGTGACAAACAGCATCCAATGGACATGTCGTCCAAAGGTAACTTTGACATGCACGTGCACTGCATATGCTACACTTAAGTCCAATGACTGGAAGATATTTTTTTTCTATTTAACATTGTTTTAATAGCCAAAATGGTTTCGTTTTGTGTAATTGCGAATTAATGCCCTATGCTGAGTCACCTAGTTATTAATAACCGTACACAGTTACCCATATCCTCAGCAGGTCTCATCATGGCGAGTCTTATGGCATAACCTCCATTTCAAATATTCACAAAAGCCCAAAACTGTTTCGTGTTCTCCAAATAGAGCCTATACTTAAACTGACAAATTCACTCAGAAAATTACTTTACCAAATTTTCCTTCTCCGAAATTATCTTCTACCTCCAGCATTCTCCTTCTCTCTCTCTCTCAGAAAACCTAAACACTATCTGCAAAACCTAAAAATCAAACCTTTATCATCATGACGAACTCTGCTAACTCAAGCAACTCAGAACTTGATGTTCATACCTACCCTGAAACCACTATAGTGTCTCAAGGTGCTGCCACTGTTCACGTTGAGCACTTCTTCGACATTGGAAAACTAGAAAAGTTGTGTCTGAATCTCGATGAAAGTCTTCTAAAATGCGGAATCAGAGAATACTTCAACGAAAACCAGAAGATATTTCCATAACTGATCAGAATGTTCTGGAGGAACACAAGATTCCAGAACTCAAGGGAACTCGTGTCCACTATGCTTGGATGAGAAGTGATTTTGTCTACTGAATCTATAGCCAAAGTCACTGGCTGTATCAGGGAACAAAATCAGTACAAGTCAGAGTGGACGAAGCAATATGGAAACTACGTTGGAATGGTACTGTGCAAGAACAAGTCTACATATTCATCCAAGATTGAGTACAAGAATCTATGTGAAGAAGAAAAGATATGGCAACAAGTGTGCAACAAGAGCATTTTGCACAAAGCTGGGTATGAGGACTCAGTCACAGACTTACACAAGTTCGTGATATTTCATCTAATGGAAGGTATCCCATTCAACCTACCTTACACCATTTACATATATATTCTACGAATGATGAAAACTATTGGTGGGAATGATGACATCTTCTATGCCGCACTGCTAAATAAGATCCTCTGGGATCAGAAAGTATACCAATGTTTCTTTGATGAGTTGGACGAAGATGATCATGAAAACATTGTGAAGAAAGGAGAAATAGTTGCAATACAGCAGAAATTTGGTGAATCAAACATCAAGCCAATGAAGATAAAGCTCACAACAAAGGTCCTAAGGGATTTGGACGAGGACAGAATAAATAAGAAACGTCATGAACAAAGCAGACTCATTTCAAATGATGATGAAGAAGAAATTGATCTTCTTGGTCTTGGAAGAAAGATCAAACGGTTGATGAAGGAACAAGGAAGCGGGAAAGTAATAAGACACATGTCGCAACAACATGAAGAAGATGCAGAAAAAGAAAGAAGGACCAAGAAAAGACATGCTGATCCTGGTTCGTCCAGTCCACCTGCTGAGAAGCATCCAAGGACTGCTTCGTCTAAACCAAAACAAGATGAGCTGCGTCCAAAGACTGCTCCAGTGAAGCTTGCATCAGAAAAATCTAGAGTTTGCAAATTAAAAATGCTTGACAACTCCGATGACGAGGATCAAATGCCCATTTGCCAGATTAAAAGAAAAGCTCAAGAGATGGAGTCTGCACAGTAGAAGAAACAAAAGGTATCTGATGCACCCAAAACTGGTGCCATAGTCTTTCGTACTAAAGTACCTAGACGAGTAAAAACTCAGGCAGCAAGGCCAAGGAAAGTTTCGATTAAACTCCCCACCTCTCAAGACACTGAGAATGAATCTACAAGTGCTCCACAACCTGCTCCAACAGTTGCTTCAACAGTCACATCAGCATAGCGTCCAACTCTCAAATCAAACTTATAAAGATTTGTGCGTTCAAGGGATGCTTGGAGAGATGCATGGCCTCAATGGACGATTCCACCATAGGGGAAGACAAAAGAAGAAAAAGACCAGGAAAGGTTTCCTGTTGCATTCCTTACAAGGAATGAATAGAACTATTGTAAGAAAAGTAATGTTATTTGGAGAGCTCGACAGGAACCACTGGAGAGGAGTCTGACTTCAGTATCTGCACCTAAATGGACGAGGTATGACTATGTTCATCCTCAATCTACTGAATTTGCTTTATTACCAAAAGGAACCATTATCAGCAATCCTCCACCAACTTGGAGGAGAGAATCTTATCCAAACCTGGTTCAGATGGAATGACCTTATACATGTCCAACTGGTACTCAACAAAGGGTGCATCCAGCTAAAGATGTACCTCCTGAGCCAGAGGTTGAAATTGCATCAAATCTTGCTAAAACTGTGGCTGAACAAAAGGGAAAGACTCAAAGGAAGAGGAAGCCAGCAACAAAGAAGTCATCTCCCAGCAATCATGATGAATTAGATGCTGAACTTTAATTAGCCATTAAAGAAAGTCTGGACCCATCCAAGGCAAACCAGCGTCTAGAGGTGCAATGGGTCAAAGAAGTTCACATCTGGACTCCCATCACAAAATTTCTTCCACTACCACCTGGAACACCAGTGCTCAACTTTCAGCCCAGTGATTATGACGATCTTGGCAAACTACTCCAGCAAATGTACATTCAAGACCAGGCTATTGCTTATCCACCCAACCTCCGCATCAGACATTCCATGGATATCAAGTTTGTACTTGATAAGGTATGTCCTAGACTACCTCTATATGATGCTGGAAAGAAGAAAGGGTTTAAGTACTATGGCATAGAGATGCCTAGTAGAGATGAAAAGGTTATACTCTCATCTTCCTCACATACCTAGAATCACCTTTTTGATAAGACTGGAAAGCTAACAAGGCTAGGCACTTTTGACACCATGATCTTCTGGCGTCAAATTGTGTGGGCAAACACTCAGGAAGCCTCAACCTCTGGATGCTCCAAGGATTCCTTCTTTCATCCTCTAGAAGGACTTGAAGTCCTACGTCCAGTCAAGACATGTCATTTCTCTGATACCTTTGCGTGCTTTCTGACTAATAATGATGATTTTCTAGAAGTTTTAAGGACACTGCCAATCATCAGAAGCAACAAAGTATATGACCTTAGAAGTCTTGACCGCTCTGAATTTGTACACGAAGTTCAAAGGCTTCATGATCTTCAAAAGGCTGAAGAAGAAAGAGCTTTACAAGAGCAAGCTGAAAGAGAACGAGCTGAACAAGCTCGCTTGGAACATGAACGAGCAGTACAAGCTAAGCAAGCTCACCTGGTGGAAATTGAAAATGAGCAAGCTGGAATTGCTACTAAAGAAAAAGCTGAGCCGATTTCCAAACCAACAATCACACAAGCAGAATTGGATGAAGCCTCTGTAAAAGTCACTAATATGCTCATTCATTTGGACTTACAGTCTAAGGTACAAGTGGACGTGGAACACTTTGTCACCTCTCATGAGGAACAAACAGTCCAATCTGGCATGCCCAAAGATGAAGCTTTGCAACATATGGCTGAGACTGAAGCACCACAACCAAAGGAGTCCACTACTGAAAAGCCTACTCCAAAGGTTTCCACAAGCCAACCAATTATTTGTGCATCCAATGAAGCACACTCTGGAACCAGACAAATGATTCCTACAGGGTCTTCAAGTCCAAGGGCTATTATTCCCTTGCACTTTGTCGAACCTCAAGGAGTCTCTGAGGACAGAATGAACGAGATTGTTCAACAGGCTCTAAGACAACAACTGGAAACCAAAGCTACTCTTCGTGCCTTTCAGGAAAGACAACAAGCAGAAGCCGCACAACACCGATTAATGTTGCAGAATGCTATTACTGATCAGTTCATGCACCTCTCACAGATGTTGGTAAATCAAATTCAATCCACTGCTGCTAACCTCATTGGCACTGTTATTCATCAGGTTCCTCCTGTTCAACCCATACCTCAACAACAACCACCTGTTAACCACCCTGTACCACCTCCTCAAGCACCACCAGAACAACCACCACCACCACCACAAGATCCACCTCAACAGCCCTAGGTGACCATGATGGTCAAATCATTTTTCCATCTTTCAAACCTTTTTTTATTTTGTTGATGACAAAGGGGGAGAAATTGGAATTTTTGATGTCATAGAGTATTTTTTTGTTGTTACACTACTCTGTGAAACCGCTGTGGTTGTTCATTGAATACATATGAGGTGTTTTATATCATAATTTCCGCATCCATATCTATGATATGCTTTTCACTCTGATAACTATCATCTCTGATACATTCTTATCATGCAGTGTTATCTGATATATATTGCTTTATTAAATACATGAGAAATGTTGAACTCAGGGGGAGTACTTCATTCCATACCTTTCTCACCCTGTCAACATACCCTGGCATAAAATAATCATTCAATCATCTGCTCTGATATTCTTTAATATGATTATATATTTGTACACATCAAAATTTAGTATTATTTGTCATCATCAAAAAGGGGGAGATTGTTAGAATCTAAGACTTTGGACGATGTCCAACCCCTCAAACTTTGATTTTGATGATAACAAATAAAGTTAAATTTTGAAGTATCTAATGATCTATGTTTGAGTTTTATAGGTTCTACGCCGTCCAATGCCTCAATGGTATTGTATTTCTTAAACTCAATCATTATGTTTCTATGTGTACAGTACGTCCAATGAGCAACTATTTTTGTTAAGTGTAAAATTCAGTGTCCAATACACTGATTATAAAACATGCGTCCAAATGCATTGAGAAAACCAGTGTGTAAACACTGCGTCCATTCAAGGAAGCGTCCAATGCATATATAACTTACATCATCCCTCTCTAGCAAACAGTTATATAATGCGTCCATAATTGAGTAGAAGTACACTTATGCTTTTCGATGATGATTCTCTGAAATGTTCTATTATTCCCTCTCTTTTCTAATGTGACATTTCATTTGAATATTCAAAAAGTGTACCACAGGGGGCAGAAAAGCCTCTCTCTGCAGAAACCGTACTAGTAGTGGAGGCACTGCATGTACTGTTGTCTCCTCCATCTCTCCTCCCCAAGCTGACACGTAGCAACGGTCATATGATTGTGAGAGAACGGTTATTGGCAAAGGCACAGATCCCACAACGGATATCTTCACCAAGCTGCCTATAAATAGAGGAACAAGCTCACATTTTGAAGAGAGAATTTTTCAAGTTTTTAGAAGAGCTGTAACTCTGCCAAATCGATTGGACGACCTACACTTGTGCAAAAAGAGGAATCTACTTAGCTTTGCTAAGTTATTCTGTGTAATTGAGTTTTTATTGTAATATCCTCTCTGTGAGAGCTGTTTATTTAACTTGTACTCAAACAGTTTCTGTTTTGAAAGCTAGGAGTGGCTTAGTTACAAAGAATACTTGGGTGTTCTTTAATCTCAGGGGGAGATTAAAGGTGAGCCAGAAGTGGCCTAGAGAATACTTGTAGCCAGGAGTGGCAGGGTATATAATACTTGTTTGTAATCAGAACTTGATTAGTGGAACCCTTCAAAGTTTTTGAAGGAGAACTGGACGTAGTTCAGGTTGAGTGAACCTCTATAAACCAAGTGTTTTTACTCTATCGCTTTCAAGCTTACTTGCTATTCTCTTAAGTTATTTCTTCACACTTTGCGCACAAGGTTCTTTTTATCCTATTTACGAAAATCTCTTATTTATGCCTGGACGATTAACAAGAAAACGCAGTTTCACTAAACTATCATTTTAACTATTGGACGATACCTGTGATCTTGTGTTTTACAAGTCCCTTATGAAACCTAAGATATTTTATCTCCATCTTTGCGAAAAGTTTTTTTTTTTTTTAACAATATAACTTACACACTATTCAACCCCCCTTCTAGTGTGAATCTCTACATTTCAAAAAGTGCTCCGAGCATTACTTTTTTTTATGCATCAGAAAGCACCAGGGATCACGGGGCACCAAAAGTCTTATTTTCGCATGAAAATTTCACAAATGGCCGAAAATGCACCACCGGCACCAAAATTGGACCACGGGGCACCACGGACCTCAAAACTGAAAAGTGTTCCAAGCATTATGGTTTTTTTATTCATAAGAATGCACTAGGGATCACGGGGCACCAAAATCCAAAAGTCTTATTTTTCCACGAAAATTGCACAAATGGCCGAAAATGCATTACCGGCACCAAAATTGGACCACGGGGCACCACAGATCTCAAAATTGAAAAGTGTTAGGAGCATTATGGTTTTTTCTGCATAAGAATGCACTCGAGAACATGAGGCACCAAAACCCAAAAGTCTTATTTTCGCACGAAAATTTAACAAATGGTCGAAAATGCATTACAGGCACCAAAATTGGACCATGTGGCACCTCGAACCTAAAAACTTAAAAGTTCTATGAGCATTAAGGTTTTTTATGCATAATGCACAGGGATCACGGGCACCAAAACCCAAAACTCTTATTTTCGCACGAAAATTGCAAAAATTGTTGAAAATGCACCCTCGGCACCAAAATGGGACCACGGGGCACCACGAACCTCAAGATTGAAAAGTGTTCCGAGCATTATGGTATTTTATGCATAAGAATGCACCAAGGATCACGGGGCACCAAAACCCAGAAGTCTTATTTTTGCACGAAAATTGCACAATGGGACGAAAATGCACCACGGGTACCAAAATTGGACCACAGAACCTCGGACCTCAAAACTTAAAAGTGCTCTGAGCATTAAGGTTTTTTATGCATAAGAATGCACCAGGGATCACGAGGCACCAAAACCCAAAAGTCTTATTTTCGCACAAAAATTGTACAACTTGCCGAAAATGCACCCCTGACACCAAAATGGGACCACGGGGTACCACGAACCTCAAGACTGAAAAGTGTTCCGAGCATTATGGTATTTTATGCATAAGAATGCACCAAGGATCGTGGGGCACCAAAACCCAGAAGTCTTATTTCGCACGAAAATTGCACAATGGGACGAAAATGTACCACCGTTACCAAAATTGGACAACGGGGCACCTGGAACCTCAAAACTTAAAAGTGCTCTGAGCATTATGGTTTTTTTTTTGCATAAGAATTCAACAGGGATCATGGGGCACCAAAACCCAAAATTCTTATTTTCGCACAAGAATTGAACAATGGGCCGAAAATGCACCACGGGCACCAAAATTGGACCACGGGGCACCTCGGACCTCAAAACTGAACAGTGCTATAAGCTTTATGGTTTTTTCTGCATAAGAAAGCACCAGGGTTCACAGGGCACCAAAACCAAAGAGTCATATTTCCGCACAAAAATTGCATAAATGACCGAAAATGAACCACCGTCACCAAAATTGGACCACGGGGCACCACGAACCTCAAAACTGAAAAGTGCTCGAAGCATTATGGTTCTTTTATGAATAGGAATGCACCAAGGATCATGGGCCACCAAATCCCAAAAGTCTTATTTTTGCACAAAAATTGCACAAATGGCGGAAAATGTACCCCCGACACCAAATTTTGACCACGGGGCACCACGAACCTCAAGACTGAAAAGTGTTCCGAGCATTATGGTACTTTTTATGCATAAGAATGCACCAAAACCCAAAAGTCTTATTTTCGCACGAAAATTGCACAAAGGGCGGAAAATGCAACACGGGCACCAAAGTTGGACCACGGGGCACCTCGGACCTCAAAACTGAAAAGTGCTATGAGCATTATGGTTTTTTATGTATAAGAATGCACCAGGGATCACGGGGCACCAAAATCCAAAAGTCTTAATTTCGCACGACAATTGCAAAATGGATCCAAAATGCACCACAGACACCAAAGTTGGACCACGGGCACCAAAATTGGACCACAGGGTACCTCTGACGTTAAAACTGAAAAGGGCTCCGAGCATTATACTTTTTTATGCATAAGAATGCACTAGGGATCACGAGGCACCAAAACCTAAAAGTCTTAATTTTGCACGAAAATTGCATAACCGGCCAAAAATGCACCACGGGCACCAAAATTGGACCACGGGGCACCTCGAACCTCAAAACTGAAAAGTGATTTGAGCATTATGGTTTTTTATTCATAAGAATGCTCTAGGGATCACGGGGCACCAAAATCCAAAAGTCTTATTTTCGAACGAAAATTGCACAATGGGCCGAAATTCCACCACGGGCACCAAAATTGGACCACAGAGCACCTTGGACCTCAAAATATAAAAGTTCTTCGAGCATTATGGTTTTTTATGTATAAGAATGCACCAAGGATCACACGGCACCAAAACCTAAAAGTCTTATTTTCGCACGAAAATTACACAAATGGCCGAAAATGCACCACCGGCACCAAAATTGGAGCACGGGGCACCCCGGACCTCAAACTGAAAAGTGTTCCAACCATTATGGTTTTTTATGCATAAGAATGCACCAAGAATCATGGGGCACCAAAACCCGAAAGTCTTACTTTCGAACGAAAATTTCACAAATTGCCGAAAATGCAGCAACGGCACCAAAATTGGACCACGGGGCACCACAGACCTCAAAACTAAAAATTTTTCCGAGCAATGTGGTTTTTATGCATAAGAATGTATCAGGGATCACGGGGCACCAAAAACAAAAAGTCTTATTTTCGCACGAAAATTGCATAATGGGCCGAAAATGAACCACGTCCACCAAAATTGGACCACGTGGCATCTCGGACCTCGAAATCGAAAAGTGCTCCAAGAATTATGGTTTTTTATGCATAAGAATGCACCAGGGTTCACAGGGCACCAAAACCCAATAGTCTTATTTTCGCACGAAAATTGCACAATGGGCCGAAAATCCACCACGGGCACCAAAATTGGACCACGGGGCACCTCGGACCACAATACTTAAAAGTGGTTCGAGCATTATGGTTTTTTATGCATAAGAATGCACCAAGGATCAGGGGGCACCAAAACCCAAAAGTCTTATTTTCGGACGAAAATTTCACAAATGGCCGAAAATACAACACCGGCACCAAAATTGGACCTCGGGGCACAACGGACCTCAAAACTTAAAAGTGTTATGAGCATTATGGTTTTTTATTCATAAGAATGAACCGGGGATCACGGGGCACCAAAACCCAAAAGTCTTATGTTCGCACGAAAATTGCACAATGAGCCGAAAATGCACCACGGGCACAAAATTGGACCACGGGGCACCTTGGATCACAATACTTAAAAGTGCTTCGAGCATTATGGTTTTTTATGCATAAGAATGCACTAGAGATCACATGGAACAAAAACCCAAAAGTCTTATTTTCGCTCGAAAATTGTACAAATGGCCAAAAATGCACCCCCAACACCAAAATTGGATCACGGGGCACCACGAACCTCAAGACTTAAAACTGTTCTGAGGATTATGGTTTTTTATGCATAGAAATGCACCAAGGATCATGGGGCACCAAAACAAAAAAGTCTTATTTTCGACCGAAAATTGCACAATGGGCCGAAAATCCACCACGTGCACCAAAATTGGACCACGGGGCACCTCGAACCTCAAAACTGAAAAGTGCTCCGAGCATTATGGTTTTTTATGCATAAGAATGCACCAAGATCCACAGGGCACCAAAACCCAAAAGTCTTATTTTCGTACGAAAATTGCACAAATGGCCGACAATGCACTCTACGTACCAAAATTGGACGACCGGGCACCACGAATCTCAAGACTGAAAACTACTCCGAGCATTATGGTTTTTTATGCATAGGAATGCACCAAGGATCACGGTGCACCAAAAGCCAAAGGTCTCATTATCGCACGAAAATTGCAAAAATGGCCAGAAATGCACCACCAGCACCAAAATTGGACCACGGGGCACCACGGACCTCAAAACTTAAAAGTGCTCCGAGCATTAAAGTTTTTTATGCATAAGAATGCACCAAGGAGCATAGGGCATCAAAACCCAAAAGTCTTATTTTCGCACGAAAGTTGCACAGATGGCCGAAAATGCACCACCGGCACCAAAATTTGACCACAGGACACCTCGAACCTGAAAACTTAAAAGTTCTCCGAGCATTATGGTTTTTTATGTATAAGAATGAATCAAGGATCATGCGGCACCAAAAACATGAAAATCTTATTTTCACACGAAAATTACACTAATGGCCGAAAATGCACCACCGGCACCAAAATTGGACCACGGGGCACCCCGGACCTCAAAACTGAAAATTTTCTGAGAATTATGGTTTTTTAAGCATAAGAATGCACCAGCGATCACAGGGTACCAAAACCCAAAAGTCTTATTTTCGCATGAAAATTACACAATGGGCTGAAAATGCACCACGGGCAAAAAAATTGGACCATGGGGCACCTCGGACCTCAAAACTTAAAAGTGCTCTGAGCATTATGGTTTTTTATGCATAAGGATGCACCAAGGATCATGGGGCCCCCAAACTCAAAAGTCTTATTTCGCACGAAAATTGCACAGATGGCCGAAAATGCACCACCGGCACCAAAATTGGACCCCGAGGCACCACGAACCTCTAAACTGAAAAGTGTTCCAAGCATTATGGTTTTTTATGCATAAGAATGTACTAGGGATCACGGGGCGCCAAAATCCAAAAGACTTATTTTCACACGAAAATTACACAATGGGCCGAAAATCCACCACGGGCACCAAAATTGGACCACGGGGACCTCCAACCTCAAAACTGAAAAGTGTTCTGAGCATTATGGTTTTTTATGCATAAGAATGCACCAGGGATCACGAGGAACCCAAACCCAAAAGTTTTATTTTCGCACAAAAATTGCACATATGGCCGAAAATGCACCACCGACACCAAAATTGGACCACAGGACACCTCGGAACTCAAAATATAAAAGTTTTCCGAGCATTAAGGTTTTTTATGTATAAGAATGCACCAAGGATCACACGGCACCAAAACCTAAAAGTCTTATTTTCGCACGAAAATTACACAAACGGCCGAAAATGCACCACGGGCACCAAAATTGAACCACGGGCACCCCGGAGCTCAAAACTGAAAAGTGTTCTGAGCATTATGGTTTTTTATGCATAAGAATGCAACATCGATCACGGGGAACCAAAACCCAAAAGTCTTATTTTCGAATGAAAATTTCACAAATGGCCGAAAATGCAGCAACGGCACAAAAATTGGACCACGGGGCACCACGGACCGCAAAACTAAAAAGTGTTCCGAGCATTATGGTTTTCTATGCATAAGAATGTGTCAGGGATCACGGGGCTCCAAAACCCAATAGTCTTATTTTCGCACAAAAATTTCACAATGGGCTGAAAATGAACCACATCCACAAAAATTGGACCATAGGGCACCACGGACCTCAAAACTAAAAAGTGCTCCGAGCATTATGGTTTTTTATGCATAAGAATGTACCAGGGTTCATAGGGTACCAAAACCCAAAAGTCTTATTTTCACACGAAAATTGCACAAATGGCCGAGAATGCACCCCCGGCACAAAAATTGTTCCACCGGGCACCACGAATCTCAAGACTGAAAACTATTCCGAGTATTATGATTTTTATGCATAGGAATGCACCAAGGATCATGGGGCACCAAAACCAAAAAGTCTTATTTTCGCACGAAAATTGCACAATGGTCCGAAAATGCACCACGTGCACCAAAATTGGACCACGGGGCACCCCGGACCTAAAAACTGAAAAGTGTTCTGAGCATTATGGTTTTTTATGCATAAGAATGCACCAAGGATCAGGGGGCACCAAAACCCAAAATTCTTATGTTCGCACGAAAATTGCACAATGAGCCGAAAATGCACCACGGGCACCAAAATTGGACCATGGGGCACCTCGGACCACAATACTTAAAAGTGCTTCGAGCATTATGATTTTTTATGCATAAGAATGCACTAGGTATCACATTGCACGAAAACCCAAAAGTCTTATTTTAGCTCGAATATTGCACAAATGGCCGAAAATGCACCCCCGGCACCAAAATTGGATCACGGGGGACCACGAACCTCAAGACTTAAAACTGTTCCAAGCATTATGGTTTTTTATGCATAGGAATGCACCAAGGATCACGGGGCACCAAAACCAAAAAGTCTTATTTTCGCACGAAAATTGCACAATGGGCCGAAAATGCACCACGGGGCACCTCGGACATCAAAACTGAAAAGTGCTCCAAGCATTATGGTTTTTTATGCATAAGAATGCACCAAGGTCCGCAGGGACCAAAACTCAAAAGTCTTATTTTCGTACGAAAATAGCACAAATGGCCGACAATGCACCCTAGGTACCAAAATTGGACCACCGGGCACCACGAATCTCAAAACTGAAAACTACTCCGAGCATTATGGTTTTTTATGCATAGGAATGCACCAAGGATCACAGGGCACCAAAGCCCAAAAGTCTCATTATCGCATTAAAATTGCAAAAATGGCCGGAAATGCACCACCGGCACCAAAATTGGACCATGGGGCACCACGGACCGCAAAATTGAAAAGTGCTCCAAGAATTATGGTTTTTTATGCATAAGAATGCACCAAGGATCATGGGGCAGCAAAACCCAAAAGTCTTATTTTCGCACGAAAGTTGCACAAACGGCCGAAAATGCACCACCGGCACCAAAATTGGACCACGGGGCACCACGGACTTCCAAACTGAAAAGTGTTCCAAGCATTATGGTTTTTTATGCATAAGAATGCACTAGGAATCATGGGGCACCAAAACCCAAAAGTCTTTTTTTCGTACGAAAATTGCACAATAGGCCGAAAATGCACCACGGGCACCAAAATTGGACCACGGGGTACCTCGGACGTCAAAACTTAAAAGTTCTCCGAGCATTATGGTTTTTTATGTATAAGAATGTACCAAGGATCACGCGGCACCAAAACCTAAAAGTCTTATTTACGAACGAAAATTACACAAATGGCCAAAAATTCACCACCGGCACCAAAATTGGACCACGGGGTACCCCAGTCCTCAAAACTGAAAAGTGTTCTGAGCATTATGGTTTTTTATGCATAAGAATGCACCATGGATCACGGGGCCCCAAAACCCAAAAGTCTTATTTTTACACGAAAATTTCACAAATGGTCGAAAATAAAGCGCCGGCACCAAAATTGGACCACGGGGCACCACGGACCTCAAAACTGAAAAGTGTTCTGAGCATTATGGTTTTTTATGCATAAGAATGCACCAGGGATCATGGGGGCACCAAAACGCAAAAGTCTTATTTTCGCACGAAAATTGCACAATGTGCCGAAAGTGATCCACGGGCACTAAAATTGGTCCATGGGGCACCTCGGACCTCAAAACTTAAAAGTGCTCCGATCATTATGGTTTTTTATGCATATGAATGCAGCAAGGATCATGGGGCGCCAAAATCGAAAAGTCTTATTTTCGCACGAAAATTGCACAATTGGCCGAAAATGTACCACCGGCTCCAAAATTGGACCACAGGGCACCACGGACCTCTAAACAGAAAAGTGTACCAAGCATTATGGTTTTTTATGCATAAGAGTGCACTAGGGATAACGGGGCACCAAAACCCAAAAGTCTTATTTTCACACGAAAATTGCACAATGGGCCGAAAATGCACCACGGGCACCAAAATTGGACCACAGGGCTCCTCAGCCTCAAAACAAAAAAGTGCCCCAAGCATTATGGTTTTTTATGCATAAGAATGCACCAAGGATCACGGGGCCCCAAAACCTAAAAGTCTTATTTTTGCACGAAAATTTCACAAATGGCCGAAAATGCACCACCGGCACCAAAATTGGACCACGGGGCACCACGGACCTCAAAACTAAAAAGTGTTCCAAGCATTATGGTTTTTTATTCATAAGAATGCACCAGGGATCACGGGGCACCAAAACCCAAAAGTCTTAATTTTGCACGAAAATTGCATAACTGGCCGAAAATGCACCACGGGCACCTAAATTGGACCATGGGGCACCACGGACCTCAAAACTGAAAAGTGTTCCGAGCATTATGGTTTTTTATGCATAAGAATGCACCAAGGATCACGGGGCCCCAAAACCTAAAAGTCTTATTTTTGCACGAAAATTTCACAAACGGCCGAAAATGCACCACCGGCACCAAAATTGGACCACGGGGCACCACGGACCTCAAAACTAAAAAGTGTTCCAAGCATTATGGTTTTTTATTCATAAGAATGCACCAGGGATCACGGGGCACCAAAACCCAAAAGTCTTAATTTCGCACGAAAATTGCATAACTGGCCGAAAATGCACCACGGGCACCTAAATTGGACCATGGGGCACCTCGGACCTCAAAAGTTAAAAGTGCTATGAGAATTATGGTTTTTTATGCATAAGAATGCACTAGGGATCACTGGACAGCAAAACCCAAAAGTGTTAATTTCGCACCAAAATTGCACAAATTGACGAAAATGCACCACCGGCACAAAAATTGGACCACAGGGCACCACGTTCCTCAAAACTGAAAAATGCTCTGAGCATTATGGTTTTTTATGCATAAGAATGCACCAAGGATCATGGGGAACCAAAGCCCAAAAGTCTTATTTTCGCACGAAAATTGCACAACTGGCCGAAAATGCACGATCGACACCCAAATTGGACCATGGGGCACCACGAACCTCAAGACTGAAAAGTGTTCCGAGCATTATGGTTTCTTATGCATAAGAAAGTACCAGGGATCACGGGGCACCAAAACCCAAAAGTCTTATTTTCGCACGAAAATTGCACAATTGGCCATAAATGCACGACTGGCACCAAAATTGGACCACGGGGCACCTCGGACATCAAAACATAAAATTGCTATGAGCATTATGGTTTTTTATGCATAAGAATGCACCAGGGATCACGGGGCACCAAAACCCAAAAGTCTTATTTTCGCACGACAATTGAACAAAGGGCCGAAAATGCACGACCGGCACCAAAATTGGACCACGAGGCACCACGGACCTCAAAACTTAAAAGTGTTTCAAGCATTATGGTTTTTTATGCATAAGAATACACCAGGGATCACGAGGCACCCAAACCCAAAAGTCTTATTTTCGCACGAAAATTGCACAGTGGGCCAAAAATGCACCACGGGCACCAAAATTTGACCACGGGACACCTCGGACCTCAAAATAGAAAAGTGCTCCGAGCATTATGGATTTTTATGCATAAGAATGCACCAGGGATCACGGGGTACCAAAGCCCAAAAGTCTTATTTTCGCTCGAAAATTGCATAAATCGCCGAAAATGCACACCGACACCAAAATTGGACCACGGGGCACCACGAACCTCAAGACTGAAAAGTGTTCCGAGAATTATGGTTTTTTATGCTTAACAATGCACCAGGGATCACGGGGCACAAAAACCCAAAAGTCTTAATTTTGCACGAAAATAGCATAACGGGCCGAAAATGCACCATGGGCACCAAAATTAGACCACGGGGCACCTCGAACCTCAAAACATAAAAGTGCTCCGAGCATTATGGTTTTTTATGCATAAGAATGCACCAGGGATATGGGGTACCAAAACCTAAAAGACTTATTTTCGCACGAAAATTGTACAATCGGACGAAAATGCATCACAGGCACCAAAATTGGACCACGGGGCGCCTCGGACCTCAAAACTTAAAAGTACTCCAACCATTATGGTAGTTTTTATAAAAAAGAGTGCACCAAGGATCATGGGGCACAAAAACCCAAAAGTCTTATTTTCGCATGAAAATTGCACAAATGGCCGAAAATGCACCACCGACACCAAAATTGGACCACGGGGCACCATGGACCTCAAAACTGATAGTTGCTATGAGCATTATTGTTTTTTATGCATAAGAAAGCAGTAGGCTTCACAGGGCACAAAAACCCAAAATTCTTATTTTCGCACTAAAATTGCACAAATAGTCGAAAATGTACCACTGGCACCAAAATTGGACCACGAGGCACCACAGACCTCAATACTGAAAAGTGTTCCAAGCATTATGGTTTTTTATGCATAAGAATGCACTAGTGATCACGGGGCTCCAATATCCAAAAGTCTTATTTTCGCACAAAAATTGCACAATGGGCCGAAAATGAATCACGGGCAACAAAATTGGACCACAGGGCTTCTCGAACCTCAAAATTTAAAAGTGCTCCGAGCTATATGGTTTTTTATGCATAAGAATACACCAGGGATCATGGGGCACCAAAGGATTTTTATGCATAAGAATGCACCAAGGATCACGGGGCACCAAAACCCAAAAGTCTTATTTTCGCACGAAAATTGCACAAATGGCGAAAATGCACCACCGGTACAAAAATTAGACCACGGGGCACCACGGACCTCAAAACTGAAAACTGCTCCGACCATTATGGTTTTTTATGCATAAGAAATCACCAAGGATCATGGGGAACAAAAACCCAAAAGTCTTCTTCTCGCACGAATATTTCACAAATGGCCGAAAATGCACCACTAGCACCAAAATTGGACCACAGGGCACCACGGACCTCAAAAATGAAAGTGTTCCGACCATTATGGATTTTTATGCATAAGAATGCACCAAGGATCACGGGGCACCAAAACCCAAAAGTCTTATTTTTGCACGAAAATTGCACAATGTACCCATCATGCACCACGGGCACCAAAATTGGACCATGGGGTACCTCGGACCTCAATACTTAAAAGTGCTCCAAGCATTATCGTTTTTTATCCATAAGAATGCACCAGGGATTACGGGGCACCAAAACCCAAAAGTCTTATTTTCGCACCAAAATTGCACAAATTTACGAAAATGCACCACCGGCACGAAAATTGGACCACAGGGCACCACGGTCCTCAAAACTGAAAAATGCTCTGAGCATTATGGTTTTTTATGCATAAGAATGCACCAAGGATCATGGGGAACCAAAGCCCAAAAGTCTTATTTTCGCACGAAAATTGTACAACTGGCCGAAAATGCACGATTGGCACCAAAATTGGGCCACGGGGCACCACGAACCTCAAAACTGAAAAGTGTTCCGAGTATTATTGTTTTTTATGCATAAGAATGCACCAGGCATCACGGGGCACCAAAACCCAAAACACTTATTTTCAAACGAAAATTGTACAATGGGCCGACAATGCACCAGTGGAACCAAAATTGGACCACGGGCCACCACGGACCTGAAAACTGAAAAGTGTTCCGAGCATTATGGTTTTTTATGCATAACAATGCACTAAGGATCATGGGGAACAAAAACCCAAAAGTCTTATTTTCGCACGAAAATTGCAGAATTGGTAGAAAATGCACGACCGGCACCAAAATTGGACCACGGGGCACCTCGGACCCCCAAACTGAAAAGTGCTTCGAGCATTATGGTTTTTTATGCATAAGAATGCAACAGGGATCACGGGGCACCAAAACCCAAAAGTCTTATTTTCAAATGAAAAATGCACAATGGGCCGAAAATGCACCATGGGGACAAAAATTGGACCACACAGCACCTCGGACCTCAAAACTGAATAGTGCTCCAAGCATTATGGTTTTTTATGCATAAGAATTCACCAGGGATCACGGGGCACAAAAACCCACAAGTCTTATTTTCGCAAGAAAATTGCTCAAATGGCCAAAAATGCACCACCGACACCAAAATTGGACCACAAGGCACCACGAACCTCCAAACTGAAAAGAATTTTGAGCATTATGGTTTTTTATGCTTAAGAATGCACCAGGGATCATGGGGCACCAAAACCCAAAAGTCTTATTTTCGCACTAAAATTGCACAATGGGCCAAGAAAGCACCACGGGTACCAAAATTGGACCACGGTGAACCTCGGACCTCAAAACTGAATAGTGCTCTTAGCATTATGGTTTTTTATGTATCAGAATGCACCAGGGATCACGGGGAACCAAAATCCAAAAGTCTTATTGTCGCACGAAAATTTCACAAATGGCCGAAAATGCACCACCAGCACCAGAATTAGACCACGGGGCAACACGGACCTCAAAACTGAAAATTTTTCCAAGCATTATGGTTTTTTATGCATAAGAATGCTCCATGGATCAAAGGGCACCAAAACCCAAAAGTCTTATTTTCGCACGAAAATTGCACAATAGGCCGAAAATGCGCCACGGGCACCAAAATTGGACCACGGGGCACCTCGGACCTAAAAACTGAAAAGTGCTCTGAGCATTATGGTTTTTATGCATAAGAATGCATCAGGGATTACGGGGTACCAAAACCCAAAGGCCTAATTTTCGCACGAAAATTGTACAATGGGCCCAAATGCACCACTCGCACCAAAATTGTACCACGGGGCACCTCGGACCTCAAAACTTAAAAGTGCTTTGAGCATTATGGTTTTTTATGCTTAAGAATGCACTAGGGATCACAGGGCACCAAAACTCAAAAGTCTTATTTTTGCACGAAAATTGCACAAAGGGCACCAAAATTGGACCACGGGGCACCTCGGACCTCAATACTTAAAAGTGGTCTAAGCATTATAGTTTTTTATGCATAAGAATGCACCATAGATCACGAGGTACCAAAATCCAAAAGTCTTATTTTCGCACAAAAATTGCACAAATGGCTGAAAATGCACCACCAGAAACAAAATTGGACCATGGGGCACCACGGACCTTAAAACTGAAAAGTGTTATGAGTATTATGGTTTTTTATGCATAAGAATGCATGAGGGATCACGGGGCCCCAAAACCCAAAAGTTAATTTTCGCACGAAAATTGCATAAATGGCTTAAAATGCACCACCGGCACCAACATTGGATCATGGGGCACCTCGGACCTCAAAACTGAAAAGTGCTATGAGCATTATGGTTTTTATGCATAATAATGCACTAGGGATTACGGGGCACCAAAACCCAAAAGCCTTATTTTCGCACAAAAGTTGTACCATGGGCCGAAAATGCACCACGTGCACCAAAATTGTACCACGGGGCACCTCGGACCTTAAAACATAAAAGTGTTCCGAGCATTATGGTTATTTATGCATGAGAATGCACCAGGGATCACGGGGCACCAAAACCCGAGAGTTTTATTTTCGCACGAAAATTGCATAATGGGCCGAAAATGCACCACGGGCACCAAAATTGGACCACGGGGAACCTCGGACCTCAAGATTAAAAAGTTCTTCGAGCGTTATGGTTTTTTGCATAAGAATGCACTAGGGATCACGGGGCACCAAAACCCAAAAGTCTTATTTTCCCATGAAAATTGCACAAATGGACGAAAATGCACCACGGGCACAAATATTGGACCACGGGGCACCACGGACTTCAATACTTAAAAGTGGTCCGATGAGTATTGTTTTTTATGCATAAGAATGCACCAGGGATCATGGGGCACGAAAACCCAAAAGTCTTATTTTCGCACGAAAATTGCATAACGGGCCGAAAATGCACGATGGGCACCGAAATTGGACCACGGGGCACCTCGGACCTCAAAATTGAAAAGTGCTTTGAGCATTATGGTTTTTTATGCATAAGAATGCACCAGGGATCACGGGGCACCAAAACCCAACAGTCTTATTTTCGCACGAAAATTGCACAATGGGCCGAAAATGCACCTCAGGCATGAAAATTGGACGACGGTGCACCACGGACCTCAAAACTTAAAAGTGGTTCGAGCATTATAGTTTTTTATGCATTAAAATGCACTAGGGTTCACGGGGCACCAAAACCCAAATGTCTTATTTTCGCACGAAATTGCACAAATGGCCGAAAATGCACCACCGGCACCAAAATTAGACCACGGGAAACCCCGGACCTCAAAATTGAAAATCGTTTCCGAGCATTATGGTTTTTTATACTTAAGAATGCACTAGGAGTCACGGGGCACAAAAAGCTAAAAGTCTTTTTTTCACACGAAAATTGCACAATGGGTAGAAAATGCACCATGTTCCTCAAAATTGGACCACGGTGCACCTCTGACCTCAAAACTGGTAAGCGCTCTCAGAATTATTATTTTTTATGCATACAAATGCACCAGGGATCACGGGGCACCAAAACCCAAATGTCTTATTTTCGTACGAAAATTCCACAACGGGCCGAAAATGCACCACGGGCTCCAAAATTGGACCACGGGGCACCTCAGACCTTAATAGTTAAAAGTTCTCTGAGAATTATGGTTTTTTATGCATAAGAATTCCCCAGGGATCACGGGGCACCAAAACCCAAAAGTCTTGTTTTCGCACAAAAATTGAATAATGGGCCGAAAATGCACCACGGGCACGAAAATTGGACCACGGGGCACCTCAGACCTCAATAGTTAAAAGTTCTCTGAGCATTATGGTTTTTTATGCATATGAATGCACCAGGGATCCCGGGGTTTCGCACGTTCTCTAATTTTGGTGCCCGTGGTTCATTTTCGGCCCATTCTGCAACTTTCGTGCGAAAATAAGACTTTTCGGTATCGGTGCCCCACGCTCCCTAGTGCATTCCTATGCATAAAAACCATATTGCTCGAAACATCTTTCAGTTTTAAGGTTCGTGGTGCCCCGTGGTCCAATTTGGTGATGGTGCTGCATTTTCGGCCCATTTTGCAATTTTCGTGCGAAAATAAGACTTTTGGGTTTTGGTGGCCCGTGATCCTTGGTGCATTCTTATGCATAAAAACCATAATGCTCAAAGAACTTTTAAGTTTTGAGGTCCGAGGTGCCTCGTGGTCCAATTTTGGTGCTCGTCGTGCATTTTCGGCTCATTGTGCAATTTTCGTGCGAAAATATGACCTTTGGGTTTAGGTGTCCCGTGATCCCTGGTGCATTCTTATGCATAAAAAACCATAATGCTCAGAACACTTTTTAGTTTTTAGGATCGTGGTGCCCCGTGATCAAATTTTGGTGCCGATAATGCATTTTCGGCCATTTGTGCAATTTTCGTGTGAAAATAAGACTTTTGGGTTTTGGTGCCCCATTATTCTTGGTGCATTCTTATGCATAAAAAACCATAATGCTCGAAGCACTTTTTAGTTTTGAGGTCCGACGTGCCCCGTGGTCCAGTTTTGGTGCCCGTGGTGCATTTTCGGCACATTGTGCAATTTTCGTGCGAAAATAAGACTTTTGGGTTTTGGTGCCTCGTGATCCCTAGTGTATTCTTATGCATCAAAAACCATGAAGCTTCCAACACTTTTCAGTTTTTAGGCACGTGGTGCCCCGTGGTCCAGTTTTGGTGCCCGTGGTGCATATTCGTCCATTTGTGCAATTTTCGTGCGAAAATAAGACTTTTGGGTTTTGGTGGCCCGTGATCCATGGTGCATTCTAATGCATAAAAAAACTATAATGCTCATACCACTTTTAAGTATTGAGGTCCGAGGAGCTCCGTGATCCAACTTTGGTGCCGGTGGTGCATTTTCGACCATTTGTGCAATTTTCGTGCGAAAATAAGACTTTTGCATTTTGGTGCCCTGTGATCCCTGGTGCATTCTTATGCGTAAAAACCATAATGCTTGAAACACCTTTCAGTTTTCAGGTCAACGGTGCCCCGCGGTCCAATTTTGGTGTCGGTGGCTCATTTTTGGGCATTTGTGAAATTTTGGTGCGAAAATAACACTTTTGGGTTTTGGTGCCCCGTGATCCCAAGTCCATTCTTATGCATAAAAAATCATAATGCTCGGAGAACTTTTAAGTATTAAAGTCCGAGGTGCCCCGTGGTCCAATTTTGGTGCCCGTGGTGCATTTTCTGCCCATTGTGCAATTTTCTTGCGAAAATAAGACTTTTGGGTTTTGGTGCCCCATGATCCCTGGTGCATTCTTATGTATAAAAACCATAATGCTCGGAACACTTTTCAATATTGAGGTCCGAGGTGCCCCGTGGTGCAACTTTGGTGCCCGTGGTGCATTTTCGTCCCAGTTTGCAATTTTCGTGCGAAAATAAGACTTTTGGATTTTGGTTCCCCATGATCCCTTGTTCATTCTTATGCATCAAAAACCATAATGCTCGGAGCACTTTTAAGTGTTGAGGTCCGAGGTGCCCCGTGGTCCACTTTTGGTGCCCGTGGTGCATTTTCGGCCCATTTTGCAATTTTCCTGAGAATATAAGACTTTTGGGTTTTGGTGCCCCTTGATCCATGGTGCATTCTTATGCATAAAAAACTATAATGCTCAGACCACTTTTATGTATTGAGGTCCGAGGTACCCCGTGGTCCAATTTTGGTGCCCGTGGTGCATTTTCGGCCCATTGTGCAATTTTCGTGGAAAAATAAGACTATTGGGTTTCGGTGCCTGGTGATTCTTGGTGCATTCTTATGCATAAAAAATCATAATGCTCAGAGCACTTTTGAGTATTGAGGTCCGAGGTGCCCTGTGGTCCAATTTTGGTGCCCGTGGTGCATTTTCGGCCCATTGTGCTATTTTCGTGCGAAAATAAGACTTTTGGGTTTTGGTTCCCCATGATCCCTGGTGCATTCTTATGCATAAAAAACCATAATGCTCGGAGCACTTTTCAGTTTTGATTTCCGAGGTGCCTCATGGTGCAATTTTGGTGCTCATGGAGCATTTTCGGCCCATTGTGCACTTTTCGTGCGAAAATAAGACTTTTGGGTTTTGGTGCCCCGTGATCCATGGTGCATTCTTATGCATAAAAATCGATAATTCTTGGAACACTTTGGATTTTTGAGGTCCGTGGTCCAATTTTGGTTCCGGTGGTGCATTTTCGACCATTTGTGCAATTTTCGTGCGAAAATAAGACTTTTGGGTTTTGGTGCCTCGTGATGCATGGTGCATTCTTATGCATAAAAAAATATAATGCTCAGACGACTTTTAAGTATTAAGGTCCGAGGTGCCCCGTGGTCCAATTTTGGTGCCTGTTGTACATTTTTGGCTCATTTGTGCAATTTTCGTGCGAAAATAAGACTTTTTCATTTTGATGCGCCGTGATCCCTGGTGCATTCTTAGGCATAAAAAGCGATAATGCTCGGAGCACTTTTCAGTTTTGAGGTCCGAGGTGCCCTGCGGTCCAACTTTGGTGCCCATGATGCATTTTCGGCCCATTGTGCAATTTTCGTGCAAAAATAAGACTTTTGGGTTTTGGTGCCTCGTGATCCCTGGTGCATTCTTATGCGTAAAAAACCATAATGCTCGAAACACTTTTTAGTTTTGAAGTCCAGGGTGCCCCGAGGTCCAATTTTGGTGTCGGTGGTGCATTTTTGGGCTTTTGTAAAATTTTCGTGCGAAAATAACACTTTTGGGTTTTGGTGTGCCATGATCCCTAGTGCATTCTTATGTATAGAAAACCATAATGCTTGGAGAACTTTTAAGTATTGAGGTCCGAGGTGCCTCGTGGTCCAATTTTGGGGCCCGTGGAGCATTTTCTTCCCATTCTGCAATTTTCATGCGAAAATAAGACTTTTGGGTTTTGGTTCCACGTGATCTCTGGTGCAATCTTATGTATAAAAAACCATAATGCTCAGAGCACTTTTAAGTATTGAGGTCCGAGGTGCCCCGTGGTGCATTTTCGGCCCATTGTGCAATTTTTGTGCAAAAATAAGACTTTTGCATTTTGGTGCCCCGTGATCCCTGGTGCATTCTTAGGCATAAAAATCAATAATGCTCGGAACACTTTGAGTTTTGAGGTCCGTGGTGCCCCGTGGTCCAGTATTGGTTCCCGTGGTGCATTGTCGACCATTTGTGCAATTTTCGTGCGAAAATAAGACATTTGGGTTTTGGTGCCCCGTGATTCATGGTGCATTCTTATGCATAAAAAACTATAATGCTCAGACCACTTTTAAGTATTGAGGTTCGAGGTGCTCCGTGGTCCAATTTTGGTGCCCGTGGTTCATTTTCGGCACATTGTGCAATTTTTGTGCAAAAATAAGACTATTGGGTTTTGGTTCCCGGTGATCCCTGGTGCATTCTTATGCATAAAAAACCATAATGCTCAGAGCACTTTTAAGTATTGAGGTCCGAGGTGCCCCGTGGTCCAATTTTGGTGCCCATGGTGCATTTTCGGCCCATTGTGCAATTTTCATGCGAAAATAAGACTTTTGGGTTTTGGTGCCCTACGATCCCTGGTGCATTCTTATGCATAAAGAACCATAATGCTCGGAACACCTTTCAGCTTTGAGGTCCATGGTGCCCCGTGGTCCAATTTTGGTGCCGGTGGTGGATTTTCGACCATTTGTGCAATTTTCGTGCGAAAATAAGACTTTTTCATTTTGATGCACCGTGATCCCTGGTGCATTCTTATGCATAAAAAACCACAATGCTCGGAGCTCTTTTCAGTTTTGAGGTCCGAGGTGCCCCATGATCCAACTTTGGAGCCCATGGTGCATTTTCGGCCCATTGTGCAATTATCGTGCGAAAATAAGACTTTTGAGTTTTGGTGCCCCATGATCCATGGTGCATTCTTATGCATAAAAAACTATAATGCTTAGACCACTTCTAAGTATTGAGGTCCGTGGTGCCCCGAGGTCCAATTTTGGTGCCCGTGGTGCATTTTCGGCCAATTTGTGCAATTTTCGTGCGAAAATAAGGCTTTTTCATTTTGATGCGCCGTAATCCTTGGTGCATTCTTATGCATAAAAAACCATAATGCTCGGAGCACTTTTCAGTTTTCAGGTCCGAGGTGCCTCGTGGTGCAATTTTTGTGCCCATGGTGCATTTTCGGCCCATTGTGCACTTTTCATGCGAAAATAAGACTTTTGGGTTTTGGTCCCCCGTGATGCATGGTGCATTCTTATGCATAAAAAAACTATAATGCTCAGACCACTTTTATGTATTGAGGTCCGAGGTGCCCCGTGGTCCAATTTTGGTGCCCGTGGTGCATTTTCTGCCTATTATGCAATTTTCGTGCAAAATAAGACTTTTGGGTTTTGGTGCCCCATTATCCCTGGTGCATTCTTATGCATAAAAAACCATAATGCTCGGAACACCTATCATATTTGAGGTCCATGGTGCCCCATGGTCCAATTTTGGTGCCGGTGGTGCATTTTCGGCTATTTGTGCAATTTTCGTGCGAAAATAAGACTTTTGGGTATTGGTGTCCCGTAATCCCTAGTGCATTCTTGTGCATAAAAACCATAATGCTCAGAGCATTTTTCAGTTTTGAGGTCCGAGGTTCCTCGTGGTCCAACTTTGGTGCCCATGGTGCATTTTCAGCCCATTATGCAATTTTTGTGTGAAATTAAGACTTTTCAGTTTTGGTGCCCCATGATCGCTAGTGCACTGTTATGCATAAAAAACCATAATGCTTGGAGCACTTTTAAGTATTGAGGTCCGAGGTGCCCCGTGGTCCAATTTTGGTGCCCGTGGTGCATCTTCGACCCATTATGCAATTTTTGTGCGAAAAAAAGACTTTTGGGTTTTGGTGCCCCCTGATCCCTGATGCATTCTTATGCATAAAAAACCAAAATGCTCGGATCACTTTTCAGTTTTGAGGTCCGAGGTGCCCCGTGGTCCAACTTTGGTGTCCATGGTGCATTTTCGGTCCATTGTCCAATTTTCGTGCGAAAATAATACTTTTGGGTTTTGGTGCCCCGTGATCCCTGTTGCATTCTTATGCATAAAAAACCATAATGCTTGCAACACTTTTCAGTTTTTAGGTCCGTGGTGCCCCGTGGTCCAACTTTGGTGCCCAGGTGCATTTTCAGCCCATTGTCCAATTTTCGTGCGAAAATAATACTTTTGGGTTTTGGTGCCCCGTGATCCCTATTGCATTCTTATGCATAAAAAACCATAATGCTTGCAACACTTTTCAGTTTTTAGGTCCGTGGTGCCCCGTGGTCCAACTTTGGTGCCCATGGTGCATTTTCGGCCCATTGTCCAATTTTCGTGCGAAAATAATACTTTTGGGTTTTGGTGCCCTGTGATCCCTGTTGCATTCTTATGCATAAAAAACCATAATGCTTGCAACACTTTTCAGTTTTTAGGTCCGTGGTGCCCTGTGGTCCAATTTTGGTGGCGGTGGTGGATTTTCGGCCATTTGTGCAAATTTCGTGCGAAAATAAGACTTTTTCATTTTGATGCGCCGTGATCCCTGGTGCATTCTTAGGCATAAAAAACCATAATGCTCAGAGCACTTTTCAGTGTTGAGGTCCGAGGTGCCCCGTGGTCCAACTCTGGAGCCCATGGTGCATTTTCGGCCCATTGTACAATTTTCGTGCTAAAATAAGACTTTTGGGTTTTGGTGCCCCGTGATCCAACGTTGGTGCCCATGGTGCATTTTCGGCCCATTGTGCAATTTTTGTGCTAAAACAAGACTTTTGGGTTTTGGTGCCTCGTGATCCCTGGTGCATTCTTATGCATAAAAAACTATAATGCTCGAAACACTGTTCAGTTTTGAGGTCCAAGGTGTCCCATGGTCCAATTTTGGTGCCGGTGGTGCATTTTTGGGCATTTGTGAAATTTTCGTGCGAAAATAACACTTTTGGCTTTTGGTGCACCGTGATCCCTAGTGCATTCTTATGCATAAAAAACCATAATGCTTGGAGAACTTTTAAGTATTGAGGTCCGAGGTGCCTCGTGGTCCAATTTTGGGGCCCGTGGTGCATTTTCTTCCCATTGCACAATTTTCGTGCGAAAACAAGACTTTTGGGTTTTGGTGCCTCGTGATCCCTAGTGCAATCTTATGCATAAAAAACTATAATGCTCGGAACACCTTTCAGTTTTGAGGTCCATGGTGCCCCATGGTCCAATTTTGGTACCGGTGGTGCATTTTTGGCCCATTGTGCAATTTTCGTGCTAAAATAAGACTTTTGGGTTTTGGTGCCCCGTGATCCAACTTTGGTGCCCATGGTGCATTTTCAGTCCATTGTGCAATTTTCGTGCTAAAAGAAGACTTTTGGGTTTTGGTGCCTCATGATCCATGGTGCATTCTTATGCGTAAAAAACTATAATGCTCGAAACACTGTTTACTTTTGAGGTCCAGGGTGTCCCGTGGTCCAATTTTGGTGCCGGTGATTTTTGGGCATTTGTGAAATTTTCGTGCGAAAATAACAGTTTTGGGTTTTGGTGCGTCGTGATCCCTAGTGCATTCTTATGCATAAAAGACCATAATGCTTGGACCACTTTTAAGTATTGGGGTCCGAGGTGTCCCGTGGTCCAATTTTGGTGTCCGTGGTGCATTTTTGGCCCATTTGTGCAATTTTAGTACGAAAATAAGACTTTTAGGTTTTGGTGCCCCGTGATGCATGGTGCATCCTTATGCATAAAAAACCATAATGCTCGGAACACTTTTCAGTTTTGAGGTCCGCGGTTCCTCGTGGTCCAATTTTCGTGCCGGTGGTGCATTTTCGGCCATTTGTGCATTTTTCGTGCGAAAATAAGACTTTTGGGTTTTGGTGCCCCGTGATCCCTGGTGTATTCTTAGGCATAAAAAACTATAATGCTCTGAGCGCTTTTAAGTATTGAGGTCCGAGGTTGCCCGTGGTCCAATTTTGATGCTCGTGGTGCATTTTTAGCCCGTTGTGCAATTTTCGTGCGAAAATAAGACTTTTGGGTTTTGGTGCCCCATGATCCCTGGTGCATTCTTATGCATAAAAAACCATAATGCTCGGAGGAGTTTTCTGTTTTGAGGTCCGAGGTGCCCCGTGGTCAAATTTTGGTGCCCGTGATGCATTTTTGGCCCATTGTGCAATTTTCGTGCGAAAATAAGACTTTTGGTTTTGGTGCCCCGTGTTCCCTGGTGCATTCTTATGAATAAAAACCATAATGCTCCGAGAACTTTTAAGTTTTGAGGTCGGAGGTGCCCCGTGGTCAAATTTATGTGCCCGTGGTGCATTTTTGACCTATTGTGCAGTTTCATGCGAAAATATGACTTTTGGGTTTTAGTGTCCTGTGATTCGTGGTGCATTCTAATGCATAAAAAACCATAATGCTAGGAACACTTTTCAGTTTCCAAGTCCGTGGTGCCCTGTGCTCCAATTTTGTTCATGTGGTGCTTATTCGGCCATTTGTGCAATTTTAGTGAGAAAATAAGACTTTTGGGTTTTGGTGCTCCGTGATCCCTTGTGCTTTCTAATGTATAAAAAACCATAATGCTCGGAGCACTTTTAAGTTTTGAGGTCCGACGTGCCCCGTGGTACAATTTTGGTGCGCATGGTGCATTTTTTGGCCCATCTTGCAATTTTCATGCAAAAATAAGGCTTTTGCGGTTTGGTGCCCATAACCCCTGATGCATTCTTATGCATAAAAAACCATAATGCTCATAGCACTTTTCAATTTTGAGGTCCGAGGTGCCCCGTGGTCCAATTTGGGTGCCCGTGGTGCATTTTCGGCCCATTGTGCAATTTTGGTGCGAAAATAAGACTTTTGGGTTTTGGTGCCCCGTGATCCCTGATGCATTCTTATGCATAAAAAACCATAATGCTCATAATACTTTTCAGTTTTCATGAGGTAAGAGTTGTGAGTGTTAGCATCTATAAAATAAAAGAGAAGCCATGAGAATAAAGAAAAGGAACTCTAGAATATAGAGTCAGCCTAGAGTCCTTGGAACACTCACTGAGACATTATGTCTCATCCCTTTTAGTTTCATGTTTTTACAGGTTAAGCAGGCGGATGCTTCATGAGAGAAGCTTGGAGCATAGAGCTACTTTCCGGGAGGAAGATGTTGTTAGTATAGTTTTTTTGTATAATTCCCAATGGATGGGAATTTAGTTTAGGTTTTATGTATCCTGCTTATGTCTTGTACGACACATAAGCACCAAGAGCTTTGTACTAGATCTATTTCATATAATATAAGTTTAAGTTTTAATTTTTGCATAGTTAACTCTGATATTCTTATATACTAATTTCTATTAATTTAGCAATATAAGGAGATAAAGGTAATATCCTCTAGGGTGTTACATTTTGGTATCAGAGCGGTTCGATTCAAATCGGACTGTGGTTAGTATCGTTAGATTAGATTGTATGTTCTAACAAGATAGTTAGATTTGTTGAGTGAAATAGTTGTCTATCATGCTATAGATCCTGATTTTCTTTGACATGGGATATTGAGACTGATCACCTCAATACTTTGTGCATTGCATGTAGGAATTATGGCAGGTAGAAATCGAGGCCTAGGACAGTCATCCTGGAATCCTTTAGGACCAATCCCACCAAACCAAGTAAACCTTAGATGGGAAACCTTTGGGAGAGCAGAGAGTACCCATAGTAGGCCAACTGTAGGAAACCAAAGTTCAAGATTTATGGATTTCCATAGTAGGAAACCACCATCCTTTAGAGGCTGTAGTCCCGCAGAGGCAAGACTATGGTTGAGGGAGATAGAGAGGATCCTTGAGGGAGTATCTTGCTCATCTGAGCAGAGGGTGGCTGATGCCTCATTCATGTTAGAAGATGAGGCTGAGTTTTAGTGGAGAGGTGTGAAGGATAAGATGAATTTTTTTTTCCGGAATACCCTTGGAGTAGGAAAACTTCAAGGCAGTATTTTTGGAAAAGTACATCATAAGTAGTGAGAGACCACAAAAGGAAGTTCAGAGTACGCAGCGAAAGCGTACTTCTAGGGAAAGAGAGGATTAAGAATCCTACCAATCTAAGAGACCAAAGAAAAAAAAATAGGTTTAAGGGCAAGGGAGGGCAACCCTCAAGAAACCCAAGATCTGAGGGATATCCCAAATGTGGTAAGCACCACAAGGGAACCAATTAAGCTAATACCTTTAGCCACAGTTTGGCCTTCTACCCTATGTGTTAGAAGGATAAACCAAGATGATGGACCTACCCTAGGTATGTGTTCCCAAACCAACCTTTTGTTTGTCATATGCTTTCATAGTAGCATATTTCTTTTGGTTGTTGAACATCCTAGAAACATAGTGTTTCTTGTTTTCTTGGATGTGTAGCAAGTTTCTCTATGTTTTGCAATGCATGTTTTCTGTGTTTGATATTATGGCCCTTAAATGGGAATGATGTGATACTTAATGTGGTTTGTTCCTAGACCAATCAAGTTATGTTTTGATGTGATAGATGGTTTGTGTTGTTTCATCTGCCTGGTGAGTTTTTTGAGTTTCAGGTGAGCTTGTCAGGGAGAGGACATAGAGCTAGCTACATGTTTACCTTTGGAATGAGAAGTAGAATATAGTTAACCTCAGATGAGTTAGTAGCAACCTGGTTTCAGATAGCCAAACCTCATAAGATAATAGCAAGCCCTACATATTAGAAATCCCTCCCAATACCTTAAGATGAGGATAGAAGATATAGATAGAATCTCCAACCTAAGTAGTGTTTGGAATGGGAAAAGGTAGAGCCGCTTAGGAGAGATGAACCTTAAGAAGTTGCATAGAGCAGAAGCCTATAATAACAGAGTTTCCTAGTAACACATATCTCTTAGGTAAACACCTAAGCTAAGGATTACTTTTACTAGAAGTTATGTTCAAAGGTTAAACCTAGAATAGAGGAAGGAAATGGTGATGGATACCTAGTAGATAGAACAAACCTATTTTTATGATTAGCTCTAGTTTAAGAATTTGAGGAGTCGTTAAAGACTTTGAGGAGTAGAACCAAAGTGGAGTTAAGAGGAAATTACCAAACCCTGTATAGTTAAGGTTAGCTTGAACAAACCAAGAGGACTAGAATGAGATAGAAACTCTTTTTAGCTAAAGAGAGAACCTAAGGGGTATGATTGGTGAAGGAGTAGAATGGTTATGGTAAGTATTTACCCAATAGTTACCAACCTAGTTATAGCCTAAGATTGAGAGTAAAAGAGTATAGAACCCTTTTAGTGAAAAGGAGGTAGTTTTCTCGAAAAGGAGTTAAGAAGGAGTCAGAGATCCTTTTTAAGGATTGAACCTAGTTCTAGAAACCTTTAGTAAGATGAAATTGAATATGGTGGAGGAAGTAAAGTAGTTAGGGAACTTTTGGGAGACTTCGAGAATAGGATTTTCTTGAGTTATTGAGAGATAGACCACCTAAGAGTTGAGACAAAGACAAAAGGCCTAGGACAAGAATGTGAGAACGAAGAATTGTCATTGGACAAGTAGTTTGGGAGAAGCCTACTCAATGCTTTAGAGAAATATAGTGGTTACAATCATAGGAGAGTAGAAATCTAAGTTTGGATATCGCATCAGATGGACCTTAGGATTAAGTTTTCCCTAAGTAAAGTTAAGAGAGAATCTTATAACCTTTTGAGGAGTAGAGACCTAGAATGGGTTAGTGGAGGAAAAATAGTTGTTTAGAAGTGTTATGAGAGGATTAGATCTAAGAAAGCCTTATGCCGAAGAGAAGGTAGTAGGTTTTTCTTAAGATAGAACCCAAACTAGTGTGGTGTTAGATCATAAGCAACCTATAGTGATCCTAGGAATGGGAGTTTCTAGGAAAGATTAGAATTAAAAATGGATGGTTAGTTTGGCCATGGCCTTAGTTAGAATAGCTCTAAGAGCAAGATTCCTTAGGATGTTGGAAGTAGAGATGTATGGGGATATAAGGATATAATGGAGGTTCAATTTTCGAGGACGAAAGCCTTTTTAAGGTGGGGAGAAATGTAACATCCCCAATTTACGGACCTTAGAAATAAATAATAAAGAGATATTTTTATGGAATAGTTTTGTATTTAATGGTTAAAGGATACCCTTAAGCATTATTAATAATAGTTACCTTATAATAAGATACAATAGAATAATAGGACCTTGATGGAGAGCCAAGACCCAAGGAGGGCCAAAGCTCACTAAGCAGCACACATACACCACGGTTTAAATAGAAAGGAGAAGGGAGAGTTAGAGAGAGAAAGAAGAAAGAAAGGGAAAGGTAGAGAGAAGGAGGAGAAGAGGGAGGAGATGGAGCAGAGATATGAAGACCCAGTGCCGGGAACTCATCTCTACGTGTCCCGGGAGGTGAGTGCTTCCCCCTAGTCCCTTCCTATTCCCTTGATTTGTACATTTTCCCCTTTTTCTCTTTTGACCCTTAGGTTTGGAGATTTCAGGTTTTTGGTGATTTTGATTGATTAAGGGGTTTTTCGGGTAAATCAATCGGTTGGAAATGTAATAGAAGTGTTTAGGATTTGATTTTGTATGATTGGGATGAGTGGGTATGCCATTAATAGCCATGGAGCTCACAGGTCGCAACCCATTTTCGTTTGGGCCCAGCCGAAATTTGGTTCAGCTGGGCCGGAATGCGTTAGAATGGAGAAAATAAGCTTCAGGAGAGTTTCGGCCCAGCCGAAACTTGGTGCAGCTGGGCCAAAATGTGGCAGAGGAGAAATTAACTCTAGGGGAGTTTCGGCCCAGCCGAAACTTGGTGCAGCTGGGCCGAAATGTGACAGAGGAGCAATGAACAAATTTAAGGGAACTCCGGCTGGGCCGCGATTTTTGGACGGCTAGGCTAGAATTTTATATTTTTTTAAATTCTCTTAAAATATTTCCCTTTTTGAGTATTTAAATGATTTTAAATATTTATGCAAATGATGTATGAATTATTGATGAGATGATGATATGTTTATCTTTTTCTCTACATGAGTCACTTAGACTTGTGCTTTTCTTATGAAAATATAGTGATGTGCATTTGATTTATCAATGTTGAATTATAAATAATTATGTTAAGTTGAGGTATTTATATGTACATGAAGAAATATAAATCACTATTTGTTGAATGTGATATTAAAGAAATTACAATGTTTTGAGAAATATCTTAATAAGAAAGATGCTTGTAATAAGATTTGAGATACCCTCTTTGGGTGATGGGAGGGGTTCCGTCACTTTCCATCCCCAAGGATGTGGTAAAGGCCCCTCGGACCAGAGGGGGATATACATACGAGGTCATGGCAAAAAGCAAGGGGGACGCTCCTTGGAAGTTTGAGCTCAATACTTGTCATAGGACGGAAAATACAAAGAAAGTAGTAATGTTAAGTAAGCAATGGTTGATGCCTAAGTTTATCTTTGTGATGTGTGCATGGGTCTTGAAGATGTTTTGTTATGTATATTAATATCTTTTGGCTTATTACTTTTGAGATACTTGGTTATGTAACTATTCTTTTAGTATAGGGTTCCGTACAATTGGGAAATGCCCTTTGATATGTATATGATGAGGTTACTTGAGAATGATGTATGACTTTTAACAATGAAATTCTTGAGTAATGATATCATATATGTTTCATTTTTATTATCCGCATTTGATGGTTAAAATGTAAAGCTAAGGGTAATACCCCAGGGTGTTACATCATGAGCCTAGTTGTTAGGTGACTGATGTAAGATAAGTCTAGACATTAGATGAGGATGTGTGTAGCTGTTTACTACCCTTAGAGGTAGGAAAAAGGTTACAGTTAAACCCTAGAAAGCTAATGTAAGCTACCCAGAGAGGTAGTCAAATGTTATGCCTCACAAGAGAGGTGATGTAAGCCCAAGTTGGGCAAGTTAGAGCAAGGAAAGGTTACACATGTTCCCATCCAATGTTATAGAAAAGTGAGACCCCAGTGAGTAGTCAAGAAGAAAAGAATGATGTCTAGGTGCCTTAGTGCACTAGTGGCCTTAAATTTGCATGGGAAACCAATTCTAAGTGCCTAAGTAGCATGCATGATGAGGTAAGAGTTGTGAGTGTTAGCATCTATAAAATAAAAGAGAAGCATGAGAATAAAGAAAAGGAACTCTAGAATATAGAGTCAGCCTAGAGTCCCTGGAACACTCACTGAGACATTATGTCTCATCCCTTTTAGTTTCATGTTTTTACAGGTTAAGCAGGCGGATGCTTCATGAGAGAAGCTTGGAGCATGGAGCTGCTTTCCGGGAGGAAGATGTTGTTAGTATAGTTTTTTTGTACAATTCCCAATGGATGGGAATTTAGTTTAGGTTTTATGTATCCTGCTTATGTCTTGTATGGCACATAAGTGCCAAGAGCTTTGTAGTAGATCTATTTCATATAATATAAGTTTAAGTTTTAATTTTTGCATAGTTAACTCTGATATTCTTATATGCTAATTTCTATTAATTTATCAATATAAGGAGATAAAGGTAGTATCCTCTAGGGTGTTACAATAAGACTTTTGAGTTTTGGTGCCCCGTAATCCCTGGTGCATTCTTATACATAAAAAGCCATAATGCTCGGAGCACTTTTCAGTTTTGAGGTGCGAGGTGCCCCGTGGTCTAATTTTGGTGCCTGTGGTGCATTTCGGCCCAATGTCCAATTTTCGTGCGAAAATAAGACTTTTGGGTTTTGGTGCCCCATGATCCCTAGTGCATTCTTATGCATAAAAAACCATAATGCTCAGAGTTCTTTTCAGTTTTGAGGTCCAAGGTGCACCGTGGTCCAATTTTAGTGCCAATGGTGCATTTTCAGCCCACTGTGCAATTTTCGTGCGAAAATAAGACTTTTGGGTTTTGGTGCCCCGTGATCCCTGGTGCATTCTTATGCATAAAAAACCATAATGGTCGGAGCACTTTTCAATTTTGAGGTCTGAGGTGCCCCATGGTCCAATTTTGGTGCCCGTGGTGCATTTTCGGCCCATTGTGCAATTTTGTGCGAAAATAAGACATTTGGGTTTTGATACCCCATTATCCTTGGTGCTTTCTTATGCCTAAAAAACCATAATGCTCGGAACACTTTTCAGTTTTGAGGTCCGTGGTGCCCCGTGATCCCTGGTGCATTCTTAAGCATAAAAAACCATAAAGCTCAGAGCACTTTTCAGTTTTGAGGTCCAAGGCGCCCCGTGGTCCAATTTTGGTGCCCGTGGTGGATTTTCGGCCCATTGTGCAATTTTGTACGAAAATAAGACTTTTGGATTTTTGTACCCCGTGATCCCTGGTGCTTTCTTATGCATAAAAAACCATAATGCTCGGAACACTTTTCAGTTTTGAGGTCCTGGGTGCCCCGGGGTCCAATTTTGGTGCACATGGTGCATTTACGGCCCATTGTGCAACTTTCGTGCAAAAATAAGACTTTTGGTGCCTCATGATCCTGGATGCATTCTTATGCTTAAAAAACCATAATGCTTGGAACACTTTTCAGTTTTGAGGTGCGTGGTGTCCCGCTGTCCAATTTTGGCGTCGGTGTTGCATTTTTGGCCATTTGTGCGATTTTCGTGCCAAAATAAGACTTTTGGGTTTTGGTGACCTGTGAACAATGGTGCATTCTTTTGCATAAAAAACCATAATGCTCATAGCACTTTTCAGTTTTGCGGTCTGAGGTGCCTTGTGCTCCAATTTTGGTGACCATGGTGCATTTTCGGCCCTTTGTGCAATTTTCATGCGAAAATAAGACTTTTGGGTTTTGGTGCCCCATGATCCTTGGTGCATTCTTATGCATAAAAAACAATAATGCTCAGAACACTTGTCAGTCTTGAGGTTCGTGGTGCCCCGTGGTCCAATTTTGGTGCTGGTAATGCATTTTCGGCCATTTGTGCAATTTTCGTGCGAAAATAAGACTTTTGGATTTTGGTGCCCCATGATCCCTGGTGCATTCTTATGCATAAAAAACCAAAATGCTTGGAGTACTTTTCAGTTTTGAGGTCTGTGCAGCTCCGTGGTCCAATTTTGGTGTCGGTGATGAATTTTTGGCCATTTGTGAAACTTTCGTCCGAATATAAGACTTTTGGGTTTTGGTGCCCCGTGATCCCTGGTGCATTCTTATGCATAAAAAACCATAATGCTCGGAGAACTTTTCAGTTTTGAGGTCCGAGGTGCCCCGTGGTCCAATTTCAGTGCCCGTGGTGCAGTTTCGGCCCATTGTGCATATTTCGTGCGAAAATAAGAATTTTGGGTTTTGGTGCCTCGTGATCCCTGGTGCATTCTTATGCATAAAAAACCATAATGCTCAGAACACTTTTCAGTTTTGAGGTCCGTGGTTCGTCGTGGTCCAATTTTGGTGCCGATGATGCATTTTCGGCCATTTGTGCAATTTTCGTGCGAAAATAAGACTTTTGGGTTTTGGTGCCCCGTGATCCATAGTGCATTGCAATGCATAAAAAATGAAATTGCTTGGACCACTTTTAAGTGTTGAGGTGCTAGGTGCCCCGTGGTTCAATTTTGGTATCCGTGGTGCATTTTCAGCCCATTTTGCAATTTTCGTGCGAAAATAAGACTTTTTGGTTTTGGTGCCCGTCATTCCTGGTGCAGTCTTATGCATAAAAAAGCATAATGCTCAAAGGACTTTTCAGTTTTGATGTCCGAGGTGGCTCGTGGTCCAATTTTGGTGCCCATGGTGCATTTTCGGCCCGTTGTGCAATTTTCGTCCGAAAATAAGACTTTTGGATTTTGCTGCCCCCGTGATCCCCGGTGCATTCTTATGCATAAAAAACCATATTGCTCGAAGCACTTTCATGTTATGAGGTCTGAGGTGCCCCGTGGTCCAATTTTGGTGCCCGTGGTGTATTTTCGACCCATTGTGCAATTTTCGTGCGAATATAAGACTTTTGGGTTTTGGTGCCCCTGGATCCCTGGTGCATTCTTATGCATAAAAAACCATCATGCTCAGAGCACTTTTCAGTTTTGAGGACCAAGGTGCCCCGTGGCCCAATTTTTGTGCCTTGTGATTGCTGGTGCATTCTTATGCATAAAAAACCATAAGCTCGAAGCACTTTTATGTTTTGAGGTCTGAGGTGCCCCGGGGTCCAATTGTGGTGCCCGTGGTGCATTTTTGGCCCAATGTGCAATTTTCGTGGGAAAATAAGACTTTTGGGTTTTGGTGCCCCATGATCCCTGGTGCATTATTATGCATAGAAAACCGTAATGCTGAGAGCACTTTTCAGTTTAGGGGTCCAAGGTGCCCCGTGGTACAATTTTGGTGCCCGTGATGCATTTTCAGCCCGTTGAGCAATTTTCGTATGAAAATAAGACTTTTGGGTTTTGGTGCCCCGTGTTCCCTTTTGCCTTCTTAGTCATAAAAAACCTAATGCTCGGAACACTTTTCAGTCTTGAGGTTCGTGGTGCCTCGTGGTCAAATTTTGGTGTCCGTGGTGCATTTTCGGCCCATTGTGCAATTTTCGTCCGAAAATAAGACTTTTGGATTTTTGTGCCCCGGTGATCCCCGGTGAATTCTTATGCATAAAAAACCATAATGCTCAGAGCACTTTTATGTTTTGAGGTCTGAGGTGCCCCATGGTCCAATTTTGGTGCCCGTGGTGCATTTTCGGGCGAAAATAAGACTTTTGGGTTTTGGTGCCCCACGATCCCTGGTGCATTCTTATGCATAAAAAACCATAATGCTTGGAGAACTCTTTAGTTTTGAGGTTTGTGGAGCCCAGTGGTCCAATTTTGGTGCCGGTGGTGCATTTTCGTCTGAAAAATAACACTTTTGGGTTTTGGTTCCCTGTCATCCCTGTTGCATTCTTATGCATAAAAAACTATAATGCTCGGAACACTTTTCAGTCTTGAGGTTCGTGGTGCCCGCATGGTCCAATTTTGTAGCCGGGGGTGGATTTTTGGCCCATTGTGCAATTTTCCTGCAAAAATAAGACTTTTCGGTTTTGGTGCCCCGTGATCCCTGGTGCATTCTTATGCAAAAAAACCATAATGCTCATATCACTTTTCAATTTTGAGGCCCAAGGTGCCCCGTGGCCCAATTTTGGTGCCCATGATGCATTTTCGGCCCATTGTTCAATTTTCGTGCGAAAATAAGACTTTTGGGTTTTGGTGCCCCATGATCCCTGGTGCATTCTTATGCATAAAAAACTAAAGGGCTAAGAGGACTTTTATGTTTAGAGGTCTGAGGTGCCCCGTGGTCCAATTTTGGTGCCCGTGGTGCATTTTCGGCCCATTGTGCAATTTTCGTGCGAAAATAAGACTTTTGGGTTTTGGTTCCCCGTGATCCCTAGTGCATTCTTATGTATAAAAAACCGTAATGCTTATAGCACTTTTCAGTTTTGAGGTCCAAGGTGCCCCGTGGTTAAAATTTGGTACCCGTGATGCATTTTCGGCCCGTTGAGCAATTTTCGTGTGAAAATAAGACTTTTGGATTTTGGTACCCCGTGATCCCTGGTGCCTTCTTAATCATAAAAAACCTTAATGCTCGGAACACTTTCAGCCTTGAGGTTCGCGGTACCCCGAGGTCCAATTTTGGTGCCGGTGGTGCATTTTTGGCCATTTATGCAATTTTTATGCGACAATAAGAGTTTTGGGTTTTGGTGTCCCGTGATCCCTAGTGCATTCTTATGCATAAAAAACCATAATGCTTGAAGTACTTTTCAGTTTTGAGGTCTGTGGAGCCCAATGGTCCAATTTTGGTGCCGGTGGTGCATCTTCGGCCCATCGTGCAATTTTCGTGTGAAAATAAGAATTTTGGGTTTTGGTGCCCTGTAATCCCTGGTGCATTCTTATGCATAAAAAGCCATAATGCTCAGAACATTTTTCAGTCTTGAGGTTCGTGGTGCCCCCGTGGTCCAATTTTGGTGTCGGGGGTGCATTTTCGGCCATTTGTGCAATTTTCGTGCGAAAATAAGACTTTTGGGTTTTGGTGCCTCGTGATCCCTGGTGCATTCTTATGCAAAAAAACTATAATGCTCAGAGCACTTTTCAATTTTGAGGCCCAAGGTGCCCCGTGGCCCAATTTTGGTGCCCATGATGCATTTTCGGCCCATTGTGCAATTTTCGTGCGAAAATAAGACTTTTGGATTTTGGTGCCCCATGATCCCTGGTGCATTCTTATGCATAAAAAACCAAAATGCTAAGAGGACTTTTATGTTTAGAGGTCTGAGGTGCCCCGTGGTCCAATTTTGGTGCCCGTGGTGCATTTTCGGCCCATTGTGCAATTTTCGTGCGAAAATAAGACTTTTGGGTTTTGGTTCCCCGTGATCCCTGGTGCATTCTTATGTATAAAAAACTGTAATGCTTATAGCACTTTTCAGTTTTGAGGTCCAAGGTGCCCCGTGGTTAAAATTTGGTACCTGTGATGCATTTTCGGCCCGTTGAGCAATTTTCGTATGAAAATAAGACTTTTGGATTTTGGTACCCCGTGGTCCCTGGTGCCTTCTTAATCATAAAAAACCATAATGCTCGGAACACTTTCAGTCTTGAGGTTCGCGGTACCCCGTGGTCCAATTTTGGTGCCGGTGGTGCATTTTTGGCGATTTATGCAATTTTCATGCGACAATAAGACTTTTGGGTTTTGGTGCCCCGTGATCCCTGGTGCATTCTTATGCATAAAAAACCATAATGCTTGAAGCACTTTTCAGTTTTGAGGTCTGTGGAGCCCAATGGTCCAATTTTGGTGCCGGTGGTGCATTTTCGGCCCATTGTGCAATTTTCGTGTGAAAATAAGAATTTTGGGTTTTGGTGCCCTGTAATCCCTGGTGCATTCTTAAGCATAAAAAGCCATAATGCTCGGAACATTTTTCAGTCTTGAGGTTCGTGGTGCCCCCGTGGTCCAATTTTGGTGTCGGGGGTGCATTTTCGGCCATTTGTGCAATTTTAGTGCGAAAATAAGACTTTTGGGTTTTGGTGCGCCGTGATCCCTGTTGCATTCCTATGCATAAAAAACGATAATGCTTGGAACACTTTTCAGTTTTGAGGTCTGTGGTGCCTCATGTTCCCATTTTGGTGCTGGTGGTGCATATTAGGCCATTTGTGCAATTTTCGCGCGAAAACAAGACTTTTGGGTTTTGTTGCCCCGTCATCCCTAGTGCATGCTTATGCATAAGAAACCATAATTCTCGGAACACTTTTAAGTTTTGAAGTCCGTGGTGCCCCGTGGTCCATTTTTTGTGTCAGTGGTGCATTTTCGACCATTTGAGCAATTTTCGTGCGGAAATAAGACTTTTGGGTTTTGGTGCCCCGTGATCCGTGGTGCATTCTAATTCATAAAAAACTATAATGGTCAGACCACTTTTAAGCATTGAGATTGGAGGTACCCCGTGGTCCAATTTTTGTGCCCATGGTGCATTTTCGGCCTATTGTGCAATTTTCGTGCAAAAATAAGACTTTTGGGTTTTGGTGCCCCGTGATCCCTGGTGCATTCTTATGCATTAAAAACCATAATGCTTGGAGAACTTTTCAGTTTTCATGTCCGTCGAGGCCAGTGGTCCAATTTTAGTGCCGGTGGTGCATTTTCGGCCCATTGTACAATTTTCGTGTGAAAATAAGACTTTTGGGTTTTTCTGCCCTGTGATCCCTAGTGCATTCTTATGCATAAAAAACAATAATGCTTGGAACACTTTTCAGTCTTGAGGTTCGTGGTGCCCCCTGTGGTCCAATTTTGTTGCCGGGGGTGCATTTTCGGCCATTTTTGCAATTTTCGTGCAAAAATAAGACTTTTGGGTTTTGGTGCCCCGTGATCCCTGTTGCAATCCTATGCATAAAAAACGATAATGCTTGGAACACTTTTCAGTTTTGAAGTCCGTGGTGCCTCGTGTTCCAATTTTGGTGCTGGTGGTGCATATTAGGCCATTTGTGCAATTTTCGTGCGAAAATAAGACTTTTGGGTTTTGTTGCCCCTTCATCCCAGGTGCATTCTTATGCATAAGAAACCATAATGCTCAGAACACTTTTCAGTTTTGAAGTCTGTGGTGCCCCGTGGTCCATTTTTTGTGTCAGTGGTGCATTTTCGGCCATTTGAGCAATTTTCGTGCGAAAATAAGACTTTTGGGTTTTGGTGCCCCGTGATCCTTGGTGCATTCTAATGCATAAAAAACCATAATTGTCAGACCACTTTTAAGCATTGAGATTGGAGCTGCCCCGTGGTCCAATTTTTGTGCCCGTGGTGCTTTTTCGGCCTATTGTGAAATTTTTGTGCAAAAATAAGACTTTTGGATTTTGGTGCCCCGTGATCCCTGGTGCATTCTTATGCATAAAAAACCATAATTCTTGGAGAACTTTTCAGTTTTGAAGTCCGTGGAGCCCAGTGGTCCAATTTTAGTGCCCGTGGTGCATTTTCGGCCCATTGTGCAATTTTCAGGTGAGAATAAGACTTTTGGGTTTTGCTGCCCTGTGATCCCTGGTGCATTCTTATGCATAAAAACCTATAATTCTCGGAACACTTTTCAGTCTTGAGGTTCGTGGTGCCCCCGTGGTCCAATTTTGTTGCCGAGGGTGCATTTTCGGCCATTTTTGCAATTTTCGTGCAAAAATAAGACTTTTGGGTTTTGGTGCCCCGTGATCCCTGTTGCAATCCTATGCATAAAAAACGATAATGCTTGGAACACTTTTTAGTTTTGAGATCCCTGGTGCCTTGTGTTCTAATTTTGGTGCTGGTGGTGCATATTAGGCCATTTGTGCAATTTTCGCGCGAAAATAAGACTTTTGAGTTTTGTTGCCCCGTCATCCCAGGTGCATTCTTATGCATAAGAAACGATAATGCTCGGAACACCTTTCAGTTTTGAAGTCCGTGGTGCCCCGTGGTCCATTTTTTGTGTCAGTGGTGCATTTACGACCATTTGAGCAATTTTCGTGCGAAAATAAAACTTTTGGGTTTTGGTGCCCCGTGATCCTTGGTGCATTCTAATGCATAAAAAACCATAATGGTCAGACCACTTTTAAGCATTGAGATTGGAGGTGCCCCGTGGTCCAATTTTTGTGCCCATGGTGCATTTTCGGCCTATTGTAGAATTTTCGTGCGAAAATAAGACTTTGGGTTTTGGTGCCCCGTGATCCCTGGTGTATTCTTATGCATTAAAAACCATAATGCTTGGAGAAATTTTCAGTTTTGAGGTCCATGGAGCCCAGTGGTCCAATTTTAGTTCCGGTGGTGCATTTTCGGCCCATTGTGCAATTTTCATGTGAGAATAAGACTTTTGGGTTTTGCTGCCCTGTGATCCCTGGTGCATTCTTATGCAGAAAAAACTATAATTCTCGGAACACTTTTCAGTCTTGAGGTTCGTGGTGCCCTCGTGGTCCATTTTTGTTGCCGGGGGTGCATTTTCGACCATTTTTGCAATTTTCGTTCAAAAATAAGACTTTTGGGTTTTGGTGCCCCGTGATCCCTGTTGCCTTCCTATGCATAAAAAACAATAATGATTGGAACACGTTTCAGTTTTGAGGTCCGTGGTGCCTCGTGTTCCAATTTTGGTGCTGGTGGTGTATGCATATTAGGCTATTTGTGCAATTTTTGTGTGAAAATAAGACTTTTGGGTTTTGTTGCCCCGTCATCCCAGGTGCATTCTTATGCATAAGAAACCATAATGCTCGGAACACTTTTCAGTTTTGAAGTCCGTGGTGCCCCGTGGTCCATTTTTTGTGTCAGTGGTGCATTTTCGACCATTTGAGCAATTTTCGTGCGAAAATAAGACTTTTGGGTTTTGGTGCCCCGTGATCCTTGGTGCATTCTAATGCATAAAAAACCATAATGGTCATACCACTTTTAAGCATTGAGATTGGAGGTGCCCCGGGGTCCAATTTTTGTGCCCGTGGTGCATTTTCGGCCTATTGTGCAATTTTCGTGCGAAAATAAGACTTTTGGGTTTTGGTGCCCCGTGATCCCTGGTGCAATCTTATGCATAAAAAATCATAATTCTTGGAGCACTTTTCCATTTTGAGGTCCGTGGAGCCCAGTGGTCCAATTTTGGTGACCATGGTTCACTTACGACCCGTTGTGGAATTTTCGGGCCAAAATAAGACTTTTGGGTTTTGCTGCCCTGTGATCCCTGGTGCATTCTTATGCATAAAAAACTATAATGCTCGGAACACTTTTCAGTCTTGAGGTTCGTGGTGCCCCCGTGGTCCAATTTTGTTGCCGGGGGTGCAGTTTTGGCCATTTTTACAATTTTCGTGCAAAAATAAGACTTTTGGGTTTTGGTGCCCCGTGATCCCCGTTGCCTTCCTATGCATAAAAAATAATAATGCTTGGAACACATTTCAGTTTTGAGGTCCGTGGTGCCTCGTGTTCCAATTTTGGTCCTGGTGGTGCATATTAGGCCATTTGTGCAATTTTCGTGCGAAAATAAGACTTTTGGGTTTTGATGCCCCATCATCCCAGGTGCATTCTTATGCATAAGAAACCATAATGCTCGGAACACTTTTCAGTTTTGAAGTCCGTGGTGCCCCGTGGTCAATTTTGTGTCAGTGGTGCATTTTCGGCCATTTGAGCAATTTTTGTGCGAAAATAAGACTTTTGGGTTTTGGTGCCCCGTGATCCTTGGTGCATTCTAATGCATAAAAAACCATAATGGTCATACCACTTTTAAGCATTGAGATTGGAGGTGCCCCGGGGTCCAATTTTTGGGCCCGTGGTGCATTTTCGTGAGAAAATAAGACTTTTGGGTTTTGGTGCCCCGTGATCCCTAGTGCATTCTTATGCATAAAAAACCATAATCCTTGGAGCACTTTTCAGTTTTGAGGTCCGTGGAGCCCAGTGGCCCAATTTTGGTGACCATGGTTCATTTACGGCCCTTTGGGGAATTATGGTGACAAAATAAGACTTTTGGGTTTTGGTGCCCCGTCATCCTTGGTGCATTCTTATGCATAAAAAACCATAATGCTCGGAACACTTATCTGTCTTGAGGTTCGTGGTGCCCCATGGTCCAATTATGATGCCGGGGGTGCATTTTCGGCCCTTTGTGTAATTTTCGTACGAAAATAAGACTTTTGGGTTTTGGTACCCCGTGATCCCTGTTGCATTCCTATGCATAAAAACCATAATGCTCGGAACACTTTTCAGTTTTGAGGTCCGTGGTGCACTGTGGTCCAATTTTGGTGCCAGTGGTGAATGTTCGGCCATTTGTGCAATTTTCGTGCGAAAATAAGACTTTTGGATTATAATGCCCTATGATCCATGGTGCATTCTTATGCATAAAAAACCATAATGCTCAAAGCAGTTTTCAGTTTAGAGATCCGAGGTGCCTCGTGGTCCAATTTTGGTGCTCTTGCTGCATTTTCGGCCCACCATGCAATTTTCGTCCGAAAATAAGACTTTTCGATTTTTGTGCCCCGGTGATCCCCGATGCATTCTTATGCATAAAAAACCATAATGCTCGGAGCACTTTTATGTTTTGAGGACCAAGGTGCCCCGTGGCCCAATTTTTGTGCCCTATGATCGCTGGTGCATTCTTATGCATAAAAAACCATAATGCTCGAAGCACTTTTATGTTTTGAGGTCTGAGGTTCATCGTGGTCAAATTTCGGTGCCCGTGGTGCTTTTTCGGACCATTGTGCAATTTTCGTCCGAAAATAAGACTTTTGGGTTTTGGTGCATCGTGATCCCTAGTGCATTCTTATGCAAAAAAAACCATAATGCTCAAAGCACTTTTCAGTTTTGAGGTCCAAGGTGCCCCGGGGCCCAATTTTGGTGCCCATAATGCATTTTCGGCCCATTCTTATGCATGAAATACCATAATGCTCGGAACATTTTTCAGTCTTAAGGTTTGTGGTTCCCCGTGGTCCCATTTTGCTGCCGGGGGTGCATTTTCGGCCATTTGTGCAATTTTCGTGCGAAAATAAGACTTCTGGGTTTTGGTTCCCCATGATCCTTGGTGCATTCTTATGCAAAAAAAAAAACCATAATTCTCGTAACACTTTTCAGTTTTGAGGTTTGTGGTGCCCCGTGGTCCAATTTTGGTGCCGGTAATGCATTTTCGGCCATTTGTGCAATTTTCGTGCGAAAATAAGGCTTTTGGGTTTTGGTGTCCTATGATCCCTGGTGCATTCTTATGCATAAAAAACCATAAAGCTCAGAGCACTTTTCAGTTTTGAGGTCCGAGGTGCCCCGTGGTCCAATTTTGGTGCTTGTGGCGCATTTTCGGCCCATTGTTCAATTTTCGTGCGAAAATCAGACTTCTGGGTTTTGGTGCCCGGTTATCCTTGGTGCATTCTTATGCATAAAAAACCATAATGCTTGGAGCACTTTTCATATTTGAGGTTTGTGGTGCCCCGTGGTGCAGTTTTGGTGCCGGTGGTGCATTTTCGGCCATTTGTGCAATTTTCATGCGAAACTAAGAATTTTGGGTTTTGGTGCCCCATGATCCCTGGTGCATTCTTATGCATATAAAACCATAATGCTTGGAGCACTTTTCAGTTTTGAGGTCTGTGGTGCCCCGTGGTCCAATTTCGGTGTCGGTGGTGTATTTTCGGCCCTTTGTGCAATTTTCGTGCGAAAATAAGACTTTTGGGTTTTTGTAACTTGTGAACCCTGGTGCATTCTTATGCATAAAAAACCATAATTCTCATAGCGCTTTTCAGTTTTGAGGTCCGAGGTGATCCGTGGCCCAATTTTGGTGCCCGTGGGGCATTTTCGGCCATTTGTGCAATTTTTGGGCGAAAATAAGACTTCTGGGTTTTGGTTCCCCATGATCCTTGGTGCATTCTTATGCAAAAAAAAAACCATAATTCTCGTAACACTATTCAGTTTTGAGGTCCATGGTGCCTCGTGTTCCAATTTTGGTGCCGATGGTGCATTTTCGGCAATTTGTGCAATTTTCGTGCGAAAATAAGACTTTTGGGTTTTGGTGCCCTATGATCCCTAGTGCATTCTTATGCATAAAAAACCATAAAGCTCATAGCACTTTTCAGTTTTGAGGTCTGTGGTTCCCCGTGGTCCAATTTTGCTGCCCATGATGCATTTTCGGCCCATTGTGCAATTTTCGTTTGAAAATAAGACTTTTGGGTTTTGCTGCCCCGTGATCCCTGGTGCATTCTTATGCATAAAAACCATAATGCTTGGAGCACTTTTCATATTTGAGGTTTGTGGTGCCCCATGGTCCAATTTTGGTGCCCGTAATGCATTTTCGGCCATTTGTGCAATTTTCGTGCGAAAATAAGACCTGTTGGTGTTAGTGCCCCGTGATCCCAGGTGCATTCTTATGCATAAAAAACCTAATGCTCAGAGCACTTTTAAGTTTTGAGGTCCGAGGTGCCCCGTGGTCCAATTTTGGTGCCTGTGATGCATTGTCGGCCCATTGTGCAATTTTCATTTGAAAATAAGACTTTTGGGTTTTGGTGCCCCGTGATCCCTGGTGCATTCTTATGCATAAAAAACCATAATGCTCGGAGCAGTTTTAAGTATTGAGGTCCGAGGTGCCCGGTGGTCCAATTTTGGTGCCGGTTGCGCATTTTCGGCTATTTGTGCAATTTTCGTGCGAAAATAAGACTTTTGGGTTTTTGTGCCTTGTGAAGCCTGGTGCATTCTTATGAATAAAAAACCATAATGCTCATAGCACTTTTCAGTTTTGAGGTCCGAGGTGACCCGTGGTCCAATTTTGGTGCCCGTGGTGCTTTTTGGCCCATTGTTCAAATTTCTTCCGTAAATAAGACATTTGGGTTTTGGTGCCCCATGATCCATGATGCATTCTTATGCATAAAAAACCATAATTGTTGGAGCACTTTTAAGTTTTGAGGTCCGAGGTGCCTCGTGGTCCAATATTGGTGCCTGCGGTGCATTTTCAGCCCATTTTGCAATTTTCGTGCGAAAATAAGACTACTGGGTTTTGGTGCCCCGTGATCCTTGGCGTATTTTTATACAGAAAAAACCATAATGCTTGGAACGCTTTTCAGTTTTGAGGTTCATGGTGCCTTGTGGTCCAATTTTGGTTCCGGTGGTGCATTTTCGGCTATTTGTGAAATTTTTGTGCGAAAATAAGACCTTTTGGTTTTGGTGCCCTGTGATCCTGGTGCATTCTTATGCATAAAAAACCATAATGCTTCGAGCACTTTTAAGTTTTGAGGTCCCAGGTGCCACGTGGTCCAATTTTTGTACCTGTGGTGCATTTTCGGCCCAATGTGCAATTTTCGTGCGAAAATAAGACTTTTGGGTTTTGGTGCCCCATGATGTTGGTGCATTCTTATGCATAAAAAAACCATAATGCTCGGAACACTTTTTAGTCTTGAGGTTCGTGGTGCCCCGTGGTCCCATTTTTGTGCCGGGGTTGCATTTTCGACAATTTGTGCAATTTTCGTGCGAAAATAAGACTTTTGGGTATTGGTGCCCTGTGATCCCTGGTGCATTCTTATGCATAAAAAACCTTAATTCTTGGAGCACTTTTCAGTTTTTAGGTCCGAGGTGCCCCATGGTCCAATTTTGCTGCCCGTGCTGCATTTTCGGCCCATTGTTCAATTTTCGTGTGAAAATAAGAATTTGGGATTTGGTGCCCCGTGATCCCTGGTGCATTCTTATGCATTAAAAACCATAATGCTCATAGCACTTTTAAGGTTTGAGGTCCCAGGTGCCCCGTGGTCCAATTTTGGTACCCATGGTGCATTTTCGTCCCATTGTGCAATTTTCGTTCAAAAATTGCACTTTTCGATTTTGGTGCCCCATGATCCTTGGTACATTCTTATGCATAAAATACCATAATGCTCGGAATACTTTTCAGTCTTGAGGTTGGTGGTGCCCCGTGGTCCCATTTTGGTGTCGGGGTGCATTTTCGGCTATTTGTGCAATCTTCGTGCGAAAATAAGACTTTTGGGTTTTGGTGCCCCGTGATACATGGTGCATTCTTATGCATAAAAAACCATAATGCTTGGAGCCCTTTTCAGTTTTGTGGTCCGAGGTGCCCCATTGTCTAGTTTTGGTGCCCGTGGTGCACTTTCGGCCCATTGTGCGATTTTCGTTCAAAAATAAGACTTTTGGGTTTTGGTGCCCCGTGATCCCTGGTGCATTTTTATGTCTAAAAAACCATAATGCTTGGAGCAGTTTTCAGTTTTGAGGTCCAAGGTGCCCCGTGGTTTAAATTTGGTCCCCGTTGTGCAATTTCCATCCATTGTGCAATTTTCATGCGAAAATAAGACTTTTAGGTTTTGGTGCCCTGTGATCCCTGCTGCATTCTTATGCAGGAAAAACCATAATGTTCGAAATACTTTTCAATTTTGAAGTCCGTGGTGCCCCGTGGTCCAATTTTGGTGCCGGTAATGCATTTTCGGCCATTTGTACAATTTTCGTGCGAAAATAAGACTTTTGGGTTTTGGTGTCCCACGATCCCTAGTGTATTCTTATGCAGAAAAAACCATATTGCTCAGAACACTTTTTCAGTTTTAAGGTTTATGGTGCGCCGTGGTCCAATTTTGGTGGTGGTAGTGCATTTTCGGCAATTTGTGTAATTTTCGTGCGAAAATAAGACTTTTGGATTTTGGTGCCCCATGATCCCTGGTGCATTCTTATCCATAAAAACCATAATGCTCAGAGCACTTTTCAATTTTGAGGTCTGTGGTGCCCCGTGATGCATTTTCGTCCCATTGTGCAATTTTCGTTCGAGAATAAGACTTTTGGGTTTTGCTGCCCGGTGATCCCTGGTGCATTCTTATGCATAAACACCATAATGCTTGGAGCACTTTTCAGTCTTGAGGTTCGTGGTGCCCCGTGGTCCAATTTTGGTGTCGTTGCTGCAATTTCGGCCATTGTGAAGTCTTATTTTCGCACTAAATTGCACAATGGGCCGAAAATCCACCACGGGTACCAAAATTGGACCACGGGGCACCTCGGACCACAATAGTTAAAAGTGCTTCGAGCATTATGGTTCTTTATGCATAAGAATTCACTAAGGATCATGGGGCACCAAAAACAAAAAGTCTTATTTTAGCACAAAAATTGCATAATGGGCCGAAAATGAACCACGTCCACCAAAATTGGACCACGGGGCATCTCGGACCTCGAAACCTAAAAGTGCTCCGAGCATTATGGTTGTTTTTGCATAAGAATGCACCAGGGTTCACAGGGCACCAAAACCCAATAGTCTTATTTTTGTACGAAAATTGTACAATGGGCCGAAAATCCACCACGGGCACCAAAATTGGACCACATGGCACCTCGGACGACAATACTTAAAAGTGCTTCGAGAATTATGGTTTTTTATGCAAAAGAATGCACTAGGGATCACGAGGCACGAAAACCCACGAGTATTATTTTCGCTCAAAAATGCACAAATGGCCGAAAATGCACCCCCGACACAAAAATTAGACCACGGGGCACCACGAACCTCAAGACTTAAAACTGTTTCGAACATTATGGTTTTTTATGCATAAGAATGCCCCAAGGATCACGGGGCACCAAAAACTAAAAGTCTTATTTTCGTAGGAAAATTGCATAATGGGCCGAAAATGAACCACGTCCACCAAAATTGGACCACGGGCAATCTCGGACCTTGAAACTGAAAAGTGCTGCTAGCATTATGGTTTTTTATGCATAAGAATGCACCATGGTTCACAGGGCTCCAAAACCCAAAAGTCTTATTTTTGCACAAAAATTGCATAATGGGCCGAAAATGCACCACGTGCACCCAAATTGGACCACGGGGCACCTCGGACCTACAAACTGAAAGGTGCTCCGAGCATTATGGTTTTTTATGCATAACAATGCACCAAGGATCAGGGGGAACCAAAATCCAAAAGTCTTATTTTCGGACGAAAATTTCACAAATGGCCGAAAATGCAGCACCGGCATCAAAATTGGACCTCGGAGCACCACGAACCTCAAAACTTAAAAGTGTTATGAGCATTATGGTTTTTTTATGCATAAGAATGCACCAGGGATCACGGGGCACCAAAACCCAAAAGTCTTATGTTCGCACGAAAATTGCACAATGAGCCGAAAATGCACCACGGGCACCAAATTGGACCACGGGGCACCTCGGGCCACAATACTTAAAAGTGGTTCGAGCATTATGGTTTTTTATGCATAAGAATGCACTAGGGATCACATGGCACGAAAACCCAAAAGTCTTATTTTCGCTCGAAAATTGCAAAAATGGCCGAAAATGCACCCCCGGCACCAAAATTGGATCACGGGGCCCCAGAACCTCAAGACTTAAAACTGTTATGAGCATTATGGTTTTTTATGCTTAGGAATGCACCAAGGATCACGGGGCACCAAAACCAAAAAGTCTTATTTTCGCACGAAAATTGCACAATGGGCCGAAAATGCACCACGTGCACCAAAATTGGACCACGGGGCACCTTGAACCTCAAAACTGAAAAGTGCTCCGAGCATGATGGTTTTTTATGCATAAGAATTCACCAAGGTCCACAGGGCACCAAAACCCAAAAAACTTATTTTCGTAAGAAAATTGCACAAATGGCCGAAAATGCACCCCCGGCACCAAACTTGGATCACGGGGCACCACGAACCTCAAGACTTAAAACTGTTCTGAGCATTATGGTTTTTAATGCATAGGAATCCACCAAGGATCACGGGGCACCAAAACCAAAAAGACTTATTTTCGCACGAAAATTGCACAATGGGCCGAAAATGCACCACGTCAACCAAAATTGGACCACGGGGCACCTCGAACCTCAAAACTGAAAAGTGCTCCGAGCATTATGATTTTTTATGCATAAGAATGCACCAAGGTCCACAGGACACCAAAACCCAAAAGACTTATTTTCGTACGAAAATTGCACAAATGGCCGAGAATGCACCACTGGCACCAAAATTGGACCACGGGGCACCACGGACCTCAAAACTGAAAAGTGCTCCAAGCATTATGGTTTTTTATGCATAAGAATGCACCAAGGATCCCGGGGCTCCAAGACCCAAAAGTCTTATTTTCGCACAAAAATTGCACAATGGGCCAAAAATGCATCATGGGCACCAAAATTGGACCGCAGGGCACCTCGGACCTCAAAACTTAAAAGTCCTCCGAGTATTATGGTTTTTTATGCATAAGAATGCACCAGGGTTAACGGGGCACCAAAACCCAAAAGTCTTATTTCGCACAAAAATTGCACAATGGGCCGAAAATGCACCACGGGCACCAAAACTGGACTACGGGGCACCTCGGACCTCAAAAATGAAAAGTGTTTAAGGATTATGGTTATTTATGCGTAAGAATGCACCAGGAATCACGGGACACCAAAACCCAAAAGTCTACTTTTCGCACGAAAATTGCACAAATCGTCGAAAATGAACCCCCGACACCAAAATTTGACCACGGGGCACCACGAACCTCAAGACTGAAAAAGTGTTCCGAGCATTATGGTTTTTTATGCATAAGAATGTATCAAGGATCAAGGGGCACCAAATCCCAAAAGTATTATTTTCGCACAAAAATTGCACAATGGGCTGAAAATGCACCACGGGCACCAAAATTGGACCATAGGGCACCTCGGACCCCAAAACTTAAAAGTGCTATGAGCATTATGATTTTTTATGCATAAGAATGCACCAGGGATCACGGGGCACCAAAACCCAAAAGTCTTATTTTCGCACAAAAATTGCACAATGGGCTGAAAATGCACCACAAGCACCAAAATTGGACCACGTGGCACCTTGGACCTCAAAACTAAAAAGTGCTCCAAGCATTATTATTTTGTATGCATAAGAACGCACCAGGGGTCACGGGGCACCAAAACCCAAAAGTCTTATTTTCGCACAAAAATTGCACAATGGGCTGAAAATGCACCACAGGCACCAAAATTGGACCACGGGGCACCTCGGACCTCAAAACTAAAAAGTGTTCCAAGCATTATGGTTTGTATGCATAAGAATGCACCAGGGATCACGGGGCACCAAAATCCAAAAGTGTTATTTTCGAACGAAAATTGCACAATGGGCCGGAAATGCACCACGGGCACCAAATTGGACCACGGGGCACCTCGGACCTCAAAACTGAAAAGTTCTCCCAGCATTATGGTTTTTTATGCATAAGAATGCACCAGGGATCACAGGGAAGCAAAACCCAAAAGTCTTATTTTCGCATGAAAATTGCTCAAATGGCCAAAAATGCACCACCGGCACTAAAATTGGACCACGGCGCACCACGGACGTCAAAACTGAAAAGTGTTCCAAGCATTATGGTTTTTTATGCATGCACCAGGGATCACGGGGCACCAAAACTCAAAAGTTTTATTTCCGTACGAAAATTGCACAAAAGGCCGAAAATGCACCCCTGGCACCAAAATTGGACCATGAGGCACCACAGACCTCAAAACTGAAAAGTGTTCCAAGCTTTATGGTTTTTTAGGCATAGGAATGGACTAGGGATGACGGGGAAGCAAAACCTAAAAGTCTTATTTTTGCACGAAAATTGCTCAAATGGCCGAAAATGCACCACTGGCACCAAAATTGGACCACGGGGTACCACGGACTTCAAAACTGAAAAGTGCCCCAAGCATTATGATTTTTTATGCATAAAAGTGAACCAAGGATCACGGGGCACCAAAACCCAAAAGTCTTATTTTCGCACAAAAATTGCACAATGGGCTGAAAATGCACCACATACACCAAAATTGGACCACGGGGCACCTTGGACCTCAAAACTAAAAAGTGCTCCAAGCATTATGATTTTGTATGCATAAGAATGCACCAGGGATCACGGGGCACCAAAATCCAAAAGTCTTTTTTTCGCACAAAAATTACACAATGGGCTGAAAATGCACCACATGCACCAAAATTGGATCACGGGGCACCTCGGACCTCAAAACTAAAAGGTGCTCCAAGAATTATGGTTTTCTATGCATAAGAATGCACCAGGGATCACGTGGCCCCAAAACCCAAAAGTCTTATTTTCGCACAAAAATTGTACAATGGGTTGAAAATGCACCACAGGCACCAAAATTGGACCACGGGGCACCTCAGACCTCAAAACTAAATAGTGCTCCAAGCATTATGGTTTTGTATGCATAAGAATGCACCATGGATCACGGGGCACCAAAACCCGAAAGCCTTATATTCGCACGAAAATTGCACAATGGGCCGAAAATGCACCACGGGCACCAAAATTGGACCACGGGGCACCTCGGACCTCAAAACTAAAAAGTTCTCCGAGCATTATGGTGTTTTATGCATAAGAATGCACCAGGGATCACGGGGCACCAAAACCCAAAAGTCTTATTTCTGTACGAAAATTGCACCAAAGGCCGAAAATGCACCCCCAACACCAAAATTGGACCACGAGGCACCACAGACCTCAAAACTGAAAAGTGTTCCAAGCTTTATGGTTTTTTAGGCATAGGAATGCACTAGGGATCATGGGGAAGCAAAACCCAAAAGTCTTATTTTCGCACGAAAATTGCTCAAATGGCCGAAAATGCACCACTGGCACCAAAATTGGACCACGGGGCCCCACGCACCTCAAAAATGAAAGTGCTCCAAGCATTATGGTTTTTTATGCATAAAAGTGCACCAGGGATCACGAGGCACCAAAACCCAAAAGTCTTATTTTCGCACAAAAATTGCACAATAGGCTGAAAATGCACCACAGGCACCAAAATTGGGCCGCGGGGTACCTCGGACCTCAATACTTAAAAGTGCTCAGACCATTATGGTTTTTTATGCATAAGAATGCTCCAAGGATCACGGGGCACCAAAACCTAAAAGTCTTATTTTTGCACGAAAATTGCATAATGTACCCAACAGGCACCACAGGCACCACAAGCACCAAAATTGGACCATGGGGCACCTCGGACCACAATACTTAAATGTGCTCCAAGCATTATGGTTTTTTATCCATAAGAATGCACCAGGGATCACGGGTCACCAAAACCCAAAAGTCTTATTTCCGCACCAAAATTGGACAAATGGTCGAAAATGCACCACCGGCACCAAAATTCGGCCACGGGGCACCACGGACCTCAAAACTGAAAATTGTTCCGAGCATTATGGTTTTTTATGCATAAGAATGCAACAGGAATCACGGGGCACGAACACCCAAAAGTCTTATTTTTGCACGAAAATTGCACAATCTGGAATAAATACACCACGCGCATCAAAATTGGACCACGGGGCACCACGGACCTGAAAACTGAAAAGTGATCTAAGCATTATGGTTTGTTATGCACAAAAATGCAACAGGGGTCATGGGGCACCAAAACCCAAAAGTCTTATTTTCGCACGATTATTGCACAAAAGAACGGAAATGCACCACCAGCACGAAAATTTGACTACGGGCCAACACGGTCCTCAAAACTAAAAAATGCTCTGAGCATTATGGTTTTTTATGCATAAGAATGCACCAAGGATCATGGGGAACCAAATCCCAAAAGTCTTATTTTCGCACGAAAATTGCACAAATGGCCGAAAATGCACCACCAGCACCAAAATTGGACAACGAGGCACCACGGACCTCAAAAATGAAAAGTGTTCTGACCATTATGGATTTTTGTACATAAGAATGCACCAAGGATCACGGGGCACCAAAACCCAAAAGTCTCTATTTTCGCACAAAAATTGCACAATGGGCCGAAAATGCACCACGAGCACCAAAATTGGACCGCGAGGCACCACGGACCTCAAAACTGAAAGTGTTCCGACCATTATGGATTTTTATGCATAAGAATGCTCCAAGGATCACGGGGCACCAAAACCCAAAAGTGTTATTTTCGCACAAAAATTGCATAATGTACCCAACATGCACCACGGGCACCAAAATTGGACCATTGGTCACCTCGGAGCTCAATACTTAAAAGTGCGCCAAGCATTATGGTTTTTTATCCATAAGAATGCACCAGGGATCACGGGGCACTAAAACCCAAAAGTCTTATTTTCGTAACAAAGTTGCACAAATTGACCAATATGCACCACCGGCACGAAAATTGGACCACAGGGTACCACGGTCCTCAAAACTGAAAAATGCTCTGAGCATTATGGTTTTTTATGCATAAGAATGCACCAAGGATTGTGGGGAAACAAAGCTTAAAAGTCTTATTTTCGCACGAAAATTGAACAATGCGCAGAAAATGCACCACGGGCACCAAAATTGGACCACAGGGCACCACGAACCTCAAAACTGAAAAGTGTTCCGAGTATTATGGTTTTTTTATGCATAAGAATGCACCAGGGATCAAGGGGCACCAAAACCCAAAAGTCTTATTTTCATATGAAAAATGCACAAATGGCCGAAAATGCACCGCCGGCACCAAAATTGGACCACGGGGCACCCGGGACCTCAAAACTTAAAAGTGTTTCAAGCATTATGATTTTTTATGCATCAGAATACACCAGGGATCACAGGGCACCAAAACCTAAAAGTCGTATTTTCGTACGAAAATTGCACAATGGGCTAAAAATGCCCCATGGGCTCCAAAATTGGACCACGGGGAACCTCGGACCTCAACACTTAAAACTGCTCTGAGCATTATGATTTTTTATACATAAGAATGCACCATAGATCATGGGGCACCAAAACCCAAAAGTCTTATTTTCGGATGAAAATTGCACAATGGGCAGAAAATGCACCACGGGCAACAAAATTGGACCACGGGGCACCTCGGACCTCAATACTTAAAAGTTCTCCGAGCATTATGGTTTTTATGCATAAGAATGCAGTAGGGATCACGGGGCACCAAAATCTAAAAGTGTTAGTTTCGCACGAAAATTTCACAAATGCCCAAAAATGCACCACCGGCACCAAAATTGGACCACGGGGCACCACAGACCTCAAAACTCAAAAACTTTCTGAGCATTATCAATTTTTATGAATAAGAATGCACCATGCATCACGAGGAACCTTAACCCAAAAGTCTTATTTTCGCCCGAAAAGTGCACAATGGGCCTAAAATGCACCATGAGCACCAAAATTGCACCACGAGGCACCTCAGACCTCAAAACTGAAAAGTGCTCCGAGCATTATGGTTTTTTATGCAAAAGAATGCACCAGGGATCATCGGGAACCAAAACCCAAAAGTCTTATTTTTGCACGAAAATTGCACAATGGGCCGAAAATGCACCACGGGCACCAAAATTGGACCACGGGGCACCTCGGACCTCAATACTTAAAACTGCTCTGAGCATTATAGTTTTTTATGCATAAGAATGCATCAGGGATCACGGGGCACCAAAACCCAAAAGTCTTATTTTTGCACGAAAATTGCACAAATGGCCGAAAATGCACCACCGGCACCAAAATTGGACCACGGGGCACCATGGACCTCAAAACTGAAAGGTGTTCTGAGCATTATGATTTTTTATGCATAACAATGCACCAGGGATCACGGGGTACCAATACCCAAAAGTCTTATTTTTGCATGAAAATTGCACAATGGGCCGAAAATGCACCACGGGCACCAAAATTGGACCACGGGGCACCTCGGACCTCAATACTTAAAACTGCTCTGAGCATTATAGTTTTTTATGCATAAGAATGCATCAGGGATCACGGGGCACCAAAACCCAAAAGTCTTATTTTCGCACGAAAATTGCACAAATGGCCGAAAATGCACCACCGGCACCAAAATTGCACCACGGGGCACCATGGACCTCAAAACTGAAAAGTGCTCCGAGCATTATGGTTTTTTATGCAAAAGAATGCACCAAGGATTGTGGGGAAACAAAGCCCAAAAGTCTTATTTTCGCACGAAAATTGCACAACTGGCTGAAAATACACGACCGCCACCAAAATTGGACCACAGGGCACCACGAACCTCAAAACTGAAAAGTGTTCCGAGTATTATGGTTTTTTTATGCATAAGAATGCACCAAGGATCACAGGGCACCAAAACCCAAAACACTTATTTTCAAACGAAAATTGCACAAAAGGCCAAAAATGCACCCCTGGCACCAAAATTGGACCACGAGGCACCACAGACCTCAAAACTGAAAAGTGTTCCAAGCTTTACGGTTTTTTATGCATAAGAATGCACCAGGGATCACTGGGCAACAAAACCCAAAAGTCTTATTTTCGCACGAAAATTGCACAAATGGCCGAAAATGCATTACCGGCACCAAAATTGTACCACGGTGCACCACGGACGTAAAAACTGAAAAGTGTTTAGAGAATTATTGATTTTTATACATAAGAATGCACCAGGGATCATGGGGCACCAAACCCCAAAAGTCTTATTTTCGCACGAAAATTTGCACAATAGCAAGAAAATGCACAATGGGCACCAAAATTGGACCCCGGGGAACCTCGAACCTCAAAACTGACAAGTTCTTCGACCATTATAGTTTTTTATGCATAAGAATCCACCAGGGTTCACAGGGCACCAAAATCCAGAAGTCTTATTTTCGCACGAAAATTGCACAAATGGCTGAAAATGCGTTACCGGCACCAAAATTGGACCACAGGGCACCACGGACCTAAAAATTGAAAAGCGTTCAGAGCATTATTGTTTTTTATACATAAGAATGCACCAGGGATCACGGGCCATCAAAACCCAAAAGTCTTATTTTCGCAGGAAAATTGCACAATGGGCAGAAAATGCACCATGGGCACCAAAATTGGACCCCGGGGAACCTCGGTCCTCAAAACTGAAAAGTTCTCCGAGCATTATAGTTTTTTATGCATAAGAATGCACCAGGGATCACGGTGCACCAAAATCCAAAAGTCTTATTTTCGCACGAAAATTCACAAATGAACGAAAATGCACCACCGGCACTAAAATTGGACCACGGGACACCTCGGACCTCAAAACTTAAAAGAGCTCAGAGAATTATGGTTTTTATACATAAGAATGCACTAGGGATCACGGGGCACCAAAACCAAAAAGTCTTATTTTCGCACGAAAATGGCACAAATGGTCGAAAATGCACAGCCGGCACCAAAATTGGACCACGGGGTATCCAGGACCTCAAAACTGAAAAGTGTTTCAAGCATTACGGTTTTTTATGCATAAAAATGCACCAGGGATCACGGGGCACCAAAACCTAAAAGTCTTATTTTCGCCCGAAAATTGCACAATGGGCTAAAAATGCACCACAGCCACCAAAATTGGACCACGGGGTGCCTCGGACCTTAATACTTGAAAGTCCTCCAAGCATTGTGGCTTTTTATACATAAGAATGCACCAGGGATCACGAGCCACCAAAACACAAAAGTCTTATTTTCGCACGAAAAGTGCACAATGGGGCGAAAATGCACCACGGGCACCAAAATTGGACCACGAGGCACCTCGGACCTCAATACTTGAAAGTGCTCCAAGCATTGTGGTTTTTTATACATAAGAATGCACCAGGGATCACGGGCCACCAAAACCCAAAGGTCTTATTTTCGCACGAAAATTGCACAATGCGCAGAAAATGCACAACGGGCACCAAAATTAGGCCACGGGGCACCTCGGACCTCAATACTTAAAATTTATCCGAGCATTATGGTTTTTTATGCACAAGAATGCACCAGGGATCAAGGGGCACCAAAACCCAAAAGTCTTATTTTCATATGAAAAATGCACAAATGGCCGAAAATGCACCGCCGGCACCAAAATTGGACCACGGGGCACCCGGGACCTCAAAACTTAAAAGTGTTTCAAGCATTATGATTTTTTATGCATCAGAATACACCAGGGATCACAGGGCACCAAAACCTAAAAGTCGTATTTTCGTACGAAAATTGCACAATGGGCTAAAAATGCCCCATGGGCTCCAAAATTGGACCACGGGGAACCTCGGACCTCAACACTTAAAACTGCTCTGAGCATTATGATTTTTTATACATAAGAATGCACCATAGATCATGGGGCACCAAAACCCAAAAGTCTTATTTTCGGATGAAAATTGCACAATGGGCAGAAAATGCACCACGGGCAACAAAATTGGACCACGGGGCACCTCGGACCTCAATACTTAAAAGTTCTCCGAGCATTATGGTTTTTATGCATAAGAATGCAGTAGGGATCACGGGGCACCAAAATCTAAAAGTGTTAGTTTCGCACGAAAATTTCACAAATGCCCAAAAATGCACCACCGGCACCAAAATTGGACCACGGGGCACCACAGACCTCAAAACTCAAAAACTTTCTGAGCATTATCAATTTTTATGAATAAGAATGCACCATGCATCACGAGGAACCTTAACCCAAAAGTCTTATTTTCGCCCGAAAAGTGCACAATGGGCCTAAAATGCACCATGAGCACCAAAATTGCACCACGAGGCACCTCAGACCTCAAAACTGAAAAGTGCTCTGAGCATTATGGTTTTTTATGCAAAAGAATGCACCAGGGATCATCGGGAACCAAAACCCAAAAGTCTTATTTTTGCACGAAAATTGCACAATGGGCCGAAAATGCACCACGGGCACCAAAATTGGACCACGAGGCACCTCGGACCTCAATACTTAAAACTGCTCTGAGCATTATAGTTTTTTATGCATAAGAATGCATCAGGGATCACGGGGCACCAAAACCCAAAAGTCTTATTTTTGCACGAAAATTGCACAAATGGCCGAAAATGCACCACCGGCACCAAAATTGGACCACGGGGCACCATGGACCTCAAAACTGAAAGGTGTTCTGAGCATTATGGTTTTTTATGCATAAGAATGCACCAGGGATCACGGGGGTACCAATACCCAAAAGTCTTATTTTTGCACGAAAATTGCACAATGGGCCGAAAATGCACCACGGGCACCAAAATTGGACCACGGGGCACCTCGGACCTCAATACTTAAAACTGCTCTGAGCATTATAGTTTTTTATGCATAACAATGCATCAGCGATCACGGGGCACCAAAACCCAAAAGTCTTATTTTCGCACTAAAATTGCACAAATGGCCGAAAATGCACCACCGGCACCAAAATTGCACCACGGGGCACCATGGACCTCAAAACTGAAAAGTGCTCCGAGCATTATGGTTTTTTATGCAAAAGAATGCACCAGGGATCATCGGGAACCAAAACCCAAAAGTCTTATTTTTGCACGAAAATTGCACAATGGGCCGAAAATGCACCACGGGCACCAAAATTGGACCACGGGGCACCATGGACCTCAAAACTGAAAGGTGTTCTGAGCATTATGGTTTTTTATGCATAAGAATGCACCAGGGATCACGGGGTACCAATACCCAAAAGTCTTATTTTCGCTCGAAAATTGCATGATGGGTAGAAAATGCACTACGGGCACCAAAATTGGACCACGGGGCACCTCGGACCTCAATACTCAAAACTGCTCTGAGCATTATAGTTTTTTATGCATAAGAATGCATCAGGGATCACGGGGCACCAAAACCCAAAAGTCTTATTTTCGCACGAAAATTGCACAAATGGCCGAAAATGCACCACCGGCACCAAAATTGGACCACGGGGCACCATGGACCTCAAAACTGAAAGGTGTTCTGAGCATTATGGTTTTTTATGCATAAGAATGCACCAGGGATCACGGGGTACCAATACCCAAAAGTCTTATTTTCGCTCGAAAATTGCACGATGGGTAGAAAATGCACTACGGGCACCAAAATTGGACCACGGGGCACCTCGGACCTCAATACTTAAAAGTAGTTTGAGCATTATAGTTTTTTATGCATAAGAATGCACCACGAATCACAGGGCACCAAAACCCAAAAGTGTTATTTTCGCACGAAAATTTCACAAATGCCCAAAAATACACCACCGACACCATAATTGGACCACGAGGCACCCTGGACCTCAAAACTGAAAAGTGTTTCGAGGATTATGATTTTTTACGCATAAGAATGCGCTAGGGATCATGGGGCACGAAAACCCAAAAGTCTTATTTTCGCACGAAAATTGCACAAATGGGCCGAAAATGCACCACGGGCACTAAAATTGGTCCATGGGGCACCTCGGACCTCAATAGTTAAAACTGCTCTGAGCATTATAGTTTTTTATGCATAAGAATGCATCAGGGATCACGGGGCACCAAAACCCAAAAGTCTTATTTTCGCACGAAAATTGCACAAATGGCCGAAAATGCACCACCAGCACCAAAATTGGACCACGGGGCACCATGGACCTCAAAACTGAAAGGTGTTCTGAGCATTATGGTTTTTTCTGCATAAGAATGCACCAGGGATCACGGGGTACCAATACCCAAAAGTCTTATTTTCGCTCAAAAATTGCACGATGGGCAGAAAATGCACTACGGGCACCAAAATTGGACCACGGGGCACCTCGGACCTCAATACTTAAAAGTAGTTTGAGCATTATAGTTTTTTATGCATAAGAATGCACCATGAATCACAGGGCACCAAAACCCAAAAGTGTTATTTTCGCACGAAAATTTCACAAATGCCCAAAAATACACCACCGGCACCATAATTGGACCACGAGGCACCCTGGACCTCAAAACTGAAAAGTGTTTCGAGGATTATGATTTTTTACGCATAAGAATGCGCTAGGGATCATGGGGCACGAAAACCCAAAAGTCTTATTTTCGCACGAAAATTGCACGAATGGGCCGAAAATGCACCACGGGCACTAAAATTGGTCCATGGGGCACCTCGGACCTCAATACTTAAAATTGGTCCAAGCATTAAAGTTTTTTATGCATAAGAATGCACAAGGATCATGGGGCACGAAAACCCAAACGTCTTATTTTCGCACGAAAATTGCACAAATGGGCCAAAAATGCACCACTGGCACCAAAATTGGACCTCGGGGCACCACGGTTCTCAAAACTGACAAGTTTTCCAAGTATTATGGGTTTTTATGCATAAGAATGCAATAGGGATCACGGAGCACCAAAACCAAAAAGTCTTATTTTCGGACGAAAATTGCACAATGGGTGAAAATGCACCACGGGCACCAAAATTGGACCACGGGGCACCTCGGACCTTAAAAATGAAATGTTCTATGAGAATTATGGTTTTTTATGCATAAGAATGCACCAAGGATCATGGGGCACGAAATCCCAAAAGTTTTATTTTCACACGAAAATTAGACAAATGGGCCGAAAATGAACTACGGGCACCAAAATTGGACAATGGGGCACTACAGACCTCAAAACTTAAACGTGCTCCGAGGATTATGGTTTTTATGCATAAGAATGCACCAGGGATGACGGGGTACCAAAACCCAAAAGTCTTATTTTCGGACGAAAATTGCACAATGGGCCGAAAATGCACCACGGGCACCAAAATTTGAGCACGAGGCACCTTGGACCTCAAAAATGAAAAGTGATCCAAGCATTATTGTTTTTTATGCATAAGAATGCACCAAGGATCATGAGGTACGAAAACTCAAAGGTCTTATTTTCGCACGAAAATTGCACAAAGGGCCGAAAATGCACCACGGGCACTAAAATTGGAACAGGGCACCTCGGACCTCAAAACCTGAAAAGTGGTCCGATCATTGTGGTTTTTAATGTATAAGAATGCACCAGGGATCACGGGGCACCAAAATCCAAAAGCCTTCTTTTCGCATGAAAATTGATTGGCCGAAAATGCACCACCGGCACCAGAATTGGACCACGGGGCACCACGGACCTCAAAACTGAAAAGTGTTCCAAGCATTAAGGTTTTTTAAGCATAAGAATGCACAAGGGATCACGGGGTACCAAAAACCAAAAGTCTTATTTTTGTACGAAAATTGCACAATGGGCCGAAAAGGCATCACGGGCACCAAAATTGGACCACGGACCACCTCGGACCTCAAAACTGGAAATTGTTCCAAGCATTATGGTTTTTTATGCATAAGAATGCCCCAAGGATGACGGGGCACCAAAACCCAAAAGTCTTATTTTCGCACGAAAATTGCACAAATGGCCGAAAATGCACCCCCGACACCAAAATTGGACCACCGGGCACCACGAATCTCAAGACTTAAACCTGTTTCGAGCATTGTTTTGCATAAAAAACCATAATGCTCGGAGCACTTTTCAGTTTTGAGGTTTGTGGTGCCCTGTGGTCCAATTTTGGTTCCAACAACACATAATGCAATTTTCGTGTAAAAGTGAGACTTTTGGGTTTTGGAGCACCGTGATCCTTGGTCCATCCTAATGCATAAAAAGCCATAATGCTCGGAGCACTTTTCAATTTTGAGGTCCGTGGTGCCCCATGGTCTAATTTTGGTGCCAGTGGTGCATTTTCGGCCCATTATGCAATTTTCGTGCCAAAATAAGACTTTTAGGTTTTGGTGTGCCGTGATCCCTGGAGCATCCGTATTCATAAAAATCCATAATGCTCTGAGCACTTTTCAGTTTTGAGGTTCGTGGTGCCCCGTGGTTCAATGTTTGTGCTCGTGATGCATTTTCGTCCCATTGTGCAAATTTCATGCGAAAATAAGACTTTTAGGTTTTGGTGCCCCGTGATTCCTGGTGGATTCTTATGCATAAAAAATGATGATGCTCAAAGCACTTTTCAGTCTTTAGGTTTGTGGTGCTTCGTGGTGCAATTTTATTGCCCGTGGTCCAATTTTGGGGCCTGTCGTGACTTTTCGGCACCTGGTGCAATTTTCGTGCGAAAATAAGACTTTTGGTTTTTGTTGCCCCATGATCCCTGGTGCATTCTTATGCATAAAAAACCATAATGCTCGGAAAACTTTTCAGTTTTGAGGTCCGTGGTGCCCTGTGGTCCAATTTTGGTGCCGGTGGTGCATTTTCGTCCATTTGTGCAATTTTCGTGCGAAAATAAGACTTTTTGGTTTTGGTGCCCCGTGATCCCTGGTGCATTCTTTTGCATAAAAAACCTTAATTCTCGGAGAACTTTTAAGTATTGAGGTACGAGGCGTGCCGTGGTCCAATTTTGGTGCCTATGGTGCATTTTCGGCCCATTGTGCAATTTTCGTGCGAAAATAAGACTTTTTGTTTTTGGTGCCCCGTGATCCATGGTGCATTCTTATGCATAAAAAACCATAATGCTATGAAAACTTTTTAATTTTTAGGTCCGTGGCGCCCCGTGGTCCAATTTTGGTGTCGGTGGTGCATTTTCGGCCATTTGTGAAATTTTCGTGTGAAAATAAGACTTTTGGGTTTTGGTGCCCCATGATCCCTGGTGCATTCTTATGCATAAAAAACCATAATGCTTGGAGCACATTTCAGTTTTGCGGTCCGAGGTGCCCCATTGTCTAATTTTGGTGCCCATGGTGCATTTTCGGCGCATTGTGCAATTTTCGTGCGAAAATAAGACTTTTCGGTTTTGGTGCCCCGGGATCCATGGCGCATTCTTATGCATAAAAAACCATCATGCTCGGAACAATTTTCAGTTTTGAGGTCCATGGTGCCCCGTGGTCCAATATTGGTGCCGGTGGTGCATTTTCAGCCATTTGCGTAATTTTCGTGCGAAAATAAGACTTTTGGGTTTTGGTGCCCCATGATCCCTGGTGCATTCTTTTGCATAAAAAACCTCAATTCTCGAAGAACTTTAGTATTGAGGTCCGAGGTGCCCCGTGGTCCAATTTTGGTGCCTATGGTGCATTTTCGGCCCATTGTGCAATTTTCATGCGAAAATAAGACTTTTTGGTTTTGGTGCCCTGTGATCCATGGTGCATTCTTATGCATAAAAAACCATAATGCTATGAAAACTTTTTAATTTTTAGTTCCGTGGCGCCCCGTGGTCCAATTTTGGTGTCGGTGGTGCATTTTCGGCCATTTGTGAAATTTTCGTGCAAAAATAAGACTTTTCGGTTTTGGTGCCCCGTGATCCCTGGTGCATTCTTTTTCATAAAAAACCTTAATTCTCGGAGAACTTTTAAGTATTGAGCTCCGAGGTGCCCCGTGGTCCAATTTTGTTGCCTATGGTGCATTTTCGGCCCATTGTGCAATTTTCGTGCGAAAATAAGACTTTTCGGTTTTGGTGCCCTGGGATCCGTGGCACTTTCTTATGCATAAAAAACCATCATGCTCAGAACAATTTTCAGTTTTGAGGTCCATGGTGCCCAGTGGTCCAATTGTGGTGTCGGTCGTGCATTTTCGGCCATTTGTGCAATTTTCGTGCGAAAATAAGACTTTTGGGTTTTGGCTCCCCATGATCCCTGGTGAATTCTTTTGTATAAAAAACCATAATTCTCGGAAGACTTTTCAGTTTTGAGGTCTGTGGTGCCCTGTGGTCCAATTTTGGTGCCGGTGGACCATTTTCGTCCATTTGTGCAATTTTTGTGCGAAAATAACACTTTTCAGTTTTGGTGCCTCGTGATCCCTGGTGCATTATTTTGCATAAAAAACCTTAATTCTCGGAGAACTTTTAAGTATTGAGGTCCGAGGTGCCCCGTGGTCCAATTTTGGTGCCTATGGTGTATTTTCCGGCGAAAATAAGACTTTTTGGTTTTGGTGCCCCGTGATCCATGATGGATTCTTATGCATAAAAAACCATAATGCTATGAAAACTTTCCAATTTTGGTGTCGGTGGTTCATTTTAGGCCATTTGTGAAATTTTCGTGCGAAAATAAGACTTTTGGGTTTTGGTGCCCTATGATCCCTAGTGCATTCTTATGCATAAAAAACCATAATGCTTGGAGAACTTTTTAGTTTTGCAGTCCGAGGTGCCCCATTGTCTAATTTTGTTGCCCATGGTGCATTTTCGGCGCATTGTGCAATTTTAGTGCGAAAATAAGACTTTTTGGTTTGGTGCCCCGGGATCCATGGCGCATTCTTATTTATAAAAAATCATAATGCTCGGAACAACTTTTAGTTTTGAGGTCCACGGTGCCCCGTGGTCCAATTTTGGTGCCGGTGGTGCATTTTCGGCCATTTGTGCAATTTTGGTGCGAAAATAACACTTTTGGGTTTTGGCGCCCCATGATCCCTGGTGCATTCTTTTGCACAAAAAACCATAATGCTATGAACACTTTTCAGTTTTGAGGTCCGAGGTGCCCCATGGTCCAATTTTGGTGCCCATGGTGCATTTTCGGCCAATTGCGCAATTTTCGTGCGAAAATAAGACTTTTGGGTTTTGGTGCCCCGTGAACCATGGTGCATTCTTATGCATAAAAACCATAATGCTCGAAAAACTTTTCAGTTTTGAGGTCCGTGGTGCCCTGTGGTCCAATTTTGATGTCGGTGGTGCATTTTCGTCCATTTTGTGCAATTTTCGTGCGAAAATAAGACTTTTCGGTTTTGGTGCCCCGTGATCCTTGGTGCATTCTTTTGCATAAAAAACCTGAATTCTCGGAGAACTTTTAAGTATTGAGGTCCCAGTTGCCCCGTGGTCCAACTTTGGTGCCTATGGTGCATTTTCGGCACATTGCGCAATTTTCGTGTGAGAATAAGACTTTTTGGTTTTGGTGCCCCGTGATCCATGGTGGATTCTTATTCATAAAAAACCATAATGCTTTGAAAACTTTTCAATGTTGCTGTCGGTGGTGCATTTTCGGCCATTTGTGAAATTTTCGTGCGAAAATAAGACTTTTGGGTTTTGGTGCCCTATGATCCTTGGTGCATTCTTATGCATAAAAAACCATAATGCTTGGAGAACTTTTCAGTTTTAAGGTCGGAGGTGCCCCATTGTCTAATTTTGGTGCCCGTGGTGCATTTTCAGCGTTTTGTGCAATTTTCGTGCGAAAATAAGACTTTTCGGTTTGGTGCCCCGGGATCCACAGCGCATTCTTATGCATAAAAAACCATAATGCTCGGAACAACTTTCAGTTTTGAGGTCCATGGTGCCCCGTGGTCCAATTTTGGTGCCGGTGGTGCATTTTCGGCCATTTGTGCAATTGTCGTGCGAAAATAAGACTTTTGCGTTTTGGTGCCCCGTGATCCCTGGTGCATTCTTATGCATAAAAAACCATAATACTTGGAGGACTTTTCAGTTTTGAGGTCCGTGGTGCTCTATGGGCCAATTTTGGTGCCGATGGTGCATTTTCGTCCATTTGTGAAATTTCCGTGCGAATATAAGACTTTTGGGTTCTGGTGCCCCATGATTCCTGGTGCATTCTTATGCATAAAAAACCATAATGCCCAGAAAACTTTTCAATTTTGAGGTCCGTGGTGCCCTGTGGTCCAAAATTGGTGCCGGTGGTGCATTTTCGTCCATTTGTGCAATTTTCGTGCAAAAATAAGACTTTTGGGTTTTGGTGCCCCATGATCCCTGGTGCATTCTTATGCATAAAAAACCATAATGCTTGGAGCACTTTTCAGTTTTGCGGTCCGAGGTGCCCTATTGTCTAATTTTGGTGCCCGTGGTGCATTTTCGGCGCATTGTGCAATTTTCGTGCGAAAATAAGACTTTTCGGTTTTGGTGCCCCGGGATCCATGGCGCATTCTTATGCATAAAAAACCATCATGCTCGGAACAATTTTCAGTTTTGAGGTCCATGGTGTGCCGTGGTCCAATTTTGGTGCCGGTGGTGCACTTTTGGCCATTTGTGCAATTTTCGTGCGAAAATAACACTTTTGGGTTTTGGCGCCCCATGATCCCTGGTGCATTTTTTTGCATAAAAAACCATAACGCTATGAACACTTTTCAGTTTTGAGGTCCGAGGTGCCCCGTGGTCCAATTTTGGTGCCGATGGTGCATTTTCGGCCAATTGCGCAATATTCGTGCGAAAATAAGACTTTTGGATTTTGGTGCCCCGTGAACCATGCTGCATTCTTATGCATAAAAAATCATAATCCTCAAAAAAAATTTCAGTTTTGAGGTCCGTGGTGCCCTGTGGTCCAATTTTGATGCTGGTGGTGCCTTTTCGTCCATTTGTGCAATTTTCGTGTGAAAATAAGACTTTTTGGTTTTGGTGCCCCGTGATCCCTGGTGCATTCTTTTGCATCAAAAACCTTAATTCTCGGAGAACACTTAAGTATTGAGGTCCAAGGTTCCCCGTGGTCCAATTTTGGTGCCTATGGTGCATTTTTGGCCCATTGCGCAATTTTCGTGCGAGAATAAGACTTTTTGGTTTTGGTGCCCTGTGATCCATGGTGGATTCTTATGCATAAAAAACAATAATGCTATGAAAACTTTTCAATTTTGGTGTCGGTGGTGCATTTTCGGCCATTTGTGAAATTTTCGTGCGAAAATAAGACTTTTGGGTTTTGGTGCCCGGTGATCCATGGTGCATTCTTATGCATAAAAAACCATAATGCTCGAAAAACTATTCAATTTTGAGGTCTGTGGTGCCCCGTGGTCCAAATTTGGAGCCGGTGGTGCATTTTCGTCCATTTTTTGCAATTTTCGTGCGAAAATATGACTTTTGGATTTTGGTGCCGCGTGATCCATGGTGGATTCTTATGCTTAAAAAACCGTAATGATATGAACACTTTTCAATTTTTAGGTCCGTGGTGCCCCGGGGTCCAATTTTGGTGTAGGTGGTGCATTTTCGGCCATTTGTTAAATTTTCGTGCGAAAATAAGACTTTTGGGTTTGGGTGCCCCGTGATCCCTGTGCATTATTATGCATAAAAAACCATAATGCTTGGAGCACTTTTCAGTTTTGAGGTTCGTAGTGCCCTGTGGGCCAATTTTGGTGCCGATGGTGCATTTTCGGCCATTTGTGAAATTTTCGTACGAAAATAAGACTTTTGGGTTTTGGTGCCCCATGATCCCTGGTACATTCTTATGCATAAAAAACCATAATTCTTAGAGAACTTTTAAGTATTGAGGTCCGAGGTGCCCCGTGGTCCAATTTTGGTGCCCATGGTGCATTGTGCTATTTTCGTGCGAAAATAAGACTTTTGGGTTTTGGTGCCCGCGATCCCTGGTGCATTCTTATGCATAAAAAATCATAATGTTTGGAGCACTTTTCAGTTTTGAGGTCCATGGTGCCCTGTGGGCCAATTTTGGTGTCGGTGGTGCATTTTCGGCCATTTGTGAAATTTTCGTGCGAAAATAAGACTTTTGAATTTTGGTGCCCCGTGATCCATGGTGTATTCTTATGCATAAAAAACAGTAATTCCATGAACACTTTTCAATTTTTAGGTACGTGGTGCCCCGTGGTCCAATTTTGGTGTCGGTGGGGTATTTTCGGCCATTTGTGAAATTTTCGTGCGAAAATAACACATTTGGGTTTTGGTGGCCCGTGATCCCTGGTGCATTCTTATGCATAAATAACCATAATGCTTGGAGCACTTTTCAGCTTTGAGGTCCATGGTGCCTTGTGGGCCAATTTTGGTGTCGGTGGTGCATTTTCGCCCATTTGTGGAATTTCCGTGCGAAAATAAGACTTTTTGGTTTTGTTGCCCCGTGATCCCTGGTGCATTCTTTTGCATAAAAAACCGTAATTCTTGGAGAATTTTGAAGTGTAGAGGTCCGAGGTGCCCCGTCGTCCAATTTTGGTGCCCATGGTGCATTTTAGCCCCATTGTACAATTTTCGTGCGAAAATAAGACTTTTAGGTTTTGGTGCCCCATGATCCTAGGTGCATTCTTGTGCATAAAAAACCATAATGCTCGGTGAACTTTTAATTTTTGACGTCCGAGGTGCGTCGTGGTCCAATTGTGGTGCCCGTAGTACATTTTCGGCCCATTGTGCAATTTTCGTGCGAAAATAAGAGTTTTGGGTTTTGGTCCCCTGTGATCCCTAGTGCATTCTTATGCATAAAAAACGATAATGCTCGGAACACTTTTCAGTCTTGAGGTTCGTGGTGACCCGTGGTCGAATTTTGGTGCTGAGGGTGCACTTTCGGCCATTTGTGCAATTTTCTTGCGAAAATAAGAGTTTTGGGTTTTGGTGCCCCGTGATCCCTAGTGCATTTTTATACATTAAAAACGATAATTCTCGGAGCACTTTTAAGTTTTTAGTTCCGAGGTGCCACGTGGTCTAATTTTGGTCCGCGTCGTGCATTTTCAGCCCATTGTGCAACTTTCGTGCGAAAATAAGAATTTTGGGTTTTGGTGCCCCGTGATCCCTAGTGCATTCTTATGCATAAAAAACCGTAATGCTCATAGCACTTTTAGGTTTTGAGGTTCGAGGTACCCCGTGGTCCAATTTTGGTGCTCGTGATGCATTTTGGCCTATTGTACAATTTTCGAGCGAAAATAAGACTTTTGGGTTTTGGTGCCCCATGATCCCTGGTGCGTTCTTTAGCATAAAATACCATAATGCTCAGAGCACTTTTAACTTTTGAAGTCCGAGGTGCCCCACGGTCGAATTTTTGTGCTCATGATGCATTTTGGCCCATTGTGCCATTTTCGTGCGAAAATAAGACTTTTGGATTTTGGTGCCCCGTGATCCCTGGTGCATTGTTATGCATAAAAAACCATAATGCTCAGAGAACTTTTTATTTTTGACGTCTGAGGCGCCCCGTGGTCCAATTTTGGTGCCCGTGGTGCATTTTCGGCCCATTGTGCAATTTTCGTCAAAAATAAGACTTTTGGGTTTTGGTGCCCCGTGATCCCTGGTGCATTCTTATGCATAAAAAACCATAATGCTTGGAGCACTTTTCAGTTTTGACGTCCGTGGTGCCCTGTGGGCCAATTTTGGTGTCGGTGGTGCATTTTCGGCCATTTGTGAAATTTTCGTGCGAAAATAAGACTTTTGGATTTTGGTCCCCTGTGATCCCTGGTGCATTTTTATGTATAAAAAACGATAATGCTCGGAACACTTTTCAGTCTTGAGGTTCGTGGTGCCCCGTGGTCGAATTTTGGTGCCGAGGGTGCATTTTCGGCCATTTGTGCAATTTTCTTGCGAAAATAAGAGTTTTGGGTTTTGGTGCTCCGTGATCCCTGGTGCATTCTTATGCATAAAAAATCATAATGCTCGGAGCACTTTAGGTTTTGAGGTCCGAGGTGCCCGTGGTCCAATTTTGGTGCTTGTGATACATTTTGGCCCATTATACAATTTTCGAGCGAAAATAAGACTTTTGGGTTTTGGTACCCCGTGATCCCTGGTGGATTCGTAAGCATAAAAAACCGTAATGCTCAGAGCACTTTTAAATTTTGAAGTCCGAGCTGCCCCGCGGTTGAATTTTGGTGCTCGTGATGCATTTCGGCCCATTGTGCCAATTTCGTGCTAAAATAAGACTTTTGGGTTTTGGTGCCCCGTGATCCCTGGTGCATTCTTATGCATAAAAAACCGTGATGCTCGAAGAAATTTTAATTTTTGTGGTCCGAGGTGCCACGTGGTCTCATTTTGGTGCCCGTGGTGCATTTTTGGCCAATTGTGCAATTTTCATGCGAAAATAACACTTTTGGGTTTTGGTGCCCCGTGATCCCTAGTGCATTCTGCTGCATAAAAACCATAATGCTTGGAGCACTTTTCAGTTTTGGGGTCCGAGGTGTCACGTGGTCCAATTTTGGTGCCCGTGGTGCATTTTCGGCCATTTGTGCAATTTTCGTGCGAAAATAAGACTTTTGGGTTTTGGTGCCCCGTGATCCTTGGTGCATTCTTATGCATAAAAAACCATACTGCTCGGAACATTTTTCAGTTGAGGTCCGAGGTGCCCCGTGGTCCAATTTTGGAGCCCGTGGTGCATTTTCGGCCCATTGTGCTCGTGCGAAAATAAGACTTCTGGGTTTTGGTGCCCCGTGATCCCTGGTGCATTCTTATGCATAAAAAACCATAATGCTAGGAACATATTTAAGTTTTGAGGTCTGAGGTGCCCCGTGGTCGAATTTTGGTGTACGTGGTGCATATTCGGCCCATTGTTCAATTTTCGTACGAAAATAAGACTTTTGGGTTTTGTTGCCCCGTGATCCTTAGTGCATTCTTATGCATAAAAACCCATAATGCTCAAAATAGTTTTCAGTCTTAGGGTTCGTGGTGCCCCCGTTGTCCAATTTTGGTGTCGGGGGTGCATTTTCGACCATTTGTGCAATTTTCGTGCGAAAATAACACTTTTGGGTTTTGGTGCCCCGTGATCCCTAGTGCATTCTGCTGCATAAAAAACCATAATGCTTGGAGCACTTTTCAATTTTGGGGTCCGAGGTGTCACGTGGTCCAATTTTTGTGCCCGTGGTGCATTTTCGGCCATTTGTGCAATTATCGTGCGAAAATAAGACTTTTGGATTTTGGTGCCCCGTGATCCCTGGTGCATTATTATCCATAAAAAACCATAATGCTCGGAACACTTTTCAGTTTTTAGGTCCACGGTGCCCCATGGTCCAATTTTGATGCCGGTATTGCATTTTCAGCCATTTGAGCGATTTTTGTGCGAAAATAAGACTTTTGGGTTTTAGTGCCCCGTGATCCCTGGTGCATTCTTATGCATAAAAAACCATAATGCTAGGAGCACTTTTCAATTTTGAGGTCTGAGGTGCCCTGTGGTCCAATTTTGGTCCCCGTGGTGCATTTTCGGCCTATTGTGCAATTTTCGTGCGAAAATAAGACTTTTGGGTTTTGGTGCCCCGTGATCCTTGGTGCATTCTTACGCATAAAAAACCATAGTGCTCGGAACATTTTTCAGTTTTGAGGTCCGAGGTGCCCCGTGGTCCAATTTTGGAGCCCGTGGTGCATTTTCGGCCCATTGTGCTCGTGCGAAAATAAGACTTCTGGGTTTTGGTGCCCCGTGATCCCTGGTGCATTCTTATGCATAGAAAACCATAATGCTAGGAACATATTTAAGTTTTGAGGTCTGAGGTGCCCCGTGGTCGAATTTTGGTGTACGTGGTGCATATTCGGCCCATTGTTCAATTTTCGTACGAAAATAAGACTTTTGGGTTTTGTTTCCCCGTGATCCTTAGTGCATTCTTATGCATAAAAACCCATAATGCTCAAAATAGTTTTCAGTCTTAAGGTTCGTGGTGCCCCGTTGTCCAATTTTGGTGTCGGGGGTGCATTTTCGACCATTTATGCAATTTTCGTTCGAAAATAAGACTTTTGGGTTTTGGTGCCCCTTGATTCCTGGTGGATTCTTATGCATAAAAAACTATAATGCTCGAAGCACCTTTCATTTTTTAGGTTCGAGGTGCCCCGTGGTCCAATTTTGGTGCCTATGGTGCGTTTTCGGCCATTTATGAAATTTTCGTCCAAAAATAATACTTTTGGGTTTTGGTGCCCCCATGATCCATAGTGCATTCTTATGCATAAAAAATCATAATGCTCAGAGCACTTTTCAATTTTGAGGTCCGAGGTGCCCCGTGGTCCAATTTTCGTGCCCGTGGTGCATTTTCGGCCCATTGTGCAATTTTCGTGCGAAAATATGACTTTTGGGTTTTGGTGCCGCGTGATCGTTGTTGCATTCCTATGCATAAAAAACCGTCATGCTCAGAACAGTTTTCAATCTTGAGATTCGTGGTGCCCGGTGTCCCAATTTTGGTGCCGAGGGTGCTTTTTCGGTTATTCATGCAATTTTCGTGCGAAAATAAGACTTTTGGGTTTTGATGCCCTGTGAACCCTGGTGCATGCTTATGCATAAAAAAACCATATTTTTTGGAGCAATTTTCAGATTTGAGATCCGAGGTGCCCCTTGGTCCAGTTTTGGTGCACGTGGTGCATCTTCGGCCCATTGTGCAACTTTCGTGCAAAAATACAACTTTCGGGTTTTGGTGCCCCATGATCCTTTGTGCATTCTAATGCATAGAAAACCATAATGCTCGGAACAGTTTTCAATCCTGAGGTTCGAGGTGCCCCGTGGTCTAATTTTGGTGCCGTGGATACATTTTCGTCCATTTGTGCAATTTTTGTAAGACTCTTGGGTTTTGGTGCCCCTTGATCCCTGGTGCATTCTTATGCATAAAAAACCATAATGCTCGAAACACTTTTCAATTTTGAGGTCCGTGGGGCCTCGTGGTCCAATTTTGGTACTGGTGGTGCATTTTCGGTCACTTGAGCAATTTTCGTGCGAAAATAAGACTTTTGGGTTTTGGTACCCCGTAATCCCTAGTTCATTCTTATGCAGAAAAACCCATAATGCTAAGAATACTTTTCAATTTTGAGGTCCGTGGTGCCCCGTGGTCCAATTTTTGTGCTGGTGGTGCATTTTGACCATTTGAGCAATTTTCGAGCGAAAATAAGACTTTTGGGTTTTGGTTCCCCGTGATCCGTTGTGCATTCTTATGCATAAAAGACCATAATGCTAGGAGCACTTTTCAATTTTGAGGTCCGAGGTGCCCTGTGGTCCAATTTTGGTCCCCGTGGTGCATTGTCGGCCTATTGTACAATTTTCGTGCGAAAACAAGACTTTTGGGTTTTGGTGCCCCGAGATCCTTGGTGCATTCTTATGCATAAAAAACCGTAGTGCTCGGAACATTTTTCAGTTTTGAGGTCCGAGGTGCCCCGTGGTCCAATTTTGGAGCCCGTGGTGCATTTTCGGCCCATTGTACAATTTTCGTGCGAAAATAAGACTTCTGGGTTTTGGTGCCCCGTGATCCCTGGTGCATTCTTATGCATAAAAACCCATAATGCTAGGAATATATTTAAGTTTTGAGGTCTGAGGTGCCCCGTGGTCGAATTTTGGTGTACGTGGTGCATATTCGGCCCGTTGTTCAATTTTCGTACGAAAATAAGACTTTTGGGTTTTGTTGCCCCGTGATCCTTAGTGCATTCTTATGCATAAAAACCCATAATGCTCAAAATAGTTTTCAGTCTTAAGGTTCGTGGTGCCCCGTTGTCCAATTTTGGTGTCGGGGGTGCATTTTCGACCATTTGTGCAATTTTCGTTCGAAAATAAGACTTTTGGGTTTTGGTGCCCTTTGATTCCTGGTGGATTCTTATGCATAAAAAACTATAATGCTCGGAACACTTTTTAGTTTTTAGGTCTGAGGTGCCCCGTGGTCGAATTTTGGTGTACGTGGTGCATATTCGGCCCGTTGTTCAATTTTCGTATGAAAATAAGACTTTTGGGTTTTGTTGCCCCGTGATCCTTAGTGCATTCTTATGCATAAAAACCCATAATGCTCAAAATAGTTTTCAGTCTTAAGGTTCGTGGTGCCCCGTTGTCCAATTTTGGTGTCGGGGGTGCATTTTCGACCATTTGTGCAATTTTCGTTCGAAAATAAGACTTTTGGGTTTTGGTGCCCTTTGATTCCTGGTGGATTCTTATGCATAAAAAACTATAATGCTCGGAACACTTTTTAGTTTTTAGGTCTGAGGTGCCCCGTGGTCGAATTTTGGTGTACGTGGTGCATATTCGGCCCGTTGTTCAATTTTCGTATGAAAATAAGACTTTTGGGTTTTGTTGCCCCGTGATCCTTAGTGCATTCTTATGCATAAAAACCCATAATGCTCAAAATAGTTTTCAGTCTTAAGGTTCGTGGTGCCCCGTTGTCCAATTTTGGTGTCGGGGGTGCATTTTCGGCCATTTGTGCAATTTTCGTTCGAAAATAAGACTTTTGGGTTTTGGTGCCCTTTGATTCCTGGTGGATTCTTATGCATAAAAAACTATAATGCTCGGAACACTTTTTAGTTTTTAGGATCGTGGTGCCCCGTGATCAAATTTTGGTGCCGATAATGCATTTTCGGCCATTTGTGGAATTTTCGTGTGAAAATAAGACTTTTGAGTTTTGGTGCCCCGTGATTCTTGGTGCATTCTTACGCATAAAAAACCATAATGCTCGAAGCACTTTTTAGTTTTGAGGTCCGACGTGCCCCGTGGTCCAGTTTTGGTGCCCGTGGTGCATTTTCGGCACATTGTGCAATTTTCGTGCGAAAATAAGACTTTTGGGTTTTGGTGCCTCGTGATCCCTAGTGTATTCTTATGCATAAAAAACCATGAAGCTTGCAACACTTTTCAGTTTTTAGGTACGTGGTGCCCCGTGGTCCAGTTTTGGTGCCCGTGGTGCATATTCGTCCATTTGTGCAATTTTCGTGCGAAAATAACACTTTTGGGTTGTGGTTCCCCGTGATCCCTGGTGCATTCTTATGCATAAAAAACCATAATGCTAGGAGCACTTTTCAATTTTGAGGTCCGAGGTGCCCTGTGGTCCAATTTTGGTCCCCGTGGTGCATTTTCGGCCTATTGTGCAATTTTCGTGCGAAAATAAGACTTTTGGGTTTTGGTGCCCTGTGATCCTTGGTGCATTCTTATGCATAAAAAACCATAGTGCTCGGAACATTTTTCAGTGTTGAGGTCCGAGGTGCCCCGCGGTCCAATTTTGGAGCCCGTCGTGCATTTTCGGCCCATTGTGCAATTTTCGTGTGAAAATAAGACTTTTGGGTTTTGGTGCCCCGTGATCCCTGGTGCATTCTTATGCATAAAAAACCATAATGCTAGGAACATATTTAAGTTTTGAGGTCTGAGGTGCCCCGTGGTCGAATTTTGGTGTACGTGGTGAATATTCGGCCCATTGTTCAATTTTCGTACGAAAATAAGACTTTTGGGTTTTGTTGCCCCGTGATCCTTAGTGCATTCTTATGCATAAAAACCCATAATGCTCAAAATAGTTTTCAGTCTTAAGGTTCGTGGTGCCCCGTTGTCCAATTTTGGTGTCAGGGTGCATTTTCGACCATTTGTGCAATTTTCGTTCGAAAATAAGACTTTTGGGTTTTGGTGCCCCTTGATTCCTGGTGGATTCTTATGCATAAAAAACTATAATACTCGAGGCACCTTTCATTTTTTAGGTTCGAGGTGCCCCGTGGTCCAATTTTGGTGCCTATGGTGCATTTTCGGCCATTTATGAAATTTTCGTCCAAAAATAAGACTTTTGGGTTTTGGTGCCCCATGATCCTTAGTGCATTCTTATGCATAAAAAATCATAATGCTCAGAGCACTTTTCAATTTTGAGGTCCGAGGTGCCCCGTGGTCCAATTTTCGTGCCCGTGGTGCATTTTCGGCCCATTGTGCAATTTTCGTGCGAAAATATGACTTTTGGGTTTTGGTGCCGCGTGATCGTTGTTGCATTCCTATGCATAAAAAACCGTCATGCTCAGAACAGTTTTCAATCTTGACATTCGTGGTGCCCGGTGGCCCAATTTTGGTGACGAGGGTGCTTTTTCGGTTATTCATGCAATTTTCGTGCGAAAATAAGACTTTTGGGTTTTGGTGCCCTGTGAACCCTGGTGCATGCTTATGCATAAAAAACCATATTTTTTGGAGCAATTTTCATATTTGAGATCCGAGGTGCCCCTTGGTCCAGTTTTGGTGCACGTGGTGCATCTTCGGCCCATTGTGCAACTTTCGTGCAAAAATACAACTTTCGGGTTTTGGTGCCCCGTGATCCTTTGTGCATTCTAATGCATAGAAAACCATAATGCTCGGAACAGTTTTCAATCCTGAGGTTCGGGGTGCCCCGTGGTCTAATTTTGGTGCCGTGGATACATTTTCGTCCATTTGTGCAATTTTTGTAAGACTCTTGGGTTTTGGTGCCCCTTGATCCCTGGTGCATTCTTATGCATAAAAAACCATAATGCTCGAAACACTTTTCAATTTTGAGGTCCGTGGGGCCTCGTGGTCCAATTTTGGTACTGGTGGTGCATTTTCGGTCACTTGAGCAATTTTCGTGCGAAAATAAGACTTTTGGGTTTTGGTGCCCCGTAATCCCTAGTTCATTCTTATGCATAAAAACCAATAATGCTAAGAATACTTTTCAATTTTGAGGTCCGTGGTGCCCCGTGGTCCAATTTTTGTGCTGGTGGTGCATTTCGACCATTTGAGCAATTTTCGAGCGAAAATAAGACTTTTGGGTTTTGGTTCCCCGTGATCCGTGGTGCATTCTTATGCATAAAAAACCATAATGCTAGGAGCACTTTTCAATTTTGAGGTCCGAGGTGCCCTGTGGTCCAATTTTGGTCCCCGTGGTGCATTTTTGGCCTATTGTGCAATTTTCGTGCGAAAACAAGACTTTTGGGTTTTGGTGCCCCGTGATCCTTGGTGCATTCTTATGCATAAAAAACCATAGTGCTCGGAACATTTTTCAGTTTTGAGGTCCGAGGTGCCCCGTGGTCCAATTTTGGAGCCCGTGGTGCATTTTCGGCCCATTGTGCAATTTTCGTGCGAAAATAAGACTTCTGGGTTTTGGTGCCCCGTGATCCCCGGTGCATTCTTATGCATAAAAAACCATAATGCTAGGAATATATTTAAGTTTTGAGGTCTGAGGTGCCCCGTGGTCGAATTTTGGTGTACGTGGTGCATATTCGGCCCGTTGTTCAATTTTCGTACGAAAATAAGACTTTTGGGTTTTGTTGCCCCGTGATCCTTTGTGCATTCTTATGCATAAAAACCCATAATGCTCAAAATAGTTTTCAGTCTTAAGGTTCGTGGTGCCCCGTTGTCCAATTTTGGTGTCGGGGGTGCATTTTCGACCATTTGTGCAATTTTCGTTCGAAAATAAGACTTTTGGGTTTTGGTGCCCTTTGATTCCGGGTGGATTCTTATGCATAAAAAACTATAATGCTCGGAACACTTTTTAGTTTTTAGGATCGTGGTGCCCCGTGATCAAATTTTGGTGCCGATAATGCATTTTCGGCCATTTGTGCAATTTTCGTGTGAAAATAAGACTTTTGAGTTTTGGTGCCCCGTGATTCTTGGTGCATTCTTATGCATAAAAAACCATAATGCTCGAAGCACTTTTTAGTTTTGAGGTCCGACGTGCCCCGTGGTCCAGTTTTGGTGCCCGTGGTGCATTTTCGGCACATTGTGCAATTTTCGTGCGAAAATAAGACTTTTGGGTTTTGGTGCCTCGTGATCCCTAGTGTATTCTTATGCATAAAAAACCATGAAGCTTGCAACACTTTTCAGTTTTTAGGTACGTGGTGCCCCGTGGTCCAGTTTTGGTGCCCGTGGTGCATATTCGTCTATTTGTGCAATTTTCGTGCGAAAATAACACTTTTGGGTTGTGGTTCCCCGTGATCCCTGGTGCATTCTTATGCATAAAAAACCATAATGCTAGGAGCACTTTTCAATTTTGAGGTCCGAGGTGCCCTGTGGTCCAATTTTGGTCCCCGTGGTGCATTTTCGGCCTATTGTGCAATTTTCGTGCGAAAATAAGACTTTTGGGTTTTGGTGCCCTGTGATCCTTGGTGCATTCTTATGCATAAAAAACCATAGTGCTCGGAACATTTTTCAGTGTTGAGGTCCGAGGTGCCCCGCGGTCCAATTTTGGAGCCCGTGGTGCATTTTCGGCCCATTGTGCTCGTGCGAAAATAAGACTTTTGGGTTTTGGTGCCCCGTGATCCCTGGTGCATTCTTATGCATAAAAAACCATAATGCTAGGAACATATTTATGTTTTGAGGTCTGAGGTGCCCCGTGGTCGAATTTTGGTGTACGTGGTGCATATTCGGCCCATTGTTCAATTTTCGTACGAAAATAAGACTTTTAGGTTTTATTGCCCCGTGATCCTTAGTGCATTCTTATGCATAAAAACCCATAATGCTCAAAATAGTTTTCAGTCTTAAGGTTCGTGGTGCCCCGTTGTCCAATTTTGGTGTCGGGGGTGCATTTTCGACCATTTGTGCAATTTTCGTTCGAAAATAAGACTTTTGGGTTTTGGTGCCCCTTGATTCCTGGTGGATTCTTATGCATAAAAAACTATAATACTCGAGGCACCTTTCATTTTTTAGGTTCGAGGTGCCCCGTGGTCCAATTTTGGTGCCGCGTGATTGTTGTTGCATTCCTATGCATAAAAAACCGTCATGCTCAGAACAGTTTTCAATCTTGACATTCGTGGTGCCCGGTGGCCCAATTTTGGTGACGAGGGTGCTTTTTCGGTTATTCATGCAATTTTCGTGCGAAAATAAGACTTTTGGGTTTTGGTGCCCTGTGAACCCTGGTGCATGCTTATGCATAAAAAACCATATTTTTTGGAGCAATTTTCATATTTGAGATCCGAGGTGCCCCTTGGTCCAGTTTTGGTGCACGTGGTGCATCTTCGGCCCATTGTGCAACTTTCGTGCAAAAATACAACTTTCGGGTTTTGGTGCCCCGTGATCCTTTGTGCATTCTAATGCATAGAAAACCATAATGCTCGGAACAGTTTTCAATCCTGAGGTTCGGGGTGCCCCGTGGTCTAATTTTGGTGCCGTGGATACATTTTCGTCCATTTGTGCAATTTTTGTAAGACTCTTGGGTTTTGGTGCCCCTTGATCCCTGGTGCATTCTTATGCATAAAAAACCATAATGCTCGAAACACTTTTCAATTTTGAGGTCCGTGGGGCCTCGTGGTCCAATTTTGGTACTGGTGGTGCATTTTCGGTCACTTGAGCAATTTTCGTGCGAAAATAAGACTTTTGGGTTTTGGTGCCCCGTAATCCCTAGTTCATTCTTATGCATAAAAACCCATAATGCTAAGAATACTTTTCAATTTTGAGGTCCGTGGTGCCCCGTGGTCCAATTTTTGTGCTGGTGGTGCATTTCGACCATTTGAGCAATTTTCGAGCGAAAATAAGACTTTTGGGTTTTGGTTCCCCGTGATCCGTGGTGCATTCTTATGCATAAAAAACCATAATGCTAGGAGCACTTTTCAATTTTGAGGTCCGAGGTGCCCTGTGGTCCAATTTTGGTCCCCGTGGTGCATTTTCGGCCTATTGTGCAATTTTCGTGCGAAAACAAGACTTTTGGATTTTGGTGCCCCGTGATCCTTGGTGCATTCTTATGCATAAAAAACCATAGTGCTCCGAACATTTTTCAGTTTTGAGGTCCGAGGTGCCCCGTGGTCCAATTTTGGAGCCCATCGTGCATTTTCGGCCCATTGTGCAATTTTCGTGTGAAAATAAGACTTCTGGGTTTTGGTGCCCCGTGATCCCTGGTGCATTCTTATGCATAAAAAACCATAATGCTAGGAACATATTTAAGTTTTGAGGTCTGAGGTGCCCCGTGGTCGAATTTTGGTGTACGTGGTGCATATTCGGCCCATTGTTCAATTTTCGTACGAAAATAAGACTTTTGGGTTTTGTTGCCCCGTGATCCTTAGTGCATTCTTATGCATAAAAACCCATAATGCTCAAAATAGTTTTCAGTCTTAAGGTTCGTGGTGCCCCGTTGTCCAATTTTGGTGTCAGGGTGCATTTTCGACCATTTGTGCAATTTTCGTTCGAAAATAAGACTTTTGGGTTTTGGTGCCCTTTGATTCCTGGTGGATTCTTATGCATAAAAAACTATAATGCTTGGAAGACTTTTTAGTTTTTAGGATCGTGGTGTCCCGTGATCAAATTTTGGTGCCGATAATGCATTTTCGGCCATTTGTGCAATTTTCGTGTGAAAATAAGACTTTTGAGTTTTGGTGCCCCGTGATTCTTGGTGCATTCTTATGCATAAAAAACCATAATGCTCGAAGCACTTTTTAGTTTTGAGGTCCGACGTGCCCGGTGGTCCAGTTTTGGTGCCCGTGGTGCATTTTCGGCACATTGTGCAATTTTCGTGCGAAAATAAGACTTTTGGGTTTTGGTGCCTCGTGATCCCTAGTGTATTCTTATGCATAAAAAACCATGAAGCTTGCAACACTTTTCAGTTTTTAGGTACGTGGTGCCCCGTGGTCCAGTTTTGGTGCCCGTGGTGCATATTCGTCCATTTGTTCAATTTTCGTGCGAAAATAAGACTTTTGGGTTTTGGTGGCCCGTGATCCATGGTGCATTCTAATGCATAAAAAACTATAACGCTCATACCACTTTTAAGTATTGAGGTCCGAGGAGCTCCGTGGTCCAACTTTGGTGCCGGTGGTGCATTTTCGACCATTTGTAAAATTTTCGTGCGAAAATAAGACTTTTGCATTTTGGTGCCCTGTGATCCTTGGTGCATTCTTATGCGTAAAAACCATAATTCTTGAAACACCTTTCAGTTTTCAGGTCAACGGTGCCCCGCGGTCCAATTTTGGTGTCGGTGGTTCATTTTTGGGCATTTGTGAAATTTTGGTGCGAAAATAACACTTTTGGGTTTTGGTGCCCCGTGATCCCAAGTGCATTCTTATGCATAAAAAATCATAATGCTCGGAGAACTTTTAAGTATTAAAGTTGGAGGTGCCCCGTGGTCCAATTTTGGTGCCCGTGGTGCATTTTCTGCCCATTGTGCAATTTTCGTGCGAAAATAAGACTTTTGGGTTTTGGTGCCCCATGATCCCTGGTGCATTCTTATGTATAAAAACCATAATGCTCGGAACACTTTTAAGTTTTGAGGTTCGGGGTGCCCCGTGGTCCAACTTTGGTGCCCGTGGTGCATTTTCGTCCCAGTGTGCAATTTTCGTGCGAAAATAAGACTTTTGGATTTTGGTTCCCCATGATTCCTTGTTCATTCTTATGCATGAAAAACCATAATGCTCGGAGCACTTTTAAGTGTTGAGGTCCGAGGTGCCCCGTGGTCCACTTTTGGTGCCCGTGGTGCATTTTCGGCCCATTTTGCAATTTTCCTGAGAAAATAAGACTTTTGGGTTTTGGTGCCCCTTGATCCATGGTGCATTCTTATGCATAAAAAACTATAATGCTCAGACCACTTTTAAGTATTGAGGTCCGAGGTACCCCGTGGTCCAATTTTGGTGCCCGTGGTGCATTTTCGGCCCATTGTGCAATTTTCGTGGAAAAATAAGACTATTGGGTTTTGGTGCCTGGTGATTCTTGGTGCATTCTTATGCATAAAAAATCATAATGCTCAGAGAACTTTTAAGTATTGAGGTCCGAGGTGCCCCGTGGTCCAATTTTGGTGCCCGTGGTGCATTTTCGGCCCATTGTGCTATTTTCGTGCGAAAATAAGACTTTTGGGTTTTGGTTCCCCATGATCCCTGGTGCATTCTTATGCATAAAAAACCATAATGCTCGGAGCACTTTTCAGTTTTGATTTCCGAGGTGCCTCATGGTGCAATTTTGGTGCTCATGGAGCATTTTCGGCCCATTGTGCACTTTTCGTGCGAAAATAAGACTTTTGGGTTTTGGTGCCCCATGATCCATGGTGCATTCTTATGCATAAAAATCGATAATGCTTGGAACACTTTGGATTTTTGAGGTCCGTGGTGCCCCGTGGTCCAATTTTGGTTCCGGTGGTGCATTTTCGACCATTTGTGCAATTTTCGGGCGAAAATAAGACTTTTGGGTTTTGGTGCCTCGTGATGCATGGTGCATTCTTATGCATAAAAAAAATATAATTCTCAGACGACTTTTAAGTATTAAGGTCCGAGGTGCCCCGTGGTCCAATTTTGGTGCCTGTTGTACATTTTTGGCTCATTTGTGCAATATTCGTGCGAAAATAAGACTTTTTCATTTTGATGCGCCGTGATCCCTGGTGCATTCTTAGGCATAAAAAACGATAATGCTCGGAGCACTTTTCAGTTTTGAGGTCCGAGGTGCCCTGCGGTCCAACTTTGGTGTCCATGATGCATTTTCGGCCCATTGTGCAATTTTCGTGCAAAAATAAGACTTTTGGGTTTTGGTGCCTCGTGATCCCTGGTGCATTCTTATACGTAAAAAACCATAATGCTCGAAACACTTTTTAGTTTTGAAGTCCAGGGTGCCCCGTGGTCCAATTTTGGTGTCGGTAGTGCATTTTTGGGCTTTTGTCAAATTTTCGTGCGAAAATAACACTTATGGGTTTTGGTGTCCCATGATCCCTAGTGCATTCTTATGTATAGAAAACAATAATGCTTGGAGAAATTTTAAGTATTGAGGTCCGAGGTGCCTCGTGGTCCAATTTTGGGGCCCGTGGAGCATTTTCTTCCCATTGTGCAATTTTCGTGCGAAAATAAGACTTTTGGGTTTTGGTTCCACGTGATCTCTGGTGCAATCTTATGTATAAAAAACCATAATGCTCGGAGCACTTTTAAGTATTGAGGTCCGAGGTGCCCCGTGGTGAATTTTCGGCCCATTGTGCAATTTTTGTGCAAAAATAAGACTTTTGCATTTTGGTGCCCCGTGATCCCTGGTGCATTCTTAGGCATAAAAATCAATAATGCTCGGAACACTTTGAGTTTTGAGGTCCGTGGTGCCCCGTGGTCCAATATTGGTTCCCGTGGTGCATTTTCGACCATTTGTGCAATTTTCGTGCGAAAATAAGACATTTGGGTTTTGGTGCCCCGTGATTCATGGTGCATTCTTATGCATAAAAAACTATAATGCTCAGACCACTTTTAAGTATTGAGGTTCGAGGTGCTCCGTGGTCCAATTTTGGTGCCCTTGGTTCATTTTCGGCACATTGTGCAATTTTTGTGAAAAAATAAGACTATTGGGTTTTGGTTCCCGGTGATCCCTGGTGCATTCTTATGCATAAAAAACCATAATGCTCAGAGCACTTTTAAGTATTGAGGTCCGAGGTGCCCCGTGGTCCAATTTTGGTGCCCATGGTGCATTTTCGGCCCATTGTGCAATTTTCATGCGAAAATAAGACTTTTGGGTTTTGGTTCCCCATGATCCCTGGTGCGTTCTTATGCATAAAAAACCACAATGCTTGGAGCACTTTTCAGTTTTGAGGCCCAAGGTGCCCCGTGGCCCAATTTTGGTGCCCATGATGCATTTTCGGCCCATTGTGCACTTTTCATGCGAAAAAAAGACTTTTGGGTTTTGGTGCCCTGCGATCCCTGGTGCATTCTTATGCATAAAGAACCATAATGCTCGGAACACCTTTCAGCTTTGAGGTCCATGGTGCCCCGTGGTCCAATTTTGGTGCCGGTGGTGGATTTTCGACCATTTGTGCAATTTTCGTGCGAAAATAAGACTTTTTCATTTTAAGCACTGTGATCCCTGGTGCATTCTTATGCATAAAAACCACAATGCTCGGAGCACTTTTCAGTTTTGAGGTCTGAGGTGCCCTGTGATCCAACTTTGGAGCCCATGGTGCATTTTCGGCCCATTGTCCAATTATCGTGCGAAAATAAGACTTTTGAGTTTTGGTGCCCCATGATCCATGGTGCATTCTTATGCATAAAAAACTATAATGCTCAGACCACTTCTAAGTATTGAGGTCCATGGTGCCCCGTGGTCCAATTTTGGTGCCGGTGGTGCATTTTCGGCTATTTGTGCAATTTTCGTGCGAAAATAAGACTTTTGGGTATTGGTGCCCCGTAATCCCTAGTGCATTCTTGTGCATAAAAAACCATAATGCTCAGAGCATTTTTCAGTTTTGAGGTCCGAGGTTCCCCGTGGTCCAACTTTGGTGCCCATGGTGCATTTTCGGCCCATTATGCAATTTTCGTGCGAAATTAAGACTGTTCAGTTTTTGTGCCCCATGATCGCTAGTGCACTATTATGCATAAAAAACCATAATGCTCGGAGCACTTTTAAGTATTGAGGTCCGAGGTGCCCCGTGGTCCAATTTTGGTGCCCGTGGTGCATCTTCGACCCATTATGCAATTTTTGTGCGAAAAAAAGACTTTTGGGTTTTGGTGCCCCCTGATCCCTGATGCATTCTTATGCATAAAAAACCAAAATGCTCGGATCACTTTTCAGTTTTGAGGTCCGAGGTGCCCCGTGGTCCAACTTTGGTGCCCATGGTGCATTTTTGGCCCATTGTCCAATTTTCGTGCGAAAATAATACTTTTGGGTTTTGGTGCCCCGTGATCCCTGTTGCATTCTTATGCATAAAAAACCATAATGCTTGCAACACTTTTCAGTTTTTAGGTCTGTGGTGCCCCGTGGTCCAACTTTGGTGCCCATGGTGCATTTTCGGCCCATTGTCCAATTTTCGTGCGAAAATAATACTTTTGGGTTTTGGTGCCCCGTGATCCCTATTGCATTCTTATGCATAAAAAACCATAATGCTTGCAACACTTTCCAGTTTTTAGGTCCGTGGTGCCCCGTGGTCCAACTTTGGTGCCCATGGTGCATTTTCGGCCCATTGTCCAATTTTCGTGCGAAAATAATACTTTTGGGTTTTGGTGCCCTGTGATCCCTGTTGCATTCTTATGCATAAAAAACCATAATGCTTGCAACACTTTTCAGTTTTTAGGTCCGTGGTGCCCCGTGGTCCAATTTTGGTGCCGGTGGTGCATTTTCGGCCATTTGTGCAAATTTCGTGCGAAAATAAGACTTTTTCATTTTGATGCGCCGTGATCCCTGGTGCATTCTTAGGCATAAAAAACCATAATGCTCAGAGCACTTTTCAGTGTTGAGGTCCGAGGTGCCCCGTGGTCCAACTCTGTCCCCCATGGTGCATTTTCGGCCCATTGTGCAATTTTCGTGCTAAAATAAGACTTTTGGGTTTTGGTGCCCCGTGATCCAACGTTGGTGCCCATGGTGCATTTTCGGCCCATTGTGCAATTTTTGTGCTAAAAGAAGACTTTTGGGTTTTGGTGCCTCGTGATCCCTGGTGTATTCTTATGCATAAAAAACTATAATGCTCGAAACACTGTTCAGTTTTGAGGTCCAAGGTGTCCCGTGGTCCAATTTTGGTGCCGGTGATTTTTGGGCATTTGTGAAATTTTCGTGCGAAAATAACAGTTTTGGGTTTTGGTGTGCCGTGATCCCTAGTGCATTCTTATGCATAAAAAACCATAATGCTTGGACCACTTTTAAGTATTGGGGTCCGAGGTGTCCCGTGGTCCAATTTTGGTGTCCGTGGTGCATTTTTGGCCCATTTGTGCAATTTTAGTACGAAAATAAGACTTTTAGGTTTTTGTGCCCCGTGATGCAAGGTGCATCCTTATGCATAAAAAACCATAATGCTCGGAACACTTTTCAGTTTTGAGGTCCGCGGTTCCTCGTGGTCCAATTTTTGTGCCGGTGGTGCATTTTTGGCCATTTGTGCATTTTTCGTGCGAAAATAAGTCTTTTGGGTTTTGGTGCCCCGTGATCCCTGGTGTATTCTTAGGCATAAAAAACTATAATGCTTTGAGCGCTTTTAAGTATTGAGGTCCGAGGTTGCCCGTGGTCCAATTTTGGTGCCCGTGGTGCATTTTTAGCCCGTTGTGCAATTTTCGTGCGAAAATAAGACTTTTGGGTTTTGGTGCCCCATGATCCCTGGTGCATTCTTATGCATAAAAAACCATAATGCTCGGAGGAGTTTTCTGTTTTGAGGTCCGAGGTGCCCCGTGGTCAAATTTTGGTGCCCGTGATGCATTTTTGGCCCATTGTGCAATTTTCGTGCGAAAATAAGACTTTTGGTTTTGGTGCCCCGTGTTCCCTGGTGCATTCTTATGAATAAAAACCATAATGCTCCGAGAACTTTTAAGTTTTGAGGTCGGAGGTGCCCTGTGGTCAAATTTATGTGCCCGTGGTGCATTTTTGACCTATTGTGTAGTTTCGTGCGAAAATATGACTTTTGGGTTTTGGTGTCCTGTGATCCGTGGTGCATTCTTATGCATAAAAAACGATAATTCTAGGAACACTTTTCAGTTTCCAAGTCCGTGGTGCCCTGTGCTCCAATTTTGTTCATGTGGTGCATATTCGGCCATTTGTGCAATTTTAGTGAGAAAATAAGAGTTTTGGGTTTTGGTGCTCCGTGATCCCTTGTGCTTTCTAATGTATAAAAAACCATAATGCTCGGAGCACTTTGAAGTTTTGAGGTCCGACGTGCCCCGTGGTACAATTTTGGTGCGCGTGGTGCATTTTTTGGCCCATCTTGCAATTTTCATGCAAAAATAAGGCTTTTGCGGTTTGGTGCCCCATAACCCCTGATGCATTCTTATGCATAAAAAACCATAATGCTCATAGCACTTTTCAGTTTTGAGGTCCGAGGTGCCCCGTGGTCCAATTTGGGTGCCCGTGGTGCATTTTCGGCCCATTGTGCAATTTTGGTGCGAAAATAAGACTTTTGGGTGTTGGTGCCCCGTGATCCCTGATGCATTCTTATGCATAAAAAACCATAATGCTCATAATACTTTTCAGTTTTCATGAGGTAAGATTTGTGAGTGTTAGCATCTATAAAATAAAAGAGAAGCCATGAGAATAAAGAAAAGGAACTCTAGAATATAGAGTCAGCCTAGAGTCCTTGGAACACTCACTGAGACATTATGTCTCATCCCTTTTAGTTTCATGTTTTTACAGGTTAAGCATGCGGATGCTTCATGAGAGAAGCTTGGAGCATGGAGCTACTTTCCGGGAGGAAGATGTTGTTAGTATAGTTTTTTTGTATAATTCCCAATGGATGGGAATTTAGTTTAGGTTTTATGTATCCTGCTTATGTCTTGTACGACACATAAGCGCCAAGAGCTTTGTACTAGATCTATTTCATATAATATAAGTTTAAGTTTTAATTTTTGCATAGTTAACTCTGATATTCTTATATACTAATTTCTATTAATTTAGCAATATAAGGAGATAAAGGTAATATCCTCTAGGGTGTTACATTTTGGTATCAGAGCGGTTCGATTCAAATCGGACTGTGGTTAGTATTGTTAGATTAGATTGTATGTTCTAACAAGATAGTCAGATTTGTTGAGTGAAATAGTTGTCTATCATGCTATAGATCCTGATTTTCTTTGACATGGGATATTGAGACTGATCACCTCAATTCTTTGTGCATTGCATGTAGGAATTATGGCAGGTAGAAATCGAGGCCTAGGACAGTCATCCTGGAATCCTTTAGGACCAATCCCACCAAACCAAGCAAACCTTAGATGGGAAACCTTTGGGAGAGCAGAGAGTACCCATAGTTGGCCAACTGTAGGAAACCAAAGTTCAAGATTTATGGATTTCCATAGTAGGAAACCACCATCCTTTAGAGGCTGTAGTCCCGCAGAGGCAAGACTATGGTTGAGGGAGATAGAGAAGATCCTTGAGGGAGTATCTTGCTCATCTGAGCAGAGGGTGGCTGATGCCTCATTCATGTTAGAAGATGAGGCTGAGTTTTAGTGGAGAGGTGTGAAGGATAAGATGAATTTTTTTTCCGGAATACCCTTGGAGTAGGAAAACTTCAAGGCAGTATTTTTGGAAAAGTACATCATAAGTAGTGAGAGACCACAAAAGGAAGTTTAGAGTACGCAGCGAAAGCGTACTTCTAGGGAAAGAGAGGATTCAGAATCCTACCAATCTAAGAGACCAAAGAAAAAAAAATAGGTTTAAGGGCAAGGGAGCGCAACCTTCAAGAAACCCAAGAGCTGAGGGATATCCCAAATGTGGTAAGCACCACAAGGGAAGAGAAAGGAACCAATTAAGCTAATACCTTTAGCCACAGTTTGGCCTTCTACCCTATGTGTTAGAAGGATAAACCAAGATGATGGACCTACCCTAGGTATGTGTTCCCAAACCAACCTTTTGTTTGTCATATGCTTTCATAGTAGCATATTTCTTTTGGTTGTTGAACATCCTAGAAACATAGTGTTTCTTGTTTTCTTGGATGTGTAGCAAGTTTCTCTATGTTTTGCAATGCATGTTTTCTATGTTTGATATTATGGCCCTTAAATGGGAATGATGTGATACTTAATGTGGTTTGTTCCTAGACCAATCAAGTTATGTTTTGATGTGATAGATGGTTTGTGTTGTTTCATCTGCCTGGTGAGTTTTCTGAGTTTCAGGTGAGCTTGTCAGGGAGAGGACATAGAGCTAGCTACATGTTTACCTTTGGAATGAGAAGTAGAATATAGTTAACCTCAGATGAGTTAGTAGCAACCTGGTTTCAGATAGCCAAACCTCATAAGATAATAGCCAGCCCTACATATTAGAAATCCCTCCCAATACCTTAAGATGAGGATAGAAGATATAGATAGAATCTCCAACCTAAGTAGTGTTTGGAATGGGAAAAGGTAGAGCCGCTTAGGAGAGATGAACCTTAAGAAGTTGCATATAGCATAAGCCTATAATAACAGAGTTTCCTAGTAACACATATCTCTTAGGTAAACACCTAAGCTAAGGATTACTTTTACTAGAAGTTATGTTCAAAGGTTAAACCTAGAATAGAGGAAGGAAATGGTGATGGATACCTAGTAGATAGAACAAACCTATTTTTATGATTAGCTCTAGTTTAAGAATTTGAGGAGTCCTTAAAGAATTTGAGGAGTAGAACCAAAGTGGAGTTAAGAGGAAATTACCAAACCTTATATAGTTAAGGTTAGCTTGAACAAACCAAGAGGACTAGAATGAGATAGAAACTCTTTTTAGCTAAAGAGAGAACCTAAGGGGTATGATTGGTGAAGGAGTAGAATGGTTATGGTAAGTATTTACCCAATAGTTACCAACCTAGTTATAGCCTAAGATTGAGAGTAAAAGAGTATAGAACCCTTTTAGTGAAAAGGAGGTAGTTTTCTCGAAAAGGAGTTAAGAAAGAGTCAGAGATCCTTTTTAAGGATTGAACCTAGTTCTAGAAACCTTTAGTAAGATGAAATTGAATATGGTGGAGGAAGTAAAGTAGTTAGGGAACTTTTGGGAGACTTCGAGAATAGGATTTTCTTGAGTTATTGAGAGATAGACCACCTAAGAGTTGAGACAAAGACAAAAGGCATAGGACAAGAATGTGAGAACGAAGAATTGTCATTGGACAAGTAGTTTGGGAGAAGCCTACTCAATGCTTTAGAGAAATATAGTGGTTACAATCATAGGAGAGTAGAAATCTAAGTTTGGATATCGCATCAGATGGACCTTAGGATTAAGTTTTCCCTAAGTAAAGTTAAGAGAGAATCTTATAACCTTTTGAGGAGTAGAGACCTAGAATAGGTTAGTGGAGGAAAAATAGTTGTTTAGAAGTGTTATGAGAGGATTAGATCTAAGAAAGCCTTATGCCTAAGAGAAGGTAGTAGGTTTTTCTTAAGATAGAACCCAAACTAGTGTGGTGTTAGATCATAAGCAACCTATAGTGATCCTAGGAATGTGAGTTTCTAGGAAAGATTAGAATTAAAAATGGATGGTTAGTTTGGCCATGGCCTTAGTTAGAATAGCTCTAAGAGCAAGATTCCTTAGGATGTTGGAAGTAGAGATGTATGGGGATATGAGGATATAATGGAGGTTCAATTTTCGAGGACGAAAGCCTTTTTAAGGTGGGGAGAAATGTAACATCCCCAATTTACGGACCTTAGAAATAAATAATAAAGAGATATTTTTATGGAATAGTTTTGTATTTAATGGTTAAAGGATACCCTTAAGCATTATTGCTAATAGTTACCTTATAATAAGATACAATATAAATAAGATAATAGGACCTTGATGGAGAGCCAAGACCCAAGGAGGGCCAAGGCTCACTAAGCAGCACACATACACCACGGTTTAAATAGAAAGGAGAAGGGAGAGTTAGAGAGAGAAAGAAGAAAGAAAGGGAAAGGTAGAGAGAAGGAGGAGAAGAGGAAGGAGGAGATGGAGCAGAGATATGAAGACCCAGTGCTGGGAACTCATCTCTACGTGTCCTGGGAGGTGAGTGCTTCCCCCTAGTCCCTTCCTATTCCCTTGATTTGTACGTTTTCCCCTTTTTCTCTTTTGAACCTTAGGTTTGGAGATTTCAGGTTTTTGGTGATTTTGATTGATTAAGGGGTTTTTCGGGTAAATCAATCGGTTGGAAATGTAATAGAAGTGTTTAGGATTTGATTTTGTATGATTGGGATGAGTGGGTATGCCATTAATAGCCATGGAGCTCGTAGGTCGCAACCCATTTTCGTTTGGGCCCAGCTGAAATTTGGTTCAGCTGGGCCAGAATGCGTTAGAATGGAGAAAATAAGCTTCAGGAGAGTTTCGGCCCAGCCGAAACTTGGTGCAGCTGGGCCAAAATGTGGCAGAGGAGAAATTAGCTCTAGGGGAGTTTCGGCCCAGCCGAAACTTGGTGCAGCTGGGCCGAAATGTGACAGAGGAGCAATGAACAAATTTAAGGGAACTCCGGCTGGGCCGCGATTTTTGGACGGCTAGGCTAGAATTTTATATTTTTTTAAATTCTCTTAAAATATTTCCCTTTTTGAGTATTTAAATGATTTTAAATATTTATGCAAATGATGTATGACTTATTGATGAGATGATGATATGTTTGTCTTTTTCTCTACATGAGTCACTTAGACTTGTGCTTTTCTTATGAAAATATAGTGATGTGCATTTGATTTATCAATGTTGAATTATAAATAATTATGTTAAGTTGAGGTATTTATATGTACATGAAGAAATATAAATCACTATTTGTTGAATGTGATATTAAAGAAATTACAATGTTTTGAGAAATATCTTAATAAGAAAGATGCTTGTAATAAGATTTGAGATACCCTCTTTGGGTGATGGGAAGGGTTCCGTCACTTTCCATCCCCAAGGATGTGGTAAAGGCCCCTCGGACCAGAGGGGGATATACATACGAGGTCATGGCAAAAGGCAAGGGGGACACTCCTTGGAAGTTTGAGCTCAATACTTGTCATAGGACGGAAAATACAAAGAAAGTAGTAATGTTAAGTAAGCAATGGTTGATGCCTAAGTTTATGTTTGTGATGTGTACATGGGTCTTGAAGATGTTTTGTTATGTATATTAATATCTTTTGGCTTATTACTTTTGAGATACTTGGTTATGTAACTATTCTTTTAGTATAGGGTTCCGTACAATTGGGAAATGCCCTTTGATATGTATATGATGAGGTTACTTGAGAATGATGTATGACTTTTAACAATGAAATTCTTGAGTAATGATATCATATATGTTTCATTTTTATTATCCGCATTTGATGGTTAAAATGTAAAGCTAAGGGTAATACCCCAGGGTGTTACATCATGAGCCTAGTTGTTAGGTGACTGATGTAAGATAAGTCTAGACATTAGATGAGGATGTGTGTAGCTGTTTACTACCCTTAGAGGTAGGAAAAAGGTTACAGTTAAACCCTAAAAAGCTAATGTAAGCTACCCAGAGAGGTAGTCAAATGTTATGCCTCACAAGAGAGGTGATGTAAGCCCAAGTTGGGCAAGTTAGACCAAGGAAAGGTTACACATGTTCCCATCCAATGTTATAGAAAAGTGAGACCCCGGTGAGTAGTCAAGAAGAAAAGAATGATGTCTAGGTGCCTTAGTGCACTAGTGGCCTTAAATTTGGCATGGGAAACCAATTCTAAGTGCCTAAGTAGCATGCATGATGAGGTAAGAGTTGTGAGTGTTAGCATCTATAAAATAAAAGAGAAGCATGAGAATAAAGAAAAGGAACTCTAGAATATAGAGCCAGCCTAGAGTCCTTGGAACACTCACTGAGACATTATGTCTCATCCCTTTTAGTTTCATGTTTTTACAGGTTAAGCAGGCGGATGCTTCATGAGAGAACCTTGGAGCATGGAGCTGCTTTCCGGGAGGAAGATGTTGTTAGTATAGTTTTTTTGTACAATTCCCAATGGATGGGAATTTAGTTTAGGTTTTATGTATCCTGCTTATGTCTTGTATGACACATAAGTGCCAAGAGCTTTGTAGTAGATCTATTTCATATAATATAAGTTTAAGTTTTAATTTTTGCATAATTAACTCTGATATTCTTATATGCTAATTTCTATTAATTTATCAATATAAGGAGATAAAGGTAGTATCCTCTAGGGTGTTACAATAAGACGTTTGAGTTTTGGTGCCCCGTAATCCCTGGTGCATTCTTATGCATAAAAAGCCATAATGCTCGGAGCACTTTTCAGTTTTGAGGTACGAGGTGCCCCGTGGTCTAATTTTGGTGCCTGTGGTGCATTTCGGCCCAATGTCCAATTTTCGTGCGAAAATAAGACTTTTGGGTTTTGGTGCCCCACGATCCCTAGTGCATTCTTATGCATAAAAAACCATAATGCTCAGAGTTCTTTTCAGTTTTGAGGTCCAAGGTGCACTGTGGTCCAATTTTAGTGCCAATGGTGCATTTTCAGCCCAATGTGCAATTTTCGTGCGAAAATAAGACTTTTGGGTTTTGGTGCCCCGTGATCCCTGGTGCATTCTTATGCATAAAAAACCATAATGGTCGGAGCACTTTTCAATTTTGAGGTCTGAGGTGCCCCATGGTCCAATTTTGGTTCCCGTGGTGCATTTTCGGCCCATTGTGCAATTTTGTAAGAAAATAAGACATTTGGGTTTTGATACCCCATTATCCTTGGTGCTTTCTTATGCCTAAAAAACCATAATGCTCGGAACACTTTTCAGCTTTGAGGTCCGTGGTGCCCCGTGATCCCTATTACATTCTTATGCATAAAAAACCATAATGCTCATAGTACTTTTCAGTTTTGAGGTCCGAGGTGCCTCGTGGTCCAATTTTGGTGACCATGGTGCATATTCGGCCCTTTGTGCAATTTTCGTGCGAAAATAAGACTTTTGGGTTTTGGTGCCCCGTGATGCTTGGTGCATTCTTATGCATAAAAAACCAAAATGCTTGGAGCACTTTTCAGTTTTGAGGTCTGTGGTGCCCCGTGGTCCACTTTTGGTGTCAGTGATGCATTTTCGGCCGTTTGTGAAACTTTCGTGCGAATATAAGACTTTTGGGTTTTGGTTCCTCGTGATCCCTGGTGCATTCTTATGCATAAAAAACCATAAAGCTCAGAGCACTTTTCAGTTTTGAGGTCCAAGGCGCCCCGTGGTCCAATTTTGGTGCCCGTGGTGGATTTTTGGCCCATTGTGCAATTTTGTGCGAAAATAAGACTTTTGGGTTTTTGTACCCCGTGATCCCTGGTGCTTTCTTATGCATAAAAAACCATAATGCTCGGAACACTTTTCAGTTTTGAGGTCCTTGGTGCCCCGGGGTCCAATTTTGGTGCACATGGTGCATTTACGGCCCATTGTGCAACTTTCGTGCGAAAATAAGACTTTTGGTGCCTCATGATCCTGGATGCATTCTTATGCTTAAAAAACCATAATGCTTGGAACACTTTTCAGTTTTGAGGTGCGTGGTGCTCCGCTGTCCAATTTTGGCGCCGGTGTTGCATTTTTGGCCATTTGTGCGATTTTCGTGCCAAAATAAGACTTTTGGGTTTTGGTGACCTGTGAACAATGGTGCATTCTTTTGCATAAAAAACCATAATGCTCATAGCACTTTTCAGTTTTGCGGTCTGAGGTGCCTTGTGGTCCAATTTTGGTGACCATGGTGCATTTTCGGCCCTTTGTGCAATTTTCGTGCGAAAATAAGAATTTTGGGTTTTGGTGCCCCATGATCCTTGGTACATTTTTATGCATAAAAAACAATAATGCTCAGAACACTTGTAAGTCTTGAGGTTCGTGGTGCCCCGTGGTCCAATTTTGGTGCTGGGGGTGCATTTTCGACCCTTCGTGCAATTTTTGTACGAAAATAAGACTATTGGGTTTTGGTGCCCCGTGATCCCTATTGCATTCCTATGCATAAAACGCCATAATGCTCAGAGCACCTTTCAGTTTTGAGGTCCGAGGTGCCCCATTGTCCAATTTTGGTGCCGGTAATGCATTTTCGGCCATTTATGCAATTTTGGTGCGAAAATAAGACTTTTGGGTTTTGGTGTCGCATGATCCCTGGTGCATTCTTATGCATAAAAAACCATCATTCTTGGAGAACTTTTCAGTTTTGAGGTCTGAGGTGCCCCGTGGTCCAATTTTGGTGCTGGTAATGCATTTTCGGCCATTTGTACAATTTTCGTGCGAAAATAAGACTTTTGGATTTTGGTGCCCCATGATACCTGGTGCATTCTTATGCATAAAAAACCAAAATGCTTGGAGTATTTTCAGTTTTGAGGTCTGTGCAGCTCCGTGGTCCAATTTTGGTGTCGGTGATGAATTTTTGGCCATTTGTGAAACTTTCGTCCGAATATAAGACTTTTGGGTTTTGGTGCCCCGTGATCCCTGGTGCATTCTTATGCATAAAAAACTATAATGCTCGGAGAACTTTTCAGTTTTGAGGTCCGAGGTGCCCCGTGGTCCAATTTCGGTGCCCATGGTGCAGTTTCGGCCCATTGTGCATATTTCGTGCGAAAATAAGACATTTGGGTTTTGGTGCCTCGTGATCCCTGGTGCATTCTTATGCATAAAAAACCATAATGCTCAGAACACTTTTCAGTTTTGAGGTCCGTGGTGCGCCGTGGTCCAATTTTGGTGTCGATGGTGCATTTTCGGCCATTTGTGCAATTTTCGTGCGAAAATAAGACTTTGGGGTTTTGGTGCCCCGTGATCCATAGTGCATTGCAATGCATAAAAAATGAAATTGCTCGGACCACTTTTAAGTGTTGAGGTGCTAGGTGCCCCGTGGTTCAATTTTGGTATCCGTGGTGCATTTTCAGCCCATTTTGCAATTTTCGTGCGAAAATAAGACTTTTTGGTTTTGGTGCCCCGTCATTCCTGGTGTAGTCTTATGCATAAAAAACCATAATGCTCAAAGGACTTTTCAGTTTTGATGTCCGAGGTGGCTCGTGGTCCAATTTTGGTGCCCATGGTGCATTTTCGGCCCGTTGTGCAATTTTCGTCCGAAAATAAGACTTTTGGATTTTGCTGCCCCCGTGATCCCCGGTGCATTCTTATGCATAAAAAACCATATTGCTCGAAGCACTTTCATGTTATGAGGTCTGAGGTGCCCCGTGGTCCAATTTTGGTGCCCGTGGTGTATTTTCGACCCATTGTGCAATTTTCGTGCGAATATAAGACTTTTGGGTTTTGGTGCCCCTGGATCCCTGGTGCATTCTTATGCATAAAAAACCATCATGCTCAGAGCACTTTTCAGTTTTGAGGACCAAGGTGCCCCGTGGCCCAATTTTTGTGCCTTGTGATCGCTGGTGCATTCTTCTGCATAAAAAACCATAATGCTCGAAGCACTTTTATGTTTTGAGGTCTGAGGTGCCCCGGGGTCCAATTGTGGTGCCCGTGGTGCATTTTTGGCCCAATGTGCAATTTTCGTGGGAAAATAAGACTTTTGGGTTTTGGTGCCCCGTGATCCCTGGTGCATTCTTATGCATAGAAAACTGTAATGCTGAGAGCACTTTTCAGTTTTGAGGTCCAAGGTGCCCCGTGGTACAATTTTGGTGCCCGTGATGCATTTTCAGCCCGTTGAGCAATTTTCGTATGAAAATAAGAATTTTGGGTTTTGGTGCCCCGTGTTCCCTTTTGCCTTCTTAGTCATAAAAAACCTAATGCTCGGAACACTTTTCAGTCTTGAGGTTCGTGGTGCCTCGTGGTCAAAATTTGGTGCCCGTGGTGCATTTTCGGCCCATTGTGCAATTTTCGTCCGAAAATAAGACTTTTGGATTTTGGTGCCCCGGTAATCCCCGGTGAATTCTTATGCATAAAAAATCATAATGCTCAGAGCACCTTTATGTTTTGAGGTCTGAGGTGCCCCATGGTCCAATTTTGGTGCCCGTGGTGCGTTTTCGGGCGAAAATAAGACTTTTGGGTTTTGGTGTCCCACGATCCCTGGTGCATTCTTATGCATAAACAACCATAATGCTTGGAGAACTCTTTAGTTTTGAGGTCTGTGGAGCCCAGTGGTCCAATTTTGGTGCCGGTGGTGCATTTTCGGCCCATTGTGCAATTTTCGTGTGAAAAATAACACTTTTGGGTTTTGGTTCCCTGTGATCCCTGTTGCATTCTTATGCATAAAAAACTATAATGCTCGGAACACTTTTCAGTCTTGAGGTTCGTGGTGCCCCCGTGGTCCAATTTTGTAGCCGGGGGTGGATTTTCGGCCCATTGTGCAATTTTGTGCGAAAATAAGACTTTTCGGTTTTGGTGCCCCGTGATCCTTGGTGCATTCTTATGCAAAAAAACCATAATGCTCAGATCACTTTTCAATTTTGAGGCCCAAGGTGCCCCGTGGCCCAATTTTGGTGCCCATGATGCATTTTCGGCCCATTGTGCAATTTTCGTGCGAAAATAAAACTTTTGGGTTTTGGTGCCCCATGATCCCTGGTGCATTCTTATGCATAGAAAACCAAAAGGCTAAGAGGACTTTTATGTTTAGAGGTCGGAGGTGCCCCGTGGTCCAATTTTGGTGCCCGTGGTGCATTTTCGGCCCATTGTGCAATTTTCGTGCGAAAATAAGACTTTTGGGTTTTGGTTCCCCGTGATCCCTAGTGCATTCTTATGTATAAAAACCCGTAATGCTTATAGCACTTTTCAGTTTTGAGGTCTGTGGTGCCCCGTGGTTAAAATTTGGTACCCGTGATGCATTTTCGGCTCGTTGAGCAATTTTCGTGTGAAAATAAGACTTTTGGATTTTGGTACCCCGTGATCCCTGGTGCCTTCTTAATCATAAAAAACCATAATGCTCGGAACATTTTCAGTCTTGAGGTTCGCGGTACCCCGAGGTCCAATTTTGGTGTCGGTGGTGCATTTTTGGCCATTGATGCAATTTTCATGCGACAATAAGAGTTTTGGATTTTGGTGCCCCGTGATCCCTAGTGCGTTCTTATGCATAAAAAACCATAATTCTTGAAGCACTTTTCAGTTTTGAGGTCTGTGGAGCCCAATGGTCCAATTTTGGTGCCGGTGGTGCATCTTCGGCACATTGTGCAATTTTCGTGTGAAAATAAGAATTTTGGGTTTTGGTGCCCTGTAATCCCTGGTGCATTCTTATGCATAAAAAGCCATAATGCTCGGAACATTTTTCATTCTTGAGGTTCGTGGTGCCCCCGTATTCCAATTTTGGTGTCGGGGTGCATTTTCGGCCATTTGTGCAATTTTCGTGCGAAAATAAGACTTTTGGGTTTTGGTGCCTCGTGATCCCTAGTGCATTCTTATGCAAAAAAACTATAATGCTCAGAGCACTTTTCAATTTTGGGTTTTGGTGCCCCGTGATCCCTAGTGCATGCTTATGCATAAGAAACCATAATTCTCGGAACACTTTTAAGTTTTGAGGTCCGTGGTGCCCCGGGGTCCATTTTTTGTGTCATTGGTGCATTTTCGGCCATTTGAGAAATTTTCGTGCGGAAATAAGACTTTTGGTTTTTGGTGCCCCGTGATCCGTGGTGCATTCTAATTCATAAAAAACTATAATGGTCAGACCACTTTTAAGCATTGAGATTGGAGGTACCCCGTGGTCCAATTTTTGTGCCCGTGGTGCATTTTCGGCCTATCGTGCAATTTTTGTGCAAAAATAAGACTTTTGGGTTTTGGTGCCCCGTGATCCTTGGTGCATTCTTATGCATTAAAAACCATAATGCTTGGAGAACTTTTCAGTTTTTAGGTCCGTCGAGGCCAGTGGTCCAATTTTAGTGCCGGTGGTGCATTTTCAGCCCATTGTACAATTTTCATGTGAAAATAAGACTTTTGGGTTTTTCTGCCCTGTGATCCCTAGTGCATTCTTATGCAAAAAAAACAATAATGCTTGGAACACTTTTCAATCTTGAGGTTCATGGTGCCCCCTGTGGTCCAATTTTGTTGCCGGGGGTGCATTTTCGGCCATTTTTGCAATTTTCGTGCAAAAATAAGACTTTTGGGTTTTGGTGCCCCGTGATCCCTGTTGCAATCCTATGCATAAAAAACGATAATGCTTGGAACACTTTTCAGTTTTGAAGTCCGTGGTGCCTCGTGTTCCAATTTTGGTGCTGGTGGTGCATATTAGGCCATTTGTGCAATTTTCGTGCGAAAATAAGACTTTTGGGTTTTGTTGCCCCTTCATCCCAGGTGCATTCTTATGCATAAGAAACCATAATGCTCAGAACACTTTTCAGTTTTGAAGTCCGTGGTGCCCCGTGGTCCATTTTTTGTGTCAGTGGTGCATTTTCGGCCATTTGAGCAATTTTCGTGCGAAAATAAGACTTTTGGGTTTTGGTGCCCCGTGATCCTTGGTGCATTCTAATGCACAAAAAACCATAATGGTCAGACCACTTTTAAGCATTGAGATTGGAGCTGCCCCGTGGTCCAATTTTTGTGCCCGTGGTGCTTTTTCGGCCTATTTTGCAATTTTTGTGCAAAAATAAGACTTTTGGATTTTGGTGCCCCGTGATCCCTGGTGCTTTCTTATGCATAAAAAACCATAATTCTTGGAGAACTTTTCAGTTTGGAAGTCCGTGGAGCCCAGTGGTCCAATTTTAGTGCCCGTGGTGCATTTTCGGCCCATTGTGCAATTTTCAGGTGAGAATAACACTTTTGGGTTTTGCTGCCCTGTGATCCCTGGTGCATTCTTATGCATAAAAAACTATAATTCTCGGAACACTTTTCAGTCTTGAGGTTCGTGGTGCCCCCGTGGTCCAATTTTGTTGCCGAGGGTGCATTTTCGGCCATTTTTGCAATTTTCGTGCAAAAATAAGACTTTTGGGTTTTGGTGCCCCGTGATCCCTGTTGCAATCCTATGCATAAAAAATGATAATGCTTGGAACACTTTTTAGTTTTGAGGTCCCTGGTGCCTCGTGTTCTAATTTTGGTGTTGGTGGTGCATATTAGGCCATTTGTGCAATTTTTGTGTGAAAATAAGACTTTTCGGTGCCTCATAGTCCAATATTGGTGCCTGCGGTGCATTTTCAGCCCATTGTGCAATTTTCGTGCGAAAATAAGACTATTGGGTTTTGGTGCCCCGTGATCCTTGGCGCATTTTTATGCAGAAAAAACCATAATGCTTGGAACGCATTTTGTGCGAAAATAAGACTTTTGGGTTTTGGTGTCCAGTGATCCCTGGTGCATTCTAATGAATAAAAAACCATAATGCTCAGAGAACTTTTAAGTTTTGAGGTTCGAGGTGCCCCGTCGTCCAATTTTGGTGCCCGTTGTGCATTTTCGGCCCAATGTGCAATTTTCGTGCGAAAATAAGACTTTTAGGTTTTGATGCCCCGTGATCCCTTGTGCATTCTTACGCATAAAAAACCATAATGCTTGGAGAACTTTTCAGTTTTGAGGTCCGTGGTGCCCCGTGGTCCAATTTTGGTTCCGGTGGTGCATTTTCGGCTATTTGTGAAATTTTTGTGCGAAAATAAGACCTTTTGGTTTTGGTGCCCTGTGATCCTGGTGCATTCTTATGCATAAAAAACCATAATGCTTCGAGCACTTTTAAGTTTTGAGGTCCCAGGTGCCACGTGGTCCAATTTTTGTACCCGTGGAGCATTTTCGGCCAAATGTGCAATTTTCGTGCGAAAATAAGACTTTTGGGTTTTGGTGCCCCATGATGTTGGTGCATTCTTATGCATAAAAAATCATAATGCTCGGAACACTTTTTAGTCTTGAGGTTCGTGGTGCCCCGTGGTCCCATTTTTGTGCCGGGGTTGCATTTTCGACAATTTGTGCAATTTTCGTGTGAAAACAAGACTTTTGGGTATTGGTGCCCTGTGATCCCTGGTGCATTCTTATGCATAAAAAACCTTAATGCTTGGAGCACTTTTCAGTTTTTAGGTCCGAGGTGCCCTGTGGTCCAATTTTGCTGCCCGTGCTGCATTTTCGGCCCATTGTTCAATTTTCGTGCGAAAATAAGAATTTGGGATTTGGTGCCCCGTGATCCCTGGTGCATTCTTATGCATTAAAAACCATAATGCTCATAGCACTTTTAAGGTTTGAGGTCCCAGGTGCCCCGTGGTCCAATTTTGGTACCCGTGGTGCATTTTCGTCCCATTGTGCAATTTTCGTGCAAAAATTGCACTTTTCGATTTTGGTGCCCCATGATCCTTGGTGCATTCTTATGCATAAAATACCATAATGCTCAGAACACTTTTCAGTCTTGAGGTTGGTGGTGCCCCGTGGTCCCATTTTGGTGTCGGGGTGCATTTTCGGCTATTTGTGCAATTTTCGTGCGAAAATAAGACTTTTGGATTTTCGTGGTCCCATTTTGGTGTCGGGGGGCATTCTTATGCATAAAAAACCGTAATGCTCATAGTACTTTTAAGTTTTGAGGTCCGACGTGCCCCATTGTCCAATTTTGGTGCCGGTGATGCATTTTCGGCCCATTGTGCAAATTTCGTTCGAAAATAAGACTTTTGGGTTTTGGTGCCCCGTGATACCTGGTGCATTCTTATGCATAAAAAACCATAATGCTTGGAGCCCTTTTCAATTTTGTGGTCCGAGGTGCCCCATTGTCTAGTTTTGGTGCCCGTGGTGCACTTTCGGCCCATTGTGCGATTTTCGTTCAAAAATAAGACTTTTGGGTTTTGGTGCCCCGTGATCCCTGGTGCATTTTTATGTCTAAAAAACCATAATGCTTGGAGCAGTTTTCAGTTTTGAGGTCCGAGGTGCCTCGTGGTTTAATTTTGGTCCCCGTTGTGCAATTTCCATCCATTGTGCAATTTTCATGCGAAAATAAGACTTTTAGGTTTTGGTGCCATGTGATCCCTACTGCATTCTTATGCAGGAAAAACCATAATGTTCGAAAGACTTTTCAATTTTGAAGTCCGTGGTGCCCCGTGGTCCAATTTTGGTGCCGGTAATGCATTTTCGGCCATTTGTGCAATTTTCGTGCGAAAATAAGACTTTTGGGTTTTGGTGTCCCACGATCCCTGGTGCATTCTTATGCAGAAAAAACCATATTGCTCAGAACACTTTTCAGTTTTAAGGTTCATGGTGCGCCGTGGTCCAATTTTGGTGGTGGTAGTGCATTTTCGGCAATTTGTGTAATTTTCGTGCGAAAATAAGACTTTTGGATTTTGGTGCCCTATGATCCCTGGTGCATTCTTATCCATAAAAACCATAATGCTCAGAGCACTTTTCAATTTTGAGGTCTGTGGTGCCCCGTGATGCATTTTCGTCCCATTGTGCAATTTTCGTTCGAGAATAAGACTTTTGGGTTTTGCTGCCCGGTGATCCCTGGTGCATTCTTATGCATAAAAACCATAATGCTTGGAGCACTTTTCAGTCTTGAGGTTCGTGGTGCCCCGTGGTCCAATTTTGGTGTCGTTGCTGCAATTTCGGCCATTTGTGAAGTCTTATTTTCGCACTAAATTGCACAATGGGCCGAAAATCCACCACGGGTACCAAAATTGGACCACGGGGCACCTCGGACCACAATAGTTAAAAGTGCTTCAAGCATTATGGTTCTTTATGCATAAGAATTCACTAAGGATCATGGGGCACCAAAAACAAAAAGTCTTATTTTAGCACAAAAATTGCATAATGGGCCGAAAATGAACCACGTCCACCAAAATTGGACCACGGGGCATCTCGGACCTCGAAACCTAAAAGTGCTCCGAGCATTATGGTTGTTTATGCATAAGAATGCACCAGGGTTCACAGGGCACCAAAACCCAATAGTCTTATTTTTGTACGAAAATTGTACAATGGGCCGAAAATCCACCACGGGAACCAAAATTGGACCACATGGCACCTCGGACCACAATACTTAAAAGTGCTTCGAGAATTATGGTTTTTTATGCAAAAGAATGCACTAGGGATCACGAGGCACGAAAACCCAAGAGTATTATTTTCGCTCAAAAAATGCACAAATGGCCGAAAATGCACCCCCGGCACAAAAATTAGACCACGGGGCACCACGAACCTCAAGACTTAAAACTGTTCCGAACATTATGGTTTTTTATGCATAAGAATGCCCCAAGGATCACGGGGCACCAAAAACAAAAAGTCTTATTTTCGCACGAAAATTGCATAATGGGCCGAAAATGAACCACGTCCACCAAAATTGGACCACGGGCAATCTCGGACCTTGAAACTGAAAAGTGCTCCGAGCATTATGGTTTTTTATGCATAAGAATGCACCATGGTTCACAGGGCTCCAAAACCCAAAAGTCTTATTTTTGCACGAAAATTGCATAATGGGCCGAAAATGCACCACGTGCACCCAAATTGGACCACGGGGCACCTCGGACCTAAAAACTGAAAAGTGCTCCGAGCATTATGGTTTTTTATGCATAACAATGCACCAAGGATCAAGGGGAACCAAAACCCAAAAGTCTTATTTTCGGACGAAAATTTCACAAATGGCCGAAAATGCAGCACCGCCATCAAAATTGGACGTCGGAGCACCACGAACCTCAAAACTTAAAAGTGTTATGAGAATTATGGTTTTTTTATGCATAAGAATGCACCAGGGATCACGGGGTACAAAAACCCAAAAGTCTTATGTTCGCACGAAAATTGCACAATGAGCCGAAAATGCACCACGGGCACCAAATTGGACCACGGGGCACCTCGGGCCACAATACTTAAAAGTGGTTCGAGCATTATGGTTTTTTATGCATAAGAATGCACTAGGGATCACATGACACGAAAACCCAAAAGTCTTATTTTCGCTCGAAAATTGCAAAAATGGCCAAAAATGTACCCCCAGCACCAAAATTGGATCACGGGGCACCAGAACCTCAAGACTTAAAACTGTTATGAGCATTATGGTTTTTTATGCTTAGGAATGCGCCAAGGATCACGGGGCACCAAAACCAAAAAGTCTTATTTTCGCACGAAAATTGCACAATGGGTCGAAAATGCACCACGTGCACCAAAATTGGACCACGGGGCACCTTGAACCTCAAAACTGAAAAGTGCTCCGAGCATTATGGTTTTTTATGCACAAGAATTCACCAAGGTCCACAGGGCACCAAAACCCAAAAAACTTATTTTCGTACGAAAATTGCACAAATGGCCGAAAATGCACCCCCGGCACCAAAATTGGATCACGGGGCACCACAAACCTCAAGACTTAAAACTGTTCTGAGCATTATGGTTTTTAATGCATAGGAATCCACCAAGGATCACGGGGCACCAAAACCAAAAAGTCTTATTTTCGCACGAAAATTGCACAATGGGCCGAAAATGCACCACGTCAACCAAAATTGAACCACGGGGCACCTCGAAGCTCAAAACTGAAAAGTGCTCCGAGCAATATGATTTTTTATGCATAAGAATGCACCAAGGTCCACAGGGCACCAAAACCCAAAAGACTTATTTTCATACGAAAATTGCACAAATGGCCGAGAATGCACCACTGGCACCAAAATTGGACCACGGGGCACCACGGACCTCAAAACTGAAAATTGCTCCGAGCATTATGGTTTTTTATGCATAAGAATGCACCAAGGATCCCGGGGCTCCAAGACCCAAAAGTCTTATTTTCGCACAAAAATTGCACAATGGGCCAAAAATGCATCATGGGCACCAAAATTGGACCACGGGGCACCTCGGACCTCAAAACTTAAAAGTCCTCCGAGTATTATGGTTTTTTATGCATAAGAATGCACCAGGGTTAACGGGGCACCAAAATCCAAAAGTCTTATTTCGCACAGAAATTGCACAATGGGCCGAAAATGCACCACGGGCACCAAAACTGGACTACGGGGCACCTCGGACCTCAAAACTGAAAAGTGTTTAAGGATTATGGTTATTTATGCGTAAGAATGCACCAGGAATCACGGGGCACCAAAACCCAAAAGTCTACTTTTCGCACGAAAATTGCACAAATCGCCGAAAATGAACCCCCGACACCAAAATTTGACCACGGGGCACCACGAACCTCAAGACTGAAAAAGTGTTCCGAGCATTATGGTTTTTTATGCATAAGAATGTATCAAGGATCAAGGGGCACCAAATCCCAAAAGTATTATTTTTGCACAAAAATTGCACAATGGGCCGAAAATGCACCACGGGCACCAAAATTGGACCATAGGGCACCTCGGACCCCAAAACTTAAAAGTGCTATGAGCATTATGGTTTTTTATGCATAAGAATGCACCAGGGATCACGGGGCACCAAAACCCAAAAGTCTTATTTTCGCACAAAAATTGTACAATGGGCTGAAAATGCACCACATGCACCAAAAATGGACCACGGGCACCTCGGACCTCAAAACTTAAAGGTGCTCCAAGCATTATGGTTTTTTATGCATAAGAATACACTAGGGATCACGGGGCACCAAAACCCAAAAGTCTTATTTTCGGACAAAAATTGAACAATGGGCCGAAAATGCACCACGGGCACAAAAATTGGACCACGGGGCACCTCGGACCTCAAAACTGAAAAGTGCTTACATTATGGTTTTGTATGCATAAGAATGCACCAGGGATCACGGGGCACCAAAACCCAAAACTCTTATTTTCGCACGAAAATTGCACAATGGGCTGAAAATGCACCACAGGCACCAAAATTGGACAACGGGGCACCTCGGACCCCAAAACTGAAAAGTGCTCCAAGCATTATGGTTTTGTATGCATAAGAATGCACCACACATCACGGGGCACTATAACCCAAAAGTCTTATTTTTGCACGAAAATTGCACAATGGGCCGAAAATGCACCACGAGCACCAAATTGGACCACGGGGCACCTCGGACCACAAAACTGAAAAGTTCTCCTAGCATTATGATTTTTTATGCATAAGAATGCACGAAGGATCATGGGGAAGCAAAACCCAAAAGTCTTATTTTCGCACGAAAGTTGCTCAAATGGCCGAAAATGCACCACGGGCACCAAAATTAGACCATGGGACACCCCGAACGTCAAAAGTGAAAAGTGTTCCAAGCATTATGGTTTTTTAGGCATAGGAATGCACCAGGGATCACGGGGAAGCAAAACACAAAAGTCGTATTTTAGCACGAAAATTGCTCAAATGGCTGAAAATGAACCACTGGCACCAAAATTGGACCACGGGGTACCACGGACTTCAAAACTGAAAAGTGCTCCAAGCATTATGGTTTTTTATGCATAAAAGTTAACCAGGGATCACGGGGCACCAAAACCCAAAAGTCTTATTTTCGCACAAAAATTGCACAATGGGCTGAAAATGCACCACATGCACCAAAATTGGACCACGGGGCACCTCGGACCTCAAAACTAAAAGGTTCTCCAAGCATTTTGGTTTTGTATGCATAAGAATGCACCAGGGATCATGTGGCCCCAAAACCCAAAAGTCTTATTTTCGCACAAAAATTGCACAATGGGCTGAAAATGCACCACAGGCACCAAAATTGGACCACGGGGCACCTCGGACCTCAAAAGTAAAAAGTGATCCAAGCATTATGGTTTGTTTGCATAAGAATGCACCAGGGATCACGGGGCACCAAAATCCAAAAGTGTTATTTTCGCACGAAAATTGCACAATAGGCCGGAAATGCACCACGGGCACCAAATTGGACCACGGGGCACCTCGGACCTCAAAACTGAAAAGTTCTCCTAGCATTATGGTTTTTTATGCATAAGAATGCACCAGGGATCACAGGGAAGCAAAACCCAAAAGTCTTATTTTCGCAAAAAAATTGCTCAAATGGCCAAAAATGCACCACCGGCACTAAAATTGGACCACGGCGCACCACGGACGTCAAAACTGAAAAGTGTTCCAAGCATTATGGTTTTTTATGCATGCACCAGGGATCACGGGGCACCAAAACCCAAAAGTCTTATTTCCGTACGAAAATTGCACAAAAGGCCGAAAATGCACCCCTGGCACCAAAATTGGACCACGAGGCACCACAGACCTCAAAACTGAAAAGTGTTCCAAGCTTTATGGTTTTTTAGGCATAGGAATGGACTAGGGATGACGGGGAAGCAAAACCCAAAAGTCTTATTTTTGCACGAAAATTGCTCAAATGGCCGAAAATGCACCACTGGCACCAAAATTGGACCACGGGGTACCACGGACTTCAAAACTGAAAAGTGCCCCAAGCATTATGATTTTTTATGCATAAAAGTGAACCAAGGATCACGGGGCACCAAAACCCAAAAGTCTTATTTTCGCACAAAAATTGCACAATGGGCTGAAAATGCACCACATACACCAAAATTGGACCACGGGGCACCTTGTACCTCAAAACTAAAAAGTGCTCCAAGCATTATGATTTTGTATGCATAAGAATGCACCAGGGATCACGGGGCACCAAAATCCAAAAGTCTTATTTTCGCACAAAAATTACACAATGGGCTGAAAATGCACCACATGCACCAAAATTGGATCACGGGGCACCTCGGACCTCAAAACTAAAAGGTGCTCCAAGAATTATGGTTTTCTATGCATAAGAATGCACCAGGGATCACGTGGCCCCAAAACCCAAAAGTCTTATTTTCGCACAAAAATTGTACAATGGGTTGAAAATGCACCACAGGCACCAAAATTGGACCACGGGGCACCTCAGACCTCAAAACTAAATACTGCTCCAAGCATTATGGTTTTGTATGCATAAGAATGCACCATGGATCACGGGGCACCAAAACCCAAAAGTCTTATATTCGCACGAAAATTGCACAATGGGCCGAAAATGCACCACGGGCACCAAAATTGGACCACGGGGCACCTCGGACCTCAAAACTGAAAAGTTCTCCGAGCATTATGGTGTTTTATGCATAAGAATGCACCAGGGATCACGGGGCACCAAAACCCAAAAGTCTTATTTCCGTACGAAAATTGCACCAAGGCCGAAAATGCACCCCCGACACCAAAATTGGACCACGAGGCACCACAGACCTCAAAACTGAAAAGTGTTCCAAGCTTTATGGTTTTTTACCCCTATCAAGGTACGAAATTCTACACCATTGTAATACCTGTCTCCTACCTCTGCGCCTCTAACTTGAGCGTCGGAGTGTCTTTGCAGGTACACCCCCCAACATTCACGAAGGATATTCCAGCGGAGCCACCACAATGGAATACTTACCAAATCCGGTAAGAACAATAGCTAAAATAAATCGTCCAATATAAAAATAGTACAATAGTAAATTAAATATTATAAATAGTACAATAGTTAAATTATTCAAAAAATAATATAAAAAAAATATAACATTTATCATTGTTAATTTCGTGAAGTATAATATTAAAATAATAAATTAAATATTATAAATAGTACAATAGTTAAAATAAATAGTGTAATATAAAAAATATAAAATATAATAACAAAAATAAAATAAAATAAACCTATCATTTATCGTTATCAATATCTTGATGTATAATGTTAAAATAATAAAATAAATACTGTAATTCTTAAATTAAACAATGTAATAAAACCATGTTTTATTTAAAAAGGGTAATAAGAAAATTTAATAAATATATTAAGGATAAAAAGAAATAAAATATAAAAAGCTAGCGTTTTAAAACACGTTACTTGAAGAAGCTACTAAAAAAAACTTTTTTTATCAAAAGTTAAACAAGTTTTACAACTAGTAAAAAAAGCTAGAAGCTTGTTATTTATTTTTATTTTAATTAAAATATTTACTCACTAAACAAAAGTTGATAAAAAAAATTAGAATCATAAAGAAAAATAATTTTTTTTGTTTTAAAACAATATTATTAGCAAATTATTTAAATATTAAAAAAATAATTTTAAACAATATAAGTTTATTTAATTAAATTATGGTTTCTTTTAAAAAAAGAAAAAAAATTGATTTTAAAAAATATAATAAGTTCATTAAAAAAATTAATTTTAAAAAATATATTATATATCACTTAATTGAAATATAGTGCCTAGAAATATGAACGTAACACACTCACCAATGTTAGAACATAGAAGCATAGGCGCTTAGGGGAACCATGAACTGTAAACTGAGCCCACGTGATTTTTTTTATAAAAATCAGGGACATTATACTTAGTGTACATAGTAAAATCATATCTGCACAATTTTTGAATAGGACATCTGACGGTCCATATTCCCTTATGCACGGTACAATTTGGATGGTAAAATTTGTGGAAAAAAAAACTTTGAGAGTTAAAATTCGTGAAATTATGAAAGTTTGGTGGAAAAATGTGTAAGGTGGTATATTTAGTAAAAAGAGAGATACGAAAAGTATGGCTCTGAAGATAAATGTGTCACAACTGGGCTCATTCCATGAACAACTCACTTCCTTATAGCAGCTCCATAAAATAAAAGAGGTTTCTTTACCATGCCAAACTAGCAATTAACCATGTTTCTAACCGAAACAAATAGATCTAAAATACACGAATTGCAATCCCAATTGTACTCTTCAGGTAGAAGCACCTCACCTGTCACCTGTTTAACATTGAAAAATAAACAATTAATAGCGAAGCAAAGACGAACAAACATAAATTTCCTTCAGAATTTGTTGAGCCTAGTATTCCATTAAATAAGTTTTCCAGTTTACCGCCCAATATAGGGGCAGTTTTGCCATTGGGCATTCGGCATGTCAGCCATGATGTTTTATAGTATGCTTTGTTAAGTGGTTTAATACTTTATTTTGGATGGTTTTAATTTTATAATATTAATTTTGATCAAAATAATTTATGTTTAAAATATTTTAATTCAAAAGTAGATTTGTTAAAAAAAACTTAATATAAAATTCATACATTAACATAAAAGTTATATTTTTTTTTTCGCTTCTCAAATTTGTTTTCAAAAGCAAACATAATTTTGCTTTTTTTTTTAATGTGTGTACAATGGTTACACTAAGGGTCGAGCTTATGACCTCATGTATACTACCCCCAACCTCCTACCACTAGGCCAACCCTAGTGGTTTAGACATAATTTTGTTTTGATACAACTAAACATTAAAAAACATGTTGGTGGTTGTTAAACATGTGTTAAGAAATTTGCGCTAAATTAACAGTTATAAATTTGCGCTAAATTAAATTTGATTAAAAATGAATTTAGAATAAATGATTTGCATTTAAAAATTATTTATCTCAAAAGTATTTAACATAAAATTTTAATCCAATATAAATTTCACATTAATTTACTTTTAATTAAATACAAACATCTTAGTTTCAATAAAACAAAAAGTATATATATAATTTTTTTTGCACGAAATCACAAGAGAATCTTAGTTGAGTTGAATAAAAACTACTTTGCACAAGATTGCACTGCTAGTGTTTAAATCACAATAGCCTTAAAAAGAATAATGAATATATAAAAATCAAAGCACAAAATAATAGCCATATGTCCATACCTCAATAGGGGTCTATCTCAATTGGTTGAACACGATGCGTTAGTTGTTGTAACCCTCCCAGTACCTATCTTCAATTCCTACAGATAAAAAAAAATACCTCAATACCTTTAGTGTCTTAATAATAACAACATTCAGTCATCTTCAGATTTGAAGATGAATTCAAATCTTGTTTTATATTCTAGATACTCAACAATAAAAAATAGAGTGCAAAAGTTGGAGTTGGGAACTTGAAGTTTGGTTAATGTGTACCTTTTTAGTGAAATATTGTTCTAATAGTAGTATTAAGGTCATCATACCAATGATCTTCCTTACTCCATCCATATTGCACCTTTGTGAGGCTTGATGTGGTTAAGTGTCCACTACAGAAAGTCTCCATCAAGTAACATTCTTTTAAACATACTATTTGTAGTGATGGAAACTTGAAGTCATAACTTCCCTGGCAAAAGCTTGTGAGCCTTGTAACACCCCGGGCGAATCACACCGGAATGAGAAGGATCCAGAGGTTGTACAGGTATGGGACTGTATAGTTGAGGATAACTTAAAGGAAATGATTGGTACTACCTATACCAATAAGATGCATCTACTTTTCAGTAGCTCGTCACTTAAGAACTCCATAGCTAAGCAAGTTAGGCTTGGAGCAATTATGGGATGGGTGACCTCCTGGGAAGTTTTCCAGGAAGTGTGCGAGTGAGGACAAAGTATGTTGAGAAGTCTCGTGTTGGTTTATGGGGACAGTCAACGATCCTGAAAGCAGCCAAACTAGTTGTCGATGTCTCGGAAAGGGCTACCTATGAAGGGTTATGACCGGTGGAGGGTTCTGACCAACAAGGATGTTGAGTGAAGTGTCATCGTGTGAAGTGTCGTAGAGTGTGAGTCATCGAGATGCAGACACTCAGGGGCGTTACAAATGGTATCAGAGCAGACCTCTCTCCCAGTATGGTGTGGTTCGAGGACGAACCAGGTGGAAGTTGGTGGACCTGTAACACCCCGGGCGAATCACACCGGAATGAAAGGGATCCAGAGGCTGTACAGGTGTGGGACTGTATAGTTGAGGATGACTTAAAGGAAATAATTAGTACTATCCATACCAACAAGATGCATCTACTTTTCGATAGCTCATCACTTAAGAACTCCATTATTAAGCATGCTTGGCTTGGAACAATTATGGGATGGGTGACCTCCTAGGAAGTTTCCCAGGAAGTGTGCGAGTGAGGACAAAGCACACTGAGAAGTCTCATGTTAGTTTGTAGGGATAGTCAATGATCTTGAAAGCGGCCAGACTGGTTGTCGATGTCTCGGAAAGGGCTACCTACGAAGGGTTCTGACTAACAAGGATGTTGAGTGAAATGTCATCGTGTGAAGTGTCGTAGAGTGTGAGCCGTCGAGATGCCGACACTCAGGGGCGTTACAAGCCTCGATAAGTCTTTCAATATCAATTTCTTCAATTTCATAAAAGCAATCTCACCCAGTGGTGCATCACCCTTATTCTTGCTTCCATAAATTTCCTCTAGCTTATCACAACCATGTATGCTTAAATGCTTAAAATACGAAGTTTTGGTAAACTTTTGGTTGTTGAAGGCGTTATAATATTTACCACTCCACAACAATGTTCCACTTTCAAATCATCTAAAGACTGAAATAGCACAGAGGATGGGACTATGGTCTTCATATTATGACAAAAACTTATGGTTAATTTTTTTAAGATAAACAAGCATCGTATTACAAGTACTATTATTTTTTAAAAAAATATTCTTTATTGCACAATAGGTTAATTCAACATCTTGGAGTTGTCACAGCTCTTTAGCCACAGCGATGGGAAAGACATAATACAGGCATCCATAGCCAAAAACGTTAATTTTCTACAACTTGCAAAAGGAATTCAGAGCCACTTGATTTGTCCATGTTGACTTCAAATTATGCGTGTCTGTGATTTCCAGTGTCTTCAAATATATATTCTAATTACATACACAATTGTCATATGAAATTCGAAAATCTGCTTTTTATCCGCAGAGGAGAAATTTTGTTTCAAAATGGTACAAAATTTGAACTAATTCCTATTTAGTAGGCTAAGTCGTTCACACTTGCGAGTTCTCTAAAATGAAATCGAAAATATGAGCAGGGATTTATGATTTTAATTATAAAATATAATTTATATATTTGAAAATATTTATTTACGTTCTAATAGGCATAGGAATGCACTAGGGATCATGGGGAAGCAAAACCCAAAAGTCTTATTTTCGCACGAAAATTGCTCAAATGGCCGAAAATGCACCACTGGCACCAAAATTGGACCACGGGGCCCCACGCACCTCAAAAATGAAAGTGCTCCAAGCATTATGGTTTTTTATGCATAAAAGTGCACCAGGGATCACGAGGCACCAAAACCCAAAAGTCTTATTTTCGCACAAAAATTGCACAATAGGCTGAAAATGCACCACAGGCACCAAAATTGGGCCACGGGGTACCTCGGACCTCAATACTTAAAAGTGCTCAGACCATTATGGTTTTTTATGCATAAGAATGCTCCAAGGATCACGGGGCACCAAAACCTAAAAGTCTTATTTTTGCACGAAAATTGCATAATGTACCCAACAGGCACCACAGGCACCAAAATTGGACCATGGGGCACCTCGGACCTCAATACTTAAATGTGCTCCAAGCATTATGGTTTTTTATCCATAAGAATGCACCAGGGATCACGGGGCACCAAAACCCAAAAGTCTTATTTTCGCACCAAAATTGGACAAATGGTCGAAAATGCACCACCGGCACCAAAATTCGGCCACGGGGCACCACGGACCTCAAAACTGAAAATTATTCCGAGCATTATGGTTTTTTATGCATAAGAATGCAACAGGAATCACGGGGCACGAACACCCAAAAGTCTTATTTTGGCACGAAAATTGCACAATCTGGAATAAATACACCACGCGCATCAAAATTGGACCACGGGGCACCACGGACCTGAAAACTGAAAAGTGATCTAAGCATTATGGTTTGTTATGCACAAAAATGCACCAGGGGTCATGGGGCACCAAAACCCAAAAGTCTTATTTTCGCACGATTATTGCACAAAAGGACGAAAATGCACCACCAGCACGAAAATTTGACCATGGGCCAACACGGTCCTCAAAACTAAAAAATGCTCTGAGAATTATGGTTTTTTATGCATAAGAATGCACCAAGGATCATGGGGAACCAAATCCCAAAAGTCTTATTTTCGCACGAAAATTGCACAAATGGCCGAAAATGCACCACCAGAACCAAAATTGGACAACGAGGCACCACGGACCTCAAAAATGAAAAGTGTTCTGACCATTATGGATTTTTGTACATAAGAATGCACCAAGGATCACAGGGCACCAAAACCCAAAAGTCTCTATTTTCGCACAAAAATTGCACAATAGGCTGAAAATGCACCACAGGCACCAAAATTGGGCCACGGGGTACCTCGGACCTCAATACTTAAAAGTGCTCAGACCATTATGGTTTTTTATGCATAAGAATGGTCCAAGGATCACGGGGCACCAAAACCTAAAAGTCTTATTTTTGCACGAAAATTGCATAATGTACCCAACAGGCACCACAGGCACCAAAATTGGACCATGGGGCACCTCGGACCTCAATACTTAAATGTGCTCCAAGCATTATGGTTTTTTATCCATAAGAATGCACCAGGGATCACGGGGCACCAAAACCCAAAAGTCTTATTTTCGCACCAAAATTGGACAAATGGTCGAAAATGCACCACCGGCACCAAAATTCGGCCACGGGGCACCACGGACCTCAAAACTGAAAATTGTTCCGAGCATTATGGTTTTTTATGCATAAGAATGCAACAGGAATCACGGGGCACGAACACCCAAAAGTCTTATTTTGGCACGAAAATTGCACAATCTGGAATAAATACACCACGCGCATCAAAATTGGACCACGGGGCACCACGGACCTGAAAACTGAAAAGTGATCTAAGCATTATGGTTTGTTATGCACAAAAATGCACCAGGGGTCATGGGGCACCAAAACCCAAAAGTCTTATTTCGCACGATTATTGCACAAAAGGACGAAAATGCACCACCAGCACGAAAATTTGACCATGGGCCAACACGGTCCTCAAAACTAAAACATGCTCTGAGCATTATGGTTTTTTATGCATAAGAATGCACCAAGGATCATGGGGAACCAAATCCCAAAAGTCTTATTTTCGCACGAAAATTGCACAAATGGCCGAAAATGCACCACCAGAACCAAAATTGGACAACGAGGCACCACGGACCTCAAAAATGAAAAGTGTTCTGACCATTATGGATTTTTGTACATAAGAATGCACCAAGGATCACAGGGCACCAAAACCCAAAAGTCTCTATTTTCGCACAAAAATTGCACACTGGGCTGAAAATGCACCACGAGCACCAAAATTGGACCACGAGGCACCACGGACCTCAAAACTGAAAGTGTTCCAACCATTATGGATTTTTATGCATAATAATGCTCCAAGGATCACGGGGCACCAAAACCCAAAAGTGTTATTTTCGCACAAAAATTGCACAATGTACCCAACATGCACCACGAGCACCAAAATTGGACCATGGGGCACCTCGGACCTCAATACTTAAAAGTGCGCCAAGCATTATGCTTTTTTATCCATAAGAATGCACCAGGGATCACGGGGCACCAAAACCCAAAAGTCTTATTTTCGGAACAAAGTTGCACAAATTGACCAATATGCACCACCGGCACGAAAATTGGACCACAGGGCACCACGGTCCTCAAAACTGAAAAATGCTCTGAGCATTATGGTTTTTTATGCATAAGAATGCACCAAGGATTGTGGGGAAACAAAGCCCAAAAGTCTTATTTTCGCACGAAAATTGCACAACTGGCCGAAAATACACGACCGGCACCAAAATTGGACCACAGGGCACCACGAACCTCAAAACTGAAAAGTGTTCCGAGTATTATGGTTTTTTTATGCATAAGAATGCACCAAGGATCACGGGGCACCAAAACCCAAAACACTTATTTTCAAACGAAAATTGTACAACGGGCCGAAAATGCACCAGTGGCACCAAAATTGGACCACGGGCCACCACGGACCTCAAAACTGAAAAGTGTTCTGAGCCTTATGGTATTTTATGCATAAGAATTCACCAAGGATCACGGGGCACCAAAACCCAAAAGTCTTATTTTCGCACGAAATTGTACAATTGGTCGAAAATCCACCATCGGCACCAAAATTGGACCACGGGGCACCACGGACCTCAAAACTGAAAAGTTTTCCAAGCATTGTGGTTTTTTATGCATAAGAATGCACCAGGGATCACGGCGAAGCAAAACCCAAAAGTCTTATTTTCACACGAAAATTGCATAAATGGCTGAAAATGCATTATCAGCACCAAAATTGGACCACGGGGTACCACAGACCTCAAAACTGAAAAGTGTTATGAGCATTATGGTTTTTTATGCACAAGAATGCACAAGGGATCATAGGGCACCAAAACCCAAAAGTCTTATTTTCGTACGAAAATTGCACAATGGGCCGAAAATGCACCACGGGCACCAAAATTGGACGACGGAGCACCTCGGACCTGAAAACATAAAAGGTCCCCGAGCATTATGGTTCTTTATGCACAAGAATGCAACAGGGATCACGGGGCACCAAAACCCAAAAGTCTTATTTTAGCACGAAATTTTTACAAATGGCCGGAAATGCACCACTGGCACTAAAATTGGACCACGGGGCACCACGGACCTCAAAACTAAAAAGTGCTCCAAGCATTATGATTTTTTATGCATAAGAATGCAGTAGGGATCACGGGACACCAAAACCCAAAAGTCTTATTTTCACACGAAAATTGCACAATTGGCCGACAATGCACCACCGGCACCAAAACTGGACCATAGGGCACCTCGGACCTCAAAACCTAAAAGTGCTCCGAGCATTATGGATTTTTTATGCATACGAATGCACCAGGGAACATGGGTCACCGAAACCCAAAAGTCTTATTTTCGCACGAAAATTTAACAAATGGCCGAAAATGCACCACCGGCAACAAAATTGGACCACGGGGCCCCACGGACCTCAAAACTGAAAAGTGCTCCAAACATTATGGTTTTTTATGCATAAGAATGCACCAGGGATCACTGGGGAACAAAACCCAAAAGTCTTATTTTCACACGAAAATTGCACAAATGTCCAAAAATGCATTACCGGCACCAAAATTGGACCACGGGGCACCACGGGCCTAAAAATCGAAAAGTGTTCAGAGCATTATTGTTTTTTATACTTAAGAATGCACCAGGGATCACGGGGCACCAAAAGCCAAAAGTCTTATTTTCGCACGAAAATTGCACAATGGGCACCAAAATTTGACCACGCGGAACTTCGAACCTCAATACTGAAAAGTTCTCCGAGCATTATAGTTTCATATGCATAAGAATGCACCAGGGATCATGGGGCACCAAAACCCAAAAGTTTTATTTTCGCACGAAGAGTTCACAAATGGCCGAAAATGCACCACCGGCACCAAAACTAGACCACGGGACAACTCGGACCTCAAAACTTAAAGGTGCTCTGAGCATTATGGTTTTTTATGCATAAGAATGCACCAAGGATCACAGGGCACCAAAACCCAAAAGTCTTATTTTAGCACGAAAATTGCACAAATGGCCGAAAATGCATTACTGGCACCAAAATTGGACCACGGTGCACCACGGACCTCAAAACTGAAAAGTGTTTAGTGCATTATTGTTTTTTATACATAGGATTGCACCAGGGATCATGGGGCACCAAACCCCAAAAGTCTTATTTTTGCACGAAAGTTGCACAATGGGCCGAAAATGCACCATGGGCACCAAAATTGGACCCCGGGGAACCTCGGACCTCAAAACTAAAAAGTTCTCCGAGCATTATAGTTTTTTATGCATAGGAATGCACCAGGGTTCACAGGGCACAAAAACCCAAAAGTCTTATTTTCGCACGAAAATTGCACAAATGGTTGAAAATGCATTACCGGCACCAAAATTGGACCACGGGGCACCACAGACCTAAAAATTGAAAAGTGCTCAGAGCATTATTGTTTTTTATACATAAGAATGCACCAGGGAGCACGGGGCACCAAAACCCAAAAGTCTTATTTTCGTACGAAAATTGCACAATGGGCCGAAAATGAATCACGGGCACCGAAATTGGACCACGGCGCACCTCGGACCTCAAAACCTAAAAGTGCTTTAAGCATTACGGGTTTTTTTTTGCATACGAATGCACCAAGGATCACGGGTAACCAAAACCCAAAAGTCTTATTTTCGCACGAAAATTTAACATATGGCCGAAAATGCACCACCGACAACAAAATTGGACCACGGGACCCCACGGACCTCAAAACTAAAAAGTGTTCCAAGCATTACGGTTTTTTATGCATAAGAATGCACCAGGGATCACTGGGCAACAAAACCCAAAAGTCTTATTTTCGCACGAAAATTGCACAAATGGCCGAAAATGCATTACCGGCACCAAAATTGTACCACGGTGCACCACGGACGTAAAAACTGAAAAGTGTTTAGAGCATTATTGATTTTTATACATAACAATGCACCAGGGATCATGGGGCACCAAACCCCAAAAGTCTTATTTTCGCACGAAAATTGCACAATGGGCAGAAAATGCATAATGGGCACCAAAATTGGACCCCGGGGAACCTCGAACCTCAAAACTGACAAGTTCTCCGACCATTATAGTTTTTTATGCATAAGAATCCACCAGGGTTCACAGGGCACCAAAATCCAAAAGTCTTATTTTCGCACGAAAATTGCACAAATGGCTGAAAATGAGTTACCGGCACCAAAATTGGACCACAGGGCACCACAGACCTAAAAATTGAAAAGCGTTCAGAGCATTATTGTTTTTTATACATAAGAATGCACCAGCGATCACGGGGCATCAAAACCCAAAAGTCTTATTTTCGTAGGAAAATTGCACAATCGGCAGAAAATGCACCATGGGCACCAAAATTGGACCCCGGGGAACCTCGGTCCTCAAAACTGAAAAGTTCTCCGAGCATTATAGTTTTTTATGCATAAGAATGCACCAGGGATCACGGTGCACCAAAACCCAACAGTCTTATTTTCGCACGAAAATTCACAAATGAACGAAAATGCACCACCGGCACTAAAATTGGACCACGGGACACCTTGGACCTCAAAACTTAAAAGAGCTCCAAGATTTATGGTTTTTATACATAAGAATGCACTAGGGATCACGGGGCACCAAAACCAAAAAGTCTTATTTTCGCACGAAAATGGCACAAATGGTCGAAAATGCACAGCCGGCACCAAAATTGGACCATGGGGTATCCAGGACCTCAAAACTGAAAAGTGTTTCAAGCATTATGGTTTTTTTATGCATAAGAATGCACCAGGGATCACGGGGCACCAAAACCTAAAAGTCTTATTTTCGCCCAAAAATTGCACAATGGGCTAAAAATGTACCACAGCCACCAAAATTGGACCACGGGGTGCCTCGGACCTTAATACTTGAAAGTCCTCCAAGCATTTGGCTTTTTATACATAAGAATGCACCAGGGATCACGAGCCACCAAAACACAAAAGTCTTATTTTCGCACGAAAAGTGCACAATGGGCCGAAAATGCACCACGGGCACCAAAATTGGACCACGAGGCACCTCGGACCTCAATACTTGAAAGTGCTCCAAGCATTGTGGTTTTTTATACATAAGAATGCACCAGGGATCACGGGCCACCAAAACCCGAAGGTCTTATTTTCGCACGAAAATTGCACAATGCGCAGAAAATGCACCACGGGCACCAAAATTAGGTCACGGGGCACCTCGGACCTCAATACTTAAAATTTATCCGAGCATTATGGTTTTTTATGCACAAGAATGCACCAGGGATCAAGGGGCACCAAAACCTAAAAGTCTTATTTTCATATGAAAAATGCACAAATGGCCGAAAATGCACCGCCGGCACGAAAATTGGACCACGGGGTATCCAGGACCTCAAAACTTAAAAGTGTTTCAAGCATTATGATTTTTTATGCATCAGAATACACCAGGGATCACAGGGCACCAAAACCTAAAAGTCGTATTTTCGTACGAAAATTGCACAATGGGCTAAAAATGCCCCACGTGCTCCAAAATTGGACCACGGGGAACCTCGGACCTCAACACTTAAAACTGCTCTGAGCATTATGATTTTTTATACATAAGAATGCACCACAGATCATGGGGCACCAAAACCCAAAAGTCTTATTTTCGGACGAAAATTGCACAATGGGCAGAAAATGCACCATGGGCAACAAAATTGGACCACGGGGCACCTCGGACCTCAATACTTAAAAGTTCTCCGAGCATTATGGTTTTTTACGCATAAGAATGCAGTAGGGATCATGGGGCACTAAAATCTAAAAGTGTTAGTTTCGCACGAAAATTTCACAAATGCCCAAAAATGCACCACCGGCACCAAAATTGGACCACGGGGCACCACAGACCTCAAAACTCAAAAACGTTCTGAGCATTATCAATTTTTATGAATAAGAATGCACCATGCATCACAAGGAACCTTAACCCAAAAGTCTTATTTTCGCCCGAAAAGTGCACAATGGGCCTAAAATGCACCATGAGCACCAAAATTGCACCACGAGGCACCTCAGACCTCAAAACTGAAAAGTGCTCTGAGCATTATGGTTTTTTATGCAAAATAATGCACCAGGGATCATCGGGAACCAAAACCCAAAAGTCTTATTTTTGCACGAAAGGCCGAAAATGCACCACGGGCACTAAAATTGGACCACGGGGCACCTCGGACCTCAATACTTAAAACTGCTCCGAGCATTATAGTTTTTTATGCATATGAATGCGTCAGGGATCACGGGGCACCAAAACCCAAAAGTCTTATTTTCGCACGAAAATTACAGAAATGGCCGAAAATGCACCACCGGCACCAAAATTGGACCACGGGGCACCATGGACCTCAAAACTGAAAGGTGTTCTAAGCATTATGGTTTTTTATGCATAAGAATGCACCAGGGATCACGGGGTACCAATACCCAAAAGTCTTATTTTCGCTCGAAAATTGCATGATGGGCAGAAAATGCACTACAGGCACCAAAATTGGACCACGGGACACCTCGGACCTCAATACTTAAAACTGCTCTGAGCATTATAGTTTTTTATGCATAAGAATGCATCAGGGACCACGGGGCACCAAAACCCAAAAGTCTTAATTTCGCACGAAAATTGCACAAATGGCCGAAAATGCACCACCGGCACCAAAATTGGACCACGGGGCACCATGGACCTCAAAACTGAAAGGTGTTCTGAGCATTATGGTTTTTTATGCATAAGAATGCACCAGGGATCACGGGGTACGAATACCCAAAAGTCTTATTTTCGCTCAAAAATTCCATGATGGGCAGAAAATGCACTACGGGCACCAAAATTGGACCACGGGGCACCTCGGACCTCAATACTTAAAACTGCTCTGAGCATTATAGTTTTTTATGCATAAGAATGCATCAGGGATCAAGGGGCACCAAAACCCAAAAGTCTTATTTTCGCACGAAAATTGCACAAATGGCCAAAAATGCACCACCGACACCAAAATTGGACCACGGGGCACCATGGACCTCAAAACTGAAAGGTGTTCTGAGCATTATGGTTTTTTATGCATAAGAATGCACCAGGGATCACGGGGTACCAATACCCAAAAGTCTTATTTTCGCTCGAAAATTGCACGATGGGCAGAAAATGCACTACGGGCACCAAAATTGGACCACGGGGCTCCTCGGACCTCAATACTTAAAAGTAGTTTGAGCATTATAGTTTTTTATGCATAAGAATGCACCATGAATCACGGGGCACCAAAACCCAAAAGTGTTATTTTCGCACGAAAATTTCACAAATGCCCAAAAATAGACCACCGGCACCATAATTGGACCACGAGGCACCCTGGACCTCAAAACTGAAAAGTGTTTCAAGGATTATGATTTTTTATGCATAAGAATGCGCTAGGGATCATGGGGCACGAAAACCCAAAAGTCTTATTTTCGCACAAAAATTGCACAAATGGGCCGAAAATGCACCACGGGCACTAAAATTGGTCCATGGGACACCTCGGACCTCAATACTTAAAATTGGTCCAAGCATTAAAGTTTTTTATGCATAAGAATGCACAAGGATCATGGGGCACGAAAACCCAAACGTCTTATTTTCGCACGAAAATTGCACAAATGGGCCGAAAATGCACCACTGGCACCAAAATTGGACCTCGGGGCACCACGGTTCTCAAAACTGACAAGTTTTCCAAGAATTATGGTTTTTTATGCATAAGAATGCACTAGGGATCATGGGGCACCAAAACCAAAAAGTCTTATTTTCGGACGAAAATTGCACAATGGGCTGAAAATGCACCACGGGCACCAAAATTGGACCACGGGGCACCTCGGACCTTAAAAACGAAATGTTCTATGAGAATTATGATTTTTTATGCATAAGAATGCACCAAGGATCATGGGGCACCAAATCCCAAAAGTTTTATTTTCACACAAAAATTACACAAATGGGCCGAAAATGCACTACGGGCACCAAAATTGGACAACGGGGCACTACAGACCTCAAAACTTAAATGTGCTCCGAGGATTATGCATAAGAATGCACCTGGGATGACGGGGGTACCTAAACCCAAAAGTCTTATTTTCGGACGAAAATTGCACAATGGGCCGAAAATGCACCACGGGCACCAAAATTTGAGCACGAGGCACCTCGGACCTCAAAAATGAAAAGTGATCCAAGCATTATTGTTTTTTATGCATAAGAATGCACCAAGGATCATGAGGTACGAAAACTCAAAAGTCTTATTTTCGCACGAAAATTGCACAAAGGGCCGAAAATGCACCACGGGCACTAAAATTGGAACAGGGCACCTCGGACCTCAAAACCTGAAAAGTGGTCCGATCATTGTGGTTTTTAATGTATAAGAATGCACCAGGGATCACGGGGCACCAAAATCCAAAAGCCTTCTTTTGGCATGAAAATTGATTGGCCGAAAATGCACCACCGGCACCAGAATTGGACCACGGGGCACCACGGACCTCAAAACTGAAAAGTGTTCCAAGCATTAAGGTTTTTTAAGCATAAGAATGCACAAGGGATCATGGGGTACTAAAACCCAAAAGTCTTATTTTTGTACGACAATTGCACAATGGGCCGAAAATGCATCACGGGCACCAAAATTGGACCACGGACCACCTCGGACCTCAAAACTGGAAATTGTTCCAAGCATTATGGTTTTTTATGCATAAGAATGCCCCAAGGATGACGGGGCACCAAAACCCAAAAGTCTTATTTTCGCACGAAAATTGCACAAATGGCCGAAAATGCACCCCCGACACCAAAATTGGACCACCGGGCACCACGAATCTCAAGACTTAAACCTGTTTCGAGCATTGTTTTGCATAAAAAACCATAATGCTCGGAGCACTTTTCAGTTTTGAGGTTTGTGGTGCCCTGTGGTCCAATTTTGGTTCCAACAACACATAATGCAATTTTCGTGTAAAAGTAAGACTTTTGGGTTTTGGAGCACCGTGATCCTTGGTCCATCCTAATGCATAAAAAGCCATAATGCTCGGAGCACTTTTCAGTTTTGAGGTCTGTGGTGCCCCATGGTCTAATTTTGGTGCCAGTCGTGCATTTTCGGCCCATTATGCAATTTTCGTGCCAAAATAAGACTTTTAGGTTTTGGTGTCCCGTGATCCCTGGAGCATCCGTATTCATAAAAATCCATAATGCTCGGAGCACTTTTCAGTTTTGAGGTTCGTGGTGCCCCGTGGTTCAATGTTTGTGCTCGTGATGCATTTTCGTCCCATTGTGCAAATTTCATGCGAAAATAAGACTTTTAGGTTTTGGTGCCCCGTGATTCCTGGTGGATTCTTATGCATAAAAAATGATGATGCTCAAAGCACTTTTCAGTCTTTAGGTCTGTGGTGCTTCGTGGTGCAATTTTATTGCCCGTGGTCCAATTTTGGGGCCTGTCGTGAATTTTCGGCACCTGGTGCAATTTTCGTGCGAAAATAAGACTTTTGGTTTTTGTTGCCCCATGATCCCTGGTGCATTCTTATGCATAAAAAACCATAATGCTCAGAAAACTTTTCAGTTTTGAGGTTCGTGGTGCCCTGTGGTCCAATTTTGGTGCCGGTGGTGCATTTTTGTCCATTTGTACAATTTTCGTGCGAAAATAAGACTTTTCGGTTTTGGTGCCCCGTGATCCCTGGTGCATTCTTTTGCATAAAAAACCTTAATTCTCGGAGAACTTTTAAGTATTGAGGTCCGAGGTGTGCCGTGGTCCAATTTTGGTGCCTATGGTGCATTTTCGGCCCATTGTGCAATTTTCATGCGAAAATAAGACTTTTTGGTTTTGGTGCCCCGTGATCCATGGTGCATTATTATGCATAAAAAACCATAATGCAATGAAAACTTTTTAATTTTTAGGTCCGTGGCGCCCCGTGGTCCAATTTTGGTGTCGGTGGTGCATTTTCGGCCATTTGTGAAATTTTCGTGTGAAAATAAGACTTTTGGGTTTTGGTGCCCCATGATCCCTGGTGCATTCTTATGCATAAAAAACCATAATGCTTGAGGCACATTTCAGTTTTGCGGTCCGAGGTGCCCCATTGTCTAATTTTGGTGCCCATGGTGCATTTTCGGCGCATTGTGCAATTTTTGTGCGAAAATAAGACTTTTCGATTTTGGTGCCCCGGGATCCATGGCGAATTCTTATGCATAAAAAACCATCATGCTCGGAACAATTTTCAGTTTTGAGGTCCATGGTGCCCCGTGGTCCAATATTGGTGCCGGTGGTGCATTTTCAGCCATTTGCGCAATTTTCGTGCGAAAATAAGACTTTTGGGTTTTGGTGCCCCATGATCCCTGGTGCATTCTTTTGCATAAAAAACCTCAATTCTCGGAGAACTTTAGTATTGAGGTCCGAGGTGCCCCGTGGTCCAATTTTGGTGCCTATGGTGCATTTTCGGCCCATTGTGCAATTTTCATGCGAAAATAAGACTTTTTGGTTTTGGTGCCCTATGATCCATGGTGCATTCTTATGCATAAAAAACCACAATTCTATGAAAACTTTTTAATTTTTAGGTTCGTGGCGCCCCGTGGTCCAATTTTGGTGTCGGTGGTGCATTTTCGGCCATTTGTGAAATTTTCGTGCAAAAATAAGACTTTTCGGTTTTGGTGCCCCGTGATCCCTGGTGCATTCTTTTTCATAAAAAACCTTAATTCTCGGAGAACTTTTAAGTATTGAGCTCCGAGGTGCCCCGTGGTCCAATTTTGGTGCCTATGGTTCATATTCGGCCCATTGTGCAATTTTCGTGCAAAAATAAGACTTTTCGGTTTTGGTGCCCTGGGATCCATGGCACTTTCTTATGCATAAAAAACCATCATGCTCAGAACAATTTTCAGTTTTGAGGTCCATGGTGCCCAGTGGTCCAATTTTGGTGTCGGTCGTGCATTTTCGACCATTTGTGCAATTTTCGTGCGAAAATAAGACTTTTGGGTTTTGGCTCCCATGATCCCTGGTGAATTCTTTGGTATAAAAAACCATAATTCTCGGAAGACTTTTCAGTTTTGAGGTCCGTGGTGCCCTGTGGTCCAATTTTGGTGCCGGTGGACCATTTTCGTCCATTTGTGCAATTTTTGTGCGAAAAAAACACTTTTCAATTTTTGTGCCCCGTGATCCCTGGTGCATTATTTTGCATAAAAAACCTTAATTCTCGGAGAACTTTTAAGTATTGAGGTCCGAGGTGCCCCGTGGTCCAATTTTGGTGCCTATGGTGCATTTTCGGCCCATTGCGCAATTTTCGTGCTAGAATAAGACTTTTTGGTTTTGGTGCCCCGTGATCCATGGTGGATTCTTTTGCATAAAAAACCGTAATGCTATGAAAACTTTTCAATTTTGGTGTCGGTGGTGCATTTTCGGCCATTTGTGAAATTTTCGTGCGAAAATAAGACTTTTGGGTTTTGGTGCCCCGTGATCCCTGGTGCATTCTTATGCATAAAAAATCATAACGCTTGGAGGACTTTTCAGTTTTGAGGTCCGTGGTGCCCTGTGGTCCAATTTTGGTGTCGGTGGTGCATTTTCGTCCATTTGTGGAATTTCCGTGCGAAAATAAGACTTTTCGGTTTTGTTGCCCCGTGATCCCTGGTGCATTCTTTTGCATAAAAAACCGTAATTCTCGGAAAACTTTGAAGTATTGAGGTCCGAGGTGCCCCGTGGTCCAATTTTGGTGCCTATGGTGCATTTTCGGCCCATGCGCAATTTTTGTGCGAAAATAAGACTTTTTGGTTTTGTTGCCCCGTGATCCATGGTGGATTCTTATGCATAAAAAATCATAATGCTATCAAAATTTTTTAATTTTTAGGTCTGTGGCGCCCCATGGTCCAATTTTGGTGTTGGTGGTGCATTTCGGCCATTTGTAAAATTTTCGTGCGAAAATAAGACTTTTGGGTTTTGGTGCCCCGTGATCCCTGGTGCATTCTTATGCATAAAAAACCATAATGCTTGGAGGACTTTACAGTTTTGAGGTCCGTGTGCCCTGTGGGCCAATTTTGGTGCCAATGGTGCATTTTCGGCCATTTGTGAAATTTTCGTGCGAATATAAGACTGTTGGGTTCCGGTGGCCCATGATCCCTGGTGCATTCTAATGCATAAAAAACCATAATGCTCGGAAAACTTTTCAGTTTTGAGGTCCGTGGTGCCCTGTGGTCCAAAATTGGTGCCGGTGGTGCATTTTCGTCCATTTGTGCAATTTTCGTGCGAAAATAAGACTTTTGGGTTTTGGTGCCCCATGATCCCTGGTGCATTCTTATGCATAAAAAACCATAATTCCTGGAGCACTTTTCAGTTTTACTGTCCGAGGTGCCCCATTGTCTAATTTTGGTGCCCGTGGTGCATTTTCGGCGCATTGTGCAATTTTCGTGTGAAAATAAGACTTTTCAGTTTTGGTGCCCCTTGAACCATGGTGCATTCTTATGCATAAAAAACCATCATGCTTGGAACAATTTTCAGTTTTGAGGTCCATGGTGCGCCGTGGTCCAATTTTGGTGCCGGTGGTGCATTTTCTGCCATTTGTGCAATTTTCGTGCAAAAATAAGACTTTTGGGTTTTGGCGCCCCATGATCCCTGGGGCATTCTTTTGCATAAAAAACCATAATGCTCATAACACTTTTCAGTTTTGAGGTCCAAGGTGCCCCGTGGTCCAATTTTGGTGCCCTTGGTGCATTTTCGGCCAATTGCGCAATTTTCGTGCGAAAATAAGAATTTTGGATTTTGCTGCCCGTGAACCATGGTGCATTCTCATGCATAAAAAACCATAATGCTCAAAAAACTTTTCAGTTTTTAGGTCCGTGGTGCCCTGTGGTCCAATTTTGATGGCGGTGGTGTATTTTCGTCTGTTTGTGCAATTTTTGTGCGAAAATAAGGCTTTCGGTTTTGGTGCCCCATGATCCCTGGTGCATTCTTTTGCATAAAAAACCTGAATTCTCAGAGAACTTTTCAGTTTTGAGGTCCATGGTGCCCCGTGGTCCAATTTTGGTGTCGGTGGTGCATTTTCGGCCATTTGTGAAATTTTCGTACGAAAATAAGACTTTTGGGTTTTGGTGCCCCGTGATCCCTGGTGCATTGTTATGCATAAAAAATCATAACGCTTGGAGGACTTTTTAGTTTTGAGGTCCGTGGTGCTCTGTGGTCCAATTTTGGTGTCGGTGGTGCATTTTCGTCCATTTGTGCAATTTTCGTGCAAAAATAAGACTCTTGGGTTTTGGCGCCCCATGATCCCTGGGGCATTCTTTTGCATAAAAAACCATAATGCTCAGAACACTTTTCAGTTTTGAGGTCCAAGGTGCCCCGTGGTCCAATTTTGGTGCCCATGGTGCATTTTCGGCCAATTGCGCAATTTTCGTGCGAAAATAAGAATTTTGGGTTTTGCTGCCCCGTGAACCATGGTGCATTCTTATGCATAAAAAACCATAATGCTCGAAAAACTTTTCAGTTTTGAGGTCCGTGGTGCCCTATGGTCCAAATTTGATGGTGGTGGTGTATTTTCGTCCGTTTGTGCAATTTTTGTGCGAATATAAGACTTTTCGGTTTTGGTGCCCCGTGATCCCTGGTGCATTGTTTTGCATAAAAAAACCTGAATTCTCAGAGAACTTTTCTGTTTTGAGGTCCATGGTGCCCCGTGGTCCAATTTTGATGTCGGTGGTGCATTTTCGGCCATTTGTGAAATTTTCGTACGAAAATAAGACTTTTGGGTTTTGGTGCCCCGTGATCCCTGGTGCATTCTTATGCATTAAAAATCATAACGCTTGGAGGACTTTTTAGTTTTGAGGTCCGTGGTGTCCTGTGGTCCAATTTTGGTGTCGGTGGTGCATTTTCGTCCATTTGTGGGATTTTCGTGCGAAAATAAGACTTTTCGGTTTTGTTGCCCCGTGATCCCTGGTGCATTCTTTTGCATAAAAAACCGTAATTCTCGGAGAACTTTTAAGTAATGATGTCCGAGGTGCCCCAAGGTCAAATTTTGGTGCCTATGGTGCATTTTCGGCCCATTGAGCAATTTTCGTGCGAAAATAAGACTTTTTGGTTTTGGTGCCCCGTGATCCATGGTGGATTCTTATGCATAAAAAACCATAATGCAATGAAAACTTTTCAATTTTGGTGCCGGTGGTGCATTGTCAGCCATTTGTGAAATTTTCGTGCGAAAATAAGACTTTTGGGTTTTGGTGCCCCACAATCGCTTGGGCATTCTTATGCATAAAAAACCATAATTATCAGAGAACTTTTAAGTATTGAGGTCCGAGGTGCCCCGTCATCCAATTTTGGTGCCCATGGTGCATTTTCGGCCCATAATACAATTTTCGTGCGAAAATAAGACTTTTGGGTTTTGGTGCCCGGTGATCCATGGTGCATTCTTATGCATAAAAAACCATAATGCTCGAAAAACTATTCAGTTTTGAGGCCTGTGGTGCCCTGTGGTCCAAATTTGGAGCCGGTGGTGCATTTTCGTCCATTTTTTGCAATTTTCGTACGAAAATATGACTTTTGGATTTTGGTGCCCCGTGATCCATGGTGGATTCTTATGCTTAAAAAACCGTAATACTATGAACACTTTTCAATTTTTAGGTCCGTGGTGCCCCGGGGTCCAATTTTGGTGTCGGTGCTGCATTTTCGGCCATTTGTTAAATTTTCGTGCGAAAATAAGACTTTTGGGTTTGGATGCCCCGTGATCCCTGGTGCATTATTATGCATAAAAAACCATAATGCTTGGAGCACTTTTCAGTTTTGAGGTTTGTAGTGCCCTGTGGGCCAATTTTGGTGCCGATGGTGCATTTTCGGCCATTTGTGAAATTTTCGTACGAAAATAAGACTTTTGGGTTTTGGTGCCCCATGATCCCTGGTACATTCTTATGCATAAAAAACCATAATTCTCGAAGAACTTTTAAGTATTGAGGTCCGAGGTGCCCCGTGGTCCAATTTTGGTGCCCATGGTGCATTGTGCTATTTTCGTGCGAAAATAAGACTTTTGGGTTTTGGTGCCCCGCGATCCCTGGTGCATTCTTATGCATAAAAAATCATAATGTTTGGAGCACTTTTCAGTTTTGAGGTCCATGGTGCCCTGTGGGCCAATTTTGGTGTCGGTGGTGCATTTTCGGCCATTTGTGAAATTTTCGTGCGAAAATAAGACTTTTGAATTTTGGTGCCCCGTGATCCATGGTGTATTCTTATGCATAAAAAACCATAATTCCATGAACACTTTTCAATCTTTAGGTATGTGGTGCCCCGTGGTCCAATTTTGGTGTCGGTGGGGTATTTTCGGCCATTTGTGAAATTTTCGTGCGAAAATAACACGTTTGGGTTTTGGTGGCCCGTGATCCCTGGTGCATTCTTATGCATAAATAACCATAATGCTTGGAGCACTTTTCAGCTTTGAGGTCCATGGTGCCTTGTGGGCCAATTTTGGTGCCGGTGGTGCATTTTTGGCCATTTGTGAAATTTTCGTACGAAAATAAGACTTTTGGGGTTTGGTGCCCCATGATCCTTGGTGCATGCTTATGCATAAAACACCATAATTCTCGGACAACTTTTAATTTTTGAGGTCCGAGGTGCCCCGTCGTCCAATTTTGGTGCCCATGGTGCATTTTCGGCCCATTGTACAATTTTCGTGCGAAAATAAGACTTTTAGGTTTTGGTGCCCCGTGATCCTAGGTGCATTCTTGTGCATAAAAAACCATAATTCTCGGTGAACTTTTAATTTTTCACGTCCGAGGTGCGTCGTGGTCCAATTGTGGTGCCCGTAGTACAATTTCGGCCCATTGTGCAATTTTCGTGCGAAAATAAGAGTTTTGGGTTTTGGTCCCCTGTGATCCCTAGTGCATTCTTATGCATAAAAAAGATAATGCTCGGAACACTTTTCAGTCTTGAGGTTCGTGGTGACCCGTGGTCGAATTTTGGTGCTGAGGGTGCATTTTCGGCCATTTGTGCAATTTTCTTGCGAAAATAAGAGTTTTGGGTTTTGGTGCCCCGTGATCCCTAGTGCATTTTTATACATTAAAAACGATAATTCTCGGAGCACTTTTAAGTTTTTAGTTCCGAGGTGCCACGTGGTCTAATTTTGGTCCGCGTCGTGCATTTTCAGCCCATTGTGCAACTTTCGTGCGAAAATAAGAATTTTGGGTTTTGGTGCCCCGTGATCCCTAGTGCATTCTTATGCATAAAAAACCGTAATGCTCATAGCACTATTAGGTTTTGAGGTTCGAGGTGCCCCGTGGTCCAATTTTGGTGCTGGTGATGCATTTTGGCCTATTGTACAATTTTCGAGCAAAAATAAGACTTTTGGGTTTTGGTGCCCCATGATCCCTGGTGCATTCTTTAGCATAAAATACCATAATGCTCATAGCACTTTTAACTTTTGAAGTCCGAGGTGCCCCACGGTCGAATTTTTGTGCTCATGATGCATTTCGGCCCATTGTGCCATTTTCGTGCGAAAATGAGACTTTTGGGTTTTGGTGCCCCGTGATCCCTGGTGCATTGTTATGCATAAAAAACCATAATGCTCGGAGAACTTTTTATTTTTGAGGTCTGAGGCGCCCCGTGGTCCAATTTTGGTGCCCGTGGTGCATTTTCGGCCCATTGTGCAATTTTCGTCGAAAATAAGACTTTTGGGTTTTGGTGCCTCGTGATCCCTGGTGCATTCTTATGCATAAAAAACCATAATGCTTGGAGCACTTTTCAGTTTTGACGTCCGCGGTGCCCTGTGGGCCAATTTTGGTGTCGGTGGTGCATTTTCGGCCATTGGTGAAATTTTCGTGCGAAAATAAGACTTTTGGATTTTGGTCCCCTGTGATCCCTGGTGCATTCTTATGCATAAAAAATCATAATGCTCGGAGCACTTTTAGGTTTTGAGGTCCGAGGTGCCCCGTGGTCCAATTTTGGTGCTTGTGATACATTTTGGCCCATTCTACAATTTTCGAGCGAAAAATAAGACTTTTGGGTTTTGGTAGCCCGTGATCCCTGGTGGATTCGTAAGCATAAAAAACCGTAATGCTCAGAGCACTTTTAAATTTTGAAGTCCGAGCTGCCCCGCGGTTGAATTTTGGTGCTCGTGATGCATTTCGGCCCATTGTGCCAATTTCGTGCTAAAATAAGACTTTTGCGTTTTGGTGCCACGTGATCCCTAGTGCATTCTGCTGCATAAAAAACCATAATGCTTGGAGCACTTTTCAGTTTTGGGGTCCGAGGTGTCACGTGGTCCAATTTTGGTGCCCGTGGTGCATTTTCGGCCATTTGTGCAATTATCGTGCGAAAATAAGACTTTTGGATTTTTGTGCCCCGTGATCCTTGGTGCATTATTATCCATAAAAAACCATAATGCTCGGAACACTTTTCAATTTTTAGGTCCACGGTGCCCCAGGGTCCAATTTTGATGCCGGTATTGCATTTTTGGCCATTTGAGCGATTTTTGTGCGAAAATAAGACTTTTGGGTTTTAGTGCCCCGTGATCCTTGGTGCATTCTTATGCATAAAAAACCATAATGCTTGGAGCTCTTTTTAGTTTTGAGGCTTGTGGTGCCCCGTGGTCCAATTTTGGTGCCGGTGGTGCATTTTCGGCCTTTTGTGAAATTTTCGGACGAAAATAAGACTTTTGGATTTTGGTGCCCCGTGATCCCTGGTGCATTCTTATGCATAAAAAACCATAATGCTCAGAGCACTTTTCAGTTTTGAGGTTCGAGGTGCACCATGCTCTAATTTTGGTGCCCGTGGAACATTTTTGACCCATTGTGCAATTTTCATTCGAAAATAAGAGTTTTGGGTTTCAGTGCGCCGTGATCCCTGGTGTAGTGTTATGCATAGAAAATCATAATGCTCAGAAAACTTATTAGTTTTGAGGTTCGTGGTGCCCCGTTGTCCAACTTTGGTGTCGGTGGTGCATTTTCGGCGATTTGTGCAATTTTCGTGCGAAAATAAGACTTTTGGGTTTTCGTGCCCGGTGATACCTGGTGCATTCTTATGCATAAAAAACGATAATTCTTGGAGCACTTTTCAGTTTTGAGGTCCGTGGTTCCCCGTGGTCCAATTTTGGTGCTGGTAGTGGATTTTCAGCCATTTGTGAAATTTTCGTGCGAAAATAAGAATTTTGGATTTTGGTGCCCCGTGATCCCTTGTGCATTCTAATGCATAAAAAACCATAATGCTCGGAGAACTTTTAATTTTTGAGGTCCGAGGTGCCTCGTGGTCCAATTTTGGTGCCCGTGGTGCATTTTCGGTCCATTGTGCAATTTTCGTGCGAAAATAAGACTTTTGGGTTTTGGTGCCCCGTGATCCCTAGTGCATTCTTATGCATAAAAAACCATAATGCTTGGAGCAGTTTTCAGTTTTGAGGTCTGTGGTGCCCTGTCGGCCAATTTAGGTGCCAGTGGTACATTTTTGGCCATTTGTGAAATTTACGTGCGAAAATATGACTTTTCGGTTTTGATGCCCCGTGATCCCTGGTACATTCATATGCATAAAAAACCATAATGCTTGAAGCACTTTTCAATTTTGAGGTCCGTGGTGCCCCGTGTTCCAATTTTGGTGCCGGTAATGCATTTTTTGCCATTTGTGCAATTTTCGTACGAAGATAAGAGTTTTGGGTATTGGTGCCCCGTGATCCCTGGGGCATTCTTAAGCATAAAAAGCCATAATACTTGGAACACTTTTCAGTTTTGAGGTTCGTAGTGCCCCGTGGTCCAATTTTGGTGCCAGTGGTGCATTTTCGGCCATTGGTGCAATTTTCGTGCGAAAATAACACTTTTGGGTTTTGGTTCTCCGTGATCCCTGGTGCATTCTTATGCATAAAAAACCATAATGCTAGAAGCACTTTTCAATTTTGAGGTCCGAGGTGCCCTGTGGTCCAATTTTGGTCCCCGTGGTGCATTTTCGGCCTATTATGCAATTTTCGTGCGAAAACAAGACTTTTGGGTTTTGGTGCCCCGTGATCGTTGGTGCATTCTTATGCATAAAAAACCATAGTGCTCGGAACATTTTTCAGTTTTGAGGTCCGAGGTGCCCCGTGGTCCAACTTTGGAGCCCGTGGTGCATTTTCGGCCCATTGTGCAATTTTCGTGCGAAAATAAGACTTCTGGGTTTCGGTGCCCCGTGATCCCTGGTGCATTCTTATGCATAAAAAACCATAATGCTAGGAACATATTTAAGTTTTGAGGTCTGAGGTGCCCCGTGGTCGAATTTTGGTGTACGTGGTGCATATTCGGCCCATTGTTCAATTTTCGTACGAAAATAAGACTTTTGGGTTTTGTTGCCCCGTGATCCTTAGTGCATTCTTATGCATAAAAACCCATAATGCTCAAAATAGTTTTTAGTCTTAAGGTTCGTGGTGCCCCGTTGTCCAATTTTGGTGTCGGGGGTGCATTTTCGACCATTTGTGCAATTTTCGTTCGAAAATAAGACTTTTGGGTTTTGGTGCCCCTTGATTCCTGGTGGATTCTTATGCATAAAAAACTATAATGCTCGAGGAACCTTTCATTTTTTAGGTTCGAGGTGCCTCGTGGTCCAATTTTGGTGCCTATGGTGCATTTTCGGCCATTTATGAAATTTTCGTCCAAAAATAAGACTTTTGGGTTTTGGTGCCCCATGATCCTTAGTGCATTCTTATGCATAAAAAATCATAATGCTCAGAGCACTTTTCAATTTTGAGGTCCGAGGTGCCCCATGGTCCAATTTTCGTGCCCGTGGTGCATTTTCGGCCCATTGTGCAATTTTCGTGCGAAAATATGACTTTTGGGTTTTGGTGCCGCGTGATAGTTGTTGCATTCCTATGCATAAAAAACCGTCACGCTCAGAACAGTTTTCAATCTTGAGATTCGTGGTGCCCGGTGGCCCAATTTTGGTGCCGAGGGTGCTTTTTCGGTTATTCATGCAATTTTCGTGCGAAAATAAGACTTTTGGGTTTTGGTGCCCTGTGAACCCTAGTGCATGCTTATGCATAAAAAAACCATATTTTTTGGAGCAATTTTCAGATTTGAGATCCGAGGTGCCCCTTGGTCCAGTTTTGGTGCACGTGGTGCATCTTCGGCCCATTGTGCAACTTTCGTGCAAAAATACAACTTTCGGGTTTTGGTGCCCCGTGATCCTTTGTGCATTCTAATGCATAGAAAACCATAATGCTCGGAACAGTTTTCAATCCTGAGGTTCGGGGTGCCCCGTGGTCTAATTTTGGTGCCGTGGATACATTTTCGTCCATTTGTGCAATTTTTGTAAGACTCTTGGGTTTTGGTGCCCCTTGATCCCTGGTGCATTCTTATGCATAAAAAACCATAATGCTCGAAACACTTTTCAATTTTGAGGTCCGTGCGGCCTCGTGGTCAAATTTTGGTACTGGTGGTGCATTTTCGGTCACTTGAGCAATTTTCGTGCGAAAATAAGACTTTTGGGTTTTGGTGCCCCGTAATCCCTAGTTCATTCTTATGCATAAAAACCCATAATGCTAAGAATACTTTTCAATTTTGAGGTCCGTGGTGCCCCGTGGTCCAATTTTTGTGCTGGTGGTGCATTTCGACCATTTGAGCAATTTTCGAGCGAAAATAAGACTTTTGGGTTTTGGTTCCCCGTGATCCCTGGTCCATTCTTATGCATAAAAAACCATAATGCTAGGAGCACTTTTCAATTTTGAGGTCCGAGGTGCCCTGTGGTCCAATTTTGGTCCCCGTGGTGCCTTTTCGGCCTATTGTGTAATTTTCGTGCGAAAACAAGACTTTTGGGTTTTGGTGCCCCGTGATCCTTGGTGCATTCTTATGCATAAAAAACCATAGTGCTCGGAACATTTTTCAGTTTTGAGGTCCGAGGTGCCCCGTGGTCCAATTTTGGAGCCCGTGGTGCATTTTCGGCCCATTGTGCAATTTTCGTGCGAAAATAAGACTTCTGGGTTTTGGTGCCCCGTGATCCCTGGTGCATTCTTATGCATAAAAAACCATAATGCTAGGAACATATTTAAGTTTTGAGGTCTGAGGTGCCCCGTGGTCAAATTTTGGTGTACGTGGTGCATATTCGGCCCATTGTTCAATTTTCGTACGAATATAAGACTTTTGGGTTTTGTTGCCCCGTGATCCTTAGTGCATTCTTATGCATAAAAACCCATAATGCTCAAAATAGTTTTCAGTCTTAAGGTTCGTGGTGCCCCGTTGTCCAATTTTGGTGTCGGGGGTGCATTTTCGACCATTTGTGCAATTTTCGTTCGAAAATAAGACTTTTGGGTTTTGGTGCCCTTTGATTCCTGGTGGATTCTTATGCATAAAAAACCATAATGCTCGGAACACTTTTTAGTTTTTAGGATCGTGGTGCCCCGTGATCCCTAGTGTATTCTTATGCATAAAAAACCATGAAGCTTGCAACACTTTTCAGTTTTTAGGTACGTGGTGCCCCGTGGTCCAGTTTTGGTGCCCTTGGTGCATATTCGTCCATTTGTGCAATTTTCGTGCGAAAATAAGACTTTTGGGTTTTGGTGGCCCGTGATCCATGGTGCATTCTAATGCATAAAAAACTATAACGCTCATACCACTTTTAAGTATTGAGGTCCGAGGAGCTCCGTGGTCCAACTTTGGTGCCGGTGGTGCATTTTCGACCATTTGTGCAATTTTCGTGCGAAAATAAGACTTTTGCATTTTGGTGCCCTGTGATCCCTGGTGCATTCTTATGCGTAAAAACCATAATGCTTGAAACACCTTTCAGTTTTCAGGTCAACGGTGCCCCGCGGTCCAATTTTGGTGTCGGTGGTTCATTTTTGGGCATTTGTGAAATTTTGGTGCGAAAATAACTCTTTTGGGTTTTGGTGCCTCGTGATCCCGAGTGCATTTTTATGCATAAAAAATCATAATGCTCGAAGAACTTTTAAGTATTAAAGTCCGAGGTGCCCCGTGGTCCAATTTTGGTGCCCGTGGTGCATTTTCTGCCCATTGTGCAATTTTCGTGCGAAAATAAGACTTTTGGGTTTTGGTGCCCCATGATCCCTGGTGCATTCTTATGTATAAAAACCATAATGCTCGGAACACTTTTAAGTATTGAGGTCCGGGGTGCCCCGTGGTCCAACTTTGGTGCCCGTGGTGCATTTTCGTCCCAGTGTGCAATTTTCGTGCGAAAATAAGACTTTTGGATTTTGGTTCCCCATGATCCCTTGTTCATTCTTATGCATAAAAAACCATAATGCTCGGAGCACTTTTAAGTGTTGAGGTCCGAGGTGCCCCGTGGTCCACTTTTGGTGCCCGTGGTGCATTTTCGGCCCATTTTGCAATTTTCCTGAGAAAATAAGACTTTTGGGTTTTGGTGCCCCTTGATCCATGGTGCATTCTTATGCATAAAAAACTATAATGCTCAGACCACTTTTAAGTATCGAGGTCCGAGGTACCCCGTGGTCCAATTTTGGTGCCCGTGGTGCATTTTCGGCCCATTGTGCAATTTTCGTGGAAAAATAAGACTATTGGGTTTTGATGCCTGGTGATTCTTGGTGCATTCTTATGCATAAAAAATCATAATGCTCAGAGCAGTTTTAAGTATTGAGGTCCGAGGTGCCCCGTGGTCCAATTTTGGTGCCCGTGGTGCATTTTCGGCCCATTGTGCTATTTTCGTGCGAAAATAAGACTTTTGGGTTTTGGTTCCCCATGATCCCTGGTGCATTCTTATGCATAAAAAACCATAATGCTTGGAGCACTTTTCAGTTTTGATTTCCGAGGTGCCTCATGGTGCAATTTTGGCGCTCATGGAGCATTTTCGGCCCATTGTGCACTTTTCGTGCGAAAATAAGACTTTTGGGTTTTGGTGCCCCGTGATCCATGGTGCAATCTTATGCATAAAAATTGATAATGCTTGGAACACTTTGGATTTTTGAGGTTTGTGGTGCCCCGTGGTCCAATTTTGGTTCCGGTGGTGCATTTTCGACCATTTGTGCAATTTTCGTGCGAAAATAAGACTTTTGGGTTTTGGTGCCTCGTGATGCATAATGCATTCTTATGCATAAAAAAATATAATGCTCAGACGACTTTTAAGTATTAAGGTCCGAGGTGCCCCGTGGTCCAATTTTGGTGCCTGTTGTACATTTTTGGCTCATTTGTGCAATTTTCGTGCGAAAATAAGACTTTTTCATTTTGATGCGCCGTGATCCCTGGTGCATTCTTAGGCATAAAAAATGATAATGCTCGGAGCACTTTTCAGTTTTGAGGTCCGAGGTGCCCTGCGGACCAACTTTGGTGCCCATGATGCATTTTCGGCCCATTGTGCAATTTTCGTGCAAAAATAAGACTTTTGGGTTTTGGTGCCTCGTGATCCCTGGTGCATTCTTATGCGTAAAAAACCATAATGCTCGAAACACTTTATAGTTTTGAAGTCCAGGATGCCCCGTGGTCCAATTTTGGTGTCGGTGGTGCATTTTTGGGCTTTTGTGAAATTTTCGTGCGAAAATAACACTTTTGGGTTTTGGTGTGCCATGATCCCTAGTGCATTCTTATCTATAGAAAAACATAATGCTTGGAGAACTTTTAAGTATTGAGGTCCGAGGTGCCTCGTGGTCCAATTTTGGGGCCCGTGGAGCATTTTCTTCCAATTGTGCAATTTTCGTGCGAAAAAGAGACTTTTGGGTTTTGGTTCCACGTGATCTCTGGTGCAATCTTATGTATAAAAAACCATAATGCTCGGAGCACTTTTAAGTATTGAGGTCCGAGGTGCCTCGTGGTGCATTTTCGGCCCATTGTGCAATTTTTGTGCAAAAATAAGACTTTTGCATTTTGGCGCCCCGTGATCCCTGGTGCATTCTTAGGCATAAAAATCAATACTGCTCGGAACACTTTGAGTTTTGAGGTCCGTGGTGCCCCGTGGTCCAATATTGGTTCCCGTGGTGCATTTTCGACCATTTGTGCAATTTTCGTGCGAAAATAAGAGATTTGGGTTTTGGTGCCCCGTGATTCATGGTGCATTCTTATGCATAAAAAACTATAATGCTCAGACCACTTTTAAGTATTGAGGTTCGAGGTGCTCCGTGGTCCAATTTTGGTGCCCGTGGTTCATTTTCGGCACATTGTGCAATTTTTGTGCAAAAATAAGACTATTGGGTTTTGGTTCCCGGTGATCCCTGGTGCATTCTTATGCATAAAAAACCATAATGCTCATAGCACTTTTAAGTATTGAGGTCCGAGGTGCCCCGTGGTCCAATTTTGGTACCCATGGTGCATTTTCGGCCCATTGTGCAATTTTCATGCAAAAATAAGACTTTTGGGTTTTCGTTCCCCATGATCCCTGGTGCGTTCTTATGCATAAAAAACCATAATCCTTGGAGCACTTTTCAGTTTTGAGGCCCAAGGTGCCCCGTGGCCCAATTTTGGTGCCCATGACGCATTTTCGGCCCAATGTGCACTTTTCATGCGAAAAAAAGACTTTTGGATTTCGGTGCCCTGCGATCCCTAGTGCATTCTTATGCATAAAGAACCATAATGCTCGGAACACCTTTCAGCTTTGAGGTCCATGGTGCCCCGTGGTCCAATTTTGGTGCCGGTGGTGGATTTTCGACCATTTGTGCAATTTTCGTGCGAAAATAAGACTTTTTCATTTTATGCACCGTGATCCCTGGTGCATTCTTATGCAAAAAAACCACAATGCTCGAAGCACTTTTCAGTTTTGAGGTCCGAGGTGCCCCGTGATCCAACTTTGGAGCCCATGGTGCATTTTCGGCCCATTGTGCAATTATCGTGCGAAAATAAGACTTTTGAGTTTTGGTGCCCCATGATCCATGGTGCATTCTTATGCATAAAAAACTATAATGCTCATACCACTTCTAAGTATTGAGGTCCGTGGTGCCCCGTGGTCCAATTTTGGTGCCCGTGGTGCATTTTCGGCCAATTTGTGCAATTTTCGTGCGAAAATAAGGCTTTTTCATTTTGATGCGCCGTAATCCTTGGTGCATTCTTACGCATAAAAAACCATAATGCTCGGAGCACTTTTCAGTTTTCAGGTCCGAGGTGCCTCGTGGGGCAATTTTTGTGCCCATGGTGCATTTTCGGCCCATTGTGCACTTTTCATGCGAAAATAAGACTTTTGGGTTTTGGTGCCCCGTGATCCCTGGTGCATTCTTATGCATAAAAAACTGTAATGCTCGAAGAACTTTTAATTTTTGTGGTCCGAGGTGCCACGTGGTCTCATTTTGGTGCCCGTGGTGCATTTTCGGCCAATTGTGCAATTTTCGTGCGAAAATAACACTTTTGGGTTTTGGTACCCCGTGATCCCTAGTGCATTATGCTGCATAAAAAACCATAATGCTTGGAGCACTTTTCAGTTTTGGGGTCCGAGGTGTCACGTGGTCCAATTTTGGTGCCCGTGGTGCATTTTCGGCCATTTGTGCAATTATCGTGCGAAAATAAGACTTTTGGATTTTGGTGCCCCGTGATCCTTGGTGCATTATTATCCATAAAAATCCATAATGCTTGGAACACTTTTCAGTTTTTAGGTCCACGGTGCCCCGGGGTCCAATTTTGATGCCGGTATTGCATTTTCGGCCATTTGAGCGATTTTTGTGCGAAAATAAGACTTTTGGGTTTTAGTGCCCCGTGATCCTTGGTGCATTCTTATGCATAAAAAACCATAATGCTTGGAGCTCTTTTTAGTTTTGAGGCTTGTGGTGCCCCGTGGTCCAATTTTGGTGCCGGTGGTGCATTTTCGGCCTTTTGTGAAATTTTCGGACGAAAATAAGACTTTTGGATTTTGGTGCCCCGTGATCCCTGGTGCATTCTTATGCATAGAAAACCATAATGCTCAGAGCACTTTTCAGTTTTGAGGTTCGAGGTGCACCATGCTCTAATTTTGGTGCCCGTGGAACATTTTTGACCCATTGTGCAATTTTCATTCGAAAATAAGAGTTTTGGGTTTCAGTGCGCCGTGATCCCTGGTGTAGTGTTATGCATAGAAAACCATAATGCTCAGAAAACTTATTAGTTTTGAGGTTCGTGGTGCCCCGTTGTCCAACTTTGGTGTCGGTGGTGCATTTTCGGCGATTTGTGCAATTTTCGTGCGAAAATAAGACTTTTGGGTTTTCGTGCCCGGTGATACCTGGTGCATTCTTATGCATAAAAAACAATAATGCTTGGAGCACTTTTCAGTTTTGAGGTCCGTGGTTCCCCGTGGTCCCATTTTGGTGCTGGTAGTGGATTTTCAGCCATTTGTGAAATTTTCGTGCGAAAATAAGAATTTTGGGTTTTGGTGCCCCGTGATCCCTGGTGCATTCTAATGCATAAAAAACCATAATGCTCGGAGAACTTTTAATTTTTGAGGTCCGAGGTGCCTCGTGGTCCAATTTTGGTGCCCGTGGTGCATTTTCGGTCCATTGTGCAATTTTCGTTCGAAAATAAGACTTTTGGGTTTTGGTGCCCTGTGATCCCTAGTGCATTCTTATGCATAAAAAACCATAATGCTTGGAGCAGTTTTCAGTTTTGAGGTCTGTGGTGCCCTGTCGGCCAATTTTGGTGCCGGTGGTACATTTTTTGCCATTTGTGAAATTTACGTGCGAAAATATGACTTTTGGGTTTTGGTGCCCCTTGATTCTTGGTGGATTCTTATGCATAAAAAACTATAATGCTCGAAGCACCTTTCATTTTTTAGGTTCGAGGTGCCCCGTGGTCCAATTTTCGGTCACTTGAGCAATTTTCGTGCGAAAATAAGACTTTTGGGTTTTGGTGCCCCGTAATCCCTAGTTCATTCTTATGCATAAAAACCCATAATGCTAAGAATACTTTTCAATTTTGAGGTCTGTGGTGCCCCGTGGTCCAATTTTTGTGCTGGTGGTGCATTTCGACCATTTGAGCAATTTTTGAGCGAAAATAAGACTTTTGGGTTTTGGTTCCCCGTGATCCCTGGTGCATTCTTATGCATAAAAAACCATAATGCTAGGAGCACTTTTCAATTTTGAGGTCCGAGGTGCCCTGTGGTCCAATTTTGGTCCCCGTGGTGCATTTTCGGCCTATTGTGCAATTTTAGTGCGAAAACAAGACTTTTGGGTTTTGGTGCCCCGTGATCCTTGGTGCATTCTTATGCATAAAAAACCATAGTGCTCGGAACATTTTTCAGTTTTGAGGTCCGAGGTGCCCCGTGGTCCAATTTTGGAGCCCGTGGTCATTTTCGGCCCATTGTGCAATTTTCGTGCGAAAATAAGACTTCTGGGTTTTGGTGCCCTGTCTGGTGCATTCTTATGCATAAAAAACCATAATGCTAGGAACATATTTAAGTTTTGAGGTCTGAGGTGCCCCGTGGTCGAATTTTGGTGTACGTGGTGCATATTCGGCCCATTGTTCAATTTTCGTACGAAAATAAGACTTTTGGGTTCTGTTGCCCCATGATCCTTAGTGCATTCTTATGCATAAAAACCCATAATGCTCAAAATAGTTTTCAGTCTTAAGGTTCGTGGTGCCCCGTTGTCCAATTTTGGTGTCGGGGGTGCATTTTCGACCATTTGTGTAATTTTCGTTCGAAAATAAGACTTTTGGGTTTTGGTGCCCCTTGATTCCTGGTGGATTCTTATGCATAAAAAACTATAATACTCGAGGCACCTTTCATTTTTTAGGTTCGAGGTGCCCCGTGGTCCAATTTTGGTCCCCGTGGTGCATTTTCGGCCTATTGTGCAATTTTAGTGCGAAAACAAGACTTTTGGGTTTTGGTGCCCCGTGATCCTTGGTGCATTCTTATGCATAAAAAACCATAGTGCTCGGAACATTTTTCAGTTTTGAGGTCCGAGGTGCCCCGTGGTCCAATTTTCGTGCCCGTGGTGCATTTTCGGCCCATTGTGCAATTTTCGTGCGAAAATAAGACTTCTGGGTTTTGGTGCCCCGTCTGGTGCATTCTTATGCATAAAAAACCATAATGCTAGGAACATATTTAAGTTTTGAGGTCTGAGGTGCCCCGTGGTCGAATTTTGGTGTACGTGGTGCATATTCGGCCCATTGTTCAATTTTCGTACGAAAATAAGACTTTTGGGTTCTGTTGCCCCATGATCCTTAGTGCATTCTTATGCATAAAAACCCATAATGCTCAAAATAGTTTTCAGTCTTAAGGTTCGTGGTGCCCCGTTGTCCAATTTTGGTGTCGGGGGTGCATTTTCGACCATTTGTGTAATTTTCGTTCGAAAATAAGACTTTTGGGTTTTGGTGCCCCTTGATTCCTGGTGGATTCTTATGCATAAAAAACTATAATACTCGAGGCACCTTTCATTTTTTAGGTTCGAGGTGCCCCGTGGTCCAATTTTGGTGCCTATGGTGCATTTTCGGCCATTTATGAAATTTTCGTCCAAAAATAAGACTTTTGGGTTTTGGTGCCCCATGATCCTTAGTGCATTCTTATGCATAAAAAATCATAATGCTCAGAGCACTTTTCAATTTTGAGGTCCGAGGTGCCCCGTGGTCCAATTTTCGTGCCCGTGGTGCATTTTCGGCCCATTGTGCAATTTTCGTGCGAAAATATGACTTTTGGGTTTTGGTGCCGCGTGATCGTTGTTGCATTCCTATGCATAAAAAACCGTCATGCTCAGAACAGTTTTCAATCTTGAGATTCGTGGTGCCCGGTGGCCCAATTTTGGTGCCGAGGGTGCTTTTTCGGTTGTTCATGCAATTTTCGTGCGAAAATAAGACTTTTGGGTTTTGGTGCCCTGTGAACCCTGGTGCATGCTTATGCATAAAAAACCATATTTTTTGGAGCAATTTTCATATTTGAGATCCGAGGTGCCCCTTGGTCCAGTTTTGGTGCACGTGGTGCATCTTCGGCCCATTGTGCAACTTTCGTGCAAAAATACAACTTTCGGGTTTTGGTGCCCCGTGATCCTTTGTGCATTCTAATGCATAGAAAACCATAATGCTCGGAACAGTTTTCAATCCTGAGGTTCGGGGTGCCCCGTGGTCTAATTTTGGTGCCGTGGATACATTTTCGTCCATTTGTGCAATTTTTGTAAGACTCTTGGGTTTTGGTGCCCCTTGATCCCTGGTGCATTCTTATGCATAAAAAACCATAATGCTCGAAACACTTTTCAATTTTGAGGTCCGTGGGGCCTCGTGGTCCAATTTTGGTACTGGTGGTGCATTTTCGGTCACTTGAGCAATTTTCGTGCGAAAATAAGACTTTTGGGTTTTGGTGCCCCATAATCCCTAGTTCATTCTTATGCATAAAAACCCATAATGCTAAGAATACTTTTCAATTTTGAGGTCCGTGGTGCCCTGTGGTCCAATTTTTGTGCTGGTGGTGCATTTCGACCATTTGAGCAATTTTCGAGCGAAAATAAGACTTTTGGGTTTTGGTTCGCCGTGATCCCTGGTGCATTCTTATGCATAAAAAACCATAATGCTGGGAACACTTTTCAATTTTGAGGTCCGAGGTGCCCTGTGGTCCAATTTTGGTCCCCGTGGTGCATTTTCGGCCTATTGTGCAATTTTCGTGCGAAAACAAGACTTTTGGGTTTTGGTGCCCCATGATCCTTGGTGCATTCTTATGCATAAAAAACCATAGTGCTCATAACATTTTTCAGTTTTGAGGTCCGAGGTGCCCCGTGGTCCAATTTTGGAGCCCGTGGTGCATTTTTGGCCCATTGTGCAATTTTCGTGCGAAAATAAGACTTCTGGGTTTTGGTGCCCCGTGATCCCTGGTGCATTCTTATGCATAAAAAACCATAATGCTAGGAACATATTTAAGTTTTGAGGTCTGAGGTGCCCCGTGGTCGAATTTTGGTGTACGTGGTGCATATTCGGCCCATTGTTCAATTTTCGTACGAAAATAAGACTTTTGGGTTTTGTTGCCCGGTGATCCTTAGTGCATTCTTATGCATAAAAACCCATAATGCTCAAAATAGTTTTCAGTCTTAAGGTTCGTGGTGCCCCGTTGTCCAATTTTGGTGTCGGGGGTGCATTTTCGACCATTTGTGCAATTTTCGTTCGAAAATAAGACTTTTGGGTTTTTGTGCCCTTTGATTCCTGGTGGATTCTTATAGATAAAAAACCATAATGCTCAGAAAACTTTTTAGTTTTTAGGATCGTGGTGCCCCGTGATCAAACTTTGGTACCGATAATGCATTTTCGGCCATTTGTGCAATTTTCGTGTGAAAATAAGACTTTTGGGTTTTGGTGCCCCATGATTCTTGGTGCATTCTTATGCATAAAAAACCATAATTCTCGAAGCACTTTTTAGTTTTGAGGTCCGACGTGCCCCGTGGTCCAGTTTTGGTGCCCGTGGTGCATTTTCGGCACATTGTGCAATTTTCGTGTGAAAATAAGACTTTTGGGTTTTGGTGCCTCGTGATCCCTAGTGTATTCTTATGCATAAAAAACCATGAAGCTAGCAATACTTTTCAGTTTTTAGGTACGTGGTGCCCCGTGGTCCAGTTTTGGTGCCCGTGGTGCATATTCGTCCATTTGTGCAATTTTCGTGCGAAAATAAGACTTTTGGGTTATGGTGGCCCGTGATCCATGGTGCATTCTAATGCATAACAAACTATAACGCTCATACCACTTTTAAGTATTGAGGTCCGAGGAGCTCCGTGGTCCAACTTTGGTGCCGGTGGTGCATTTTCGACCATTTGTGCAATTTTTGTGCGAAAATAAGACTTTTGCATTTTGGTGCCCTGTGATCCCTGGTGCATTCTTATGCGTAAAAACCATAATGCTTGAAACACCTTTCAGTTTTCAGGTCAACGGTGCCCCGCAGTCCAATTTTGGTGTCGGTGGTTCATTTTTGGGCATTTGTGAAATTTTGGTGCGAAAATAACACTTTTGGGTTTTGGTGCCCCGTGATCCCAAGTGCATTCTTATGCATAAAAAATCATAATGCTCGGAGAACTTTTACGTATTAAAGTCCGAGGTGCCCCGTGGTCCAATTTTGGTGCCCGTGGTGCATTTTCTGCCCATTGTGCAATTTTCGTACGAAAATAAGACTTTTAGGTTTTGGTGCCCCATGATCCCTGGTGCATTCTTATGTATAAAAACCATAATGCTCCTATCACTTTTAAGTATTGAGGTCCGGGGAGCCCCGTGGTGCATTTTCGTCCCAGTGTGCAATTTTCGTGCGAAAATAAGACTTTTGGATTTTGGTTCCCCATGATCCCTTGTTCATTCTTATGCATAAAAAACCATAATGCTCGGAGCACTTTTAAGTGTTGAGGTCCGAGGTGCCCCGTGGTCCACTTTTGGTGCCCGTGGTGCATTTTCGGCCCATTTTGCAATTTTCCTGAGAAAATAAGACTTTTGGGTTTTGGTGCCCCTTGATCCATGGTGCATTCTTATGCATAAAAAACTATAATGCTCAGACCACTTTTAAGTATTGAGGTCCGAGGTACCCCGTGGTCCAATTTTGGTGCCCGTGGTGCATTTTCGGCCCATTGTGCAATTTTCGTGGAAAAATAAGACTATTGGGTTTTGGTGCCTGGTGATTCTTGGTGCATTTTTATGCATAAAAAATCATAATGCTCAGAGCAGTTTTAAGTATTGAGGTCCGAGGTGCCCCGTGGTCCAATTTTGGTGCCCGTGGTGCATTTTCGGCCCATTGTGCTATTTTCGTGCGAAAATAAGACTTTTGGGTTTTGGTTCCCCATGATCCCTGGTGCATTCTTATGCATAAAAAACCATAATGCTCGGAGCACTTTTCAGTTTTGATTTCCGAGGTGCCTCATGGTGCAATTTTGGTGCTCATGGAGCATTTTCGGCCCATTGTGCACTTTTCGTGCGAAAATAAGACTTTTGGGTTTTGGTGCCTCGTGATGCATGGTGCATTCTTATGCATAAAAAAATATAATGCTCAGACGACTTTTAAGTATTAAGGTCCGAGGTGCCCCGTGGTCCAATTTTGGTGCCTGTTGTACATTTTTGGCTCATTTGTGCAATTTTCGTGCGAAAATAAGACTTTTTCATTTTGATGCGCCGTGATCCCTGGTGCATTCTTAGCCATAAAAAACGATAATGCTCGGAGCACTTTTCAGTTTTGAGGTCCGAGGTGCCCTGCGGTCCAACTTTAGTGCCCATGATGCATTTTCGGCCCATTGTGCAGTTTTCGTGCAAAAATAAGACTTTTGGGTTTTGGTGCCTCGTGATCCCTGGTGCATTCTTATGCGTAAAAAACCATAATGCTCGAAACACTTTTTAGTTTTGAAGTCCAGGGTGCCCCGTGGTCCAATTTTGGTGTCGGTGGTGCATTTTTGGGCTTTTGTGAAATTTTCGTGCGAAAATAACACTTTTGGGTTTTGGTGTGCCATGATCCCTAGTGCATTCTTATGTATAGAAAACCATAATGCTTGGAGAACTTTTAAGTATTGAGGTCCGAGGTGCCTCGTGGTCCAATTTTGGGGCCCGTGGAGCATTTTCTTCCCATTGTGCAATTTTCGTGCGAAAATAAGACTTTTGGGTTTTGGTTCCACGTGATCTCTGGTGCAATCTTATGTATAAAAAACCATAATGCTCGGAGCACTTTTAAGTATTGAGGTCCGAGGTGCCTCGTGGTGCATTTTCGGCCCATTGTGCAATTTTTGTGCAAAAATAAGACTTTTGCATTTTGGTGCCCCGTGATCCCTGGTGCATTCTTAGGCATAAAAATCAATAATGCTCGGAACACTTTGAGTTTTGAGGTCCGTGGTGCCCCGTGGTCCAATATTGGTTCCCGTGGTGCATTTTCGACCATTTGTGCAATTTTCGTGCGAAAATAAGACATTTGGGTTTTGGTGCCCCGTGATTCATGGTGCATTCTTATGCATAAAAAACTATAATGCTCAGACCACTTTTAAGTATTGAGGTTCGAGGTGCTCCGTGGTCCAATTTTGGTGCCCGTGGTTCATTTTCGGCACATTGTGCAATTTTTGTGCAAAAATAAGACTATTGGGTTTTGGTTCCCGGTGATCCCTGGTGCATTCTTATGCATAAAAAACCATAATGCTCATAGCACTTTTAAGTATTGAGGTCCGAGGTGCCCCGTGGTCCAATTTTGGTGCCCATGGTACATTTTCGGCCCATTGTGCAATTTTCATGCGAAAATAAGACTTTTGGGTTTTGGTTCCCCATGATCCCTGGTGCGTTCTTATGCATAAAAAACCATAATGCTTGGAGCACTTTTCAGTTTTGAGGCCCAAGGTGCCCCGTGGCCCAATTTTGGTGCCCATGATGCATTTTCGGCCCATCGTGCACTTTTCATGCGAAAAAAAGACTTTTGGGTTTTGGTGCCTTGCGATCCCTGGTGCATTCTTATGCATAAAGAACCATAATGCTCGGAACACCTTTCAGCTTTGAGGTCTATGGTGCCCCGTGGTCCAATTTTGGTGCCGGTGGTGGATTTTCGACCATTTGTGCAATTTTCGTGCGAAAATAAGACTTTTTCATTTTATGCACCGTGATCCCTGGTGCATTCTTATGCATAAAAAATCACAATGCTCGGGGCACTTTTCAGTTTTGAGGTCCGAGGTGCCCCGTGATCCAACTTTGGAGCCCATGGGGCATTTTTGGCCCATTGTGCAATTTTCGTGCGAAAATAAGACTTTTGAGTTTTGGTGCCCCATGATCCATGGTGCATTCTTATGCATAAAAAACTATAATGCTCAGACCACTTCTAAGTATTGAGGTCCGTGGTGCCCCGTGGTCCAATTTTGGTGCCCGTGGTGCATTTTCGGCCAATTTGTGCAATTTTCGTGCGAAAATAAGGCTTTTTCATTTTGATGCGCCGTAATCCTTGGTGCATTCTTACGCATAAAAAACCATAATGCTCGGAGCACTTTTCAGTTTTCAGGTCCGAGGTGCCTCGTGGTGCAATTTTTGTGCCCATGGTGCATTTTCGGCCCATTGTGCACTTTTCATGCGAAAATAAGACTTTTGGGTTTTGGTGCCCCGTGATCCATGGTGCATTCTTATGCATAAAAAAACTATAATGCTCAGACCACTTTTATGTATTGAGGTCCGAGGTGCCCCGTGGTCCAATTTTGGTGCCCGTGGTGCATTTTCTGCCTATTATGCAATTTTCGTGCAAAATAAGACTTTTGGGTTTTGGTGCCCCATTATCCCTGGCGCATTCTTATGCATAAAAAACCATAATGCTCGGAACACCTATCATATTTGAGGTCCATGGTGCCCCGTGGTCCAATTTTGGTGCCGGTGGTGCATTTTCGGCTATTTGTGCAATTTTTGTGCGAAAATAAGACTTTTGGGTATTGGTGCCCCATAATCCCTAGTGCATTCTTGTGCATAAAAAACCATAATGCTCAGAGCATTTTTCAGTTTTGAGGTCCGAGGTTCCCCGTGGTCCAACTTTGGTGCCCATGGTGCATTTTCGGCCCATTATGCAATTTTCGTGCGAAATTAAGACTTTTCAGTTTTGGTGCCCCATGATCGCTAGTGCACTGTTATGCATAAAAAACCATAATGCTCGGAGCACTTTTAAGTATTGAGGTCCGAGGTGCCCCGTGGTCCAATTTTGGTGCCCGTGGTGCATCTTCGACCCATTATGCAATTTTTGTGCGAAAAAAAGACTTTTGGGTTTTGGTGCCCCCTGATCCCTGATGCATTCTTATGCATAAAAAACCAAAATGCTCGGATCACTTTTCAGTTTTGAGGTCCGAGTTGCCCCGTGGTCCAACTTTGGTGCCAATGGTGCATTTTCGGCCCATTGTCCAATTTTCGTGCGAAAATAATACTTTTGGGTTTTGGTGCCCCGTGATCCCTATTGCATTCTTATGCATAAAAAACCATAATGCTTGCAACACTTTTCAGTTTTTAGGTCCGTGGTGCCCCGTGGTCCAACTTTGGTGCCCATGGTGCATTTTCGGCCCATTGTCCAATTTTCGTGCGAAAATAATACTTTTGGGTTTTGGTGCCCTGTGATCCCTGTTGCATTCTTATGCATAAAAAACCATAATGCTTGCAACACTTTTCAGTTTTGAGGTCCGAGTTGCCCCGTGGTCCAACTTTGGTGCCCATGGTGCATTTTCGGCCCATTGTCCAATTTTCGTGCGAAAATAATACTTTTGGGTTTTGGTGCCCCGTGATCCCTATTGCATTCTTATGCATAAAAAACCATAATGCTTGCAACACTTTTCAGTTTTTAGGTCCGTGGTGCCCCGTGGTCCAACTCTGGAGCCCATGGTGCATTTTCGGCCCATTGTGCAATTTTCGTGCTAAAATAAGACTTTTGGGTTTTGGTGCCCCGTGATCCAACGTTGGTGCCCATGGTGCATTTTCGGCCCATTGTGCAATTTTTGTGCTAAAAGAAGACTTTTGGGTTTTGGTGCCTCGTGATCCCTGGTGCATTCTTATGCATAAAAAACTATAATGCTCGAAACACTGTTCAGTTTTGAGGTCCAAGGTGTCCTGTGGTCCAATTTTGGTGTCGGTGGTGCATTTTTGGGCATTTGTGAAATTTTCGTGCGAAAATAACACTTTTGGGTTTTGGTGCACCGTGATCCCTAGTGCATTCTTATGCATAAAAAACCATAATGCTTGGAGAACTTTTAAGTATTGAGGTCCGAGGTGCCTCGTGGTCCAATTTTGGGGCCCGTGGTGCATTTTCTTCCCATTGCACAATTTTCGTGCGAAAACAAGACTTTTGGGTTTTGGTGCCTCGTGATCCCTGGTGCAATCTTATGCTTAAAAAACTATAATGCTCGGAACACCTTTCAGTTTTGAGGTCCATGGTGCCCCGTGGTCCAATTTTGGTACCGGTGGTGCATTTTCGGCCCATTGTGCAATTTTCGTGCTAAAATAAGACTTTTGGGTTTTGGTGCCCCGTGATCCAACTTTGGTGCCCATGGTGCATTTTCAGTCCATTGTGCAATTTTTGTGCTAAAAGAAGACTTTTGGGTTTTGGTGCCTCATGATCCCTGGTGCATTCTTATGCGTAAAAAACTATAATGCTCGAAACACTGTTTAGTTTTGAGGTCCAAGGTGTCCCGTGGTCCAATTTTGGTGCCGGTGATTTTTGGGCATTTGTGAAATTTTCGTGCGAAAATAACAGTTTTGGGTTTTGGTGCGCCGTGATCCCTAGTGCATTCTTATGCATAAAAAACCATAATGCTTGGACCACTTTTAAGTATTGGGGTCCGAGGTGTCTCGTGGTCCAATTTTGGCGTCCGTGGTGCATTTTTGGCCCATTTGCGCAATTTTAGTACGAAAATAAGACTTTTAGGTTTTGGTGCCCCGTGATTCATGGTGCATCCTTATGTATAAAAAACCATAATGCTCGGAACACTTTTCAGTTTTGAGGTCCGCGGTTCCTCGTGGTCCAATTTTCGTGCCGGTGGTGCATTTTCGGCCATTTGTGCATTTTTCGTGCGAAAATAAGACTTTTGGGTTTTGGTGCCCCGTGATCCCTGGTGTATTCTTAGGCATAAAAAACTATAATGCTCTGAGCGCTTTTAAGTATTGAGGTCCGAGGTTGCCCGTGGTCCAATTTTGGTGCCCGTGGTGCATTTTTAGCCCGTTGTGCAATTTTCGTGCGAAAATAAGACTTTTGGATTTTGGTGCCCCATGATCCCTGGTGCATTCTTATGCATAAAAAACCATAATGCTCGGAGGAGTTTTCTGTTTTGAGGTCCGAGGTGCCCCGTGGTCAAATTTTGGTGCCCGTGATGCTTTTTTGGCCCATTGTGCAATTTTCGTGCGAAAATAAGACTTTTGGTTTTGGTGCCCCGTGTTCCCTGGTGCATTCTTATGAATAAAAACCATAATGCTCTGAGAACTTTTAAGTTTTGAGGTCGGAAGTGCCCCGTGGTCAAATTTATGTGCCCGTGGTGCATTTTTGACCTATTGTGCAGTTTCGTGCGAAAATATGACTTTTGGGTTTTGGTGTCCTGTGATCCATGGTGCATTCTTATGCATAAAAAACCATAATTCTAGGAACACTTTTCAGTTTCCAAGTCCGTGGTGCCCTGTGCTCCAATTTTGTTCATGTGGTGCATATTCGGCCATTTGTGCAATTTTAGTGAGAAAATAAGAGTTTTGGGTTTTGGTGCTCCGTGATCCCTTGTGCTTTCTAATGTATAAAAAACCATAATGCTCGGAGCACTTTGAAGTTTTGAGGTCCGACGTGCCCCGTGGTACAATTTTGGTGCGCGTAGTGCATTTTTTGGCCCATCTTGCAATTTTCATGCAAAAATAAGGCTTTTGCGGTTTGGTGCCCCATAACCCCTGATGCATTCTTATGCATAAAAAACCATAATGCTCAGAGCACTTTTCAGTTTTGAGGTCCGAGGTGCCCCGTGGTCCAATTTGGGTGCCCGTGGTGCATTTTCGGCCCATTGTGCAATTTTGGTGCGAAAATAAGACTTTTGGGTTTTGGTGCCCCGTGATCCCTGATGCATTCTTATGCATAAAAAACCATAATGCTCATAATACTTTTCAGTTTTCATGAGGTAAGATTTGTGAGTGTTAGCATCTATAAAATAAAAGAGAAGCCATGAGAATAAAGAAAAGGAACTCTAGAATATAGAGTCAGCCTAGAGTCCTTGGAACACTCACTGAGACATTATGTCTCATCCCTTTTAGTTTCATGTTTTTACAGGTTAAGCAGGCGGATGCTTCATGAGAGAAGCTTGGAGCATAGAGCTACTTTCCGGGAGGAAGATGTTGTTAGTATAGTTTTTTTGTATAATTCCCAATGGATGGGAATTTAGTTTAGGTTTTATGTATCCTGCTTATGTCTTGTACGACACATAAGCACCAAGAGCTTTGTACTAGATCTATTTCATATAATATAAGTTTAAGTTTTAATTTTTGCATAGTTAACTCTGATATTCTTATATACTAATTTCTATTAATTTAGCAATATAAGGAGATAAAGGTAATATCCTCTAGGGTGTTACATTTTGGTATCAGAGCGGTTCGATTCAAATCGGACTGTGGTTAGTATCGTTAGATTAGATTGTATGTTCTAACAAGATAGTTAGATTTGTTGAGTGAAATAGTTGTCTATCATGCTATAGATCCTGATTTTCTTTGACATGGGATATTGAGACTGATCACCTCAATACTTTGTGCATTGCATGTAGGAATTATGGCAGGTAGAAATCGAGGCCTAGGACAGTCATCCTGGAATCCTTTAGGACCAATCCCACCAAACCAAGCAAACCTTAGATGGGAAACCTTTGGGAGAGCAGAGAGTACCCATAGTAGGCAAACTGTAGGAAACCAAAGTTCAAGATTTATGGATTTCCATAGTAGGAAACCACCATCCTTTAGAGGCTGTAGTCCCGCAAAGGCAAGACTATAGTTGAGGGAGATAGAGAGGATCCTTGAGGGAGTATCTTGCTCATCTGAGCAGAGGGTGGCTGATGCCTCATTCATGTTAGAAGATGAGGCTGAGTTTTAGTGGAGAGGTGTGAAGGATAAGATGAATTTTTTTTCCGGAATACCCTTGGAGTAGGAAAACTTCAAGGCAGTATTTTTGGAAAAGTACATCATAAGTAGTGAGAGACCACAAAAGGAAGTTCAGAGTACGCAGCGAAAGCGTACTTCTAGGGAAAGAGAGGATTCAGAATCCTACCAATCTAAGAGACCAAAGAAAAAAAAATAGGTTTAAGGACAAGGGAGCGCAACCTTCAAGAAACCCAAGAGCTGAGGGATATCCCAAATGTGGTAAGCACCACAAGGGAAGAGAAAGGAACCAATTAAGCTAATACCTTTAGCCACAGTTTGGCCTTCTACCCTATGTGTTAGAAGGATAAACCAAGATGATGGACCTACCCTAGGTATGTGTTCCCAAACCAACCTTTTGTTTGTCATATGCTTTCATAGTAGCATATTTCTTTTGGTTGTTGAACATCCTAGAAACATAGTGTTTCTTGTTTTCTTGGATGTGTAGCAAGTTTCTCTATGTTTTGCAATACATGTTTTCTGTGTTTGATATTATGGCCCTTAAATGGGAATGATGTGATACTTAATGTGGTTTGTTCCTAGACCAATCAAGTTATGTTTTGATGTGATAGATGGTTTGTGTTGTTTCATCTGCCTGGTGAGTTTTCTGAGTTTCAGGTGAGCTTGTCAGGGAGAGGACATAGAGCTAGCTACATGTTTACCTTTGGAATGAGAAGTAGAATATAGTTAACCTCAGATGAGTTAGTAGCAACCTGGTTTCAGATAGCCAAACCTCATAAGATAATAGCGAGCCCTACATATTAGAAATCCCTCCCAATACCTTAAGATGAGGATAGAAGATATAGATAGAATCTCCAACCTAAGTAGTGTTTGGAATGGGAAAAGGTAGAGCCGCTTAGGAGAGATGAACCTTAAGAAGTTGCATAGAGCAGAAGCCTATAATAACAGAGTTTCCTAGTAACACATATCTCTTAGGTAAACACCTAAGCTAAGGATTACTTTTACTAGAAGTTATGTTCAAAGGTTAAACCTAGAATAGAGGAAGGAAATGGTGATGGATACCTAGTAGATAGAACAAACCTATTTTTATGATTAGCTCTAGTTTAAGAATTTGAGGAGTCCTTAAAGACTTTGAGGAGTAGAACCAAAGTGGAGTTAAGAGGAAATTACCAAACCCTATATAGTTAAGGTTAGCTTGAACAAACCAAGAGGACTAGAATGAGATAGAAACTCTTTTTAGCTAAAGAGAGAACCTAAGGGGTATGATTGGTGAAGGAGTAGAATGGTTATGGTAAGTATTTACCCAATAGTTACCAACCTAGTTATAGCCTAAGATTGAGAGTAAAAGAGTATAGAACCCTTTTAGTGAAAAGGAGGTAGTTTTCTCGAAAAGGAGTTAAGAAAGAGTCAGAGATCCTTTTTAAGGATTGAACCTAGTTCTAGAAACCTTTAGTAAGATGAAATTGAATATGGTGGAGGAAGTAAAGTAGTTAGGGAACCTTTGGGAGACTTCGAGAATAGGATTTTCTTGAGTTATTGAGAGATAGACCACCTAAGAGTTGAGACAAAGACAAAAGGCATAGGACAAGAACGTGAGAACGAAGAATTATCATTGGACAAGTAGTTTGGGAGAAGCCTACTCAATGCTTTAGAGAAATATAGTGGTTACAATCATAGGAGAGTAGAAATCTAAGTTTGGATATCGCATCAGATGGACCTTAGGATTAAGTTTTCCCTAAGTAAAGTTAAGAGAGAATCTTATAACCTTTTGAGGAGTAGAGACCTAGAATGGGTTAGTGGAGGAAAAATAGTTGTTTAGAAGTGTTATGAGAGGATTAGATCTAAGAAAGCCTTATGCCTAAGAGAAGGTAGTAGGTTTTTCTTAAGATAGAACCCAAACTAGTGTGGTGTTAGATCATAAGCAACCTATAGTGATCCTAGGAATGTGAGTTTCTAGGAAAGATTAGAATTAAAAATGGATGGTTAGTTTGGCCATGGCCTTAGTTAGAATAGCTCTAAGAGCAAGATTCCTTAGGATGTTGGAAGTAGAGATGTATGGGGATATGAGGATATAATGGAGGTTCAATTTTCGAGGACGAAAGCCTTTTTAAGGTGGGGAGAAATGTAACATCCCCAATTTACGGACCTTAGAAATAAATAATAAAGAGATATTTTTATGGAATAGTTTTGTATTTAATGGTTAAAGGATACCCTTAAGCATTATTAATAATAGTTACCTTATAATAAGATACAATAGAAATAAGATAATAGGACCTTGATGGAGAGCCAAGACCCAAGGAGGGCCAAGGCTCACTAAGCAGCACACATACACCACGGTTTAAATAGAAAGGAGAAGGGAGAGTTAGAGAGAGAAAGAATAAAGAAAGGGAAAGGTAGAGAGAAGGAGGAGAAGAGGAAGGAGGAGATGGAGCAGAGATATAAAGACCCAGTGCCGGGAACTCATCTCTACGTGTCCCGGGAGGTGAGTGCTTCCCCCTAGTCCCTTCCTATTCCCTTGATTTGTACGTTTTCCCCTTTTTCTCTTTTGAACCTTAGGTTTGGAGATTTCAGGTTTTTGGTGATTTTGATTGATTAAGGGGTTTTTCGGGTAAATCAATCGGTTGGAAATGTAATAAAAGTGTTTAGGATTTGATTTTGTATGATTGGGATGAGTGGGTATGCCATTAATAGCCATGGAGCTCGCAGGTCGCAACCCATTTTCGTTTGGGCCCAGCCGAAATTTGGTTCAGCTGGGCCGGAATGCGTTAGAATGGAGAAAATAAGCTTCAGGAGAGTTTCGGCCCAGCCGAAACTTGGTGCAGCTGGGCCAAAATGTGGCAGAGGAGAAATTAGCTCTAGGAGAGTTTTTGCCCAGCCGAAACTTGGTGCAGCTGGGCCGAAATGTGACAGAGGAGCAATGAACAAATTTAAGGGAACTCCGGCTGGGCCGCGATTTTTGGACGGCTGGGCTAGAATTTTATATTTTTTTAAATTCTCTTAAAATATTTCCCTTTTTGAGTATTTAAATGACTTTAAATATTTATGCAAATGATGTATGAATTATTGATGAGATGATGATATGTTTATCTTTTTCTCTACATGAGTCACTTAGACTTGTGCTTTTCTTATGAAAATATAGTGATGTGCATTTGATTTATCAATGTTGAATTATAAATAATTATGTTAAGTTGAGGTATTTATATGTACATGAAGAAATATAAATCACTATTTGTTGAATGTGATATTAAAGAAATTACAATGTTTTGAGAAATATCTTAATAAGAAAGATGCTTGTAATAAGATTTGAGATACCCTCTGATAGAGGACTAAAAAGTTATAAGAGGAGATTAAACTGGAGCCCAGTCTTAGAATAGGAGTTTATGTATTTGGGCCTTTTTAGTTATTTGGACTTTTATTAATGGGCCTTGGGCCTTTAGGTTCATAGTTATAAATAGGGCCAAATGTGATTTCTGTAAGCAGTTTTGACTCTTATTGGAATGAAGCTTTAGGCTTTTTGTGAGAGGAAACTCTCTAAGTTCTTAGGAACTACTCTTGGTTCTTATCTTTGAATTTCCATATTCAAAGTGGCGAATCTTCCTCGACTTATCAATCCTTAGGGATTGTGGCGTCGTTCTTTCCATCTCTTGACCTCAATTCGCTTTTCCTTTTTGTTCCCAAATTTTTATTCTTGAATTTTTTATCATTTGAGATGCTGAATTTGTGATCCGTAGAGGGGTTCTTATCATTTGGTAATCAGAGCTAGATTTAGCATCATTTTCGCACTGTTCATCGGCGGCGCGCACTGTTCATCGCGGCGTCGGCACTGTTCATCACCGGTGTTACTGTTCATCGGTTCTGTGGCGGTACTGTTCATCGACGTGGAACACTGTTCACCGCCCCCTGTCCACCGTACGTACTGCTAATCGTTGTACTGTTCACCGGCGCGGCACTGTTCATCCCGATCGTGGCACTGTTCATATCGCGGTACTGTTCATGTTTCGGTACTGTTCATTTGATTTGTGATTTTTATTGTTTTGATCCATATTTTTTGGATTGTGTTGTGTTTAATTTGAGTCCAAATCTGCACATTGCAATTCTGAGATTTGAATTTGGGGAAGAACATTCATAGTGTTCATGTGTGTTCTTGAGAGTCTTTGGCAAAACCCTTGTGTTTGATCCATAAAAATTTGAATTAAGTGAGTTTGGGTGTTTTTCATAAATATTAAATAGTTTGAGGACTTATTAGCCAAAGAAAAGGACTTAAAGATAAAAAAAGAAAATATTGGGGCAAAAGTGCAAAAAGAAAAGGTTTAGGGGCCCAAGTGCAATTATGAAAAGTTTAGGGGCCAAAGTGTAAAAAAAAAAGTCAAAAAAAAAAATTAAAAATTATACCATTAGAAAGAAAAAAATCTGCCCTATAAGAAGTCCTTCTACACCATTGCTTAATTCTTTCTTTTTCATACACTTTTATGCCATTTTAGGTCTCTTGAATACACTAGTTCTTCATAAAGTTGAAAATTTGAGTTTCTTAGTTTTGTGTTGCTCTTATTCTTGTGTCTTCTAGTCTTGTCTTTGCTTGGCATTCTATTTTGAGTTGTCCCTTTCATTTCTTTTAGCTTTTATTGCTTGTCTTCTAAATTTCCTTGGTTTTGTCTTAGAGTTTTCTTATTTTGGACTCTTGAGTTGAGTTTGGATTTGTTACATCTTTCACTTTGAATACAAATTCTTGATTGTGATTGAGAGTGCTTCTTAAGGACTAAAGAGGAGTTTGAGTGGAAAAAGGCAAGTGTTCACATTATAGAAAAAGCCTTAAAAGAGAGAAACACGAGTGGACTTTGAGTGAAACACGTGAGAAGAGTGGTGAGGTCCATAATTCTATTGTTTGTGCTAACCACTTTCTTGCAGGAATGTGTTCTTCACCTTATCATGGAAGTGATGGAGGTTTTAGGGAAGTTGAGATTCAAAAGGATAACGTATTTCAAACTAGATGCTTGGTTTTAGGGAATGTGTGTTCTTTGATTATTGATGGGAGTAGTTGCATTAATGTGGCTAGCACTAGATTGGTTAGCAAACTTAATCTTCAAACCACCCCACACCCTAAACCTTATTGCTTGAAAATGCCATGTGAAGAAGTTGAGTTGGTTGTAACCCAACAAGTGTTGGTGAGCTTTAACATTGGAAAATATAGAGATGATGTGTTGTGTGATGTAGCTCCCACAGAAACATGTCATATGTTGTTAGGTAACCCTTGGCAAGTTGAAAAAAATGTGAAACATCATGGGGAGACCAACAAGATCTCTTTTGTACATGAGGGACACAAGGTCAAACTTGCATTACTTTCACCTGAGGAAGCAAGTGAGGATCAAATTAAGTTGAAAAAGAAAATAGAACAGGAGAGAAAAGAGTTACAAGAAAAGGAAATAAAAGAAAAAGAAATGAGAGAAAAAGAGTTGAGAGAAAAAGAAAAAGAGATGAGAGGAAGAGAAATAATTGAAAAAGAGAGTGAAAAAGAGAGAGTAAAAGATAAAGAGAATTCTGATTATTCTTGTTTTTATTCTAACTCTTTGTTTGATTGTGAAGATTCTCTTTTGAAAGAAATTGAAGAGGAGTCCTCAAAGGGGGAGTGCAAAACTCTAATTTCTTCTCTTAAATTGGATTGTGGATTTTATTCTTCTTGTGCACCTAGTCATGTAAATTCTTTTGTTTTGATGCCTAGGGAAGAATTGTTCATCAAGGATCAATGGGCAAAACAATTTGGAGAAGAAGTGGTTGCATGTGAGGAACAAGGCAATCATTGGGAGGAGAAGATTTTGACCGACAACATTTTTCAACCTAGTGGTTTAATGGATGTGTTCATCCAAAATGCTATTGATGTGCATGTGACTTATGTTTTGCATAATACTTTTGATTTACATGCTGCATTTGTTTGGCATAAACTTGTTTTAGTTAATGGTGTGAAGCCTTTGGTACTTGAGATGGATTTAATTTTCATGAAGTTTGATGGTTTCTTTAGGCTTGTATTTGATCCTGGAGGATTGACATATAAGCACATAGATAATAAGAGATTTGCCTTTTTTACAGGGTTTAAGTCTCAATAGAGATAGGATTTATTTTATTTTATTTTTATTCCATATTATCTCAAAACTAAAACATGTGTCTCTTGTGTTGCTTTTGTGTTGTAGGTACCTTGGCTCCAAATTCGAGGTCGAATTTCCTTCAAGAAGGAGGGAATGATAGAGGACTAAAAAGCTATAAGAGGAGATTAAACTGGAGCCCAGTCTTAGAATAGGAGTTTATGTATTTGGGCCTTTTTAGTTATTTGGACTTTTATTAATGGGCCTTGGGCCTTTAGGTTCATAGTTATAAATAGGGCCAAATGTGATTTCTGTAAGCAGTTTTGACTCTTATTGGAATGAAGCTTTAGGCTTTTTGTGAGAGGAAACTCTCTAAGTTCTTAGGAACTACTCTTGGTTCTTATCTTTGAATTTCCATATTCAAAGTGGCGACTCTTCCTCGACTTATCAATCCTTAGGGATTGTGGCGTCGTTCTTTCCATCTCTTGACCTCAATTCGCTTTTCCTTTTTGTTCCCAAATTTTTATTCTTGAATTTTTTATCATTTGAGATGCTGAATTTGTGATCTGTAGAGGGGTTCTTATCACCCTCTTTGGGTGATGGGAGGGGTTCCGTCACTTTCCATCCCCAAGGATGTGGTAAAGGCCCCTCGGACCAGAGGGGGATATACATACGAGGTCATGGCAAAAAGCAAGGGGGACGCTCCTTGGAAGTTTGAGCTCAATACTTGTCATAGGACGGAAAATACAAAGAAAGTAGTAATGTTAAGTAAGCAATGGTTGATGCCTAAGTTTATGTTTGTGATGTGTACATGGGTCTTGAAGATGTTTTGTTATGTATATTAATATCTTTTGGCTTATTACTTTTGAGATACTTGGTTATGTAACTATTCTTTTAGTATAGGGTTCCGTACAATTGGGAAATGCCCTTTGATATGTATATGATGAGGTTACTTGAGAATGATGTATGACTTTTAACAATGAAATTCTTGAGTAATGATATCATATATGTTTCATTTTTATTATCCGCATTTGATGGTTAAAATGTAAAGCTAAGGGTAATACCCCAGGGTGTTACATCATGAGCCTAGTTGTTAGGTGACTGATGTAAGATAAGTCTAGACATTAGATGAGGATGTGTGTAGCTGTTTACTACCCTTAGAGGCAGGAAAAAGGTTACAGTTAAACCCTAGAAAGCTAATGTAAGCTACCCAGAGAGGTAGTCAAATGTTATGCCTCACAAGAGAGGTGATGTAAGCCCAAGTTGGGCAAGTTACAGCAAGGAAAGGTTACACATGTTCCCATCCAATGTTATAGAAAAGTGAGACCCCAGTGAGTAGTCAAGAAGAAAAGAATGATGTCTAGGTGCCTTAGTGCACTAGTGGCCTTAAATTTGGCATGGGAAACCAATTCTAAGTGCCTAAGTAGCATGCATGATGAGGTAAGAGTTGTGAGTGTTAGCATCTATAAAATAAAAGAGAAGCATGAGAATAAAGAAAAGGAACTCTAGAATATAGAGTCAGCCTAGAGTCCTTGGAACACTCACTGAGACATTATGTCTCATCCCTTTTAGTTTCATGTTTTTACAGGTTAAGCAGGCGGATGCTTCATGAGAGAAGCTTGGAGCATGGAGCTGCTTTCCGGGAGGAAGATGTTGTTAGTATAGTTTTTTTGTACAATTCCCAATGGATGTGAATTTAGTTTAGGTTTTATGTATCCTGCTTATGTCTTGTACGGCACATAAGTGCCAAGAGCTTTGTACTAGATCTATTTCATATAATATAAGTTTAAGTTTTAATTTTTGCATAGTTAACTCTGATATTCTTATATGCTAATTTCTATTAATTTATCAATATAAGGAGATAAAGGTAGTATCCTCTAGGGTGTTACAATAAGACTTTTGAGTTTTGGTGCCCCGTAATCCCTGGTGCATTCTTATGCATAAAAAGCCATAATGCTCGGAGCACTTTTCAGTTTTGAGGTGCGAGGTGCCCCGTGGTCTAATTTTGGTGCCTGTGGTGCATTTCGGCCCAATGTCCAATTTTCGTGCGAAAATAAGACTTTTGGGTTTTGGTGCCCCATGATCCCTAGTGCATTCTTATGCATTAAAAACCATAATGCTCAGAGTTCTTTTCAGTTTTGAGGTCCAAGGTGCACTGTGGTCCAATTTTAGTGCCAATGGTGCATTTTCAGCCCACTGTGCAATTTTCGTGCGAAAATAAGACTTTTGGGTTTTGGTGCCCCGTGATCCCTGGTGCATTCTTATGCATAAAAAACCATAATGGTCGGAGCACTTTTCAATTTTGAGGTCTGAGGTGCCCCTCGTTCCAATTTTGGTGCCCGTGGTGCATTTTCGGCCCATTATGCAATTTTGTGCGAAAATAAGACATTTGGGTTTTGATACCCTATTATCCTTGGTGCTTTCTTATGCCTAAAAAACCATAATGCTCGGAACACTTTTCAGTTTTGAGGTCCGTGGTGCCCCGTGATCCCTAGTACATTCTTATGCATAAAAAACCATAATGCCCATAGTACTTTTCAGTTTTGAGGTCCGAGGTGCCTCGTGGTCCAATTTTGGTGACCATGGTGCATATTCGGCCCTTTGTGCAATTTTCGTGCGAAAATAAGACTTTTGGGTTTTGGTGCCCCGTGATGTTTGGTGCATTCTTATGCATAAAAAACCAAAATGCTTGGAACACTTTTCAGTTTTGAGGTCCTTGGTGCCCCGGGGTCCAATTTTGGTGCACATGGTGCATTTACGGCCCATTGTGCAACTTTCGTGCGAAAATAAGACTTTTGGTGCCTCATGATCCTGGATGCATTCTTATGCTTAAAAAACCATAATGCTTGGAACACTTTTCAGTTTTGAGGTGCGTGGTGCCCCGCTGTCCAATTTTGGCGCCGGTGTTGCATTTTTGGCCATTTGTGCGCTTTTCGTGCCAAAATAAGACTTTTGGGTTTTGGTGACCTGTGAACAATGGTGCATTCTTTTGCATAAAAAACCATAATGCTCATAGCACTTTTCAGTTTTGCGGTCTGAGGTGCCTTGTGGTCCAATTTTGGTGACCATGGTGCATTTTCGGCCCTTTGTACAATTTTCGTGCGAAAATAAGACTTTTGGGTTTTGGTGCCCCATGATCCTTGGTGCATTCTTATGCATAAAAAACAATAATGCTCACAACACTTGTCAGTCTTGAGGTTCGTGGTGCCCCATGGTCCAATTTTGGTGCTGGGGGAGCATTTTCGGCCTTTCGTGCAATTTTTGTACGAAAATAAGACTATTGGGTTTTGGTGCCCCGTGATCCCTATTGCATTCCTATGCATAAAACGCCATAATGCTCATAGCACCTTTCAGTTTTGAGGTCCGAGGTTCCCCATTGTCCAATTTTGGTGCCAGTAATGCATTTTCAGCCATTTGTGCAATTTTGGTGCGAAAATAAGACTTTTGGGTTTTGGTCTCGCATGATCCCTGGTGCATTCTTATGCATAAAAAACCATCATTCTTGGAGCACTTTTCAGTTTTGAGGTCTGAGGTGCCCCGTGGTCCAATTTTGGTGCTGGTAATGCATTTTCGGCCATTTGTGCAATTTCCGTGCGAAAATAAGACTTTTGGATTTTGGTGCCCCACGATCCCTGGTGCATTCTTATGCATAAAAAACCAAAATGCTTGGAGTACTTTTCAGTTTTGAGGTATGTGCAGCTCCGTGGTCCAATTTTGCTGTCGGTGATGAATTTTTAGCCATTTGTGAAACTTTCGTGCGAATATAAGACTTTTGGGTTTTGGTGCCCCGTGATCCCTGGTGCATTCTTATGCATAAAAAACCATAATGCTCGGAGAACTTTTCAGTTTTGAGGTCCGAGGTGCCCCGTGGTCCAATTTCGGTGCCCGTGGTGCAGTTTCGGCCCATTGTGCATATTTCGTGCGAAAATAAGACTTTTGGGTTTTGGTGCCTCGTGATCCCTGGTGCATTCTTATGCATAAAAAACCATAATGCTCAGAACACTTTTCAGTTTTGAGGTCCGTGGTGCGCCGTGGTCCAATTTTGGTGCCGATGGTGCATTTTCGGCCATTTGTGCAATTTTCGTGCGAAAATAAGACTTTTGGGTTTTGGTGCCCCGTGATCCATAGTGCATTGCAATGCATAAAAAATGAAATTGCTCGGACCACTTTTAAGTATTGAGGTGCTAGGTGCCCCGTGGTTCAATTTTGGTATCCGTGGTGCATTTTCAGCCCATTTTGCAATTTTCTGCGAAAATAAGACTTTTTGGTTTCGGTGCCCCGTCATTCCTGGTGCAGTCTTATGCATAAACAGCCATAACACTCAGTTTTGATGTCCGAGGTGGCTCGTGGTCCAATTTTGGTGCCCATGGTGCATTTTCGGCCCATTGTGCAATTTTCGTCCGAAAATAAGACTTTTGGATTTTGCTGCCCCCGTGATCCCCGGTGCATTCTTATGCATAAAAAACCATATTGCTCGAAGCACTTTCATGTTATGAGGTCTGAGGTGCCCCGTGGTCCAATTTTGGTGCCCGGGGTGTATTTTCGACCCATTGTGCAATTTTCGTGCAAATATAAGACTTTTGGGTTTTGGTGCCCCTGGATCCCTGGTGCATTCTTATGCATAAAAAACCATCATGCTCAGAGCACTTTTCAGTTTTGAGGACCAAGGTGCCCCGTGGCCCAATTTTTGTGCCTTGTGATCCCTAGTACATTCTTATGCATAAAAAACCATAATGCTCATAGTACTTTTCAGTTTTGAGGTCCGAGGTGCCTCGTGGTCCAATTTTGGTGACCATGGTGCATATTCGGCCCTTTGTGCAATTTTCGTGCGAAAATAAGACTTTTGGGTTTTGGTGCCCCGTGATGCTTGGTGCATTCTTATCCATAAAAAACCAAAATGCTTGGAGCACTTTTCAGTTTTGAGGTCTGTGGTGCCTCGTGGTCCAATTTTGGTGTCAGTGATGCATTTTCGGCCGTTTGTGAAACTTTCGTGCGAATATAAGACTTTTGGGTTTTGGTTCCTCGTGATCCCTGGTGCATTCTTATGCATAAAAAACCATAAAGCTCAGAGCACTTTTCAGTTTTGAGGTCCAAGGCGCCCCGTGGTCCAATTTTGGTGCCCGTGGTGGATTTTCGGCCCATTGTGCAATTTTGTGCGAAAATAAGACTTTTGGGTTTTTGTACCCCATGATCCCTAGTCCTTTCTTATGCATAAAAAACCATAATGCTCAGAACACTTTTCAGTTTTGAGGTCCTTGGTGCCCCGGGGTCCAATTTTGGTGCATATGGTGCATTTAAGGCCTATTGTGCAACTTTCGTGCGAAAATAAGACTTTTGGTGCCTCATGATCCTGGATGCATTCTTATGCTTAAAAAACCATAATGCTTGGAACACTTTTCAGTTTTGAGGTGCGTGGTGCCCCGCTGTCCAATTTTGGCGCCGGTGTTGCATTTTTGGTCATTTGTGCGATTTTCGTGCCAAAATAAGACTTTTGGGTTTTGGTGACCTGTGAACAATGGTGCATTCTTTTGCATAAACAACCATAATCCTCATAGCACTTTTCAGTTTTGCGGTCTGAGGTGCCTTGTGGTCCAATTTTGGTGACTATGGTGCATTTTCGGCCCTTTGTGCAATTTTCGTGCGAAAATAAGACTTTTCGGTTTTGGTGCCCCATGATCCTTGGTGCATTCTTATGCATAAAAAACAATAATGCTCAGAACACTTGTCAGTCTTGAGGTTCGTGGTGCCCCGTGGTCCAATTTTGGTGCTGGGGGTGCATTTTCGCCCCTTCGTGCAATTTTTGTACGAAAATAAGACTATTGGGTTTTGGTGCCCCGTGATCCCTATTGCATCCCTATGCATAAAACGCCATAATGCTCAGAGCACCTTTCAGTTTTGAGGTCCGAGGTGCCCCTTTGTCCAATTTTGGTGTCAGTAATGCATTTTCGGCCATTTGTGCAATTTTGGTGCGAAAATAAGACTTTTGGGTTTTGGTGTCGCATGATCCCTCGTGCATTGTTATGCATAAAAACCATCATTCTTGGAGCACTTTTCAGTTTTGAGGTCTGACGTGCCCCGTGGTCCAATTTTGGTGCCGGTAATGCATTTTCGGCCATTTGTGCAATTTTCGTGCGAAAATAAGACTTTTGGATTTTGGTGCCCCATGATCCCTGGTGCATTCTTATGCATAAAAAACCAAAATGCTTCGAGTACTTTTCAGTTTTGAGGTCTGTGCAGCTCCGTGGTCCAATTTTGGTGTCGGTGATGAATTTTTGGCCATTTGTGAAACTTTCGTCCGAATATAAGACTTTTGGGTTTTGGTGCCCCGTGATCCCTGGTGCATTCTTATGCATAAAAAACCATAATACTCGGAGAACTTTTCAGTTTTGAGGTCCGAGGTGCCCCGTGGTCCAATTTCGGTGCCCGTGGTGCAGTTTCGGCCCATTGTGCATATTTCGTGCGAAAATAAGACTTTTGGGTTTTGGTGCGTCGTGATCCCTGGTGCATTCTTATGCATAAAAAACCATAATGCTCAGAACACTTTTCAGTTTTGAGGTCCGTGGTGCGCCGTGGTCCAATTTTGGTGCGGATGGTGCATTTTCGGCCATTTGTAGAATTTTCGTGCGAAAATAAGACTTTTGGGTTTTGGTGCCCCGTGATCCATAGTGCATTGCAATGCATAAAAAATGAAATTGCTCGGACCACTTTTATGTGTTGAGGTGCTAGGTGCCCCGTGGTTCAATTTTGGTATCCGTGCTAGGTGCTCGGACCACTTTTTGATTTTGGTGCCCCGTCATTCCTGGTGCAGTCTTATGCATAAAAAACCATAATGCTCAAAGGACTTTTCAGTTTTGATGTCCGAGGTGGCTCGTGGTCCAATTTTGGTGCCCATGGTGCATTTTCGGCCCGTTGTGCAATTTTCGTTCGAAAATAAGACTTTTGGATTTTGCTGCCCTCGTGATCCCCGGTGCATTCTTATGCATAAAAAACCATATTGCTCGAAGCACTTTCATGTTATGAGGTCTGAGGTGCCCCGTGGTCCAATTTTGGTGCCCGTGGTGTATTTTCGACCCATTGTGCAATTTTCGTGCGAATATAAGACTTTTGGGTTTTGGTGCCCCTGGATCCCTGGTGCATTCTTATGCATAAAAAACCATATTGCTCGAAGCACTTTCATGTTATGAGGTCTGAGGTGCCCCGTGGTCCAATTTTGGTGCCCGTGGTGTATTTTCGACCCATTGTGCAATTTTCGTGCGAATATAAGACTTTTGGGTTTTGGTGCCCCTGGATCCCTGGTGCATTCTTATGCATAAAAAACCATCATGCTCAGAGCACTTTTCAGTTTTGAGGACCAAGGTGCCCCGTGGCCCAATTTTTGTGCCTTGTGATCGCTGGTGCATTCTTATGCATAAAAAACCATAATGCTCGAAGCACTTTTATGTTTTGAGGTCTGAGGTGCCCCGGGGTCCAATTGTGGTGCCCGTGGTGCATTTTTGGCCCAATGTGCAATTTTCGTGGGAAAATAAGACTTTTGGCTTTTGGTGCCCCGTGATCCCTGGTGCATTCTTATGCATAGAAAACCGTAATGCTGAGAGTACTTTTCAGTTTTGAGGTCCAAGGTGCCCCGTGGTACAACTTTGGTACCCGTGATGCATTTTCAGCCCGTTGAGCAATTTTCGTATGAAAATAAGACTTTTGGGTTTTGGTGCCCCGTGTTCCCTTTTGCCTTCTTAGTCATAAAAAAGCTAATGCTCGGAACACTTTTCAGTCTTGAGGTTCGTGGTGCCTCGTGGTCAAATTTTGGTGCCCGTGGTGCATTTTCGGCCCATTGTGCAATTTTCGTCCGAAAATAAGACTTTTGGATTTTGGTGCCCCGGTGATCCCCGGTGAATTCTTATGCATAAAAAACCATAATGCTCAGAGCACTTTTATGTTTTGAGGTCTGAGGTGCCCCATGGTCGAATTTTGGTGCCCGTGGTGCGTTTTCGGGTGAAAATAAGACTTTTGGGTTTTGGTGCCCCACGATCCCTGGTGCATTCTTATGCATAAAAAACCATAATGCTTGGCGAACTCTTTAGTTGTGAGGACTGTGGAGCCCAGTGGTCCAATTTTGGTGCCGATGGTGCATTTTCGGCCCATTGTGCAATTTTCGTGTGAAAAATAACACTTTTGGGTTTTGGTTCCCTGTGATCCCTGTTGCATTCTTATGCCTAAAAAACTATAATGCTCGGAACACTTTTCAGTCTTGAGGTTCGTGGTGCCCCCGTGGTCCAATTTTGTAGCCGGGGGTGGATTTTCGACCCATTGTGCAATTTTCGTGCGAAAATAAGACTTTTCGGTTTTGGTGCCCCGTGATCCCTGGTGCATTCTTATGCAAAAAAACCATAATGCTCAGATCACTTTTCAATTTTGAGGCCCAAGGTGCCCCGTGGCCCAATTTTGGTGCCCATGATGCATTTTCGGCCCATTGTGCAATTTTCGTGCGAAAATAAGACTTTTGGGTTTTGGTGCCCCATGATCCCTGGTGCATTCTTATGCATAAAAAACCAAAAGGCTAAGAGGACTTTTATGTTTAGAGGTCTGAGGTGCCCCGTGGTCCAATTTTGGTGCCCGTGGTGCATTTTCGGCCCATTGTGCAATTTTCGTGCGAAAATAAGACTTTTGGGTTTTGGTTCCCCGTGATCCCTGGTGCATTCTTATGTATAAAAAACCGTAATGCTTATAGCACTTTTCAGTTTTGAGGTCCAAGGTGCCCCGTGGTTAAAATTTGGTACCCGTGATGCATTTTCGGCCCGTTGAGCAATTTTCGTGTGAAAATAAGACTTTTGGATTTTGGTACCCCGTGATCCCTGGTGCCTTCTTAATCATAAAAAACCATAATGCTCGGAACACTTTCAGTCTTGACGTTCGCGGTACCCCGAGGTCCAATTTTGGTGCCGGTGGTGCATTTTTGGCCATTTATGCAATTTTCATGCGACAATAAGACTTTTGGGTTTTGGTGCCCCGTGATCCCTAGTGCATTCTTATGCATAAAAAACCATAATGCTTGAAGCACTTTTCAGTTTTGAGGTCTGTGGAGCCCAATGGTCCAATTTGGGTGTCGGTGGTACATCTTCGGCCCATTGTGCAATTTTCGTGTGAAAATAAGAATTTTGGGTTTTGGTGCCCTGTAATCCCTGGTGCATTCTTATGCATAAAAAGCCATAATGCTCGAAACATTTTTCAGTCTTGAGGTTTGTGGTGCCCCCGTGGTCCAATTTTGGTGTCGGGGGTGCATTTTCGGCCATTTGTGCAATTTTCGTGCGAAAATAAGACTTTTGGGTTTTGGTGCCTCGTGATCCCTGGTGCATTCTGATGCAAAAAAACTATAATGCTCAAAGCACTTTTCAATTTTGAGGCCCAAGGTGCCCCGTGGCCCAATTTTGGTGCCCATGATGCATTTTCGGCCCATTGTGCAATTTTCGTGCGAAAATAAGACTTTTGGGTTTTGGTGCCCCATGATCCCTGGTGCATTCTTATGCATAAAAAACCAAAATGCTAAGAGGACTTTTATGTTTAGAGGTCTGAGGTGCCCCGTGGTCCAATTTTGGTGCCCGTGGTGCATTTTTGGCCCATTGTGCAATTTTCGTGCAAAAATAAGACTTTTGGGTTTTGGTTCCCCGTGATCCCTGGTGCATTCTTATGTATAAAAAACCGTAATGCTTATAGCACTTTTCAGTTTTGAGGTCCAAGGTGCCCCGTGGTTAAAATTTGGTACCCGTGATGCATTTTCGGCCCGTTGAGCAATTTTCGTATGAAAATAAGACTTTTGGATTTTGGTACCCCGTGGTCCCTGGTGCCTTCTTAATTATAAAAAACCATAATGCTCGGAACACTTTCAGTCTTGAGGTTCGCGGTACCCCGTGGTCCAATTTTGGTGCCGGTGGTGCATTTTTGGCCATTTATGCAATTTTCATGCGACAATAAGACTTTTGGGTTTTGGTGCCCCGTGATCCCTGGTGCATTCTTATGCATAAAAAACCATAATGCTTGAAGCACTTTTCAGTTTTGAGGTCTGTGGAGCCCAATGGTCCAATTTTGGTGCCGGTGGTGCATTTTCGGCCCATTGTGCAATTTTCGTGTGAAAATAAGAATTTTGGGTTTTGGTGCCCTGTAATCCCTGGTGCATTCTTAAGCATAAAAAGCCATAATGCTCGGAACATTTTTCAGTCTTGAGGTTCGTGGTGCCCCCGTGGTCCAATTTTGGTGTCGGGGCTGCATTTTCGGCCATTTGTGCAATTTTAGTGCAAAAATAAGACTTTTGGGTTTTGGTGCCCCGTGATCCCTGTTGCATTCCTATGCATAAAAAACGATAATGCTTGGAACACTTTTCAGTTTTGAGGTCTGTGGTGCCTCATGTTCCAATTTTGGTGCTGGTGGTGCATATTAGGCCATTTGTGCAATTTTCGCGCGAAAACAAGACTTTTGGGTTTTGTTGCCCCGTCATTCCTAGTGCATGCTTATGCATAAGAAACCATAATTCTCGGAACACTTTTAAGTTTTGAAGTCCGTGGTGCCCCGTGGTCCATTTTTTGTGTCAGTGGTGCATTTTCGACCATTTGAGCAATTTTCGTGCGGAAATAAGACTTTTGGGTTTTGGTGCCCCGTGATCCGTGGTGCATTCTAATTCATAAAAAACTATAATGGTCAGACCACTTTTAAGCATTGAGATTGGAGGTACCCCGTGGTCCAATTTTTGTGCCCGTGGTGCATTTTCGGCCTATTGTGCAATTTTCGTGCAAAAATAAGACTTTTGGGTTTTTCTGCCCTGTGATCCCTAGTGCATTCTTATGCATAAAAAACAATAATGCTTGGAACACTTTTCAGTCTTGAGGTTCGTGGTGCCCCCTGTGGTCCAATTTTGTTGCCGGGGGTGCATTTTCGGCCATTTTTGCAATTTTCGTGCAAAAATAAGACTTTTGGGTTTTGGTGCCCCGTGATCCCTATTGCAATCCTATGCATAAAAAACGATAATGCTTGGAACACTTTTCAGTTTTGAAGTCCGTGGTGCCTCGTGTTCCAATTTTGGTGCTAGTGGTGCATATTAGGCCATTTGTGCAATTTTCGTGCGAAAATAAGACTTTTGGGTTTTGTTGCCCCTTCATTCCAGGTGCATTCTTATGCATAAGAAACCATAATGCTCATAACACTTTTCAGTTTTGAAGTCAGTGGTGCCCCGTGGACCATTTTTTGTGTCAGTGGTGCATTTTCGGCCATTTGAGCAATTTTCGTGCGAAAATAAGACTTTTGGGTTTTGGTGCCCCGTGATCCTTGGTGCATTCTAATGCATAAAAAACCATAATGGTCAGACCACTTTTAAGCATTGAGATTGGAGCTGCCCCGTGGTCCAATTTTTGTGCCCGTGGTGCTTTTTCGGCCTATTGTGCAATTTTTGTGCAAAAATAAGACTTTTGGATTTTGGTGTCCCGTGATCCCTGGTGCATTCTTATGCATAAAAAACCATAATTCTTGGAGAACTTTTCAGTTTTGAAGTCCGTGGAGCCCAGTGGTCCAATTTTAGTGCCCGTGGTGCATTTTCGGCCCATTGTGCAATTTTCAGGTGAGAATAAGACTTTTGGGTTTTGCTACCCTGTGATCCCTAGTGCATTCTTATGCATAAAAAACTATAATTCTCGGAACACTTTTCAGTCTTGAGGTTCGTGGAGCCCCCGTGGTCCAATTTTGTTGCCGAGGGTGCATTTTTGGCCATTTTTGCAATTTTCGTGCAAAAATAAGACTTTTGGGTTTTGCTGCCCCGTGATCCCTGTTGCAATCCTATGCATAAAAAATGATAATGCTTGGAACAGTTTTTAGTTTTGAGGTCCCTGGTGCCTCGTGTTCTAATTTTGGTGCTGGTGGTGCATATTAGGCCATTTGTGCAATTTTCGCGCGAAAATAAGACTTTTGGGTTTTGTTGCCCCGTCATCCCAGGTGCATTCTTATGCATAAGAAACCATAATGCTCGGAACACCTTTCAGTTTTGAAGTCCGTGGTGCCCCGTGGTCCATTTTTTGTGTCAGTGGTGCATTTACGACCATTTGAGCAATTTTCGTGCGAAAATAAAACTTTTGGGTTTTGGTGCCCCGTGATCCTTGGTGCATTCTAATGCATAAAAAACCATAATGGTCAGACCACTTTTAAGCATTGAGATTGGAGGTGCCCCGTGGTCCAATTTTTGTGCCCGTGGTGCATTTTCGGCCTATTGTAGAATTTTCATGCGAAAATAAGACTTTGGGTTTTGGTGCCCCGTGATCCCTGGTGCATTCTTATGCATTAAAAACCATAATGCTTGGAGAAATTTTCAGTTTTGAGGTCCATGGAGCCCAGTGGTCCAATTTTAGTTCCGGTGGTGCATTTTCGGCCCATTGTACAATTTTCATGTGAGAATAAGACTTTTGGGTTTTGCTGCCCTGTGATCCCTGGTGCATTCTTATGCAGAAAAAAAACTATAATTCTCGGAACACTTTTTAGTCTTGAGGTTCGTTGTGCCCTCGTGGTCCAATTTTGTTGCCGGGGGTGCATTTTCGACCATTTTTGCAATTTTCATTCAAAAATAAGACTTTTGGGTTTTGGTGCCCCGTGATCCCTGTTGCCTTCCTATGCATAAAAAACAATAATGATTGGAACACGTTTTAGTTTTGAGGTCCGTGGTGCCTCGTGTTCCAATTTTGGTGCTGGTGGTGTATGCATATTAGGCCATTTGTGCAATTTTTGTGTGAAAATAAGACTTTTGGGTTTTGTTTCCCCGTCATCCCAGGTGCATTCTTATGCATAAGAAACCATAATGCTCGGAACACTTTTCAGTTTTGAAGTCCGTGGTGCCCCGTGGTCCATTTTTTGTGTCAGTGGTGCATTTCCGGCAGTATGAGCAATTTTCGTGCGCAAAATAAGACTTTTGGGTTTTGGTGTCCTGTGATCCTTGGTGCATTCTAATGCATAAAAAACCATAATGGTCAGACCACTTTTAAGCATTGAGATTGGAGGTGCCCCGTGGTCCAATTTTTGTGCCTGTGGTGCATTTTCGGCCTATTGTGCAATTTTCGTGCGAAAATAAGACTTTTGGGTTTTGGTGCCCCGTGATCCCTGGTGCATTCTTATGCATAAAAAATCATAATTCTTGGAGCACTTTTCCGTTTTGAGGTCCGTGGAGCCCAGTGGTCCAATTTTGGTGACCATGGTTCACTTACGACCCTTTGTGGAATTTTCGTGCCAAAATAAGACTTTTGGGTTTTGCTGCCCTGTGATCCCTGGTGCATTCTTATGCATAAAAAACTAAAATGCTCGGAACACTTTTCAGTCTTGAGGTTTGTGGTGCCCCCGTGGTCCAATTTTGTTGTCGGGGGTGCAGTTTCGGCTATTTTTGCAATTTTCGTGCAAAAATAAGACTTTTGGGTTTTGCTGCCCCGTGATCCCTGTTGCCTTCCTATGCATAAAAAATAATAATGCTTGGAACACGTTTCAGTTTTGAGGTCCGTGGTGCCTAGTGTTCCAATTTTGGTGCTGGTGGTGCATATTAGGCCATTTGTGCAATTTTCGTGCGAAAATAAGACTTTTGGGTTTTGATGCCCCATCATCCCAGGTGCATTCTTATGATTAAGAAACCATAATGCTTGGAACACTTTTCAGTTTTGAAGTTCGTGGTGCCCCGTGGTCAATTTTGTGTCAGTGGTGCATTTTCGGCCATTTGAGCAATTTTCGTGCGAAAATAAGACTTTTGGGTTTTGGTGCCCCGTGATCCTTGGTGCATTCTAATGCATAAAAAACCATAATGGTCATACCACTTTTAAGCATTGAGATTGGAGGTGCCCCGGGGTCCAATTTTTGGGCCCGTGGTGCATTTTCGTGAGAAAATAAGACTTTTGGGTTTTGGTGCCCCGTGATCCCTAGTGCATTCTTATGCATAAAAAACCATAATGCTTGGAGCACTTTTCAGTTTTGAGGTTCGTGGTGCCCCGTGGTCCAATTATGATGTCGGGGGTGCATTTTCGGCCCTTTGTGTAATTTTCGTGCAAAAATAAGACTTTTGGGTTTTGGTACCCCGTGATCCCTGTTGCATTCCTATGCATAAAAAACCATAATGCTCGGAACACTTTTCAGTTTTGAGGTCCGTGGTGCACTGTGGTCCAATTTTGGTGCCAGTTGTGAATGTTTGGCCATTTGTGCAATTTTCATGCGAAAATAAGACTTTTGGGTTTTAATGCCCTATGATCCATGGTGCATTCTTATGCATAAAAAACCATAATGCTCAAAGCACTTTTTTTTTAGATCCGAGGTGCCTCGTGGTCCAATTTTGGTGCTCTTGCTGCATTTTCGGCCCACCGTGCAATGTTCGTCCGAAAATAAGACTTTTCGATTTTTGTGCCCGGGTGATCCCCGATGCATTCTTATGCATAAAAAACCATAATGCTCAGAGCACTTTTATGTTTTGAGGACCAAGGTGCCCCGTGGCCCAATTTTTGTGCCCTATGATCGCTGGTGCATTCTTATGCATAAAAAACCATAATGCTCGAAGCACTTTTATGTTTTGAGGTCTGAGGTTCATCGTGGTCAAATTTCGGTGCCCGTGGTGTTTTGTCGGACCATTGTGCAATTTTCGTCCGAAAATAAGACTTTTGGGTTTTGGTGCATCGTGATCCCTAGTGCATTCTTATGCAAAAAAGACCATAATGCTCAAAGCACTTTTCAGTTTTGAGGTCCAAGGTGCCCCGGGGCCCAATTTTGGTGCCCATAATGCATTTTCGGCCCATTCTTATGCATGAAATACCATAATGCTCGGAACATTTTTCAGTCTTAAGGTTTGTGGTTCCCCGTGGTCCCATTTTGCTGCCGGGGGTGCATTTTCGGCCATTTGTGCAATTTTCGTGCGAAAATAAGACTTTTGGGTTTTGGTGCCCCGTGATCCCTGGTGCATTCATATGCATAAAAAACCATAATTCTTGGAGCACTTTTCAATTTGAAGGTCCGTGGTGCCCCGTGGTCCAAATTTGGTGCCCGTGGTGCATTTTCGGTCCACTGTTCAATTTTCGTGTGAAAATAAGAATTTTTGGTTTTGCTGCCCCGTGACCCCTGGTGCATTCTTATGCATAAAAGACCATAATCCTCATAGCACTTTTAAGTTTGAGGTCTGTGGTTCCTCTTGGTCCAATTTTGGTGCTGGTGGTGCATTTTCGGCCATTTATGCAATTTTCGTGCGAAAATAAGACTTTTGGGTGTTAGTGCCCCGTGATCCTTGGTGCATTGTTATGCATAAAAACCATAATGCTTGAAGCACTTTTCAGTTTTGAGGTTTGTGGTGCCGCGTGGTCAAATTTTGGTGCCGGTAATGCATTTTCGGCCATTTGTGCAATTTTCGTGAGAAAATAAGGTTTTTGGGTTTTGGTGCCCTGTGTTCCTTGGGGCATTCTTATGCATAAAAAACCATAAAGCTCAAAGCACTTTTCAGTTTTTAGGTCCGACGTGCCCCGTGGTCCAATTTTGGTGCCCGTGGTGCATTTTCGGCCCATTGTTCAAATTTTGTGCGAAAATAAGAATTTTTGGTGTTGGTGCCCCGTGATCCTTGGTGCATTCTTATGCATAAAAAACCATAATTCTTGGAGCACTTTTCAGTTTTATGATCCGTGGTGCCCCGCGGTCCAATTTTGGTGCCGGTGACGCATTTTCGACGATTTGTGCAATTTTCGTGCAAAAAAAGTCTTCTTGGTTTTGGTGCCCCGTTATCCGTGGTGCATTCTTATGCATAAAAAACCATATTTCTTGGAGCACTTTTCAGTTTTAAGGTCCGTGGTGCAGTTTTGGTGCCCGTGGTGCATTTTCGGCCCATTGTTCAATTTTTGGGCGAAAATAAATTTTTTTGGTGTTGGTGCACCGTGATCCCTGGTGCATTCTTATGCATAAAAAAACATAATTCTTATAGCACTTTTTAGTTTTGAGGTCCCAGGTGCCCCGTGGTGGATTTTCGTCCCATTGTGCAATTTTCGTGCAAAAATAAGACTTCTGAGTTTTGATGCCCCGTGATCCTTGGTGCATTCTTATGCATAAAAAACCATAATGCTTCGGTCCATTGTTCAATTTTCGTGTGAAAATAAGAATTTTTAGTTTTGGTGCCCCGTCATCCTTGGAGCATTCTTATGCACAAAAGACCATAATCCTCATAGCACTTTTAAGTTTTGAGGTCCGTGGTTCCTCGTGGTACAATTTTGGTGCTGATGGTGCATTTTCGGCAATTTGTGCAATTTTCGTGCAGAAATAAGACTTCTGGGTGTTGTTGCCCCATGATCCTTGGTGCATTCTTATGCACAAAAAACCATAATGCTTGGAGGACTTTTCAGTTTTGAGGTTTGTGGTGCCCCGTGGTCCAATTTTGGTGCCGGTGGCGCATTTTCGGCCCATTGTTCAATTTTCGTGCGAAAATCAGACTTCTGGGTTTTGGTGCCCGGTTATCCTTGGTGCATTCTTATGCATAAAAAACCATATTTCTTGGAGCACTTTTCAGTTTTAAGGTCCATGGTGCCCCGTGGTGCAGTTTTGGTGCCGGTGGTGCATTTTCGGCCATTTGTGCAATTTTCATGCGAAACTAAGAATTTTGGGTTTTGGTGCCCCGTGATCCCTGGTGCATTCTAATGCATAAAAAACCTTGATGCTCAGAGCACTTCTCAGTTTTGAGGTCCAATGTGCCCCGTGGTCCGATTTTGGTGCCCGTGATGCATTTTCGGCCCATTGTGCAATTTTCGTTCGAAAATAAGACTTTTGGGTTTTGGTGCCCCGTGATCCCTGTTGCATTCTTATGCATAAAAAACCATAAAGCTCGGAGCATTTTTCAATTTTGAGGTCCGAGGTGCCCCGTAGTCCAATTTTGGTGCCTGTGATGCATTTTCGGCCCACTGTGCAATTTTCGTTTGAAAATAAGACTTTTGGGTTTTGGTGCCTCGTGATTCTTGGTGCATTCTTATGTATAAAAAACCATAATGCTTGGAGCACTTTTCATTTTTGAGGTTTGTGGTGCCCCATGGTCCAATTTTGGTGCCGGTAATGCAGTTTCGACCATTTGTGCAATTTTCGTGCGAACATAAGGCTTTTGGGTTTTGGTGCCCTGTGATCCCTGGTGGATTCTTATGCATAAAAAACCATAAAGCTCAGAGTATTTTTATGTTTTGAGGTCCCAGGTGCCCCGTGGTCCAATTTTGGTACCTGTGGTGCATTTTTGTCCCTTTGTGCAATTTTCATGCGAAAATCAGACTTCTGGGTTTTGGTGCCCCATGATCCTTGGTGCATTCTTATGCATAAAATACCATAATGCTTGCAACACTTTTCAGTCTTGAGGTTCGTGGTGCCCCGTGGTCCCATTTTGGTGCCGGGGGTGCATTTTCGGCCTTTTGTGCAATTTTCGTGCGAAAATAAGTCTCATGGGTTTTGGTGCCCCATGGTGCATTTTTGGTCCATTGTGCAATTTTCGTTCAAAAATAAGACTTTTGGGTTTTACTGCCCCATGATCCCTGGTGCATTCTTATGCATAAAAAACCTTATTGCTCCGATCCCTTTTAAGTTTTGAGGTCCGAGGTGCCCCGTGGTCCAATTTTGGTGCCCGTGATGCATTTTCGGCCCATTGTGCAATTTTCGTTTGAAAATAAGACTTTTGGGTTTGGGTGCCCCGTGATCCCTGGTGCATTCTTATGCAAAAAAAAAAAAAAAATTGCTCGGAGCAATTTTAAGTATTGAGGTCCGAGGTGCCCCGTGATCCCTGGTGCATTCTAATGCATAAAAAACCATAATGCTCATAGAACTTTTAAGTTTTGAGGTCCGAGGTGCCTCGTGGTCCAATTTTGGTGCCTGTGGTGCATTTTCGGCCCATTGTGCAATTTTCGGGCGAAAATAAGACTTTTGGGTTTTGGTGCCCCGTAATCCCTGGGGCATTCTTATCTGTAAAAACAATAATGCATAGAGCACTTTTCAGTTTTGAGGTCCGTGGTGCCCCGTGGTCCAATTTTGGTGCCGGTGGTGCATTTTCGACCATTTGTGAAATTTTCGTGCAATAATAAGACTTTTGGGTTTTGGTGTCCCGTGATCCCTGGTGCATTCTTATATAGAAAAAACTATAATGCTTTGAGCACTTTTCAGTTTTGAGGTCCGTGGTGCCCCATGGTCCAATTTTGGTGCCGGTGGTGTATTTTCGACCATTTGTGAATTTTTCGAGCAAAAATAAGACTTTTGGGTTTTTGTGCCCTGTTAACTCTGGTGCATTCTTATGCATAAAAAACCATAATTCTCATAGCACTTTTCAGTTTTGAGGTCCGAGGTGACCCGTGGCTCAATTTTGGTACCGGTGCTGCATTTTCGGCCATTTGTGACACTTTCGTGCGAAAAAAATAAGACTTTTGGGTTTTGGTGTCCCGTGATCCCTGGTGCATTCTAATGCATAAAAAACCATAATGCTCATTGAACTTTTAAGTTTTGAGGTCCGAGGTGCCTCGTGTTCCAATTTTGGTGCCGGTTGTGCATTTTCGGCTATTTGTGCGATTTTCGTGTGAAAATAAGACTCTTGGGTTTTGGTGCCCCGGGATCCCTGGTGCATTCTTATGCAGAAAAAAACATAATACTACGAAAACTTTTTAAATTTTGAGGTCCGTGGTTCCCTGTGGTCCAATTTTGGTGCTTGTGGTGCATTTTTGGCCCATTCTGCAATTTTTGTTCGAAAATAAGACTTTTTGGTTTTGGTGCCCCATGATCCATGGTGCATTCTTATGCATATAAAACCATAATGCTTGGGGCACTTTTCAGTTTTGAGGTCTGTGGTGCCCCGTGGTCCAATTTCGGTGTCGGTGGTGTATTTTCGGCCTTTTGTGCAATTTTCGTGGGAAAATAAGACTTTTGGGTTTTTGTAACTTGTGAACCCTGGTGCATTCTTATGCATAAAAAACCATAATTCTCATAGCACTTTTCAGATTTGAGGTCCGAGGTGATCCGTGGCCCAATTTTGGTGCCTGTGGGGCATTTTCGGCCATTTGTGCAATTTTTGGGCGAAAATAAAACTTCTGGGTTTTGGTTCCCCATGATCCTTGGTGCATTCTTATCCAAAAAAAAACCATAATTCTCGTAACACTATTCAGTTTTGAGGTTCGTGGTGCCTCGTGTTCCAATTTTGGTGCCGATGGTGCATTTTCGGCAATTTGTGCAATTTTCGTGCGAAAGTAAGACTTTTGGGTTTTGGTGCCCTATGATCCCTAGTGCATTCTTATGCATAAAAAACCATAATTCTCATAATAGCACTTTTCAGTTTTGAGGTCCGAGGTGACCCGTGGCTCAATTTTGGTACCGGTGCTGCATTTTCGGCCATTTGTGACACTTTCGTGCGAAAAAAATAAGACTTTTGGGTTTTGGTGTCCCGTGATCCCTGGTGCATTCTAATGCATAAAAAACCATAATGCTCATTGAACTTTTAAGTTTTGAGGTCCGAGGTGCCTCGTGTTCCAATTTTGGTGCCGGTTGTGCATTTTCGGCTATTTGTGCGATTTTCGTGTGAAAATAAGACTCTTGGGTTTTGGTGCCCCGGGATCCCTGGTGCATTCTTATGCAGAAAAAAACATAATACTACGAAAACTTTTTAAATTTTGAGGTCCGTGGTTCCCTGTGGTCCAATTTTGGTGCTTGTGGTGCATTTTTGGCCCATTCTGCAATTTTTGTTTGAAAATAAGACTTTTGGGTTTTGGTACCCCGTGATCCCTGGTGCATTCTTATGCATAAAAAACCATAATGCTCGGAGCAGTTTTAAGTATTGAGGTCCGAGGTGCCCGGTGGTCCAATTTTGGTGCCGGTTGTGCATTTTCGGCTATTTGTGCAATTTTCGTGCGAAAATAAGACTTTTGGGTTTTTGTGCCTTGTGAAGCCTGGTGCATTCTTATGAATAAAAAACCATAATGCTCATAGCACTTTTCAGTTTTGAGGTCCGAGGTGACCCGTGGTCCAATTTTGGTGCCCGTGGTGCTTTTTGGCCCATTGTTCAAATTTCTTCCGTAAATAAGACATTTCGGTTTTGGTGCCCCATGATCCATGATGCATTCTTATGCATAAAAAACCATAATTGTTGTAGCACTTTTAAGTTTTGAGGTCCGAGGAGCCTCATGGTCCAATATTGGTGCCTGCGGTGCATTTTCAGCCCATTGTGCAATTTTCGTGCGAAAATAAGACTATTGGGTTTTGGTGCCCCGTGATCCTTGGCGCATTTTTATGCAGAAAAAACCATAATGCTTGGAACGCTTTTTGTGCGAAAATAAGACTTTTGGGTTTTGGTGTCCAGTGATCCCTGGTGCATTCTAATGAATAAAAAACCATAATGCTCAGAGAACTTTTAAGTTTTGAGGTTCGAGGTGCCCCGTCGTCCAATTTTGGTGCCCGTTGTGCATTTTCGGCCCAATGTACAATTTTCGTGCGAAAATAAGACTTTTAGGTTTTGATGCCCCGTGATCCCTTGTGCATTCTTACGCATAAAAAACCATAATGCTTGGAGAACTTTTCAGTTTTGAGGTCCGTGGTGCCCCGTGGTCCAATTTTGGTTCCGGTGGTGCTTTTTGGCCCATTGTTCAAATTTCTTCCGTAAATAAGACATTTCGGTTTTGGTGCCCCATGATCCATGATGCATTCTTATGCATAAAAAACCATAATTGTTGTAGCACTTTTAAGTTTTGAGGTCCGAGGAGCCTCATGGTCCAATATTGGTGCCTGCGGTGCATTTTCAGCCCATTGTGCAATTTTCGTGCGAAAATAAGACTATTGGGTTTTGGTGCCCCGTGATCCTTGGCGCATTTTTATGCAGAAAAAACCATAATGCTTGGAACGCTTTTTGTGCGAAAATAAGACTTTTGGGTTTTGGTGTCCAGTGATCCCTGGTGCATTCTAATGAATAAAAAACCATAATGCTCAGAGAACTTTTAAGTTTTGAGGTTCGAGGTGCCCCGTCGTCCAATTTTGGTGCCCGTTGTGCATTTTCGGCCCAATGTACAATTTTCGTGCGAAAATAAGACTTTTAGGTTTTGATGCCCCGTGATCCCTTGTGCATTCTTACGCATAAAAAACCATAATGCTTGGAGAACTTTTCAGTTTTGAGGTCCGAGGTGACCCGTGGTCCAATTTTGGTGCCCGTGGTGCTTTTTGGCCCATTGTTCAAATTTCTTCCGTAAATAAGACATTTCGGTTTTGGTGCCCCATGATCCATGATGCATTCTTATGCATAAAAAACCATAATTGTTGTAGCACTTTTAAGTTTTGAGGTCCGAGGAGCCTCATGGTCCAATATTGGTGCCTGCGGTGCATTTTCAGCCCATTGTGCAATTTTCGTGCGAAAATAAGACTATTGGGTTTTGGTGCCCCGTGATCCTTGGCGCATTTTTATGCAGAAAAAACCATAATGCTTGGAACGCTTTTTGTGCGAAAATAAGACTTTTGGGTTTTGGTGTCCAGTGATCCCTGGTGCATTCTAATGAATAAAAAACCATAATGCTCAGAGAACTTTTAAGTTTTGAGGTTCGAGGTGCCCCGTCGTCCAATTTTGGTGCCCGTTGTGCATTTTCGGCCCAATGTACAATTTTCGTGCGAAAATAAGACTTTTAGGTTTTGATGCCCCGTGATCCCTTGTGCATTCTTACGCATAAAAAACCATAATGCTTGGAGAACTTTTCAGTTTTGAGGTCTGTGGTTCCCCGTGGTCCAATTTTGCTGCCCATGATGCATTTTCGGCCCATTGTGCAATTTTCGTTTGAAAATAAGACTTTTGGGTTTTGCTGCCCCGTGATCCCTGGTGCGTTCTTATGCATAAAAACCATAATGCTTGGAGCACTTTTCATATTTGAGGTTTGTGGTGCCCCATGGTCCAATTTTGGAGCCCATAATGCATTTTCGACCATTTGTGCAATTTTCGTGCGGAAATAAGACTTTTTGGTGTTAGTGCCCCGTGATCCCAGGTGCATTCTTATGCAGAAAAAACCTAATGCTCAGAGCACTTTTAAGTTTTGAGGTCCGAGGTGCCCCGTGGTCCAATTTTGGTGCCTGTGATGCATTGTCGGCCCATTGTGCAATTTTAATTTGAAAATAAGACTTTTGGGTTTTGGTGCCCCGTGATCCCTGGTGCATTCTTATGCATAAAAAACCATAATGCTCGGAGCAGTTTTAAGTATTGAGGTCCGAGGTGCCCGGTGGTCCAATTTTGGTGCCGGTTGTGCATTTTCGGCTATTTGTGCAATTTTCGTGCGAAAATAAGACTTTTGGGTTTTTGTGCCTTGTGAAGCCTGGTGCATTCTTATGAATAAAAAACCATAATGCTCATAGCACTTTTCATTTTTGAGGTCCGAGGTGACCCGTGGTCCAATTTTGGTGCCCGTGGTGCTTTTTGGCCCATTGTTCAAATTTCTTCCGTAAATAAGACATTTCGGTTTTGGTGCCCCATGATCCATGATGCATTCTTATGCATAAAAAACCATAATTGTTGTAGCACTTTTAAGTTTTGAGGTCCGAGGAGCCTCATGGTCCAATATTGGTGCCTGCGGTGCATTTTCAGCCCATTGTGCAATTTTCGTGCGAAAATAAGACTATTGGGTTTTGGTGCCCCGTGATCCTTGGCGCATTTTTATGCAGAAAAAACCATAATGCTTGGAACGCTTTTTGTGCGAAAATAAGACTTTTGGGTTTTGGTGTCCAGTGATCCCTGGTGCATTCTAATGAATAAAAAACCATAATGCTCAGAGAACTTTTAAGTTTTGAGGTTCGAGGTGCCCCGTCGTCCAATTTTGGTGCCCGTTGTGCATTTTCGGCCCAATGTACAATTTTCGTGCGAAAATAAGACTTTTAGGTTTTGATGCCCCGTGATCCCTTGTGCATTCTTACGCATAAAAAACCATAATGCTTGGAGAACTTTTCAGTTTTGAGGTCCGTGGTGCCCCGTGGTCCAATTTTGGTTCCGGTGGTGCATTTTCGGCTATTTGTGAAATTTTTGTGCGAAAATAAGACCTTTTGGTTTTGGTGCCCTGTGATCCTGGTGCATTCTTATGCATAAAAAACCATAATGCTTCGAGCACTTTTAAGTTTTGAGGTCCCAGGTGCCACGTGGTCCAATTTTTGTACCCGTGGAGCATTTTCGGCCCAATGTGCAATTTTCGTGCGAAAATAAGACTTTTGGGTTTTGGTGCCCCATGATGTTGGTGCATTCTTATGCATAAAAAACCATAATGCTCGGAACACTTTTTAGTCTTGAGGTTCGTGGTGCCCCGTGGTCCCATTTTTGTGCCGGGGTTGCATTTTCGACAATTTGTGCAATTTTCGTGCGAAAATAAGACTTTTGGGTATTGGTGCCCTGTGATCCCTGGTGCATTCTTATGCATAAAAAACCTTAATGCTTGGAGAACTTTTCAGTTTTTAGGTCCGAGGTGCCCCATGGTCCAATTTTACTTCCCGTGCTGCATTTTCGACCCATTGTTCAATTTTCGTGCGAAAATAAGAATTTGGGATTTGGTGCCCCGTGATCCCTGGTGCATTCTTATGCATTAAAAACCATAATGCTCATAGCACTTTTAAGGTTTGAGGTCCCAGGTGCCCCGTGGTCCAATTTTGGTACCCGTGGTGCATTTTCGTCCCATTGTGCAATTTTCGTGCGAAAATTGCACTTTTCGATTTTGGTGCCCCATGATCCTTGGTGCATTCTTATGCATAAAATACCATAATGCTCGGAACACTTTTCAGTCTTGAGGTTGGTGGTGCCCCGTGGTCCCATTTTGGTGTCGGGGTGCATTTTCGGCTATTTGTGCAATTTTCGTGCAAAAATAAGACTTTTGGGTTTTCGTGGTCCCATTTTGGTGTCGGGGGGCATTCTTATGCATAAAAAACCGTAATGCTCATAGTACTTTTAAGTTTTGAGGTCTGAGGTGCCCCATAGTCCAATTTTGGTGCCGGTGATGCATTTTCGGCCCATTGTGCAAATTTCGTTCGAAAATAAGACTTTTGGGTTTTGGTGCCCCGTGATACCTGGTGCATTCTTATGCATAAAAAATCATAATCCTTGGAGCCCTTTTCAGTTTTGTGGTCCGAGGTGCCCCATTGTCTAGTTTTGGTGCCCGTGGTGCACTTTCGGCCCATTGTGCGATTTTCGTTCAAAAATAAGACTTTTGGGTTTTGGTGCCCCGTGATCCCTGGTGCATTTTTATGTCTAAAAAACCATAATGCTTGGAGCAGTTTTCAGTTTTGAGGTCCGAGGTGCCCCGTGGTTTAATTTTGGTCCCCATTGTGCAATTTCCATCCATTGTGCAATTTTCATGCGAAAATAAGACTTTTAGGTTTTGGTGCCCTGTGATCCCTGCTGCATTCTTATGCAGGAAAAACCATAATGTTCGAAAGACTTTTCAATTTTGAAGTCCGTGGTGCCCCGTGGTCCAATTTTGGTGCCGGTAATGCATTTTCGGCCATTTGTGCAATTTTCGTGCGAAAATAAGACTTTTGGGTTTTGGTGTCCCACGATCCCTGGTGCATTCTTATACAGAAAAAACCATATTGCTCAGAACACTTTTCAGTTTTAAGGTTCATGGTGAGCCGTAGTCCAATTTTGGTGGTGGTAGTGCATTTTCGGCAATTTGTGTAATTTTCGTGCAAAAATAAGACTTTTGGATTTTGGTGCCCCATGATCCCTGGTGCATTCTTATCCATAGAAACCATAATGCTCAGAGAACTTTTCAATTTTGAGGTCTGTGGTGCCCCGTGATGCATTTTCGTCCCATTGTGCAATTTTCGTTCGAGAATAAGACTTTTGGGTTTTGCTGCCCGGTGATCCCTGGTGCATTCTTATGCATAAAAACCATAATGCTTGGAGCACTTTTCAGTCTTGAGGTTCGTGGTGCCCCGTGGTCCAATTTTGGTGTCGTTGCTGCAATTTCGGCCATTTGTGAAGTCTTATTTTCGCACTAAATTGCACAATGGGCAGAAAATCCACCACGGGTACCAAAGTTGGACCACGGGGCACCTTGGACCACAATAGTTATAAGTGCTTCGAGCATGATGGTTCTTTATGCATAAGAATTCACTAAGGATCATGGGGCACCAAAAACAAAAAGTCTTATTTTAGCACAAAAATTGCATAATGGGCCGAAAATGAACCACGTCCACCAAAATTGGACCACGGGGCATCTCGGACCTCAAAACCTAAAAGTGCTACGAGCATTATGGTTGTTTATGCATAAGAATGCACCAGGGTTCACAGGGCACCAAAACCCAATAGTCTTATTTTTGTACGAAAATTGTACAATGGGCCGAAAATCCACCACGGGCACCAAAATTGGACCACATGGTACCTCGGACCATAATACTTAAAAGTGCTTCGAGAATTATGGTTTTTTATGCAAAAGAATGCACTAGGGATCACGAGGCACGAAAACCCAAGAGTATTATTTTCGCTAAAAAAATGCACAAATGGCCGAAAATGCACCCCCGGCACAAAAATTAGACCACGGGGCACCACGAACCTCAAGACTTAAAACTGTTCCGAACATTATGGTTTTTTATGCATAACAATGCCCCAAGGATCATGGGGCACCAAAAACAAAAAGTCTTATTTTCGCACGAAAATTGCATAATGGGCCGAAAATGAACCACGTCCACCAAAATTGGACCACGGGCAATCTCGGACCTTGAAACTGAAAAGTGCTCCGAGCATTATGGTTTTTTATGCATAAGAATGCACCATGGTTCATAGGGCTCCAAAACCCAAAAGTCTTATTTTTGCACGAAAATTGCATAATGGGCCGAAAATGCACCACGTGCACCCAAATTGGACCACGGGGCACCTCGGACCTAAAAATTGAAAAGTGCTTTGAGCATTATGGTTTTTTATGCATAACAATGCACCAAGGATCAGGGGGAACCAAAACCCAAAAGTCTTATTTTCGGACGAAAATTTCACAAATGGCCGAAAATGCAGCACCGGCATCAAAATTGGACCTCGGAGCACCACGAACCTCAACACTTAAAAGTGTTATGAGCATTATGGTTTTTTTATGCATAAGAATGCACCAGGGATCACGGGGCACCAAAACCCAAAAGTCTTATGTTCACACGAAAATTGCACAACGAGCCGAAAATGCACCACGGGCACCAAATTGGACCACGGGGCACCTCGGACCACAATACTTAAAAGTGGTTTGAGCATTATGGTTTTTTATGCATAAGAATGCACTAGGGATCACATGGCACGAAAACCCAAAAGTCTTATTTTCGCTCGAAAATTGCAAAAATGGCCGAAAATGCACCCCCGGCACCAAAATTGGATCACGGGGCACCAGAACCTCAAGACTTAAAACTGTTATGAGCATTATGGTTTTTTATGCTTAGGAATGCACCAAGGATCACGGGGCACCAAAACCAAAAAGTCTTATTTTCGCACGAAAATTGCACAATGGGCCGAAAATGCACCACGTGCACCAAAATTGGACCATGGGGGCACCTTGAACCTCAAAACTGAAAAGTGCTCTGAGCATTATGGTTTTTTATGCATAAGAATTCACCAAGGTCCACAGGGCACCAAAACCCAAAAAACTTATTTTCGTACGAAAATTGCACAAATGGCCGAAAATGCACCCCCGGCACCAAAATTGGATCACGGGGCACCACGAACCTCAAGACTTAAAACTGTTCTGAGCATTATGGTTTTTAATGCATAGGAATGCACCAAGGATCACGGGGCACCAAAACCAAAAAGTCTTATTTTCGCACAAAAATTGCACAATGGGCCGAAAATGCACCACGTCAACCAAAATTGGACCACGGGGCACCTCGAACCTCAAAACTGAAAAGTGCTCTGAGCATTATGATTTTTATGCATAAGAATGCACCAAGGTCCACAGGGCACCAAAACCCAAAAGACTTATTTTCGTACGAAAATTGCACAAATGGCCGAGAATGCACCACTGGCACCAAAATTGGACCACGGGGCACCACGGACCTCAAAACTGAAAAGTGCTTAAGCATTGTGATTTTTTATGCATAAGAATGCACCAAGGATCCCGGGGCTCCAAGACCCAAAAGTCTTATTTTCGCACAAAAATTGCACAATGGGCCAAAAATGCATCATGGGCACCAAAATTGGACCACGGGGCACCTCGGACCTCAAAACTTAAAATTCCTCCGAGTATTATGGTTTTTTATGCATAAGAATGCACCAGGGTTAACGGGGCACCAAAACCCAAAAGTCTTATTTCGCACAAAAATTGCACAATGGGACGAAAATGCACCACGGGCACCAAAACTGGACTACGGGGCACCTCGGACCTCAAAACTGAAAAGTGTTTAAGGATTATGGTTATTTATGCATAAGAATGCACCAGGAATCATGGGGCACCAAAACCCAAAACTCTACTTTTCGCACGAAAATTGCACAAATCGCCGAAAATGAACCCCCGACACCAAAATTTGACCACGGGGCACCACGAACCTCAAGACTGAAAAAGTGTTCCGAGCATTATGGTTTTTTATGCATAAGAATGTATCAAGGATCAAGGGGCACCAAATCCCAAAAGTATTATTTTCGCACAAAAATTGCACAATGGGCCGAAAATGCACCACGGGCACCAAAATTGGACCATAGGGCACCTCGGACCCCAAAACTTAAAAGTGCTATGAGAATTATGATTTTTTATGCATAAGAATGCACCAAGGATCACGGGGCACCAAAACCCAAAAGTCTTATTTTCGCACAAAAATTGTACAATGGGCTGAAAATGCACCACATGCACCAAAAATGGACCACGGGGCACCTCGTGTAACACCCTGAAAAATGTGCAACTGGTATTTTAATTATTTTGCCTGTGCAATGTATAGTATAATGTCAGGTGTGTGTGTCCAATGCCATTGGGACAGTAAACCTTAATTAACTAAGTAGAAAAAAAAATTAAAGTTTTAACCATGATTTGACCAAAAGTCAACTCTGGTCAAAGCTGGTCAAAGGAAGGAATATTCTCATTAATGGCATTTTCGTAATTATGTGTTTTTAAGCTAAAAATATTATTTTGGACACAAATAAAATTCTAATAATTATAATTAAGCATGAAAGTGATCTAAGTTCAGCAAAAATAATTAAAATGAATTAATTATTAATTTTGGCAATTTATTTAGTATTTTGGACTTAGAAAATTCATTTTAAGTCCAAATTGAGTGATTCCAAAGGCATTATCTTTGGAAAATTAAATGCTACATTCTAAGAATATTTTAGAGCTAAAAAAATTCGAAACCCAGATCAGCTAATCCCTTGAACACATTTCGGTTTAGAAAAATCCTTTTTTTTTATTTGGTGGGACTTACCATTAGGGTTTTGGGGTCCCCTATATAAGCTAAGAGAGACCCCTTCCCCACATGTGCAGCAGCCAGCCTCAACAGCCAAGGAGGAGAGAGAAACTTCACTCTCTCTTGTGGTGAGAGTCCTCATTCTCTCCATGTTCTTCTTCCCTTCTCTCTAGCTTTTTCCCCACTAACTCTCTTCCTTTTTCTTTGCATTTTTGATATGTTGTAGAGCTCACCAAGCTCTAGCTTTGGGTGGTAGGAAAGTTTGTTTTGAACACTTGAGCTTAGAGAACCAAGGTATGGGAGGGATTTTCTACTCTCTTTGAGCCTAAAATTGTTTGTGTTGGACCCCATTTATGATGGGTCAAGTTTGATTGCAAAATATGTGAGTTTGAACCATGTATGTACAGTGCGTTTTCTGCTACTGTTTCGTGATCTGGAAAAATGGGTATACTTTTTGGTATTTTTGACCTCAAAAATGAGTTCCTTGGGTCCAAAAACCTAGGGTTACATGTAAAGAATGTTATTTTTGAGCACTTGAGCTATTTGTTATGAATTTATTAAGTTTTGAGTCATTTATTTAAATATTCTTGTTCTATTTTGTGAGACAAGTGTGTGGCTGTCCTTGACTATTTGTAGCACCAAAAATGGTCTTTTTATGTCCTGAAATATAGAAATGTATATGTGGAATACTTGGAAATGGATTGTGAATCTTTAGAAATTTTCTTGTTTGGTGAAATTGTGGATTTTTGGGCACTGTTCCTCTGCTTCGAAATTCTGTAATTATGGGGCTGGAACTGGCTGTAATGGACCTCAAAATCAGTTTTCTCATGCTTTAAAACCTAGGGTTGCATATAAATTTTGTTGAAAATCGATTTTTATAGCAATGGGAAATTTATTTTTGAGTTTAAAGCCCTTTTTACATTGTTCTGCATCTGTTTCGAAAATCTGTAAATATGGAGCTGAGATTGGCTGGAATGGACCTCAAAATTAGATTCCTCATGCTTTAAAACCTAGGGTTGCATATAAATTTTGAAAAAAATTGATTTCTATAGCAACGGGAAATTTATATTTCAGTTTAAGGCCTTTTTGCCCTGTTTTGCCTCTGTTTCGAAAACTGGTACTGATGGGGCTGGAATTGGCTGTAATGGACCTCAAAATTAGCTTTCTCATGCTTTAAAACCTAGGGTTGCATATAAAATCTGTTGAAAACCGATTCCTATAGCATTGGGAAATTTATTTTTAAGTTTTGTGCCATTTCCGTTGAATCTGCCACTGTTTTGAAATTAATAATTTTTGGAGTTGGAATTTACTCTTTTAGACCAGAAAAATGAGTTCTTTACATCCTAAAACCTAGGAATGCATATTTGGTTCGTCAAAATCCGATTTCTACATCAATGGGAATTAAATTTTGAAGTTTTAAACCCTTTTTCTTGAATTTGTGAACCCATTTCGGGCTGGGTGTCTAACCACTTGAAATTCAAGCTTTAAAAGCCTAAAATATGTAATTTGTGGTGGAATATGATAGTTAACATGTACATAGGGGTTGTGACTTAAATTCTGAGCATTTGGAACCCAAAATAAAAAGTTATGGTACTTGAAAATTTGGATGTTGTGGTGGCTGCGGGTTTGGCCCAAATGTTTGTATAAGTGTATAAATGTATTCTCATTGTGAAATTATTAGCAAAGACCGAAAGGGTGTGACCTTCGGCACTTGGTTGTTGAAAATGTGCATGACCAATTATTGTTAAGACCGAGAGGATGTGGCCTCCGACGTTGATATGAATTGTTAGAAATTTTTTTGTGGATATATCGCTTGTGGTGATCTGAGTCCGAGGGGTGTTGTCCCTCGGCAATGCATGTTGGTTTTGCTTGTGCATGATAGGATAGATGAGTTGGAGTGCCCGAGGCACCCATGTGTGTGCAAGTGGATATATCCACTTTGAAAGGTCATTTGTTCATGACGCTGAGAGGTTAGGAGGGATGGGATCCTTCCCCTCATGTTGTATGAAGAAGAACGGTGGACGTTCGTGTTATTCACCTTGCATGGGACGACGCGCGCTTCGGGGAAGTGGATGATGTAAAGTGGGCATTGGTGACAAAGACGGAATGGATGTAGAAAGACGGGGTCTTTGATTTGGAGATGGGGCTTGCCTCCATGCTCGGTGGGGAGGGTCCCCATAATATCCTTCTGTCAGTACCATTGGAACTGTTTTGCCCTGTGGAACACATCTCGCGGCGTGGAGAACGTGTGAGGAAACGTTTTGAGAAGTGGATGACCACGGCCGGTACACCGGGGGATAGTTCGTTGTCTCAAAGGAGGCTTGGGGAAATGGTGTCAGGTTGTGACAACCCGACTAAGGGTTAGTGCGGGGGACTCACGTAACCGGCTTGGCATTCTCGACGAAGACGAAGCTATATCCATGATTGGTGAGGTCGACATGTCGCTGTACCGGACATGCATCGAGTGCTCCCAATCGTTGTCCACAAAGTTGCGTAAGACCATTATAACCTGGGAGGTTTAATGGCAGTGGGGCCCATAGGGATAGATATTGTGAGATAGGTATTCGCCATAGGATTATCGTGAGTGTGATCGCTAGAGTACCATACGCAGTGGTCGTATAGGTTGTTTGGGACTGAAAGTCCGTTTGTTTGTGGCGACCAAGGAGGTAGAGAATTCACTCCCATGCTCACCATTTTGCAGGTACCGATGGCGTGGCAGTTTCCCACGATTCGCTTCTGGATTAGCACTCTTGAGGGTCGTTGGACGCACGACCCGCTGATGGAGGAAGATCACTTCATCGGTCATATGCGTCTGCACACAGCGAGGGTGGGTGACCCATATACAGCACCCCGGACTTTTGACTTCTACTTGTGGTGGACTCAGCCTATGCCGCCCTACTATCGGCATGCGACCTCAGTAGAGATTGTTGAGTTGTCAGACTCTTCATCATCCTCTTCGTCTTCATCATCTTCCTCCGATGGGGACGACATCGACGTCACGGATTCCGAGACCACACTCTCTGTTCCGGCATCTCCTCGGTCAGTGCTACCTGGGGCGCGTATGTTCCCGCTGGGAACCGGTCGACTGTCCTTGGTTGGGATGAGCGCACAGAGGTTGGCACCACCGGTTGTGGACTTGGACGATCAGACATCTGAGGAGGATGAGGATGTAGAGGAGGAGCCAGCAGAGATGGAGGAGGGACTTCCAGAGGAGGATGACGAGCCCGAGGAAGACCCCGAGATGCTTGTGGAGTTTACTGCTGAGGAGGACACTGACTCTCCTGAGGAGGATCCCAGTGAGGATCCCATGGAGGTTGCTTCTGTATGCTCCTCTCAGGGTTCTTGCTAGGGAGCCCTCTGACAGTGATACCATCTTTTTTGTGGTACAGCTAACTATAGGTTGGGTAGATAACTGCTCTGAAATCCTAGGATTTTCCCTTTTTGTGTATTCTGACGGGTAGATCTAGGTTTCAGATATTTTGTATGTATTCAGTTATCTCTCACATATATTCATACCTTACTTGTTACTTGAGCTGTATATGTGACTTATTCAACTGCTGATACGCTTACAGTTATCACTTGACACATTTCACTATATTTATATATATATATATTTGTGACCATGGAGGTCTTTTCAGTTATTTGAACATGTATGGCTATACTAAATGATGCATGAGAAGTTTTACTTGACGTTATGCAATTTTGAAATGGCGCATTTAATTTAATAACTACACACGAGATGATGTAAGTGTAATGATCATAATTTCTGTGAAGGAACGAATTATGATTTGCGTGATTTGGAATTTAACCTTTTCTTAATCAAACTGAGACTTTAAACTGCAAATCAAAAGTTTTAAATTTTCCGCAATTTTTAACTATGTGAGTTCTTTTCAACTAAGAGTTTTTCACAAAGTCACATAGTTAACTCACACATTAAGAATTAAATAATTAATCAATGTATATTTTCGTAAACCTCGAATTAAGGGTGTTACACCTCGGACCTCAAAACTTAAAGGTGCTCCAAGCATTATGGTTTTTTATGCATAAGAATACACTAGGGATCACGAGGCACCAAAACCCAAAAGTCTTATTTTCGGACAAAAATTGAACAATGGGCCGAAAATGCACCACGGGCATGAAAATTGGACCACGGGGCACCTCGGACCTCAAAACTGAAAAGTGCTTACATTATGGTTTTGTATGCATAAGAATGCACCAGGGATCACGGGGCACCAAAACCCAAAACTCTTATTTTCGCACGAAAATTGCACAATGGGCCGAAAATGCACCCCTGGCCCCAAAATTGGACCACCGGGCACCACGAATCTCAAGACTGAAAACTATTTTGTGAATTATGGTTTTTTATGCATAAGAATGCACCAAGGACCACGGGGCACCAAAACCCAAAAGTCTTATTTTCACACGAAAATTGCACAATGGGCTGAAAATGCACCACCAGCACCAAAATTGGACCACGGGGCACCTCGGACCCCAAAACTGAAAAGTGCTCCAACCATTATGGTTTTGTATGCATAAGAATGCACCACACATCACGAGGCACTATAACCCAAAAGTCTTATTTTCGCACGAAAATTGCACAATGGGTCGAAAATGCACCACGAGAACCAAATTGGACCACGGGGCACCTCGGACCTCAAAACTGAAAAGTTCTCCTAGCATTATGATTTTTTATGCATAAGAATGCACGAAGGATCATGGGGAAGCAAAACCCAAAAGTCTTATTTTCGCACGAAAATTGCTCAAATGGCCGAAAATGCACCACGGGCACCAAAATTAGACCATGGGACACCCCGGACGTCAAAACTGAAAAGTGTTCCAAGCATTATGGTTTTTTAGGCATAGGAATCCACCAGGGATCACGGGGAAGCAAAACACAAAAGTCGTATTTTAGCACGAAAATTGCACAATTGGCTGAAAATGAACCATTGGCACCAAAATTGGACCGCGGGGTACCACGGACTTCAAAACTGAAAAGTGCTCCAAGCATTATGGTTTTGTATGCATAAGAATGCACCACACATCACGGGGCACTATAACCCAAAAGTCTTATTTTCGCACGAAAATTGCACAATGGGCCGAAAATGCACCACGAGCACCAAATTGGACCACGGGGCACCTCGGACCTCAAAACTGAAAAGTTCTCCTAGCATTATGATTTTTTATGCATAAGAATGCACGAAGGATCATGGGGAAGCAAAACCCAAAAGTCTTATTTTCGCACGAAAATTGCTTAAATGGTCGAAAATGCACCACGGGCACCAAAATTAGACCATGGGACACCCCGGATGTCAAAACTGAAAAGTGTTCCAAGCATTATGGTTTTTTAGGCATAGGAATGCACCAGGGATCACGGGGAAGCAAAACACAAAAGTCGTATTTTAGCACGAAAATTGCGCAAATGGCTGAAAATGAACCACTGGCACCAAAATTGGACCGCGGGGTACCACAGACTTCAAAACTGAAAAGTGCTCCAAGCATTATGGTTTTTTATGCATAAAAGTGAACCAGGGATCACGGGACACCAAAACCCAAAAGTCTTATTTTCGCACAAAAATTGCACAATGGGTTGAAAATGCACCACAAGCACCAAAATTGGACCACGGGGCACCTTGGACCTCAAAACTAAAAAGTGCTCCAAGCATTATGATTTTGTATGCATAAGAACGCACCAGGGGTCACGGGGCACCAAAACCCAAAAGTCTTATTTTCGCACAAAAATTGCACAATGGGCTGAAAATGCACCACATGCACCAAAATTGGACCACGGGGCACCTCGGACCTCAAAACTAAAAGGTTTTCCAAGCATTTTGGTTTTGTATGCATAAGAATGCACCAGGGATCACGTGGCCCAAAAACCCAAAAGTCTTATTTTCGCACAAAAATTGCACAATGGGCTGAAAATGCACCACAGGCACCAAAATTGGACCACGGGGCACCTCGGACCTCAAAACTAAAAAGTGCTCCAAGCATTATGGTTTGTATGCATAAGAATGCACCAGGGATCACGGGGCACCAAAATCCAAAAGTGTTATTTTCGCACGAAAATTGCACAATGGGCCGGAAATGCACCACGGGCACCAAATTGGACCACGGGGCACCTCGGACCTCAAAACTGAAAACTTCTCCCAACATTATGGTTTTTTATGCATAAGAATGCACCAGGGATCACAGGGAAGCAAAACCCAAAAGTCTTATTTTCGCACGAAAATTTAACAAATGGCCGAAAATGCACCACCAACAACAAAATTGGACCACGGGGCCCCACGGACCTCAAAACTGAAAAGTGCTCCAAACATTATGGTTTTTTATGCATAAGAATGCACCAGGGATCACTGGGGAACCAAACCCAAAAGTCTTATTTTCACACGAAAATTGCACAAATGTCCAAAAATGCATTACCGGCACCAAAATTGGACCACCGGGCACCACGGTCCTAAAAATCAAAAAGTGTTCAGAGCATTATTGTTTTTTATACTTAAGAATGCACCAGGGATCACGGGGCACCAAAAGCCAAAAGTCTTATTTTCGCACGAAAATTGCACAATGGGCACCAAAATTTGACCCCGGGGAACCTCGAACCTCAATACTGAAAAGTTCTCCGAGCATTATAGTTTCATATGCATAAGAATGCACCAGGGATCATGGGGCACCAAAACCCAAAAGTTTTATTTTCGTACGAAGAGTTCACAAATGGCCGAAAATGCACCACCGGCACCAAAACTGGACCACGGGACATTTCGGACCTCAAAACTTAAAGGTGCTCCGAACATTATGGTTTTTTATGCATAAGAATGCACCAAGGATCACAGGGCACCAAAACCCAAAAGTCTTATTTTAGCACGAAAATTGCACAAATGGCCGAAAATGCATTACTGGCACCAAAATTGGACCACGGTGCACCACGGACCTCAAAACTGAAAAGTGTTTAGTGCATTATTGTTTTTTATCCATAGGACTGCACCAGGGATCATGGGGCGCCAAACCCCAAAAGTCTTATTTTTGCACGAAAGTTGCACAATGGGCCGAAAATGCACCATGGGCACCAAAATTGGACCCCAGGGAACCTCGGACCTCAAAACTGAAAAGTTTTCCGAGCATTATAGTTTTTTATGCATAAGAATGCACCAGGGTTCACAGGGCACAAAAACCCAAAAGTCTTATTTTCGCACGAAAATTGCACAAATGGCTGAAAATGCATTACCGGCACCAAAATTGGACCACGGGGCACCACAGACCTAAAAATTGAAAAGTGCTCAGAGCATTATTGTTTTTTATACATAAGAATGCAACAGGGAGCACGGGGCACCAAAACCCAAAAGTCTTATTTTCGTACGAAAATTGCACAATGGGCCGAAAATGAATCACGGGCACCGAAATTGGACCACGGCTCACCTCGGACCTCAAAACCTAAAAGTGGTTTGAGCATTATGGGTTTTTTATGCATACGAATGCACCAGGGATCACGGGTAACCAAAACCCAAAAGTCTTATTTTCGCACGAAAATTTAACATATGGCCGAAAATGCACCACCGACAACAAAATTGGACCACGGGGACCCACGGACCTCAAAACTAAAAAGTGTTCCAAGCATTACGGTTTTTTATGCATAAGAATGCACTAGGGATCACTGGGCAACAAAACCCAAAAGTCTTATTTTCGCACGAAAATTGCACAAATGGCCGAAAATGCATTATCGGCGCCAAAATTGTACCATGGTGCACCACGGACGTAAAAACTGAAAAGTGTTTAGAGCATTATTGATTTTTATACATAAGAATGCACCAGGGATCATGGGGCACCAAACCCCAAAAGTCTTATTTTCGCACGAAAATTGCACAATGGGCAGAAAATGCACAATGGGCACTAAAATTGGACCTCGGGGAACCTCGAACCTCAAAATTGACAAGTTCTCCGACCATTATAGTTTTTTATGCATAAGAATCCACCAGGGTTCACAGGGCACCAAAATCCAAAAGTCTTATTTTCGCACGAAAATTGCACAAATGGCTGAAAATGCGTTACCGGCACCAAAATTGGACCACAGGGCACCACGGACCTAAAAATTGAAAAGCGTTTAGAGCATTATTGTTTTTTATACATAAGAAAGCACCAAGGATCATGGGGCATCAAAACCCAAAAGTCTTATTTTCGCAGGAAAATTGCACAATGGGCAGAAAATGCACCATGGGCACCAAAATTGGACCCCGGGGAACCTCGATCCTCAAAACTGAAAAGTTCTTCGAGCATTATAGTTTTTTATGCATAAGAATGCACCAGGGATCACGGTGCACCAAAACCCAAAAGTCTTATTTTCGCACGAAAATTCACAAATGAACGAAAATGCACCACCGGCACTAAAATTGGACCACGGGACACCTCAGACCTCAAAACTTAAAAGAGCTCCGAGAATTATGGTTTTTATACATAAGAATGCACTAGGGATCACGGGGCACCAAAACCAAAAAGTCTTATTTTCGCACGAAAATGGCACAAATGGTCGAAAATGCACAGCCGGCACCAAAATTGGACCACGGGGTATCCAGGACCTCAAAACTGAAAAGTGTTTCAAGCATTATGGTTTTTTATGCATAAGAATGCACCAGGGATCACGGGGCACCAAAACCTAAAAGTCTTATTTTCGCCCGAAAATTGCACAATGTGCTAAAAATGCACCACAGCCACCAAAATTGGACCACGGGGTGCCTCGGACCTCAATACTTGAAAGTCCTCCAAGCATTGTGGCTTTTTATACATAATAATGCACCAGGGATCACGAGCCACCAAAACACAAAAGTCTTATTTTCGCACGAAAAGTGCACAATGGGCCGAAAATGCACCACGGGCACCAAAATTGGACCACGAGACACCTCGGACCTCAATACTTGAAAGTGCTCCAACCATTGTGGTTTTTTATACATAAGAATGCACCAGGGATCACCCAAAACCCAAAGGTCTTATTTTCGCACGAAAATTGCACAATGCGCAGAAAATGCACCACGGGCACCAAAATTAGGCCACGGGGCACCTCGGACCTCAATACTTAAAATTTATCCGAGCATTATGGTTTTTTATGCACAAGAATGCACCAGGGATCAAGGGGCACCAAAACCCAAAAGTCTTATTTTCATATGAAAAATGCACAAATGGCCAAAAATGCACCGCCGACACCAAAATTGGACCACGGGGCACCCGGGACCTCAAAACTTAAAAGTGTTTCAAGCATTATGATTTTTTATGCATCAGAATACACCAGGGATCACAGGGCACCAAAACCTAAAAGTCGTATTTTCGTACGAAAATTGCACAATGGGCTAAAAATGCCCCACGGGCTCCAATATTGGACCACGGGGAACCTCGGACCTCAACACTTAAAACTGCTCTGAGCATTGTGATTTTTTATACATAAGAATGCACCACAGATCACGGGGCACCAAAACCCAAAAGTCTTATTTTCGGACGAAAATTGCACAATGGGCAGAAAATGCACCACGGGCAACAAAATTGGACCACGGGGCATCTCGGACCTCAATACTTAAAAGTTCTCCAAGCATTATGGTTTTTTATGCATAAGAATGCAGTAGGGATCACGGGGCACCAAAATCTGAAAGTGTTAGTTTCGTACAAAAATTTCACAAATGCCCAAAAATGCACCACCGACACCAAAATTGGACAACGGGGCACCACAGACCTCAAAACTCAAAAACGTTCTGAGCATTATCAATTTTTATGAATAAGAATGCACCATGCATCACGAGGAACCTTAACCCAAAAGTCTTATTTTCGCCCGAAAAGTGCACAATGGGCCTAAAATGCACCATGAGCACCAAAATTGCACCACGAGGCACCTCAGAGCTCAAAACTGAAAAGTGCTCCGAGCATTATGGTTTTTTATGCAAAAGAATGCACCAGGGATCATCGGGAACCAAAACCCAAAAGTCTTATTTTTTGCACGAAAATTGCACAATGGGCCGAAAATGCACCACGGGCACCAAAATTGGACCACGGGGCACCTCGGACCTCAATACTTAAAACTGCTCCAAGCATTATAGTTTTTTATGCATAAGAATGCATCAGGGATCATGGGGCACCAAAACCCAAAAGTCTTATTTTCGCACGAAAATTGCACAAATGGCCGAAAATGCACCACCGTCACCAAAATTGGACCACGGGGCACCATGGACCTCAAAACTGAAAGGGGTTCTGAGCATTATGGTTTTTTATGCATAAGAATGCACCAGGGATCACGGGGTACCAATACCTAAAAGTCTTATTTTCGGTCGAAAATTGCACGATGGGCAGAAAATGCACTACGGGCACCAAAATTGAACCACGGGGCACCTCGGACCTCAATACTTAAAAGTAGTTTGAGCATTATAGTTTTTTTTGCATAAGAATGCACCACGAATCACGGGGCACCAAAACCCAAAAGTGTTATTTTCGCACGAAAATTTCACAAATGCCCAAAAATACACCACCGGCACCATAATTGGACCACGAGGCACCCTGGACCTCAAAACGGAAAAGTGTTTCGAGCATTATGATTTTTTACGCATAAGACTGCGCTAGGGATCATGGGGCACGAAAATCCAAAAGTCTTATTTTCGCACGAAAGTTGTACAAATGGGCCGAAAATGCACCACGGGCACTAAAATTGGTCCATGGGGCACCTCGGACCTCAATACTTAAAATTGGTCCAAGCATTAAAGTTTTTTATGCATAAGAATGAACAAGGATCATGGGGCACGAAAACCCAAACGTCTTATTTTCGCACGAAAATTGCACAAATGGGCCGAAAATGCACCACCGGCACCAGAATTGGACCACGGGGCACCACGGACCTCAAAACTGAAAAGTGTTCCAAGAATTAAGGTTTTTTAAACATAAGAATGCACAAGGGATCACGGGGTACCAAAATCCAAAAGTCTTATTTTTGTACGAAAATTGTACAATGGGCCGAAAATGCATCACGGGCACCAAAATTGGACCACGGACCACCTCGGACCTCAAAACTGGAAATTGTTCCAAGCATTATGGTTTTTTATGCATAAGAATGCCCCAAGGATGACGGGGCACCAAAACCCAAAGTCTTATTTTCGCACGAAAATTGCACAAATGGCCGAAAATGCACCCCCGACACCAAAATTGAACCACGGGGCACCATGGACCTCAAAACTTAAACCTGTTTCGAGCATTGTTTTGCATAAAAAACCATAATGCTCGGAGCACTTTTCAGTTTTGAGGTTTGTGGTGCCCTGTGGTCCAATTTTGGTTCCAACAACACATAATGCAATTTTCGTGTAAAAGTAAGACTTTTGGGTTTTGGAGCACCGTGATCCTTGGTCCATCTGAATGCATAAAAAGCCATAATGCTCGGAGCACTTTTCAGTTTTGAGGTCCGTGGTGCCCCATGGTCTAATTTTGGTGCCAGTGGTGCATTTTCGGCCCATTATGCAATTTTTGTGCCAAAATAAGACTTTTAGGTTTTGGTGTCCCGTGATCCCTGGAGCATCCGTATTCATAAAAATCCATAATGCTCGGAGCACTTTTCAGTTTTGAGGTTCGTGGTGCCCCGTGGTTCAATGTTTGTGCTCGTGATGCATTTTCGTCCCATTGTGCAAATTTCATGCGAAAATAAGACTTTTAGGTTTTGGTGCCCCGTGATTCCTGGTGGATTCTTATGCATAAAAAATGATGATGCTCAAAGCACTTTTCAGTCTTTAGGTCTGTGGTGCTTCGTGGTGCAATTTTATTGCCCATGGTCCAATTTTGGGGCCTGTCGTGAATTTTCGGCACCTGGTGCAATTTTCGTGCGAAAATAAGACTTTTGATTTTTGTTGCCCCATGAACCCTGGTGCATTCTTATGCATAAAAAACCATAATTCTCAAAAAACTTTTCAGTTTTGAGGTCCGTGGTGCCCTGTGGTCCAATTTTGGTGCCGGTGGTGCATTTTCGTCCATTTGTGCAATTTTCGTGCGAAAATGAGACTTTTCGGTTTTGGTGCCCCGTCATCCCTGGTGCATTCTTTTGCATAAAAAACCTTAATTCTCGGAGAACTTTTAAGTATTGAGGTCCGAGGTGCGCCGTGGTCCAATTTTGGTGCCTATGGTTCATTTTCGGCCCATTGTGCAATTTTCATGCGAAAATAAGACTTTTTGGTTTTGGTGCCCCGTGATCCATGGTGCATTCTTATGCATAAAAAACCATAATGCTATGAAAACTTTTTCATTTTTAGGTCCGTGGCGCCCCGTGGTCCAATTTTGGTGTCGGTGGTGCATTTTCGGCCATTTGTGAAATTTTCGTGTGAAAATAAGACTTTTGGGTTTTGGTGCCCCATGATCCCTGGTGCATTCTTATGCATAAAAAACCATAATGCTTGGAGCACATTTCAGTTTTGCGGTCCGAGGTGCCCCATTGTCTAATTTTGGTGCCCATGGTGCATTTTCAGCGCATTGTGCAATTTTCGTGCGAAAATAAGACTTTTCGGTTTTGGTGCCCCGGGATCCATGGCACATTCTTATGCATAAAAAACCACCATGCTCGGAACAATTTTCAGTTTTGAGGTCCATGGTGCCCCGTGGTCCAATATTGGTGTCGATGGTGCATTTTCAGCCATTTGCGCAATTTTCGTGCGAAAATAAGACTTTTGGGTTTTGGTGCCCCATGATCCCTGGTGCATTCTTTTGCATAAGAAACCTCAATTCTCAGAGAACTTTTAATTATTGAGGTTCGAGGTGCCCCGTGGTCCAATTTTGGTGCCTATGGTGCATTTTCGGCCCGTTGTGCAATTTTCATGCGAAAATAAGACTTTTTGGTTTTGGTGCCCTGTGATCCATGGTGCATTCTTATGCATAAAAAACCATAATGCTATGAAAACTTTTTAATTTTTAGGTCCGTGGCGCCCCGTGGTCCAATTTTGGTGTCGGTGGTGCATTTGCGGCCATTTGTGAAATTTTCGTGCAAAAATAAGACTTTTCGGTTTTGGTGCCCCGTGATCCCTGGTGCATTCTTTTTCATAAAAAACCTTAATTCTCGGAGAAATTTTAAGTATTGAGCTTCGAGGTGCCCCGTGGTCCAATTTTGGTGCCTATGGTGCATTTTCGGCCCATTGTGCAATTTTCGTGCGAAAATAAGACTTTTCGGTTTTGGTGCCCTGGGATCCGTGGCGCTTTCTTATGCATAAAAAACCATCATGCTCAGAACAATTTTCAGTTTTGAGGTCCATGGTGCCCAGTGGTCCAATTTTGGTGTCGGTCGTGCATTTTCGGCCATTTGTGCAATTTTCGTGCGAAAATAAGACTTTTGGGTTTTGGCTCCCCATGATCCCTGGTGAATTCTTTTGTATAAAAAAATCATAATTCTCGGAAGACTTTTCAGTTTTGAGGTCCGTGGTGCCCTGTGGTCCAATTTTGGTGCCGGTGGAACATTTTCGTCCATTTGTGCAATTTTTGTAAGACTCTTGGGTTTTGGTGCCCCGTGATCCCTGGTGCATTATTTTGCATAAAAAACCTTAATTCTCGGAGAACTTTTAAGTATTGAGGTCCGAGGTGCCCCGTGGTCCAATTTTGGTGCCTATGGTGCATTTTAGGCCCATTGTGCAATTTTCGGGCCAAAATAAGACTTTTGGTTTTGGTGCCCCATGATCCATGGTGGATTCTTATGCATAAAAAACCATAATGCTATGAAAACTTTCCAATTTTGGTGTCAGTGGTGCATTTTCGGCCATTTGTGAAATTTTTGTGCGAAAATAAGACTTTTGGGTTTTGGTGCCCTATGATCCCTGGTGCATTCTTATGCATAAAAAACCATAATGCTTGGAGAACTTTTTAGTTTTGCGGTCCGAGGTGCCCCATTGTCTAATTTTGGTGCCCGTGGTGCATTTTCGGCGCATTGTGCAATTTTCGTGCGAAAATAAGACTTTTCGGTTTGGTGCCCCGGGATCCATGGCGCATTCTTATGCATAAAAAACCACAATGCTCAGAACAACTTTTAGTTTTGAGGTCCACGGTGCCCCGTGGTCCAATTTTGGTGCCGGTGGTGCATTTTCGGCCGTTTGTGCAATTTTCGTGCGAAAATAACACTTTTGGGTTGTGGCGCCCCATGATCCCTGGTGCATTCTTTTGCATAAAAAACCATAATGCTATGAACACTTTTCAGTTTTGAGGTCCGAGGTGCCCCATGGTCCAATTTTGGTGCCCATGGTGCATTTTCGGCCAATTGCGCAATTTTCATGCGAAAATAAGACTTTTGGGTTTTGGTGCCCCGTGAACCATGGTGCATTCTTATGTATAAAAACCATAAAGCTCGAAAAACTTTTCAGTTTTGAGGTCCGTGGTGCCCTGTGGTCCAATTTTGATGTCGGTGGTGCATTTTCGTCCATTTGTGCAATTTTCGTGCGAAAATAAGACTTTCGATTTTGGTGCCCCGTGATCCCTGGTGCATTCTTTTGCATAAAAAACCTGAATTCTCGGAGAACTTTTAAGTATTGAGGTCCCAGTTGCCCCGTGGTCCAATTTTGGTGCCTATGGTGCATTTTCGGCCCATTGCGCAATTTTCGTGCGATAATAAGACTTTTTGGTTTTGGTGCCCCGTGATCCATGGTGGATTCTTATGCATAAAAAACCATAATGCTTTGAAAACTTTTCAATTTTGCTGTCGGTGGTGCATTTTCGGCCATTTGTGAAATTTTCGTGCGAAAATAAGACTTTTGGGTTTTGGTGCCCTATGATCCTTGGTGCATTCTTATGCATAAAAAACCATAATTCTTGGAGAACTTTTCAGTTTTAAGGTCGGAGGTGCCCCATTGTCTAATTTTGGTGCCCGTGGTGCATTTTCGGCGTTTTGTGCAATTTTCGTGCGAAAATAAGACTTTTTGGTTTGGTGCCCCGGGATCCACAGCGCATTCTTATGCATAAAAAACCATAATGCTCGGAACAACTTTCAGTTTTGAGGTCCATGGTGCCCCGTGGTCCAATTTTGGTGCCGGTGGTGCATTTTTGGCCATTTGTGCAATTGTCGTGCGAAAATAAGACTTTTGCGTTTTGGTGCCCCGTGATCCCTGGGGCATTCTTATGCATAAAAAACCATAATACTTGGAGGACTTTTCAGTTTTGAGGTCCGTGGTGCCCTATGGGCCAATTTTGGTGCCGATGGTGCATTTTCGTCCATTTGTGAAATTTTCGTGCGAATATAAGACTTTTGGGTTCTGGTGCCCCATGATTCTTGGTGCATTCTTATGCATAAAAAACCATAATGCCCAGAAAACTTTTCAGTTTTGAGGTCCGTGGTGCCTTGTGGTCCAAAATTGGTGCCGGTGGTGCATTTTCGTCCATTTGTGCAATTTTCGTGCGAAAATAAGACTTTTGGGTTTTAGTGCCCCATGATCCCTAGTGCATTCTTATGCATAAAAAATCGTAATGCTTGGAGCACTTTTCAGTTTTGCGGTCCGAGGTGCCCCATTGTCTAATTTTGGTGCCCGTGGTGCATTTTCGGCGCATTGTGCAATTTTCGTGCGAAAATAAGACTTTTCAGTTTCGGTGCCCCGGGATCCATGGCGCATTCTTATGCATAAAAAACCATCATGCTCGGAACAATTTTCAGTTTTGAGGTCCATGGTGCGCCGTGGTCCAATTTTGGTGCCGGTGGTGCACTTTCGACCATTTGTGCAATTTTCGTGCGAAAATAACACTTTTGGGTTTTGGCGCCCCATGATCCCTGGTGCATTTTTTTGCATAAAAAACCATAATGCTATGAACACTTTTCAGTTTTGAGGTCCGAGGTGCCCCGTGGTCCAATTTTGGTGCCAATGGTGCATTTTCGGCCAATTGCGCAATTTTCGTGCGAAAATAAGACTTTTGGATTTTGGTGCTCCGTGAACCATGGTGCATTCTTATGCATAAAAAACCATAATCCTCGAAAAACTTTTCAGTTTTGAGGTCCGTGGTGCCCTGTGGTCCAATTTTGATGCCGGTGGTGCCTTTTCGTCCATTTGTGCAATTTTCGTGTGAAAATAAGACTTTTCGGTTTTGGTGCCCCGTGGTCCCTGGTGCATTCTTTTGCATAAAAAACCTGAATTCTTGGAGAACATTTAAGTATTGAGGTCCGAGGTTCCCCGTGGTCCAATTTTGGTGCCTATGGTGCATTTTCGGCCCATTGTACAATTTTCGTGCGAGAATAAGACTTTTTGGTTTTGGTGCCCCGTGATCCATGGTGGATTCTTATGCATAAAAAACCATAATGCTATGAAAACTTTTCAATTTTGGTGCCGGTGGTGCATTTTCGTCCATTTTTTGCAATTTTCGTGCGAAAATAAGACTTTTGGGTTTTGGTGCCCCGTGATCCATGGTGGATTCTTATGCTTAAAAAACCATAATGCTATGAACACTTTTCAATTTTTAGGTCCGTGGTGCCCCGGGGTCCAATTTTGGTGTCGGTGGTGCATTTTCGGCCATTTGTTAAATTTTCGTGCGAAAATAAGACTTTTGGGTTTGGGTGCCCCGTGATCCCTGGTGCATTATTATGCATAAAAAACCATAATGCTTGGAGCACTTTTCAGTTTTGAGGTTCGTAGTGCCCTGTGGGCCAATTTTGGTACCGATGGTGCTTTTTCGGCCATTCGTGAAATTTTCGTACGAAAATAAGACTTTTGGGTTTTGGTGCCCCATGATCCCTGGTACATTCTTATGCATAAAAAACCATAATTCTCGGAGAACTTTTAAGTATTGAGGTCCGAGGTGCCCCGTGGTCCAATTTTGGTGCCCATGGTGCATTTTCGGTGCATTGTGCTATTTTCGTGCGAAAATAAGACTTTTGGGTTTTGGTGCCCCGCGATCCCTGGTGCATTCTTATGCATAAAAAACCATAATGTTTGGAGCACTTTTCAGTTTTGAGGTCCATGGTGCCCTGTGGGCCAATTTTGGTGTCGGTGGTGCATTTTCGGCCATTTGTGAAATTTTCGTGCGAAAATAAGACTTTTGAATTTTGGTGCCTCGTGATCCATGGTGTATTCTTATGCATAAAAAACCGTAATTCCATGAACACTTTTCAATTTTTAGGTATGTGGTGCCCCGTGGTCCAATTTTGGTGTCGGTGGGGTATTTTCGGCCATTTGTGAAATTTTCGTGCGAAAATAACACGTTTGGGTTTTGGTGGCACGTGATCCCTGGTGCATTCTTATGCATAAATAACCATAATGCTTGGAGCACTTTTCAGCTTTGAGGTCCATGGTGCCTTGTGGGCCAATTTTGGTGCCGGTTGTGCATTTTTGGCCATTTATGAAATTTTCGTACGAAAATAAGACTTTTGGGGTTTGGTGCCCCGTGATCCTTGGTGCATTCTTATGCATAAAAAACCATAATTCTCTGACAACTTTTAATTTTTGAGGTCCGAGGTGCCCCGTTCTCCAATTTTGGTGCCCATGGTGCATTTTTGGCCCATTGTACAATTTTCGTGCGAAAATAAGACTTTTAGGTTTTGGTGCCCCATGATCCTAGGTGCATTCTTGTGCATAAAAAACCATAATGCTCGGTGAACTTTTAATTTTTGACGTCCGAGGTGCCTCGTGGTCCAATTGTGGTGCCCGTAGTACATTTTCTGCCCATTGTGCAATTTTCGTGCGAAAATAAGAGTTTTGGGTTTTGGTCCCCTGTGATCCCTGGTGCATTCTTATGCATAAAAAATGATAATGCTCGGAACACTTTTCAGTCTTGAGGTTCGTGGTGACCCGTGGTCGAATTTTGGTGCTGAGGGTGCATTTTCGGCCATTTGTGTAATTTTCTTGCGAAAATAAGAGTTTTGGGTTTTGGTGCCCCGTGATCCCTAGTGCATTTTTATACATTAAAAACGATAATTCTCAGAGCACTTTTAAGTTTTTAGTTCCGAGGTGCCACGTGGTCTAATTTTGGTCCGCGTCGTGCATTTTCAGCCCATTGTGCAACTTTCGTGCGAAAATAAGAATTTTGGGTTTTGGTGCCCCGTGATCCCTAGTGCATTCTTATGCATAAAAAACCGTAATGCTCATAGCACTTTTAGGTTTTGAGGTTCGAGGTGCCCCATGGTCCAATTTTGGTGCTCGTGATGCATTTTGGCCTATTGTACAATTTTCGAGCGAAAATAAGACATTTGGGTTTTGGTGCCCCATGATCCCTGGTGCATTCTTTAGCATAAAATACCATAATGCTCAGAGCACTTTTAACTTTTGAAGTCCGAGGTGCCCCACGGTCGAATTTTTGTGCTCATGATGCATTTCGGCCCATTGTGCCATTTTCGTGCGAAAATAAGACTTTTGGGTTTTGGTGCCCCGTGATCCCTGGTGCATTGTTATGCATAAAAAACCATAATGCTCGGAGAACTTTTTATTTTTGAGGTCTGAGGCGCCCCGTGGTCCAATTTTGGTGCCTGTGGTGCATTTTCGGCCCATTGTGCAATTTTCGTCAAAAATAAGACTTTTGGGTTTTGGTGCCCCGTGATCCCTGGTGCATTCTTATGCATAAAAAACCATAATGCTTGGAGCACTTTTCAGTTTTGACGTCCGTGGTGCCCTGTGGGCCAATTTTGGTGTCGGTGGTGCATTTTCGGCCATTTGTGAAATTTTCGTGCGAAAATAAGACTTTTGGATTTTGGTCCCCTGTGGTCCCTGGTGCATTCTTATGCATAAAAAACGATAATGCTCGGAACACTTTTCAGTCTTGAGGTTTGTGGTGCCCCGTGGTCGAATTTTGGTGCCGAGGGTGCATTTTCGGCCATTTGTGCAATTTTCTTGCGAAAATAAGAGTTTTGGGTTTTAGTGCCCCGTGATCCCTGGTGCATTCTTATGCATAAAAAACCATAATGCTCGGAGCACTTTTAGGTTTTGAGGTCCGAGGTACCCCGTGGTCCAATTTTGGTGCTTGTGATACATTTTGGCCCATTGTACAATTTTCGCGCGAAAATAAGACTTTTGGGTTTTGGTACCCCGTGATCCCTGGTGGATTCGTAAGCATAAAAAAACGTAATGCTCGGAGCACTTTTAAATTTTGAAGTCCGAGCTGCCCCGCGGTTGAATTTTGGTGCTCGTGATGCATTTCGGCCCATTGTGCCAATTTCGTGCTAAAATAAGACTTTTGGGTTTTGGTGCCCCGTGATCCCTGGTGCATTCTTATGCATAAAAAACCGTAATGCTCGAAGAACTTTTAATTTTTGTGGTCCGAGGTGCCACGTGGTCTCATTTTGGTGCCCGTGGTGCATTTTCGACCAATTGTGCAATTTTCGTGCGAAAATAACACTTTTGGGTTTTGGTGCCCCGTGATCCCTAGTGCATTCTGCTGCATAAAAAACCATAATGCTTGGAGCACTTTTCAGTTTTGGGGTCCGAGGTGTCACGTGGTCCAATTATGGTGCCCGTGGTGCATTCTCGGCCATTTGTGCAATTATCGTGCGAAAATAAGACTTTTGGATTTTGGTGCCCTGTGATCCCTGGTGCATTATTATCCATAAAAAACCATAATGCTCGGAACACTTTCCAGTTTTTAGGTCCACGGTGCCCCAGGGTCCAATTTTGATGTCGGTATTGCATTTTCGGCCATTTGAGCGATTTTTGTGCAAAAATAAGACTTTTGGGTTTTAGTGCCCCATGATCCTTGGTGCATTCTTATGCATAAAAAACCATAATGCTTGGAGCTCTTTTTAGTTTTGAGGCTTGTGGTGCCCCGTGGTCCAATTTTGGTGCTGGTGGTGCATTTTCGGCCTTTTGTGAAATTTTCGGACGAAAATAAGACTTTTGGATTTTGGTGCCCCGTGATCCCTGGTGCATTCTTATGCATAAAAAACCATAGTGCTCGGAACATTTTTCAGTTTTGAGGTCCGAGGTGCCCCGTGGTCCAATTTTGGAGCCCGTGGTGCATTTTCGGCCTATTGTGCAATTTTCGTGCGAAAACAAGACTTTTGGGTTTTGGTGCCCCGTGATCCTTGGTGCATTCTTATGCATAAAAAACCATAGTGGTCGGAACATTTTTCAGTTTTGAGGTCCGAGGTGCCCCGTGGTCCAATTTTGGAGCCCGTGGGGCATTTTCGGCCCATTTTGCAATTTTCGTGCGAAAATAAGACTTCTGGGTTTTGGTGCCCCGTGATCCCTGGTGCATTCTTATGCATAAAAAACCATAATGCTAGGAACATATTTAAGTTTTGAGGTCTGAGGTGCCCCGTGGTCGAATTTTGGTGTACGTGGTGCATATTCGGCCCATTGTTCATTTTTCGTACGAAAATAAGACTTTTGGGTTTTGTTGCCCCGTGATCCTTAGTGCATTCTTATGCATAAAAACCCATAATGCTCAAAATAGTTTTCAGTCTTAAGGTTCGTGGTGCCCCGTTGTCCAATTTTGGTGTCGGGGGTGCATTTTCGACCATTTGTGCAATTTTCGTTCGAAAATAAGACTTTTGGGTTTTGGTGCCCCTTGATTCCTGGTGGATTCTTATGCATAAAAAACTATAATGCTCGAAGCACCTTTCATTTTTTAGGTTCGAGGTGCCCTGTGGTCCAATTTTGGTGCCTATGGTGCATTTTCGGCCATTTATGAAATTTTCGTCCAAAAATAAGACTTTTGGGTTTTGGTGCCCCCATGATCCTTAGTGCATAAAAAATCATAATGCTCGGAGCACTTTTCAATTTTGAGGTCCGAGGTGCCCCGTGGTCCAATTTTCGTGCCCGTGGTGCATTTTCGGCCCATTGTGCAATTTTCGTGCGAAAATATGACTTTTGGGTTTTGGTGCCGCGTGATCGTTGTTGCATTCCTATGCATAAAAAACCGTCATGCTCAGAACAGTTTTCAATCTTGAGATTCGTGGTGCCCGGTGGCCCAATTTTGGTGCCGAGGGTGCTTTTTCGGTTATTCATGCAATTTTCGTGCGAAAATAAGACTTTTGGGTTTTGGTGCCCTGTGAACCCTGGTGCATGCTTATGCATAAAAAAACCATATTTTTTGGAGCAATTTTCAGATTTGAGATCCGAGGTGCCCCTTGGTCCAGTTTTGGTGCACGTGGTGCATCTTCGGCCCATTGTGCAACTTTCGTGCAAAAATACAACTTTCGAGTTTTGGTGCCCCGTGATCCTTTGTGCATTCTAATGCATAGAAAACCATAATGCTCGGAACAGTTTTCAATCCTGAGGTTCGGGGTGCCCCGTGGTCTAATTTTGGTGCCGTGGATACATTTTCGTCCATTTGTGCAATTTTTGTAACACTCTTGGGTTTTGGTGCCCCTTGATCCCTGGTGCATTCTTATGCATAAAAAACCATAATGCTCGAAACACTTTTCAATTTTGAGGTCCGTGGGGCCTCGTGGTCCAATTTTGGTACTGGTGGTGCATTTTCGGTCACTTGAGCAATTTTTGTGCGAAAATAAGACTTTTGGGTTTTGGTGCCCCGTAATCCCTAGTTCATTCTTATGCATAAAAACCCATAATGCTAAGAATACTTTTCAATTTAGAGGTCCGTGGTGCCCCGTGGTCCAATTTTTGTGCTGGTGGTGCATTTCGACCATTTGAGCAATTTTCGAGCGAAAATAAGACTTTTGGGTTTTGGTTCCCCGTGATCCCTGGTGCATTCTTATGCATAAAAAACCATAATGTAGGAGCACTTTTCAATTTTGAGGTCCGAGGTGCCCTGTGGTCGAATTTTGGTCCCCGTGGTGCATTTTCGGCCTATTGTGCAATTTTCGTGCGAAAACAAGACTTTTGGGTTTTGGTGCCCCGTGATCCTTGGTGCATTCTTATGCATAAAAAACCATAGTGCTCGGAACATTTTTCAGTTTTGAGGTCCGAGGTGCCCCGTGGTCCAATTTTGGAGCCCGTGGTGCATTTTCGATCCATTGTGCAATTTTCGTGCGAAAATAAGACTTCTGGGTTTTGGTGCCCCGTGATCCCTGGTGCATTCTTATGCATAAAAAACCATAATGCTAGGAACATATTTAAGTTTTGAGGTCTGAGGTGCCCCGTGGTTGAATTTTGGTGTACGTGGTGCATATTCGGCCCATTGTTCAATTTTCGTACGAAAATAAGACTTTTGGGTTTTGTTGCCCCGTGATCCTTAGTGCATTCTTATGCATTAAAACCCATAATGCTCAAAATAGTTTTCAGTCTTAAGGTTCGTGGTGCCCCGTTGTCCAATTTTGGTGTCGGGGGTGCATTTTCGACCATTTGTACAATTTTCGTTCGAAAATAAGACTTTTGGGTTTTGGTGCCCCTTGATTCCTGGTGGATTCTTATGCATAAAAAACTATAATGCTCGAAGCACCTTTCATTTTGTAGGTTCGAGGTGCCCCGTGGTCCAATTTTGGTGCCTATGGTGCATTTTCGGCCATTTATGAAATTTTCGTCCAAAACTAAGACTTTTGGGTTTTGGTGCCCCCATGATCCTTAGTGCATTCTTATGCATAAAAAATCATAATGCTCGGAGCACTTTTCAATTTTGAGGTCCGAGGTGTCCCGTGGTCCAATTTTCGTGCCCGTGGTGCATTTTCGGCCCATTGTGCAATTTTCGTGCGAAAATATGACTTTTGGGTTTTGGTGCCGCGTGATCGTTGTTGCATTCCTATGCATAAAAAACCGTCATGCTCAGAACAGTTTTCAATCTTGAGATTCGTGGTGCCCGGTGGCCCAATTTTGGTGCCGAGGGTGCTTTTTCGGTTATTCATGCAATTTCGTGGGAAAATAAGACTTTTGGGTTTTGGTGCCCTGTGAACCCTGGTGCATGCTTATGCATAAAAAAACCATATTTTTTGGAGCAATTTTCATATTTGAGATCCGAGGTGCCCCTTGGTCTAGTTTTGGTGCACGTGGTGCATCTTCGGCCCACTGTGCAACTTTCGTGCAAAAATACAACTTTCGGGTTTTGGTGCCCTGTGATCCTTTGTGCATTCTAATGCATAGAAAACCATAATGCTCAAAACAGTTTTCAATCCTGAGGTTCGGGGTGCCCCGTGGTCTAATTTTGGTGCTGTGGATACATTTTCGTCCATTTGTGCAATTTTTGTAAGACTCTTGGGTTTTGGTGCCCCTTGATCCCTGGTGCATTCTTATGCATAAAAAACCATAATGCTCGAAACACTTTTCAATTTTGAGGTCCGTGGGGCCTCGTGGTCCAATTTTGGTACTGGTGGTGCATTTTCGGTCACTTGAGCAATTTTCGTGCGAAAATAAGACTTTTGGGTTTTGGTGCCCCGTAATCCCTAGTTCATTCTTATCGATAAAAACCCATAATGCTAAGAATACTTTTCAATTTTGAGGTCCGTGGTGCCCCGTGGTCCAATTTTTGTGCTGGTGGTTCATTTCGACCATTTGAGCAATTTTCGAGCGAAAATAAGACTTTTGGGTTTTGGTTCCCCGTGATCCCTGGTGCATTCTTATGCATAAAAAACCATAATGCTAGGAGCACTTTTCAATTTTGAGGTCCGAGGTGCCCTGTGGTCCAATTTTGGTCCCCGTGGTGCATTTTCGGCCTATTGTGCAATTTTCGTGCGAAAACAAGACTTTTGGGTTTTGGTGCCCCGTGATCCTTGGTGCATTCTTATGCATAAAAAACCATAGTGCTCGGAACATTTTTCAGTTTTGAGGTCCGAGGTGCCGCGTGGTCCAATTTTGGAGCCCGTGGTGCATTTTCGACCCATTGTGCAATTTTCGTGCGAAAATAAGACTTCTGGGTTTTGGTGCCCCGTGATCCCTGGTGCATTCTTATGCATAAAAAACCATAATTCTAGGAACATATTTAAGTTTTGAGGTCTGAGGTGCCCCGTGGTTGAATTTTGGTGTACGTGGTGCATATTCGGCCCATTGTTCAATTTTCGTACGAAAATAAGACTTTTGGGTTTTGTTGCCCCGTGATCCTTAGTGCATTCTTATGCATAAAAACTCATAATGCTCAAAATAGTTTTCAGTCTTAAGGTTCGTGGTGCCCTGTTGTCCAATTTTGGTGTCGGGGGTGCATTTTCGACCATTTGTGCAATTTTCGTTCGAAAATAAGACTTTTGGGTTTTGGTGCCCCTTGATTCCTGGTGGATTCTTATGCATAAAAAACTATAATGCTCGAAGCACCTTTCATTTTTTAGGTTCGAGGTGCCCCGTGGTCCAATTTTGGTGCCTATGGTGCATTTTCGGCCATTTATGAAATTTTCGTCCAAAAATAAGACTTTTGGGTTTTGGTGCCCCCATGATCCTTAGTGCATTCTTATGCATAAAAAATCATAATGCTCGGAGCACTTTTCAATTTTGAGGTCCGAGGTTCCCCGTGGTCCAATTTTCGTGCCAGTGGTGCATTTTCGGCCCATTGTGCAATTTTCGTGCGAAAATATGACTTTTGGGTTTTGGTGCCGCGTGATCGTTGTTGCATTCCTATGCATAAAAAACCGTCATGCTCAGAACAGTTTTCAATCTTGAGATTCGTGGTGCCCGGTGGCCCAATTTTAGTGCCGAGGGTGCTTTTTCGGTTATTCATGCAATTTTCGTGCGAAAATAAGACTTTTGGGTTTTGGTACCCTGTGAACCCTGGTGCATGCTTATGCATAAAAAAACCATATTTTTTGGAGCAATTTTCAGATTTGGGATCCGAGGTGCCCCTTCGTCCAGTTTTGGTGCACGTGGTGCATCTTCGGCCCATTGTGCAACTTTCGTGCAAAAATACAACTTTCGGGTTTTGGTGCCCCGTGATCCTTTGTGCATTCTAATGCATAGAAAACCATAATGCTCGGAACAGTTTTCAATCCTGAGGTTCAGGGTGCCCCGTGGTCTAATTTTGGTGCCGTGGATACATTTTCGTCCATTTGTGCAATTTTTGTAAGACTCTTGGGTTTCGGTGCCCCTTGATCCCTGGTGCATTCTTATGCATAAAAAACCATAATGCTCGAAACACTTTTCAATTTTGAGGTCCGTGGGGCCTCATGGTCCAATTTTGGTACTGGTGGTGCATTTTCGGTCACTTGAGCAATTTTCGTGCGAAAATAAGACTTTTGGGTTTTGGTGCCCTGTAATCCCTAGTTCATTCTTATGCATAAAAACCCATAATGCTAAGAATACTTTTCAATTTTGAGGTCCGTGGTGCCCCGTGGTCCAATTTTTGTGGTGGTGGTGCATTTTCTACCCTTTGTGCAATTTTCGTGTGAAAATAAGACTTTTGGGTTTTGGTGCCCCATGATCCTTAGTGCATTCTTATGCATAAAAAATCATAATGCTGGGAGCACTTTTCAATTTTGAGGTCCGAGGTGCCCCGTGGTCCAATTTTCGTGCCCGTGGTGCATTTTCGGCCCATTGTGCAATTTTTGTGCGAAAATATGACTTTTGGGTTTTGGTGCCGCGTGATCGTTGTTGCATTCCTATGCATAAAAAACCGTCATGCTCAGAACAATTTTCAATCTTGAGATTCGTGGTGCCCGGTGGCCCAATTTTGGTGCCGAGGGTGCTTTTTCGGTTATTCATGCAATTTTCGTGCGAAAATAAGACTTTTGGGTTTTGGTGCCCTGTGAACCCATTGCATGCTTATGCATAAAAAAACCATATTTTTTGGAGCAATTTTCAGATTTGAGATCCGAGGTGCCCCTTGGTCCAGTTTTGGTGCACGTGGTGCATCTTCGGCCCATTGTGCAACTTTCGTGCAAAAATACAACTTTCAGGTTTTGGTGCCCCGTGATCCTTTGTGCATTCTAATGCATAGAAAACCATAATGCTCAAAACAGTTTTCAATCCTGAGGTTCGGGGTGCAGCATGGTCTAATTTTGGTGCCGTGGATACATTTTCGTCCATTTGTGCAATTTTTGTAAGACTCTTGGGTTTCGGTGCCCCTTGATCCTTGGTGCATTCTTATGCATAAAAAACCATAATGCTCGGAGCACTTTTCAATTTTGAGGTCCGAGGTGCCCCGTGGTCCAATTTTCGTGCCCGTGGTGCATTTTCGGCCCATTGTGCAATTTTTGTGCGAAAATATGACTTTTGGGTTTTGGTGCCGCGTGATCGTTGTTGCATTCCTATGCATAAAAAACCGTCATGCTCAGAACAATTTTCAATCTTGAGATTCGTGGTGCCCGGTGGCCCAATTTTGGTGCCGAGGGTGCTTTTTCGGTTATTCATGCAATTTTCGTGCGAAAATAAGACTTTTGGGTTTTGGTGCCCTGTGAACCCATTGCATGCTTATGCATAAAAAAACCATATTTTTTGGAGCAATTTTCAGATTTGAGATCCGAGGTGCCCCTTGGTCCAGTTTTGGTGCACGTGGTGCATCTTCGGCCCATTGTGCAACTTTCGTGCAAAAATACAACTTTCAGGTTTTGGTGCCCCGTGATCCTTTGTGCATTCTAATGCATAGAAAACCATAATGCTCAAAACAGTTTTCAATCCTGAGGTTCGGGGTGCAGCATGGTCTAATTTTGGTGCCGTGGATACATTTTCGTCCATTTGTGCAATTTTTGTAAGACTCTTGGGTTTCGGTGCCCCTTGATCCTTGGTGCATTCTTATGCATAAAAAACCATAATGCTCGGAGCACTTTTCAATTTTGAGGTCCGAGGTGCCCCGTGGTCCAATTTTCGTGCCCGTGGTGCATTTTCGGCCCGTTGTGCAATTTTTGTGCGAAAATATGACTTTTGGGTTTTGGTGCCGCGTGATCGTTGTTGCATTCCTATGCATAAAAAACCGTCATGCTCAGAACAATTTTCAATCTTGAGATTCGTGGTGCCCGGTGGCCCAATTTTGGTGCCGAGGGTGCTTTTTCGGTTATTCATGCAATTTTCGTGCGAAAATAAGACTTTTGGGTTTTGGTGCCCTGTGAACCCATTGCATGCTTATGCATAAAAAAACCATATTTTTTGGAGCAATTTTCAGATTTGAGATCCGAGGTGCCCCTTGGTCCAGTTTTGGTGCACGTGGTGCATCTTCGGCCCATTGTGCAACTTTCGTGCAAAAATACAACTTTCAGGTTTTGGTGCCCCGTGATCCTTTGTGCATTCTAATGCATAGAAAACCATAATGCTCAAAACAGTTTTCAATCCTGAGGTTCGGGGTGCAGCATGGTCTAATTTTGGTGCCGTGGATACATTTTCGTCCATTTGTGCAATTTTTGTAAGACTCTTGGGTTTCGGTGCCCCTTGATCCTTGGTGCATTCTTATGCATAAAAAACCATAATGCTCGGAGCACTTTTCAATTTTGAGGTCCGAGGTGCCCCGTGGTCCAATTTTCGTGCCCGTGGTGCATTTTCGGCCCATTGTGCAATTTTTGTGCGAAAATATGACTTTTGGGTTTTGGTGCCGCGTGATCGTTGTTGCATTCCTATGCATAAAAAACCGTCATGCTCAGAACAATTTTCAATCTTGAGATTCGTGGTGCCCGGTGGCCCAATTTTGGTGCCGAGGGTGCTTTTTCGGTTATTCATGCAATTTTCGTGCGAAAATAAGACTTTTGGGTTTTGGTGCCCTGTGAACCCATTGCATGCTTATGCATAAAAAAACCATATTTTTTGGAGCAATTTTCAGATTTGAGATCCGAGGTGCCCCTTGGTCCAGTTTTGGTGCACGTGGTGCATCTTCGGCCCATTGTGCAACTTTCGTGCAAAAATACAACTTTCAGGTTTTGGTGCCCCGTGATCCTTTGTGCATTCTAATGCATAGAAAACCATAATGCTCAAAACAGTTTTCAATCCTGAGGTTCGGGGTGCAGCATGGTCTAATTTTGGTGCCGTGGATACATTTTCGTCCATTTGTGCAATTTTTGTAAGACTCTTGGGTTTCGGTGCCCCTTGATCCTTGGTGCATTCTTATGCATAAAAAACCATAATGCTCGGAGCACTTTTCAATTTTGAGGTCCGAGGTGCCCCGTGGTCCAATTTTCGTGCCCGTGGTGCATTTTCGGCCCGTTGTGCAATTTTTGTGCGAAAATATGACTTTTGGGTTTTGGTGCCGCGTGATCGTTGTTGCATTCCTATGCATAAAAAACCGTCATGCTCAGAACAATTTTCAATCTTGAGATTCGTGGTGCCCGGTGGCCCAATTTTGGTGCCGAGGGTGCTTTTTCGGTTATTCATGCAATTTTCGTGCGAAAATAAGACTTTTGGGTTTTGGTGCCCTGTGAACCCATTGCATGCTTATGCATAAAAAAACCATATTTTTTGGAGCAATTTTCAGATTTGAGATCCGAGGTGCCCCTTGGTCCAGTTTTGGTGCACGTGGTGCATCTTCGGCCCATTGTGCAACTTTCGTGCAAAAATACAACTTTCAGGTTTTGGTGCCCCGTGATCCTTTGTGCATTCTAATGCATAGAAAACCATAATGCTCAAAACAGTTTTCAATCCTGAGGTTCGGGGTGCAGCATGGTCTAATTTTGGTGCCGTGGATACATTTTCGTCCATTTGTGCAATTTTTGTAAGACTCTTGGGTTTCGGTGCCCCTTGATCCCTGGTGCATTCTTATGCATAAAAAACCATAATGCTCGAAACACTTTTCAATTTTGAGGTCCGTGGGGCCTCGTGGTCCAATTTTGGTACTGGTGGTGCATTTTCGGTCACTTGAGCAATTTTCGTGCGAAAATAAGACTTTTGGGTTTTGGTGCCCCGTAATCCCTAGTTCATTCTTATGCATAAAAACCCATAATGCTAAGAATACTTTTCAATTTTGAGGTCCGTGGTGCCCCGTGGTCCAATTTTTGTGCTGGTGGTGCATTTCGACCATTTGAGCAATTTTCGAGCGAAAATAAGACTTTTGGGTTTTGGTTCCCCGTGATCCCTGGTGCATTCTTATGCATAAAAAACCATAATGCTAGGAGCACTTTTCAATTTCGAGGTCCGAGGTGCCCTGTGGTCCAATTTTGGTCCCCGTGGTGCATTTTCGGCCTATTGTGCAATTTTTGTGCGAAAACAAGACTTTTGGGTTTTGGTGCCCCGTGATCCTTGGTGCATTCTTATGCATAAAAAACCATAGTGCTCGGAACATTTTTCAATTTTGAGGTCCGAGGTGCCCCGTGGTCCAATTTTGGAGCCCGTGGTGCATTTTCGGCCCATTGTGCAATTTTCGTGCGAAAATAAGACTTCTGGGTTTTGGTGCCCCATGATCCCTGGTGCATTCTTATGCATAAAAAACCATAATGCTAGGAACATATTTAAGTTTTGAGGTCTGAGGTGCCCCGTGGTCGAATTTTGGTGTACGTGGTGCATATTCGGCCCATTGTTCAATTTTCGTATGAAAATAAGACTTTTGGGTTTTGTTGCCCCGTGATCCTTAGTGCATTCTTATGCATAAAAACCCATAATGCTCAAAATAGTTTTCAGTCTTAAGGTTCGTGGTGCCCCGTTGTCCAATTTTGGTGTCGGGGGTGCATTTTCGACCATTTGTGCAATTTTCGATCGAAAATAAGACTTTTGGGTTTTGGTGCCCCTTGATTCCTGGTGGATTCTTATGCATAAAAAACTGTAATGCTCGAAGCACCTTTCATTTTTGAGGTTCGAGGTGCCGCGTGGTCCAATTTTGGTGCCTATGGTGCATTTTCGTCCATTTATGAAATTTTCGTCCGAAAATAAGACTTTTGAGTTTTGGTGCCCCATGATCCCTAGTGCATTCTTATGCATAAAAAATCATAATGCTCAGAGCACTTTTCAATTTTGAGGTCCGAGGTGCCCCGTGGTCCAATTTTCGTGCCCGTGGTGCATTTTCGGCCCATTGTGCAATTTTCGTACGAAAATATGACTTTTGGGTTTTGGTGCCACGTGACCGTTGTTGCATTCCTATGCATAAAACACCGTCATGCTCAGAACAGTTTTCAATCTTGAGATTCGTGGTGCCCGGTGGCCCAATTTTGGTGCCGAGGGTGCTTTTTCGGTTATTCATGCAATTTTCGTGCGAAAATAAGACTTTTGGGTTTTGGTGCCCTGTGAACCCTGGTGCATGCTTATGCATAAAAAAACCATATTTTTTGGAGCAATTTTCAGATTTGAGATCCGAGGTGCCCCTTGGTCCAGTTTTGGTGCACGTGGTGCATCTTCGGCCCATTGTGCAACTTTCGTGCAAAAATACAACTTTCGGGTTTTGGTGCCTCGTGATCCTTTGTGCATTCTAATGCATAGAAAACCATAATGCTCGGAACAGTTTTCAATCCTGAGGTTCGGGGTGCCCCGTGGTCTAATTTTGGTGCCGTGGATACATTTTCGTCCATTTGTGCAATTTTTGTAAGACTCTTGGGTTTTGGTGCCCCTTGATCCCTGGTGCATTCTTATGCATAAAAAACCATAATGCTCGAAACACTTTTCAATTTTGAGGTCCGTGGGGCCTCGTGGTCCAATTTTGGTACTGGTGGTGCATTTTCGGTCACTTGAGCAATTTTCGTGCGAAAATAAGACTTTTGGGTTTTGGTGCCCCGTAATCCCTAGTTCATTCTTATGCATAAAAACCCATAATTCTAAGAATACTTTTCAATTTTGAGGTCCGTGGTGCCCCGTGGTCCAATTTTTGTGCTGGTGGTGCATTTTCGACCCTTTGTGCAATTTTCGTGTGAAAATAAAACTTTTGGGTGTTTGTTCCTCTTGATCGCTATTGCATTCCTATGCATAAAAAACCATAATGCTAGGATCACTTTTCAGTTCTGAGTTCCGAGGTGTCCCGTGGTCCAATTTTGGTGATGGTGGTGCATTCTCAGTCATTTGTGCAATTTTCGTGCGAAAATAAGACTTTTGGGTTTTGGTGCCCCATGACCCCTGGTGCATTCTTATGGATAAAAAACCATAATGCTTGGAGCAGTTTTATGTCTTGATGTTCGTGGTGCCCCGTGGTCCAATTTTGGTGTCGTGGGTGCATTTTCGACCCTTTGTGCAAATTTCGTGCGAAAATAAGACCTTTGGATTTTGCTTCCCCATGATCCCTATTGCATTCCTACGCATAAAAAACCATAATGCTCGGAGAACTTTTCAGTTTTGAAGTACGAGGTGCCCCGTGGTCCAATTTTGGTGCCCGTGGTGCATTTTCGGCCCATTGTGCAATTTTCGTGCAAAAATAATAATTTTGGGTTTTGGTGCCCTTTGAACCCTGGTGCATTCTTATGCATAAAAAACCATAATGCTTGGAGCACTTTTCAGTTTTAAGGTCCGTGGTGCCCCGTGGTCCAATTTTTGTGCCGGTGGTGCATTTTCGGCCATTTGTGAAATTTTCCTGCAAAAATAAGACTTTTGGGTTTTGGGGCCCTGTGAACCCTAGTGCATTCCTATGCATAAAAAACCATAATGCTGGATCACTATTCAGTTTTGAGGTCCGTGGTGGCTCGTGGTCCAATTTTGGTGTTGGTGGTGCATTTTCGGCCATTTGTGCAATTTTCGTGCAAAAATAAGACTTTTGGGTTCTGGTGCCCTATGATCCCTGGTGCATTCTTATGCATAAAAAACCATAATGCTTGGATCACTTCTCAGTTTTGAGGTCGGAGGTGCCCCGTGGTCCAATTTTGGAGACATTGATGCATTTTCGACCGTTTGTGCAATTTTCGTGCGAAAATAAGATTTTCGCATTTTGGTGCCAGTGATCCCTGGTACATTCTTATGCATAAAAAATCATAATGCTCGGAGCACTTTTAACTATTGAGGTTCGTGGTGCCACGTGGTCCAATGTTGGTGCCTGTGGTGCCATTTTCGGCTCATTGTGCAATTTTCGTGCGAAAATAAGACTTTTGGGTTTTGGCGCCCCGTGATCCCTGGTGCATTCTTATGCATAAAAAACCATAATGCTCAGAGCACTTTTTAGTTTTGAACTCCGGGGTGCCCCGTGGTCCAATCTTGGTGCCTGTGGTTCATTTTCGGCATATTGTGCAATTTTCAGGCAAAAATAAGACTTTTGGGTTTTGGTGCCCTGTGATCCTTGGTGCATTCCTATGCATAAAAAACCGTCATGCTCAGAACAGTTTTCAGTCTTGAGGTTCGTGGTGCCCCATGGTCCAATTTTGGTGCCTAGGGTGCATTTTCGGCCATTTGTGCAATTTTCATGCGTAAATAAGACTTTTGGGTTTTGGTACCCCATGATCCATGGTGCATTCTTTTGCATAAAAAACCATAATGCTCGGAGCACTTTTCAGTTTTGAGGTCCGAGGTGCCCCGTGGTCCAATTTTGGTGCCAGTGATGCACTTTCGGCCCATTGTGCAATTTTCGTTCAAAAATAAGACTGTTGGGTTTTGGTGCCCCCTGATCCCTGGTGCATTCATACACGTAAAAAACCATAATGCTCGGAACACTTTTCAGTTTTGAGGTCTGTGGTTACTCGTGGTCCAATTTTGTGCCCATGGTGGATTTTCGGCACATTGTGCAATTTTTGTGCGAAAATAAGAGTTTGGGGTTTTGGTGCCCTGTGATCCTTGGTGCATGCTTATGCATAAAAAACCATATTTTTTGGAGCAATTTTCAGATTTGAGATCCGAGGTGCCCCCTGGTCCAATTTTGGTGCACGTGGTGCATCTTCGGCCCATTGTGCAACTTTCGTGCAAAAATAAAACTTTCGGGTTTTGGTGCCCTATAATCCTTTGTGCATTCTAATGCATAGAAAACCATAATGCTCGGAACAGTTTTCAATCCTGAGGTTCGGGGTGCCCCGTGGTCTAATTTTGGTGCCGTGGATGCATTTTCGTCCATTTGTGCAATTTTGGTAAGACTCTTGGGTTTTGGTGCCCCTTGATCCCTGGTGCATTCTTACGCATAAAAAACCGTAATGCTCGAAACACTTTTCAATTTTGAGGTCTGTGGGGCCTCGTGGTCCAATTTTGGTACTGGTGGTGCATTTTCAGCCACTTGAGCAATTTTCGTGCGAAAATAAGACTTTTGGCTTTTGGGGCCCTGTGAACCCTAGTGCATTCCTATGCATAAAAAACCATAATGCTTGGATCACTATTCAGTTTTGAGGTCCGTGGTGCCTCGTGGTCCAATTTTGGTGCCGGTGGTTCATTTTCGGCCATTTGTGCAATTTTCGTGCAAAAATAAGACTTTTGGGTTTTGGTGCCCTGTGATCCCTGGTGCATTCTTATGCATAAAAAACCATAATGCTTGGATCACTTTTCAGTTTTGAGGTCGGAAGTGCCCCGTGGTCCAATTTTGGAGACATTGATGCATTTTCGACCGTTTGTCCAATTTTCGTGCGAAAATAAGATTTTCGCATTTTGGTGCCAGTGATCCCTGGTACATTCTTATGCATAAAAAACCATAATGCTTGGAGTGTAACCCCCTTTTTTTTCTATAAAAAATAATTTAACTATTTAATTCATTTTATATATTTATTTCAAAGTTCTGATACGATCTCTTACAATCCAAAATATGTTCTGTAATTTACATCATTAAAATTTATATAAACACTGCTACAAAATAATTCTAACTACTATCTAACTACTACAAATTATTGTCTACCCAAAATAGTCCCATCCTATATGCTCTGGAATTTCTGCATCTTCATCATTTAACTATATCTTCAAGCACCTGCAATTCACACTCCCCTAGAATCTGGGGACAGCATTACAGGATCAGGCATTTAATTTCTCATAGAATTAAAACAATTTCAAACAAATACATATCATAACAATATAATTAGTTACACACATAATTAAATGCAGTATGATTTATGCAATGCAGTTTTTGACTCAAATTCGTTTTGACCCTGCTCCATGGAGACTTCCCCTTTGAGTGTTTAGTAAGAAACTGGCCTACCATTACGATCTGTAATTCAGCTATCAGCCCCTACTAAACGCGAATAAACTAAACAGAATTAGGAGGTCAGGATACCCGGAAGGCCACCACGGCAGCATCTCTGTCCAAATTACAGCCACATGTGGAATTGCCAATATCCCTCACCCCACAGACTATATAATCACAGACTATACAGTCCTGTCTAACTTACTCTGCTCACCCATTTCTCAGGACTATCATATTCTCTGTTCACAATCTCAATCATCTTTTCAAATACATGACTACCGCAGTCCGGTCAGTCAACACAGTTCTCTGTTCATAATCTCAATCATATTTTCAAATACATGACTACCGCAGTCCGGTCAGTCAACACAGTTCTCTTTTCATAATCTCAATCATATTTTCAAATACATGACTACCGCAGTCCGGTCAGTCAACACAGTCCTGGAAATCAATTCCCCCATAAATACTCATTTCTCATTTGAAATCTTTGTATTTTCCAAGAACTCAAGCTTATGCAATATGACAATGATGCTAATAAACAAATAATTAATATTAAGCAATCACATAAAAATTATAAAAATTCACTATTAGGTAAAGTTACTAAACTACCCTTAATCTTTTCTAAAATTCCATCTATGTCCTAAATTTTGAAATGACCAAATTACCCTTGCTCTTTTTCAAAAATTCCCATTTTGTCCCTACATGTAAAATGACCATTTTGCCCTTGATTTTACAAAAATTTCCACATAATATCCCTTGCATTTAGGGCTGGCCGAATGGTATACACACCATTTCCAACATGTTTTCCAAAGCAACAACTTCCAATTCCAACCAAAAATCAACCAAATCACAAATTCAATCAAAATTCAACAAATCAAATTTCAACCATCACAACACATCAAAAATTCAATCAAACATCATTCCAATCCATGAATTACAATCACAAGCATCAAAAACACAAAACCCCTAAATCAATTTCAAGTTTTCATGATTCTAGGTCAAAATTTTAATCTAAGCCTACAACATGTTTTCTTCTAATTCCAAGGGTTCTAATTGAAATTAAATGCCTAGATCCTTACCTTAAACTCTTTAATTGAAGAAAAAGCCTTGAATTCCTTTCTCCCTCACTCCTTGGTCTTGTAGGAATTTTTGAGATTTCCTCCAATTTCTTTTCCTTTTTGCCGATTAGCTTAGGGTTTAGGAAGTTTGGATGGTTTGGTTTCTTAATTTGAGATGAGATGATGAAGTTAAGATGAAATTGAAATGAAAACTGCAGCTGCTGGGTTTGGAGACTCATGGTTCTGTTTTTGAGTTTTTGGTGACTTTTTTTTCTCCTTTCACTTAAGTTAAATGCTTCTAAAAAATTTTATTAACCAAATTGGACTTTGCCTTCAAGTCCAGCTGCTGCCTGCACGTCCAGCAGCTCATTTGGACCAAGGGAAGTCCACTTGCCAAGCCTTTCCAGCCCACTTGGTCAGCCAAGGAGTTCCAAGTCACTTGCCTACCCCAAAAGTCAACATTTCAAGCACTTTGTAGAAATTTCTAGAAGGTAATTAGGGCTGCTAATTATTTTACAATGTGATTAGAATTTGGAGAAAATAACATCACCATTGGATTCCTCACTATCAAAAACCTTGGGGTAGTGTCTTACTTATCTCTTAATCCAAGCCTAATTAGCTTAATTTAGTGATCTTAGAAAAGCCTAAGTTGTCACTTTTTGATTGGTTAAGGTTCTAAATTAAAATTTTCTTGGTTAAACATTTTTAATAATTATTCTAAGTATATTACAATTATTAGATAATTCTATAGATATCCTATGAATTTTCTCTAAATTTTCTGTCTTAGAATTTTACCGTAATATTTCCTCAAAGTTCTAACTTTCAGAAAATCCTAACAATTCTGAATAAGCATTTTAATTCTTTATCTGTATATATTTTTAATCTATATTCTATTACCTTTCTTTTAAGTTATAAATGAGTTCAAAATTCTATACTTGAAAATTTATCCTGGACAGTTGTCTGACATAGCAGTCCAGTCAACTATTAATTTCGGCAAAAATAAAGACATTTGGAAATTCAGAAAATTCTTTTTAGAACTGTATTAATTTCATTAAGAGAATATGTACATAAGGTTTCTATAAAATATAGTGCATAAATGTTAATAATATACATATATAAATGCGTACAATTAATAAAATGAGGATGTTACATGGAGCACTTTTAACTATTGAGGTTCGTGGTGCCCCGTGGTCCAATGTTGGTGCCTGTGGTGCCATTTTCGGCTCATTGTGCAATTTTCATGCGAAAATAAGACTTTTGGGTTTTGGCGCCCCGTGATCCCTGGTGCATTCTTATGCATAAAAAACCATAATGCTCAGAGCACTTTTTAGTTTTGAGGTCCGGGGTGCCCCGTGGTCCAATCTTGGTGCCCGTGGTTCATTTTCGGCCTATTGTGCAATTTTAGGCAAAAATAAGACTTTTGGGTTTTGGTGCCCTGTGATCCTTGGTGCATTCCTATGCATAAAAAACCATAATGCTCAGAACAGTTTTCAGTCTTGAGGTTCGTGATGCCCCATGGTCCAATTTTGGTGCCGAGGGTGCATTTTTGGCCATTTGTGCAATTTTCATGCATAAATAAGACTTTTGGGTTTTGGTACCCCTTGATCCATGGTGCATTCTTTTGCATAAAAAACCATAATGCTCAGAGCACTTTTCAGTTTTGAGGTCCGAGGTGCCCCGTGGTCCAATTTTGGTGCCCGTGATGCACTTTCGGCCCATTGTGCAATTTTCGTTCGAAAATAAGACTTTTGGGTTTTGGTGCCCCCTGATCCCTGGTGCATTCATACGCGTAAAAAACCATAATGCTTGGAACACTTTTCAGTTTTGAGGTCTGTGGTTACTCGTGGTCCAATTTTGTACCCATGGTGGATTTTCGGCACATTGTGCAATTTTTGTGCGAAAATAAGAGTTTGGGGTTTTGGTGCCGTGTGATCCCTGGTGCATTCTTGTGCATAAAAAACCATAATGCTCGGAGAGGTTTTATGTTTTGAGTTCCGAGGTGCCTCGTGGTCCAATTTTGGTCCCCGTCGTGCATTATCGGCCCGTTATGCAATTTTCGTTCAAAATTAAGACTTTTGGGTTTTGGTACCTCGTGATCCCTGGTGCATTCTTATGCATAAAAAACCATAATGCTCCAAGCACTTTTAAGTATTGACGTCTGAGGTGCCCCATGGTCCAATTCTTGTACCCCATCGTGCATTTTTCGCCCATTGTGCAATTTTGGTGCAAAAATAAGACTTTTGGGTTTTGGTTCCCCGTCATCCCTGGTGCATTCCTATGCATAAAAACAATAATAATCGAAACACTTTTCAGTTTTGAGGTCCGTGGTTACCTATTGTCAAATTTTGGTGCTTGTGGTGCATTTTAGGCCCATTGTGAAATTTCGTGCGAAAATATGGATTTTCATTTTGGTGCCCCGTGATCCCTGGTGCATTCTTATGCGTAAAAAACCATAATGCTAGGAACACTTTTGAGTTTTGAGTTTCGTGATGCCTCGTGGTCCAATTTTGGTAGACGTGCTGCATTTTTGGCCCATTGTCCAATTTTCGTGCGAAAATATGACTTTTAGGTTTTGGTTCCCCGTGATCCCTGGTGCATTCTTATGCAAAAAAAACCATAATGCTCAGAGCACTTATCAGTTTTTAGGTCCGATGTGCCCCGTGGTCCAATTTTGGTGCCTGGGGTGCATTTTCGGCCCATTGTGCAATTTTCGTGCGAAAATAAGACTTTTGGGTTTTGGTGCCCCATGATTCCTGGTGCATTCTTATGCATAAAAAATCATAATGCTCAGAACACTTTTCAGTTTTGAGGTTCATGGTGCCCCGTGGTCCAATGTTGGTGCCCGTGGTGCATTGTCGGCCATTTGCGAAATTTTTGTGCGAAAGTAAGACTTTTGGGATTTGGTGCCCTGTGATCCCTGGTGCATTCTTATGCATAAAAAACCATAATGCTCATAGAACTTTTAAGTTTTGAGGTCCGAGGTTCCCCGTGGTCCAATTTTGGTGCCCGTGGTGCATTTTTGGCCCATTGTGCAATTTTCGTGTGAAAATAAGACTTTTGGGTTTAGGTGCCCCGTGATCCTTTTTGTATTCTTATGCATAAAAAACCATAATGCTTGAAACACTTTTAAGTGTTGAGGTCCCTAGTGCCTCGTGGTTCAATTTTGGTGTTGATGGAGCATTTTTGGCCCTTTGTGCAATTTTCGTGCGAAAATAAGACTTTTGGGTTTTGGTGCCCTGTTAACCCTAGTGCATTCTTATGCATAAAAAAACATAATGCTCGAAGCATTTTTAAGTTTTGAGGTCCGAGGTTCCCCGTGGTCCAATTTTGGTGCCCGTGGTGCATTTTCGGCCCATTGTGCAATTTTCATGCGAAAATAAGACTTTTAGGTTTTGGTGCCCCGTTATCCCTGGTGCATTCTTATGAATAAAAAACCAAAATGCTCGCAACACTTTTTAGTTTTGAGGTTCATAGTGCCCCGTGGTCTAATTTTGGTGCCGGTGGTGCATTTTCGGCCATTTGTGAAAATTTTGTGTGAAAATAAGACTTTTGGGATTTGGTGTCCCGTGATCCCTGGTGCATTCTTATGCATAAAAAATCACAATGCTCATAGAACTTTTAAATTTTGAGGTCCGAGGTGCCCCGTGGACAAATTTTGGTGCCCGTGTTGCATTTTCAGCCCATTATGCTATTTTCGTGTGAAAATAAGACTTTTGGGTTTTAGTGCCCCGTGATCCCTGGTGCATTCTTATGCTTAAAAAATCATAATGCTCCTATCACTTTTGAATTTTTAGGTCTGTGGTGCGCCGTGGTCCAATTTTGGTTCCAATAATACATTTTCGTCCATTTGTGCAATTTTGGTGCCCCGTGATCCCTGGTGCATTCTTATGCATAAAAAACCATAACGCTTGGAACACTTTTCGGTTTTGAGGTTCGTGGTGCCCCGTGGTCCAATTTTGGTGCCAGTGGTGCATTTTCGGCCTTTTGTGAAATTTTTGTGCGAAAATAAGACTTTTGGGTTTTGGTTCCCCGTGATCCCTGGTGCATTCTTATGTATAAAAAACCATAATGCTCCGAGCACTTTTAAGTTTTGAGGTCCAAGGTGCCCTGTGGTACAATTTTGGTGCCCGTCATGCATTTTCGGCCCATTGTGCAATTTTTGTGCGAAAATGAGACTTTTGGGTTTTGGTGCCCCGTGATCCCTGGTGCATTCTTATGTATAAAACACCAAAATGCTTGGAGCACTTTTCAGTTTCGCGGTCCTTGGGGCCCCATGGTCCAAATTTGGTGCCGATGGTACTTTTTCGGCCATTTATGCAATTTTTGTACGAAACTAACACTTTTGGGTTTTGCTGTCCTGTGAACCCTGGTGCATTCTTCTGCATAAAAAAACAAAATGTTCATAGCACTTTTCTTTTTGGAGGTCCGAGGTGCCCCGTGGTCCAATTTTGGTGCCCGTGGTCCATTTTCTGAAATTTTTGCAATTTTCGTGCGAAAATAAGACTTCTGGGTTTTGGTGCCCTGTGATCCCTGGTGCATTTTTATGCATAAAAAACCATAATGCTCGGAGCATTATTGTTTTTTATGCATAAGAAGGAAGCAGGGTTCACAGGGCACAAAAACCCAAAAGTCTTATTTTCGTACGAAAATTGCACAAATGGCCGAAAATGCACCACCGGCACCAAAATTGGACCACGGGGCACCACGGACCTCAAAACTGAAAAGTTCTCCTAGCATTATGGTTTTTCATGCATAAGAATGCACCAAGGATCACGGAGCACCAAAACCCAAAAGTCTTACTTTTGCACGAAAAATGCACAAATCGACAAAAATGCACTCCCAGCACCAAAATTGGACCACGACGCACCACAAACCTCAAGGCTGAAAAGTGCTCTGAGCATTATGGTTTTTTATGCATAAGAATGCACCAAGGATCACGGGGCACCAAAACCAAAAATTCTTATTATCGCACGAAAATTGAACAATGGGCCGAAAATGCACCACTGGCACCAAAATTGGACCACGGGGCAAAACGGACCTCAAAACTGAAAAGTGCTCCAAGAATTATGGTTTTTTATGCATAAGAATGCACCAGGGATCACGGGGCACCATAACCTAAAAGTCTTATTTTCGCAAGAAAATTGCACAAAAGGCCGAAAATGCCACCCTGGCACCAAAATGGGACCACGGGGCACCATGAACCTCAAGACTGAAAAGTGTTCCGAGCGTTATGGTATTTTATGCATAAGAATGCACCAAGGATCACGGGGCACCAAAACCTAGAAGTCTTATGTTCGCACAAAAATTGCACAATGGGACAAAAATGCACAACGAATACTAAAATTGGAGCACGGGGCACCTGGGACCCCAAAACTTAAAAGTGCTCTTAGCATTAAGGTTTTTTATGCATAAGAATGCATCAGGTATCACGGGTCACCAAAATAAAAAATTCTTATTTTCGCAGGAAATTGAACAATGGGTCGAAAATGAACGACGGGCACCAAAATTGGACCACGGGGCACCACAGACCTCAAAACTGAAAAGTCCTCCAAGAATTATGGTTTTTTATGCATAAACATGCACCAGGGATCACGGGGCACCAAAACCCAAAAGTCTTACTTTCGCACAAAAATTGTACAAAAGGCCGAAAATGCATTACCGGCACCAAAATTGGACCACGGGGCACCACAAACCTTAAAACTGAAAAGTGCTCCTAGCATTATGGTTTTTAATGCATAAGAATGCACCAAGGATCATGGGGCACCAACACCCAAAAGTCTTATTTTCGCACGAAAATTGCACAAATGGCCGAAAATGCACCACCGGCACCAAAATTGGACCACGAGGAAGCACGGACCTCAAAACTTAAAAGTTCTCTGAGCATTATGGTTTTTTATGCATAAGAAGGCACCAGGTATCACGGGCACCAAAACCAAAAATTCTTATTTTTGCACGAAATTTGAACAATGGGCCGAAAATGCACCACAGGCACCAAAATTGGACCACGGGGCACCACGGACCTTAAAACTGAAAAGTGCTCCAAGAATTATGGTTTTTTATGCATACGAATGCACCAGGGATCACAGGGCACCAAAACCCAAAAGTCTTATTTTCGCACGAAATTGGCACAAAGGGTCGAAAATACAACCCCGGCACCAAATTGGGACCACGAGGAACCACGGACCTCGAAACTTAAAAGTGCTCTGAGCATTATGGTTTTCTATGCATAAGAAGGCACCAGGGATCACGGGGCACCAAAACCAAAAATTCTTATTATCGCACGAAAATTGAACAATGGGCCGAAAATGCACCACAGGCACCAAAATTGGACCACGGGACAAAACGGACCTCAAAACTGAAAAGTGCTCCAAGAATTATGGTTTTTTATGCATAAAAATGCACCAGGGATCACGGGGCACCATAACCCAAAAGTCTTATTTTCACAAGAAAATTGCACAAAAGGCCGAAAATGCCACCTCGGCACCAAAATTGGACCACGGGGCACCATGAACCTCAAGACTGCAAAGTGTTCCAAGCGTTATGGTATTTTATGCATAAGAATGCACCAAGGATCACGGGGCACCAAAACCTAGAAGTCTTATGTTCGCACAAAAATTGCACAATGGGACGAAAATGCACAACGAATACTAAAATTGGAGCACGGGGCACCTGGGACCCCAAAACTTAAAAGTGCTCTTAGCATTAAGGTTTTTATGCGTAAGAATGCACTAGGGATCACGGGGCACCAAAATAAAAAATTCTTATTTTCGCACGAAAATTGAACAATGGGCCGAAAATGAACCACGGGCACCAAAATTGGACCACGGGACACCACGGACCTCAAAACTGAAAAGTCCTCCAAGAATTATGGTTTTTTATGCATAAACATGCACCAGGGATCACGGGGCACCAAAACCCAAAAGTCTTACTTTCGCACAAAAATTGTACAAAGGGCCGATAATGCATTACCGACACCAAAATTGGACCACGGGGCACCACAAATCTTAAAACTGAAAAGTGCTCCAAGCATTATGGTTTTTAATGCATAAGAATGCACCAAGGATCATGGGGCACCAACACCCACAAGTCTTATTTTCGCACGAAAATTGAACAAATAGCCGAAAATGCACCACCGGCATGAAAATTGGACCACGTGGTACCACGAACCTCAAGACTGAAAAGTGTTTCGAGCATTACGGTATTTTATGCACAATGGGACGAAAATGCACCACGAGTACAAAAATTGGACCACGGGGCACCTGGGACCTCAAAACTTAAAAGTGCTCTTAGCATTATGGTTTTTTATGCATAAGAATGCACCAAGGATCAGGGAACACCAAAACCCAGAAGTCTTATTTACGGAAGAAATTTGAACAGTGGGCCGAAAAAGCATCACGGACACCAAAATTGGACCACGGTGCACCTCGGACCTCAAAACAAAAAAATGCTCCGAGTATTATGGTTTTTTATGCATAAGAATGCACCAGGGATCACAGGGCACCAAAACCCAAAAGTCTTATTTTTGCACGAAAATTGCACAAATCGACGAAAATGCACCACCGGCACCAAAGTTGGACCACGAGGAACCACCGACCTCAAAACTTAAAAGTGTTCCAAGAATTATGGGTTTTTATGCATAAGAATGCACCAGGGATCACAGGGCACCAAAACCCAAAAGTCTTATTTCCGCACGAAAGTTGCACAATGGGCCGAAAGTGCACCACGGGCACCAAAATTGGACCACGGGGCACCTCGGACCTCAAAACTGAAAAGTGTTCGAGGATTATGGTTTTTTATGCATAAGAATGCACCAGGGATCACGGGGCACCAAAACCCAAAAGTCTTATTTTGGCACGAAAATTGCACAAATCGTCGAAAATGAACCCCGGGCACCAAAATTGGACCACGCGGCACCACGAACCTCAAGACTGAAAAGTGTTCCGAGCATTATGATTTTTAATGCATAAGAATGCACGAAGGATCAAGCGGCACCAAAACCCAAAAGTATTATTTTCGCACAAAAATTGCACAAATGGCCCAAAATGCACCACGGACACCAAAATTGGACTACGGGGCACCTCGGACCTCAAAATTGAAAATTGCTATGAGCTTTATGTTTTTTTATGCATAAGAATGCACCAGGGACCACAGGGCACCAAAACCCAAAAGCCTTATTTTCGCACGAATATTGCACAATTGGCCGAAAATGCATTACTGGCACCAAAATTGGACCACCGGGCACCACAAACCGCAAAACTGAAAAGTGCTCCAAGCATTATGGTTTTTTATGCATAAGAATGCTCCAAGAATCACGGGGCACCAACACCTAAAAGTCTTATTTTTGCATGAAAATTGAAAAAATTGCCCAAAATGCACCAACGGCACCAAAATTGGACCACGAGGAACCACGGACCTCAAAACTTAAAAGTGTTCCAAGCATTATGGGTTTTTATGCATAAGAATGCACCAGGGATCACGGGGCACCTTGGACCTCAAAACTGAAAAGTGTTCGAGGATTATGGTTTTTTATGCATAAGAATGCACCACGAGGAACCACGGACCTCAAAACTTAAAAGTGTTCCAAGCGTTATGGTTTTTTATGCATAAGAATGCACGAAGGATCAAGGGGCACCAAAACCCAAAAGTATTATTTTCGCGCAAAAATTGCACAAATGGCCGAAAATGCACCACGGACACCAAAATTGGACTATGGGGCACCTCGAACCTCAAAATTGAAAATTGCTATGAACATTATTGTTTTTTATGCATAAGAAAGCAGCAGGGTTCACAGGGCACCAAAACCCAAAAGTCTTATCTTCGCATGAAAACTGCACAATGGGCCGAAAATGCACCTCGGGCACCATAATTGGACCACGGGGCACCACGGACCTCAAAACTGAAAAGTGCTCAAAGAATTATGGTTTTTTATGCATAAGAATGCACCAGAGATCACGGGGCACCAAAACCCAAAAGTGTTATTTTCGCACGAAAATTGCACAAAAGGCCGAAAATGCACCCCCGGCACCAAAATGGGACCACGGGGCACGTCGAACCTCAAGACTGAAAAAGTGTTCCGAGCATTATGGTATTTTATGCATAAGAATGCACCAAGGATCACGGGGAACCAAAACCCAGAAGTCTTATTTTCGCACGAAAATTGTACAATGCGACGAAAATGCACCACGAGTACTAAAATTGGACCATAGGGCACTTGGGACCTCAAAACTTAAAAGTGCTCTTAGCATTATGGTTTTTTATGCATAAGAATGCACCAGGGATCATGGGGCACCAAAATAAAAAATTCTTATTTTCGCACAAAAATTGAACAATGGGCCAAAAATGCAGTACGAGCACCAAAATTGGACCACGGGGCACCACGGACTTCAAAACTGAAAAGTGCTCCAAGAATTATGGTTTTTTAAGCATAAGCATGCACCAGGGATTGTAACCCCCTTCTAATTATTTAATCTACATTGAATATTTAAATATAAAAGGTTTTAAATACATTCTATTAGATTTCAAGATATATCACTAATGTTTACATCATTAAAATTTACAGGAATACTACTACATTATAATTCTAGTTAATACAAGTATTATATATTCAAAATTCCCCATCCTATAGCTCTGGAAAATATCTGCATTTTTATCTTCTAACTATTCTTCAGACACCTGCAAATCAAACTTCCCTAGAATCTAGGGACAAAATTACCGGATCAGGCATTTAACTTCTCGTACAATTTAAAACAATTCCAAACATATAGATATCACATACTAATTAATCAGTCACACAAATAATTGAATGCAATATGATTTATGCAAATGCAGTTTTTTGACTCAAAATCATTTTTGACCCTGCTCCATGGAGACTTCCCCTTTGAGTGTTTAGTAAGAAACTGGCCTACCATTACGCACTGCAATTCAGCAATCAGCCCCTACTAAACGCGAATAAACTAAACAGAATTAGGAGATCAGAATACCCAGGAAGGCCAACACGACCACATCGCTCTCCAGATTACAGCCACATGTGGAATTGCCAATATCCCTCTCCCACAGACTATAACATCACAGATTATACAGCCATGTTTAACTTATTCTGCTCACCCAAAAACAAAACATTTCTCATATATCAAATCATTTCTCATGACTACCGCAGTCCCGGTTAGTCAACATCACTGATCTTTTAAAATCCATGACTACCGCAGTCTCGGTTAGCCAACATAATTCAGTTTTCACTTGAAATCTTTTAAAAATCCCCCAAAAAGACTCATGCATATGCAATATGATGATATTCATAATTAAATAAGAAATTTTAAATAATCACATACAAATATATAAAAATTCAATAATTAACATTATAACATTGATATTTTAATAAATTATCAATTAAATCACTATTAGATAAAATTACTAAACTACCCTTAATTTTTCTAGAACTCCAATGTCCTCAATGTAAAATTTCCAAATTACCCTCACTATTTTCTAAAACTTCCAATTTTACCCTTGATCTTTTTATGAAATTCCGAATGTATCCCTAAACTTTCTAGAGAATATGAAATTACCATTTTACCCTTATACATTTCTATTATTTTTGAAAATGCCCTTAATCTTTTTACAAAATTCCCAATGTGTCCCTACATGTGAAATGACCATTTTGCCCTTGGTTTTTCAAAAAATTCCACATAGTATCCCTTGTAAAATCAACATAGCCGAATGGCCTACAAGCCATTTCCTACATCTTTTCCAAAGCAACAAAGCCAATTCCAACCAAAAATCAACCAAATCACATTTCAAACAAAATCAAGCAAACCAAAGTTCCAACCATCACAACACACCAAGAATGAAATCAAACATTGTTCCAATCAATAATTTTCCAATCTCTAACATCAAATATACAAAACCCCTAAATCAATTTCAACTTTTCATGGTTCTAGGTCACATCTTGAATTTAACCCTACAACATGTTTTCTCCTAATTCCAAGGGTTCTAAATTGAAATTAAATGCCTAGATCCTTACCTTGAACTCTTAATTTGATGAAGGAACCCTTGAACCTTTTCCTTCCTTCCTCCTTGGTCTTCTTAAATTTTAAAGGTTTTCTCCAATTCCTTTCTCTTTTGGCCAAAATATGTGAGGCAAGGTGAGGTTTGGATGGATTTCTTTCTTAATTTGAGAAGAAAAGACGAAGCTAAGATGAAGAGAAAATGGAGGGGCTGCTGCTGTCCACTCTCACGGTTCTATGTTTTGTGTGAAGTTAGCTTTTGTGCTTTTTCCTTTTGGCTTAATTTCTAAGGCTTTAATTAAGAATTTCTTCACCAAAATGAATTTGAGTCTCACGTCCACCTCCTTAGACCATGTTCAGTCCAAAAGCTTGAAATTTGGCAGCCATTTGGACAGCCAAAAGAGTTCCCTACGTGACTTGCCATTTGCTTGGCCAAAAGTCAATAATTGTAGGCAATTTAATGGAATTTTCTAGAATAATTTAGGGCTTTTAATCTTACACTTGAAAATTTATCCTGGGCAGCTGTCTGACATAGTTGTCCAGTCAACAAGCAATTCAGGCAAAAACAATGACATCCAAAGATTCAGAAAATTCTTCTGAGTAGAACTGTATTAATTTCATTAAATTAAGAAAATATGTACAGAAAGTTTCTATAAAATATAGTACATAATTGTTCATAATATTCATATATAAATAGTACAAATAGTAAAATAAAATGAGGATGTTAGAGGGATAATGGGGCACCAAAACCCAAAAGTCTTATTTTCGCACGAAAATTGCACAAAGGGCCGAAAATGCATTACCGGCAAAAAAAATGGACTACGGGGCACCACAAACCTCAAAACTAAAAAGTGCTCCAAGAATTATGGTTTTTTATGCATAAGAATGCATCAAGGATCACGGGGCACCACCGACCTCAAAACTGAAAAGTGCTCCAAGAATTATGTTTTTTTAGGCATAAGCATGCACCAGGGATCATGGGGCACGAAAGCCCAAAAGTCTTATTTTCGTACGAAAATTGCACAAAGGGCCGAAAATGCATTACCGACACCAAAATTGGACCACGGGGCACACCACAAACCTAAAAACTGAAAAGTGCTCCAAGAATTATGGTTTTTTATGCATAAGAATGCACCAAGGATCACGGGGATCCAACACCCAAAAGTCTTATTTTCGCACGAAAATTGCACAAATGGCCGAAAATGCACCACCGGCACCAAAATTGGACCACAAGGAACCACAGACCTCAAAACTTAAAAGTGGTCTGAGCATTATGGTTTTTTATGCATAAGAATGCACCAAGGATCACAGGGCACCAAAACCAAAAATTCTTATTTTTGCACGAAATTTGAATAATGGTCCAACAATGCACCGCGGGAACCAAAATTGGACCACCGGACACCACGGACTTCAAAACTGAAAAGTGGTCCAAGAATTATGGTTTTTTATGCATAAGAATGCACCAGAGATCACGGGGCACCAAAACCCAAAAGTCTTCTTTTCGCATCAAAATTGCACAAAAGTCCGAAAATGCAACCCCGGCACCAAAATTGGACCACGGGGCACCACAAACATCAAAACTGAAAACTGCTCCAAGAATTATGGTTTTTTATGCATAAGAATGCACCAAGGATTACAGGGCACCAACACCCAAAAGTCTTATTTTCGCACGAAAATTGCACAAATGGACGAAAATACACCACCGGCACCAAAATTGGACCACGAGGAACCACGGACCTGAAAACTTAAAAGTGCTATGAGAATTATTGTTTTTTATGCATAAGAATGCACCAGGGATCATGGGGCACCACAAACCTCAAGACTGAAAAGTGTTTCGAGCATTATGGTATTTTATGCCTAAGAATGCACAAAGGATCACGGGGCACTAAAACCCAGAAGTCTTATTTTCGCACGAAAATTGCACAATGAGACGAAAATGCACCACGAGTACTAAAATTAGACCACGGGGCACCTGGGACCTCAAAACTTAAAAGTGATCTTAGCATTACGGTTTTTTATGCATAAGAATGCACCAGGGATCACGGGGCATCAAAATAAAAAATTCTTATTTTCGCACAAAAATTGAACAATGGGCCGAAAATGCACCACGGGCACCAAAATTGGACCACGGGGCACCATGGACCTCAAAACTGAAAAGTGCTCCAAGAATTATGGTTTTTTAAGTATAAGCATGCACCAGGGGTTATGGGGCACCAAAACCCAAAATTCTTATTTTCACACGACAATTGCACAAAGGGCCGAAAATGCATTACCAGCACCAAAATTGGACCACGGGGCACCACAAACATCCAAACTGAAAAATGCTCCAAGAATTATGGTTTTTTATGCATAAGAATGCACCAAGTATCATGGGGCACCAACACCCAAAAGTCTTATTTTCGCACGAAAATTGCACAAATGGCCGAAAATGCACCACCGGCACCAAAACTAGACCACGAGGAACAACGGACCTCAAAACTTAAAAGTGCTCCAAGAATTATGCTTTTTTAGGCATAAGCATGCACCAAGGATAATGGGGCACCAAAGCCCAAAAGTCTTATTTTCGCACGAAAATTGCACAAAGGGCGAAAATGCATTACCGACACCAAAATTGGACCACAGGGCACACCACAAACCTCAAAACTGAAAAGTGCTCCAAGAATTACAGTTTTTTACGCATAAGAATGCACCAGGGATCATGGGGCACCAAAACCCAAAAGTCTTCTGTTCGCATGAAAATTGCACAAAAGTCTGAAAATGCAACCCCGGCACCAAAATGGGACCACGGGGCACCACGAACCTCAAGACTGAAAGGTGTTCCAAGCATTATGGTATTTTATGCATAAGAATGCACAGAGGATCATGGGCACTAAAACCAAGAAATCTTATTTTCGCACGAAAATTGCACAATGCGACGAAAATGCACCACGAGTACTAAAATTGGACCACGGGGCACCTGGGACCTCAAAACCTAAAAGTGCTCTTAGCATTATGGTTTTTTATGCATAAGAAGGCACCAGGGATCACGGGGCACCAAAATCAAAAATTCTTATTTTCGCACAAAAATTGAACAACTGGCCAAAAATGCACCACGGGCACCAAAATTGGACCACGTGGCACCACGGACCTCAAAACTGAAAAGTGCTCCAAGAATTATGGTTTTTTACGCATAAGCATGCACCAGGGATCACGGGGCACCAAAACCAAAAATTCTTATTTTTGCATGAAATTTGAACAATGGTCCAACAATGCACCGCGGGAACCAAAATTGGACCACGGGGCACCACGGACTTCAAAACTGAAAAGTGGTCCAAGAATTATGGTTTTTTATGCATAAGAATGCACCAAGGATCACGGGGCACCAAAACCCAAAAGTCTTCTTTTCGCATCAAAATTGCACAAAAGTCCGAAAATGCAACCTTGGCACCAAAATGGGACGATGGGGCACCACGAACCTCAAGACTGAAAAGTGTTCTGAGCATTATGGTATCTTATGCATAAGAATGCACAGAGGATCACGGGGCACTAAAACCCAGAAGTCTTATTTTCGGACGAAAATTGCACAATGCGACGAAAATGCACCACTAGTACTAAAATTGGACCCCGGGGCACCTGGGACCTCAAAACCTAAAGGTGCTCTTAGCATTATGGTTTTTTATGCATAAGAAGGCACCAGGGATCACGGGGCACCAAAATAAAAAATTCTTATTTTCGCACAAAAATTGAACAACGGGCCGAAAATGCACCACGAGCACCAAAATTGGACCACGTGGCACCACGGACCTCAAAACTGAAAAGTGCTCCAAGAATTATGGTTTTTTATGCATAAGCATGCACCAGGGCTCACGGGGCACCAAAACCAAACATTCTTATTTTTGCATGAAATTTGAACAATGGTGCAACAATGCACCGCGGGAACCAAAATTGGACCACGGGGCACCACTGACTTCAAAACTGAAAAGTGCTCCAAGAATTATCGTTTTTTATGCATAAGAATGCACCAGGGATCACGGGGCACAAAAACCAAAAGTCTTCTGTTCGCATGAAAATTGCACAAAAGTCTGAAAATGCAACCTCGGCACCAAAATGGGACCACGGGGCACAACGAACCTCAAGACTGAAAAGTGTTCCGAGCATTATGGTATTTTATGCATAAGAATGCACAGAGGATCACGGGCACTAAAACCAAGAAGTCTTATTTTTGCACGAAAATTGCATAATGCGACGAAAATGCACCACTAGTACTAAAATTGGACCACGGGGCACCTGGGACCTCAAAACCTAAAAGTGCTCTTAGCATTATGGTTTTTTATGCATAAGAAGGCACCACGGATCACGGGGCACCAAAATCAAAAATTCTTATTTTCGCACAAAAATTGAACAACTGGCCAAAAATGCACCACGGGCACCAAAATTGGACCACGTGGCACCACGGACCTCAAAACTGAAAAGTGCTCCAAGAATTATGGTTTTTTACGCATAAGCATGCACCAGGGATCACGGGGCACCAAAACCAAACATTCTTATTTTTGCATGAAATTTGAACAATGGTGCAACAATGCACCGCGGGAACCAAAATTGGACCACGGGGCACCACTGACTTCAAAACTGAAAAGTGCTCCAAGAATTATCGTTTTTTATGCATAAGAATGCACCAGGGATCACGGGGCACAAAAACCAAAAGTCTTCTGTTCGCATGAAAATTGCACAAAAGTCTGAAAATGCAACCCCGGCACCAAAATGGGACCACGGGGCACCACGAACCTCAAGACTGAAAGGTGTTCCAAGCATTATGGTATTTTATGCATAAGAATGCACAGAGGATCATGGGCACTAAAACCAAGAAATCTTATTTTCGCACGAAAATTGCACAATGCGACGAAAATGCACCACGAGTACTAAAATTGGACCACGGGGCACCTGGGACCTCAAAACCTAAAAGTGGTCTTAGCATTATGGTTTTTTATGCATAAGAATGCACCAGGGATCACGGGGCACCAAAATCAAAAATTCTTATTTTCGCACAAAAATTTAACCACTGGCCGAAAATGCACCACGGGCACCAAAATTGGACCACGTGGCACCACGGACCTCAAAACTGAAAAGTGCTCCAAGAATTATGGTTTTTGACGCATAAGCATGCACCACGGATCACGGGGCACGAAAACCAAAAATTCTTATTTTTGCATGAAATTTGAACAATGGTCCAACAATGCACCGTGGGAACCAAAATTGGACCACCGGGCACCACGGACTTCAAAACTGAAAAGTGCTCCAAGAATTATGGTTTTTTATGCATAAGAATGCACCAGGGATCACGGGGCACCAAAACCAAAAGTCTTCTTTTCGCATCAAAATTGCACAAAAGTCCGAAAATGCAACCCCGACACCAAAATGGGACGATGGGGCACCACGAACCTCAAGACTGAAAAGTGTTCTGAGCATTATGGTATGTTATGCATAAGAATGCACAGAGGATCACGGGGCACTAAAACCAAGAAGTCTTATTTTTGCACGAAAATTGCACAATGCGACGAAAATGCACCACTAGTAGTAAAATTGGACCACGGGGCACCTGGGACCTCAAAACCTAAAAGTGCTCTTAGCATTATGGTTTTTTATGCATAAGAAGGCACCAGGGATCACGGGGCACCAAAATCAAAAATTCTTATTTTCGCACAAAAATTGAACAACGGGCCGAAAATGCACCATGGGCACCAAAATTGGACCACGTGGCACCACGGACCTCAAAACTTAAAAGTGCTTTGAGCATTATGGTTTTTTATGCATAAGAATGCACCAAGGATCACAGGGCACCAAAACCAAAAATTCTTATTTTTGCACGAAATTTGAACAATGGTCCAACAATGCACCGCGGGAACCAAAATTGGACCACTGGGCACCACGGACTTCAAAACTGAAAAGTGCTCCAAGAAATATGGTTTTTTATGCATAAGAATGCACCAGGGATCACGGGGCACCAAAACCCAAAAGTCTTCTTTTCGCATCAAAATTGCACAAAAGTCCGAAAATGCAACCCCGGCACCAAAATGGGACGATGGGGCACCACGAACCTCAAGACTGAAAAGTGTTCCGAGCATTATGGTATCTTATGCATAAGAATGCACAGAGGATCACGGGGCACTAAAACCCAGAAGTCTTATTTTCGCACGAAAATTGCACAATGCGACGAAAATGCACCACTAGTACTAAAATTGGACCACGGGGCACCTGGGACCTCAAAACCTAAAAGTGCTCTTAGCATTATGGTTTTTTATGCATAAGAATGCACCAGGGATCACGGTGCATAAAATCAAAAATTCTTATTTTCGCACAAAAATTTAACCACTGGCCGAAAATGCACCACGGGCACCAAAATTGGACCACGTGGCAGCACGGACCTCAAAACTGAAAAGTGCTCCAAGAATTATGGTTTTTTACGCATAAGCATGCACCAGGGATCATGGGGCACCAAAACCCGAAAGTCTTATTTTCGCACGAAAATTGCACAAAGGGCCGAAAATGAATCACTGGCACCAAAATTGGACCACGGGGCACCACAAACATCAAAACTGAAAACTGCTCCAACAATTTTGGTTTTTTATGCATAAGAACGCACCAAGGATCACAGGGCACCAACACCCAAAAGTCTTATTTTCGCACGAAAATTGCACAAATGGCCGAGAATGCACCACCGGCACCAAAATTGGACCACGAGGAACCACGGACCTGAAAACTTAAAAGTGTATGAGAATTATTGTTTTTTATGCATAAGAATGCACTAGGGATCATGGGGCACCACGAACCTCAAGACTGAAAAGTGTTTCGAGCATTATGGTATTTTATGCCTAAGAATGCACCAAGGATCACGGGGCACTAAAACCCAGAAATCTTATTTTCACACGAGAATTGCACAAAGGGCCGAAAATGCATTACCAGCACCAAAATTGGACCACGGGGCACCACAAACATCAAAACTGAAAAGTGCTCCAAGAATTATGGTTTTTTATGCATAAGAATGCACCAAGGATCACGGGGCACCAACACCCAAAAGTCTTATTTTCGCACGAAAATTGCACAAATGGCCGAAAATGCACCACCGGCACCAAAACTGGACCACGAGGAACAACGGACCTCAAAACTTAAAAGTGCTCCAAGAATTATGCTTTTTTAGGCATAAGCATGCACCAGGGATCATGGGGCACCAAAGCCCAAAAGTCTTATTTTCGCACGAAAATTGCACAAAGGGCCGAAAATGCATTACCGACACCAAAATTGGACCACGGGGCACACCACAAACCTCAAAACTGAAAAGTGCTCCAAGAATTACAGTTTTTTTATGCATAAGAATGCACCAGGGATCATGGGGCACCAAAACCCAAAAGTCTTCTGTTCGCATGAAAATTGCACAAAAGTCTGAAAATGCAACCCCGACACCAAAATGGGACCACGGGTCACCACGAACCTCAACACTGAAAAGTGTTCCAAGCATTATGGTATTTTATGCATAAGAATGCACAGAGGATCACGGGCACTAAAACCAAGAAGTCTTATTTTCGCACGAAAATTGCACAATGCGACGAAAATGTACCAAGAGTACTAAAATTGGACCATGGGGCACCTGGGACCTCAAAACTTAAAAGTGCTCTTAGCATTATAGTTTTTTATGCATAAGAATGCACCAGGGATCACGGGGCACCAAAATAAAAAATTCTTATTTTCGCACAAAAATTGAACAATGGGCCGAAAATGCACCACGGGCACCAAAATTGGGCCACGGGGCACCACGGACCTCAAAACTGAAAGGTGCTCCAAGAATTTTGATTTTTTAAGCATAAGCATGCACCAGGGATTATGGGGCACCAAAACCCAAAAGTCTTATTTTTGCACGAAAATTGCACAAAGGGCCGAAAATGCATTACCAACACCAAAATTGGACCAAGAGACACCACAAACATCAAAACTGAAATGTGCTCCAAGAATTATGGTTTTTTATGCATAAGAATGCACCAAGGATCACGGGGCACCAACACCCAAAAGTCTTATTTTCGCACGAAAATTGCATAAATGGCCGAAAATGCACCACCAGAACCAAAATTGGACCACGAGGAACCACGGACCTGAAAACTTAAAAGTGCTCTGAGTATTATGGTTTGTTATGCATAAGAATGCACCAGGGATCACGGGGCACCAAAACCAAAAATTCTTATTTTTGCATGAAATTTGAACAATGGTCCAACAATGCACCACGGGAACCAAAATTGGACCACGGGGCACCACGGACCTCAAAACTGAAAAGTGCTCCAAGAATTATGGTTTTTTATGCATAAGAATGCACCAGGGATCACGGGGCACCAAAACCAAAAGTCTTCTTTTCGCATCAAAATTGCACAAAAGTCCGAAAATGCAACCCCGACACCAAAATGGGACGATGGGGCACCTCGAACCTCAAGACTGAAAAGTGTTCCGAGCATTATGGTATCTTATGCATAAGAATGCACAGAGGATCACGGGGCACTAAAACCAAGAAGTCTTATTTTTGCACGAAAATTGCACAATGCGACGAAAATGCACCACTAGTACTAAAATTGGACCACGGGGCACCTGGGACCTCAAAACCTAAAAGTGCTCTTAGCATTATGGTTTTTTAAGCATCAGAAGGCACCAGGGATCACAGGGCACCAAAATCCAAAATTCTTATTTTCGCACAAAAATTGAACAACGGGCCGAAAATGCACCACGGGCACCAAAATTGGACCACGTGGCACCACGGACCTCAAAACTTAAAAGTGCTTTGAGCATTATGGTTTTTTATGCATAAGAATGCACCAAGGATCACAGGGCACCAAAACCAAAAATTCTTATTTTTGCACGAAATTTGAACAATGGTCCAACAATGCACCGCGGGAACCAAAATTGGACCACTGGGCACCACGGACTTCAAAACTGAAAAGTGCTCCAAGAATTATGGTTTTTTATGCATAAGAATGCACCAGGGATCACGGGGCACCAAAACCCAAAAGTCTTCTATTCGCATCAAAATTGCACAAAAGTCCGAAAATGGAACCCCGACACCAAAATGGGATGATGGGGCACCACGAACCTCAAGACTGAAAAGTGTTCCGAGCATTATGGTATCTTATGCATAAGAATGCACAGAGGATCACGGGGCACTAAAACCCAGAAGTCTTATTTTCGCACGAAAATTGCACAATGCGACGAAAATGCACCACTAGTACTAAAATTGGACCACGGGGCACCTGGGACCTCAAAACCTAAAAGTGCTCTTATCATTATGGTTTTTTATGCATAAGAATGCACCAGGGATCACGGGGCACCAAAATCAAAAATTCTTATTTTAGCACAAAAATTGAACGACTAGCCGAAAATGTACCACGGGCACCAAAATTGGACCACGTGGCTCCACGGACCTCAAAACTGAAAAGTGCTCCAAGAATTATGGTTTTTTATGCATAAGCATGCACCAGGGATCACGGGGCACCAAAACCAAAAATTCTTATTTTTGCATGAAATTTGAACAATGGTCCAACAATGCACCGCGGGAACCAAAATTGGACCACGGGGCACCACGGACTTCAAAACTGAAAAGTGCTCAAAGAATTATCGTTTTTTATGCATAAGAATGCACCAGGGATCACGGGGCACCAAAACCCGAAAGTCTTCTTTTCGCATCAAAATTGCACAAAAGTCCGAAAATGCAACCCCGGCACCAAAATGGGACGATGGGGCACCACGAACCTCAAGACTGAAAAGTGTTCCGAGCATTATGGTATCTTATGCATAAGAATGCACAGAGGATCACGGGGCACTAAAACCCAAAAGTCTTATTTTCGCACGAAAATTGCACAATGCGACGAAGATGCACCACTAGTACTAAAATTGGACCACAGGCCACCTGGGACCTCAAAACCTAAAAGTGCTCTTAGCATTATGGATTTTTATGCATAAGAATGCACCAGGGATCACGGGGCACCAAAATCAAAAATTCTTATTTTCGCACAAAAATTTAACCACTGGGCGAAAATGCACCACGGGCACCAAAATTGGACCACGTGGCACCACGGACCTCAAAACTGAAAAGTGCTCCAAGAATTATGGTTTTTTACGCATAAGCATGCACCAGGGATCATGGGGCACCAAAACCCGAAAGTCTTATTTTCGCACGAAAATTGCACAAAGGGCCGAAAATGCATCACTAGCACCAAAATTGGACCACGGGGCACCACAAACATCAAAACTAAAAACTGCTCCAACAATTATGGTTTTTTATGCATAAGAACGCACCAAGGATCACAGGGCACCAACACCCAAAAGTCTTATTTTCGCACGAAAATTGCACAAATGGCCGAAAATGCACCACCGGCACCAAAATTGGACCACGAGGAACCACGGACCTGAAAACTTAAAAGTGCTATGAGAATTATTGTTTTTTATGCATAAGAATGCACCAGGGATCATGGGGCACCATGAACCTCAAGACTGAAAAGTGTTTCGAGCATTATGGTATTTTATGCCTAAGAATGCACCAAGTATCACGGGGCACTAAAACCCAGAAGTCTTATTTTCGCATGAAAATTGCACAATGAGACGAAAATGCACCACGAGTTCTAAAATTAGACGACGGGGCACCTGGGACCTCAAAACTTAAAAGTGATCTTAGCATTACGGTTTTTTATGCATAAGAATGCACCAGGGATCACGGGGTACCAAAATCAAAAATTCTTATTTTCGCACAAAAATTGAACAATGGGCCGAAAATGCACCATGGGCACCAAAATTGGACCACGGGGCACCACGGACCTCAAAACTGAAAAGTGCTCTAAGAATTATGGTTTTTTAAGTATAAGCATGCACCAGGGGTTATGGGGCACCAAAACCCAAAATTCTTATTTTCACACGACAAATGCACAAAGGGCCGAAAATGCATTACCAGCACCAAAATTGGACCACGGGGCACCACAAACATCAAAACTGAAAAGTGCTCCAAGAATTATGGTTTTTTATGCATAAGAATGCACCAAGGATCACGGGGCACCAACACCCAAAAGTCTTATTTTCGCACGAAAATTGCACAAATGGCCGAAAATGCACCACCGACACCAAAACTGGACCACGAGGAACAACGGACCTCAAAACTTAAAAGTGCTCCAAGAATTAGGCTTTTTTAGGCATAAGCATGCACCAGGGATCATGGGGCACCAAAGCCCAAAAGTCTTATTTTCGCACTAAAATTGCACAAAGGGCCGAAAATGCATTACCGACACCAAAATTGGACCACGGGGCACACCACAAACCTCAAAACTAAAAAGTGCTCCAAGAATTACGGTTTTTTATGCATAAGAATGCACCAGGGATCATGGGGCACCAAAACCCAAAAGTCTTCTGTTCGCATGAAAATTGCACAAAAGTTTGAAAATGCAACCCCGGCACCAAAATGGGACCACGGGGCACCACGAACCTCAACACTGAAAAGTGTTCCAAGCATTATGGTATTTTATGCATAAGAATGCATAGAGGATCACGGGCACTAAAACCAAGAAGTCTTATTTTCGCACGAAAATTGCACAATGCGACGAAAATGCACCAAGAGTACTAAAATTGGACCATGGGGCACCTGGGACCTCAAAACTTAAAAGTGCTCTTAGCATTATAGTTTTTTATGCATAAGAATGCACCAGGGATCACGGGGCACCAAAATAAAAAATTCTTATTTTCTCACAAAAATTGAACAATGGGCCGAAAATGCACCACGGGCACCAAAATTGGACCACGGGGCACCACGGACCTCAAAACTGAAAGGTGCTCCAAGAATTTTGATTTTTTAAGCATAAGCATGCACCAGGGATTATGGGGCACCAAAACCCAAAAGTCTTATTTTTGCACGAAAATTGCACAAAGGGCCGAAAATGCATTACCAACACCAAAATTGGACCAAGAGACACCACAAACATCAAAACTGAAATGTGCTCCAAGAATTATGGTTTTTTATGCATAAGAATGCACCAAGGATCACGGGGCACCAACACCCAAAAGTCTTATTTTCGCACGAAAATTGCATAAATGGCCGAAAATGCACCACCAGCACCAAAATTGGACCACGAGGAACCACGGACCTGAAAACTTAAAAGTGCTCTGAGCATTATGGTTTGTTATGCATAAGAATGCACCAGGGATCACGGGGCACCAAAACCAAAAATTCTTATTTTTGCATGAAATTTGAACAATGGTCCAACAATGCACCACGGGAACCAAAATTGGACCATGGGGCACCACGGACCTCAAAACTGAAAAGTGCTCCAAGAATTATGGTTTTTTACGCATAAGAATGCACCAGGAATCACGGGGCACCAAAACCCAAAAGTCTTCTTTTCGCATCAAAATTGCACAAAAGTCCGAAAATGCAACCTTGGCACCAAAATGGGACGATAGGGCACCACGAACCTCAAGACTGAAAAGTGTTCCGAGCATTATGGTATCTTATGCATAAGAATGCACAGAGGATCACGGGGCACTAAAACCCAGAACTCTTATTTTCGCACGAAAATTGCACAATGCGACGAAAATGCACCACTAGTACTAAAATTGGACCACGGGGCACCTGGGACCTCAAAACCTAAAAGTGCTCTTAGCATTATGGTTTTTTATGCATAAGAAGGCACCAGGGATCACGGGGCACCAAAATCAAAAATTCTTATTTTCGCACAAAAATTGATCAACGGGCCGAAAATGCACCACGAGCACCAAAATTGGACCACGTGGCACCACAGACCTCAAAACTGAAAAGTTCTCCAAGAATTATGGTTTTTTATGCATAAGCATGCACCAGGGATCACGGGGCACCAAAACCAAAAATTCTTATTTTTGCATGAAATTTGAACAATGGTCCAACAATGCACCGCGGGAACCAAAATTGGACCACGGGGCACCACGGACTTCAAAACTGAAAAGTGCTCCAAGAATTATCGTTTTTTATGCATAAGAATGCACCAGGGATCACGGGGCACCAAAACCAAAAGTCTTCTGTTCGCATGAAAATTGCACAAAAGTCTGAAAATGCAACCCCGGCACCAAAATGGGACCACGGGGCACCACGAACCTCAAGACTGAAAAGTGTTCCGAGCATTATGGTATTTTATGCATAAGAATGCACAGAGGATCACGGGCACTAAAACCAAGAAGTCTTATTTTCGCACGAAAATTGCATAATGCGACGAAAATGCACCACTAGTACTAAAATTGGACCACGGGGCACCTGGGACCTCAAAACCTAAAAGTGCTCTTAGCATTATGGTTTTTTATGCATAAGAAGGCACCACGGATCACGGGGCACCAAAATCAAAAATTCTTATTTTCGCGCAAAAATTGAACAACGGGCCGAAAATGCAGCACGGGCACGAAAATTGGACCACGTGGCACCACGGACCTCAAAACTGAAAAGTGCTCCAAGAATTATGGTTTTTTATGCATAAGCATGCACCACGGATCACGGGGCACCAAAACCAAAAATTCTTATTTTTGCATGAAATTTGAACAATGGTCCAACAATGCACCGCGGGAACCAAAATTGGACCACGGGGCACCACGGACTTCAAAACTGAAAAGTGCTCCAAGAATTATGGTTTTTTATGCATAAGAATGCACCAGGGATCACGGGGCACCAAAACCAAAAGTCTTCTTTTCGCATCAAAATTGCACAAAAGTCCGAAAATGCAACCCCGACACCAAAATGGGAACATGGGGCACCACGAACCTCAAGACTGAAAAGTGTTCCGAGCATTATGGTATCTTATGCATAAGAATGCACAGAGGATCACGGGGCACTAAAACCCAGAAGTCTTATTTTTGCACGAAAATTGCACAATGCGACGAAAATGCACCACTAGTACTAAAATTGGACCACGGGGCACCTGGGACCTCAAAACCTAAAAGTGCTCTTAGCATTATGGTTTTTTATGCATAAGAAGGCACCAGGGATCACGGGGCACCAAAATAAAAAATTCTTATTTTCGCACAAAAATTGAACAACGGGCCGAAAATGCACCACGAGCACCAAAATTGGACCACGTGGCACCACGGACCTCAAAACTTAAAAGTGCTCTGAGCATTATGATTTTTTATGCATAAGAATGCACCAAGGATCACAGGGCACCAAAACCAAAAATTCTTATTTTTGCACGAAATTTGAACAATGATCCAACAATGCACCGCGGGAACCAAAATTGGACCACTGGGCACCACGGACTTCAAAACTGAAAAGTGCTCCAAGAATTATGGTTTTTTATGCATAAGAATGCACCAGGGATCACAGGGCACCAAAACCCAAAAGTCTTCTTTTCGCATCAAAATTGCACAAAAGTCCGAAAATGCAACCCCGGCACCAAAATGGGACGATGGGGCACCACGAACCTCAAGACTGAAAAGTGTTCCGAGCATTATGGTATCTTATGCATAAGAATGCACAGAGGATCACGGGGCACTAAAACCCAAAAGTCTTATTTTCGCACGAAAATTGCACAATGCGACGAAAATGCACCACTAGTACTAAAATTGGACCACGGGGCACCTGGGACCTCAAAACCTAAAAGTGGTCTTAGCATTATGGTTTTTTATGCATAAGAATGCACCAGGGATCACGGGGCACCAAAATCAAAAATTCTTATTTTCGCACAAAAATTTAACCACTGGCCGAAAATGCACCACGGGCACCAAAATTGGACCACGTGGCACCACGGACCTCAAAACTGAAAAGTGCTCCAAGAATTATGGTTTTTTACGCATAAGCATGCACCAGGGATCATGGGGCACCAAAACCCGAAAGTCTTATTTTCGCACGAAAATTGCACCAAGGGCCGAAAATGCATTACTGGCACCAAAATTGGACCACGGGGCACCACAAACATCAAAACTGAAAACTGCTCCAACAATTATGGTTTTTTATGCATAAGAACGCACCAAGGATCACAGGGCACCAACACCCAAAAGTCTTATTTTCGCACGAAAATTGCACAAATGGCCGAAAATGCACCACCGGCACCAAAATTGGACCACGAGGAACCACGGACCTGAAAACTTAAAAGTGCTATGAGAATTATTATTTTTTATGCATAAGAATGCACCAGGGATCATGGGGCACCACGAACCTCAAGACTGAAAAGTGTTTCGAGCATTATGGTATTTTATGCCTAAGAATGCACCAAGGATCACGGGGCACTAAAACCCAGAAGTCTTATTTTCGCATGAAAATTGCACAATGAGACGAAAATGCACCACGAGTACTAAAATTAGACCACGGGGCACCTGGGATCTCAAAACTTAAAAGTGACCTTAGCATTACGGTTTTTTATGCATAAGAATGCACCAGGGATCACGGGGCACCAAAATCAAAAATTCTTATTTTCGCACAAAAATTGAACAATGGGCCGAAAATGCACCACGGCACCAAAATTGGACCACGGGGCACCACGGACCTCAAAACTGAAAAGTGCTCCAAGAATTATGGTTTTTTAAGTATAAGCATGCACCAGGGATTATGGGGCACCAAAACCCAAAATTCTTATTTTCACACGACAATTGCATAAAGGGCCGAAAATGCATTACCAGCACCAAAATTGGACCACGGGCACCACAAACATCAAGTCATTGGCTATGGCATAAAAGAGGCAAAGGTAATCTCTACAAGATTAAACTTGGGGAACTATCAAGTCAAAATGTTTCATGCTTAGTTTCAGTTAAAGAAAATCATTGGCTATGGCATAAAAGAATTGGGCATGCCAGGTTGAGATTAATCTCAAAGCCTAATAGGCACAACCTCGTGAGAGGATTACCAAGTATGTCATATAAAGATGATCTTCTTTGTGAAGCCTGTCAGAAAGGGAAATAAGTAAAAAATTCTTTTCAAAGTAAAAACATTGTTTCCACTTCTAGACCTCTTGAGCTGTTACATATTGACCTGTTTGGACCCACAAGAACAACCTCTGTAGGTGGTAAGAGGTACGGATTAGTTGTAGTGGACGACTATACTAGATGGACATGGGTCATGTTCCTATCTCACAAAGATGAGTCTTTTAAGGCCTTTTATGACTTCTGCAAAAGAATTCAAAATGAAAAAGGAGTATGCATTATTTCGATCTGAAGTGATCATGGGGGAGAATTCGAAAATGAAAGTTTTCAAAGGTTCTGTGAAGAAAATGGTATCCTTCACAACTTATCAACACCCAGAACACCACAACAGAATCGTGTTTTTGAGAGGAAGAACATGTCACTCCAAGAGATGGCCAGAACCATGTTGAGTAATAATTCAACCCTAAAACACTTTTGGGCTAAAGCAATGTTATTTACATAACATAATCTATATCAGGCCAATCTTTAAAAAGACTCCATATGGATTGTGGAAAGGGAGAAGACCCAACATATCCTACTTCCATCCATTTGGATGTCAATGCTTCATTCTGAACACTAAGGATAACTTGGGAAAATTTGATTCTAAGTGTGATTAAGGAATATTGCTTGGATATTCTGAAACTTCAAAGGCATATAGAGTTTATAATTCTAGAACCTTAGTTGTTGAAGAAGCTATCCATGTGAAGTTCAATGACACTAAGCCTGATAAGAAATTATCAGAGCTAGATGAATCATTTGCAGAACTCAGGCTGGACGATGCAAGGAAATCATTAGACACGTCCAATAGTGATGTCACAGTTGAAGAGTCCAATGTTCCCCTGGACGGTCCAACAGAAGAACAAAGGGAACCAACTGGACGCAACTGGAAAATGAAGAAGCATCATCCAGAAGACCAAATCATTGGTGGTCCAAAGGATAGAGTCAGAACCAGATCTTCACTTCAACAACAAGGTCACACAACACTCATATCACAGATAAAACCTAAGACTGTGGACGATGCTTTGGAAGATGAAAGCTACGACAAAGCAATGCAAGATGAACTTGACCAATTTCAAAAGAACGATATCTGGAAACTTGTAGAACTCCCTATTAACAAAGAAGCCGTAAGAGCTAAATGGGTATTCAGAAACAAATTGGACGAAACAGGTAATGTTGTGAGAAACAAAGCCAGACTGGTAGCCAAAGGTTACTCACAACAAGAAGGTATATATTATACTGAAACTTATGCACCTGTTGCACGTCTAGAGGCAATTCGCATTTTACTATCATTTGCAGCTCATAGCAATATCAAATGGACGTAAAAAGTGAATTCCTCAATGGACTGATAAAAGAAGAAGTCTTTGTGGAGCAACCCCCAGGGTTTGAGAGTGATGCTTTTCCTAATCATGTTTTCAAACTTAACAAAGCATTATATGGACTAAAACAAGCACCGAGAGCTTGGTATGAAAACTCAGCTCATTTCTTTTAGAAAATGGTTTCTCAAGAGGAAAAGTAGACACTACACTATTTCGCAAAGATTATTCTTCTAATTTCATTATTGCTCAAGTATATGTTGATGATATCTAACGAATCTCTTTGTAAAGCATTTGCTAAGTTAATGCAAACAGAATTCGAGATGAGCATGATGGCAAAACTAAAATTCTTCCTTGGATTGTAAATCAAGCAAACTGATAAAGGCATATACATACATCAGACCAAGTATGTTAAGGAGCTTCTCAAGAAGTTCAAAATGGATGATGCAAAGCCAATGAAAACTCCTATGCACCCAACAATAGTACTTGGATTGGACGATGGTTCAAAGAAGGTTGACAACACCCTATACAGAGGAATGATAGGATCACTCCTATACCTCACAACGTCCAGACCTGACATCATGTTCAGCGTATGCTTATGTGGCAGATTCCAATTTGACCTAAGGGAAGTTCACTTAATTGCTATTAAAAGAATATTTCGATATCTTGTTGGAACAACTAATCTTGTTGAAAGAAAAAGCACTAGTGGAGGATGTCACTTCATTGGTGGAAACTTAGTCTCCTGGATATGCAAGAAGCAATGAACAATTGCACTATCCACCGTTGAAGCAGAGTATATTTCAGCTGTAAAGTGCTGCTCTCAAATCCTATGGATCAAGCATCAACTTTAGGACTACAACATATATGAGAGTAACATTCCTATCTTCTGTGATAGCAAAGCTGCAATTGATCTTTCTAAAAACCCAATATTGCATTCAAGGGCAAAACATATAGAAATTAAACATCACTTTATAAGAGATCATGTTCAGAAGGGTACTGTGGAATTACATTTTGTAACCACAGATAATCAGCTAGCTGATATATTTACAAAACCCCTTACTGAAGACAAGCTAGTCGTCCTTCTGAGGAATAGACTTGGCATGGGTCTTGTAAAAGAATGATTAAAATCCATATGTAGCGTCCAATGTGACAAATAGCGTCCAATGGACATGTCGTCCAAAGGTAACTTTGACATGCACGTGCACTGCATATGCTACACTTAAGTCCAATGACTGGAAGATATTTTTTTTCTATTTAACATTGTTTTAATAGCCAAAATGGTTTCGTTTTGTGTAATTGCGAATTAATGCCCTATGCTGAGTCACCTAGTTGTTAATAACCGTACACATTTACCCATATCCTCAGCACGTCTCATCATGGCGGGTCTTATGGCATAACCTCCATTTCAAATATTCACAAAAGCCCAAAACCGTTTTGTGTTCTCCAAACAGAGCCTATACTTAAACTGACAAATTCACTCAGAAAATTACTTTACCAAATTTCCCTTCTTCGAAATTATCTTCTACCTCCAACATTCTCCTTTTCTCTTTCTCATAAAACCTAAACACTATCTGCAAAACCTAAAAATCAAACCTTTATCATCATGACGAACTCTGCTAACTCAAGCAACTCAGAACTTGATGTTCATACCTACCTTGAAACCACTATAGTGTCTCAAGGTGCTGCCATTGTTCACGTTGAGCACTTCTTCGACATTGGAAAACTAGAAAAGTTGTGTCTGAATCTCGATGAAAGTCTTCTAAAATGCGGAATCAGAGAATACTTCAACGAAAACCAGAAGATATTTCCAGAACTGATCAAAATGTTCTGGAGGAACGCAAGATTCCAGAACTCAAGGGAACTTGTGTCCACTATGCTTGGACGAGAAGTGATTTTGTCTACTGAATCTATAGCCAAAGTCACTGGCTGTATCAGGGAACAAAATTAGTACAAGTCAGAGTGGACGAAGCAATATGGAAACTACGTTGGAAAGGTACTGTGCAAGAACAAGTCTATATATTCATCCAAGATTGAGTACAAGAATCTATGTGAAGAAGCAAAGATATGGCAACAAGTGTGCAACAAGAGCATTTTGCACAAAGCTGGGTCTAAGGACTCAGTCACATACTTACACAACTTCGTGATATTTCATCTAATGGAAGGTATCCCATTCAACCTACCTCACACCATTTACATCAATATTCTACGAATGATGAAAACTATTGGTGGAAATGATGACATCTTCTATGCCGCACTGCTAAATAAGATCCTCTGGGATCAGAAGGTATACCAATGTTTCTTTGATGAGTTGGACGAAGATGATCATGAAAACATTGTGAAGAAAGGAGAAATAGTTGCAACACAGCAGAAATTTGGTGAATCAAACATCAAGCCAATGAAGATAAAGCTCACAACAAAGGTCCCAAGGGATTTGGACGAGGATAGTATAAATAAGAAATGTCATGAACAAAGCATACTCATTTCAAATGATGATGAAGAAGAAATTGATCTTCTTGGTCTTGGAAGAAAGATCAAATGGTTGATGAAGGAACAAGGAAGCGGGAAAGTAACAAGACACATGTCGCAACAGCATGAAGAAGATGCAGAAAAAGAAAGAAGGACCAAGAAAAGACATGGTGATCCTGCTCCGTCCAGTCCACCTGCTGAGAAGCATCCAAGGATTGCACCGTCCAAACCAAAACAGGATGAGCTACGTCCAAAGACTGCTCCAGTAAAGCTTGCATCAGAAAAATCTAGAGTTCGCAAATTGAAAATGCTTGACAACTCCGATGATGAGGATCAAATGCCCATTTTCCAAATTAAAAGAAAAGCTCAAGAGATGGAGTAAAAACTGGTGCCACAGTCTTTCCTACTAAAGTACCTAGATGAGTAAAAACTCAGGCAGCAAGGCCAAGGAAAGTTCCGATTAAACTCCCCACCTCTCAAGACACTGAGAACGAATCTACAAGTGCTCCACAACCTGCTCCAACAGTCACATCAGCACATCGTCCAACTCTCAAATCAAACTTATAAAGATTTGTGCATCCAAGGGATGCATGGCCTCAATGGACGATTCCACCATAGGGAAGACAAAAGAAGAAGAAGACCAGGAAAGGTTTCCTGTTGCATTCCTTACAAGGAATGAACAGAACTATTGTAAGAAAAGTGATGTTATTTGGAGAGCTCGACAAGAACCACTGGAGAGGAGTCTGACTTCAGTATCTGCACCTAAATGGACGAGGTATGACTATGTTCATCCTCAATCTACTGAATTTGCTTTATTACCAAAAGGAACCATTATCAGCAATCCTCCACCAACTTAGACGAGAGAATCTTATCCAAACCTGGTTCGGATGGAACGACCTTATACATGTCCAACTGGTACTCAAGAAAGGGTGCGTCCAGCTGAAGATGTACCTCCTGAGCCAGAGGTTGAAATTGCATCAAATCTTGCTAAAACTGCGGCTGAACAAAAGGGCAAGACTCAAAGGAGGAGGAAGCCAGCAACAAAGAAGTCATCTCCCAGCAATCTTGATGAATTGGATGTTGAACTGCAATTAGCCATTAAAGAAAGTCTGGACCCATCCAAGGCAAACCAGCGTCTAGAGGTGCAATGGGTCAAAGACGTTCACATCTGGACTCCCATCACAAAATTTCTTCCACTACCACCTGGAACTCCAGTGCTCAACTTTCAGCCCAGTGATTATGACGATCTTGGCAAACTGCTCCAGCAAATGTACATTCAAGACCAGGCTGTTGCTTATCCACCCAACCTCTGCATCAGACATTCCACGGATATCAAGTTTGTACTTGATAAGGTATATCCTAGACTACCTCTATATGATGCTGGAAAGAAGAAAGGGTTTAAGTACTATGGCACAGAGATGCCTAGTAGAGATGAAAAGGTTAAACTCTCATCTTCCTCACATACTTGGAATCACCTTTTTGATAAGACTGGAAAGCTAACAAGGCCCCTAGGCACTTTTGACACCATGATCTTCTGGCGTCAAATTATGTGGGCAGACACTCAGGAAGCCTCAACCTCTGGATGCTCCAAGGATTCCTTCTTTCATCCTCCTGAAGGACTTGAAGTCCTGCATCCAATCAAGACATGTCATTTCTCTGATACCTTTGCGTGGTTTCTGACTAATAATGATGATTTTCTAGAAGTTTTAAGGACACTGCCAATCATCAGAAGCAACAAAGTATATGACCTTAGAAGTCTTGACTGCTCTGAATTTGTACACGAAGTTCAAAGGCTTCATGATCTTCAAAAGGCTGAAGAAGAAAGAGCTTTACAAGAGCAAGCTGAAAGAGAACGAGCTGAACAAGCTCGCTTAGAACATAAACAAGCAGTACAAGCTGAGCAAGCTCACCTGGTGGAAATTGAAAATGAGCAAGCTGGAATTGCTACTAAAGAAAAAGCTGAGCCGATTGCCAAACCAAAAATCACACAAGCAGAATTGGATGAAGCCTCTGCAAAAGTCACTAATATGCTCATTCATTTGGACTTACAGTCTGAGGTACAAGTGGACGTGGAACACTTTGTCACCTCTCATGAGGAACAAACAGTCCAATCTGGCACGTCCAAAGATGAAGCTTTGCAACATATGGCTGAGACTGAAGTGCCATAACCAAAGGAGTCCACTACTGAAAAGCCTACTCCAGAGGTTGCCACAAGCCAACCAATTATTTGTGCGTCCAATGAAGCACACTCTGGAACCAGACAAATGATTCCTACAGGGTCTTCAAGTCCAAGGGCTATTATTCCCTTGCACTTTGTAGAACCTCAACGAGTCTCTGAGGACAGAGTGAACGAGATTGTTCAACAGACTCTAAGACAACAACAACTAGAAACCAAAGCTACTCTTCGTGCCTTTCAGGAAAGACAACAAGCAGAAGCCGCACAACACCGATTAATGTTGCAGAATGCTATTACTGATCAGTTCATGCACCTCTCACAGATGTTGGTAAATCAAATTCAATCCACTGCTACTAACCTCATTGGCACTATTATTCATTAGGTTCCTCCTGTTCAACCCATACCTCAACAACAACCACCTGTTAACCACCCTGCACCACCTCCTCAAGCACCACAGAACAACCACCACCACCACCATAAGATCCATCTCAACAGCCCTAGGTGACCATGATAGTCAAATCATTTTTCCATCTTTCAAACCTTTTTTTATTTTGTTGATGACAAAGGGGGAGAAATTGGAATTTTTGATGTCATATAGTATTTTTTGTTGTTGTTACACTACTCTGTGAAACCGCTGTGGCTGTTCATTGAATACATATGAGGTGTTTTATATCATAATTTCCGCATCCATATCTATGATATGCTTTTCACTCTGATAACTATCGTCTCTGATACATTCTTATCATGCAGTGTTATCTGATATATATTGCTTTATTAAATACATGAGAAATGTTGAACTTAGGGGGAGTACTTCATTCCATACCTTTCTCACCCTGTCAACATACCCTGTCATAAAATAATCATTCAATCATCTGCTCTGATATTCTTTAATATGATTATATATTTGTACACATCAAAATTTAGTATTATTTGTCATCATCAAAAAGGGGGAGATTGTTAGAATCTAAGACTTTGGACGATGTCCAACCCCTCAAACTTCGATTTTGATGATAACAAATAAAGTTAAATTTTGAAGTATCTAATGATCTATGTTTGAGTTTTATAGGTTCTACGCCGTCCAATGACTCAATGGTGTATTTCTTAAACTCAATCATTATGTTTCTATGTGTACAGTACGTCCAATGAGCAACTATTTTTGTTAAGTGTAAAATTCAGCGTCCAATACACTGATTATAAAACATGCGTCCAAATGCATTGAGAAAACCAGTGTGTAAACACTGCGTCCATTCAAGGAACGATGATGATTCTCTGAAATGTTCTATTATTCCCTCTCTTTTCTAATGTGACATTTCATTTGAATATTCGAAAAGTGTACCACAGGGGGCAGAAAAGCCTCTCTCTGCAGAAACCATACAAGTAGTGGAGGCACTGCATGTACTGTTATCTCCTCCATCTCTCCTCCCCAAGCTGACACGTAGCAACGGTCATATGATTGTGAGAGAACGATTATTGGCAAAGGCACAGATCCCACAACAGATATCTTCACCAAGCTGCCTATAAATAGAGGAACAAGCTTACGTTTTGAAGAGAGAATTTTTCAAGTTTTTAGAAGAGCTGTAACTCTGCCAAATCGATTGGACGACCTACACTTGTGCAAAAAGAGCAATCTACTTAGTTTTGCTAAGTTATTCTGTGTAATTGAGTTTTTATTGTAATATCCTCTCTGTGAGACCTGTTTATTTAACTTGTACTCAAACAGTTTCTGTTTTGAAAGCTAGGAGTGGCTTAGTGACAAAGAATACTTGGGTGTTCTTTAATCTCAGGGGGAGATTAAAGGTGAGCCAGAAGTGGCCTAAAGAATACTTGTAGCCAGGAGTGGCAGGGTATATAATACTTGTTTGTAATAAGAACTTGATTAGTGGAACCCTTCAAAGTTTTTGAAGGAGAACTGGACGTAGTTCAGGTTGAGTGAACCAATATAAACCAAGTGTTTTTACTCTATCACTTTCAAGCTTACTTCCTATTCTCTTAAGTTATTTCTTCACACTTTGCGTACAAGGTTCTTTTTATCCTATTTACGAAAATCTCTTATTTATGCCTAGACGATTAACAAGAAAACGCAGTTTCACTAAACTATCATTTTAACTATTTGACGATACCTGTGATCTTGTGTTTTACAAGTCCCTTGTGAAACCTAAGATATTTTATCTCCATCTTTGCGAAAAGTTTTTTTTTAATAATATAACTTACACACTATTCAACCCCCCTTCTAGTGTGAATCTCTACATTTCAAAAAGTGCTCCGAGCATTAATTTTTTTATGCATAAGAATGCACCAGGGATCACGGGGCACCAAAAGTCTTATTTTCGCATGAAAATTTCACAAATGGCTGAAAATGCACGCACCACCGGCACCAAAATTGGACCACGGGGCACCACGGACCTCAAAACTAAAGAGTGTTCCAAGCATTATGGTTTTTTATTCATAAGAATGCACCAGGGATCACGGGGCACCAAAACCCAAAAGTCTTATTTTTCCACGAAATTGCACAAACGGCCGAAAATGCATTACCGGCACCAAAATTGGACCACGGGGCACCACAGACCTCAAAATTGAAAAGTGTTAGGAGCATTATGGTTTTTTCGGCATAAGAATGCACTAGGGAACATGATACACCAAAACCCAAAAGTCTTATTTTCGCACGAAAATTGTACGAATGGGCGAAAATGCATTACCGGCACCAAAATTGTACCATGTGGCACCTCAGACCTCAAAACTTAAAAGTGCTATGAGCATTAAGGTTTTTTATGCATAATGCACCAGGGATCACGGGGCACCAAAATCCAAAAGTCTTATCTTCGCACGAAAATTGCACAAATGGCCGAAAATGCACCCCCGGCACCAAAATGGGACCATGGGGCACCACAAACCTCAAGACTGAAAAGTTTTCCGAGCATTATGGTATTTTATGCATAAGAATGTACCAAGGATCACGGGGCACCAAAACCCAGAAGTCTTATTTTCGCACGAAAATTGCACAATGGGACGAAAATTCACCACGGGTACCAAAATTGGACCACAGGGCACCTTGGACCTCAAAACTTAAAAGTCCTTTGAGCATTATGGTTTTTTATGCTTAAGAATGCACCAGGGATCACGGGGCACCAAAACCCAAAATTCTTATTTTTGCACAAAAATTGAACAATCGGCCGAAAATGCACCACGGGCACCAAAATTCGACCATGGGGCACCTCGGACTTCAAAACTGAAAAGTACTCCGAGGATTATGGTTTTTTGTGCATAAGAATGCACCAGGGATCGCGGGCCACCAAAACCCAAAAGTCTTATTTTCGCACGAAAATTGCACAAATCGCCGAAAAGGAACCCCCGACACCTAAATTGGAGCACGGGGTACCATGAACCTCAAGACTAAAAAGTTTTCCAAGCATTATGGTTTTTTATGCATAATGCACCAGGGATCATGGGGAACCAAAACCCAAAAGTCTTAGATTCCTACGAAAATTGCACAAATGGCCGAAAATGCATTACAGGCACCAAAATTGGACCACGGGGCACCTCGGACCTCAAAACTTAAAAGTTCTATGAGCATTATGATTTTTTATGCATAAGAATGCACCAGGGATTACAGGGCACCAAAAGTCTTATTTTCGCACGAAAATGTCACAAATGGCCGAAAATGCACCACTGGCACCAAAATTGGACCACGGGGCACCACGAACCTCAAAACTGAGAAGTGTTCCTAGAATTATGGTTTTTTATTCATAAGAATGCACCAGGGATGACGGGGCACCAAAACCCAAAAGTCTTATTTTCCCACGAAAATTGCACAAATGGTCGAAAATGCATTACCAGCACCAAAATTGGACCACGGGGCACCACAGACCTCAAAATTGAAAAGTGTTAGGAACATTATGGTTTTTTATGCATAAGAATGCTCCAAGAATCACGGGGCACCAAAACCCAAAAGTCTAATTTTCGTACAAAAATAGAATAATGGGCCGAAAATGCACCACGGGCACCAAAATTGGACCACGGAACCTTGGACCTCAAAACTTAAAAGTGCTCTGAGCATTAAGGTTTTTTATGCATAAGAATGCACCAGGGATCACGGGGCACCAAAACCCAAAAGTCTTATTTTTGCACGAAAATTGCACAACTGGCCGAAAATGCACCCCTGACACCAAAATGGGACCACGGGGTACCACGAACCTCAAGACTGAAAAGTGTTCCAAGCATTATGGTATTTTATGCATAAGAATGCACCCAGGATCGTGGGGCACCAAAACCCAGAAGTCTTATTTTCGCACAAAAATTGCACAATGGGACGAAAATGCACCACCGTTACCAAAATTGTACAACGGGGCACCTGGGACCTCAAAACTTAAAAGTGCTCTGAGCATTATGGTTTTTTATGTATAAGAATGCACCAGGGATCACGGGGCACCAAAACCCAAAAGTCTTAATTTCGCACGACAATTGCATAATGGATCGAAAATGCACCACAGGCACCAAAGTTGGACCACGGGGCACCACGGACCTCAAAACTGAAAAATCGTCCAAGCATTATGGTTTTTTATGCATAAGAATGCACCAGGGACCACGGGGCACCAAAACCCAAAATTCTTATTTTCGCGCAAAAATTGAACAATGGGACGAAAATGCACCACGGACACCAAAATTGGACCACGGGGTACCTCGGACGTCAAAACTGAAAAGTGCTCCGAGCATTATGGTTTTTTATGCATAAGAATGCACCAGGGATCACGAGACACGAAAACCTAAAAGTCTTAATTTTGCATGAAAATTGCATAACCGGCCGAAAATGCACCACGGGTACCAAAATTGGACCAAGGGGAACCTCGCACCTCAAAACTGAAAAGTGCTCTGAGCATTATGGTTTTTTATGCATAAGAATGCACCAGGGATCACGGGGCACCAAAACCCAAAAGTCTTATTTTCGCATGAAAATTGCACAATGGGCCGGAATTCCACCACGGGCACCAAAATTAGACCACAGAGCACCTCGGACCTCAAAATATAAAAGTTCTCTGAGCATTATTGTTTTTTATGTATAAGAATGCACCAAGGATCACACGGCACGAAAACCTAAAAGTCTTATTTTCGTATGAAAATTACACAAATGGCCGAAAATGCACCATCGGCACCAAAATTGGACCACGGGGCACCCCGGACCTCAAACTGAAAAGTGTTCCAACCATTATGCATTTTTATGCATAAGAATGCACCAAGGATCATGGGGCACCAAAACCCAAAAGTCTTACTTTCGAACGAAAATTTCACAAACGGCCGAAAATGCAGCAACGACACCAAAATTGGACCACGGGGCACCATAGACCTCAAAACTAAAAAGTGTTCCGAGCATTGTGGTTTTTATGCATAAGAATGCATCAGGGATCACGGGGCACCAAAACCCAATAGTCTTATTTTCGCACTAAAATTGCACAATGGGCCGAAAATCCACCACGGGCACCAAAATTGGACCACGGGGCACCTCGGACCACAATACTTAAAAGTGCTTCTAGCATTATGGTTTTTTATGCATAAGAATGCACTAAGGATCACGGGGCACCAAAAACAAAGTCTTATTTTCGCACGAAAATTGCATAATAGGCCGAAAATGAACAACGTCCACCAAAATTGGACCACGAGGCATCTCGGACCTCGAAACCTAAAAGTGCTCCGAGCATTATGGTTTTTTATGCATAAGAATGCACCAGGGTTCACAGGGCACCAAAACCCAATAGTCTTATTTTCGCACGAAAATTGCACAATGGGCCGAAAATCCACCACTGGCACCAAAATTGGACCACGGGGCACCTCGGACCACAATACTTAAAAGTGCTTCGAGCATTATGTTCTTTTATGCAAAAGAATGCACTAGGGATCACGGGGCACGAAAATCCAAGAGTATTATTTTCGCTCAAAAAATGCACAAATGGCCGAAAATGCACCCCCGACACCAAAATTGGACCACGGGGCACCATGAACCTCAAGACTTAAAATTGTTCTGAGCGTTATGGTTTTTTATGAATAAGAATGCTCCAAGGATCACGGGGATCCAAAAACAAAAAGTCTTATTTTCGCACGAAAATTGCATAATAGGTCGAAAATGAACCACGTCCACCAAAATTGGACCACGGGGCATCTCGGACCTCGAAACTGAAAAGTGCTCCGAGCATTATGGTTTTTTATGCATAAGAATGCACCATTGTTCACAGGGAACCAAAACCCAAAAGTCTTACTTTCGCACGAAAATTGCATAATGGACCGAAAATGCACCACGTGCACCAAAATTGGAACACGAGGCACCCCGGACCTAAAAATTGAAAAGTGTTCCGAGCATTATGGTTTTTTATGCATAAGAATGCACCAATGATCAGGGGGCACCAAAACCCAAAAGTGTTATTTTCGGACGAAAATTTCACAAATGGCCAAAAATGCAGCACCGACACAAAAATTGGACCTCGGGGCACCACGGACCTCAAAACTTAAAAGTGTTCCAAGCATTATGGTTTTTTATGCATAAGAATGCACCAGGGATCACGGGGCACCAAAACCCAAAAGTCTTATGTTCGCACGAAAATTGCACAATGAGCCGAAAATGCACCACGGGCACCAAATTGGACCACGGGGCACCTCGGACCACAATACTTAAAAGTGCTTCAAGCAATATGATTTTTTATGCATAAGAATACACTAGGGATCACATGGCACGAAAACCCAAAAGTCTTATTTTCGCTCAAAAATTGCACAAATGGCCGAAAATGCACCCCCGGCACCAAAATTGGATCACGGGGCACCACGAGCCTCAAGACTTAAAACTGTTCTAAGCATTATGGTTTTTTATGCATAGGAATGCACCAAGGATCATGGGGCACTGAAACCATAAAGTCTTATTTTCGCACGAAATTTGCACAATGGGCCGAAAATGCACCACGTTCACCAAAATTGGACCACGGGGCACCTCGAACCTCAAAACTGAAAAGTGCTCCAAGCATTATGGTTTTTTATGCATAAGAATGCACCAAGGTCCACAGGGCACCAAAACCCAAAAGTCTTATTTTCGTACGAAAATTGCACAAATGGCCGACAATGCACTCTAGGTACCAAAATTGGACCACCGGGCACCACAAATCTCAAAACTGAAAACTACTCCGAGCATTATGGTTTTTTATGCATAGGAATGCACCAAGGATCACGGGGCAACAAAATCTAAAAGTCTCATTATCGCACGAAAGTTGCAAAAATGGTCGGAAATGCACCACCGGCACCAAAATTGGACCACGGGGCACCACAGACCTCAAAACTGAAAAGTGCTCCGAGCATTAAGGTTTTTTATGCATAAGAATGCACCAAGGATCATGGGCACCAAAGCTGAAAAGTCTTATCTTCGCACGAAAGTTGCACAGATGGCCTAAAATGCACCATCGGCACCAAAATTGGACCACGTGGCACCACGGACTTCCAAATTGAAAAGTGTTCCAAGCATTATGGTTTTTTGTGTATAAGAATGCACCAAGGATCACACAGCACCAAAACCTAAAAGTCTTATTTTCGCACGAAAATTACACAAATGGCCAAAAATACACCACCAGCACCAAAATTGGACCACGGGGCACCCCGGACCTCAAGACTGAAAACTGTTCCGATCATTATGGTTTTTTATGCATAAGAATGCACCAAGGATCATGGGGCACGAAAACCAAAAGGTGTTATTTTTGCAAGAGAATTGCAGAACGGGCCGAAAATGCAACACGTGCACCAAAATTGGACCATAGGACACCTCAGACCTCAAAACTTAAAAGTTCTCCGAGCATTAAGGTTTTTTATGTATAAGAATGCATCAAGGATCACGCGACACCAAAACCTGAAAGTCTTCTTTTCACACGAAACTTACACTAATGGCCGAAAATGCACCACCGGCACCAAAATTGGACCATGGGGCACCCCGGACCTCAAAACTGAAAAATTTTCCAAGAATTATGGTTTTTTAAGCATAAGAATGCACCAGGGATCATGGGGTACCAAAACCCAAAAGTCTTAGTTTCGCATGAAAATTGCACAATGGGCCGAAAATGCACCACGGGCACCAAAATTCGACCATGGGGCACCTCGGACCTCAAAACTTAAAAGTGCTATGAGCATTATGATTTTTTATGCATAAGGATGCACCAAGGATCATGGGGCCCCCAAACCCAAAAGGCTTATTTTCGCACGAAAATTGCACAAATGGCCGAAAATGCACCACCGGCACCAAAACTGGACCACGAGGCACCACGAACCTCTAAACTAAAAAGTCTTCCAAGCATTATGGTCTTTTATGCATAAGAATGTACTAGGGATCACGGGGCACCAAAACCCAAAAGACTTATTTTCGAACGAAAATTGCACAATGGGCCGAAAATGCACGACAGGCACCAAAATTGGACCACGGGGCACCTCCAACCTCAAAATTGAAAAGTGCTCTGAGCATTATGGTTTTTTATGCATAAGAATGCACCAGTGACCATGGGGCACCAAAACCCAAAAGTTTTATTTTCGTACAAAAATTGCACAATGGGCCGAAAATGAAACACATCCATAAAAATTGGACCACAGGGCACCACGGACCTCAAAACAAAAAAGTGCTCCGATCATTATGGTTTTTTATGCATAAGAATGCACCCGGGTTCACAGGGAACCAAAACCCAAAAGTCTCATTTTCGCACGAAAATTGCACAAATGGCCGAGAATGCACCCCCTGCACAAAAATTGGAACACCGGGCACCACGAATCTCAAGACTAAAAACTATTCCGAGCATTATGGTTTTTATGCATAGGAATGCACCAAGGATCATGGGGCACCAAAACCAAAAGGTCTTATTTTCGGACGAAAATTGCACAATGGGCCGAAAATGCACCACGTGCACCAAAATTGGACCACGGGGCACCCCGGACCTCTAAACTGAAAAGTGTTCCGAGCAATATGGTTTTTTATGCATAAGAATGCGCCAGGGATCATGGGGAACCAAAACCCAAAAGTCTTATTTTCGAATGAAAATTTCACAAATGGTCGAAAATGTAGCAACGACACAAAAATTGGACCACGGGGCACCACGAACCTCAAAACTAAAAAGTGTTCCAAGCATTATGGTTTTTTATGCATAAAAATGTATCAGGGATCACGAGGCTCCAAAACCCAATAGTCTTATTTTCGCACAAAAATTTCACAATGGGCCGAAAATGAACCACATCCACAAAAATTGGACCACAGAGCACCACGGACCTCAAAACTAAAAAGTGCTCCGAGCATTATGATTTTTTATGCATAAGAATGCACCAGGGTTCACAGGGCACCAAAACCCAAAAGTCTTATTTTCGCACGAAAATTGCACAAATGGCCACAAATGCACCACCGACACCAAAATTGGACCATGGGGTACCCCGGTCCTCAAAACTGAAAATTGTTCCCAGCATTATGGTTTTTTATGCATAAGAATGCATCAAGGATCATGGGGCCCAAAAACCCAAAAGTCTTATTTTTGCACGAAAATTTCACAAATGGTCGGAAATGCAGCACCGGCACCAAAATTGGACCACGGGGCACCACGGACCTCAAAACTGAAAAGTGTTATGAGAATTACGGTTTTTTATGCATAAGAATGCACCAGGGATCACGGGGCACCAAAACGCAAAAGTCTTATTTTCGCACGAAAATTGCACAATGGGCCGAAAATGCACCACGGGGCACCATGAAACTCAAAACTGACAAGTTTTCTGAGCATTATGGTTTTTTATGCATAAAAATGCACCAAGGATCATGGGGCACCAAAATCCAAAAGAATTATTTTCACACGAAAATTGCACAATTGGCCGAAAATGCAACACGGGCACCAAAATTAGACAACGGGGCACCTCGGACCTCAATACTGAAAAGTGCTCCATGCATTATCATTTTTTATGCATAAGAATGCACCATGGATCAGGGGGCACCAAAACCCAAAAGTCTTATTTTCGCATGAAAATTGGATAATGGGCCTAAAATGCTCCACGGGCACCAAAATTGGACCACGGGGCACCTCGGACCTCAATACTTAAAAGTGGTCCGAGCATTATAGTTTTTATGCATAAGAATGCACCAGGGATCACGGGGTACCAAAACCCAAAAGTCTTATTTTCGCACGAAAATTGCACAAATGGCCGAAAATGCAAAACCGGCACCAAAATTTGACCATGGGGCACCACGGACCTCAAAACTGAAAAGTGTTCTGAGCATTATGGTTTTTTACGCATAAGAATGCTCCAGGGATCACGGGGCACAAAAACCCAAAATTCTTATTTTCGCACGAAAATTCCACAATGGGCCGAAAATGCAAGACGGGCACAAAAATTCGACTACGGGGCACCTCGGACCTCAAATCTGAAAAGTACTCTGCGCATTATGGTTTTTTAAGCATAAGAATGCACGAGGGATCACGGGGTACCAAAACGCAAAAGTGTAATTTTCGCACGAAAATTGTGCAAATGGCTGAAAATGCACCACCGGCACCAAAATTTGACCACGAGGCACCACAGACCTCACAACTGACAAGTGTTCCAAGCATTATGGTTTTTTATACATAAGAATGCACGAGGGATCACGAAACCCAAACCCTAAAGTCTCATTTTCGCATGAAAATTGGATAATGGGCCTAAAATGCTCCACGGGCACCAAAATTGGACCACGGGGCACCTCGGACCTCAATACTTAAAAGTGGTCCGAGCATTATGGTTTTTATGCATAAGAATACACCAGGGATCACAGGGCACCAAAACCCAAAAGTCTGATTTTCGCACGAAAATTGCACAAATGGGCGAAAATGCAAAACTGGCACCAAAATTTGACCATGGGCACCACAGACCTCAAAACTGAAAAGTGTTCTGAGCATTATGGTTTTTTACGCATAAGAATGCTCCAAGGATCACGGGGCACAAAAACCCAAAATTCTTATTTTCGCACGAAAACTCCACAATGGGCCGAAAATGCAAGACGGGCACAAAAATTCGACTACAGGGCACCTCGGACCTCAACTCTGAAAAGTGCTCTGCGCATTATGGTTTTTTAAGCATAAGAATGCACGAGGGAACACGGCGCACCAAAACCCAAAAGTCTTATTTTCGCACGAAAATTGTACAATGGGCCGAAAATGCACCACGGGCACCAAAATTGGACCACGGGGCACCTCGGACCTCAATACTTAAAAGTGGTCCGAGCATTATGGTTTTTATGCATAAGAATACACCAGGGATCACAGGGCACCAAAACCCAAAAGTCTGATTTTCGCACGAAAATTGCACAAATGGGCGAAAATGCAAAACTGGCACCAAAATTTGACCATGGGCACCACAGACCTCAAAACTGAAAAGTGTTCTGAGCATTATGGTTTTTTACGCATAAGAATGCTCCAAGGATCACGGGGCACAAAAACCCAAAATTCTTATTTTCGCACGAAAACTCCACAATGGGCCGAAAATGCAAGACGGGCACAAAAATTCGACTACAGGGCACCTCGGACCTCAACTCTGAAAAGTGCTCTGCGCATTATGGTTTTTTAAGCATAAGAATGCACGAGGGAACACGGCGCACCAAAACCCAAAAGTCTTATTTTCGCACGAAAATTGTACAATGGGCCGAAAATGCACCACGGGCACCAAAATTGGACCACGGGGCACCTCGGACCTCAAAATTGAAAAGTGCTCCGAGCATTACGGTGTTTTATGGATAAGAATGCACCAGGGATCACGGGGCACGAAAACCCAAAAGTCTTATTTTCTCACAAAAAATTGCACAATGGGCCGAAAATGCAAAACCGGCACGAAAATTTGACCATTGGGCACCACGGACCTCAAAACTGAAAAGTGTTCCGAGCATTATGGTTTTTTACGCATAAGAATGCTCCAGGGATCACGGGGCACAAAAACCCAAAATTCTTATTTTCGCACGAAAATTCCACAATGGACCAAAAATGCAAGACGGGCACAAAAATTCGACTACGAGGTGCCTCGTGGTCCAATTTTGGTGCCCGTGGTGCATTTTCGGTCGATTGTGCAATTTTCGTGCGAAAATATGACCTTTGGGTTTTGGTGACCCGTGATCCCTGGTGCATTCTTATGCATAAAAAACCATAATGCTCGGAACACTTTTTAGTTTTTAGGATCGTGGTGCCCCGTGATCAAATTTTGGTGCCGATAATGCATTTTCGGCCATTTGTGCAATTTTCGTGCGAAAATAAGACTTTTGGGTTTTGGTGCCTCGTGATCCCTAGTGCATTCTTATGCATAAAAAACCATAAAGCTTGCAACACTTTTTAGTTTTTAGGTACGTGGTGCCCCGTGGTCCAGTTTTGGTGCCCGTGGTGCATATTCGTCCATTTGTGCAATTTTCGTGCGAAAATAAGACTTTTGGGTTTTGGTGGCCCATGATCCATGGTGCATTCTAATGCATAAAAAACTATAATGCTCATACCACTTTTAAGTATTAAGGTCCGAGGAGCCTCGTGGTCCAACTTTGGTGCCAGTGGTGTATTTTCGACCATTTGTGCAATTTTTGTGCGAAAATAAGACTTTTGCATTTTGGTGCCCTGTGATCCCTGGTGCATTCTTATGAGTAAAAAACCATAATGCTCGAAACAACTTTCAGTTTTCATGTCTAGGGTGCCCCGCGGTCCAATTTTGGAGCCGGTGGTGCATTTTTTGGCATTCGTGAAATTTTGGTGCGAAAATAACACTTTTGGGTTTTGGTGCCCTGTGATCCCTAGTGAACTCTTATGCATAAAAAATGATAATGCTCGGAGCACTTTTAAGTGTTGAGGTCCGAGGTGCCCCATGGTCTAATTTTGGTGCCCGTGGTGCATTTTCGGCCCATTGTGCAATTTTTGTGCAAAAATAAGACTTTTGGGTTTTGGTTCCCCATTATCCCTGGTGCATTTTTATGCATAAAAAACCATAATGCTCGGAGCACTTTTCAGTTTTGAGGTCCGAGGTGCCTCGTGGTGCAATTTTGGTGCCCATGGTGCATTTTCGGCCCATTGTGAACTTTTCGGGCGAAAATAAGACTTTTGGGTTTTGGTGCCTCGTGATCCATGGTGCATTCTTATGCATAAAAATCGATAATGCTCGGAACACTTTTGAGTTTTGAGGTCCGTGGTGCCACGTGGTCCAATTTTGGTTCCGGTGGTGCATTTTAGGCCATTTGTGCAATTTTCGTGCGGAAATAAGACTTTTGGGTTTTGGTGCCCCATAATCCCTGGTGCTTTCTTATGCAATAAAAACCATAATGCTCGAAGCACTTTTCAGTTTTGAGGTCCGAGGTGCCCCGTGGTCCAACTTTGGTGCCCGTGGTGCATTTATGGCCCATTGTGCAATTTTCGTGCGAAAATAAGACTTTGGGGTTTTGGTGCCCCGTGATCCCTGTTGCATTCTTATGCATAGAAACCCATAATGCTTGCAACACTTTTCAGTTTTTAGGTCTGTGGTGCCCCGTGGTCCAATTTTGGTACCGGTGGTGCATTTTCGGCCATTTGTGTAATTTTCGTGCGAAATAAGACTTTTTCATTTTGATGCGCCGTGATCCCTGGTGCATTCTTAGGCATAAAAACCGTAATGCTCAGAGTACTTTTTAGTTTTGAGGTTCGAGGTGCCCCGTGGTCCAACTTTGGTGCCCATGGTGCATTTTCGCCCATTGTGCAATTTTCGTGCGAAAATAATACTTTTGGGTTTTGGTGCCCCGTGATCCCTGGTGTATTCTTATGCCTAAAAAACTATAATGCTTGGACCACTTTTAAGTATTGATGTCCAAGGTGCCCCGTGGTCCAATTTTGGTGCCCGTGGTTCATTTTCGGCCCATTGTGCAATTTTCGTGCGAAAATAAGACTTTTTGGTTTTGGTGCCCCGTGATCCATGGTGCATTCTTATGCATAAAAAACCATAATGCTTGGAACACTTTTCCGTTTTGAGATTTGTGGTTCCCCGTGGTCTGATTTTGGTACCGGTGGTGCATTTTCAGCCATTTATGCAATTTTCATGTGAAAATAAGACTTTTGGGTTTTGGTGCCCCGTGATCCCTTATGCATTATTATGCATAAAAAACTATAATGCTCGGACCACTTTTCAGTATTGAGGTTCGAGGTTCCCCGTGGTCCAATTTTGGTGCCCGTGGTGCATTCTTAGCCCATCGTGCAATTTTCGTGCGAAAATAAGACTTTTGGGTTTTGGTGCCCCATGATCCCTGGTGCATTCTTATGCATAGAAAACCATAATGCTCGGAGCATTTTTCTGTTTTGAGGTCCGAGGTGCCTTCTGGTGCAATTTTGGTGTCCATGGTGCATTTTTGGCCCATTGTGCACTTTTCGTGCGAAAATAAGACTTTTGGGTTTTGGTGCCCCGTGATCCATGGTGCAATCTACTGCATAAAAATCCATAATGCTTAGAACACTTTTTAGTTTTGAGGTCCGTGGTGCCACGTGGTCAAATTTTGGTTCCGGTGGTGCATTTTAGGCCATTTGTGCAATTTTCATGCAAAAATAAGACTTTTGGGTTTTGGTGCCTCGTGATCCCTGGTGCATTCTTATGCATAAAAAATTATAATGCTCATACCACTTTTAAGTATTGGGGTCCGAGGTGCCCCGTGGTCCAATTTCGGTGCTCTTAGTGCATTTTCGGCCCATTGTGCAATTTTTGTGTGAAAATAAGACTTTTGGGTTTTGGTGCCCCGTGATCCCTGGTGCATTCCTATGAAATAAAAACCATAATGCACGGAGCACTTTTCAGTCTTGAGGTCTGAGTTGCCTTGTGGTCCAATTTTGGTGCCCATGGTGCATTTTCGGCCCATTTGTGCAATTTTCGTGCGAAAATAAGACCTTTGGGTTTTGGTACCCCCATGATCCCTGGTGCATTCTTATGCATAAAAAACCATAATGCTCGGAGAACCTTTCAGTTTTGAGGTCCATGGTGCCCCGTGGTCCAATTTTGGTGCCGGTGACGTGTTTTCGGCCATTTGTGCAATTTTTGTGCGAAAATAAGACTTTTGGGCTTTGGTGCCCGATGATCCATTGTGCATTCTTATGCATAAAAAACCATAATGCTCGAAGCAGTTTTCAGTTTTGAGGTCCGAGGTGATCCGTGGTCCAATTTTGGTGCCCATGGTGCATTTTCTGCCCAATGTGCAATTTTCATGCTAAAATAAGACTTTTCGGTTTTGGTGCCCCATTACCCCTGGTGCATTCTTATGCATAAAAAACCATAATGCTCATCACACTTTTCAGTTTTGAGGTCCGAGGTGCCCATGATCCAATTTTTGTGCCGGTGGTGCATTTTCGGCCATTTGTGCAATTTTTGTGCGAAAATAAGACTTTTGGGTTTTGGTGCCCCGTGACCCCTGGTGCATTCTTATTCATAAAAAACCATAATGCTCATCACACTTTTCAGTTTTGAGGTTCGTGGTGCCCCGTGGTCCAATTTTGGTGCTGGTGCTGAATTTTCGGCCATTTGTGCAATTTTCGTGCGAAAATAAGACTTTTGGGTTTTGGTGCCTCGTGATCCCTGGTGCATTCTTATGCATAAAAAATGATAATGCTCCGACCACTTTTAAGTATTGAGGTCCGAGGTGCCCCACGGTCCAGTTTTGGTGCCCATTGTGCATTTTCTGCCCAATGTGCAATTTTCGTGCGAAAATAAGACTTTTTGGTTTTGGTGCCCCATGATCCCTGGTGAATTCTTATGCATAAAAACCCATAATGCTTGAAGCACTTTTAAGTATTGAGGTCCGACGTGCCCCGTGGTCCAATTTTGTTGCCCATGGTGCATTTTCTGCCCAATGTGCAGTTTTCGTGCTAAAATAAGACTTTTGGGTTTTGGTGCCCCGTGATCCATGGCGCATTCTTATGAATAAAAACCCATAATGGTCAGAACACTTTTAAGTATTGAGGTCCGAGGTGCCCCGTGGTCCAATTTTGGTGCTCGTGGTGCAGTTTAGGCCCATTGTGCAATTTTTGTGCGAAAATAAGACTTTTTGGTGTTGGTGCCCCATGATCCCTGGTGAATTCTTATGCATAATAAACCATAATGCTTGAAGCACTTTTAAGTATTGAGGTCCGAGGTGCCTCACAGTCCAATTTTTGTGCCGGTGGTGCATTTTCGGCCATTTGTGAAATTTTTGTGCGAAAATAAGACTTTTGGGTTTTTGTGCCCCGTGACCCCTGGTGCATTCTTATTGATAAAAAACCATAATGCTCGACACACTTTTCAGTTTTGAGGTTCGTGGTGCCCCGTGGTCCAATTTTGGTGCTGGTGCTGAATTTTCGGCCATTTGTGCAATTTTCGTGCGAAAATAAGACTTTTTGGTTTTGGTGCCCCATGATCCCTGGTGAATTCTTATGCATAAAAAACCATAATGCTTGAAGCACTTTTAAGTATGGAGGTCCGACATGCCCCATGGTCCAATTTTGTTGCCCATGGTGCATTTTCTTCCCAATGTGCAATTTTCGTGCTGAAATAAGACTTTTGGGTTTTTGTGCCCCGTGATCCATGGCGAATTCTTATGCATAAAAAACCATAATGGTCGAAACACTTTTAAGTATTGAGGTCTGAGGTGCCCCATGGTCCAATTTTGGTGCCCATGGTGCATTTTCGGCCCATTGTGTAATTTTTGTGCGAAAAGATGACTTTTGGGTTTTAGTGCCCGTGATCCCTGGTGCATTCTTATGCATAAAAAACCATAATGCTCGTCACACTTTTCAGTTTTGAGGTTCACGATGCCCCGTGGTCCAATTTTGGTGCCGGTGTTGAATTTTCGGCCATTTGTGCAATTTTCGTGCCAAAATAAGACATTTTGGTTTTGGTGCCCCGTGGTCCAATTTTGGAGCCCGTGGTGCATTTTCGGTACATTGTGCAATTTTCATGCGAAAATAAGACTTTTGGGTTTAGGTGCCCCGTGATCCATGGTGCATTCTTATGCATAAAAAACCATAATGCTCGGAAAACTTATTAGTTTGGAGGTTCGTGGTGCCCCGTTGTCCAATTTTCGTGCCGATGTGCATTTTCGGCCATTTGTCCAATTTTCGTGCGAAAATAAGACTTTTGGGTTTTCATGCCCCGTGATCCCTGGTGCATTCTTATGCTTAAAAAACCATAATACTTGGAGCACTTTTCAGTTTTGAGGTCTGTGGTGCCCCAGGGTCCAATTTTGGTGCCGGTGGTGCATTTTCGGCCATTTGTGAAATTTTCGTGCGAAAATAAGACTTTTGGTTTTGGTGCCCCGTGATCCCTGGTACATTCTTATGCATAAAAATAATAATGCTTAGAGAACTTTTAAGTTTTAAGGTCCAAGGTGCCCCGTGGTCAAATTTTCGTGCCCGTGGTGCATTTTTGTGCATAAAAAACCATAATGCTAGGAACACTTTTCAGTTTCCAGGTCCGTGGTGCCCCATGCTCCAATTTGGTGCATGTGGTGCATATTCGGCCATTTGTGCAATTTTAGTGAGAAAATAAGACTTTTGGGTTTTGGTACTTCGTGATCCCTTGTGCTTTCTAATGCATAAAAAACAATAATGCTCGGAGCACTTTTAAGTTTTGAGGTCCGACGTGCCCCGTGGTACAATTTTGGTGCGCGTGGTGCATTTTTGGCCCATCTTGCAATTTTCATGCGAAAATAAGGCTTTTGCGGTTTGGTGCCCCATAATCCCTGATGCATTCTTATGCATAAAAAACCATAATGCTCGGAGCACTTTTGATTTTTGAGGTCCGAGGTGCCCCATGGTCCAATTTGGGTGCCCGTGGTGCATTTTCGGCCCATTGTGCAATTTTGGTGCGAAAATAAGACTTTTGGGTTTTGGTGCCCCGTGATCCCTTATGCATTCTTACGCATAAAAAACCATAATGCTTAGAACACTTTTAAGTTTTGAGGTCCGGGGTGCCCCGTGGTCCAATTTTGGTGCCGGTGGTGCATATTCCGCCATTTGTGCAATTTTCATGAGAAAATAAGACTTTTGGGTTTTGGTGCTCCATGATCCCTTGTGCTTTCTAATGCATAAAAAACCATAATGCTCGGAGCACTTTTAATATTTGAGGTCCGAGGTGCCCCGTGGTACAATTTTGGTGCTGGTGCTTAATTTTCGGTCATTTGTGCAATTTTCGTGCGAAAATAAGACTTTTGGGTTTTGGTGCCCCATGACCCCTAGTGCATTCTTATGCATAAAAAACCATAATGTTCGTCACAGTTTTCAGTTTTGAGGTTCGTGGTGCCCCGTGGTCCAATTTTGGTGCTAGTGCTGAATTTTCGGCCATTTGTGCAATTTTCGTGCGAAAATAAGACTTTTTGATTTTGGGAGCCCATGATCCCTGGTGAATTCTTATGCATAAAAAACAATAACGCTTGAAGCACTTTTAAGTATTGAGGTCCGAGGTGCCCTGTGGTCCAATTTTGTTGCCCATGGTGCATTTTCTGCCCAATGTGCAATTTTCGTGCTAAAATAAGACTTTTGGGTTTTGGTGGCCCGTGATCCATGGCGCATTCTTATGCATAAAAAAACATAATGGTCGGAACACTTTTAAGTATTGAGGTCCAAGGTGCCCCGTGGTCCAATTTTGGTGCCTGTGGTGCATTTTCGGCCCATTCTACAATTTTTGTGCGAAAATAAGACTTTTGGATTTTGGTGCCCCATTATCCCTGGTGCATTCTTATGCATAAAAAACCATAATGCTTGGAGCACTTTTCAGTTTTTAGGTCCGAGGTGCACCGTGGTCCGATTTTGGTGCGCATTGTGCATTTTCTGCCCAATGTGCAATTTTCATGTAAAAAGAGGACTTTTGGGTTTTGGTGCCCGTGATCCCTGGTGCATTCTTATGCATAAAAAACCATAATGCGCGTCACACTTTTCAGTTTTGAGGTTCGTGGTGCCCCGTGGTCCAATTTTGGTGCCGGTGTTGAATTTTCGGCCATTTGTGCAATTTTCATGCGAAAATAAGACTTTTGGTTTTGGTGCCCCGTGATCCCTGGTGCATTCTTATGCATAAAAACCATAATGCTCAGATAGCTTTTAAATTTTGAGGTCCGAGGTGCCTCGTGGTCTAATTTTCATGCCTGTGGTGCATTTTCGACCCATTGTGCAATTTTTGTGCGAAAATATGACTTTTGGGTTTTGGTGTCCCGTGATCCCTAGTGCCTTCTTATGCATAAAAAACCATAATGCTAGGAACACTTTTCTGTTTCTAGGTCCGTGGTGCCCCGTGCTCCAATTTGGTGGCGGTGGTGCATATTCGGCCATTTGAGCAATTTTAGTGAGAAAATAAGACTTTTGAGTTTTGGTGCTCCGTGATCCCTTGTGCTTTCTAATGCATAAAAAACCATAATGCTCAAAGCATTTTTAAGATTTGAGGTCCGACGTGCCCCATGGTACAATTTTTGTGCGCGTGGTGCATTTTTTGCCCATCTTGCAATTTTCATGTGAAAAACAGGCTTCTGCGGTTTGGTGCCCCATAATCCCTTATGCATTCTTATGCATAAAAAACCATAATGCTCAGAGCACTTTTCAGTTTTGAGGTCCGAGGTGCCCCGTGGTCCAATTTGCGTGCCCGTGGTGCATTTTCGGCCCATTGTGCAATATTGGTGCGAAAATAAGACTTTTGGGCTTTGGTGCCCCGTGATCCTTGATGCATTCATATGCATAAAAAACCATAATGCTCAGAACACTTTTCAGTTTTGAGGTCCGGGGTGTCCCGTGGTCCAATTTTGGTGCCGGTGGTGCATTTTCGGCCATTTGTGAAATTTTCGTGCAAAATTAAGACTTTTGGGTTTTGGTGTCCCGTGATCCATGGTGCATTCTTATGCATGAAAAATCATAATGCTCAGAGAACTTTTAAAATTTGAGGTCTGAGGTGCCCCATGGTCCAATTTTTGTGCCCATGGTGCATTTTCAGCCCATTGTACAATTTTCGTGTAAAATAAGACTTTTGGGTTTTGGTGCCCTGTGATCCATGGTGCATTCTTATGCATAAAAAACCATAATGCTCATAACACTTTTCAGTTTTGAAGTCCATGGTGCCCCGGGGTCCAATTTTGGTGCAGGTGGTGCAATTTCGGCCAGTTGTGGAATTGTCGTGCCAAAATAAGACTTTTGGGTTTTGGTGCCCCGAGATCCCTGGTGCATTCTTATGCATAAAAAACCAAAATGCTCGGAGCACTTTTAAGTATTGAGGTCGGAGGTGCCCCGTCGTCCAATTTTGGTAACCATGGTGCATTTTCGGCCCATTGTGCAATTTTCGTGCGAAAATAAGACTTTTTGGTTTTGGTGCCCCGTGATTCCTGGTGCATTCTTATGCATAAAAAACATAATTCTTGGAGCACTTTTCAGTTTTGAGGTTCGAGGTGCACCGTTGTCCAATTTTAGCAATATAAGGAGATAAAGGTAATATCCTCTAGGGTGTTACATTTTGGTATCAGAGTGGTTAGATTCAAATCGGACTGTGGTTAGTATCATTAGATTAGATTGTATGTTCTGACAAGATAGTCAGATTTGTTGAGTGAAATAGTTGTCTATCATGCTATAGATCCTGATTTGCTTTGACATGGGATATTGAGACTGGTCACCTCAATACTTTGTGCATTGCAGGTAGGAATTATGGCAGGTAGAAACCGAGGCCTAGGACAGTCATCCTGGAATCCTTTAGGACCAATCCCACCAAACCAAGCAAACCTTAGATGGGAAACCTTTGGGAGAGCAGAGAGTACCCATAGTAGGCCAACTGTAGGAAACCAAAGTTCAGGATTTGTGGATTTCGATAGTAGGAAACCACCATCCTTTAGAGGTTGTAGTCCCGCAGAGGCAAGACTATGGTTGAGGGAGATAGAGAGGATCCTTGAGGGAGTATCTTGCTCATCTGAGCAGAGGGTGGCTGATGCCTCATTCATGTTAGAAGATGAGGCTGAGTTTTAGTGGAGAGGTGTGAAGGATAAGATGAATTTTTTTTTCGGAATACCCTTGGAGTAGGAAAACTTCAAGGCAGTATTTTTGGAAAAGTACATCATAAGTAGTGAGAGACCACAAAAGGAAGTTCAGAGTACGTAGCGAAAGCGTACTTCTAGGGAAAGAGAGGATTCAGAATCCTACCAATCTAAGAGACCAAAGAAAAAAAAAAAGGTTTAAGGGCAAGGGAGCGCAACCTTCAAGAAACCCAAGAGCTGAGGGATATCCCAAATGTGGTAAGCACCACAAGGGAAGAGAAAGGAACCAATTAAGCTAATACCTTTAGCCACAGTTTGGCCTTCTACCCTATGTGTTAGAAGGATAAACCAAGATGATGGACCTACCCTAGGTATGTGTTCCCAAACCAACCTTTTGTTTGTCTTATGTTTTCATAGTAGCATATTTCTTTTGGTTGTTGAACATCCTAGAAACATAGTGTTTCTTGTTTTCTTGGATGTGTAGCAAGTTTCTCTATGTTTTGCAATGCATGTTTTCTGTGTTTGATATTATGGCCCTTAAATGGGAATGATGTGATACTTAATGTGGTTTGTTCCTAGACCAATCAAGTTATGTTTTGATGTGATAGATGGTTTGTGTTGTTTTATCTGCCTGGTGAGTTTTCTGAGTTTCAGGTGAGCTTGTCAGGGAGAGGACATAGAGCTAGCTACATGTTTACCTTTGGAATGAGAAGTAGAATATAGTTAACCTCAGATGAGTTAGTAGCAACCTGGTTTCAGATAGCCAAACCTCATAAGATAATAGCGAGCCCTACATATTAGAAATCCTTCCCAATACCTTAAGATGAGGATAGAAGATACAGATAGAATCTCCAACCTAAGTAGTGTTTGGAATGGGAAAAGGTAGAGCCGCTTAGGAGAGATGAACCTTAAGAAGTTGCATAGAGCAGAAGCCTATAATAACAGAGTTTCCTAGTAACACATATCTCTTAGGTAAACACCTAAGCTAAGGATTACTTTTACTAGAAGTTATGTTCAAGGGTTAAACCTAGAATAGAGGAAGGAAATGGTGATGGATACCTAGTAGATAGAACAACCTATTTTTATGATTAGCTTTAGTTTAAGAATTTGAGGAGTCCTTAAAGACTTTGAGGAGTAGAACCAAAGTGGAGTTAAGAGGAAATTACCAAACCCTATATAGATAAGGTTAAGCTAGAAAACCTTAGTTAAGGTTAGCTTGAACAAACCAAGAGGACTAGAATGAGATAGAAACTCTTTTTAGCTAAAGAGAGAACCTAAGGGGTATGATTGGTGAAGGAGTAGAATGGTTATGGTAAGTATTTACCCAATAGTTACCAACCTAGTTATAGCCTAAGATTGAGAGTAAAAGAGTATAGAACCCTTTTAGTGAAAAGGAGGTAGTTTTCTCGAAAAGGAGTTAAGAAAGAGTCAGAGATCCTTTTTAAGGGTTGAACCTAGTTCTAGAAACCTTTAGTAAGATGAAATTGAATATGGTGGAGGAAGTAAAGTAGTTAGGGAACTTTTGGGAGACTTCGAGAATAGGATTTTCTTGAGTTATTGAGAGATAGACCACCTAAGAGTTGAGACAAAGACAAAAGGCATAGGACAAGAATGTGAGAATGGAGAATTGTCAATGGACAAGTAGTTTGGGAGAAGCCTACTCAATGCTTTAGAGAAATATAGTGGTTACAATCATAGGAGAGTAGAAATCTAAGTTTGGATATCGCATCAGATGGACCTTAGGAGTAAGTTTTCCCTAAGTAAAGTTAAGAGAGAATCTTATAACCTTTTGAGGAGTAGAGACCTAGAATGGGTTAGTGGAGGAAAAATAGTTGTTTAGAAGTGTTATGAGAGGATTAGATCTAAGAAAGCCTTATGCCTAAGAGAAGGTAGTAGGTTTTTCTTAAGATAGAACCCAAACTAGTGTGGTGTTAGATCATAAGCAACCTATAGTGATCCTAGGAATGTGAGTTTCTAGGAAAGATTAGAATTAAAAATGGATGGTTAGTTTGACCATGGCCTTAGTTAGAATAGCTCTAAGAGCAAGATTCCTTAGGATGTTGGAAGTAGAGATGTAAAGGGATATGAGGATATAATGGACGTTTGATTTTTGAGGACGAAAGCCTTTTTAAGGTGGGGAGAAATGTAACATCCCCAATTTACGGACCCTAGAAATAAATAATAAAGAGATATTTTTATGGAATAGTTTTGTATTTAATGATTTAAGGATACCCTTAAGCATTATTAATAATAGTTACCTTATAATAAGATACAATAGAAATAAGATAATAGGACCTTGATGGAGAGCCAAGGCTCACTAAGCAGCACACATACACCACGGTTTAAATAGAAAGGAGAAGGGAGAGTTAGAGAGAGAAAAAAGAAAGAAAGGGAAAGGTAGAGAGAAGGAGGAGAAGAGGAAGGAGGAGATGGTGCAGAGATATGAAGACCCAGTGCCGGGAACTCATCTCTACGTGTCCCAGGAGGTGAGTGCTTCCCCCTAGTCCCTTCCTATTCCCTTGATTCGTACGTTTTCCCCTTTTTCTCTTTTGAACCTTAGGTTTGGAGATTTCGGGTTTTTGGTGATTTTGATTGATTAAGGGGTTTTTCGGGTAAATCAATCGGTTGGAAATGTAATAGAAGTGTTTAGGATTTGATTTTGTATGATTGGGATGAGTGGGTATGCCATTAATAGCCATGGAACTCGCAGGTCGCAACCCATTTTCGTTTGGGCCCAGCCGAAATTTGGTTCAGCTGGGCCGGAATGCGTTAGAATGGAGAAAATAAGCTTCAGGAGAGTTTCGGCCCAGCCGAAACTTGGTGCAGCTGGGCCGAAATGTGGCAGAGGAGAAATTAGCTCCAGGGGAGTTTTGGCCCAGCCGAAACTTGGTGCAGCTGGGCCGAAATGTGACAGAGGAGCAATGGACAAATTTAAGGGAACTCCGGCTGGGCCACAATTTTTGGCCGGCTGGGCTAGAATTTTATATTTTTTAAAATTCTCTTAAAATATTTCCCTTTTTGAGTATTTAAATGATTTTAAATATTTATGCAAATGATGTATGAATTATTGATGAGATGATGATATGTTTATCTTTTTCTCTACATGAGTCACTTAGACTTGTGCTTTTCTTATGAAAATATAGTGACGTGCATTTGATTTATCAATGTTGAATTATAAATAATTATGTTAAGTTGAGGTATTTATATGTACATGAAGAAATATAAATCACTATTTGTTGAATGTGATATTAAAGAAATTACAATGTTTTGAGAAATATCTTAATAAGAAAGATGCTTGTAATAAGATTTGAGATACCCTTTTTGGGTGATGGGAGGGGTTTCGTCACTTTCCATCCCCAAGGATGTGGTAAAGGACCCTCGGACCGGAGGGGGATATAGATACGAGGTCATGGCAAAAAGCAAGGGGGACGCTCCTTGGAAGTTTGAGCTCAATACTTGCCATAGGACGGAAAATACAAAGAAAGTAGTAATGTTAAGTAAGCAATGGTTGATGCCTAAGTTTATGTTTATGATGTGTACATGGGTCTTGAAGATGTTTTGTTATGTATATTAATATCTTTTGACTTATTACTTTTGAGATACTTGGTTATGTAACTATTCTTTTAGTATAGGGTTTCGTACAATTGGGAAATGCCCTTTGATATGTATATGATGAGGTTACTTGAGAATGATGTATGACTTTTAACAATGAAATTCTTGAGTAATGATATCATATATGTTTCGTTTTTATTATCCGCATTTGATGGTTAAAATGTAAAGCTAAGGGTAATACCCCAGGGTGTTACATCATGAGCCTAGTTGTTAGGTGAGTGATGTAAGATAAGTCTAGACATTAGATGAGGATGTGTGTAGCTGTTTACTACCCTTAGAGGTAGGAAAAGGGTTATAGTTAAACCCTAGAAAGCTAATGTAAGCTACCCAGAGAGGTAGTCAAATGTTATGCCTCACAAGAGAGGTGATGTAAGCCCAAGTTGGGCAAGTTAGAGCAAGGAAAGGTTACACATGTTCCCATCCAATGTTATAGAAAAGTGAGACCCCAGTGAGTAGTCAAGAATAAAAGAATGATGTCTAGGTGCCTTAGTGCACTAGTGGCCTTAAATTTGGCATGGGAAACCAATTCTAAGTGCCTAACTAGCATGCATGATGAGGTAAGAGTTGTGAGTGTTAGCATCTATAAAATAAAAGATAAGCCATGAGAATAAAGAAAAGGAATTCTAGAATATAGAGTCCGCCTAGAGTCCTTGGAACAGTCACTGAGACATTATGTCTCATCCCTTTTCGTTTCATGTTTTTACAGGTTAAGCAGGCGGATGCTTCATGAGAGATGTAACACCCTATTTTTCTATTAAGGAATTTCTACACATTAGCATTATTAGCGAAAATGATTTTAATTCTCGATTGTAAAGTAACCTTCCAAAATTCGAGAAAACTTGTTCCCTTTTTAACTTTCAAATCTTATTGCTTTTAACTCCAAAAGAAGTAACATCCTTGTTAACTTATCATTCGTTTAAAAACGCTCTTTCTGTGTGAAATAAATTTCTTAATAAACTAAACTCGAATTTCAAACATCATAACCACAGTAAACTATTAAAGCATAATAGAACTTCTTTTAAACATCCTCAATTTCATCATTAAATAATTCTTTTACACAAAACTGAATATACTTGTACATCTTTGAGAACGAATACATTTTTCAAATGAGTCACATGAATGAGAAAGATACATCATAATACTAAATCCTAATCTACCCTCATTTATAAAAGAAAGGACTGAGATTCAGAGCAGTGACTCAATGAAGATTAAAACCCAAAATACCCATGAGGCATCCTCAGAGGGATCCTCTTCTTCCTTGAACATATCCATTTGCGTCGTTAGCACTTGGCGTAGTATTCCCACTCCGTCTTCATCATTTGCATAGGGTCAACGAACTTTCTCTGAAAAAAATAAAAACATGGGAGTGAATTCTCTACCTCCTTGGCCGCCACAAACAAATGGACTTTCAGTCCCAAACAACCTATATGACCACTGCGTGTGGTACTCTAGCGATGACACTCATGATAATCCTATCGTGAATATCTATCTCAACATCTATTTCTATGGGCCCCACTTCCATTAAACCTCCCAGGTTTTAATGGTCTTACGCAACTTCGTGGATGACGATTGGTAGCACTCGACTCATGTCCGGTACAGTGACACGTCGACCTCACCAATCATGGATATAGCTTCGTCTTCGTCGAGAATGCCAAGCCGATTACGTGAGTCCCCCGCACTAACCCTTAGTGGGTTGTCACAACCTGACACCATTTCCCTAAGCCTCCTTTGAGACAATGAACTATCCCCCGGTGTACCCGCTGTGGTCATCCACTTCTCAAAACGTTTCCTCACATGTTCTCCATGCCACGAGATGTATTCCACATGGCGAAACGGATCCAATGGTACTAACAGAAGGATATTATGGGGACCCTCCCCACCGAGCATGGAGTCAAGCCCCATCTCCAAATCAAAGACCCCGTCTTTCTACATCCATTCCGTCTTTGTCACCAACGCCCACTTTACATCATCCACTTCCCCGAAGCGTGTGTCGTCCCATGCAAGGTGAATAACATGAACGTCCACTATTCTTCTTCATACAACATGAGGGGAAGGATCCCATCCCTCCTAACCTCTCCGCGTCATGAACAAAATGACCTTTCAAAGTGGATATATCCACTTGCACACACATGGGTGCCTCGGGCACTCCAAGTCATCTATCCTACTCATGCACAAGCAACACCAACATGTATTGCCGAGGGACAACACCCCTCGGACTCAGATCACAACAAGCAATATATCCACAGGAAATATCTAACAATTCACATCAACGCCGGAGGTGACATCCTCTCAGTCTTAACAATAATTGGCCACGCGTATTCACAACATACTAATACATGCATAATTCAACAACCAAGTGCCGAAGGTCACGCCCTCTCGGTCTTTACTAATAATTTCACAACAAGAATACCTTCATGCACTTATGTAATTTAAATTCATCACACTTTACAATGACGTGGGTCAAACCCGCAGCCAATACAACATCCAAATTTTCAAGTGTCATAACTTCTTATTTTGGGCTCCAAATGCTCACAATTTAAGTCCTCACCCTTATGTACATGTTAACTATCATTTTCCACTGCAAAATATTTATTTTAGGCTTTCTAACCTTAGATTTTAAATAGTTAAACACCTAATCCGAAATTAGTTCAAAAATTCAAGAAAAAGGGTTTAAACTTCGAAATTACATTCCCAATGATGTAGAAATTGGATTTTGATTAACCAAATATGCAACCCTAGGTCTTAGGATGTAAGGAACCCGTTTTTCTGGTCCAACAGAGTAAATTCCAACTCTAAAAATTATTAATTTCGAAACAGTGGCAAATTCCAACGAAAACGGCACAAAACTTAAAAATAAATTTCCCGTTGCTATAGAAATCGATTTTCGACGAAATTTATATGCAACCATAGGTTTTAAAGCATTAGAAAGCTAATTTTGAGGTCCATTACAGCCCATTCCAGCTCCATAATTACAGATCTACGAAACAGACGCAGAACAATGTAAAAAGGGCTTTAAACTCAAAAATAAATTTCCTGTTGCTATAGAAATCGGTTTTCAACAAAATTTATATGCAACCCTAAGTTTTAAAGCATGAGAAAACTAATTTTGAGGTCCATTACAGCCAATTCCAGCTCCATAATTACATATCTTCGAAATAGATGCAGAACAATGTAAAAAGGGCTTTAAACTCAAAAATAAATTTCCCGTTGCTATAGAAATCGGTTTTCAACAAAATTTATATGCAACCCTAAGTTTTAAAGCATGAGAAAACTAATTTTGAGGTCCATTACAGCCAATTCCAGCTCCATAATTACAGATCTTCGAAACAGATGCAGAATAATGTAAAAAGGGCTTTAAACTCAAAAATAAATTTCCCGTTGCTATAGAAATTGGTTTTCAACAAAATTTATATGCAATCCTAGGTTTTAAAGCATGAGAAAGATAATTTTGAGGTCCATTACAGCCAATTCCAGCTCCATAATTACAGAATTTCGAAACAGAGGAACAGTACCCAAAAATCCAAAATTTTACCAAACAAAAATTTTTCTAAAGATTCACAATCCATTTTCCAAACATCACACATATACACTTCTATATTTTAGGGCATAGAAAGACCATTTTTAGTGCCACAAACAGTCAAGGGCAGCCACACACTTGTCTCACAAAACTGAACAAGAATATTTAAATAAATGGCTCAAAACTTAAGAAATTCATAACAATGGCTCAAGTGCTAAAAAATGACATACTTTACATGTAACCCTAGGTTTTTGGATCCAAGGAACTCATTTTTGAGGTCAAAAACATCAAAAAGTGTACCCATTTTTTCCATACCACGAAACAGTAGCAAAAATCACACTTTACATACATGGCACAAGTTCAAACTCACATATTTTGCAATCAAACTTAACCCATCATAAATAGGTTCCAACACAAACAATTTTAGGCTCAAAGAGAATAGAAAATCCCTCTCATACCTTGGTTTCCTAAGCTCAAGAGCTCAAAACAAAATTTCCAACCACCCAAAGCTAGAGCTTAGTGAGCTCTACAACATATCAAGAATGCAAAGAAAAAGGAAGAGAGTTAGTGGAGGAAGAGCTAGAGAGAAGGGAAGAAAACATAGAGAGGGAATGGGACTCTCACCAACAAGAGAGAATGAAATCTCTCTCTCTCCCTTGCTGTCCAGAACTGGCTGCTGTTGTGCTAGAAGGAGGGTCCCTTTTGGCTTTTATAGGGGACCCCAAAACCCTAAGGGTAGGTCCCCAAAAATAAAATAAAAGATTTTTCTACACCTAATTGTGTTGAGGTGCTTAGATGATCTGGGTTTTGATTTTTTTTTTGCTCTAAAATGTTCTTAAAATATAGCATTTAATTTTCTAAAGATAATGCCTTTGGAATCACTCAATTTGGACTTAAAATGAATTTTCTAAGTCCAAAATACTAAATAAATTGCTAAAACTAATAATTAATTCAATTCAATTATTTTTGATGAACTTGGGTCATTTTCATGCTTAATTATAATTATTAAAATTTTATCTAAGTCCAAAATAAATTTTCAAGCTCAAAAACACATAATTACGAAAATGCCATTAATGAGAATATTCCTTCCTTTGACCAGCTTTGACCAGATTTGACTTTTGGTCAAATCATGGTTAAAACTTGATTTTATTAATTATCTTCATTTCATTAATGAAGATTTGACGTCTCACATTCATTTAGTTGCTAACTAGTGCTTTTTAGGCTTTAATTAAACAAATTGCGCTCAATTTTAATTAAACAAATTGCGCTCAATTTTAATTAAACAAATTGCACTTTATTTTGTTTAATTACCTTAGTTAAACTTTCTAAATCACCAATTACTTTAGAACAATTAATTTTACTAACTAAAGTTATTCTAGACCCATTAGTAAGTTAATTATGCTCTTAAAGTCTAATTTTAGATTCTAGACACAAGTTCCACTTAATTACAACAATGTCATTAATGAGTTGACCAAAATCCTTTCCATTGACTTTGACCAAAGTGAGTCTATCTTTGACTTTTCAAATTTTGGATTTCCCTCCGCTAATCATGTAATGTCTCTACTTAATCCTTATCAAGTAATGCTTATTTTAATTATTTCTATTATTTTTCTTAATTACTTAATTAATCACTAATTAAGAGGTTAATTTCCTATTTAATCCTAAGTTCCAAAATTTGGGGTGTTACAAGAGAAGCTTGGAGCCTGGAGCTGCTTTCCGGGAGGAAGATGTTGTTAGTATAGTTTTTTTGAATAATTCCCAATGGATGGGAATTTAGTTTAGGTTTTATGTATCCTGCTTATGTCTTGTACGACACATAAGTGCCAAGAGCTTTGCACTAGATCTATTTCATATAATATAAGTTTAAGTTTTAATTTTTGCATAGTTAACTCTGATATTCTTATATGCTAATTTCTATTAATTTATCAATATAAGGAGAAAAAAGTAGTATCCTCTAAGGTGTTACAATAAGACTTTTGGGTTTTGGTGCCCGGTGATTCCTAGTGCATTCTTATGCATAAAAAGCCATAATGCTCGGAGCACTTTTCAGTTTTGAGGTGCGAGGTGCCCCGTGGTCTAATTTTGTTGCCCGTGGTGCATTTTCGGCCCAATGTCCAATTTTCGTGCGAAAATAATACTTTTGGATTTTGGTGTCCCACGATCCCTGGTGCATTCTTATGCATAAAAAACCATAATGCTCATGGTTATTTTCAGGTTTTAGGTCCAAGGTGCACTGTGGTCCAATTTTAGTGCCAACGGTGCATTTTTGGCCCACTGTGCAATTTTCGTGCGAAAAGAAGACTTTTGGGTTTTGGTGCCCCGTGATCCCTGGTGCATTCTTATGCATAAAAAACCATAATGGTCGGAGCACTTTTCAATTTTGAGGTCCGAGGTGCCCCGTGGTCCAATTTTGATGCCCATGGTGCATTTTCGGCCCATTGTGCAATTTTCGTGCGAAAATAAGACTTTTGGGTTTTGGTGCCCCGTGATGCTTGGAGCATTCTTATGCATAAAAAACCAAAATGCTTGGATCACTTTTCAGTTTTGAGGTCTGTGGTGCCCCGTGGTCCAATTTTGGTGTCAGTGATGCATTTTCGGCCGTTTGTGAAACTTTCGTTCGAATATAAGACTTTTGGGTTTTGGTTCCCAGTGATCCCTGGTGCATTCTTATGCATAAAAACCTTAAAGCTCGGAACACTTTTCAGTTTTGAGGTCCAATGTGCCCCGTGGTCCAAGTTTGGTGCCCGTGGTGGATTTTCAACCCATTATACAATTTTGTGCGAAAATAAGACTTTTAGGTTTTGGTACCCCGTGATCCCTGGTTCATTCTTATGCATAAAAAACCATAATGCTTGGAACACTTTTCAGTTTTGAGGTCCGTGGTGCCCCGGGGTCCAATTTTGGTGCCCATGGTGCATTTTCGGCCCATTGTGCAACTTTCGTGCGAAAATAAGACTTTTGGTGCCCCGTGATCCCGGATGCATTCTTATGCTTAAAAAACCATAATGGTTGGAACACTATTCAGTTTTGACGTGCGTGGTGCCCGACTGTCCAATTTTGGCACCGGTGTTGCATTTTTGGCCATTTGTGCAATTTTCGTGCCAAAATATGACTTTTGGATTTTGGTGACCTGTGAACCATGGTGCATTCTTATGCATAAAAAACCATAATGCTCATAGCACTTTTCAGTTTTGAGGTCCGAGGTGCCTCGTGGTCCAATTTTGGTAACCATGGTGCATTTTCGGCCCTTTGGGCAATTTTCGTGCGAAAATAAGACTTTTGGGTTTTGGTGCCCCATGATCCTTGGTGCATTCTTATGCATAAAAAACAATAATGCTCCAAACACTTGTCAGTCTTGAGGTTCGTGGTGCCCTGTGGTCCAATTTTGGTGTCGGGGGCGCATTTTCGGCCCTTCGTGCAATTTTTGTACGAAAATAAGACTATTGGGTTTTGGTGCCCCGTGATCCCTGTTGCATTCCTATGCATAAAACACAATAATGCTCGGAGCACCTTTCAGTTTTGAGGTCCGAGGTGCCCCATTGTCCAATTTTGGTGCCGGTAATGCATTTTCGGCCATTTGTGCAATTTTGGTGCGAAAATAAGACTATTGGGTTTTGGTGCCGCGTGATCCCTAGTGCATTCTTATGCAAAAAAAATCATAATTCTTGGAGCACTTTTCAGTTTTGAGGTCCGAGGTGCCCCGTGGTCCAATTTTGGTGCTGGTAATGCATTTTCAGCCATTTGTGCAATTTTCGTGCGAAAATAAGACTTTTGGGTTTTGGTGCCCCGTGATCCCTAGTGCATTCTTATGCATAAAAAACCAAAATGCTTGGAGCACTTTTCAGTTTTGAGGTCTGTGGAGCCCCATGGTCCAATTTTGGTCTCGGTGATGCATTTTTGGCCATTTGTGAAACTTTCGTGCGAATATAAGACTTTTGGGTTTTGGTGCCCCGTGATCCCTGGTGCATTCTTATGCATAAAAAACCATAATGCTCAAAGCACTTTTCAGTTTTGAGGTCCGAGGTGCCTCGTGGTCCAATTTTGGTGCCTGTGGTGCAGTTTCGGCCCATTGTGCATATTTCGTGCGAAAATAAGACTTTTGGGTTTTGGTGCCCTATGATCCCTGGTGCATTCTTATGCATAAAAAACCATAATGCTCAGAACACTTTTCAGTTTTGAGGTTTGTGGTGTGCCGTGGTCCAATTTTGGTGTCGATGGTGCATTTTCGGCCATTTGTGCAATTTTCGTGCGAAAATAAGACTTTTGGGTTTTGGTGCCCCGTGATCCATGGTGCATTCTAATGCATAAAAAATGAAATTGCTCGGACCACTTTTAAGTGTTGAGGTGCCCCGTGGTTCAATTTTGGTATCCGTGGTGCATTTTCAGCCGATTTTCCAATTTTCGTGCAAAAATAAGACTTTTTGGTTTTGGTGCCCCGTGATTCCTGGTGCAGTCGTATGCATAAAAAACCATAATGCTCAATGCACTTTTCAATTTTCATGTCCGAGGTGGCCCGTGGTCCAATTTTGGTGCCTGTGGTGCATTTTTGGACCGCTGTGCAATTTTCGTCCGGAAATAAGACTTTTGGATTTTGCTGACCCCGTGATCCCCGGTGCATTGCTCTGCATAAAAAACCATATTGCTCGAAGCACTTTCATGTTTTGAGGTCTGAGGTGCCCCGTGGTCCAATTTTGGTGCCCGTGGTGTATTTTCGACCCATTGTGCAATTTTCGTGCGAATATAAGACTTTTGGGTTTTGGTGCCCCGGGATCCCTGGTGCATTCTTATGCATAAAAAACCATCACGCTCAGAGCACTTTTCAGTATTGAGGACCAAGGTTCCCCGTGGCCCAATTTTGGTGCCCATGATGCATTTTTGGCCCATTGTGCAATTTTCGTGCGAAAATAAGACTTCTGGGTTTTGGTGCCCCGTGATCGCTGGTGCATTCTTATGCATAAAAAACCATAATGCTAGAAGCACTTTTATGTTTTGAGGTCTGAGGTGCCCCGTGGTCCAATTGTGGTGCCCGTGGTGCATTTTCGGCCCATTGTGCAATTTTCGTGGGAAAATAAGACTTTTGGGTTTTGGTGCCCCGTGATCCCTGGTGCATTCTTATGCATAGAAAACCATAATGCTGGGAGCACTTTTCAATTTTGAGGTCCAAGGCGCCCCGTGGTACAATTTTGGTGCCCGTGATGCATTTTCGGCCCGTTGAGCAATTTTCGTATGAAAATAAGACTATTGGGTTTTGGTGCCCCGTGATCCCTATTGCATTCCTATGCATAAAACACAACAATGCCCGGAGCACCTTTCAGTTTTGAGGTCCGAGGTGCCCCATTGTCCAATTTTGGTGCCGGTAATGCATTTTCGGCCATTTGTGCAATTTTGGTGCGAAAATAAGACTTTTGGATTTTGGTGCCGCGTGATCCCTGGTGCATTCTTATGCTTAAAAAACCATAATTCTTGGAGCACTTTTCAGTTTTGAGGTCCGAGGTGCCCCGTGGTCCAATTTTGGTGCTGGTAATGCATTTTCGGCCATTTGAGCAATTTTCGTGCGAAAATAAGACTTTTGGGTTTTTGTGCCCCGTGATCCCTAGTGCATTCTTATGCATAAAAAACCAAAATGCTTGGAGCACTTTTCAGTTTTGAGGTCTGTGGAGCCCCGTGGTCCAATTTTGGTGTCGGTGATGCATTTTTGGCCATTTGTGAAACTTTCGTGCGAATATAAGACTTTTGGGTTTTGGTGCCCCTTGATCCCTGGTGCATTCTTATGCATAAAAAACCATAATGCTCGGAACACTTTTCAGTCTTGAGGTTCGTGGTGCCTCGTGGTCAAATTTTGGTGCCCGTGGTGCACTTTCGGCCCACTGTGCAATTTTCGTCCGAAAATAAGACTTTTGGATTTTGGTGCCCCGGTGATCCCCGGTGAATTCTTATGCATAAAAAACCATAATGCTCAGAGCACTTTTATGTTTTGAGGTTTGAGGTGCCCCATGGTCCAATTTTGGTGCTCGTGGTGCATTTTCATGCGAAAATAAGACTTTTGGGTTTTGGTGCCCCGTGATCCCTAGTGCATTCTTATGCAAAAAAAAAACCATAATTCTCATAGCACTTTTTAGTTTTGAGGCCCAAGGTACCCCGTGGCCCAATTTCTGTGCCCATGATGCATTTTCGGCCCATTGTGCAATTTTGTGCGAAAATAAGACTTTTGGGTTTTGGTGCCCCGTGATTCCTGGTGCATTCTTATGCATAAAAAACCAAGATGCTCGGAGCACTTTTATGTTTAGAGGTCTGAGGTGCCCCGTGGTCCAATTTTGGTGCCCGTGGTGCATTTGCGACCCATTGTGCAATTTTCGTCCGAAAATAAGACTTTTGGGTTTTGGTTCCCCGTGATCCCTGGTGCATTCTTATGTATAAAAAACCGTAATGCTTAGAGCACTTTTCAGTTTTGAGGTCCAAGGTGCCCCGTGGTCCAAATTTGGTGCCCGTGATGCATTTTCGGCCAGTTGAGCAATTTTCGTTCGAAAATAAGACTTTTGGGTTTTGGTACCCCGTGATCCCTGGTGCCTTCATAGTCATAAAAAACCATAATGCTCGGAACACTTTTCAGTCTTGAGGTTCGTGGAGCCCAATGGTCCAATTTTGGAGCCGGTGGTGCATTTTCGGCCTATTGTGCAATTTTCGTGTGAAAATAAGACTTTTGGGTTTTGCTGCCCTGTGATCCCTGGTGCATTCTTATGCATAAAAAACTATAATGCTCGGAACACTTTTCAGTCTTGAGGTTCATGGTGCCCCCGTGGTCCAATTTTGTTGCCAGGGGTGCATTTTCGGCCATTTTTGCAATTTTCGTGCAAAAATAAGACTTTTGGGTTTTGGTGCCGCGTGATCCCTGTTGCAATTCTATCCATAAAAAATGATAATGCTTGGAACACTTTTCAGTTTTGAGGTCTGTGGTGCCTCGTGTTCCAATTTTGGTGCTGGTGGTGCATATTAGGCCATTTGTGCAATTTTTGTGCGAAAATAAGACTTTTGGGTTTTAGTGCCCCGTGATCCCTGCATTCTTATCCGTAAAAACCATAATGCATAGAGCACTTTTAAATTTTGAGGACCGTGGTGCCCTGTGGTCCAATTTTGGTACCGGTGCTGCATTTTCGGCCATTTGTGACATTTTCATGCGAAAATAAGACTTTTGGGTTTTGGTGTCCCGTGATCCATGGTGCATTCTAATGCATAAAAAACCATAATGCTCATAAAACTTTTAACTTTTGAGGTCCGAGGTGCCTCGTGGACCAATTTTGGTGCCTGTGGTGCATTTTCGGCCCATTGTGCAATTTTCGGGAGAAAATAAGACTTTTGGGTTTTGGTGCCCCGTGATCCCTGGTGCATTCTTATCCGTAAAAACCATAATGCATAGAGCACTTTTTAGTTTTGAGGTCCGTGGTGCCTTGTGGTCCAATTTTGGTACCGGTGATGCATTTTTGGCCTATTCTACAATTTTTGTTCGAAAATAAGACTTTTGGGTTTTGGTGCCCCGTGATCCCTGGTGCATTCTTATGCATAAAAAACCATAATGCTTGGAGTACTTTTCAATTTTGAGGTCTGTGGTGCCCCGTGGTCCAATTTTGGTGCCGGTGGTGTATTTTCGGCCTTTTGTGCAATTTTCGTGCGAAAATAAGACTTTTGGGTTTTGGTACCCTGTGATCCCTGGTGCGTTCTTATGCAGAAAAAACCATAATGCTAGGAACACTTTTTAAATTTTGAGGTCCGTCGTTCCCTGTGGTCCAATTTTGGTGCCTGTGGTGCATTTTTGGCCCATTCTGCAATTTTTGTTCGAAAATAAGACTTTTGGGTTTTTGTGCCCTGTTAACCCTGGTGCATTCTTATGCATAAAAAACCATAATGCTCATAGCACTTTTCAGTTTTGAGGTCCGAGGTGACCCGTGGCTCAATTTTGGTGCCCGTGGGGCATTTTCGGCCATATGTGCAATGTTTGTGCGAAAATAACACTTTTGGGTTTTGGTGCCCCGTGATCCCTGGTGCATTATTATATACAAAAAACCATAATGCTTGGAACACTTTTCAATTTTGAGGTTCGTGGTGCCCCGTGGACAAATTTTGGTGCCGGTGGTGCATTTTCGGCCATTTGTGCAATTCTCGTGCGAAAATTAGACTTTTGGATTTTGGTGCCCCATGATCCCTGGTGCATTCTTATCCGTAAAAACCATAATGCATAGAGCACTTTTCAGTTTTGATGTCAGTGGTGCCCTGTGGTCCAATTTTGGCACCGGTGGTGCATTTTCGGCCATTTGTCACATTTTCGTGCAAAAATAAGACTTTTGGGTTTTGGTGTCCCGTGATCCCTGGTGCATTCTATTGCATAAAAAACCATAATGCTCATAGAACTTTTAAGTTTTGAGGTCCAAGGTGCCTTGTGGTCCAATTTTGGTGCCTGTGGTGCATTTTCGGCCCATTGTGTAATTTTCGGGCGAAAATAAGACTTTTGGGTTTTGGTGCCCCGTGACCCCTGGTGCATTCTTATGCAGAAAAAACCATAATGCTAGGAACACTTTTTAAAATTTGAGGTCCGTGGTTCCCTGTGGTCCAATTTTGGTGCCTGTGGTGCATTTTTGGCCCATTCTACAATTTTTGTTCGAAAATAAGACTTTTGGGTTTTGGTGCCCCGTGATCCCTGGTGCATTCTTTTGCATAAAAAACCATAATGCTCGGAGCATTTTTCTGTTTTGAGGTCTGTGGTGCCCCGTGGTCTAATTTTGGTGTCGGTGGTGTATTTCGGCCTTTTGTACAATTTTCGTGCGAAAATAAGACTTTTGGGTTTTTGTGCCTTATGAACCCCTGGTGCATTCTTACGCATAAAAAATCATAATGCTCATAGCACTTTTCAGTTTTGAGGTCCGAGGAGATCCGTGGCCCAATTTTGGTGCCCGTGGGGCATTTTTGGCCATTTGTGCAATTTTTGGTTGAAAATAAGAGTTCTGGGTTTTGGTTCCCCATGATCCTTGGTGCATTCTTATGCAGAAAAAACCATAATTCTCATAACACTATTCAGTGTTGAGGTCCGTGGTGCCTCGTGTTCCAATTTTGGTGCCGATGGTGCATTTTCGGCAATTGGTGCAATTTTCGTGCGAAAATAAGACTTTTGGGTTTTGGTGACCCATGATCCCTGGTGCATTCTTATGCATCAAAAACCATAATGCTCAAAGCACTTTTTAGTTTTGAGGTCTGTGGTGCCCCGTGGTCCAATTTTGCTGCTCGTGATGCATTTTCAGCCCATTGTGCAATTTTCGTTCGAAAATAAGACTTTTGGATTTTGCTGCCCCGTGATCCCTGGTGCATTCTAATGCATAAAAACCATAATGCTTGGAGCACTTTTCAGTTTTGAGGTTTGTGGTGCCCCATGGTCCAATTTTGGTGCCGGTAATGCATTTTCGGCCATTTGTGCAATTTTCGTGCGGAAATAAGACTTTTTGGTTTTAGTGCCCCTTGATCCCAGGTGCATTCTTATGCATAAAAAACCTTAATGCTCAGAGCACTTTTCAGTTTTGAGGTCCCTGGTGCCCCATGGTCCAATTTTGGTGCCTGTGATGCATTTTCGGCCCATTGTGCAATTTTCACTTGAAAATAAGACTTTTGGGTTTTTGTGCCCCGTGATCCCTAGTGCATTCTTATGCATAAAAAACCATAATGCTAGGAGCAGTTTTAGGTATTGAGGTCCAAGGTGCCCGATGGTCCAATTTTGGTGCCGGTTGTGCATTTTCGGCTATTTGTGCAATTTTCGTTCGAAAATAAGACTTTTGGGTTTTTGTGCCTTGTGAACCCTGGTGCATTCTTATGCATAAAAAACCATAATGCTCATAGCACTTTTCAGTTTTGAGGTCCGAGGTGACCCGTGGTCGAATTTTGGGGCCCGTGGTGGTTTTTGGCCCATTGTTCAAATTTCTTCCGTAAATAAGACTTCTGCGTTTTGGTGCCCCGTGTTCCATGATGCATTCTTATGCATAAAAAACCATAATTCTTGGAGCACATTGAGGTCCCAGGTGCCCCGTGGTCCAATTTTGGTGCCCGTGGTGCATTTTTGTCCCATTGTGCAATTTTCGTTCGAAAATAAGACTTTTGGGTTTTGGTGCCCCGTTATCCCTGGTGCATTCTAATGCATAAAAACCATCATGCTCAAAGAACTTTTAAGTTTTGAGGTCTGAGGTGTCTCATGGTCCAATATTGGTGCCTGTGGTGCATTTTCGTGCGAAAATAAGACTTTTGGGTTTTGGTGCCCCGTGATCCTTGGTGCATTTTTATGCAGAAAAAACCATAATGCTCGGAACGCTTTTCAGTTTTGAGGTCCGTGGTCCCCCGTGGTCCAAGTTTGGTGTCGGTGGTGCATTTGCGGCCATTTGTGAAATTTTTGTGCGAAAATAAGACTTTTGGGTTTTGGTGTCCAGCGATCCCTGGTGCATTCTAATGCATAAAAAACCATAATGCTCAGAGAACTTTTAAGTTTTTAGGTCCGAGGTGCCCCGTGGTCCAATTTTGGTGCCTGTGGTGCATTTTCAGCCCAATGTGCAACTTTCGTGCGAAAATAAGACTTTTGGGTTTCGATGCCCCCTGATCCCTGGTGTTTTCTTATGCATAAAAAACCATAATGCTTGGAGCACTTTTCAGTTTTGAGGTCTGTGGTGCCCCGTGGTCCAATTTTGGTGTCGATGGTGCATTTTCGGCTATTTGTGAAATTTTTGTGCGAAAATAAGACTTTTGGGTTTTGGTGCCCCACGATGTTGGTGCATTGTTATGCATAAAAAACCATAATTCTCAGAACACTTTTTAGTCTTGAGGTTCGTGGTGCCCCGTGGTCCCATTTTTGTGCCGGGGCAGCAAAATCCAAAAGTCTTATTTTCGCACGAAAATTACACAAATGGCCGTAAATGCACCACCGGCACAAAAATTGGACCACGGGGCACCAGAACCTCAAAACTGAAAAGTGTTCCGAGCATGATGGTTTTTTATGCATAGGAATAAACCAGGGTTCATGGGGCACCAAAACCCAAAAGTCTTATTTTCAAATGATAATTGCACAATAGGCCGAAAATGCATCACGGGCACCAAAATTGGACCACGTGGCACCTCGGACCTCAAAACTTACAAGTGCTCCGAGCATTATGATTTTTTATGCATAAGAATGCACCAGGGATATGGGGTACAAAAATCCAAAAGCCTTATTTTCGCACGAAAATTGAATAAATGGAAGAAAATGCATTAGCAGCACAAAAATTGGACCCCGGGGCACCACAGACCTCAATACTTAAAAGTGGTCCGGGCATTATGGTTTTTTATGCATAAGAATGCACTGGATCACGGGGCACCAAAACAGAAAAGTCTTATTTTCACACGAAAATTGCACAATGGGCAGAAAATCCATCACGGGCACCAAAATTGGACCACGGGGCACCTCGGACCTCAAAACTTAAAAGTGCTCCGAGCATTATGATTTTTTATGCATAGGAATGCACCAGGGATATGGGGTACAAAAACCCAAAAGCCTTATTTTCGCACGAAAATTGCATAAATGGCCGAAAATGCATTACCGGCATCAAAATTGGACCACGGGGCACTACAGACCTCAATACTTAAAAGTGGTCCGAGCATTATGGTTTTTTATGCATAATAATGCACCAGGGATCTCGGGGCACCAAAACCCAAAAGTTTTATTATCGCACAAAAATTGTACAATGGGCCGAAAATGCATCACAGGCACCAAAATTGGACCACGGGGTACCTCGGACCTCAAAACTTAAAAGTCCTCCAAGCATTATGGTTTTTTATGCATAAGAATGCACCAGAGATCACGGGGCACCAAAACAAAAAAGTCTTATTTTCGCACGAAAATTGCACAATGGGCCGAAAATGGATCACGGGCACCAAAATTGAACCACGGGGCACCTCGGACCTCAAAACTGAAAAGTGCTCCAAGCGTTATGGTTTTTTATGCATAAGAATGCACCAGGGATCACCGGGCACCAACACCCAAAAGTCTTATTTTCGCACGAGAATTGCACAATAGGACGAAAATGCATCACGGGCACCAAAATTGGACCATGGGGCACCTCGGACCTCAAAAGTTTAAAGTGCTCCAAGAATTATGGTTTTTTATGCATAAGAATACACCAGGGATCACGGGGCACCAAAATCCAAAAGTCTTATTTTCGCACGAAAATTGCATAATGGGCAGAAAATCCATCATGGGCACCAAAATTGGACCACGGGGCACCTCAAACCTCAAAACTTAAAACTACTCCGAGCATTATGGTTTTTTATGCATAAAAATGCACCAGGGATATGGGGTACAAAAACCCAAAAGCCTTATTTTCGCACGAAAGTTGCATAAATAGCCGAAAATGCATTACCGGCACCAAAATTGGACCACGGGGCACCACGGACCTCAATACTTAAAAGTGGTCTGAGAATTACGATTTTTTATGCATAAGAATGCACCAGGGATTACGGGGCACCAAAACCCAAAAGTGTAATTTTCGCACAAAAATTGCACAATGGCCAGAAAATCCATCACGGGCACCAAAATTGGACCACGGGGCACCTCGGACCGCAAAACTTAAAAGTCCTACGAGCATTGTGGTTTTTTATGCATAAGAATGAACCAGGGATATGGGGTACAAAAACCCAAAAGTGTTATTTTCGCATAAAAATTGCACAATGGGCAGAAAATCCATCACGGGCACCAAAATTGGACCACGGGGCACCTCGGACCTCAAAACATAGAAGTGCTCCGAGCATTACAATTTTTTATGCATAAGAATGCACCAGGGATATCGGGTACAAAAACCCAAAAGTCTTATTTTCGAATGAAAAATGCATAAGTGGTCGAAAATGCATTATCGGCACCAACATTGGACCACGGGGTACCACGGACCTCAAAACTGAAAAGTGTTATGAGGATTATGGTTTTTTATGCACAAGAATGCACCAGGGATCATGGGGCACCAAAATCCAAAAGTCTTATTTTCGTACGAAAATTGAACAATGGGCCGAAAATGTACCACGGGCACCAAAATTGGACGACGGAGCACCTCGGACCTGAAAACATAAAAGGTCTCCGAGCATTATGGTTTTTTATGCACAAGAATGCACCAGGGATCACGGGGCACCAAAACCCAAAAGTCTTATTTTCACATGAAAATTGCACAAATGGTCGAAAATGCACCACCGGCACCAAAACTGGACCACGGGGCACCTGGAACCTCAAAACCTAAAAGTGCTCCGAGCATTATGGGTTTTTTATGCATACGAATGCATCAGGGAACACGGGTCACCAAAACCCAAAAGTCTTATTTTCGCACGAAAATTTAACAAATGGCCGAAAATGCACCACCGACAACAAAATTGGACCACGGGGCCCCACGGACCTCAAAACTGAAAAGTGCTCCAAGCATTATGGTTTTTTATGCATAAGAATGCATCAGGGATCACTGGGGAACAAAACCCAAAAGTCTTATTTTCGCACGAAAATTGCACAAATGGCTGAAAATGCATTAGCGGCACCAAAATTGGACCATGGGGCACCACAGACCTAAAAACTGAAAAGTGTTCAGAGTATTATTGTTTTTTATACATAAGAATGCACCAGGGATCACGGGGCACCAAAAGCCAAAAGTCTTATTTTCGCACGAAAAATGCATAATGGGCAGAAAATGCACCATGGGCACCAAAATTTGACCCTGGGGAACCTCGGACCTCAAAACTAAAAAGTTCTCCGAGCCTTATAGTTTCTTATGCATAACAATGCACCAGGGGTCATGGGGAACCAAAACCCAAAAGTCTTAATTTCGCATGAAGATTTCACAAATGGCCGAAAATGCACCACCGACACCAAAATTGGACCACGGGACACCTCGGACCTCAAAACTTAACAGTGCTCAGAGCATTATGGTTTTTTATGCATAAGAATGCACCAGGGATCACGGGACACCAAAACCCAAAAGTCTTATTTTCGCACGAAAATTGAACAAATGGCCAAAAATGCATTACCAGCACCAAAATTGGACCACGGTGCACCACATACCTAAAAATTGAAAAGTGTTTAGTGCATTATTGTTTTTTATACATAGGAATGCACCAGGGATCATGGGGCACGAAACCCCAAAAGTCTTATTTTCGCACGAAAATTGCACCATAGGCACCAAAATTGGACCCCGGGGAACCTCAAACCTCAAAACTGAAAAGTGCACCAAGCATTATGGTGTTTTATGCATCAGAATGCAGCAGGGATCACGGGGCACCAAAACCCAAAAGTCTTATTTTCGCACGAAAATTGCACAAATGGCCGAAATTGCACCAAATGCACCAAAATTCCACCACGAGGCACCATGGACCTCAAAACTGAAAAGTGATCCGAGCATTATGGTTTTTTATGCATAGGAATGCAACAGTGATCACGAGGCACCAAAATCCAAAAGTCTTATTTTCGCACAAAAATTGCACAAATGGCTGAAAATGCATTACCGGCACCAAAATTGGACCACGGGGCACCACATACCTAAAAATTGAAAAGTGTTCAGAGCATTATTGTTTTTTATACATAAGAATGCACCAGGGATCACGGGGCACCAAAACCCAAAAGTCTTATTTTCGCACGAAAATTGCACAATGGGCCGAAAATGAATCACGGGCACCAAAATTGGAACACGGCTCACCTCGGACCTCAAAACCTAAAAGTGCTCCGAGCATTATGGGTTTTTTATGCATACGAATGCACCAGGGATCACGGGTCACCAAAACCCAAAAGTCTTATTTTCACACGAAAAATTAACAAATGGCCGAAAATGCACCACCGACAACAAAATTGGACCACAGGGCCCCACGGACCTCAAAATTGAAAAGTGCTCCAAGCGTTATGGTTTTTTATGCATAAGAATGCACCAGGGATCACCGGGCACCAACACCCAAAAGTCTTATTTTCGCACGAGAATTGCACAATAGGACGAAAATGCATCACGGGCACCAAAATTGGACCATGGGGCACCTCGGACCTCAAAAGTTTAAAGTGCTCCAAGAATTATGGTTTTTTATGCATAAGAATACACCAGGGATCACGGGGCACCAAAATCCAAAAGTCTTATTTTCGCACGAAAATTGCATAATGGGCAGAAAATCCATCATGGGCACCAAAATTGGACCACGGGGCACCTCAAACCTCAAAACTTAAAACTACTCCGAGCATTATGGTTTTTTATGCATAAGAATGCACCAGGGATATGGGGTACAAAAACCCAGAAGCCTTATTTTCGCACGAAAGTTGCATAAATGGCCGAAAATGCATTACCGGCACCAAAATTGGACCACGGGGCACCACGGACCTCAATACTTAAAAGTGGTCTGAGAATTACGATTTTTTATGCATAAGAATGCACCAGGGATTACGGGGCACCAAAACCCAAAAGTGTAATTTTCGCACAAAAATTGTACAATGGCCAGAAAATCCATCACGGGCACCAAAATTGGACCACGGGGCACCTCGGACCGCAAAACTTAAAAGTGCTCCGAGCATTGTGGTTTTTTATGCATAAGAATGAACCAGGGATATGGGGTACAAAAACCCAAAAGTGTTATTTTCGCATAAAAATTGCACAATGGGCAGAAAATCCATCACGGGCACCAAAATTGGACCACGGGGCACCTCGGACCTCAAAACATAGAAGTGCTCCGAGCATTACAATTTTTTATGCATAAGAATGCACCAGGGATATCGGGTACAAAAACCCAAAAGTCTTATTTTCGAATGAAAAATGCATAAGTGGTCGAAAATGCATTATCGGCACCAACATTGGACCACGGGGTACCACGGACCTCAAAACTGAAAAGTGTTATGAGGATTATGGTTTTTTATGCACAAGAATGCACCAGGGATCATGGGGCACCAAAATCCAAAAGTCTTATTTTCGTACGAAAATTGAACAATGGGCCGAAAATGTACCACGGGCACCAAAATTGGACGACGGAGCACCTCGGACCTGAAAACATAAAAGGTCTCCAAGCATTATGTTTTTTTATGCACAAGAATGCACCAGGGATCACGGGGCACCAAAGCCCAAAAGTCTTATTTTCACACGAAAATTGCACAAATGGTCGAAAATGCACCACCGGCATCAAAACTGGACCACGGGGCACCTGGAACCTCAAAACCTAAAAGTGCTCCGAGCATTATGGGTTTTTTATGCATACGAATGCATCAGGGAACACGGGTCACCAAAACCCAAAAGTCTTATTTTCGCACGAAAATTTAACAAATGGCCGAAAATGCACCACCGACAACAAAATTGGACCACGGGGCCCCACGGACCTCAAAACTGAAAAGTGCTCCAAGCATTATGGTTTTTTATGCATAAGAATGCATCAGGGATCACTGGGGAACAAAACCCAAAAGGCTTATTTTCGCACGAAAATTGCACAAATGGCTGAAAATGCATTAGCGGCACCAAAATTGGACCATGGGGCACCACAGACCTAAAAACTGAAAAGTGTTCAGAGCATTATTGTTTTTTATACATAAGAATGCACCAGGGATCACGGGGCACCAAAAGCCAAAAGTCTTATTTTCGCACGAAAAATGCATAATGGGCAGAAAATTCACCATGGGCACCAAAATTTGACCCTGGGGAACCTCCGACCTCAAAACTAAAAAGTTCTCCGAGCCTTATAGTTTCTTATGCATAACAATGCACCATGGGTCATGGGGAACCAAAACCCAAAAGTCTTATTTTCGCATGAAGATTTCACAAATGGCCGAAAATGCACCACCGACACGAAAATTGGACCACGGGACACCTCGGACCTCAAAACTTAACAGTGCTCAGAGCATTATGGTTTTTTATGCATAAGAATGCACCAGGGATCACGGGACACCAAAACCCAAAAGTCTTATTTTCGCACGAAAATTGAACAAATGGCCAAAAATGCATTACTAGCACCAAAATTGGACCACGGTGCACCACATACCTAAAAATTGAAAAGTGTTTAGTGCATTATTGTTTTTTATACATAGGAATGCACCAGGGATCATGGGGCACCAAACCCCAAAAGTCTTATTTTCACACGAAAATTGCACCATAGGCACCAAAATTGGACCCCGGGGAACCTCAAACCTCAAAACTGAAAAGTGCACCAAGCATTATGGTGTTTTATGCATCAGAATGCAGCAGGGATCACGGGGCACCAAAACCCAAAAGTCTTATTTTCGCACGAAAATTGCACAAATGTTTTTCGAGCATGATGGTTTTTTACACATAAGAATGCACAAAGGATCACGGGACACCAAAACACAAAAGTGTTATTTTCGCACGAAAATTTCACAAATGGCCGAAAATGCACCAGCGAACCCAAAATTGGACCACGGGGCACCACGGACCTCAAAACTGAAGAGTGCTCCAAGCATTATGGTTTTTTATGCATAAGAATGAACCAGGGATCACGGGGCACCAAAACCCAAAAGTCTTACTTTCGCACAAAAATTGCTCTTTTTCTAAAAATGCACCACGGGGCACCTTGGACCTCAAAACTGAAAATTGCCTCGGGCATTATGGTTTTTATGCATAAGAATTCACCAGGGATCACAAGGCACCAAAACCCATTATTTTCGTACGAAAATTTGACAAATGCCCGAAAATGCACCCCCGGCACCAAAATTGGACCACAGGGCACCTCAGACCTGAAAACTTAAAAGAGCTCCGGGTATTATGGTTTTTTATGCATAAACAGTGCACCAGGGATCACGGGGCACCAAAACCCAAAAGTGTTATTTTCGCACGAAAAATTCACAAATGGCCGAAAATGCACCACCAACACCAAAATTGGACCACGGGGCACCAAGGACCTCAAAAATGAAAAGTGCTCCAAGCATTATGGTTCTTTATGCATAAGAATGCACCAGGGATCATGGGCAACCAAAACCCAAAAGTCTTATTTTCGCACGAAAATTGCACAATGGGCCAAAAATGCACCACGAGGACAAACATTTGACCATAGGGCACCTCGAACCTCAAAACTGAAAAGTTCTCTGAGCATTATGCTTTTTTATGCATAAGAATGCACCAGCGATCATGGGGCACCAAAACCCAAATGTCTTATTTTCGCACGAAAGTTGCACAAATGGCTGAAAATGCACCACCAGCACCAAAATTGGACCACGGGGCAGCTCATACCTCAAAACTTAAAAGTGCTCCTTGAGTTATGGTTTTTTATGCATAAGAATGCCCCAGGGATCGTGGGGCACAAAAACCCAAAGATCTTATATTCGCAAGAAAATTTCACAAATGGCCGAAAATGCATCACCGGAACCAAAATTGGACCACGTGGAATCACGGACGTCAAAATTGAAAAGTGCTCCAAGCATTATAATTTTTTATGCATAAGAATGCACCAGGGTTCACAGGGCACCGAAACCCAAAAGTCTTATTTTCGCACGAAAATTGCACAATGGGTCGAAAATGCACCACAAGGACAAACATTTGACCACGGGGCACCACGGACCTCAATACTGAAAAGTGTGGAAAGCATTATGGTTTTTTATGCATAAGAATGCACCAAGGATCACGGGGAACCAAAACCTAAAACTCTTATTTTCGCACGAAAATTGCACAATGGGCCGAAAATGCACCACAGGCACCAAAACTGGACCACGGGGCACCACGGACCTAAAAATGGAAAAGTATTCCGTGTATTATAGTTTTTTATGCATAAGAATACACCAGGGATCACGGGCCACCAAAACCCAAAAGTCTTATTTCGCACAAAAATTGCGCAATGGGCCGAAAATGCGCCACCAGCACCAAAATTGGCCCACAGGGCACCACGGACCTCAAAACTGAAAAGTGCTCCAAGCATTATGGTTTTTTATGCATAAGAATGCACCAGGGATCACGGGGCATCAAAACCCAAAAGTCTTATTTTCGCACGAAAATTGCACAATTGGCCGAAAATGCACCACGGGCACCAAAATTGGACCACGTGGCACCTCAGACTACAAAAATGAAAAGTTCTCCAAGCATTATGGTTTTTATGCATAAGAATGCACCAGGGATCACGAGGCACCAAAACCCAAAAGTCTTATTTTCGCACGAAAATGGCACAATGGGCCGAAATGCATCAATAGCACCAAAATTGGACCACGAGGCACCTCGGACCTCAAAATTTAAAAGTGCTTAGAGAATTATGGTTTTTTATGCTTAAGAATGCACCAGGGATCACGGGGCACCAAAACCCAAAAGTCTTATTTTCGCTCGAAAATTGTAGAATAGGCCAAAATGCATCACGAGCACCAAAATTGGACCACGGGGTACCTCAGATCTCCACACCTACAAGTGCTCCAAGCATTATGGTTTTTTATGCATAAGAATGCACCAGGGATCACGGGGCACCAAAACCATAATGCACGAAGCACTTTTCAGTTTTGAGGTCCGAGTGCCCCGTGCTCAAATTTTGGTGCCCATGGTTCATTTTCGGCCCATTGTGCAATTTTCGTACGAAAATAAGACTTTCGGGTTTTGGTGCCCCATGATCCATGGTGAATTCTTATGCATAAAAATCCATAATGCTTGGAAAAATTTTTAGTTTTGAGGTTCGTGGTGCCACGTGGTCCAATTTTGGTGTCGGTGCTGCATTTTCGGCCATTGGTGCAATTTTCGTAAGAAAATAAGACTTTTCGGTTTTGGTGCCCCGTGATCCCTGGTGCATTCTTATGCATAAAAACCCATAATGCTCAGAGCACTTTTAAGTATTGAGGTCCAAGGTGCACCGTGGTCCAATTTTGGTGCCCGTGGTGCATTTTCGGACCATTGTGCAATTTTCGTGCCAAAATAAGAGTATTGGGTTTTGGTGCCCCATGATCCCTGGTGTATTCTTATGCATAAAAAACCATAATGCTCGGAGCACTTTTCAGTTTTGAGGTTTGTGGTGCCCCGTGGTCCAATTTTGGTGCCCATGGTGCATTTTCGGCCCATTGTGCAATTTTCGTGCGAAAATAAGACTTTTGGGCTTTGGTGCCCCGTGATCGATGGTGGATTCTTATGCCTAAAAAACCATAATGCTTGGAGCCCTTTTAAGTATTGAGGTCCGAGGTGCCCCGTGGTCCAATTCGGTGCTGGTGGTGCATTTTCAGCCATTTGTGCAATTTTCATGCGAAAATTAGACTTTTGGGTTTTGGTGCCCCGTGATCCCTCGTGCATTCTTATGAATGAAAAACCATAATGCTCGAAGCACATTTCAGTTTTGAGATCCGAGGTGCCCCGTAGTCCAATTTTTGTGCCCGTGGTGCATTTTTGGTCCATTGTGCAATTTTCGTGCGAAAATAAGACTTTTTGGGTTTTGGTTCCCCATGATCCCTGGTGCATTCTTATGCGTAAAAAACCATAATGCTCAGAACACTTTTCAATTTTGAGGTCCATGGTGCCCCGTGGTCCAATTTTGGTGCCGGTGGTGCATTTTCAGCCATTGGTGCAATTTTCTTGCGAAAATTAGACTTTTGGGTTTTGGTGCCCCATGATCTCTGGTGCATTCTTATGCATAAAAAACCATAATGCTCGGAGCACTTTCAGTTTTGAGATCCGAGGTGCCCTGTAGTCCAATTTTTGTGCCCGTGGTGCATTTTGGCCCATTGTGCAATTTTTGTGCGAAAATAAGACTTTTGGGTTTTTGTGCCCCATGATCCCTAGTGCATTCTTATGGATAAAAAACCATAATGCTCGGAGCACTTTTCAGTTTTGAGGTCCGAGGTGCACCGTGGTCCAATTTTGGTGCAAGTGGTGCATTTTCAGCCCATTGTGCAATTTTCGTGCAATAATAAGACTTTTTGGTTTTGGTTCCCCATGATCCTTGGTACATTGTTATGCATAAAAACCATAATGCTCGGAAAACATTTCAGTTTTGAGGTTCGTGGTAGGCCGTGGTCCAATTTTGGTGCCGGTGGTGCATATTCGGCCGTTTCTGCAATTTTCGTGCGAAAATAAGGCTTTTGGATTTTGGTGCCCCGTGATCCCTGGTGCATTCTCATACATAAAAAACCATAATTTTTGGAGGACTTTAAGTTTTGAGGTCCGTGGTGCCCCATGGTCCAATTTTGGTGCCCGTGGTGCATTTTCGGCCCATTGTGCAATTTTCATGTGAAAATAATACTTTTGGGTTTTGGTGTCCCGTGATCCCTGGTGCATTCTTATGCATAAAAAACCATAATGCTCGGAACACATTTTATTTTTGAGGTCCGTGGTGCCCCATGTTCCAATTTTGGTGTCGGTGGTGCATTTTCGACCCATTGTGCAATTTTCGTGCAAAAATAAGACTTTTGGGTTTTGGTGCCCTGTGATCCATGCTGCATTCTGATGCATAGAAAACCATAATGCTCGGAGCAGTTTTAAATATTGAGGTCCGAGTGCCCCGTTGTCCAATTTTTGTGCCCGTGGTGCATTTTCGACCCATTGTGCAATTTACGTGTGAAAATAAGACTTTTGGGTTTTGGTGCCCCGTGATCCCTAGTGCATTCTTATGCATAAAAAACCATAATGCTCGGAACACTGTTCAATTTTGAGGTTCATTGTAACACCCTAAGTTCTATAACGATGAATATGCAATATTTGATTCAATTAATTATTTTATAAAATGCCTTAATTAATTTACTTAAGAAAACATGTGAAAGGTGAAAGAAACATAATCAGAATTTGGTGAAATTTTTAAAAGTTTTTAATTCAATTTAATTGCGAAAGTTATAATTTTCTTTGGTAGTTATAACGCGTTATTTAATTCAACAAAAAGGTCAAGCGTAGTTTCAATCGTAAAAGATCAAATTAAATTTTTGTATATGCGGAAATAAAACAATGGATGATGAGTAGGACTAGAAATGTAAACATGTATATAAATATTTGTAACCAAAAGACATAACGTACTCCTGGAGCATAAGTACAGAAAGATACTACACGGTCCACATGATGACTGAATATGTACAACAAAATATCTGAGATGCTTAGATCTACCCGACCAAATACATGATAAAGCAAAATAAGATCCTAGCTCCCAGAGCAATCATCGTCTACACCTACCCTGTGAAAGACTCAACCCAAAAGCCTAGGTAGGTCGCTAGTCGATGTGGTCCTAATAGTGAAACTCGCGAGAAGAAACCTCAAATGAATCCCTAAGAGACTCTTTCTCTCTGAGTCCTCCTTGGGATCCTCCTCTATGTCAGACTCCACCAACCAACCTGCTCCACCGGCTGGAGCCTCCATGACCAACTCTGCTGCTGCTGCGGCTGCTACTGGCATCACCTGATTCCCCTTAGTAGGAATCTCGTCCATGTCCACAGGTATTTCCACATCTGCAGGAGCCATCTCCCAAGGCTCAGGGTCACTGTGCTCCCTCAATTGTAACTCCAACTCTAAGGAATAAGATGCAGTGGGGGTGCGCTTTGAGTCAGTCGGGTGTGGTCCTGGCCCTCTAGATGACGTAGCGGCTAAAGAGACGTAGATGACCTCCACAGGTTCAGCTTGCTGGTAATAGGGTGGCGTAGGTTGTGTCCACCATGCTAAATACTCGTATATAATAGGATAAACTCTGGGTTTGTACTCCGACATGTGAACCAAACGGATGTAGCCCGCAAAATGATCTACATGCCTAACCAAATCGGGTTCCCACCTCCCGTAGATGCACTAAACTTCCCAGAAATGTTGAGCGTCCAGGACCCCATCTGATCCTAAAAAAAAAAAACAAAACAACAAGAGGGTAACTCTCTGCTTCGTCAAGCAGTACACACAAAATGACTTTAGAAGTCACAAACATCTACGATCAACCACTTCGATGTGGTTATCTACCGATCACCCTCGACACCTAATCGTTTTCATTACCAGAACCATTGACTCATTTTTCACTAGCCAGCTGCCACTGGAACTCCCAGAACTCAGTGATCTTACATAAATTTAAGCTAGATGACATATTGGGAGTACACCCATTCTTCACGGTACAATGGTAGGGCTCTCACCAATAGATGATGACTCGTAATTTCTGTCGGGATTGCCAAGTCGGCTATGTGACTAGCGTCACAACTCGGCGCCATATATCCCCCAAGGACTGCCTCCTTATGATCATCTCCCAGGTACCAACTGTGGTCATCTAATGCTCTGAGGACTGACTCCTCAACACTCTCCTCACCGAGTTTATTTTTTTTCTTCGTCGCCTGTAGATTTCCCGCTGCACATGGTGCAGGTGTGGACAATTGACACTGAGCTAAAGGTACCACCTCTATGCTCACATATGCATATATTAATAAGGACTTTGCCTTTATCGCTACATCGTAACGATCTCATCACCCCAGGTGATGTGTCATTCACAATCCGACCTTGGTTCACAGATAACTCGCAAACGAAATATCCTACACGACTTTCTTACATTCTTGAAGTTCCAGAGATCTGACGTACTCTCATATCTTCATAGTACGACTCTCAACTCACATAAGTCACAGCGTGTCATATATTTTATTATGTTTTATATATTCCTTACCCTCTCAAGTGTCTTATGATTTTTAAAAAAATATTTATACTCACCATTATTCCTCCACGCAAAGGTCCTAAATCCTTTTCTATGTCCAATGCATAAAAGAAAGAGTTCATTTATTAATTTATATTTAATAAACTAAATGAAAATAAAATAAATAAAAAAATCTCTTACATCATTTAAATGTGCTCACTATACAAGTTATATTTATCTTTGAATAGCAATTTTGCTATTGACACTAGAAATCAATTCTAGTTACTACAAGTACTCGCGTCGAGTCTTGTAGACACATCACACAAACAAACAATTTTACCACCAGATTCAAACTACGGTCGAGAGACCGTATCACAAAAACAGAGAAAACCACACTTTCAATATCAAATGCTCAAGGTTTTCCTCCCTGAGACTTAAATGAATCAATCAAAATAATGGTTATATTATATCCATTATCTCACATAATCAAAATATTAGTTAAAGGTAAAATGACAAAAGTGCACGTATTAATAATCACATTTGACTATTGAGTCAAATTTTCATTGACGGTACTGAATGTGAGCTCTCACTTAAACAAGCACATGACCACGGAATTTAAAGATTTTTGTATCAAATCGAAGCTCTTGAATTCTAGTTTATTGAAAGGTGTCTCACTTATAAAATTAACATCTAGAAAATTTTATAAAAAAATTTCTAAGTCAGCAACTCTAGATTTTTAGTGCCCACTGAACATAGGTCAAAGAAATGTAAATTTCTCCCACTTCCCAAAACTAAATTAACTGAAAATTTTTACAGTTTAAAGCTAACCCCTTGATCTATCCAAAAAGGTATTTCTTGCTTCCAAATTTATTTTCAATTGTTCCCAGTAAAAATATTACTAACAGCTTACAATTTTGACATCAAAACAGGGTCCTAAACCATTTGGTTTGTTTCTTTTGAAAAAAATAATTTATAAATTATGCTTGGAAATTTTTGTAATAAACATGGTTAAAAATATTATTTTGTCTAGTTTTTAAAGGTTTAATTAGCTTTCAAAAACATTAAGTACACAGGGAGAATTTTAACAAAAACCGAGCCCTGTTCCAGTGAGACCCCAAAACAGGACAGTCCACTTTCGAGCCATAGATTAACCCCAAGATGAAATTATTTTTCAAAGATGTCAACATAAAAGTTGTTTAATTTTATGTCTATTTTCATTCAAAACAAAGTTGACGAAAAACCAACGGTTAGATCTTTCAAAAATGGCAAAACAGTGAGGGCTGTTCCATGCTAAACGAAAGGACAGCCACTGCCAACGAATTTTTAGTTAACAATTTTCAAAGAAAACTTGATCAAAACCATTTTTGAGAAAAAGGTACATGATCTCACTTGTTTCCAGAGCCATTTTCATTCCAATTACAAGATGAAAATGAACTTACTCCTTACATGCAAAGGCTCACAACTACTGCCAAAGAGAATTCAACACCACCCATCCACTTTCAACTCAACAAACAATTCAAACACATCTCAATTCTCAGCAATGGAGGCATGCATGTATGCTATGGTTAAGGCCCCCAGCCCTTAACCATATTCTCAACAAGAAAAGAAAACAAAGAGTCCACAAGAGAGTTCCCTCACCTTGGTTCTTGGTTCCAGCTGAGAGAAAGGAAGAAGAGATGAAGGGGAGACTAGGTAGAGAGGATGAGGGGTGTCAATGGCTTACATGCAAAGCTTCAAGCTCCAAAAATGGCTTCCCCTTCTCTTGTTGGTGTCTCGGCCAAGGAAGGAAAAGAGGTGAGATAAGAGAGAATTTTGTGTGTGTAAATTTTGCTTGTTCGGAGGATTAGTGAGTGAGTGTGTGAGCTTAGGGGTGTGGCCGTGGGTTTTGGGGTGGTTAGGTGTTGAGTTTAGGCTAGGTGTCAAGCCCTTGTGGCTTGCATGTAGGTTAGTTGTCATGCAATTGAGGTTAGAGAGTTTAGTTACTCGGTTTAGTTTACACAGTGTAATTTTACACTGTGTAATCGTAAAGAGATGGCTTTTAAAATTTTAAAACTTAATTCCAAACATCTAATTAATTTTATAAAACTTCTAGTAATAAAACTTTTCTAGTAGCTCAAATAAAATTTCCTCTGTAAAGAAGTTATTTACAGATAAATTTTATAAGAGTTAACTTGGTGTGCAAGTTACTATAATTTAATATAATTAAAATACTTAAAACCAATTTGCAAACAATATATTAATTAGTGCACAACAATAGATATTATAAATAATCACTACTAGTAATTAATCTTAGCTCAATTAATTACTAGCAGACATATCAGATAGTCACTCATATTCAAATTTTGAGTACTTGAATATTAAGTACGCATCAAGCTGCACATGACTAAAAGAAATAAAATAACAGAAAATTTAATTACACAAAATTCTACAGGCAGCTTACAGGCAAAAACACAAGAAAGTAACTAAGAGAATTAATTGTAGGAAATTAATTCCAGAGAGTTACTTACACAGAAATATATAAATATATACATATTTATAAATATATATACATATATACTTATATAACTAAGTTGAAATTTTTAGGGTAGTAATTGATCCTAGGTAATTAATTACTAATAATAATCTTAAGAATTTAATTACATACACGTTAAGATTTTAAATCCAAATACACACACATGAAATTTAATAATTACATAAAACTCCATAAACAAACTTACAGACAATTCATACAGAAAAGTAACTACAAAGAATTAATTCTAGAGAATTAATTACAACAAGTTACTCACAGAGAAACTTTTATTACAAGCAATTAGTTTTCAAGAAATTATCACATAGAAATTGATTAAAGACAACATTATATATATATATATCATTTTATAAATTTTTCCCATTTGACTAATATAATGACTTACTCATGTTGTTTATTTTCCATCATATTTCTTATTTACTCAATTAATCACTAACTATATTTTAATTACACAACATACATTTTTTTTCTTATGTAAAACAAACAAATAAATTTCCATTAATTTCTAATTAAGTTACTTATGTTCCTACTTACTGGGTTGTAATTTTCGGGGTGTTACATTCATGGTGCCCCGTGGTCCAATTTTGGTGCCCGTGGTGCATTTTCGGCCATTTCTGCAATTTTCGTGCGAAAATAAGACTTTTTGGTTTTGGTGCCCTGTGATCCCTGGTGCATTCTTATGCAAAAAAAATCATAATTCTTGGAGCACTTTTAAGTTTTGAAGTCCGAGGTGCCCCGTGGTCATATTTTGGTGCCCGTGGTGCATTTTCGACCCATTTTGCAATTGTTGTGCAAAAATAAGACTTTTGGGTTTTGGTGTCCCGTAATCCCTGGTGCATTCTTATGCATAAAAAACCATAATGCTCAGAGCACTTTTAAGTATTGAGGTCCGAGGTGCCCCGTGGTCCAATTTTGGTGCACGTGGTGCATTTTCGGCCCATTGTGCAATTTTCATGCGAAAATAAGACTTTTGGATTTTGGTGCCCCGTGATCCTTGGTGCATTCTTATGCATAAAAAACCATAATGCTCGGAATAGTTTTCAGTCTTGCGATTCGTGGTGCCCGATGGTCCAATTTTGTTGTCGGGGGTGCATTTTCGTCCATTTGTGCAATTTTTGTACGAAAATAAGACTTTTGGCTTTTGGTGCCTTGTGAACGCTGGTGCATTCTTATGCATAAAAAACCACAATGTTCAGACAACTTTTCAGTTTTGAGGTCCAAGGTGCCCTGTGGACCAATTTTGGTGCCCGTGGTGCATTTTCGGCCCATTGTGCAATTTTTGTGCGAAAATAAGACTTTTGGGTTTTGGTACCCCGTGATCCATGGTGGATTCTTATGCATAAAAAACCTTAATGCTCAGAGCTCTTTTTAGTTTTGAGGTCCGAGGTGCCCTGTGGTCCAATTTTTGTGCCCGTGGTGCATTTTCGGCCCATTGTGCAATTTTCGTGCGAAAATAAGACTTTTGGGATTTGGTGCCCCGTGATCCCTGGTGCATTCTTATGCATAAAAAACTATAATGCTCGGAACACATATCAGTTTTGAGGTTCGTGGTGCCTGTGGTCAGATTTTGGTGCCGGTGGTGCATTTTCGGCCATTTGTGCATTTTTCATCCGAAAATAACACTTTTGGGTTTTGGTGCCCTGTGATCCCTGGTGCATTCTTATGCATAAGAAATCATAATGCTTGGAGCACTTTTCAGTTTTGAGGTCCGTGGTGCCACGTGGTCCAATTTTGGTGCCGGGGATGCATTTTCGGTCATTTGTGAAATTCTCATGTGAAAATAAGACTTTTTGGTTTTGGTGCCCCCATGATGCCTCATTCATTCTTATGCATAAAAACCATAATGCTCAGAGAACTTTTAAGTTTTGAGGTCCGAGGTGCCCCATGGTCCAATTTTGGTGCCTGCGGTGCATTTTTGGCCCATTGTGTAATTTTGGTGTGAAAATAAGGCATTTCGGTTTTGGTGCCCCGTGGTCCCTGGTGCATTCTTATGCATAAAACACCATAATGCTTGGAGCAATTTTCAGTTTTGAGGTCCGAGGTGCACCGTGGTCCAACTTTCGTGCCCGTGGTGCATTTTCGGCCCTTTGTGCAATTTTCGTGCGAAAATAAGACTTTTGGCTTTTGGTGCCCAGTGATCCTTTGTGCATTCTTATGTATAAAAAACCATAATACTCAGAACAGTTTTCAATCTTTAGATTCGTGGTGCCCGGTGGTCCAATTTTGGTGCCCGTGGTACATTTTCGGCTCATTGTGTAATTTTGGTGCGAAAATAAGACTTTTTGATTTTTGTGCCCCGTGATCCCTAGAGCATTCTTATGCATAAAACACTATAGTGCTCGGAGAACTTTTATGTTTTGAGGTCCGAGGTGCCCCGTGGTCCAATTTTGGTGCCCGTGGTGCATTCTAGTCCGATTGTGCAATTTTCATGCGAAAATACTACTTTTGGGTTTTGGTGCCCAATGATCCTTGGTGTATTCTTATGCATAAAAAACCGTCATGCTCGGAATAGTTTTCAGTCTTGAGATTCGTGGCTCCCGGTGGTCCAATTTTCGTTCCGGGGGTGCTTTTTCGGCCATTTGTGCAATTTTTGTGCGAAAATGAGACCTTTGGGTTTTGGTGCCCTGTGAACCCTGGTGCATTCCTATGCATAAAAAACAATAATTCTTGGAGTACTTTTCAGTTTTGAGGTCCAAGGTGCCCCATGGTTCATTTTTTGTGCACGTGGTGCATTTTCAACCAATTGTGCAACTTTCGTGCGAAAATAAGACTTTTGGATTTTGGTGCCCCGTGATCCCTGGTGCATTCTTATGCATAAAAAACCATAATGCTCAGAGCACTTTTCAGTTTTGAGGTCCGAGGTGCACCGTGGTCCAATTTTGGTGCCCGTGGTGCATTTTTGGCCTTTGTGCAATTTTCGTACGAAAATAAGACTTTTGGGTTTTGGTGCCCCATGATCCCTTGTGCATTCTTATGCATAAAAAACCATAATGTTCGAAGAACTTTTCAGTTTTGAGATCCGAGGTGTCCCGTGGTCCAATTTTGGTCCCTGTGGTGCATTTTCGGCCCTTTGTACAATTTTCGTGCGAAAATAAGACTTTTGGGTTTTGGTGCCCCGTGATCCTTGGTGCATTATAATGCATAAAAAACCATAATGCTTGGAACACTTTTCAGTCTTGAGGTTCGTGGTGCCCCGTGGTCCAATTTCGGTGCTGTGGGTGCATTTTCGGCCATTTGTGCAATTTTCGTGCGAAAATAAGACTTTTCAATTAGGGTGCCCTATGATCGCTGGTGCATTCTTATGCATAAAAAACCATAATGCTCGAAGCACTTTTCAGTTTTGAGGTCCGAGGTGCCCCGTGGTCCAATTTTGGTGCCTGTGGTGCATTTCCGTTCCATTATACAATTTTCGTACGAAAATAGGACTTTGGGGTTTTGGTGCCCCTTGATCCTTGGTGCATTCTTATGCATAAAAAACCATAATGCTTGGAGCACTTTTCAATTTTGAGGTTCGTGGTGCCTCGGGGTCCAATTTTTGTGCCGGTGATGCATAGTCGACCATTTGTGCAATTTTCGTGCAAAAATAACACTTTTGGGTTTTGGTGCCCCGTGAACGCTGGTGCATTCTTATGCATAAAAAACCATAATGTTCAAAGCACTTTCCAGTTTTGTGGTCCGAGGTGCCCTGTGGTCCAATTTTTATGCACGTGGTGCATTTTCGGCCTATTGTGCAATTGTCGTGCGACAATAAGACTTTTGGGTTTGGGTGCCCCTCGATCCCTGGTGCATTCCTATGCATAAAAAACCATAATGCTCTGAACACTTTTCAATTTTAAGGTCTGTGGTGTCCCGTGGTCCAATTTTGGTGCCGGTGGTGCATTTTCAGCCATTGGAGCAATTTTCGTGCGAAAAATAAGGCTTTTGGGTTTTGGTGCCCCGTGAACCCTGGTGCTTTCTTATGCATAAAAAACCATAATGTTCAAAGCACTTTCCAGTTTTGTGGTCCGAGGTGCCCTGTGGTCCAATTTTTATGCACGTGGTGCATTTTCGGCCTATTGTGCAATTTTCGTGCGACAATAAGACTTTTGGGTTTGGGTGCCCCTCGATCCCTGGTGCATTCCTATGCATAAAAAACCATAATGCTCTGAACACTTTTCAATTTTAAGGTCCGTGGTGCCCCGTGGTCCAATTTTGGTGCCGGTGGTGCATTTTCGACCATTAGAGCAATTTTCGTGCGAAAAATAAGGCTTTTGGGTTTTGGTGCCCCGTGAACGCTGGTGCTTTCTTATGCATAAAAAACCATAATGTTCGAAGCACTTTTAAGTTTTGAGATACGAGGTGCCCCGTGGTCCAATTTTGGTCCCTGTGGTGCATTTTCGGCCTGTTGTGCAATTTTCGCGCGAAAATAAGTCTTTTGGGTTTTGGTGCCCCATGATCCCTGGTGCATTCTTATGGACAAAAAGCCATAATGCTCATATCACTTTTCAGTTTTGAGGTCCGAGGTGCCCCGTGGTCCAATTTTGGTGCCCGTGGTGCAATTTTGGACATTTGTGCAATTTTCGTAAGAAAATAAGACTTTTGGGTTTTGGTGCCCCAAGATCCCTGGTACATTCTTATGCATAAAAAACCATAATGCTCATAGCACTTTTCAGTTTTGAGGTCCGAGGTGCCCCGTGGTCCAATTTTGGTGCACGTGGTGCATTTTCGGTGCAACTTTCGTGCGAAAATAAGACTTTTGGATTTTGGTGCCTCGTGATCCTTGGTGCATTCTAATGCATAAAAAACCATAATGCTCGGAGCAGTTTTCAGTCTTAAGGTTCGTGGTGCCCCATGGTCTAATATTGGTGCTGTGGGTGCATTTTCGGCCATTTGTGCAATTTTCGTGCGAAAATAAGACTTTTTGGTTTCGGTGCCCCATGATCCCTGGTGCATTCTTATGCATAAAAAACCATAATGCTCGAAGCACTTTTCAGTTTTGAGGTCCGAGGTGCCCCGCGGTCCAATTTTGGTGCCCGTGGTGCATTTTCGGCCCATTATGTAGTTTTCGTGCGAAAATAAGACTTTTGGGTTTGGTGCCCCTTAATCCTTGGTGCATTCTCATGCATAAAAAACCATTATGCTTAGAGCACTTTTCAGTTTTGAGTTCCGTGGTGCCTCATCGTCCAATTTTGGTGGCGGTGGTGAATAGTTGGCCATTTGTGCAATTTTCGTGCGAAAATAACACTGTTGGGTTTTGGTGCCCCGTGAATGCTGGTGCATTCATATGCATAAAAAACCATAATGTTCGAAGAACTTTCCAATTTTGAGGTCCGAGGTGCCCTGTGGTCCAATTTTTTTGTACGTGGTGCATTTTCGGCCCATTGTGCAATTTTCGTGCGACAATAAGACTTTTGGGTTTTGGTGCCCCTTGATCCCTGGTGCATTCTTATGCATAAAAAACCATAATTCTCTAAACACTTTTCAATTTTAAGGTCCGTGGTGCCCAGTGGTTCAATTTTGGTGCCTCTGGTGCATTTTCGTACATTTGTGCAATTTTTGTGCGAAAATAAGACTTTTGGGTTTTGGTGCCCCAAGATCCCTGGTACATTCTTATGCATAAAAACGATAATGCTCATAGCACTTTTCAGTTTTGAGATCCGAGGTGCCCCGTGGTCCAATTTTGGTCCCTGTGGTGCATTTTCGGCCTATTGTGCAATTTTCGTGCGAAAATAAGTCTTTTGGGTTTTGGTGCCCCGTGATCCCTGGTGCGTTCTTATGGACAAAAATCCATAATGCTCAGATCACTTTTCAGTTTTGAGGTCTGAGGTGCCCCGTGGTCCAATTTTGGTGCCCGTGGTGCATTTTCGGACATTTGTGCAATTTTCGTGCGAAAATAAGACTTTTGGGTTTTGGTGCCCCAAGATCCCTGGTACATTCTTATGCATAAAAAACCATAATGCTCAGCACTTTTCAGTTTTGAGGTCCGAGCTGCCCCGTGGTCCAATTTTGGTGCACGTGGTGCATTTTCGGCCCATTGTGCAACTTTCACGCGAAAATAAGACTTTTGGATTTTGGTGCCCCGTGATCCTTGGTGCATTTTAATGCATAAAAAACCATAATGCTTGGAACAGTTTTCAGTCTTGAGGTCTGAGGTGCCCCGCGGTCCAATTTTGCTGCCCTTGGTGCATTTTCGGCCCATTATGTAATTTTCGTGCGAAAATAAGACTTTTGGGTTTTGGTGCCCTTTGATCCTTGGTGCATTCTCATGCATAAAAAACCATAATGCTTAGAGAACTTTTCAGTTTTGAGGTCCGTGGTGCCTCGTCGTCCAATTTTGGTGCCGGTGGTGCATAGTCGGCCATTTGTGAAATTTTCGTGCAAAAATAACACATTTGGGTTTTGGTGCCCCATGATTCCTGGTGCATTCTTATGCATAAAAAATCGTAATGATTGGAGGACTTTTCAGTTTTGAGGTCCGTGGTGCCCCGTGGTCCAATCTTGGATCCTGTGGTGCATTTTCGGCCATTTGTGAAATTTTCATGCGACAATAAGACTTTTGGGTTTTGGTGCCGCGTGATCCCTGGTGCAGTCTTATGCATAAAAAAGCATAATGCTCAGAGAACTTTTAAGTTTTGAGGTCCAAGGTTCCCCGTGGTCCAATTTTGGTGCCGGTGGTGCATATTCGGCCATTTGAGCAATTTTCGTGCGAAAATAACACTTTTGGGTTTTGGTGCCCCGTGATCCCTGATGCATTCTTATGCATAAAAAACCGTAATGCTCGAAGCACCTTTCAGTTTTGAGGTCCGAGGTGCCCCGTGGTCCAATTTTGGTGCCTGTGGTGCATTTCCGGCCCACTATGCAATTTTCATGGGAAAATAAGACTTTGGGGTTTTGGTGCCCCTTTATTCTTGGTGCATTCTCATGCATAAAAAACCATAATTCTTAGAGCACTTTACAGTTTTGAGGTCCATGGTGCCTCATCGTCCAATTTTGGTGCCGGTGGTGCATAGTCGGCCATTTGTGCAATTTTCGTGCGAAAATAACACTTTTGGGTTTTGGTGACCCGTGAACGCTGGTGCATTCTTATGCATAAAAAACCATAATGTTCGAAGCACTTTCTAGTTTTGAGGTCCGAGGTGCCCTGTGGTTCAATTTTTTGCACGTGGTGCATTTTCGGCCTATTGTGCAATTTTTGTGCGACAATAAGACTTTTGGGTTTTGGTGCCCCTTGATCCCTAGTGCATTCTTATGCATAAAAAACCATAATGCTCTGAACACTTTTCAATTTTAAGGTCCGTGGTGCCCCGTGGTCCAATTTTCGTGCCGGTGGTGCATTTTCGGCCATTTGAGCAATTTTCGTGCGAAAATAAGGCTTTTGGGTTTTGGTGCCCCGTGAACCCTGGTGCATTCTTGTGCATAAAAAACCATAATGTTCGAAGCACTTTTCAGTTTTGAGATCCGAGGTGTCCCGTGGTCCAATTTTGGTCCCTGTGGTGCATTTTCGGCCTATTGTGTAATTTTCGTGCGAAAATAAGACTTTTGGGTTTTGGTGCCCCGTGATCCCTGGTGCATTCTTATGGACAAAAAACCATAACGCTCAGAACACTTTTCAGTTTTGAGGTCCGAGGTGCCCCGTGGTCCAATTTTGGTGCCCGTGGTGCATTATCGGACATTTGTGCAATTTTCGTGCAAAAATAAGACTTTTGGGTTTTGGTGCCCCAAGATCCCTGGTACATTCTTATGCATAAAAAACCATTAAGTTCATAGCACTTTTCAGTTTTCAGGTCCAAGGTGCCCCGTGGTCCAATTTTGGTGCACGTGGTGTTTTCGGCCATTTGTGAAAATTTCATGCGAAAATAAGACTTTTGGGTTGTGGTGTCCAGCGATCCCTGGTGCATTCTAATGCATAAAAAACCATAATGCTGGGAACACCTTTCAGTTTTGAGGTCTGAGGTGCCCCGTGGTCTAATTTTAGTGCTCGTGGTGCACTTTCGGCCCATTGTGCAATTTTCGTGCGAAAATAAGACTTTTGGGTTTTGGTGCCCTGTGATCCCTGGTGCATTCTTATGCATAAAAAACCATCATACTTTGAGCATTTTTCAGTTTTGAGGTCCGAGGTGCCCCGTGGTCCAATTTTGGTGCCAGTGGTGCATTTTCATGCTAAAATAAGACTTTTGGGTTTTGGTGCCCCGTGATCCCTGCTGTATTCTTACGCATAAAAAACAATAATGCTTGGAGCACTTCTCAGTTTTGAGGTCCGAGGTACCCCGTGGTCCAATTTTGGTGCTCGTGGTGCATTTTCGGCACTTTGTACAATTTTCGTGCAAAAATAAGACTTTTGGGTTTTGGTGCCCTATGATCCCTGGTGCATTCTTATGCATAAAAAACCATAATGCTCGGAACATTTCAGTGTTGAGGTTCGTGGTGCTCCCATGGTCCTATTTTGGTGTCGAGGGCGTATTTCCGGCCATTTGTGCAATTTTCATGCAAAATAAGACTTTTGGGTTTTGGTGCCCCGTGATCCCTGTTGCATTCCTATGCATAAAAAACCATAATCCTCAGAACACTTTTCAGTTTTGAGGTTCGTGGAGCCCCGTGGTCCAATTTTGGTGCCCGTGGTGCATTATCAGACATTTGTGCAATTTTCGTGCGAAAATAAGACTTTTGGGTTTTGGTGCCCCAAGATCCCTGGTACATTCTTATGCATAAAAAACCATTAAGCTCATAGCACTTTTCAGTTTTCAGGTCCGAGGTGCCCCGTGGTCCAATTTTGGTGCACGTGGTGTTTTCGGCTATTTGTGAAATTTTCATGCGAAAATAAGACTTTTGGGTTGTGGTGTCCAGCGATCCCTGGTGCATTCTAATGCATAAAAAACCATAATGCTGGGAACACCTTTCAGTTTTGAGGTCTGAGGTGCCCCGTAGTCTAATTTTGGTGCCCGTCGTGCATTTTCGGCCCATTGTGCAATTTTCGTGCGAAAATAAGACTTTTGGGTTTTGGTGCCCCGTGATCCCTGGTGCATTCTTATGCATAAAAAACCATCATACTTTGAGCATTTTTCAGTTTTGAGGTCCGAGGTGCCCCGTGGTCCAATTTTGGTGCCGGTGGTGCATTTTCGTGCGAATATAAGACTTTTGGGTTTTGGTGCCCCGTGATCCCTGCTGCATTCTTACGCATAAAAAACAATAATGCTTGGAGCACTTCTCAGTTTTGAGGTCCGAGGTACCCCGTGGTCTAATTTTGGTGCTCGTGGTGCATTTTCGGCCATTTGTGCAATTTTCGTGCAAAAATAAGACTTTTGGGTTTTGGTACCCTATGATCCCTGCTGCATTCTTATGCATAAAAAACCATAATGCTCGGAACATTTCAGTGTTGAGGTTCGTGGTGCTCCCATGGTCCTATTTTGGTGTCGAGGGCGCATTTCCGGCCATTTGTGCAATTTTCATGCAAAAATAAGACTTTTGGGTTTTGGTGCCCCGTGATCCCTGTTGCATTCCTATGCATAAAAAACCATAATCCTCAGAATACTTTTCAGTTTTGAGGTTCGTGGAGCCCCGTGGTCCAATTTTTGTGTCGGGGGTGCATTTTCGGCCATTTGTGCAATTTTTGTACGAAAATAAGACTCTTGCATTTTGGTGCCCCATGATCCCTGTTGCATTCTTATGCATAAAAAATCGTAATGCTTGGAGGACTTTTCGATTTTGAGGTCCGTGGTGGCCCGTGGTCCAATTTTGGATCATATGGTGCATTTTCAGCCATTTGTCAAATTTTCATGTGACAATAAGACATTTGGGTTTTGGTGCCCCGTGATCCCTGGTGCATTCTTATGCATAAAAAAGCATAATGCTCAGAGAACTTTTAAGTTTTGAGGTCCAAGGTTCCCCGTGGTCCAATTTTTGTGCAGGTGGTGCATATTCGGCCATTTGAGCAATTTTCGTGCGACAATAACACTTTTGGGTTTTGGTGCCCCATGATCCCTGATGCATTCTTATGCATAAAAAACCATAATGCTTGGAGCACTTTTCAGTTTTGAGGTCCGTGGTGCCCCGTGGTCAAATTTTGATTCCTGTGGTGCATTTTCGGCCATTTGTGAAATTTTCATGCGAAAATAAGACTTTTGGGTTTTGGTACCCCGTGATCCCTGGTGCATTCTATTGCATAAAAAACCATAATGCTCAGAGAACTTTTAAGTTTTGAGATTCACGGTTCCCCGTGGTCTAATTTTGGTGCCCGTGGTGCATTTTCGGCCCATTGTGCAATTTTCGTTCAAAAATAAGACTTTTGGGTTTTGGTGCCCTATAATCCCTCGTGCATGGTTAAGCATAAAAAACCATAATGCTCGGAACACCTTTCAGTTTTGAGGTCCGAGGTGCCCCGTGGTCTAATTTTGGTGCCCGTGGTGCATTTTCGGCCCATTGTGCAATTTTCGTGCGAAAATAATACTTTTGGGTTTTGGTGCCCCGTGATCCCTGGTGCATTCTTATGCATAAAAAACCATAATGCTCAGAATACTTTTCAGTTTTGAGGTTCGTGGAGCCCCGTGGTCCAATTTTTGTGTCGGGGGTGCATTTTCGGCCATTTGTGCAATTTTCGTGCGAAAATAAGACTATTGGGTTTTGGTGCCCCATGATTCCTGTTGCATTCTTATGCATAAAAAATCGTAATGCTTGGAGGACTTTTCAGTTTTGAGGTCCGTGGTGCCCTGTGGTCCAATTTTGGATCCTGTGGTGTATTTTCGGCCATTTGTGAAATTTTCATGCGATAATAAGACTTTTGGGTTTTGGTGCCCCGTGATCCTTGGTTCATTCTTATGCATAAAAAAGCATAATTCTCAGAGAACTTTTAAGTTTTGAGGTCCAAGGTTCCTCATGGTCCAATTTTGGTGCCGATGGTGCATATTCGGCCATTTGAGCAATTTTCGTGTGAACATAACACTTTTGGGTTTTGGTTCCCCGTGATCCCTGATGCATTCTTATGCATAAAAAACCACAATGCTCGAAGTACTTTTCAGTTTTGAGGTCCAAGGTGCCCCGCGGTCCAATTTTGGTGCATGTGGTGCATTTCCAGCCCATTCTGCAATTTTCGTGCGAAAATAAGATTTGGGGTTTTGGTGCCCCTTTATCCTTGGTGCATTCTCTTGAATAAAAAACCATAATGCTTAAATTACTTTTCAGTTTTGAGGTCTGTGGTGCCTCATCGTCCAATTTTGGTGCCGGTGGTGCATAGTCAGCCATTTGTGCAATTTTCATGTGAAAATAACACTTTTGGATTTTGGTTCCCCGTGATCCCTGATGCATTCTTATGCATAAAAAACCATAATGCTCGAAGTACTTTTCAGTTTTGAGGTCCAAGGTGCCCCGTGGTCCAATTTTGGTGCCTGTGCTGCATTTCCAGCCCATTCTGCAATTTTCGTGCGAAAATAAGATTTGGGGTTTTGGTGCCCCTTTATCCTTGGTGCATTCTCTTGAATAAAAAACCATAATGCTTAAAGCACTTTTCAGTTTTGAGGTCTGTGGTGCCTCATCGTCCAATTTTGGTGCCGGTGGTGCATAGTCGGCCATTTGTGCAATTTTCATGTGAAAATAACACTTTTGGGTTTTGGTGCCCCGTGAACGCTGGTGCATTCTTATGCATAAAAAACCATAATGTTCGAAGCAGTTTCCAGTTTTTAGGTCCGAGGTGCCCTGTGGTCCAATTTTTGTGCACGTGGTGCATTTTCGGCCCATTGTGCAATTTTCGTGCAACGATAAGACTTTTGGGTTTTGGTGCCCCTTGATCCCTGGTGCATTGTTATGCATAAAAAACCATAATGCTCGGAACACTTTTCAATTTTAAGGTCCGTGGTGCCCCGTGGTCCAATTTTGGTGCCGGTGGCGCATTTTCGACCATTTGAGCAATTTTCGTGCGAAAATAAGGCTTTTGGGTTTTGGTGCCCCGTGAACCCTGGTGCATTCTTATGCATAAAATACCATAATGTTCGAAGCACTTTTCAGTTTTGGGATCCAAGGTGTCCCGTGGTCCAATTTTGGTCCCTATGGTGCATTTTCGTCCCATTGTGCAATTTTCGTGTGAAAATAAGACTTTTGGGTTTTGGTGCCCCGTGATCCCTGGTGCATTCTTATGGACAAAAAACCATAACGCTCAGAACACTTTTCAGTTTTGAGGTCCGAGGTGCCCCGTGGTCCAATTTTGGTGCCCATGGTACATTTTCGAGCATTTGTGCAATTTTCGTGCGAAAATAAGACTTTTGGGTTTTGGTGCCCCAAGATCCCTGGTACATTCTTATGCATAAAAAACAATAATGCTCATAGCACTTTTTAGTTTTGAGGTCTGAGGTGCCCCATGGTCCAATTTTGGTGCACGTGGTGCATTTTCGGCCCATTGTGCAACTTTTGTGCAAAAATAAGACTTTTGGATTTTGGTGCCCCGTGATCCTTGGTGCATTCTAATGCATAAAAAACCATAATGCTCGGAACAGTTTTCAGTCCTCATGTTCGTGGTGCCCCGTGGTCTAATATTGGTGCTATGGGTGCATTTTCGGCCCATTGTGCAATTTTCGTGTGAAAATAAGACTTTTAGGTTTTGGTGCCCCGTGATCCCCGGTGCATTCTTACGCATAAAAAACAATAATTCTTGGAACAGTTTTCAGTTTTAATGTCCGTGGTGCCCCGTGGTCCAATTTTGGTGCCGGTGGTGCATTTTCGGCCATTTGTGCAATTTTCGTGCGAAAATAAGACTTTTGGGTTTTCGTGCCCTGTGAACCCCGGTGCATTCTTTTGCATAAAAAACCATAATGGTCGGTGCATGTGGTGCATTTTCGGCCCATAGTGCAATTTTCGTGCGAAAATAAGACTTTTTGGTTTTGGTGCCTCGTGATACTTGGTGCATTCTTATGCATAAAAAACCATAATGCTCGGAACAAATTTTAGTCTTGAGATTTGTGGTGCCCAGTGGTCCAATTTTGGTGCCAGGGGTCCATTTTCGGCCATTTGTGCAATTTTCGTACAAAAATAAGACTTTTGGGTATTGGTGCCCTGTGAACCCTAGTGCATTCTTATGCATAAAAAACCATAACGCTCGCAACAGTTTTCAATCTTGAGGTTCGTGATGCCCCATGGTCAAATTTTGGTGCCGGGGGTGCATTTTCGGCCATTTATGCAATTTTCGTGCGAAAATAAGACTTTTTGGTTGTGGTACCCCGTGATTCTTGGTGCATTCTTATGCATAAAAAACCATAATGCTCGCAACAGTTTTCAGTCTTGAGGTTCGTGGTGCCCCGTGGTCCAATATTGGTGGGGGTGCATTTTCGGCAATATGTATAATTTTCGAACGAAAGTAAGACTTTTGGGTTTCGGTGCCGCATGATCCCTGGTGCATTCTTATGCATAAAAAACCAATATGCTCAGAGTACTTTTCAGTTTTGAGGTCCGAGGTGCCCCGTGATCCCTGGTGTATTCTTATGCATAGAAAACCATAATGCTTGGAGAACTTTTAAGTTTTGAGGTTCGAGTTGCTCCGTGGTCCAATTTTGGTGCCCATGGTGCATGTTCGGCCCTTTGTGCAATTTTCGTTCAAAAATAAGACTTTTGGGTTTTGGTTCCCCGTGATCCTTGGTGCATTCCTATGCATAAAAAACCATAATGGTCGGAACAGTTTTCAGTCTTGAGGTTCGTGATGCCCAGTGGTCCAATTCTGGTGTCGGGGGTGCATTCTCGGCCATTTGTGAAGTTTTCGTGCGAAAATAAGACTTTTGGGTTTTGGTGCACCGTGATCCGTGGTGCATTCTTATCCATAAAAAACCATAATTATGGAACATTTTTCAGTTTTGAGGTTCGTGGTGCCCTGTGGTCCAATTTTGGTGCCGGTGATGCATTTTCGGCCATTTGTGAAATTTTTGTGTGAAAATAAGAGTTTTGGGTTTTGGTGCCCCGTGATCCTCGGTGCATTCTTATGCATAAAAAACCATAATGCTCGAAGAACATTTAAGTTTTGAGGTCCGAGGTGCCCCGTGGTCCAATTTTGGTGATCGTGGTGCATTTTTGGCCCATTGTGCAATTTTCGTGAGAAAATAAGACTTTTGCGTTTTGGTGCCCCGTGATCCCTGGAGCATTCTTATGCATAAAAAACCATAATGCTCAGAGCACTTTTAACTATTGAGGTCCGAGGTGCGCCATGATCCAATTTTGGTGCCCGTGATGCATTTTCGTGCGAAAATAAGACTTTTGGGTTTTGGTTCCCCGTGATCCTTGGTGCATTCTTATGCATAAAAAACCATAATGCTTAGAGCACATTTCAGTTTTCAGGTCCGTGGTGCCCCATGCTCCAATTTTGGTGCCTATGGTGCATTTTGGCCATTTGTGAAATTTTCGTGCGAAAATAATACTTTTGGGTTTTGGTGCCCCGTGATCCTTGGTGCATTCTTATGCATAAAAAACCATAATGGTTGGAGCATTTTCAATTTTGAGGTCCGAGGTGCACCATGGTCCAATTTTGGTGCCCGTGGTGCATTTTCGGCCCATTGTGCAATTTTCGTGCGAAAATATGACTTTTAGGTTTTTGTGCCTTGTGATCCTTAGTGCATTCTTATGGATAAAAAACTATAATGCTCGGAACAGTTTTTAGTCTTGAGATTCGTGGTACCCGGTGGTCCAAATTTGGTGTTGGAGGTCCATTTTCGGCCATTTGTTTAATTTTCGTGCGAAAATAAGACTTTTGGGTTTTGGTGCCCTGAGAACACTGGTGCATTCTTATGCATAAAAAACCGTAACGCTCGGAGCACGTTTCAGTTTTGAGGTCCGAGGTGCCCCGTGGTCGAACTTTGTTGCACGTGGTGCATTTTCGTGCGAAAAACACCATAATGCTCGAAACAGTTTTCAGTCCTGAGGTTCGTGGTGCCTCGTGGTCCAATTTTGGTGCACAGGGTGCATTTTCGGCAATTTGTGCAAATTTCGTGTGAAAATAAGACGTTTGGGTATTCGTGCCCTGTGATCCCTGGTGCATTCTTATGCATAAAAAACCATAATGCTCGAAGCACTTTTCAGTTTTGAGGTTCGATGTTCCCCGTGGTCCAATTTTGATGCCTGTGGTGCATTTTCGGCCCATTGTGCAATTTTCGTGCGAAAATAAGAGTTTTGGGTTTTCGTGCCCTGTGATCCCTGGTGCATTCTTATGCGAAAAAAACCATAATGCTCGAAGCACTTTTCAGTTTTGAGGTCTGAGGTGCCCCGTGGTCCAATTTTGGTGCTTGTGGTGTATTTTCGGTCCATTGTGCAATTTTCGTGCGAAAATAAGACTTTTGGGTTTTGCCACCCTGTGATCCCTGGTGCATTCTTATGCATAAAAAATCATAATACTTAGAAAACTTTTCAGTTTTGAGTTATGCGGTGCTTTGTGGTCCAATTTTCGTGCCCGTGGTGCATTTTCGGCCATTTGAGCAATTTTCGTGCAAAAATAAGACTTTTGGGTTTTCGTGCCCTGTGAATCCTGGTGCATTCTTATGCATAAAAAACCATATTGCTTGGAGCACTTTTTAGTTTTGAGGTCTGACGTGCACCGTTGTCCAATTTTGGTCCCCGTCATTCATTTTGGACCCATTGTGAAATTTTCGTGCGAAAATAAGGCTTTTAGGTTTTGGTGCCCTGTTAACCCTGGTGCATTTTTATGCATAAAAAACCATAATGCTCGAAGCACTTTTCAGTTTTGAGGTCCGAGGTACCCCGTGGTCCAATTTTGGTGCTCGTGGTGCATTTTCGCCCCATTGTGCAATTTTCGTGCGAAAAAAGGACTTTAGGTTTTGGTGCTCCAAGATCCCTAGTTCATTCTTATGCATAAAAAACCATAATACTCGAAGCACGTTTCAGTTTTGAGGTTCGAGGTGCACCGTGGTCCAATTTTCGTGCCCGTGGTGCATTTTCGGCCCATTGTGCAATTTTTGTGCGAAAATAAGACTTTTGGGTTTTGGTGCCACGTAATCCTTGGTGCATTCTTATGCATAAAAAACCATAATACTCGAAGCACGTTGCAGTTTTGAGGTTCGAGGTGCACCGTGGTCCAATTTTCGTGCCCGTGGTGCATTTTCGGGCCATTGTGCAATTTTAGTGCGAAAATAAGACTTTAGGGTTTTGGTGCCCCGTGTTCCCTAGTGCATTCTTATGCATAAAAAACCATAATGCTTAGAGCACATTTCAGTTTTCAGGTCTGTGGTGCCCCATGCTCCAATTTTGGAGCCTACGGTGCATTTTGGCCATTTATGAAATTTTCGTGCGAAAATAATACTTTTGGGATTTGGTGCCCCGTGCTCCCCGGTGCATTCTTATGCATAAAAAACCATAATGCTCGGAGCATTTTCAATTTTGAGGTCCGAGGTGCACCGTGGTCCAATTTTGGTGCACGTGGTGCATTTTCGGCCCATTGTGCAATTTTCATGCGAAAATATGAATTTTGGGTTTTTGTGACTTATGATCCTTAGTGCATTCTTATGGATAAAAAACCATAATGCTCGGAACTGTTTTTAGTCTTGAGATTCGTGGTACCCGGTGGTCCAATTTTGGTGTCGGAGGTCTATTTTCGGCCATTTGTTTAATTTTCGTGCGAAAATAAGACTTTTGGGTTTTGGTGCCCTGAGAACCCTGGTGCATTCTTATGCATAAAAAACCATAATGCTCAGAGCACGTTTCAGTTTTGAGGTCCGAGGTGCCCCGTGGTCAAACTTTGGTGCACGTGGTGAATTTTCGGCCATTTGTGCAATTTTCATGTGAAAAACACCATAATACTCGAAACAGTTTTCAGTCTTGAGGTTCGTGGTGCCTCGTGGTCCAATTTTGGTGCACGGGGTGCATTTTCGGCAATTTGTGCAATTTTTGTGCGAAAATAAGACTTTTGGGTATTGGTGCCTTGTGATCCCTGGTGCATTATTATGCATAAAAACCCATAATGCTCGGAACACTTTTCAGTTTTTAGGTCCAAGGTGCCCTGTGGTCCAATTTTGGTGCCCATTGTGCATTTTCGGCCCATTGTACAATTTTCATACGAAAATAAGACTTTTGGGTTTTGGTGCCCCGTGATCCCTGGTGCATTCTTATGCATAAAAAACCATAATGGTTGTAGCACTTTTCAGTTTTGAGGTCCGAGGTAACCCGTGGTCCAATTTTGGTGCCCATGGCGCATTTTCGCCCCATTTTGCAATTTTCGTGCGAAAATAAGACTTTTGGGTTTTGGTGCTCCATGATCCCTGGTGCATTCTTATGCATAAAAAACATAATTCTTGAAGCACGTTTCAGTTTTGAGGTCCGAGGTGCACAGTGGTCCAATTTTTGTGCCCGTGGTGCATTTTCGGCCCATTGTACAATTGTCGTGCGAAAATAAGACTTTTGGGTTTTGGTGCCCCGTAATCCATGGTGCATTCTTATGCATAAAACACCATAATGCTCGAAAAGTTTTCAGTCTTGAGGTTCGTGGTGCCTCGTGGTCCAATTTTGGTGCACGGGGTGCATTTTCGGCAATCTGTGCAATTTTCGTGCGAAAATAAGACTTTTGGGTATTGGTGCCCTATGATCCCTGGTGCATTCTTTTGCATAAGAAACCATAATGCTTGAAGCACTTTTCAGTTTTGAGGTTCGAGGTTCCCCGTGGTCCAATTTTGTTGCCTATGGTGCATTTTCGGCCCATTGTGCAATTTTCGTGCGAAAATAAGACTTTTGGGTTTTGGCACCCTGTGATCCCTGGTGCATTCTTATGCATAAAAAACCATAATGCTCAGAAAACTTTTCAGTTTTGAGTTATGCGGTGCTTCGTGGTCCAATTTTTGTGCCCGTGGTGCATTTTCGGCCATTTGAGCAATTTTCGTGCAAAAATAAGACTTTTGGGTTTTCGTGCCCTGTGAATCCTGGTGAATTCTTATGCATAAAAAACCATATTGCTTGGAGCACTTTTTAGTTTTGAGGTCTGACATGCACTTTTGGGTTTTGGTGCCACGTAATTCTTGGTGCATGCTTATGCATAAAAAGCCATAATACTCGAAGCACGTTTCAGTTTTGAGGTTCGAGGTGCACCGTGGTCCAATTTTCGTGCCCGTGGTGCATTTTCGGGCCATTGTGCAATTTTAGTGCAAAAATAAGACTTTAGGGTTTTGGTGCCCCGTGTTCCCTGGTGCATTCTTATGCATAAAAAACCATAATGCTTAGAGCACATTTCAGTTTTCAGGTCCGTGGTGCACCGTGGTCCAATTTTGGTGCAGGTGGTGCATTTTCGGCCCATTATGCAATTTTCGTGCGAAAATATGAATTTTGGGTTTTTGTGCCTTGTGATCCTTAGTGCATTCTTATGGATAAAAAACCATAATGCTCGGAAGAGTTTTTAGTCTTGAGATTCGTGGTACCCGGTGGTCCAATTTTGGTGTCGAAGGTCCATTTTCAGCCATTTGTTTAATTTTCGTGCAAAAATAAGACTTTTGGGTTTTGGTGATCTGAGAACCCTGATGCATTCTTATGCATAAAAAACCATAATGCTCGGAGCACGTTTCAGTTTTGAGGTCCGAGGTGCCCCGTGGTCGAACTTTGGTGCACGTGGTGCATTTTCAGCCGTTTGTGTAATTTTCGTCCAAAAAACACCATAATGCTCGAAACAGTTTTCAGTCTTGAGGTACGTGGTACCTCGTGGTCCAATTTTGGTGCACGGGGTCCATTTTCGGCCATTTGTGCAATTTTCGTACAAAAATAAGACTTTTCGGCTTTGGTGCGCTGTGAACCCTAATGCATTCTTATGCATAAAAAACCATAATGCTCAGACCACTTTTCAGTTTTGAGGTCCGTGGTGCCCCGTGGTCGAATTTTGGTGCCGGTGGTGCATTTTCGGCCGTTTGTGCAATTTTGGTGCGAAAATAAGACTTTTGGGTTTTGGTGCCCTGTGAACCCTGGTGCATTCTTATGCACGAAAAGCCATATTGCTTGGAGCACTCTTTTGTTTTGAGGCCCGACGTGCACCGTGGTCTAATTTTGGTCCCCATCATGCATTGTCGGCTCATTATGAAACTTTCATGCGAAAATAAGACTTTTGGGTTTTGGTGCCCTGTGAACCCTAGTGCATTCTTATGCATTAAAAACCATAATTCTAGAAGCACTTTTCAGTTTTGAGGTCCGAGGTGCCCCATGGTCCAATTTTGGTGCCCGTGGTGCATTTTCGCCGCATTGCGCAATTTTCGTGCGAAAATAAGACTTTTGGGTTTTGGTGCTCCGTGATCCCTGGTGCATTCTTATGCATAAAAAACCATAATGCTCAAAGCACTTTTCAGTTTTGAGCTCCGAGGTGCCCCGTGGTCCAATTTTGGTCCTCGTGGTGCATTTTCGCCCCAGTGTGCAATTTTCGGACGAAAATAAGACTTTTGGGTTTTGGTGCTCCGTGATCCCTGGTGCATTCTTATGCATAAAAACCCGGAATGATCGGACCACTTTTAAGTTTTGAGGTCTGAGGTGCCCCGTGGTCCAATTTTGGTGCCTGTGGTGCATTTTCAGCTGGTTGTGCAATTTTCATGTGAAAATAAGACTTTTATGTTTTGGTGCGCCGTGATCCCTGGTGCAATCTTATGCATAAAAAACCATAATGATAGGATAACTTTTAAGTTTTGAGGTCCGAGGTGCCCCGTGGTCTAATTTTGGTGCCCGTGGTGCTTTTTCGGCCGATTCTGCAATTTTCATGCGAAAGTAAGACTTTTGGGTTTTGGTTCCCCGTGATCCTTGGTGCATTCTTATTCATAAAAAATTATAATGCTCAGAACACTTTTCAGTTTTTAGGTCTGTGGAGCCCCGTGGTCCAATTTTGGTGCCGGTAATGCATTTTCGGCCATTTGTGCAATTTTCATGCGAAAATAAGACTTTTGGGTTCTGGCGCCCTGTGATCCCTGGTGCTTTGTTATGCATAAAATACCATAATGCTCATAGCACTTTTAAGTATTGAGGTTTGATGTGCCCCGTGGTCCAATTTTGGTGCCCATGGTGCATTTTCGGCCCATTGAGCAATTTTCGTGTGAAAATAAGACTTTTGGGTTTGGGTGCCCCCTGATCCCTGGTACATTCTTATGCATAAAATACCATAATGCTCGGAACACTTTTGAGTTTTGACGTCCGTGGTACCCCGTGGTCCAATGTTGGTGCCGGTGGTGCATTTTCGGCTATTTGGGCAATTTTCATGCGAAAATAGAACTTTTGGGTTTTGGTGCCCTGTGATCCCTGGAACATTCTTATGCATAAAAAACCATAATGCTCGAAGCACTTTTCAGTTTTGAGGTACCAGGTGCCCCGTTATCCAATTTTGGTGTCCGTGGCGGATTTTCGGCCCATTGTGCAATTTTCGTGCGAAAATAAGACTTTTGGGTTTTGGTGCCCATTGATCCCTGGTGCATTCTTATACATAAAAAACCATAATAATCGGAGAACTTTTCAATTTTGAGGTCCATGGTGCCCCGTGGTCCAATTTTGGTGCCCGTGGTGCATTTTCGGCCCATTGTGCAATTTTCATGCGAAAATAAGACTTTTTGGGTTTTTGTGCCCCGTGAACCCTGGTGCATTCTTATGCATAAAAAACCATAATGCTTGGAACACTTTTAATTTTTGAGGTCCGTGGTGCCCTGTGGTCCAATTTTGGTGCCCGTGGTGCATTTTCGGCCATTTGTACAATTTTCGTTCGAAAATAAAACTTTTGGGTTTTGGTGCCCCATGAATCCTGGTGCATTCTTATGCATAAGAAACCGTAATGATTAGACCACTTTTAAGTTTTGAGGTCCGAGGTGCCCCGTGGTCCAACTTTCGTGCCCGTGGTGCATTTTTTGCCCATTGTTCAATTTTCGTGCGAAAATAAGACTTTTGGGTTTTTGTGCCCCGTGATCCCTGGGGCATTCTTATGCATAAATAACTATAATTCTTGGAACACTTTTCAGTTTTGAGGTCCGGGGTGCCCCGTGGTCCAATTTTGGAGCCGGTGGTGCATTAGGGGCCATTTGTGCAATTTTCGTGCAAAAATAAGACTTTTCGGTTTTGGTACCCCATGATCCCTGGTGCATTCTTATGCATAAAAAACCATAATGCTTGGAACAGTTTTCAATTTTGAGGTCCGTGGTTCCCCGTGGACCAATTTTGGTGCCGGTGGTGCATTTTCGGCCATTTGTGCAATTTTCGTGCGAAAATAAAACTTTTGGGTTGTGGTGCCCCGTGATCCCTGGTGCATTCTTATGCATAAAAAACCCAAATGCTCATAGAACTTTTCAGTTTTGAGGTCTGTGATGCCCCATGGTCCAATGTTGCTATCGGTGGTGCATTTTCGGCCATTTGTGCAATTTTTATGAGAAAATAAGACTTTTGGGTTTTGGTGCCCCGTGATCCCTGGTGCCTTCTTATGCATAAAAAACCATAATTCTTGGAACACTTTTCAGTTTTGAGGTCCGTGGTACCCCGTGGTCCAATTTCTGTGCCCATGATAGATTTTCGGCCCATTGTGCAATTTTCGTGCGAAAATAAGACTTTTGGGTTTTGGTTCCCTGTGCTCCCTGGTGCATTCTTATGCATAAAAAATCATAATGCTTGGAACACTTTTAAGTTTTGAGGTCCGTGGTTCCCTGTGGTCCAATTTTGGTGCAGGTGGTGCATTTTCGGTTATTTGTGCAATTTTTGTGCAAAAATAAGAATTTTGGGATTTGGTGCCCCGTGATCCCTGGTGTATTCCTATGCATAAAGACCCATAATACTCAGAACACATTTCTATTTCGAGGTCTGTGGTGCCCCATGGTCCAATTTTGGTGTCGGTAATGCAATGTCGGCCATTCGTGCAATTTTCGTACGAAAATAAGACTTTTGGGTTTTGGTGCCCCGTGATCTCTGGATCAATAATATGGATAAAAAACCATAATGCTTGGAACACTTTTCAGTTTTGAGGTCTGTGGTTCCCCGTGGTCCAATTTTGGTCCCTGTAGTTCTATTTCGGCCATTTGTGCAATTTTCGTGCGAAAATATGACTTTTGGATTTTGGTGCATTGTGATCTCTGGTGTATTCTTATGCATAAAAAACCACAATGCTCGGAGAACTTTTAAGTTTTGAGGTCCGTGGTGCCCCGTGGTTCAATTTTGGTGCCGGTGGTGCATTTTCGGCCATTTGTGCAATATTCGTGTGAAAATAAGGCTTTTGGGATTTGGTGTCCCGTAATCCCCATATCATTTTTATGCATAAAAAATCGTAATGCTCCGAACACTTTTCAGTTTTGAGGTCCGAGGTGCCCCGTGGTCCAATTCTGGTGCCCGTAGTACAGTTATTGCCCATTATGCAATTTTTGTGCAAAAATAAGACTTTTGGGTTTTGGTGCCCCGTGATCCTTGGTGCATTCTTATGCATAAATAACCATCATGCTCGGAGCAATTTTCAGTTTTGAGGTCTGTGGTGCCCCGTGGTCCAATTTTGGTACCCGTGGTGCATTTTCGGCTATTTGTCCAATTTTCGTACGAAAATTAGACTTTTGGTTTTTGGTGCCCTGTGATCCCTGGTGCATTCTTATGCATAAAAAACCATAATGCTCAGAACACTTTTCAGTTTTGAGGTTCGAGGTGCCCTGTGGTCCAATTTTGGTGCCCGTGGTGCATTTTTAGCCCATTTTGCAATTTTCGTGCAAAAATAAGACTTTTGGGATTTGGTGCCCCGTGATCCCTGGTGCATTCCTATGGATAAAAAACCATAATACTCAGAACACTTTTCAATTTTGAGTTCCCTGGTGACCCGTGGTCCAATTTTGGTGCTGGTGGCGCATATTCGCCCCATTGTGCAATTTTTGTGCAAAAATAAGACTTTTGGGTTTTGGTGCCCCGTGATCCCTAGTGTGTTCTTTTACAGAAAAAACTATAATACTCGAAACACTTTTCAGCTTTGAGGTTCATGGTGCCCCGTGGTCCAATTTTGGTGCCGGTAGTGCATTTTCCGCCATTTGTACAATTTTCATGCGAAAATAAGACTTTTGGGTTTTGGTGCCCCGTGATCGCTAGTGCATTCTTATGCAGAAAAAACCATAATGCTCAGAACACTTTTCAGTTTATAGGTTTCTGGTGTCCCGTGGTCCAATTTTGGTGTCGGTGGTGCATTTTCGGCCATTTGTGCAATTTTCGTGCGAAAATAAGACTTTTGGGTTTTGGTGCCCCGTGATCCCTGTTGCATTCGTGCGCTTAAAAAACCGTAATGCTTGGAGCAGTTTTCAGTTTTGATGTCCGTGGTGCCTTGTGGTCCACCTTTGGTGCCGGTGGTGCATTTTCGGGCATTTATGCAATTTTCGTTCGAAAATAAGACTTTTGGGTTTTGGTGCCCTGTGATCCCTGGTGCATTCTTGTGCTTAAAAATCCATAATGCTCGGAGCACTTTTCAGTTTTGAGGTCCGTGGTGCCCCGTGGTCCAATTTTGGTGCCGGCGGTGCACTTTCGGCCATTTGTGAAATTTTCGTGCGAAAATAAGACTTTTCGGTTTTGGTACCCCGTGATCCCTGGTGCATTCTAATGCATAAAAAACCAAAATGCTTCGAGAACTTTTCTGTTTTGAGGTCCGTGGTGCCACGTGGTCCAATTTTGGTGTCGTTGGTTCTTTTTCGGCCATTTGTGCAATTTTCGTGCGAAAAGAAGACTTTTGGGTTTTGGTTCCCCGTAATCCCTGGTGCATTCTTATCCTTAAAAAACCATAATGCTCGGAGCACTTTTCAGTTTTGAGGTCCGTGGTACCCTGTTGTCCAATTTTGGTGTCGGTGGTGCATTTTCTGCCATTTGTGAAATTTTCGTGCGATAATAAGACTTTTAGGTTTTGGTGCCCCGTGATCCCTGCTGCATTCTTATGCATAAAAAACCATTATGCTCGGAGCACTTTTAAGTTTTCAGGTCCGAGGTGCCCCGTGGTCCAATTTTGGTGCCCGTGATGCATTTTTGGCCCTTTGTGCAATTTTTGTGCGAAAATAAGACTTTTGGGTTTTGGTGCCCCATGATCCCTAATACATTCTTATGCATAAAAAACTATAACGCTTGGAGCAGTTTTCAGTTTTGAGGTCCGTGGTGCCCTGTGGTCCAATTTTGGTACCGGTAGTTCTTTTTCGGCCATTTGTGCATTTTTCGTGCGAAAATAAGACTTTTGGGTTTTGGTGCCCTGTCAACCCTGGTGCATTATTATGCATAAAAAACAATAATGCTCGGAACACTTTTGAGTTTTGAGTGTCGTGGTGCCCCGTGTTCCAATTTTGGTGCCGATGGTGCATTTTCGGCCTGTTGTGCAATTTTCATGTGAAAATAAGACTTTTGGGATTTGGTGCCCCGTGATCCTTGGTTCATTCTTTTGCATAAGAAGCCATAATGCTCGGACCACTTTTCAGTATTGAGGTCCGAGATGCACCGTGGTCCAATTTTGGTGCCTGTGGTGCATTTTCGGCCCATTGTGCAATTTTCGAGCGAAAATAAGACTTTTGGGTTTTGGTGCCCCGTGATCCCTGGTTCAATCTTATGCATAAAAAGCCATAATGCTTGGAGCACTTTTCAGTTTTGAGGTCTGTGGTGCCCCGTGGTCAGATTTTTGTTCCGGTGGTGCATTTTCGGCAATTTGTGCAATTTTCGTGCGAAAATAAGACTTTTGGGTTTTGGTGCCCTGGGATCCCTGGTGCATTCTTATGCATAAAAAATCATAATGCTCGAAGCACTTTTCATTTTTGAGGTCCGAGGTGCGCTATGGTCCAATTTTGGTGCCCGTGGTGCATTTTGGGAAGTGGGAGAAATTTACATTTCTTTGAGCTATGTTCAGTGAGCACTCAAAATCCAGGGCTGCTGACTTAGAATTTTTCTCTATAAAAGTTTATAGATGTTTATTTTATAAGTGGGATACCTTTCAATAAACTAGATTTCAAGAGCTTCGATTTTGATATAAAAAAATTTCAATTCCTAGGTCATTGGTTACAATCAGTGAGAGCTCACATTCATTATTGCCAAAGAGAAATCTGCCTTTTTAGTCAATTGTGTTACCATATGTGTGTTATTTTGAATTGTGGAAATTATAAGGCCATTTGTGATTTTGTAAGGCAGTGGATATGTAATATCCATTGACCTATTCTGTTTTGGATTTAAGTCCCAGAAATGTGAATCTTGGGTACTTAATCTTTGAAAGTGTGGTTTTGTGTGCTTTTATGATATAGTCCTTTGGACTGTAGGTTGAACTTTGTGATAAAATTGTTTGTCTGTGTGATGTGTTCACAAGACTCGGGCGCGAGTACTTGTGAGGACTAGAACTATGTTCTAGTGTTTTTGGCTAGACTGCCATGTAACAGATAAATGAAACTTGAACAGTGAGCACAATTAATTAGACTAAAAGATTTATTTTATTTTTATTAAATAGAAATTAATTAACGAACTCTTTATTTTATACATTGGACATAGAAAGAATTTAGGACCTTGGCGTGGATGAATCAATGGTAAGTTATAAATTATTAAAAATTATAGAAATTAATGAGAGGGTGAGGCACAAATAAAACTTAACAAGATTTTGTTACATGTTGTGAATCATGTTGATTTCTGAGAGTCGTGCAATGGAACTGCGTGTGTGCGGTGATTCGTGGGAACTGTAAGATGAAAAAAGAGTCACGTGGAGTGTTCCAGCTGTGAGAATAGCAACGAGAGGGGGGAGTTCGAAAGACGTGTCACGACGTAATGTGACGATCACCCATAGAAAGGTGATGGATGCAAATGTCCTCATACATATGATTTTTGAGTAGAGACGGGGTCTCAGGCTCGGCGTCTATTCGACTGTCCTGTACCATGTGTAGCAGAACCCCACTGTGACAAGGAAGAATAATCCTTATGAGGAGAGTTGTGGAGGAGTCAGTCCTCCGAGTATTGGATGATCACAGTTGGTACCTGGGAGATGATCGTAAGGCAAATTGACCTTGGAGGGAAAGGCACTGAGTTGTGATGATAGATCACATAGCTGACTCGGCCACCCTGACAAAAATACGAGACATCATCGGTTGGTGAGGGCCCTCCATAGTACCATGGTGAGAGGTGTACTCCCAACAGTCATCCAACTCAATTGTGTAAGACCACTGAGTTCTGGGAGTTCCAGTGGCAGCTGGCCAGTAAGAAAGGATTAACAGAATTAGTGAAAGGAAATGATTAGGATTACGAGTGCGAACGTTAGACAACCACATGGCGATGGTGGACAGGATTTTGTTTGTGACTTATAAAGTCGTTGTTTGTGTGCTGCTTGATGAAGCAGAGAGTTCACCCTTCTGTTTATTTTCTTTTAGGGGCAGATGGCAGCGGAGGACTCAACCCTCCATTGGAGGATTGAGAGCATATTTGGGAGATGGATAACAGTTGTGGTCCAAGGCGTAGATCACATCTTAGGCTACATCCGGTTCGCACGAATGCCCACGTATGACCCTTGGGGCTTAGGATCTCTGCATAGGGTGGGAGTTAGAAGATGACTACTCTGAGTCCTAGGACTTTCTTTTCTTTGTCATGTATCTAGTTTGGGTAGACATGGGCACTCAGATTTCTTTTGTTATGTGTATATGTCAGTCATCATGTCATATGACTATGTTCTAGTTTTCCTTTACTTTGCCTTTCTACGTGTTTACTATTATGCTCTGGGGGTACATTATGTTAAACACTTTCAGATATGCATATGTTATATTTCAGTCAAAATTATCAATTGTATTTACATATTTCTACTCCTTCGAAAACTTAAAACCGTTCCTTTACAATCAAAATAACACCACAACCTTTTCTGCCAAATTATATTAACGCATTATAAGTATTAAAACAAAGCGCAACTTTCAAAATTAAAATTGAGGAAAAAGTTTGTTTTAAAAAAAAATCCATAAAATCCCAATTAAGTTTTCTTAATTTCACAAGATTTTCATAAGTAAATTAATAAAAATCAGTTATGAAATAATTAATTGAATTAAACCTCACATATTTCCATAATAGAAATTAGGGTGTTACACAAAGCACTTTTAAGTATTGTGGTCCAAGGTGCCCCGTGGTCCAATTTTGGTGCCCGTGGTGCATTTTCGGCCCATTGTGCAATTTTCGTGCGAAACTAAGACTTTTCGGTTTTGGTGCATTGTGATCCCTGGTGCCTTCTTATGCATAAAAAACCATAATGCTCAGAGCACTTTTCAGTTTTGAGGTCCGAGGTGCCCTGTGGTCCAATTTTTGTGCCCGTGGTGCATTTTCGGCCCATTGTGCAATTTTTGTGCGAAAATAAGACTTTTGGGTTTCGTATCAGCGATTCCTAGTGCATTCTTATGCATAAAGAACCATAATGCTCGGAACACTTTTCCAATTTGAGGTCCGAGGTGCCCCGTGGTCCAATTTTGGTGCCCGTGGTGCATTTTCGGCCCATTGTACAATTTTCGTGCGTAAATAAGACTTTTGGGATATGGTACCCTGTGATCCCTGGTGCATTCTTATGCACAAAACACCATAATGCTTGGAACACTTTTCAGTTTTGATGTCCATGGTGACTCGTGGTCCAATTTTGTGCCGGTGGTGCATTTTCGGCCATTTGTGCAAATATTCGTGCGAAAATAAGACTTTTGGGTTTTAGTGCCCCATGATCATTGGTGCATTCTTATGCATAAAAAACCATAATGCTCGGAACACTTTTCAGTTTTGAGGACCGCGGTGCCCCGTGGTCCAATTTTGGTGCTAGTGGTCCGTTTCCGGCCATTTGTGCAATTTTTGAGTGAAAATAAGACTTTTGGGTTTTGGTACCCCGTGATCCCTGGTGCATTCTTATGCACAAAACCCCATAATGCTTGGAACACTTTTCAGTTTTGATGTCCATGGTGACTCGTGGTCCAATTTTGGTGCTGGTGGTACATTTTCGGCCATCTATGCAATTTTCGTGCGAAAATAAGACTTTTGGGATTTGGTGCCCCATGATCCTTGGTGCATTCTTATGTCCAAAAAACCATAATGCTCGAAACACATCTCAGTTTTGAGGACCGTGGTGCCCCGTGGTCCAATTTAGGTGCCGGTGGTGCATTTTCCGCCATTTGTGCAATTTTCGTGCGAAAATAAGACTTTTGGGTTTTGGTGCCCCATGATCCTTTGTGCATTCTTATGCATAAAAAACCATAATTCTCAGAGAACTTTTAGTTTTGAGGTCCGAGGTGTCCCGTGGTCCAATTTTGGTGCACGTGGTGCATTTACGGCCCATTGTGCAATTTTCGTGCGAAAATAAGACCTTTTGGTTTTGGTGTCCCGTGATCCTTGGTGCATTCTTATGAATAAGAAACCATAATGCTCAGAACAGTTTTCAGTCTTGAGGTTCGTGGTGCCCCGTGGTCCAATTTTGGTGCCGGGATGCATTTTCGGCCATTTGTGCAATTTCCGTGAGAAAATAAGAATTTTGGGTTTTGGTGTGCTGTGAACCCTGGTGCATTCTTATGCATAAAAAACCATAATGCTTGGAACAGTTTTCAGTCTTGAGGTTCGTGGTGCCCCGTGGTCCAATTTTGGTGTCGGGGGTCCATTTTCGGCCATTTGTGCAATTTTCGTGAGAAAATAAGAATTTTGGGTTTTGGTGCCCTCTAAACCCTGGTGCATTCTTATGCATAAAATAATTCTTGGAACAGTTTTCAGTCTTGAGGTTCGTGGTGCCCCGTGGTCCAATTTTGGTGCCGGGGGTGCATCTTCGGCCATTTGTGCAATTTTCGTGCGAAAGTAAGACTTTTGGGATTTGGTACCCCGTGATCCCTGGTGCATTCTTATCCACAAAACCCCATAATGCTTGGAACACTTTTCAGTTTTGATGTCCATGGTGACTCGTGGTCCAATTTTGGTGCCGGTGGTGCATTTTCGGCCATTTGTGCAATTTTCGTGCGAAATTAAGACTTTTGGGTTTTGATGCCCCACGATCCTTGGTGCATTCTTATGCATAAAAACCATAATGCTCGGAACACTTTTCAGTTTTGAGGACCGCGGTGCCCCGTGGTCCAATTTTGGTGCTAGTGGTGAATTTCCGGCCATTTGTCCAATTTTTGAGTGAAAATAAGTCTTTTGGATTTTGGTACCCCATGATCCCTGGTGCATTCTTATGCACAAAACCCCATAATCCTTGGAACACTTTTCAGTTTTGATGTCCATGGTGACTCGTGGTCCAATTTTGGTGCTGGTGGTGCATTTTCGACCATCTATGCAATTTTCGTGCGAAATAAGACTTTTGGGATTTGGTGCCCCATGATCCTTGGTGCATTCTTATGTACAAAAAACCATAATGCTCGAAACACATTTCAGTTTTAAGGACCGTGGTGCCCCGTGGTCTAATTTTGGTGCCGGTGGTGCATTTTCCTCCATTTGTGCAATTTTCGTGCGAAAATAAGACTTTTGGGTTTTAGTGCCCCATGATCATTGGTGCATTCTTATGCATAGAAAACCATAATGCTCGAAACACTTTTCAGTTTTGAGGACCGCGGTGCCCCGTGGTCCAATTTTGGTGCTAGTGGTGCGTTTCCGGCCATTTGTGCAATTTTTGAGTGAAAATAAGACTTTTGGGTTTTGGTACCCCGTGATCCCTGGTGCATTCTTATGCACAAAACCCCATAATGCTTGGAACACTTTTCAGTTTTGATGTCCATGGTGACTCGTGGTCCAATTTTGGTGCTGGTGGTACATTTTCGACCATCTATGCAATTTTCGTGCGAAAATAAGACTTTTGGGATTTGGTGCCCCAGGATCCTTGGTGCATTCTTATGTCCAAAAAACCATAATGCTCGAAACACATTTCAGTTTCGAGGACCGTGGTGCCCCGTGGTCCAATTTAGGTGCCGGTGGTGCATTTTCGCCATTTGTGCAATTTTCGTGCGAAAATAAGACTTTTGGGTTTTGGTGCCCCATGATCCTTTGTGCACTCTTATGCATAAAAAACCATAATGCTCAGAGAACTTTTAGTTTTGAGGTCCGAGGTGTCCCGTGGTCCAATTTTGGTGCTCGTGGTGCATTTTCGGCCCATTGTGCAATTTTCGTGCGAAAATAAGACCTTTTGGTTTTGGTGCCCCATGATCCTTGGTGCATTCTTATGAATAAGAAACCATAATGCTCGGAACAGTTTTCAGTCTTGAGGTTCGTGGTGCCCCATGGTTCAATTTTGGTGCCGGGGGTGCATTTTCGGCCATTTGTGCAATTTTTGAGTGAAAATAAGTCTTTTGGATTTTGGTACCCCATGATCCCTGGTGCATTCTTATGCACAAAACCCCATAATCCTTGGAACACTTTTCAGTTTTGATGTCCATGGTGACTCGTGGTCCAATTTTGGTGCTGGTGGTGCATTTTCGACCATCTATGCAATTTTCGTGCGAAATAAGACTTTTGGGATTTGGTGCCCCATGATCCTTGGTGCATTCTTATGTACAAAAAACCATAATGCTCGAAACACATTTCAGTTTTAAGGACCGTGGTGCCCCGTGGTCTAATTTTGGTGCCGGTGGTGCATTTTCCTCCATTTGTGCAATTTTCGTGCGAAAATAAGACTTTTGGGTTTTAGTGCCCCATGATCATTGGTGCATTCTTATGCATAGAAAACCATAATGCTCGAAACACTTTTCAGTTTTGAGGACCGCGGTGCCCCGTGGTCCAATTTTGGTGCTAGTGGTGCGTTTCCGGCCATTTGTGCAATTTTTGAGTGAAAATAAGACTTTTGGGTTTTGGTACCCCGTGATCCCTGGTGCATTCTTATGCACAAAACCCCATAATGCTTGGAACACTTTTCAGTTTTGATGTCCATGGTGACTCGTGGTCCAATTTTGGTGCTGGTGGTACATTTTCGACCATCTATGCAATTTTTGTGCGAAAATAAGACTTTTGGGATTTGGTGCCCCAGGATCCTTGGTGCATTCTTATGTCCAAAAAACCATAATGCTCGAAACACATTTCAGTTTCGAGGACCGTGGTGCCCCGTGGTCCAATTTAGGTGCTGGTGGTGCATTTTCCGCCATTAGTGCAATTTTCGTGCGAAAATAAGACTTTTGGGTTTTGGTGCCCCATGATCCTTTGTGCATTCTTATGCATAAAAAACCATAATGCTCAGAGAACTTTTAGTTTTGAGGTCCGAGGTGTCCCGTGGTCCAATTTTGGTGCACGTGGTGCATTTTCGGCCCATTGTGCAATTTTCGTGCGAAAATAAGACCTTTTGGTTTTGGTGCCCCATGATCCTTGGTGCATTCTTATGAATAAGAAACCATAATGCTCGGAACAGTTTTCAGTCTTGAGGTTCGTGGTGCCCCGTGGTTCAATTTTGGTGCCGGGGGTGCATTTTCGGCCATTTGTGCAATTTTCGTGAGAAAATAAGAATTTTGGGTTTTGGTGCCCTCTAAACCCTGGTGCATTCTTATGCATAAAATAATTCTTGGAACAGTTTTCAGTCTTGAGGTTCATGGTGCCCCGTGGTCCAATTTTGGTGCCGGGGATGCATTTTCGGCCATTTGTGCAATTTTCGTGAGAAAATAAGAATTTTGGGTTTTGGAGCCCTCTAAACCCTGGTGCATTGTTATGCATAAAATAATTATTGGAACAGTTTTCAGTCTTGAGATTCGTGGTGCCCCGTGGTCCAATTTTGGTGCCGGGGGTGCATTTTCGGCCATTTGTGCAATTTTCGTGCGAAAATAAGACTTTTGGGAATTGGTACCCCGTGATCCCTGGTGCAGTCTTATCCACAAAACCCCATAATGCTTGGAACACTTTTCAGTTTTGATGTCCATGGTGACTCGTGGTCCAATTTTGGTGCCGGTGGTGCATTTTCGGCCATTTGTGCAATTTTCGTGCGAAATTAAGACTTTTGGGTTTTGATGCCCCACGATCCTTGGTGCATTCTTATGCATAAAAAACCATAATGCTCGGAACACTTCAGTTTTGAGGACCGCGGTGCCTCGTGGTCCAATTTTGGTGCTAGTGGTGCATTTCCGGCCATTTGTGCAATTTTTGAGTGAAAATAAGACTTGTGGGTTTTGGTACCCCGCGATCCCTGGTGCATTCTTATGCACAAAACCCCACAATGCTTGGAACACTTTTCAGTTTTGATGTCCATGGTGACTCGTGGTCCAATTTTGGTGCTAGTGGTGCGTTTCCGGCCATTTGTGCAATTTTTGAGTGAAAATAAGACTTTTGGGTTTTGGTACCCCGTGATCCCTGGTGCATTCTTATGCACAAAACCCCATAATGCTTGGAACACTTTTCAGTTTTGATGTCCATGGTGACTCGTGGTCCAATTTTGGTGCTGGTGGTGCATTTTCGGCCATCTATGCAATTTTCGTGCGAAAATAAGACTTTTGGGATTTGGTGCCCCATGATCCTTGGTGCATTCTTATGTACAAAAAACCATAATGCTCGAAACACATTTCAGTTTTGAGGACCGTGGTGCCCCGTGGTCCAATTTAGGTGCCGGTGGTGCATTTTCCGCCATTTGTGCAATTTTCGTGCGAAAATAAGACTTTTGGGTTTTGGTGCCCCATGATCCTTTGTGCATTCTTGTGCATAAAAAACCATAATTCTCAGAGAACTTTTAGTTTTGAGGTCCGAGGTGTCCCGTGGTCCAATTTTGGTGCACGTGGTGCATTTTCGGCCCATTGTGCAATTTTCGTGCGAAAATAAGACCTTTTGGTTTTGGTGCCCCGTGATCCTTGGTGCATTCTTATGAATAAGAAACCATAATGCTCAGAACAGTTTTCAGTCTTGAGGTTCGTGGTGCCCCGTGGTCCAATTTTGGTGCCGGGGGTGCATTTTCGGCCATTTGTGCAATTTTCGTGAGAAAATAAGAATTTTGGGTTTTGGTGCCCTCTAAACCCTGGTGCATTCTTATGCATAAAATAATTCTTGTAACAGTTTTCAGTCTTGAGGTTCGTGGTGCCCTGTGGTCCAATTTTTGAGCCGGGGGTGCATTTTCGGCCATTTGTACAATTTTCGTGCGAAAATAAGACTTTTGGGATTTGGTACCCCGTGATCCCTGGTGCATTCTTATCCACAAAACCCCATAATGCTTGGAACACTTTTCAGTTTTGATGTCCATGGTGACTCGTGGTCCAATTTTGGTGCCGGTGGTGCATTTTCGGCCATTTGTGCAATTTTCGTGCGAAATTAAGACTTTTGGGTTTTGATGGCCCACGATCCTTGGTGCATTCTTATGCATAAAAAACAATAATGCTCGGAACACTTTTCAGTTTTGAAGACCGCGGTGCCCCGTGGTCCAATTTTGGTGCCGGTGGTGCATTTCCAGCCATTTATGCAATTTTTGTGCGAAAATAAGACTTTTGGGTTTTGGTGCCCCATGATCCTTGGTGCATTCTTATGCATAAAAAACCGTAATTCTCAGAGCACTTTTAGTTTTGAGGTCTGAGGTGTCCCGTGGTCCAATTTTGGTGCACGTGGTCCATTTTCGGCCCATTGTACAATTTTCGTGCGAAAATAGACCTTTTGGTTTTGGTGCCCCGTGATCCTTGGTGCATTCTTATGAATAAGAAACCATAATGCTCAGAACAGTTTGCAGTCTTGAGGTTCGTGGTGCCCCGTGGTGCAATTTTGGTGCTGGGGTGCATTTTCGGCTATTTGTGCAATTTCCGTGAGAAAATAAGAATTTTGGGTTTTGGTGCCCTCTAAACCCTGGTGCATTCTTATGCATAAACTAATTCTTGGAACAGTTTTCAGTCTTGAGGTTCGTGGTGCCCCGTGGTCCAATTTTGGTGCCGGGGGTGCATTTTTGGCCATTTGTGCAATTTTTGTGCGAAAATAAGACTTTTGGGATTTGGTACCCCGTGATCCCTGGTGCATTCTTATCCACAAAAGCCCATAATGCTTGGAACACTTTTCAGTTTTGATGTCCATGGTGAATCGTGGTCCAATTTTGGTGCCGGTGGTGCATTTTCGGCCATTTGTGCAATTTTCATGTGAAATTAAGACTTTTGGGTTTTGATGCCCCACGATCCTTGGTGCATTCTTATGCATAAAAAACCATAATGCTCGGAACACTTTTCAGTTTTGAGGACCGCGGTGCCCCGTGGTCCAATTTTGGTGCTGGTGGTGCATTTCCGGCCATTTGTGCAATTTTTTAGTGAAAATAAGACTTTTGGGTTTTGGTACCCCGTGATCCCTTGTGCATTCTTATGCACAAAACCCCATAATTCTTGGAACACTTTTCAGTTTTGATGTCCATGGTGACTCGTGGTCCAATTTTGGTGCTGGTGGTACATTTTCGGCCATCTATGCAATTTTCGTGCGAAAATAAGACTTTTGGAATTTGGTGCCCCAGGATCCTTGGTGCATTCTTATGTCCAAAAAACCATAATGCTCGAAACACATTTCAGTTTTGAGGACCGTGGTGCCCCGTGGTCCAATTTAGGTGCCGGTGGTGCATTTTCCGCCATTTGTGCAATTTTCGTGCGAAAATAAGACTTTTGGGTTTTGGTGCCCCATGATCCTTGGTGCATTCTTATGCATAAAAAACCATAATGCTCGGAACACTTTTCAGTTTTGAGGACCGCGGTGCCCCGTGGTCCAATTTTGGTGCTAGTGGTGCATTTCCGGCCATTTGTGCAATTTTTGAGTGAAAATAAGACTTTTGGGTTTTGGTACCCCGTGATCCCTTGTGCATTCTTATGCACAAAACCCCATAATGCTTGGAACAGTTTTCAATTTTGATGTCCATGGTGACTCGTGGTCCAATTTTGGTGCTGGTGGTGCATTTTCGGCCATCTATGCAATTTTCGTGCGAAAATAAGACTTTTGGGATTTGGTGCCCTGTGAACCCTGTTGCATTCTTATGCATAAAAAATCATAATGCTCGGAGCACTTTTTAGTTTTAAGGTCGAGGTGTCCCGTGGTCCAATTTTGGTGCACGTGGTGCATTTTCAGCCCACTGTGCAATTTTCGTGCGAAAATAAGACTTTTTGCTTCTGGTTCCCTGTGATCCTTGGCGATGCATAAAAAACCATAATGCTCGAAATGGTTTTCAGTCCTGAGGTTTGTGGTGCCCCGTGGTCCAACTTTGGTGTCGGGGATGCATTTTCGGCCATTTCTGCAATTTTCGTTCGAAAATAAGACTTTTGGATTTTGTTACCCCGTGATCCTTGGTGCTTTCTTATGAAAACAAACCCCATAATGCTTGGAACACTTTTCAGTTTTGATGTCCATGGTCACTCGTGGTCCAATTTTGGTGCCGATGGTGTATTTTCGGTCATTTGTGCAATTTTCGTGCGAAAATAAGACTTTTGGGTTTTGGTGCCCGATGATCCTTGGTGCATTCTTATGCATAAAAAACCATAATGCTCGGAACACTTTTCAGTTTTGGGGTTCATGGTGCCCCGTGGTCCAATTTTGGTTCCGGTGTTGCATTTTCGTCCATTTGTGAAATTTTTGTGCGAAAATGAGGCTTTTGGGTTTTGGTGCCCTGTGATCCCTGGTGTATTCTTATGCATAAAATATCATAATGCTTGCAGCACTTTTCAATTTTGAGGTCTGTGGTGCCTCGTGGTCCAATTTTGGTGCCGGTGGTGCATTTTCGGCCAATTGTGCAATTTTCGTGCGAAAATAAGACTTTTGGGTTTTGGTGCCCTGTGATCCTTGGTGCATTCTTATGCATAAAAACCCATAATGCTTGGAACAGTTTTCAGTCTTGAGATTCGTCGTTCCTGGTGGTCCAATTTTGGTGCCAAGGGTGCATTTTCGGCCCATTATGTAATTTTCGTGCGAAAATAAGACTTTTGGATTTTGGTGCCCCGTGATCCCTAGTGCATTCTTAAGCATAAAAAACCATAATTTTGGAACACTTTTCAGTTTTGAGGTTCGTGGTGCCCCGTGGTCCAATTTTGGTTCCGGTGGTGCATTTTCGTCCATTTGTGAAATTTTCTTACAAAAGTAAGGCTTTTGGGTTTTGGTGCCCTATGATCCCTGGTGTATTCTTATGCATAAAAAATCATAATGCTTGGAGCACTTTTCATTTTTGAGGTTTGTGGTGCCTCGTGGTCCAATTTTGGTACCGGGGGTGCATTTTCCGCCATTTGAGCAATTTTCGTGCGAAAATACTTTTGGGTTTTGGTGCCCCGTGATCCCTGGTGCATTCTTACGCATAAAAGAATATAATGCTCAGAGCACTTTTCAGTTTTGAGGTCCTAGGTGCACCGTGGTCCAATTTTTGTGCACGTGGTGCATTTTCGGCCCTTAGTGCAATTTTCGGAACACTTTTCAGTTTTGATGTTCGTGGTGCCCCGTGGTCCAATTTTTGTGCTGGTAATGCATTTTCGGCCATTTGTGCAATTGACGTGCGAATTAAGACTTTTGGGTTTTGGTGTCCCGTGATCCCTGGTGCATTACTATGCAGAAAAAACCATAATCCTCGGAACACTTTTCAGTTTTGAGATTAGTGGTGTCCCGTGGTCCAATTTTGGTGTCGGTGGTGCATTTTCGGCCATTTGTGCAATTTTCATCCCAAAATAAGACTTTTGGGTTTTGGTGCCCCGTGATCCCCGGTGCATTCTTATCCATCAAAAACCATAATGCTTGGAGTACTTTTCAGTTTTGAGGTCCGTGGTGCCCCGCAGTCAAATTTTGGTGCCGGTGGTACATTTTCGGCCATTTGTGCAATTTTCGTGCGAAAATAAGACTTTTGGGTTTTGGTGCACCGTGATCCATGGAGCATTCTATTGCATAAAAAACCATAATGCTCAGAGAACTTTTAAGTTTTGAGGTTCGAGGTACCACGTGGTCCAATTTTGGTGCCCGTGGTGCATTTTCGGCCCATTGTGAAATTTCATGCCAAAATAAGACTTTTGGGTTTTGGTGCCTCGTGATCCTGGTGCATTCTAATGCGTAAAAAAAATATAATGCTCAGAGAACTTTTAAGTTTTGAGGTCTGAGGTGCCTCGTGGTCCAATTTTGGTCCCCGTGATGCATTTTCGGCCCATTGTGCAATTTTTGTTCAAAAATAAGACTTTTTTGTTTTGGTGCCCCGTGATCCTTGGTGGATTCTTATGCATAAAAAACCATAATGCTTAGAACACTTTTCATTTTGGAGGTTTGTGGTGCCCCCTTTGTCCAGTTTTGGTGCCGGTGGTGCATTTTCGGCCATTTATATAATTTTCGTGCGAAAATAAGACTTTTTGGTTTTGGTGCCCCGTGATCCCTGGTGGATTCTTAAGCATAAAAAACCATAATGCTCAGAACACTTTTCAGTTTTGAGGTTCGTGGTGCCCCGTGGTCCAATTTTGGTGCCGGTGGTGCATTTTCGGCCATTTGTATAATTTTCGTGCGAAAATAAGACTTTTGGGTTTTGGTGCCCCGTGATTCCTGGTGCATTCTAATGCATAAAAAGCCATAATACTTTTCAGAACTTTTAAGTTTTCAGGTCCGAGGTGCCTCATGGTCCAATTTTGTGCCTGTGGTGCATTTTCGGTCCACTGTGGAATTTTTGTGCGAAAATAAGACTTTTGGCTTTTGGTGCCCCGTGATCCCTAGTGCGTTGTTATGCAGAAAAACCATAATGCTCATAACACGTTTCAGTTTTGAGGTTCGTGGTGCCCCGTGGTCCAATTTTGGTGCCGGTGGTGCATTTTCGGGCATTTATGAAATTTTCGTGCAAAAATAAGACATTTGGGTTTTGGTTTCCCGCGATTCCTGGTGCATTCTAATGCATAAAAAACCATAATTCTTAGACAACTTTTAAGTTTTGAGGTCTGAGGTGCCTCGTGCTTAAATTTTGGTGCCCGTGGTGCATTTTCGGCCCATTGTGAATTTTTGTGCGAAAATAAGACTTTTGGGTTTTGGTGCCCCATGATCCCCTGTGCTTTCTTATGCAGAAAAAACCAAATAATGCTTGGAACACTTTTCAGTTTTGAGGTTCGTGGAGCCCGGTGGTTCCATTTTGGTGCTGGTGGTGCATTTTCGGCCATGTGTGGAATTTTCATGCGAAAATAAGACTTTTGGGTTTTGGTGCCCTGTGAACCCTGGTGCATTCTTATGCATAAAAAACCATAATGCTCGGAACACTTTTCAGTTTTGAGGTCGGTGGTGCCCCGTGGTTCAATTTTGGTGCCGGTGGTGCATTTCCGGCCATTTATGCAATTTTCGTGCGAAAATAAGACTTTTTGGTTTTGGTGCCCCATGATCCTTGGTGCATTCTTATGCATAAAAAATCACAATGCTCAGAACAGTTTTCAGTCTTGAGGTTTGTGGTGTCCCATGGTCCAATTTTGGTGCCTGGTGTGCATTTTCGGCCATTTGTGCAATTTTCGTGCGAAAATAAGACTTTTGGGTTTTGGTGCCCCGTGATCCTTGGTGCATTCTTATGCATAAAAAACCATAATTCTCGAAGCACTTTTAAGTATTGTGGTCCGAGGTGCCCCGTGGTCCAATTTTGGTGCCCATGGTGCATTTTCGGCCCATTGTGCAATTTTCGTGCGAAAATAAGAATTTTGGGTTTTGGTGTGCCATGATCCCTGGTGCATTCTTATGCATAAAAAACCACAATGCTCGGAACACTTTTCAGTTTTGAGGTCGGTGGTGCCCCATGGTCCAATTTGGTGCCGGTGGTGCATTTCCGGCCATTTATGCAATTTTCGTGCGAAAATAAGACTTTTTGGTTTTGGTGCCCCATGATCCTTGGTGCATTCTTATGCATAAAAAATCACAATGCTCATAACAGATTTTAGTCTTGAGGTTCGTGGTGCCCCATGGTCCAATTTTGGTGCCTGGTGTGCATTTTCGGCCATTTGTGCAATTTTCGTACGAAAATAAGACTTTTGGGTTTTGGTGCCCCGTGATCCTTGGTGCATTCTTATGCATAAAAAACCATAATTCTCGAAGCACTTTTAAGTATTGTGGTCCGAGGTGCCCCGTGGTCCAATTTTGGTGCCCATGGTGCATTTTCGGCCCATTGTGCAATTTTCGTGCGAAAATAAGAATTTTGGGTTTTGGTGTGCCATGATCCCTGGTGCATTCTTATGCATAAAAAACCATAATGCTCGGAACACTTTTCAGTTTTGAGGTCGGTGGTGCCCCGTGGTCCAATTTTGGTGCCGGTGGTGCATTTCCGGCCATTTATGCAATTTTCGTGCGAAAATAAGACTTTTTAGTTTTGGTGCCCCGTGATCCTTGGTGCATTCTTATTCATAAAAAATCACAATGCTCAGAACAGTTTTCAGTCTCGAGGTTCGTGGTGCCCCATGGTCCAATTTTGGTGCCTGGTGTGCATTTTCGGCCATTTATGCAATTTTCGTGTGAAAATAAGACTTTTGGGTTTGGGTGCCCCGTGATCCTTGGTGCATTCTTATGCATGAAAAATCATAATTCTCGAAGCACTTTTAAGTATTGTGGTCCGAGGTGCCCCGTGGTCCAATTTTGGTGCCCGTGGTGCATTTTCGGCCCATTGTGCAATTTTCGTGCGAAAATAAGAATTTTGGGTTTTGGTGTGCCATGATCCCTGGTGCATTCTTATGCATAAGAAACCATAATGCTCGGAACACTTTTTAGTTTTGAAGTCCGTGGTGCCCCGTGGTGGAATTTTGGTGCCGGTGCTACATTTTCAGCCTTTTCTGAAATATTCGTGCGAAAATAAGAATTTTGGGTTTTGGTGCCCCGTGATCCCTAGTGCATTCTTATGCATAAAAAACCATAATGCTCGGAACACTTTTCAGTTTTGAGTTCTGTGGTGCCCCGGGGTCCAATTTTGGTGCCGATGGTGAATTTTCGACCATTTGTGAAATTTTCGTGCGAAAATAAGACTTTTAGGTTTTGCTGCCGTGTGATCCTTCGTGCATTCTTATGCATAAAAACCCATAATTCTCGGAACACTTTTCAGTTTTGAAGTCCGTGGTGCCCCGTGGTCCAATTTTGGTGCCGATGCTACATTTTCGGCCTTTTGTGAAATTTTCGTGCGAAAATAAGACTTTTGGGTTTTGGCGCCCCATGATCCTTGGTGCATTCTTATGCATAAAAAACCATAATCCTCGGATCACTTTTAAGTTTTGAGGTCTGAGGTGCCCCGTGGTCCAATTTTGGTGACGATGGTGCATATTTGGCCATTTGTGCGATTTTCTTGCGAAAATATCACTTTTGTGTTTTTGTGCCCCGTGATCCCTGGTGCATTCTAATACATAAAAAACCATAATGCTTGGAGGAATTTTCAGTTTTGAGGTCTGTGGTGCCCCGTCGTCCAATTTTGGTGCCTGTGGTTCATTTTCGGCCATTTGTGAAATTTTCGTCCGAAAATAAGACTTTTGGGTTTTAGTGCCCCGTGATCCATGGTGCATTGTTATGCATAAAAAACCATAATGCTAGGTGAACTTTCAAGTTTCGAGGTCTGAGGAGTCCCGTGGTACATTCTTATGCATAAAAAACCATAATACTTGGAACACTTTTCAGTTTAGAGGTTCGTGGTGCCCCGGGGTCCAATTTTGGTGCCGGTAGTGCATTTTCGGCCATTTGTGTAATTTTCGTGCGAAAATAAGACTTTTGGGTTTTGGTGCCCCATGATCCTTGGTGCATTCTTATGCATAAAAAACCATAATGCTCGGAGAACTTTTAAGTTTTGAGGTCCAAGGTGCCCTGTGGTCCAATTTTAGTGCCCGTGGTTCATTTTCGACCCATTGTGCAATTTTCGTGCGAAAAGAAGACTTTTGGGTTTCTTATGCATCAAAACCATAATGCTCATACCACTTTTCAGTTTTGAGGTCCGAGGTGCCCCGTGGTCCAATTTTGGTGCCCATGGTGCATTTTTGGCCTATTGTGCAATTTTCGTGCGAAAATAAGACTTTTGGGTTTTGGTGCCCCGTATCCCTGGTGCATTCTTATGCATAAAAAACCATAATGCTTGGAACACTTTTTAGTTTAGAGGTTCGTGGTGCCCGTGGTCCAATTTGGGTGCTAGTGGTGCATTTTCGGCCATTTGTAATTTTCGTGCGAAAATAAGACTTTTGGGTTTTGGTACCCCATGATCCTTGGTGCATTCTTATGCATAAAAAACCATAATGCTCGTAGCACTTTTTATTTTTGAGGTCCGAGGTGTCCCGTGGTCCAATTTTGGTGAACGTGGTGCATTTTCGGCCCATTGTGCAATTTTCGTGCGAAAATAAGACTTTTTAGTTTTGGTCCCCCGTGATCCTTGGTGCAATCTTATGCATAAAACCCTGTAATGCTCGGAACAATTTTCAGACTTGAGGTTCGTGGTGCCCCGTGGTCCAATTTTGGTGTCGGGGGTGCATTTTCGGCCATTTGTGCAATTTTTGAGCGAAAATAAGACTTTTGGGTTTTGGTTCCCCGTGATCCATGGTGCATTCTTATGCATAAAAAACCATAATTCTCAAAGAACTTTTAAGTATTGAGGTCCGAGGTGTCCCGTGGTCCAATTTTGGTGCCCGTGGTGCATTTTCGGCCCATTGTGCAATTTTCGTGCGAAAATTAGACTTTTGGGTTTTTGTGCCCCGTGATCCCTAGTGCATTCTTATGCATAAAAAACCATAATGCTTGGAACACTTTTCAATTTAGAGGTCCGTGGTGCCCCGTGGTCCAATTTTGGCGCCGGTGGTGCATATTCGGCCATTTGTGCATTTTTCTTGCAAAAATATCACTTTTGGGTTTTGGTGCCCCGTGATCCCTAGTGCATTCTAATGCATAAAAAACCATAATGCTTGGAGGAATTTTCAGTTTTGAGGTCCGTGGTGCCCCGTGGTCCAATTTTGGTGCCTGTGGTGCATTTTCGGCCATTTGTGAAATTTTCATGCAAAAATCAGACTTTTGGGTTTTGGTGCCCCGTGATCCATGGTGCATTGTTATGCATAAAAAACCATAATGCTCGGTGAACTTTTAAATTTCAAGGTCTAAGGTGCCCCGTGGTCAAATTTTGGTGCCCGTGGTGCATTTTCGGCCCATTATGCAATTTTCGTACGAAAATAAGACTTTTGTGTTTTGGTGCCCCGTGATCCCTGGTGCATTCTTATGCATAAAAAACCATAATGCTTGGAACACTTTTCAATTTAGAGGTTCGTGGTGCCCCGGGGTCCAATTTTGGTGCCGATGGTGCATTTTCGGTCATTTGTGTAATTTTCGTGCGAAAATAAGACTTTTGGGTTTTGGTGCCCCATGATCCTTGGTGCATTCTTATGCATAAAAAACCATAATGCTCGGAGCACTTTTCAGTTTTGAGGTCCGTGATGTCCCGTGGTCCAATTTTGGTGCCGGTTGTCCATTTTCGGCCATTTGTGCAATTTTTGTGCGAAAATAAGGCTTTTGGGTTTTGGTGCCCCGTGATCCTTGGTGATTCTTATGCATAAAAAACCATAATGCTCGGAACAGTTTTCAGTCTTGAGATTCGTGGTGCCCGATGGTCCAATTTTTGTGCAGGGGGTGCATTCTCGGCCATTTGTGCAATTTTCGTGCGAAAATAAGACTTTTGGGGGATACCAGAATCCCAACCCGAACAACAACAACAACAACTTGGAGTGCTATAGGTGTGGATGACCACATCTAGCAAGGAACTGCAACCAGTCACAAGTTGTTATCTGTAACAACTGCGGGAAAATGGGGCACGCAACTAAGAACTGTTGGGCTGCTCTGAGGATCACCAGAGGGGCCGAAAATGCGCTGAAGGACAATCAAGGGAGACCAAGGGTAGCTGCGAAGGTATTTGCTATGAGTGGCTCCAAGGTCACTGCATCTGATGACCTAATCCAAGGTTAGTAAATTTTGGGGACGAAATTTCTATAAGGGTGGGAGAGTTGTAACACCCTGAAAATTTTGACTCAGTTATATATATATACATATATATATATATATATATATATATATATATATATATATATATATATAATTCTCTGTAAGTAACTCTCTGAAATTAATTTTCTACAATTAATTCTCTGTAGTTACTTTCTTGTGTTTTTGTTTGTAAGTTGCTATAAAATTCTCGTGATTGAATTGTCTATGTTGTGTATTTATTTATTTAATTGTGCAGTAATTAATTGAGCTGAGATTAATTACTAGTAGTAAAAAATTTATAATATCTATTGCTATGCACTAATTAATCTATTGTTTGCAGATTGGTTTTAAGTATTTTAAATATATTAAATTCTAGTAACTTGCACACCAAGTTACCTCTTATAAAGTTTATCAGTAAATAATTTCTTTACAGAGGAAATTTTATTTGAGCCACTAGAAAAGTTTTTATTACTAGAAGTTTTATAAAATTAATTAGATGTTTGAAATTAAGTTTTAAAATTTTAAAACACACCTCTTTACGATTACACAGTATAAAATTACACCGTGTAAATTAAATTGAGTAACCAAAGTCCCTAATCCTAAGCTAATGACACAACATTACATGCAAAGCCTAAACTAATGACACCTAAGCTAATGCATACATGCATGTCATCTATGATCAACACCTAAGCATCACTAAGACAACACCTAATCCCATGCACTTAACCTAAGCTTGACACCTAGCTACCCAAAACCCCACGGCCAAACCCAACAACACAACACTAATCTCACTTTCTCTCACTCACCTAAACACCAAACTTAATCTCCAAGTTTTGAACAAGAAAAAAAAATCCTCTCATCTCTCTCTTTTCTTCTCTTGGCCGAGAGCTAGAGGAAGGCAAGGGAGGCCATTGAAGAGCTTGGTGGTTGCATGCAAAGCTTGGATCATCACCAACACATCCTCTAGTTCTCATTTCCACTTTCACCTCTTCTCCTTTTCGGTTGAATTTCAACACTAGGTAAGGGGAACTCTCTTGTGGATTCTTTGTTTTCTTTTTCTGTTGAGAATATGGTTAAGGGCTGGGGGCCTTAACTATAGCATCCATGCATGCCTCCATTGATAAGAATTGTGATGTGTTTGAATTGTTTGTTGAATTGAAATTGGATGGGTAGTGTTGAATTCTCTTTGGCATTAGTTGTGAGCCTTTGCATATGGGGAGTAAATTCAGTTTTCACCTTGTAATTGGAATGAAAATGGCCCAGGAAACAAGTGAGGTCATGTACCATTTTCTCAAAATGGTTTGATCAAGTTTTCTTTAAAAATGTTAACTAAAATTCGTTGGCAGTGGCTGTATTTTCGTTTAGTGTGGAACAGCCCTCACTGTTTTGCCATTTTTGAAAGATCTAACAGTTAGTTTTTTGTTAAATTTGTTTTGAATCAAAATAGACACAAAATAAAACAACTTTTTTGTTGATACCTTTGAAAAATAATTTCATCTTGGGGTTCATCCATGGCTCGAAATTGGACTGTCCTGTTTTGGGGTTTCACTGGAACAGGGCTCGGTTTTTGTTAAAATTCTCCCTGTGTACTTAATGTTTTTGAAATATAATTAAACCTTTAAAAACTAGACACAATAATATTTTTAACCATGTAAATTAAAAAAATTACCAAGCACAATTTATAAATTAATTTTTCAAAAAGAAACAGAACAAGGGTTTAGGACCCTGTTTTGAGTCAAAAATTGTAGGCTGTTAGGAATATTTTTACTGGGAACAATAGAAAATAAATTTGGAAGCAAGAAATACCTTTTTGGAAAGATAAAGATGTTAGATTTAAACTGTAAAATTTTTCATTTAATTTAGCTTTGGGAAGTGGGAGAAATTTACATTTCTTTGAGCTATGTTCAGTGAGCACTCAAAATCCAGGGCTGCTGACTTAGAAATTTTTTTATAAAATTTTATAGATGTTTATTTTATAAGTGGGATACCTTTCTGTAAACTAGATTTCAAGAACTTTGATTTCATATTAAAAAAATTTCAATTCCGAGGTCATTTGCTACAATCAGTGAGAGCTCACATTCAGTATTGCCAAAGAGAAATCTGTCTTTTTAGTCAATTGTGTTACCATATGTGTGTTATTTTGAATTGTGGCAATTATAATTATTAATTGTAATTTTGTAAGGCAGTGGATATGTAATATCCATTGACCTATTCTATTTTGGGTTTAAGTCCCAAAAATGTGAATCTTGGGTACTTAATCTTTGAAAGTGTGGTTTTGTGTGCTTTTATGATACAGTCCTTTGGACTGTAGGTTGAACTTTGTGACAAAATTTTTTGTCTGTGTGATGTGTTCACAAGACTCGGGCGCGAGTACTTGTGAGGACTAGAACTATGTTCTAGTGTTTTTGGCTAGACTGCCATGTAACAGATAAATGAAACTTGAACAGTGAGCACAATTAATTAGACTAAAAGATTTATTTTATTTTTATTAAATAGAAATTAATTAACGAACTCTTTATTTTATACATTGGACATAGAAAGAATTTAGGACCTTGGTGTGGATGAATCAATGGTAAGTTATTAATTATTAAAAATTATAGAAATTAATGAGAGGGTGAGGCACAAATAAAACTTAACAAGATTTTGTTACATGTTGTGAATCATGTTGATTTCTGAGAGTCGTGCAATGGAACTGCGTGTGCGCGATGATTCGTGGGAACTGCAAGATGAAAAGAGAGTCACGCGGAGTGTTCTAGCTATGAGAATAACAAAGAGAGGGGGAGTTCGAAAGATGTGTCATGACGTAATGTGACGGTCACCCATAGAAAGGTGATGGAGGCAAGTGTCCTCATACATATGATTTTTGAGCAGAGACGGGGTCTCAGGCTCAGCGTCTATTCGACCGTCCAGTACCATGTGCAGCGGAACCCCACTGTGACGAGGAAGAATAATCCTTGTGAGGAGAGTTGTGGAGGAGTCAGTCCTCCGAGTATTGGATGATCACAGTTGGTACCTGGGAGATGATCGTAAGGCAAATTGACCTTGGAGGGTAACACACTGAGTTGTGACGATAGATCACATAGCTGACTCAGCCACCCTGCAAAAATATGAGACATCATCGGTTGGTGAGAGCCAACCATAGTACCATGGTTAGAGGTGTACTCCCAACAGTCATCCAACTCAATTGTGTAAGACCACTAAGTTCTGGAAGTTCCAGTGGCAACTGGCCAGTAAGAAAGGATTTACAGAATTAGTGAAAGGAAATGATTAGGATTACGAGTGTGAACGTTACACAACCACATGGCGATGGTGGACAGGATTTTGTTTATGACTTGTAAAGTCGTTGTTTGTGTGCTGCTTGATGAAGCAGAGAGTTCACCCTTCTGTTTATTTTCTTTTAGGGGCAGATGGCAGCGGAGGACTCAACCCTCCATTGGAGGAATGAGAGCATATTTGGGAGATGGATAACAGTTGTGGTCCAGGGCGTAGATCACATCTTGGGCTACATCCGGTTCGCACGAATGCCCACGTATGACCCTTGGGGCTTAGGATCTCTGCATAGGGTGGGAGTTAGAAGATGACTACTCTAAGTCCTAGGACTTTCTTTTCTTTGTCTTGTATCTAGTTGGGGTAGACATAGGCACTCAGATTTCTTTTGTTATGTGTATATGTCAGTCATCATGTCATATGACTATGTTCTAGTTTTCCCGTACTTTGCCTTTCTACGTGTTTACTATTATGCTCTGGGGGTACATTATGTTAAACACTTTCAAATATGCATATGTTATGTTTTAGTCAAAATTATCAATTGTATTTACATATTTCTACTCCTTTGAAAACTTAAAACCGTTCCTTTACAATCAAAATAACGCCACAACCTTTTCTGCCAAATTATATTAACGCATTATAAGTATTAAAACAAAGCACAACTTTCAAAATTAAAATTGAGGAAAAAGTTTGTTTTAAAAAAAAATATCCATAAAATCCCAATTAAGTTTTCTTAATTTCACTAGATTTTCGTAAGTAAATTAATAAAAATGTGTTATGAAATAATTAATTGAATTAAACCTTGCATATTTCCATAATAGAAATTAGGGTGTTATAGGGAGCACTTTTAAGTATTGTGGTCTGAGGTGCCCCGTGGTCCAATTTTGGTGCCCGTGGTGCATTTTCGGCCCATTGTGCAATTTTCGTGTGAAAATAAAACTTTTGGGTTTTGGTTCACCGTGATCCTTGGTGCATTCTTATGCCTAAAAAACCATAATGCTCAGAGCACTTTTCAGTTTTGCGGTTCGAGGTGCCCTGTGGCCAATTTTTGTGCCCGTGGTGCATTTTCGGCCCATTATGCAATTTTCGTGCGAAAATAAGACTTTTGGGTTTTGGTACCCCATGATCCTTGGTGCATTCTTATGCATAAAAAACAATAATGCTCGGAGCACTTTTTATTTTTGAGGTCCAACGTGTCCCGTGGTCCAATTTTGGTGAACCTGGTGCATTTTCGGCCCATTGTGCAATTTTCGTGCGAAAATAAGACTTTTTAGTTTTGGTCCCCCGTGATCCTTGGTGCAATCTTATGCATAAAACCCTGTAATGCTCGGAACAGTTTTCAGACTTGAGGTTCATGGTGCCCCGTGGTCCAATTTTGGTGTCGGGGGTGCATTTTCGGCCATTTGTGCAATTTTTGAGCGAAAATAAGACTTTTGGGTTTTGGTTCCCCGTGATCCATGGTGCATTCTTATGCATAAAAAACCATAATGCTCAAAGAACTTTTAAGTATTGAGGTCCGAGGTGTCCCGTGGTCCAATTTTGGTGCCTGTGGTGTATTTTCGGCTCATTGTGCAATTTTCGTCTTTTGGGTTTTGGTGCCCCGTGATCCTTGGTGCATTCTTATGCATAAAAAACCATAATTCTTGAAACACTTTTCAGTTTGGACGTCCGTGGTGCCCCGTGGTCCAATTTTGGTGTAAGGGGTGCATTTTCGGCCAATTGTGTAATATTCGAGCGAAAATAAGACTTTTGGGTTATGGTGCCCTGTGAACCCTGGTGCATTCTTATGCATAAAAAACCATAATGCTTGGAAAAATTTTCAATTTTGAGGTCTGAGACGCCCCATGGTCAAATTTTGGTGCCTGTGGTGCATTTTCGGCCATTTATGAAATTTTCGTGCGAAAATTAGACTTTTGGGTTTTGGTGCCTCGAAATCCCTGGTGCATTCTTATGCATAAAAAACCATAATGTTCATAGCACTTTTCAGTTTTAAGGTCCGAGGTGCACCGTAGTCCAATTTTGGTGCCCATGGTGCATTTTCAGCCCGTTGTACAATTTTCGTGCGAAAATAAGACTTTTGGGTTTTGGTGCCCCATAATCCGTGGTGCATTCTTATGCATAAAAAACCATAATGTTCGCAGCACTTTTCAGTTTGAAGGTCCGAGGTGCACCGTAGTCCTATTTTGGTGCCCATGGTGCATTTTCGGCCTGTTGTGCAATTTTCGTGCGAAAATAAGACTTTTTGGTTTTGGTGCCCCATGATCCCTGGTGCATTCTTATGCATAAAAAACCATAATGCTCAGAACACTTTTCAGTTTTGAGGTCCGTGGTGCGCCGTGGTCCAATTTTGGTGCCCGTGGTGCATTTTCGGCCATTTGTGCCATTTTTGTGCAAAAATTATACTTTTGGGTCTTGGTGCCCCTTGATCCTTCATACATTCTTATGCATAAAAAACCATAATGCTCGGAACACTTTTTAGCCTTGAGGTTCTTGGTGCCCCGTGGTCCAATTTTGGTGCCGAGGGTTGATTTTCGGCGATTTGTGCAATTTTCATGCGAAAATAAGACTTTTCGATTTTTGTGCCCCGTGATCCCTGGAGCATTCTTATGCATAAAAAACCATCATCTTAGAACACTTTTCAGTTTTGAGGTCCGAGGTGCCCCGTGGTCCAATTTTGGTGCCCGTGTTGCATTTTCGGCCCATTGTGGACTTTTCGTGCGAAAATAAGTCTTTTGGATTTTGGTGCCCTGTGATCCCTAGTGCATTCTTATGCATAAAAAACAATAATACTCGGAGCACTTTTAAGTTTTGAGGTCTGAGGTGCCCCGTGGTCCAATTTTGGTGCCCGTGATGCATTTTCGGCCCATTGTGCAATTTTCGTACAAAAATAAGACTTTTGGGTTTTGGTATCCTGTGATCCCTGGTGCATTCTTATGCATAAAAACCCATAATCCTCGGAATACTTTTCAGTTTTGAGGTCCGAGGTGCCCCGTGGTCCAATTTTGGTGCCCGTGATGCATTTTTGGCCCATTGTGCAATTTTAGTACGAAAATAGGACTTTTGGGTTTTGGAGCCCCGTGATCCCTGGTGCATTCTTATGCATAAAAGACAATAATGCTTGGAGCACTTTTCAGTTTTGAGGTCCGTGGTGCCCACTTATCCAATTTTGGTGCAGGTGGTGCATTTTCGGTCATTTGTGCAATTTTCATGTGATAATAAGACTTTTGGGTTTTGGTGCCTTGTGAACCCTGATGCTTTCTTATGCATAAAAAACAATAATGCTCATAGCAATTTTCAGTTTTGAGGTCCTAGGTGCCCCGTGGTCCAATTTTGGTGCCCGTGGTGCATTTTCGGCCCGTTATGCAATTTTCGTGCAAAATTAAGACTTTTGGGTTTTGGTGCCCCGTGATCCTTGATGCATTCTTATGCATAAAAAACCATAATTCTCAGAACACTTTTCAGTCTTGCGGTTCGTGGTGCTCCGTGGTCCAATTTTGGTGCCGGGTGTGCATTTTCGGCGACTTGTGCAATATTCGAGCGAAAATAAGACTTTTGGGGTTTGGTGCCCCGTGATCCCTGGTGCATTCGTATGCATTAAAAGCCATAATGCTCATAGCACTTTTCAGTTTTGAGGTTCGAGGTGCCCTGTGGTCCAATTTTGGTGCCCGTGGTGCATTTCCGGCCCATTGTGCAATTTTCATACGAAAATAAGACTTTTGGGTTTTGGTGCCCGTTATCTCTAGTGCATTCTTATGCATAGAAAACCATAGTACTCGGAGCACTTTTAAGTTTTGAGGTCCGAGGTGCCCCGTGGTCCAATTTTGGTGCCCGTGATGCATTTTCGTCCCATTGTACAATTTTCGTGCGAAAATAAGACTTTTGGGTTTTGGTACCCTATATCCCTGGTGCATTCTTATGCATAAAAAACCATAATGCTCGGAGCACTTTTAAGTTTTGAGGTCCGAGGTGACCCGTGTCCAATTTTGGTGCCCGTGGTGCATTTTCGGCCCATTGTGCAATTTTTGTGAGAAAATAAGACTTTTGGGTTTTGGTGCCCCGTGATCCCTGGTGCATTCTTATGTATAAAAAACCATAATGCTTGGAGCACTTTTCAGTTTTGAGGTCCGTGGTGCCCCATGGTCCGTGCTACATTTTCTCCCCATTGTGAATTTTTCCTGCGAAAATAAGCCTTTAGGGTTTTGGTGCCCCGTGATCCCTGGTGCATTCTTATGCATAAAAAACCATAATGCTCGGAACAGTTTTTAGTCTTGAGATTCGTGGTGCCCGGTGGTCGAATTTTGGTGTCGGTGGTACATTTTCTGCCATTTGTGCAATTTTCGTGCGAAAATAAGACTTTTCGGTTTTTGTGCCCTATGAACCCTGGTGCATTCTTATGCATAAAAAATCATAATGCTCATAGCACTTTTCATTTTTGACGTCCGAGGTGCCCCGTGGTACAATTTTGGTGCCCGTGGTGCATTTTCGGCCCGTTATGCAATTTTCTTGCAAAATTAAGACTTTTGGGTTTTGGTGCCCTGTGATCCGTGGTGCATTCTTATGAATAAAAAACCATAATGCTTGGAACACTTTTCAGTTTTAAGGCCCTTGGTCCAATTTTGGTGCTCGTGGTGCATTTTCGGCCCATTATGCAATTTTTGTGCGAAAATAAGACTTTTGGGTTTTGGTGCCCCTGATCCTTGGTGCGTTTTCATGCGTAAAAAACCATAATGCTCGGAACACTTTTTAGTTTTGAGGTTCGTGGTACCCCGTGGTCGAATTTGGGGGCCGGTGGTGCATTTTCGGCCATTTGTGCAATCTTCGTGCGAAAATAGCACTTTTGGGTTTTGGAGCCCCGTGATCCCTGGTGCATTCTTATGCATAAGAAACCATAATGCTTGCAGCACTTGTCAGTTTTGAGGTCCGTGGTGCCCAGTGGTCCAATTTTGGTGCCGGTGGTGCATTTTCGGTCATTTGTGCAATTTTCATGCGAAAATAAGACTTTTGGGTTTTGGTGCCTTGTGAATCCTGCTGCTTTCTTATGCATAAAAACAATAATGCTCATAGCAATTTTCAGTTTTTACGTCCGAGGTGTCCAATGGTCCAATTTTGGTGCCCGTGGTGCATTTTCGGCGATTTGTGCAATTTTTGTGCGAAAATAATACTTTTGGGTTTTGGTGCCCCATAATCCCTTGTGCATTCTTATGCATAAAAAACCAGAATCCTCAAACACTTTTCAGTTTTGAGGTCCAAGGTGCCCCGTAGTCCAGTTTTGGGGCCCGTGGTGCATTTTCGGGGCATTGTGCAATTTTTGTGCGAAAATAAGACTTTTGGGTTTTGGTACCCCGTGATCCCTGGTGCGTTCTTATGCGTAAAAAACCATAATGTTCAAAACAATTTTCAATTTTGAGATCGTGGTGCCCCGTGGTCCAATTTTGGGGCCAGTGGTTCATTTTCGGCCATTTGTGAAATTTTCACGCGAAAATAAGACTTTTGGATTTTGGTGCCCCGTGATCCCTGGTGCATTCTTATGCATAAAAAACCATAACGCTCATAGCACTTTTAAGTTTTGAGGTCTGAGGTGCCCCGTAGTCCAATTTTGGTGCCCGTGGTGCATTTTCGGCCTGTTATGCATTTTTGGTGCAAAATTAAGACTGTTGGGTTTTGGTGCCCCGTGATCCCTGGTGCATTCTTATGAATAAAAAACCATAATGCTTGGAACACTTTTCACTTTTGAGGCCCGTGGTGCCCCGTGGTCCAAATTTGGTGTCGGTGGTGCATTTTCGGCCATTTGTGAAATTTTTGTGCGAAAATAAGAATTTTGGTGCCCCGCGATCCCTGGTGCATTCTTATGCATAAAAAGCAATAATGCTCGGAGCACTTTTAAGTTTTGAGGTCCGAGGTGTCCCGTGGTCCAATTTTGGTGCCCGTTGTGCATTTTCGGCACATTGTGCAATTTTCATACGAAAATAAGAGTTTTGGGTTTTGGTGCCCCGTGATCCCTGGAGCATTCTTATGCATAAAAAACCATAATGCTCGGAGCACTTTTATGTATTGAGGTACGAGGTGCCCCGTGGTCGAACTTTGGTGCACGTGGTGCATTTTCGGCCCATTGTGTAACTTTCGTGCGAAAATAAGACTTTTGGGTTTTCGTGCCCGTGATCCCTGATGCATTCTTATGCATTAAAAACCATAATTCTCAAAGTACTTTTCAGTTTTGAGGTCCGAGGTGCCCCGTGGTCCAATTTTGGTGCCCGGGGTGTATTTTCGGCCCATTGGGTAATTTTTGTGCGAAAATAAGACTTTTGGGTTTTGGAGCCCCGTGATCCCTGGTGCATTCTTATACATAAAAAACAATAATGCTCGGAGCACTTTTAAGTTTTGAGGTCCGAGGTGTCCCGTGGTCCAATTTTGGTGCCCGTGGTGCATTTTCGGCCCGTTATGCATTTTTCGTGCAAAATTAAGACTGTTGGATTTTGGTGCCCCGTGATCCCTGGTGCATTCTTATGAATGAAAAACCATAATGCTTCGAACACTTTTCACTTTTGAGGCCCGTGGTGCCCCGTGGTCCAATTTTGGTGCCGATGGTGCAGTTTCGGCAATTTGTGAAATTTTTGTGCGAAAATAAGACTTTTGGTGCCCCGTGATCCCTGGTGCATTCTTATGCATAAAAAACAATAATGCTCGGAGCACTTTTAAGTTTTGAGGTCCGAGGTGTCCCTTGGTCCAATTTTGGTGCCCATTGTGCATTTTCGGCACATTGTGCAATTTTCATGCGAAAATAAGACTTTTGGGTTTTGGTGTCCTGTGATCCCTGGAGCATTCTTATGCATAAAAAACTATAATGCTTGGAGCATTTTTATGTATTGAGGTCCGAGGTGCCCCGTGGTCGAACTTTGGTGCACGTGGTGCATTTTCGGCACATTGTGCAACTTTCGTGCGAAAATAACACTTTTGGGTTTTGGTGCCCCGTGATCTCTGGTGCATTCTTATGCATTAAAAACCATACCGCTCGAAGTACTTTTCAGTTTTGAGGTTCGAGGTGCCTCGTGGTCATATTTTTGTGCCCAGGGTGTATTTTCGGCCCATTGGGTAATTTTTGTGCGAAAATAAGACTTTTGGGTTTTGGAGCCCTGTGATCCCTTGTGCATTCTTATGCACAAAAAACCATAATGCTCGGAGCACTTTTCAGTTTTGAGATCCGAGGTGCCCCGTGGTCCAATTTTGGTGCTCGTGGTTCATTTTCGGCACATTGTTCAATTTTTGTGCAAAAATAAGAATTCTGGGATTTGGTGCCCCGTGATCGCTGGTGCATTCTTAAGCATAAAAAACCATAATGCTTAGAGCACTTTTAAGTTTTGAGGTCCCAGGTGCCCTGTAGTCCAATTTTGGTACCCGTGGTGCATTTTCGTCCCATTATGCAATTTTCGTGCGAAAATAAGACTTCTAGGTTTTGGTGCCCCGCGATCCTTGTAGCATTCTTATGCATAAAATACCATAATGCTCAGAACATTTTTCAGTCTTGAGGTTCGTGGTGCCCCGTGGTCCCATTTTGGTGTAGGGGGTGCATTTTCGGCCATTTGTGCAATTTTCGTGCGAAAATAAGACTTTTGGATTTTGGTGCCCCGTGATCCCTGGTGCATTCTTATGCATAAAAAACCTTAATGCTCAGAGCGCTTTTAAGTTTTCAGGTCCAAGGTGCCACGTGGTCCAATTTTGGTGCCACTTATGCATTTTCGGCCATTTGTGCAATTTTCGTGCGAAAATAAGACTTTTGGGTTTAGGTGCCTCATGATCCCTAGTGCATTCTTATGCAGAAAAAACCATAATTCTCCTAACACTTTTCCATTTTGAGGTCTATGGTGCTCCGTGGTCCAATTTTGGTGCCGGTAATGAATTTCGGCCATTTGTGCAATTTTCGTTGGAAAATAAGACTTTTGGGTTTTGGTGACCCGTGATCCCTGGTGCATTCTTATGAATAAAAAACCATAATGCTTGGAAAACTTTTCAGTTTTGAGGTCCGTGGTGCCCCGTGGTCCAATTTTGGTGCCGGTGGTGCATTTTCGGCAATTTGTGAAATTTTCGTGCGAAAATAAGACTTTTGGTGCCCCGTGATCCCTGGTGCATTCTTATGCATAAAAAACATTAATGCTCGAAGCACTTTTTGAAATGTAGAGATTCACACTAGAAGGGGGGGTTGAATAATGTGTAAGTTATATTTAAAAAAAAAAACTTTTCGCAAAGATGGAGATAAAATATCTTAGGTTTCACAAGGGACTTGTAAAACACAAGATCACAGGTATCGTCCAATAGTTAAAATGATAGTTTAGTGAAACTGCGTTTTCTTGTTAATTGTCCAGGTGTAAATAAGAGATTTTCATAAATAGGATATAAAGAACCTTGTGCGCAAAGTGTGAAGAAATAACTTAAGAGAATAGCAAGTAAGCTCGAAAGCAATAGAGTAAAAACACTTGGTTTATACTGGTTCACTCAACCTGAAATACGTCCAGTTCTCCTTCAAAGACTTTGAAGGGTTCCACTAATCAAGTTCTGATTACAAACAAGTATTATATACCCTGCCACTCCTGGCTACAAGTATTCTCTAGGCCACTTCTGGCACACCTTTAATCTCCCCCTAAGATTAAAGAACACCCAAGTATTCTTTGTCACTAAGCCACTCCTAGCTTTCAAAACAGAAACTATTTGAGTACAAGTTAAATAAACAGCTCTCACAGAGAGGATATTACAATAAAAACTCAATTACACAGAATAACTTAGCAAAGATAAGTAGATTGCTCTTTTCGCACAAGTGTAGGTCGTCCAATCGATTCGGCAGAGTTACAGCTCTTCTAAAAACTTGAAAATTTCTCTCTACAAAATGTGAGCTTATTCCTCTATTTATAGGCAGCTTGGTGAAGATATCCGTTGTGGGATCTATGCCTTTGCCAATAACCGTTCTCTCACAATCATATAACCGTTGCTACGTGTCAGCTTGGGGTGGAGAGATGGAGGAGACAACAGTACATGCAATGCCTCCACTACTTGTACGGTTTCTGCAAACAGAGGCTTTTCTGCCCCCTGTGGTACACTTCTCGAATATTCAAATGAAATGTCATATTAGAAAAGAGAGGGAATAATAGAACATTTCAGAGAATCATCATCGAAAAGCATAAGTGTACTTCTACTCAATTATGGACGCATTATATAACTGTTTGCTAGAGAGGGATGATGTAAGATATATATGCGTTGGACGCAGTGTTTACACCCTGGTTTTCTCAATGCATTTGGACGCATGTTTTATAATCAGTGTATTGGACGCTGAATTTTACACTTAACAAAAATAGTTGCTCATTGGACGTACTGTACACATAGAAACATAATGATTGAGTTTAAGAAATACAATACCATTGAGGCATTGGACGGCGTAGAACTTATAAAACTCAAACATAGATCATTAGATACTTCAAAATTTAACTTTATTTGTTATCATCAAAATCGAAGTTTGAGGGGTTGGACATCGTCCAAAGTCTTAGATTCTAACAATCTCCCCCTTTTTTATGATGACAAATAATACTAAATTTTGATGTGTGCAAATATATAATCATATTAAAGAATATCAGAGGAGATGATTGAATGATTATTTTATGCCAGTGTATGTTGACAGGGTGAGAAAGGTATGGAATGAAGTACTCCCCCTGAGTTCAACATTTCTCATGTATTTAATAAAGCAATATATATCAGATAACACTGCATGATAAGAATGTATCAGAGACGATAGTTATCAGAGTGAAAAGCATATCAAGAACACCTCATATGTATTCAATGAACAGCCACAGCGGTTTCACAGAGTAGTGTAACAACAAAAAAATACTCTATGACATCAAAAATTCCAATTTCTCCCCCTTTGTCATCAACAAAATAAAAAAAGGTTTGAAAGATGGAAAAATGATTTGACCATCATGGTCACCTAGGGCTGTTGAGGTGGATCTTGTGGTGGTGGTGGTGGTTGTTCTGGTGGTGCTTGAGGAGGTGGTGTAGGGTGGTTAACAGGTGGTTGTTGTTGAGGTATGGGTTGAATAGGAGGAACCTGATGAATAACAGTGCCAATGAGGTTAGCAGCAGTGGATTGAATTTGATTTACCAACATCTGTGAGAGGTGCATGAATTGATCAGTAATAGCATTCTGCAACATTAATCGGTGTTGTGCGGCTTCTGCTTGTTGTCTTTCCTGAAAGGCACGAAGAGTAGCTTTGGTTTCCAATTGTTGTTGTCTTAGAGCCTGTTGAACAATCTCGTTCACTCTGTCCTCAGAGACTCCTTGAGGTTCGACAAAGTGCAAGGGAATAATAGCCCTTGGACTTGAAGACCCTGTAGGAATCATTTGTCTGGTTCCAGAGTGTGCTTCATTGGACGCACAAATAATTGGTTGGCTTGTGGCAACCTCTAGAGTAGGCTTTTCAGCAGTGGACTCCTTTGGTTGTGGCACTTCAGTCTCAGCCATATGTTGCAAAGCTTTATCTTTGGACATGCCAGATTGGACTGTTTGTTCCTCATGAGAGATGACAAAGTGTTCCACGTCCACCTGTACCTCAGACTGTAAGTCCAAATGAATGAGCATATTAGTGACTTTTGCAGAGGCTTCATCCAATTCTGCTTGTGTTATTGTTAGTTTGGCAATCAGCTCAGCTTTTTCTTTAGTAGCAATTCCAGCTTGCTCATTTTCAATTTCCACCAGGTGAGCTTGGTCAGCTTGTACTGCTCGTTCATGTTCCAAGCGAGCTTGTTCAGCTCGTTCTCTTTCAGCTTGCTCTTGTAAAGCTCTTTCTTCTTCAGCCTTTTGAAGATCATGAAGCCTTTGAACTTCGTGTACAAATTCAGAGCGGTCAAGACTTCTAAGGTCATATACTTTGTTGCTTCTGATGATTGGTAGTGTCCTTAAAACTTCTAGAAAATCATCATTATTAGTCAGAAAGCACGCAAAGGTATCAGAGAAATGACATGTCTTGACTGGACACAGGACTTCAAGTCCTTCTGGAGGATGAAAGAAGGAATCCTTGGAGCATCCAGAGGTTGAGGCTTCCTGAGTGTCTGCCCACACAATTTGACGCCAGAAGATCATGGTGTCAAAAGTGCCTAGGGGCCTTGTTAGCTTTCCAGTCTTATCAAAAAGGTGATTCCAGGTATGTGAGGAAGATGAGAGTTGAACCTTTCCATCTCTACTAGGCATCTCTGTGCCATAGTACTTAAACCCTTTCTTCTTTCCAGCATCATATAGAGGTAGTCTAGGACATACCTTATCAAGTACAAACTTGATATCCGTGGAATGTCTGATGCGGAGGTTGGGTGGATAAGAAACAGTCTGGTCTTGAATGTACATTTGTTGGAGCAGTTTGCCAAGATCGTCATAATCACTGGGCTGAAAGTTGAGCACTAGAGTTCCAAGTGGTAGTGGAAGAAATTTTGTGATGGGAGTCCAGATGTGAACATCTTTGACCCATTGCACCTCTGGACGCTGGTTTGCCTTGGATGGGTCCAGACTTTCTTTAATGGCTAATTGCAGTTCAGCATCCAATTCATCAAGATTGCTGGGAGATGACTTCTTTGTTGCTGGCTTCCTCTTCCTTTGAGTCTTGCCCTTTTGTTCAGCCATAGTTTTAGCAATATTTGATGCAATTTCAACCTCTGGCTCAGGAGGTACATCTTCAGCTGGACGCACCCTTTGTTAAGTACTAGTTGGACATGTATAAGGTCGTTCCATCCGAACCAGGTTTGGATAAGATTCTCTCGTCCAAGTTGGTGGAGGATTGCTGATAATGGTTCCTTCTGGTAATAAAGCAAATTCAGTAGATTGAGGATGCACATAGTCATACATCGTCCATTTAGGTGCAGATACTGAAGTCAGACTCCTCTCCAGTGGTCCCTGTTGAGCTCTCCAAATAACATCACTTTTCTTACAATAGTTCTGTTCATTCCTTGTAAGGAATGCAACAGGAAACCTTTCCTTGTCTTCTTCTTCTTTTGTCTTCCCCTTTGGTGGAATCGTCCATTGAGGCCATGCATCTCTCCAAGCATCCGTTGGATGCACAAATCTTGATAAGTTTAATTTGAGAGTTGGACGTTGTGCTGATGTGACTGTTGAAGCAACTGTTGGAGTAGGTTGTGGAGCACTTGTAGATTCGTTCTCAGTGTCTTGAGAGGTGGGGAGTTTAATCGGAACTTTCCTTGGCCTTGCTGCCTGAGTTTTTACTCGTCTAGGTACTTTAGTAGGAAAGACTGTGGCACCAGTTTTGGGTGCATCAGATACCTTTTGTTTCTTTTGCTATGCAAACTCCACCTCTTGAGCTTTTCTTTTAATCTGGAAAATGGGCATTTGATCCTCGTCATCGGAGTTGTCAAGCATTTTCAATTTGCGAACTCTAGATTTTTCTGATGCAAGCTTCACTAGAGCAGTCTTTGGACACAGCTCATCCTGTTTTGGTTTGGACGGAGCAGTCCTTGGACGCTTCTCAGCAGGTGGACTGGACGGAGCAGGATCAGCATGTCTTTTCTTGGTCCTTCTTTCTTTTTCTACATCTTCTTCATGCTATTGCTAGATGTGTCTTGTTACTTTCCTGCTTCCTTGTTCCTTCATCAACCGTTTGATCTTTCTTCCAAGACCAAGAAGATCAATTTCTTCTTCATCATCATTTGAAATGAGTCTGCTTTGTTCATGACGTTTCTTATTTATACTGTCCTCGTCCAAATCCCTTAGGACCTTTGCTGTGAGCTTTATCATCATTGGCTTGATGTTTGATTCAACAAATTTCTGCTGTGTTGCAACTATTGCTCCTTTCTTCACAATGTTTTCATGATCATCTTCGTCCAACTCATCAAAGAAACATTGGTATACTTTCTGATCCCAGAGGATCTTATTTAGCAGTGCGGCATAGAAGATGTCATCATTTCCACCAATAGTTTTCATCATTCGTAGAATATTGATGTAAATGGTGTGAGGTAGGTTGAATGGGATACCTTCCATTAGATGAAATATCACGAACTTGTGTAAGTCTGTGACTGAGTCCTTAGACCCAGCTTTGTGTAAAATGCTCTTGTTGCACACTTGCTGCCATATCTTTGCTTCTTCACATAGATTCTTGTACTCAATCTTGGATGAATCCGTAGACTTGTTCTTGCACAGTACCTTTCCAACGTAGTTTCCATATTGCTTCGCCCACTCTGACTTGTACTGATTTTGTTCCTTGATACAGCGAGTGACTTTGGCTATAGATTCAGTAGACAAAATCACTTCTCGTCCAAGCATAGTGGACACGAGTTCCCTTGAGTTTTGGAATCTTGCGTTCCTCCAGAACATTCTAATCAGTTCTGGAAATATCTTCTGGTTTTCGTTGAAGTATTCTCTGATTCCGCATTTTAGAAGACTTTCATCGAGATTCAAACCTAACTTTTCTAGTTTTCCAATGTCGAAGAAGTGCTCAACATGAACAGTGGCAGAACCTTGAGACACTATAGTGGTTTCAGGGTAGGTATGAATATCAAGTTTGAAGTTGCTTGAGTTTGCAGAGTTCATCATGATGATAAAGGTTTGATTTTTAGGTTTTGCAGATAGTGTTTAGGTTTTCTGAGAGAGAGAAGAGGAGAATGCTGGAGGTAGAAGATAATTTCGGAGAAAGGAAATTTGGTAAAGTAATTTTCTGAGTGAATTTGTCAGTTTAAGTATAGGCTCTGTTTGGAGAACACGAAATGGTTTTAGGCTTTTGTGAATATTTGAAATGGAGGTTATGCCATAAGACCCGCCATGATGAGACGTGCTGAGGATATGGGTAACTGTGTACAGTTATTAACAACTAGGTGACTCAGCATAGGGCATTAATTCACAATTACACAAAACGAAACCGTTTTGGCAATTAAAACAATGTTAAATAGAAAAAAAAATGTCGTCCAGTCATTGGACTTAACTGTAGCATATGCAGTGCACGTGCATGTCAAAGTTACCTTTGGACGACATGTCCATTGGATGCTGTTTGTCAAATTGGACGCTACATATGGATTTTAATCATTCTTTTACAAGAACCATGCCAAGTCTATTCCTCAGAAGGACGACTAGCTTGTCTTCAGTAAAGGGTTTTGTAAATATATCAGCTAGCTGATTATCTGTGGTTACAAAATGTAATTCCACAGTACCCTCTGAACATGATCTCTTATAAAGTGATGTTTAATTTCTATATGTTTTTCCCTTGAATGCAATATTGGGTTTTTAGAAAGATCAATTACAACTTTGCTATCATAGAAGATAGGAATGTTACTCTCATATATGCTGTAGTCCTCAAGTTGATGCTTGATCCATAGGATTTGAGAGCAGCACTTTGCAGCTGAAATATACTCTGCTTCAGTGGTGGATAGTGCAATTGTTCCTTGTTTCTTGCATATCTAGGAGACTAAGTTTCCACCAATGAAGTGACATCCTCCACTAGTGCTTTTTCTTTCAATTCTGTCTCCAGCATAGTCAGTATCACAGTATCTAACTAATCTGAAATCCTTCTGCCTTTTGAAATGTAGACCAAGATTAGTTGTTCCAACAAGATATCGAAAGATTCTTTTAACAGCAGTTAAGTGAACTTCCCTTGGGTCAAATTGGAATCTGCCACATAAGCATACGCTGAACATGATGTCAGGTCTGGATGCTGTGGGGTATAGGAGTGACCCTATCATTCCTCTGTATAGGGTGTTGTCCACCTTCTTTGAACCATCGTCCAGTCCAAGTACTGTTGTTGGGTGCATAGGAGTTTTCATTGGCTTTTCATCGTCCATTTTGAACTTCTTGAGAAGCTCCTTAACATACTTGGTCTGATGTATGTACATGCCTTTATCAGTTTGGTTGATTTGCAATCCAAGGAAGAATTTTAGTTCTCCCATCATGCTCATCTCGAATTCTGTTTGCATTAACTTAGCAAATTCTTCACAAAGAGATTTGTTAGTAGCACCAAATATGATATCATCAACATATACTTGAGCAATAATGAAATTAGAAGAATAATCTTTGCGAAATAGTGTAGTGTCTACTTTTCCTCTTGAGAAACCATTTTCTAAAAGAAATGAGCTTAGTTTTTCATACCAAGCTCTCGGTGCTTGTTTTAGTCCATATAATGCTCTGTTAAGTTTGAAAACATGATTAGGAAAAGCATCACTCTCAAACCCTGGGGGTTGCTCCACATAGACTTCTTCTTTTATCAGTCCATTGAGGAATGCATTTTTTACGTCCATTTGATATAGCTTCATATTGCTATGAGCAGCAAATGATAGTAAAATGCGAATTGCCTCTAGACGTGCAACAGGTGCATAAGTTTCAATATAATCTATACCTTCTTGTTGTGAGGAACCTTTGGCTACCAGTCTGGCTTTGTTTCTCACAACATTACCTGTTTCGTCCAATTTGTTTCTGAACACCCATTTAGCTCCTACGGCTTCTTTGTTATTAGGGAGTTCTACAAGTTTCCAGACATCGTTCTTTTGAAATTGGTCAAGTTCATCTTGCATTTCTTTGACCCAGCTTTCATCTTCCAAAACATCGTCCACAGTCTTAGGTTCTATCTGTGATATGAGTGTTGTGTGACCTTGTTGTTGAAGTGAAGATCTGGTTCTGACTCTATCCTTTGGATCACCAATGATTTGGTCTTATGGATGATGCTTCTTCATTTTCCAGTTGCGTCCAGTTGGTTCCGTTTGTTCTTATGTTGGACCATCCAGGGAAACATTGGACTCTTCAACTGTGACATCACTGTTGGCCGTGTCTAATGATTTCCTTGCATCGTCCAGCCTGAGTTCTGCAAATGATTCATCTAGCTCTGATAATTTCTTATCAGGCTTAGTGTCATTGAACTTCACATGGATAGCTTCTTCAACAACTAAGGTTCTAGAATTATAAACTCTATATGCCTTTGAAGTTTCAGAATATCCAAGCAATATTCCTTCATCACACTTAGAATCAAATTTTCCCAAGTTATCCTTAGTGTTCAGAATGAAGCATTGACATCCAAATGGATGGAACTAGGATATGTTGGGTCTTCTCCCTTTCCACAATTCATATGGAGTCTTTTTAAAGATTGGCCTGATATAGATTCTGTTTTATAAATAACAAGCAGTATTCACTGCTTCAGCCCAAAAGTGTTTAGGGGTTGAATTATCATTCAACATGGTTCTGGCCATCTCTTGGAGTGACCTGTTCTTCCTCTTAACAACACCATTCTGTTGTGGTGTTCTGGGTGTTGAGAAGTTGTGAAGGATACCATTTTCTTCACTGAACCTTTAAAAACTTTCGTTTTCAAATTCTCCCCCATGATCACTTCGGATCGAAATAATGCATACTCCTTTTTCATTTTGAATTCTTTTGCAGAAGTTATAGAAGGCCTTAAAAGACCCATCTTTGTGAGATAGGAACATGACCCATGTCCATCTAGTATAGTCATCCACTACAATTAATCCGTACCTCTTACCACCTACAAAGGCTGTTATTGTGGGTCCAAACAGGTCAATATGTAACAGCTCAAGAGGTCTAGAAGTGGAAACAATGTTTTTACTTTGAAAAGAATTTTTACTTGTGTTCCCTTTCTGACAGGCTTCACAAAGAAGATCATCTTTATATGACATACTTGGTAATCCTCTCATGAGGTTGTGCCTATTAAGCTTTGAGATTAATTTCAAGCTGGCATGCCCAAGTCTTTTATGCCATAGCCAATGATTTTCTTTAACTGAAACTAAGCATGAAACATTTTGACTTGATAGTTCCCCAAGTTTAATCTTGTAGAGATTACCTTGCCTCTTTGTAGTAAAGAGAAGGGATCCATCAGAGTTCTTGACTATACATTCACCTTTGTTAAAGGCAACATCATATCCACTATCATATAATTGACTTATGCTAAGTAGATTGTGCTTGAGACCTTTAACATAAAGAACATTATCAATACAGGGATAGGCTGGTATACCAATCTTACCCACGCCAGCTATCATCCCTTTCTGATTCCCTCCGAAAGTGACTGTCCCACCAGTCTTGGGTTGGAGGCTTTGGAACATACACCTTTCTCCTATCATGTGATGCGAGCACCCACTGTCCAGGTACCATGACTGGAGTTTCTTTCCTGCTGTTAAGCATGTCTGCAACAGGAACAATTTTATCCTTAGGTACCCAGATTGACTTGGGTCATTTCTTGTTAGTTTGAAGGGCACTGGACGCTCCCCTCTTAGGCAGGTGTCTGCATTTGGACGTTATATGTCCAGGTTTCCCACAAAAGTAACACACATCTGCATCTTCGTCATGAATATATTTCTTTCCCTTATATCCATGCCCTGACCTGTCATTTGGTCTCCTACAACCTTCACATTTTAAAAGCATCTTAAGGTTGTCAGATCCCTTGACAAAGTTGGACAGATCCTTCATTAGGCTATCAATCTCTTCATGAAGTTTTACAACATCATGTGGTTGACCTCTTAAGGAAGTATCTGCATCAACTTTCAGAAGCTTCTCAACTAGCCTTTTGTTTTCTGCTTTGAGAGTTCGAATCTCTATGGAAAGATTTATTTCTCTAGTCCTTGAATCCTCATAGGATTTATAGGCTCGAGCAGTATCATTCCAGAGAGTTCATCTATCCTCATTTAAGGCTTCATGTTCTTTTGAGAGCTCTGTTAACTTTTTCTGTAAATCTTTCTTTTCACTTTCAAGTTGTTTGAGACTATTTTCTAAAACTTCTTTTTATTTTGAAAGTGACTTGGACGATTTTTTCAAGGTTTTGTAGGCCTTTGACAGAATAGAAGAGTTTGAAAGCAAATCATGATAAGCTTCTTGAAGTGAATTTAGATCATTAAAGTTTACCTCATCTTCTTCTTCTGGTTCTGAAGAATCTGATGTAGTGTCTGCCATCAGACATATGTGTGCTTCCTCTTCCTCTTCATCGTCTGATGATGAGTCATCGTCTAGATCTTCCCATATGGACATCAGAACCTTTTTGCCCTTCTTTTTGTTGAAGCTTTTCTTCTTCTTGTCCTTACTGTTGTCTAGATCTGGGCATTCTGATTTGAAGTGTCCGGGAATTTTGCATTCGTAGCATACGATTGGACTCTTCTCCTTCTTTTCTTTGAGACCTTTCTTGTTTTGGTTTCTCCATCTGGATCCACCTTTCTTCTTCCACATAGAGTGGATTCTCTTGGATATTAAGGATAGCTCATCATCCTCGTCTGAGTCATCATCTTCATATTGCTCGTCTGATGATGCTTTAGCTTGAATGGTTTTGGACGATGATGCTTTCTTTGGCTTCTGGACGTTGAGTGCTAGAGACTTGCTTTTCTTGCCATCACCATCTTGTTGCAGTTCTAGCTCGTGCACCTTAAGGATTCCCACAAGCTCTTCTAAGGACATGTCATCCAGTCCTTTGGTTGCTCTCAAGGTTGTAACCTGTGGTCTCCATTGCCTAGGCAAACTCCTCAGAATTTTGCCAATATGTTCATAGTTATTGTAATCTTTACCATGTGCTCTAAGTTCATTTAGTATGGTTTGAAATCGTCTAAACATACTTTGTATGTCCTCATTTCCTTCCATACTAAACAATTCATATTGACGAGTAAGAAGGCTAAGTTTGTTACGTTTTACCTGGGTGGAACCCTCATACGTTAACGCAAAAGTGTCCCACATTTGTTTTGCGCTTTTGAAACTGTGCACTTTGTTGTATTCTTGTTCAGATAGTGCACACATGATGATATTTCTGGCTCTGGAGTTGAGATGAAATCTTTGTTTCTGCTCCTCCGTCCATCTAGCCTTTGGGATCTCATTGAGACTCTCATCAACTGGAATGTAGTCGCCCATCTCCACAATGTCCTACATATCAATATGACAGGATTCAAAGAATGCTATCATTCTTTGCTTCCAATAATCATATTTGACACCCTTGAAGAGTGGTGGTCTGTTCACAGCTTGTCCCTCATTTTCCATCTTTCTTAGAATAAGGTTTCCTCTGTACTGCCAAGTACTCAACCCGAGAGGCCGAGCTCTGATGCCAATTGAAATGTAGAGATTCACACTAGAAGGGGGGTTGAAAAATGTGTAAGTTATATTATTAAAAAAAAACTTTTCGCAAAGATGGAGATAAAATATCTTAGGTTTCACAAGGGACTTGTAAAACACAAGATCACAGGTACCGTCTAATAGTTAAAATGACAGTTTAGTGAAACTACGTTTTCTTGTTAATCGTCCAGGCGTAAATAAGAGATTTTTGTAAATAGGATATAAAGAACCTTGTGCGCAAAGTGTGAAGAAATAACTTAAGAGAATAGCAAGTAAGCTTGAAAGCGATAGAGTAAAAATACTTGGTTTATACTGGTTCACTCAACCTGAGCTACGTCCAGTTCTCCTTCAAAAACTTTGAAGGGTTCCACTAATCAAGTTCTGATTACAAACAAGTATTAAATACCCTGCCACTCCTGGCTACAAGTATTCTCTAAGCCACTTTTGGCACACCTTTAATCTCCCCCTAAGATTAAAGAACACCCAAGTATTCTTATTCACTAAGCCACTCCTGGCTTTCTAAACAGAACTATTTAAGTACAAGTTAAATAAACAGCTCTCACAGAGAGGATATTACAATAAAAACTCAATTACACAGAATAACTTAGCAAAGCTAAGTAGATTGCTCTTTTCGCACAAGTGTAGGTCATCTAATCGATTTGGCAGAGTTACAGCTCTTCTAAAAACTTGAAAAATTCTCTCCTCAAAACATGAGCTTGTTCCTCTATTTATAGGCAGCTTGGTGAAGATATCCGTTGTGGGATCTATGCCTTTGCCAATAACCGTTCTCTCACAATCATATGACCGTTGCTACGTGTCAGCTTGGGGTGGAGAGATGGAGGAGACAACAGTACATGCAGTGCCTCCACTACTTGAACGATTTCTGTAGAGAGAGGCTTTTCTGCCCCCTGTGGTACACTTTTCGAATATTCAAATGAAATGTCACATTAGAAAAGAGAGGGAATAATAGAACATTTCAGAGAATCATCATCGAAAAGCATAAGTGTACTTCTACTCAATTATGGATGCATTATATAACTGTTTGCTAGAGAGGGATGATGTAAGTTATATATGCGTTGGACGCTTCCTTGAATGGACGCAGTGTTTACACACTGGTTTTCTCAATGCATTTGGACGCATGTTTTATAATCAGTGTATTGGACGCTGAATTTTACACTTCACAAAAATAGGTGCTCATTGGACGTACTGTACACATAGAAACATAATGATTGAGTTTAAGAAATACAATACCATTGAGGCATTGGACGGCGTAGAACCTATAAAACTCAAACATAGATCATTAAATACTTCAAAATTTAACTTTATATGTTCTCATCAAAATCGAAGTTTGAGGGGTTAGACATCGTCCAAAGTCTTAGATTCTAATACTTTTAAGTTTTGAGGTCCGATGTGCCCCGTGGTCCAATTTTGGTGCCCGTGATGCATTTTCATGCGAAAATAAGACTTTTGGGTTTTGGAGCCCCGTGATCCCTGGTGCATTCTTATGCATAAAAAACCATAATGCTTGGAGCACTTTTCAGTTTTGAGGTCCGTGGTGCCCCACGGTCCAATTTTGGTGCCAGTGGTGCATTTTCGGCCATTTGTGCAATTTTTGTGCGAAAATAAGACTTTTTGGTTTTCGTACCCTGTGAACCCTGCTGCTTTCTTATGCATAAAAAACAATAATGCTCATAGCAATTTTCAGTTTTGAGGTCCGAGGTGCCCCATGGTCCAATTTTGGTGCTCGTGGTGCATTTTCGGCCATTTGTGAATTTTTTGTGCGAAAATAATACTTTTGGGTTTTGGTGCCCCTTGATCCTTCGTGCATTCTTACGCATAAAAAACCATAATGCTCAAAACATGTTTCAGCCTTCAGGTTCGTGGTGCCCCGTGGTCCAATTTTGGTGCCCGTGGTTCATTTTCGGAGATTTGTGCAATTTTCGTGCGAAAATAAGACTTTTGCGTTTTGGTGCCCCGTGATCCTTGGTGCATTCTTATGCATACAAAACCATAATGCTCGAACACTTTTCAGTTTTGAGGTCCGAGGTGCCCCGTGGTCCAATTTTGGTGCCCGTGGTGCATTTTCGTCCCATTATGTAATTTTCGTGCGGAAATAAGACTTTTGGGTTTTGGTGCCCCCGTGATCCCTGGTGCATTCTTATGCATAAAAACCCATAATGCTTGGAACACTTTTAAGTTTTGAGGTCCGTGGTTCCTCGTGGTCCAATTTTGGTGCCAGTGGCGCATTTTCGACCATTTGTGCAATTTTCGTGCGAAAATAAGACTTTTAGGTGTTGGTGCCCCGTGATCCTTGAAGCATTCTTATGCATAAAAAACCATAATGCTTGGACCACTTTTCAGTTTTGAGGTTTGTGGTGCCCCGCGGTCCAATTTTTGTGCCGGTAATGCATTTCCGGCCATTTGTGCAAATTTCGTGCGAAAATAAGGCTTTTGGGTTTTGGTGCCCTATGGTCCCTGGTGCATTCTTATGCATAAAAAACCATAAAGCTCGGAGCACTTTTCAATTTTGAGGTCCGAGGTGCCCCGTGGTCCAATTTTGGTGCCTGTTGTGCATTTTTGGCCCATTGTTCAACTTTCGTCGAAAATAAGAATTTTTAGTTTTGGTGCCCCGTGATCCCTGGTACATTCTTATGCATAAAAAACCATAATGCTTAGAGCACTTTCAATTTTGGTACCCGTGGTGCATTTTCGTCCCATTGTGCAATTTTCGTGCAAAAATAAGACTTTTGGGTTTTGGTGCCCCGTGATCCTTGGTGCATTCTCGTGCATAAAATACCATAATGCTTGGAACACTTTTCAGTCTTGAGGTTCGTGGTGCCCCGTGGTCCCATTTTGGTGCCAGGGGTGCATTTCGGCCTTTTGTGCAATTTTTGTGCGAAATAAGACTTTTGGGTTTTGGTACCCCGTCATCCCTGGCGCATTCTTATGCAGAAAAAACCATAATTCTTGGAGCACTTTTCAGTTTTGAGGTCTGTGGTGCCCCGTGGTCCAATTTTGGTGCCCGTGGTGCATTTTCGGCCCATTGTTCAAATTTCGTGCAAAAATAAGAATTTTTGGTTTTGGTGCCCCGTGATCCCTAGTGCATTCTTATGCATGAAAAACCATAATGCTCAAACCAATTTTAAGTTTTGAGGTCCATGGTTCCTCGCGGTCCAATTTTGGTGACGGTGGTTCATTTTCGACCATTTGTTCAATTTTGGTGCGAAAATAAGACTTTTGGGTGTTGGTGCCCCGTGATCCTTGGTGCATTCTTATGCATAAAAAACCATAATGCTTGGAGCACTTTTCAGTTTCGAGGTTTGTGGTGCCCCGTGGTACAATTTTGGTGCCGGTAATGCATTTTCGGCCCTTTGTACAATTTTCGTGAGAAAATAAGGCTTTTGGGTTTTGGTGCCCTGTGATCCCTGGTGCATTCTTATGCATAAAAAACCATAAAGCTCGGAGCACCTTTCAGTTTTGATGTCCGAGGTGCCTCGTGGTCCAGCTTTGGTGCCCGTGGTGCATTTTCGACCCGTTGTTCAATATTCGTGCGAAAATAAGAATTTTTGGTTTTGGTGCCCCGTGGGTGCATTCTTATGCATAAAAAACCATAATGCTTGTAGCAATTTTCAGTTTTGAGGTCCGAGGAGCCCTGTGGTCCCATTTTGCTGCCCGTGGTGCATTTCTGGCCCATTGTGCAATTCTTGTGCGAAAGTAAGACTTTTGGGTTTTTGTGCCCTGTGATCCATGGTGCATTCTTATGCATAAAAAACCATAATGATTCGAACACTTTTCAGTCTTCAGGTTCATGGTGCCCCCATGGTCCAATTTTGGTGCTGGGGGTGCATTTTCGGCCATTTGTGCTATTTTCGTGTGAAAATAAGACTTTTGGGTTTTGGTGCCCCGTGATCCCTATTTCATTCCTATATATAAAAAACCATAACGCTTGAAACACTTTTCAGTTTTGAGGTCCATGGTCCCTCGTGGTCCAATTTTGGTGCCGGTGGTGCATATTCAGCCATTTGTGCAATTTTCGTGCGAAAATAAGACTTTTGGGTTTTGGTACCTCGTGATCCCAGGCGCATTCTTATGCATAAAAAACCATAATGCTTAGAGCACTTTTCGGTTTTGAGGTCTAAGGTGCCCCGTGGTCCAATTTTAGTGCCCGTGTGCATTTTCGGCCCATTTGTGCAATTTTCCTGCGATAATAAGACTTTTGGGTTTTGGTGTCCCGTGATCCCTGGTGCATTCTTATGCATAAAAAACCATAATGCTTGGAACACTTTTCAGTTTTTAGGTGCGGGTTGCCCCGTGGTCCATTTTTGGTGCCAGTGCTTCGTTTTCGACCGTTTGTGAAATTTTCGTGCGAAAATAAGACTTTTGGGTTTTGGTGCCCCGTGAACCTTGGTGCATTCTTATGCATAAAAAACCACAATGCTTGGAGTACTTTTCAGTTTTGAGGTCCGTGGTGCCACATGGTCCAATTTCTGTGACGGTGGTGCATACTCGGCCATTTGTGCAATTTTCGTGCGAAAATAAGACTTTTGGGTTTTGGTGCCCCGTGATCCCTGGTGCATTCTTATACATAAAAAAACCATAGAACTTGGAGCATTTTTCAGATTTGAGGTCCTAGGTGCCCCGTGGTCCAATTTTGGTGCATGTGGTGCATTTTCGGCCATTGGTGAAATTTTTGTGCGAAAATAAGACTTTTGGGTTTTGGTGCCCCATGATCCTTGGTGCATTCTTCTGTATAAAAAACCATAATGCTAGGAGAACTTTTAAGTTTTGAGGTCCGAGGTGCCCCGTGGTGCAATTTTGGTGCCCATTGTGCAATTTTCGTGCGAAAATAAGACTTTTGGGTTTTGGTGCCCCTTGATCTTTGGTGCATTCTTATGCATAAAAAACCATAACGCTTGGAATAGTTTTTAGTTTAGAGGTCCGTGGTGCCCCGTGGCCTAATTTTGGTGCCGGTGGTGCATATTCGGCCATTTGTGCAATTTTCGTGCGAAAAGAAGACTTTTGGATTTTGGTACCCCGTGATCCCTGGTGCATTGTTATACATAAAAAACCATAATGCTTGGAGGACTTTTCAGTTTTGAGGTCCATGGTGCCCCGTGGTCCAATTTTGGTGCCAGTGGTGCATTTTCGACCATTTGTGAAATTTTCATGCGAAAATAAGACTCATGGGTTTTGGTGCCCTGTGATCCGTGGTGCATTCTTATGCATAAAAAACCATAATGCTTGTAGCACATTTCAGTTTTGAGGTCCGAGGTCCCCCGTGGTTCAATTTTGGTGCTCGTGTTGCATTTCCAGCCCATTGTGCAATTCTCGTGCGAAAGTAAGACTTTTGGGTTTTTGTGCCCTGTGATCCCTGGTGCATTCTTATGCATAAAAAACCATAATGATTGGAACAGTTTTCAGTCTTCACGTTTGTGGTGCCCCCGCGGTCCAATTTTGGTGCCGGGGGTGCATTTTCGGCCATTTGTGCAATTTTCGTGTGAAAATAAGACTTTTGGGTTTTGGTGCCCTATTATCCCTATTGTATTCCTAGGCATAAAAAACCATAACGCTTGAAACACTTTTCAGTTTTGAGGTCCGTGGTGCCTCGTGGAACAATTTTGGTGCCGGTTGTGCATATTGAGCCATTTGTGCAATTTTCGTGTGAAAATAAGACTTTTGGGTTTTGGTGCCCCGTCATCCCTGGTGCATTCTTATGCATAAAAAATCATAATGCTCGGAACACTTTTCAGTTTTTAGGTCCGTGGTGCCCGTGGTCCAATTTTGTGCCGGTGGTACATTTTCGGCCTTTTGTGCAACTTTCGTGCGAAAATAAGACTTTTGGGTTTTGGTGCCCCGTGATCCCTGTTGCATTCCTATGCATAAAAAACCATAACGTTCAAAACACTTTTCAGTTTTGAGTTCCGTGGTGCCTCGTGGTCCAATTTTTGTGCCGGTTCTTCATATTCAGACATTTGTGCAATTTTCATGCGAAAATAAGACTTTTGGGTTTTGGTGCCTTGTGATCCCTGGTGCATTCTTATGCATAAAACACCATAATGTTTAGAGCACTTTTCAGTTTTGAGGTCCAAGGTGCCTCGTGGTCCAATTTTGGTGCCGTGGTGCATTTTCGGCCCATTTGTGCAATTTTCCTGCGAAAATAAGACTTTTGGGTTTTGGTGTCCCGTGATCCCTAGTGCATTCTTATGCATAAAAAACCATAATGCTTGGAACACTTTTCAGTTTTGAGGTGCGGGTTGTCCCGTGGTCCATTTTTGGTGCCGGTGCTGCGTTTTCGACCATTTGTGAAATTTTCGTGCGAAAATAAGACATTTAGGTTTTGGTGCCCCGTGAAACTTGGTGCATTCTTATGCATAAAAAAACCATAATGCTTGGAGTACTTTTCAGTTTTGAGTTCCATGGTGCCTCGTGGTCCAATTTTTGTGCCGGTGGTGCATACTCGGCCATTTGTTCAATTTTCGTGCGAAAATAAGACTTTTGGATTTTGGTGCCCCGTGATCCCTAGTGGATTCTTATACATAAAAAACCATAGAAGTTGGAGCATTTTTCATATTTGAGGTCCATGGTGCCCCGTGGTCCAATTTTGGTGCATGTGGTGCATTTTCGGCCATTGGTCAAATTTTCGTGCGAAAATAAGACTTTTGGGTTTTGGTGCCCCGTCATCCCTGGTCCATTCTTATGCATAAAAAACCATAACGCTTGGAACACTTTTCAGTTTTGAGGTCCGAGGTGCCCTGTGGTCCAATTTTGGTGCCGGTGGTGCATTTTCGGCCATTTGTGCAATTTTCGAACGAAAATAAGACTACTGGGTTTTGGTGCCCAGTGATCCCTAGTGCATTCTTATGCGTAGAAAACCATAATTTTCAGAGAACTTTTATGTTTTGAAGTCCGAGGTGCCCCGTGGTCCAATTTTGGTGCATGTGGTGCATTTTCGGCCATTGGTCAAATTTTCGTGCGAAAATAAGACTTTTGGGTTTTGGTGCCCCGTCATCCCTGGTCCATTCTTATGCATAAAAAACCATAATGCTTGGAACACTTTTCAGTTTTTATGTCCGTGGTGCCCGTGGTCCAATTTTTTGCCGGTGGTCCATTTCGGCCATTTGTGCAATTTTCGTGCGAAAATAAGACTTTTGGGTTTTGGTGCCCCGTGATCCCTGTTGCATTCCTATTCATAAAAAACCATAACGCTCGAAACACTTTTCAGTTTTGAGGTCTGTGGTGCCTCGTGGTCCAATTTTGGTGCCGGTGGTGCATATTCAGCCATTTATGCAATTTTCGTGCGAAAATAAGACTTTTGGGTTTTGGTGCCTCGTGATCCCTGGTGCATTCTTATGCATAAAAAACCATAATGCTTAACATACTTTTTCAGTTTTGAGGTCCAAGGTGGCCCGTTGTCCAATTCTGGTGCCCGTGGTGCATTTTCGGCCCATTTGTGTAATTTTCTTGCGAAAATAAGTCTTTTGGGTTTTGGTGTTTCATGATCCCTGGTGCATTCTTATGCATAAAAAACCATAATGCTTGGAACACTTTTCAGTTTTGAGGTGCGGGTTGCCCGGTTGTCCATTTTTGGTGTTGGTGCTGCGTTTTCGGCCATTTGTGAAATTTTCGTGCGAAAATAAGACTTTTGGGTTTTGGTGCCCCGTGAACCTTGGTGCATTCTTATGCATAAAAAACCATAATTCTTGGAGTACTTTTCAGTTTTGAGGTCCGTGGTGCCTCATGGTCCAATTTTTGTGCCGGTGGTGCATACTCGGCCATTTGTGCAATTTTCGTGCGAAAATAAGACTTTTGGGTTTTGGTGCCCCGTGATCCCTGGTGCATTCTTATGCATAAAAACCCATACAACTTGGAGCATTTTTCAGATTTCAGGTCCATGGTGCCCCGTGGTCCAATTTTGTTGCATGTGGTGCATTTTCAGCCATTGGTGAAATTTTCGTGCGAAAATAAGACTTTTGGGTTTTGGTGCCCCGTGTTCCTTGGTGCATTCTTATGCATAAAAAACCATAATGCTAGGAGCACTTTTCAGTTTTGAGGTCGATGGTGCCCCGTGGTTCAATTTTGGTGCATGTGGTGCATTTTCGGCAATTGGTGAAATTTTCGTGCGAAAATAAGACTATTGGGTTTTGGTGTCCCGTAAACCCTGGTGCATTCTCATGCATAAAAAACCATAATGCTCAGAACACTTTTCGGTTTTTAGGTCCGTGGTGCCCGTGGTCCAATTTTGGTGTCGGTGGTGCATATTCAGCCATTTGTGCAATTTTCGTACGAAAATAAGACTTTTGGGTTATGGTGCCCCGTGATCCCTAGTGCATTCTTATGCATAAAAAACCATAATGCTTAGAGCACTTTTTAGTTTTGAGATCCAAGGTGCCCCGTGGTCCAATTTTTGTGCCGGTGGTGCATACTCGGCCATTTGTGCAATTTTTGTGCGAAAATAAGACTTTTGGGTTTTGGTGCCCCATGATCTCTGCTGCATTCTTATGCATAAAAAACCATAATTCTTGTAACACTTTTCACTTTTGAGGTGCGGGTTGCCCATGGTCCATTTTTGGCGCCGGTGCTGCGTTTTCGACCATTTGTGAAATTTTCGTGCGAAAATAAGACTTTTGGGCTTTGGTGTCCCGTGAACCTTGGTGCATTATTATGCATAAAAAACCATAATTCTAGGAGCACTTTTCAGTTTTGAGGTCCTTGGTGCCTCGTGGTCCAATTTTTGTGTCGGTGGTGCATACTCGGCCATTTGTGCAATTTTCGTGCGAAAACAATACTTTTGGGTTTTGGTGCCCCGTGATCCTTGCTGCATTCTTATACATAAAAAACCGTTGAACTTGCAGCATTTTTCACATTTGAGGTCCATGGTGCCCCGTGGTCCAATTTTGGTGCATGTGGTGCATTTTCGGCAATTGGTGAAATTTTCGTGCGAAAATAAGACTTTTGGGTTTTGGTGCCCCGTCATCCCTGGTGCATTCTTATGAATAAAACACCATAATGCTCGGAACACTTTTCAGTTTTTAGATACGTGGTGCCCATGGTCCAATTTTGGTGTCGGTGCTGCGTTTTCGGCCATTTGTGAAATTTTCGTGCGAAAATAAGACTTTTGGGTTTTGGTGCCCTGTGAACCTTGGTGCATTCTTATGCATAAAAAACCATAATGCTCATAACACTTTTCAGTTTTTAGGTACGTGGTGCCCATGGTCCAATTTTGGTGCCGGTGCTGCGTTTTCGGCCATTTGTGAAATTTTCGTGCGAAAATAAGACTTTTGGATTTTGGTGCCCCGTGAACCTTGGTGCATTCTTATGCATAAAAAAACATAATTCTTGGAGTACTTTTTAGTTTTGAGATCCAAGGTGCCCCGTGGTCGAATTTTGCTGCCGGTGGTGCATACTCGGCCATTTGTGCAATTTTCGTGCGAAAATAAGACTTTTGGGTTTTGGTGCCCCATGATCCCTGCTGCATTCTTATGCATAAAAAACCATAATTGTTGGAACACTTTTCACTTTTAGGTGCGGGTTGCCCATGGTCCATTTTTGGCGCCAGTGCTGCGTTTTCGACCATTTGTGAAATTTTCGTGCGAAAATAAGACTTTTGGATTTTGGTGCCCCGTGAACCTTGGTGCATTCTTATGCATAAAAAACCATAATGCTTGGAGTACTTTTTAGATTTTAGGTCCATGGTGCCTCGTGGTCCAATTTTTGGGCCGGTGGTGCATACTCGGCCATTTGTGCAATTTTCGTGCGAAAATAAGACTTTTGGGTTTTGGTGCCCCGTGATCCCTGGTGCATTCTTATACATAAAAAACCATAGAACTTCGAGCATTTTTCAGATTTGAGGTCCATGGAGCCCCGCGGTCCAATTTTGGTGCATGTGGTGCATTTTCGGCAATTGGTGAAATTTTCGTGCGAAAATAAGACTTTTGGGTTTTGGTGCCCTGTCATCCCTGGTGCATTCTTATGCATAAAAAACCATAATGCACGGAACACTTTTCAATTTTTAGGTACGTGGTGCCTGTGGTCCAATTTTGGTGCCGGTGCTGCGTTTTCGGCAATTTGTGAAATTTTCGTGCGAAAATAAGACTTTTGGGTTTTGGTGCCCTGTGAACCATGGTGCATTCTTATGCATAAAAAACCATAATTCTTGGAGTACTTCTCAGTTTTGAGGTCCGTGGTGCCTCGTGGTCCAATTTTTGTGCCGGTGGTGCATACTCGGCCATTTGTCCAATTTTCGTGCGAAAATAAGACTTTTGGGTTTTGGTGCCCCGTGATCCCTGGTGCATTCTTATACATAAAAAACCATAGAACTTGGAGCATTTTTCAGATTTCAGGTCCATGGTGCCCTGTGGTCCAATTTTGGTGCATGTGGTACATTTTCGGCCATTGGTGAAATTTTCGTGCGAAAATAAGAATTTTGGGTTTTGGTGTCGCGTGATCCTTGGTGCATTCTTATGCATAAAAAACCATAATGCTAGGAGCCCTTTTCAGTTTTGAGGTCCAAAGTGCCCCGTGTTCACATTTTGGTGTTCGTGGTGCATTTTCGTCCCGTTTGTGCAATTTTCCTGCAAAAATAAGACTTTTGGGTTTTGGTTTCCCGTAATCCCTGGTGCATTCTCATGCATAAAAAACCATAATGCTCAGAACACTTTTCAGTTTTTAGGTCCGTGGTGCCCGTGGTTCAATTTTGGTGTCGGGTGGTGCATATCCAGCCATTTGTGCAATTTTCGTGCGAAATTAAGACTTTTGGGTTATGGTGCCCCGTGATCCCTAGTGAATTCTTATGCATAAAAAACCATAATGCTTAGAGCACTTTTCATTTTTGAGATCCAAGGTGCCCCGTGGTCCAATTTTGCTGCCCGTGGTGCATTTTCGGCTCATTTGTGCAATTTTCCTGCGAAAATAACACTTTTGGGTTTTGGTGTCCTGTGATCCCTGGTGCATTCTTATGCATAAAAAACCATAATTCTTGGAACACTTTTCACTTTTGAGGTGCGGGTTGCCCGTGGTCCATTTTTGGTGCCGGCGTTGCATTTTCGACCATTTGTGAAATTTTTGTGCGAAAATAAGACTTTTGGGTTTTGGTGCCCCGTGAACCTTGGTGCATTCTTATGCATAAAAAACCATAATGCTAGAAGCACTTTTCAGTTCTGAGGTCCGTGGTGCCTCGTGGTCCAATTTTTGTGCCGGTGGTGCATACTCGGCCATTTGTGCAATTTTCGTGCGAAAATAAAACTTTTGGGTTTTGGTGCCCCGTGATCCCTGGTGCATTCTTATACATAAAACACCATAGAACTTGGAGTATTTTTCAGATTTGAGGTCCATGGTGCCCCGTGGTCCAATTTTGGTGCATGTGGTGCATTTTCGGCCATTGGTGAAGTTTTCGTGCGAAAAGAAGACTTTTGGGTTTTGGTGCCCCGTCATCCCTGGTGCATTCCTATGCATAAAAAACCATAACGCTTGAAACACTTTTCAGTTTTGAGGTCCGTGGTACCTCGTGGTCCAATTTTGGTGCCGGTGGTGCATATTCGGCCATTTGTGCAATTTTCGTGTGAAAATAAGACTTTTGGGTTTTGGTACCCTGTGATCCCTGGTGCATTCTTTATATATAAAAAACCATAATGCTTGAAGGACTTTTCAGTTTTGAGGTCTGTGGTGCCCCGTGGTCCAATTTTGGTGCCAGTGGTGCATTTTCGACCATTTGTGAAACTTTCGTGCGAAAATAAGACTTTTGGGTTTTGGTGGCCCGCGATCCCTGGTGCATTGTTATGCATAAAAAACCATAAGGCTCGGTGAACTTTTAAGTTTTGAGCTCCGACGTGCCCCGTGGTGCAATTTTGGTGCCCGTGGTGCATTTTCGGCCCATTGTGTAATTTTCGTGCGAAAATAAGACTTTTGGGTTGTGGTGCCTCGTGATCCCTGGTGCATTCTTATGCATTAAAAACCATAATTCTTGGAACACTTTTCAGTTTAAAGCTCCGTGGTGCCCTGGGGTCCAATTTTGGTGCTAGTGTTGCATTTTCGGCCCATTGTGCAATTTTCGTGCGAAAATAAGACTTTTGGGTTTTGGTGCCCCGTGATCCCTATTGCATTCCTATGCATAAATAACCATAACGCTCAAAACACTTTTCAGTTTAGATGTCCGTGGTGCCCCGCGGTCCAATTTTGGTGCCAATGGTACATTTTCGGCCCATTGTGCAATTTTCGTGCGAAAATAAGACTTTTGGGTTTTGGTGCCCCGTGATCCCTAGTGCATTCTTATACATAAAAAACCATAGAACTTGGAGCATTTTTCAGATTTCAGGTCCATGGTGCCCCGTGGTCCAATTTTGGTGCATGTGGTGAATTTTCGGCCATTGGTGAAATTTTCGTGCGAAAATAAGACTTTTGGGTTTTGGTGTCCCGTGATCCTTGGTGCATTCTTATGCATAAAAAACCATAATGCTAGGAGAACTTTTCAGTTTTGAGGTCCGAAGTGCCCCGTGTTCACATTTTGGTGTTCGTGGTGCATTTTCGTCCCATTTGTGCAATTTTCCTGCAAAAATAAGACTTTTGGGTTTTGGTTTCCTGTAATCCCTGGTGCATTCTCATGCATAAAAAACCATAATGCTTGGAGTACTTGTCAGTTTGAGGTCCGTGGTGCCTCGTGGTCCAATTTTGGTGTCGGTGGTGCATACTCGGCATTTTGTGCAATTTTCGTGCAAAAATAAGACTTTTGGGTTTTGGTGCCCCCGTGGTTCAATTTTGGTGCCGGGGGTGCATTTTCGGCCATTTTTGCAATTTTCGTGTGAAAATAAGACTTTTGGATTTTGGTACCATGTCATCCCTGTCTCATTCCTAGGCATAAAAAACCATAACGCTCGAAACAGTTTTCAGTTTTGAGGTCCGTCGAGCCTCGTGGTCCAATTTTGGTGCCGGTGGTGTATATTCAGCCATTTGTGCAATTTTCGTGCGATAATAAGACTTTTCGATTTTCATGCCCCGTCATCCCGGGTGCATTCTTATGCATAAAAAACCATAATGCTCGGAACACTTTTCAGTTTTTAGGTCCGTGGTGCCCGTGGTCCAATATTGTGCCGGTGGTGCATTTTCGGCCTTTGGTGAAATTTTCGTGCTAAAATAAGACTTTTGGGTTTTGGTGCCTCGCCATCCCTGGAGCATTCTTATGCATAAAAAGCCATAATGCTTAGAACACTTTTCAGTTTTTAGGTACGTGGTGCCTGTGCTCCAATTTTGTGTCGATGGTGCATTTCGGCCATTTGTGCAATTTTCGTGCGAAAATAAGACTTTTGGGTTTTGGTGCCCCGTGATCCCTGTTGCATTCCTATGCATAAAAAACCATAACGCTCAAAACACTTTTGAGTTTTCAGGTCCGTGGTGCCTCGTGGTCCAATTTTGGTGCCGGTGGTGCATATTCAGCCATTTGTACAATTTTCATGCGAAAATAAGACTTTTGGGTTTTGGTGCCTCGTGATCCCTGGTGCATTCTTATGCATAAAAAACCATAATGCTTAGAGCACTTTTCAGTTTTGAGGTCCAAGGTGCCCCGTTGTCCAATTTTGGTGCCCGTGGTGCATTTTCGGCCCACTTGTGCAATTTTCCTGTGAAAATACGACTTTTGGGTTTTGGTGTCCCGTGATCCCTTGTGCATTCACATGCATAAAAAATCATAATGCTCGGAACACTTTTCAGTTTTTAGGTCCGTGGTGCCCGTGGTCCAATTTTGTGCCGATGGTGCATTTTCGCCCATTTGTGCAATTTTTGTGCGAAAATAAGACTTTTGGGTTTTGGTGCCCCGTGATCCCTGGTGCATTCTTATATATAAAAAACCATAGAACTTGGAGCATTTTTCAGATTTGAGGTCCATGGTGCCCCGTGGTCCAATTTTGGTGCATGTGGTGCATTTTCGGCCACTGGTGAAATTTTGGTGCGAAAATAAGACTTTTGGGTTTTGGTGCCCCGTGATCCTTGGTGCATTCTTATGCATAAAAAACCATAATGCTAGGAGTACTTTTCAGTTTTGAGGTCCAAGGTGCCCCGTTGTCCAATTTTGGTGCCCGTGGTGCATTTTCGGCCCATTTGTGCAATTTTCCTGTGAAAATAAGACTTTTGCGTTTTGGTGTCCCATGATCCCTGGTGCATTCTTATGCATAAAAAACCATAATTCTCGGAACACTTTTCAGTTTTTAGGTGCGTGGTGCCCGTGGTCCAATTTTGTGCCAGTGGTGCATTTTCGGCCATTTGTGCAATTTTCGTGCGAAAATAAGACTTTTGGGTTTTGGTGCCCCGTGATCCCTATTGCATTCCTATGCATAAAAAACCATAACGCTCGAAACACTTTTCAGTTTTGAGGTCCGTGGTGCCTCGTGGTCCAATTTTGGTGCCGGTGGTGCATATTCGGCCATTTGTGCAATTTTCGTGCGAAAATAAGACTTTTGGGTTTTGGTACCCCGTGCTCCCTGGTGCATTCTTATGCATAAAAAACCATAATGCTTATAGCACTTTTCAGTTTGGAGATCCAACGTGCCCCGTGGTCCATTTTTGGTGACCGTGGTGCATTTTCGGCCCATTTGTGCAATTTTCCTGTGAAAATAAGACTTTTGGGTTTTGGTGTGCCGTGATCCCTGGTGCATTCTTATGCATAAAAAACCATAATGCTTGGAACACTTTTCAGTTTTGAGGTGCGGGTTGCCACGTGGTCCATTTTTGGTGTCGGTGCAGCGTTTTCGACCATTTCTGAAGTTTTCATGCGAAAATAAGACTGTTGGGTTTTGGTGCCCCATGAACCTTGGTGCATTCGTATGCATAAAAAAACATAATGCTTGGAGTACTTTTCAGTTTTGAGGTCCGTGGTGCCTCGTGGTCCAATTTTTGTGCCGGTGATGCATACTCGGCCATTTGTGCAATTTTCGTGCGAAAATAAGACTTTTGGGTTTTGGTGCACTGTGATCCCTGGTGCATTCTTATACATAAAAAAACGTAGAACTTGGATCATTTTTTAGATTTGAGGTCCATGGTACCCCGTGGTCCAATTTTGGTGCATGTGGTGCATTTTCGGACATTGGTGAAATTTTCGTGCAAAAATAAGACTTTTGGGGTTTGGTGCCCCGTCATCCCTAGTGCATTCTTATGCATAAAAAACCATAATGCTCAGAACACCTTTCAGATTTTAGGTTCGTGGTGCCCGTGGTCGAATTTTGTGCCGGTGGTGCATTTCGGTCATTTATGCAATTTTCGTGCGAAAATAAGACTTTTGGGTTTTGGTGCCCCGTGATCCCTGTTGCATTCCTATGCATAAAAAACCATAACGCTCGAAACGCTTTTCAGTTTTGAGGTCCGTGGTGCCTCGTGGTCCAATTTTGGTGCCGGTGGTGCATATTCAGCCATTTGTGCAACTTTCGTGCGAAAATAAGACTTTTGGGTTTTGGTGCCTCGTGATCCCTAGTGCATTCTTATGCATAAAAAACCATAATGCTTAGAGCACTTTTCAGTTTGGAGGTCCAAGGTGCCCCGTGGTCCAATTTTGGTGCCCGTGGTGCATTTTCGGCCCATTTGTGCAATTTTCCTGCGAAAATAAGACTTTTGGGTTTTGGTGTCCCATGATCCCTAGTGCATTCTTATGCATAAAGAACCATAATCCTTGGAAGACTTTTTAGTTTTGAGGTGCGGGTTGCCCCGTGGTCAATTTTTGGTGCCGGTGCAGCGTTTTCGACCATTTCTGAAGTTTTCGTGCGAAAATAAGACTGTTGGGTTTTGGTGCCCCATGAACCTTGGTGCATTCGTATGCATAAAAAACCATAATGCTTGGAGTACTTTTCAGTTTTGAGGTCCGTGGTGCCTCGTGGTCCAATTTTTGTGCCGGTGGTGCATACTCGGCCATTTGTGCAATTTTCGTGCGAAAATAAGACTTTTGGGTTTTGGTGCACTGTGATCCCTGGTGCATTCTTATACATAAAAAAACGTAGAACTTGGATCATTTTTTAGATTTGAGGTCCATGGTACCCCGTGGTCCAATTTTGGTGCATGTGGTGCATTTTCGGACATTGGTGAAATTTTCGTGCGAAAATAAGACTTTTGGGGTTTGGTGCCCCGTCATCCCTAGTGCATTCGTATGCATAAAAAACCATAATGCTCGGAACACCTTTCAGTATTTAGGTCCGTGGTTCCCGTGGTCCAATTTTGTGCTGGTGGTGCATTTCGGTCATTTATGCAATTTTCGTGCGAAAATAAGACTTTTGGGTTTTGGTGCCCCGTGATCCCTGTTGCATTCATATGCATAAAAAATCATAACGCTCGAAACACTTTTCAGTTTTGAGGTCCGTGGTGCCTCGTGGTCCAATTTTGGTGCCGGTGGTGCATATTCAGCCATTTGTGCAACTTTCGTGCGAAAATAAGACTTTTGGGTTTTGGTGCCTCGTGATCCCTAGTGCATTCTTATGCATAAAAAACCATAATGCTTAGAGCACTTTTCAGTTTGGAGGTCCAAGGTGTCCCGTGGTCCAATTTTGGTGCCCGTGGTGCATTTTCGGCCCATTTGTGCAATTTTCCTGCGAAAATAAGACTTTTGGGTTTTGGTGTCCCATGATCCCTAGTGAATTCTTATGCATCAAAATCATAATGCTTGGAACACTTTTCAGTTTTGAGGTACGGGTTGCCCCGTGGTCAATTTTTGGTGCTGGTGCAGCGTTTTCGACCATTTCTGAAGTTTTCGTGCCAAAATAAGACTGTTGGGTTTTGGTGCCCCATGAACCTTGGTGCATTCGTATGCATAAAAAACCATAATTCTTGGAGTACTTTTCAGTTTTGAGGTCCGTGGTGGCTCGTGGTCCAATTTTTGTGCCGGTGGTGCATACTCGACCATTTGTGCAATTTTCGTGCGAAAATAAGAGTTTTGGGTTTTGGTGCACTGTGATCCCTGGTGCATTCTTATACATAAAAAAACGTAGAACTTGGATCATTTTTTAGATTTGAGGTCCATGGTACCCCGTGGTCCAATTTTGGTGCATGTGGTGCATTTTCGGACATTGGTGAAATTTTCGTGCGAAAATAAGACTTTTGGGGTTTGGTTCCCCGTCATCCCTAGTGCATTCTTATGCATAAAAAACCATAATGCTCGGAACACCTTTCAGTTTTTAGGTCCGTGGTGCCCGTGGTCCAATTTTGTGCCGGTGGTGCATTTCGGTCATTTATGCAATTTTCGTGCGAAAATAAAACTTTTGGGTTTTGGTGCCCCATGATCCCTGTTGCATTCCTATGCATAAAAAACCATAACACTCGAAACGCTTTTCAGTTTTGAGGTCTGCGGTGCCTCGTGGTCCAATTTTGGTGCCGGTGGTGCATATTCAGCCATTTGTGCAACTTTCGTGCGAAAATAAGACTTTTGGATTTTGGTGCCTCGTGATCCCTAGTGCATTCTTATGCATAAAAAACCATAATGCTTAGAGAACTTTTCAGTTTGGAGGTCCAAGGTGTCCCGTGGTCCAATTTTGGTGCCCGTGGTGCATTTTCGGCCCATTTGTTTTCGGCCCATTTGTGCAATTTTCCTGCGAAAAAAAGACTTTTGGGTTTTGGTGTCCCATGATCCCTAGTGCATTCTTATGCATAAAAATCATAATGCTTGGAACACTTTTCAGTTTTGAGGTGCGGGTTGCCCCGCGGTCAATTTTTGGTGCCGGTGTTGCGTTTTCGACCATTTGTGAAATTTTCGTGCGAAAATAAGACTTTTAGGTTTTGGTGCCTCGTGAACCTTGGTGCATTCTTATGCATAAAAAACCATAATGGCTGGAGTACTTTTCAGTTTTGAGGTCCGTGGTGCCTCGGGGTCCAATTTTGGTGCATGTGGTGCATTTTCGGACATTGGTGAAATTTTCGTGCGAAAATAAGACTTTTGGGTTTTGGTGTCCCGTGATCCCTGGTGCATTCTTATACATAAAAAACCATAGAACTTGGGGCATTTTTCAGATTTGAGGTCCATGGTGCCCCGTGCTCCAATTTTGGTGCATGTGGTGCATTTTCGGCCTTTGGTGAAATTTTCGTGCTAAAATAAGACTTTTGGGTTTTGGTGCCTCGTCATCCCTGGAGCATTCTTATGCATAAAAAGCCATAATTCTTAGAACACTTTTCAGTTTTTAGGTACGTGGTGCCTGTGGTCCAATTTTGTGCCGATGGTGCATTTCGGCCATTTGTACAATTTTCGTGCGAAAATAAGACTTTTTGGTTTTGGTGCCCCGTGATCCCTGTTGCATTCCTATGCATAAAAAACCATAACGCTCAAAACACTTTTGAGTTTTCAGGTCCGTGGTGCCTCGTTGTCCAATTTTGGTGCCGGTGGTGCATATTCAGCCATTTGTACAATTTTCGTGCGAAAATAAGACTTTTGGGTTTTGGTGCCTCGTGATCCCTGGTGCATTCTTATGCATAAAAAACCATAATGCTTAGAGCACTTTTCAGTTTTGAGGTCCAAGGTGCCCCGTTGTCCAATTTTGGTGCCCGTGGTGCATTTTCGGCCCACTTGTGCAATTTTCCTGTGAAAATATGACTTTTTGGTTTTGGTGTCCCATGATCCCTAGTGCATTCTTACGCATAAAAATCATAATGCTTGGAACACTTTTTAGTTTTGAGGTGCGGGTTGCCCCGTGGTCAATTTTTGGTGCCGGTGTTGCGTTTTCGGCCATTTGTGAAATTTTCGTGCGAAAATAAGACTTTTAGGTTTTGGTGCCCCGTGAACCTTGGTGCATTCTTATGCATAAAAAACCATAATGGCTGGAGTACTTTTCAGTTTTGAGGTCCGTGGTGCCTCGGGGTCCAATTTTGGTGCATGTGGTGCATTCACGGACCATTTGTGCAATTTTCCTGTGAAAATAAGACTTTTGGGTTTTGGTGTCCCATGATCCCTGGTGCATTCTCATGCATAAAAAACCATAATTCTCGGAACACTTTTCAGTTTTTAGGTGCGTGGTGCCCGTGGTCCAATTTTGTGCCAGTGGTGCATTTTCGGCCATTTGTGCAATTTTCGTGCGAAAATAAGACTTTTGGGTTTTGGTGCCCCGTGATCCCTATTGCATTCCTATGCATAAAAAACCATAACGCTCGAAACACTTTTCAGTTTTGAGGTCCGTGGTGCCTCGTGGTCCAATTTTGGTGCCGGTGGTGCATATTCGGCCATTTGTGCAATTTTCGTGCGAAAATAAGACTTTTGGGTTTTGGTGCCCCGTGATCCCTGGTGCATTCTTATGCATAAAAAACCATAATGCTTATAGCACTTTTCAGTTTGGAGATCCAACGTGCCCCGTGGTCCATTTTTGGTGCCCGTGGTGCATTTTCGGCCCATTTGTGCAATTTTCCTGTGAAAATAAGACTTTTGGGTTTTGGTGTCCCATGATCCCTGGTGCATTCTTATGCATAAAAAACCATAATGCTTGGAACACTTTTCAGTTTTGAGGTGCGGGTTGCCCCGTGGTCCATTTTTGGTGCCGGTGCTGCGTTTTCGACCATTTGTGAAATTTTCGTACGAAAATAAGACTTTTGGGTTTTGGTGCCCCGTGAACCTTGGTGCATTCTTATGCATAAAAAACCATAATTCTTGGTATACTTTTCAGTTTTGAGGTTCGTGGTGCCTTTTGGTCTAATTTTTGTGCCGGTGGTGCATACTCGGCCATTTGTACAATATTCGTGCGAAAATAAGACTTTTGGGTTTTGGTGCCCCGTGATCCCTGGTGCATTCTGATACATAAAAAACCATAGAACTTCGAGCATTTGTTAGATTTGAGGTCCATGGTGCCCCGTGGTCCAATTTTGGAGCATGTGGTGCATTTTCGGCCATTGGTGAAATTTTCGTGCGAAAATAAGACTTTTGGGTTTTGGTGCCCCGTGATCCTTGGTGCATGCTTATGCATAAAAAACCAAAATGCTAGGAGAACTTTTACGTAAACTAGATTTCAAGAGCTTCGATTTCATATAATATAAAAAATTTTCAATTCCGAGGTCATTTGCTACAATCAGTGCGAGCTCACATTCAGTATTGCCAAAGAGAAATCTGCCTTTTTAGTCAATTGTGTTACCATTTGTGTGTTATTTTGAATTGTGGAAATTATAATTATTAATTGTGATTTTGTAAGGCAGTGGATATGTAATATCCATTGACCTATTCTGTTTTGGGTTTAAGTCCCAGAAATGTGAATCTTGGGTACTTAATCTTTGAAAGTGTGGTTTTGTGTGCTTTAATGATACAGTCCTTTGGACTGTAGGTTGAACTTTGTGATAAAATTGTTTGTTTGTGTGATGTGTTCACAAGACTCGGGCGCGAGTACTTGTGAGGACTACAACTATGTTCTAGTGTTTTGGCTAGACTGCCATGTAACAGATAAATGAAACTTGAACAGTGAGCACAATTAATTAGACTAAAAGATTTATTTTATTTTTATTAAATAGAAATTAATTAACGAACTCTTTATTTTATACATTGGACATAGAAAGAATTTAGGACCTTGGCATGGATGAATCAATGGTAAGTTATTAATTATTAAAAATTATAGAAATTAACGAGAGGATGAGGCACAAGTAAAACTTAACAAGATTTTGTTACATGTTGTGAATCATGTTGATTTCTGAGAGTCGTGCAATGGAACTGCATGTGCGCGGCGATTTGTGGGAACTGCAAGATGAAAAGAGAGTCACGTGGAGTGTTCCAGCTGTGAGAATAACAAAGAGAGGGGGGGAGTTCGAAAGATGTGTCACGACGTAATGTGACAGTCACCCATAGAAAGGTGACGGAGGCAAATGTCCTCATACATATGATTTTTGAGCAGAGACGAGGTCTCAGGCTCGGTGTCTATTCGACTGTCCAGTACCATGTGCAGCGAAACCCCACTATGACAAGGAAGAATAATCCTTGTGAGGAGAGTTGTGGAGGAGTCAGTCCTCTCAGTATTGGATGATCACAGTTGGTACCTGGGAGATGATCGTAAGGCAAATTGACCTTGGAGGGTAAGGCACTGAGTTGTGACGATAGATCACATAACTGAGTCGGCCACCCTGACAAAAATACGAGACATCATCGGTTGGTGAGAGGTGTACTCCCAACAGTCATCCAACTCAATTGTGTAAGACCACTGAGTTCTGGGAGTTCCAGTGGCAGCTGGCCAGTAAGAAAGGATTTACAAAATTAGTGAAAGGAAACGATTAGGATTACAAGTGTGAACGTTAGACAACCACTTGGTAATGGTGGACAGGATTTTGTTTGTGACTTGTAAAGTCGTTGTTTGTATGCTGCTTGATGAAGCAGAGAGTTCACCCTTATGTTTATTTTCTTTTAGGGGCAGATGGCAGCGGAGGACTCAACCCTCCATTGGAGGATTGAGAGCATATTCGGGAGATGGATAACAGTTGTGGTCCAGGGGGTAGATCACATCTTGGGCTACATCCGGTTCGCACGAATGCCCACGTATGACCCTTGGGGCTTAGGATCTCTGCATAGGGTGGGAGTTAGAAGATGACTACTCTGAGTCCTAGGATTTTCTTTTCTTTGTCATGTATCTAGTTGGGGTAGACATAGGCACTCAGATTTCTTTTGTTATGTGTATATGTCAGTCATCATGTCATATGATTATGTTCTAGTTTTCCCGTGCTTTGGCTTTCTACGTGTTTACTGTTATGCTCCGGGGGTACATTATGTTAAACACTTTTAGATATGCTTATGTTATATTTCAGTCAAAATTATCAATTGTATTTACATATTTCTACTCCTTCAAAAACTGTTCCTTTACAATCAAAATAACGCCACAACCTTTTCTGCCAAATTATATTAATGCATTATAAGTATTAAAACGAAGCGCAACTTTCAAAATTAAAATTGAAGAAAAAGTTTGCTTTTAAAAATATATATATCCATAAAATCCCAATTAAGCTTTCTTAATTTTACTAGATTTTCGTAAGTAAATTAACAAAAAATGTATTATGAAATAATTAATTGAATTAAACCTCGCATATTTCCATAATAGAAATTAGGGTGTTACACGGAGCCCTTTTAAGTATTGTGGTCCGAGGTGCCCCGTGGTCCAATTTTGGTGCCAGTAGTGCATTTTCGGCCCATTGTGCAATTTTCGTGCGAAAATAAGACTTTTGGGTTTGGTATCCGTGATCCCTGGTGCATTCTTATGCATAAAAACCATAATGCTCGAAACACTTTTCAGTTCTGAGGTCCGGGGTGCCCCATGGCCCAATTTTGGTGCACGTGGTACATTTTCGGCCCGTTAGGAAATTTTTGTGCGAAAATAAGACTTTTGGGTTTTGGTGCCCCGTGATCCTTGGTGCATTCCTATGCATAAAAAACCATAATGCTTGGAACACTTCTTAGTTTTGATGTCCGTGGTGACCCGTGGTCCAATTTGGGTGCCGATGGTGCATTTTCGGCCATTTGTGCAATTTTCGTGCGAAAATAAGACTTTTGGATTTTCGTGCCCCATGATCCTTGGTGCATTCTATGCATAAAAAACCATAATGCTCGGCGCACTTTTCAATTTTGAGGTCTGTGGTGCCCCGTGGTCCAATTTTGATGTCGGTGGTGCATTTCCGACCATTTGTGCAATTTTCGTGCGAAAATAAGACTTTTGGGTTTTGGTGCCCCGTCATCCTTGGTGCATTCGTATGCAAAAAAAAAACCATAATCCTCGGAATATTTTTTAGTCTTGAGATTCGTGGTGCCCGGTGGTCCAATTTTGGTGCCGAGGGTGCGTTCTCGGCCATTTGTGCAATTTTCGTGCGAAAATAAGACATTTGGGTTTTGGTGCCCTGTGAACCCTGGTGCATTCTTATGCATGACAAACCATAATGCTCGGAGCACTTTTCAATTTTGAGGTCTGAGTTGCCTCGTGGTCCAATTTTGGTGGACGTGGTGCATTTTCGGCCCATTGTGCAATTTTCGTGCAAAAATAAGAATTTTTTGTTTTGGTGCCCCGTGATCCTTGGTGAATTCTTATACATAAAAAACCATAATGCTCAGAACAGTTTTCAGTCTTGAGGTTCTTGGTGCCCTATGGTCCAATTTTGGTGCCGGGGGTGCATATTCGGCCATTTGTGCAATTTTCGAGCGAAAATAAAACTTTTAGGTTTTCGTGCCCGTGATCCATAGTGCATTCTTATGCATAAAAAACACAATGCTTGAAGCAGTTTTAAGTATTGAGGTCCGAGGTTCCCCGTGGTCCAATTTTGGTGCCTGTGGTGCATTTTCGGCCCATTGTGCAATTTTCGTGCAAAAATAAGACTTTTGGGTTTCGGTGCCCCGTGATTCTTGGTACATTCTTATGCATAAAAAACAATAATGCTTGGAACAATTTTAAGTTTTCGATGTCCGTGGTGCCCCGTGGTCCAAATTTGGTTCCGGGGGTGGATTTTCGGCCATTTGTGCAATTTTCGAGCGAAAATAACACTTTTGGGTTTTGGGGCCCTGTGAACCCTGGAGCATTCTTATGCATAAAAAACCATTATGCTCGAAGCACTTTTCAGTTTTGAGGTCCGTGGTGTCCCGTGGTCCAATTTTGGTGCCCTTGGTGTATTTTTGACCATTTGTACAATTTTCGTTCGAAAATAAGACTTTTGGGTTTTGGTGCCCCGTGATCCCTAGTGCATTCTTATGCATAAAAAACCATAATGCTAGGAGCATTTTTTTGTTTTGAGGTCAGAGGTACCTCGTGGTCCAATTTTGGTGCCCGTGGTGTATTTTCGGCCCATTGTGCAATTTTCGTTCGAAAATAAGACTTTTGGGTTTTGATGCCCCGTGATCCCTGGTGCATTCTTATGCATAAAAAACCATAATGCTCGGAGCACTTTCAAGTATTGAGGTACGAGGTGCCCTGTGGTCTAATTTTGGTACCCTTGGTGCATTTTCGGCCCAATGTGCAATTTTCGTATGAAAATAAGTCTTTTGGGTTTGGTGCCTCGTGATCCTTGGTGCTTTCTTATGCATAAAAAACCATAATGCTCGGAACAGTTTTCAGTCTTGAGATTCGTGGTGCCCAGTGTTCCAATTTTGGTGCCAGGGGTGCATTTTCAGCCATTTGTGCAATTGTCGTGCGAAAAAAAGACTTTTGGGTTTTGATGCCCCGTGATCCCTGGTGCATTCTTATGCATAGAAAACCATAATTATGGAACACTTTTCAGTTTTAAGGTCCGAGGTGCCCCGTGGTCCAATTTTGGTGCCCGTGGTGCATTTTCGGCCCATTCTGCAATTTTCGTGCGAAAATAAGACTTTTGGGTTTTGGTGCCCCGTGGTCCAATTTTGGTGCACGTGGTGCATTTTTGACCCATTGAGCAATTTTAGTGCGAAAATAAGACTATTGGGTTTTTGTGCTACGTAATCTGTGGTGCATTCTTATGCATAAAAAACTATAATGCCTAGAACAATTTTTAGTCTTCAGGTTCGTGGTGCCCCGTGGTCCAGTTTTGGTGCCAGGGGTGCATTTTCGGCTATTTGTGCAATTTTTGTGCAGAAGTAAGACTTTTCGGTTTTGGTGCATCGTGATCCCTGGTGCCTTCTTATGGATAAAAAACCATAATAATTGGAACACTTTTCAGTTTTGAGGTCCGAGGTGCCCCATGGTCGAATTTTGTTGCCCGCGGTGCATTTTCTCCCCATTGTGAATTTTTCAGGCGAAAATAAGACTTTTCGGTTTTGGTGCCCCGTGATCCCTGGGGCATTCTTATGCATAAAAAACCATAATGCTCAGAACAGTTTTTAGTCTTGAGATTCGTGGTGCTCGGTGGTCGAATTTTGGTGTCGGGGGAGCATTTTCGTCCATTTGTGCAATTTTCGTTTGAAAATAAGCCTTTTGCATTTTGGTGCCCTCTAAACCATGGTGCATTCTTATGCATAAAAAACCATAATGCTCGAAGCACATTTTAGTTTTGAGGTCCAATGTGCCCCGTGGTCCAATTTTGGTGTCCGTGGTGCATTTTCGGCCAATTGTGCAATTTTCGTACGAAAATAAGATTTTTAGGTTTTGGTTCCCCGTGATCCCTGGTGCATTCTTATGCATAAAAAACCATACTCCTTGAACTACTTTTCAGTTTTGAGGTCCGAGGTGCCCGTGGTGCATTCTCGGCCCATTGTGCAATTTTTGTGCGAAAATAAGACTTTCAGGTTTTGAAGCCCCGTAATCCCTGGTGCATTCTTATGCATAAAAAACCATAATGCTCAGAGCACTTTTAAGTTTTGAGGTCTGAGGTGCCCGGTGGTCCAATTTTGGTGCCGGTGGTGCATTTTCGGCCATTTGTGCAATTTTCATGCGAAAATAAGACTTTTGGGTTTTGGTGGCCTGTGAACCCTGGTGCAATCTTATGCATAAAACACCATAACCCCAAGAGTACTTTTTAGTTTTGAGGTCCGAGGTGCCCGGTGGTCCAATTTTGCTGTACGGGGTGCATTTTCGGCCCATTGTGCAATTTTCGTGCGAAAATAAGACTTTTGGGTTTTGGTGCCCCGTGATCCCTGGGGCATTCTTATGCACAAAAAACCATAATTCTTAGAGCACTTTTAAGTTTTGAGGTCTTAGTTTCCCGGTGGTCCAATTTTGGTGCCGGTGGTGCATTTCCGGCTATTTGTGCAATTTTCGTGCGAAAATAAGAATTTTGGGTTTTGGTGCCCTGTGAACCCTCGTGCATTCTTATGCATAAAACACCATAATTCTAGGAGCACTTTTCAGTTTTGAGGTCCGAGGTGCCCCGTGGTTCAATTTGGCTGTATGGAGTGCATTTTCGGCCCATTGTGCAATTTTCGTGCAAAAATAAGACTTTTCGATTTTGGTGCCCTGTGATCCCTGGTTGATTCTTATGCATAAAAAACATATTGCTTGGAAAACTTTTCAGTTTTGAGGTCCGTGGTGCCCCATTGTACAATTTTGGTATCGGTGGCACATATTCGGCCATTTGACAAATTTTTGTGTGAAAATAAAACTTTTGGGTTTTGGTGCCCCGTGATCCCTGGTGCATTCTTATGGATAAAAACCATAATGCTCGAAGAACTTTTAAGTTTTAAGGTCTGAGGTGCCCTGAGGTCCAATTTTGGTGCCCGTGGTGCATCTTCGTCCCGTTGTGCAATTTTCGACTGAAATAAGACTTTTGGGTTTTGGTGCCCCGTGATCCCTGGGGCATTCTTATGCACAAAAACGCATAATGCTCAGAGCACTTTTAAGTTTTGAGGTCTTAGTTGCCCGGTGGTCCAATTTTGGTGCTGGTGGTGCATTTTCGGCTATTTGTGCAATTTCCGTGCGAAAATAAGAATTTTGGGTTTTGGTGCCCTGTGAACCCTAGTGCATTCTTATGCATAAAACACCATAATTCTAGGAGCACTTTTCAGTTTTGAGGTCCGAGGTGCCCCGTGGTTCAATTTTGCTGTACGGGGTGCTTTTTCGGCCCATTGTGTAATTTTCGTGCGAAAATAAGACTTTTGGGTTTTGGTGCCCCGTGGTCCCTGGTGCATTCTTATGCATAAAAAACCGTAATGCTCGGAACACTTTTCATTTTTGAGGTTCATGGTGCCCCATGGTTCAATTTTGGTGTCGGTGGTGTGTTTTCGGCCATTTGTTCGATTTTCGTGCAAAAATAAGACTTTTAGATTTTGGTGCTGTGTGATCCCTGGTGGATTCTTATGCATAAAAAACATAATGCTTGGAAAACTTTTCAGTTTTGAGGTCCGTGGTGCCCCATTGTCCAATTTTGTTGTCGGTGGCGCATTTTCGGCCATTTGACAAATTTTTGTGTGAAAATAAGACTTTTGGGTTTTGGTGCCCCGTGATCCCTGGTGCATTCTTATGCATAAAAACCATAACGCTCGAAGAACTTTTAAGTTTTAAGGTCTGAGGTGCCCCGAGGTCCAATTTTGGTGCCCGTGGTGCATCTTCGTCCAGTTGTGCAATTTTTGAGCGAAAATAAGACTTTTGGGTTTTGGTGCCCCGTGATCCCTGGGGCATTCTTATGCACAAAAAACCATAATGCTTAGAGAACTTTTAAGTTTTGAGGTCTGAGTTGCCCGGTGGTCCAATTTTTGTGCCGGTGGTGCATTTTTCGGCCTTTTGTGCAATTTTCGTGCGAAAATAAGAATTTTGTGTTTTGGTGCCCTGTGAACCCTAGTGCATTCTTATGCATAAAACACCATAATTCTAGGAGAACTTTTCAGTTTTGAGTTCCGAGGTGCCCCGTGGTCCAATTTTGCTGTACGGGGTGCATTTTGGGCCCATTGTGCAATTTTCGTGCGAAAATAAGACTTTTGGGTTTTAGTGCCCCGTGATCCCTGGCGCATTCTTATGCATAAAAAACCATAATGCTAGAAGAACTTTTAAGTTTTAAGGTCTGAGGTGCCCCGAGGTCCAACTTTGGTGCCCCGTGGTGCATCTTCGTCCCGTTGTGCAATTTTCGACTGAAAATAAGACTTTTGGGTTTTGGTGCCCCGTGATCCCTAGGGCATTCTTATGCACAAAAAACCATAATGCTCAGAGCACTTTTATGTTTTGAGGTATGAGTTGCCCGGTGGTCCAATTTTTGTGCCGGTGGTGCATTTTCGGCCATTTGTGCAATTTTCGTGCGAAAATAAGAATTTTGTGTTTTGGTGCCCTGTGAACCCTAGTGCATTCTTATGCATAAAACACCATAATTCTAGGAGCACTTTTCAGTTTTGAGGTCCGAGGTGCCCCGTGGTCCAATTTTGCTGTACGGGGTGCATTTTCGACCCATTGTGCAATTTTCGTGCGAAAATAAGACTTTTGGGTTTTAGTGCCCCGTGATCTCTGGTGCATTCTTATGCATAAAAAACCATAATGCTCAGAACACTTTTCATTTTTGAGGTTCGTGGTGCCCCATTGATCAATTTTGGTGTCGGTGGTGTGTTTTCGGCCATTTGTGCGATGTTCGTGCAAAAATAAGACTTTTGGATTTTGGTGCCTTGTGAACCCTGGTGCATTCTTATGCATAAAACACCATAATTGTAGGAGCATATTTCAGTTTTGAGGTCCGAGGTGCCCCGTGGTCCAATTTTGCTGTACGAGGTGCATTTTCAGCCCATTGTGCAATTTTCGTGCGAAAATAAGACTTTTGGGTTTTAGTGCCCCGTGATCCCTGGCGCATTCTTATGCATAAAAAACCATAATGCTCGAAGAACTTTTAAGTTTTAAGGTCTGAGGTGCCCCGAGGTCCAACTTTGGTGCCCGTGGTGCATCTTTGTCCCGTTGTGCAATTTTCGACTGAAAATAAGACTTTTGGGTTTTGGTGCCCCGTGATCCCTAGGGAATTCTTATGCACAAAAAACCATAATGCTCAGAGCACTTTTAAGTTTTGAGGTCTGAGTTGCCCGGTGGTCCAATTTTTGTGCCGGTGGTGCATTTTCGGCCATTTGTGCAATTTTCGTGCGAAAATAAGAAAATAAGAATTTTGTGTTTTGGTGCCCTGTGAACCCTAGTGCATTCTTATGCATAAAACACCATAATTCTAGGAGCATCTTTCAGTTTTGAGGTCCGAGGTGCCCCGTGGTCCAATTTTGCTATACGGGGTGCATTTTCAGCCCATTGTGCAATTTTCGTGCGAAAATAAGACTTTTGGGTTTTAGTGCTCTGTGATCCCTGGCGCATTCTTATGCATTAAAAACCATAATGCTCAGAACACTTTTCATTTTTTAGGTTCGTGGTGCCCCATTGTTCAATTTTGGTGTCGGTGGTGCGTTTTCGGCCATTTGTGCGATGTTCGTGCAAAAATTAGACTTTTGGATTTTTGTGCCCTGTGATCCCTGGTGCATTCTTATGCATAAAAAATCATAATGCTTGGAAAACTTTTCAGTTTTGAGGTCCGTGGTGCCCCATTGTTTAATTTTGGTGCCGTTGGTGCATTTTCGGCCATTTGTGCAATTTTCATGCGAAAATAAGACTTTTGGGTTTTGGTGGCCTGTGAACCCTGGTGCAATCTTATGCATAAAACACCATAACCCCAAGAGTACTTTTTAGTTTTGAGGTCCGAGGTGCCCGGTAGTCCAATTTTGCTGTACGGGGTGCATTTTCGGCCCATTGTGCAATTTTCGTGCGAAAATAAGACTTTTGGGTTTTGGTGCCCCGTGGTCCCTGGTGCATTCTTATGCATAAAAAACCGTAATGCTCGGAACACTTTTCATTTTTGAGGTTCGTGGTGCCCCATGGTTCAATTTTGGTGTCAGTGGTGTGTTTCCGGCCATTTGTTCGATTTTTGTGCAAAAATAAGACTTTTGGATTTTGGTGCCCTGTGATCCCTGGTGGATTCTTATGCATAAAAAACATATTGCTTGGAAAACTTTTCAGTTTTGAGGTCCGTGGTGCCCCATTGTCCAATTTTGGTGTCGGTGGCGCATTTTCGGCCATTTGACAAATTTTTGTGTGAAAATAAGACTTTTGGGTTTTGATGCCCCGTGATCCCTGGTGCATTCTTATGCATAAAAACCATAATGCTCGAAGAACTTTTAAGTTTTAAGGTCTGAGATGCCCCGAGGTCCAATTTTGGTGCCCGTGGTGCATCTTCGTCCCGTTGTGCAATTTTTGAGCGAAAATAAGACTTTTGGGTTTTGGTGCCCCGTGATCCCTGGGGCATTCTTATGCACAAAAAACCATAATGCTTAGAGCACTTTTAAGTTTTGAGGTCTGAGTTGCCCGGTGGTCCAATTTTTGTGCCGATGGAGCATTTTCTGCCATTTGTGCAATTTTCGTGTGAAAATAAGAATTTTGGGTTTTGGTGCCCTATGAACCCTAGTGCATTCTTATGCATAAAACACCATAATTCTAGGAGCACTTTTCAGTTTTGAGGTCCGAGGTGCCCCGTGGTCCAATTTTGATGTACGGGGTGCATTTTCGGCCCATTGTGCAATTTTCGTGCGAAAATAAGACTTTTGGGTTTTAGTGCCCCGTGATCCCTGGTGCATTCTTATGCATAAAAAACCATAATGCTCAGAACACTTTTCATTTTTGAGGTTCGTGGTGCCCCATTGATCAATTTTGGTGTCGGTGGTGCGTTTTCGGCCATTTGTGCGATGTTCATGCAAAAATAAGACTTTTGGGTTATGGTTTCCCGTTATCCCTGGTGCATTCTTATGTATAAAAAACCATAATGCTCGGTGCACTTTTAAGTATTGAGGTTCGAGGTGCCCCGTGGTCCAATTTTGGTGCCCGTGCTGCATTTTCGGCCAATTGTGCAATTTTCTTGCGAAAATAATACTTTCGGGTTTTGGTGCCCCGTGATCCCTAGTTCATTCTTATGCATAAAAAACTATAATTCTCGGAACACTTTTCAGTTTTTAGGTCCGTGGTTGCCCGTGGTCCAGTTTTGGTGCCTGTGGTGCATTTTTGGCCATTCGAACAATTTTCGTGCGAAAATAAGACTTTTGGGTTTTGGTGGCCCATGATCCCTTGTGCATTCTTATGCATAAAAAACCATAATGCTAGGAGAACTTTTCAGTTTTGAGTTCCGAGGTGCCCCGTGGTCCAATTTTGGTGCCCGTGGTGCATTTTCGGCCCGTTGTGCAATTTTTGTGCGAAAATATGACTTTCGGATTTTCGAACCCCATAATCCCTGGTGCATTCTTATACATAAAAAACCATAATGCTCGGAGCACTTTTAAGTTTTGAGGTCTGAGTTTCCCGGTGGTCCAATTTTGGTGCCGGTGGTGCATTTTCGGCCATTTGTGCAATTTTCGTGCGAAAATAATACTTTTGGATTTTGGTGCCCTGTAGACATTGGTGCATTCTTATGCATAAAACACCATAATTCTAGGAGCACTTTTCAGTTTTGAGGTTCGAGGTGCCCAGTGGTCCAATTTTGTTGTACGAGGTGCATTTTCGACCCATTGTGCAATTTTTGTGCGAAAATAAGACTTTTGGATTTTGGTGCCCTGTGATCCCTGGTGCATTCTTATGCATAAAAAATCATAATGCTTGGAACACTTTTCAGTTTTGAGGTCCGTGGCGCCCCATTGTTTAATTTTGGTGCCGTTGGTGCATTTTCGGCCATTTGACAAATTTTCGTGTGAAAATAAGACTTTTCGGTTTTGGCGCCCCATGATCCCTGGTGCATTCTTATGCATAAAAAATCATAACACTCGGAGCACTTTTAAGTTTTGAGGTCCGAGGTGCCCCGTGGTCCAATTTTGGTGCCCGTGCTGCATTTTCGGCCAATTGTGCAATTTTCGTGCGAAAATAAGACTTTTGGATTTTGGTGCCCTGTGAACCCTGGTGCATTCTTATGCATAAAACACCATAATGCTCGGAGCACTTTTCAGTGTTGAGGTTCGTGGTGCCCGGTGGTTCAATTTTGGTGTCGATGGTGCATTTTCGGCCAGTTTTGCAATTTTCGTGCAAAAATAAGACTTATGGATTTTGGTGCCCTGTGATCCCTGGTGCATTCCTATGCAGAAAAAATCATAATGCTTGGAACACTTTTCAGTTTTGAGGTCCGTGGTGCCCCGTTGTCTAATTTTGGTGCCGGTGGTGCATTTTCGGCCATTTGACAAATATTCGTGTGAAAATAACACTTTTGGGTTTTGGTGCCCTGTGATCCCTGGCGCATTCTTATGCATAAAAACCTTAAGGCTCAAAGAACTTTTAAGTTTTAAGGTCTGAGGTGCCCCGAGGTCCAATTTTGGTGCCCCTGGTGCATTTTCGTCCCATTGTACAATTTTCATGCAAAAATAAGACTTTTGGGTTATGGTTCCCCGAGATCCATGGTGCATTCTCATGCATAAAAAACCATAATTCTCGAAGCACTTCTAAGTTTTGAGGTCCAAGGTGCCCCGTGGTCCAATTTTGGTGCCCGTGCTGCATTTTCGGCCAATTATGCAATTTTCGTGCGAAAATAATACTTTCGGGTTTTGGTGCCCCGTGATCCCTGGTGCATTCTTATGCATAAAAAACCATAATGCTCGGAGCACTTTTAAGTTTTGAGGTACGAGGTGCCCCGTGGTCCAATTTTGGTGCCTGTGCTGCATTTTCGGCCAATTGTGCAATTTTCGTGCGAAAATAATACTTTCTGGTTTTGGTGCCCCGTCATCCCTGGTGCATTCTTATGCATAAAAAACTATAATTCTCAGAACACTTTTCAGTTTTGAGGTTCGTGGTGGCCGGAGGTCCAATTTTGGTGCCGGTGGTGCATTTTTTGCCATTCGAGCAATTTTCGTGCGAAAATAATACTTACTTTCGGGTTTTGGTGCCCCGTGATCCCTGGTGCATTCTTATGCATAAAAAACCATAATGCTCGGAGCACTTTTAAGTTTTGAGGTACGAGGTGCCCCGTGGTCCAATTTTGGTGCTCGTGCTGCATTTTCGGCCAATTGTGCAATTTTCGTGCGAAAATAATACTTTCTGGTTTTGGTGCCCCATCATCCCTGGTGCATTCTTATGCATAAAAAACTATAATTCTCAGAACACTTTTCAGTTTTGAGGTTCGTGGTGGCCCGAGGTCCAATTTTGGTGCCGGTGGTGCATTTTTGGCCATTCGAGCAATTTTCGTGCGAAAATAAGACTTTTGGGTTTTGGTGGCCCGTGATCCCTTATGCATTCTTATGCATAAAAAACCATAATGCTAGGAACACTTTTCAGTTTTGAGGTCTGAGGTGCCTCGTGGTCCAGTTTTGGTGCCCGTTGTGCATTTTCGGCCCATTGTGCAATTTTCATCCGAAAATAAGACTTTTGGGTCTTGGTGCCCCGTGATCCTTGGTGCATTCTTATGCATTAAAAACCATAATGCTTTGATCACTTTTCAGTTTTGAGGTCCGTGGTGGCCCGAGGTCCAATTTTGGTGCCGGTGGTGCATTTTTGGCCATTCGAGCAATTTTCGTGCGAAAATAAGACTTTTGGGTTTTGGTGGCCCGTGATCCCTTATGCATTCTTATGCATAAAAAACCATAATGCTAGGAACACTTTTCAGTTTTGAGGTCTGAGGTGCCTCGTGGTCCAGTTTTGGTGCCCGTTGTGCATTTTCGGCCCATTGTGCAATTTTCATCCGAAAATAAGACTTTTGGGTCTTGGTGCCCCGTGATCCTTGGTGCATTCTTATGCATTAAAAACCATAATGCTTAGATCACTTTTCAGTTTTGAGGTCCGTGGTGGCCCGAGGTCCAATTTTGGTGTCGGTGGTGCATTTTTGGCCATTCGAGCAATTTTCGTGCGAAAATAAGACATTTGGGTTTTGGTGGCCCGTGATCCCTTGTGCATTCTTATGCATAAAAAACCATAATGCTAGGAACACTTTTCAGTTTTGAGGTCTGAGGTGCCCCGTGGTCCAATTTTGGTGCCTGTTGTGCATTTTCGGCCCATTGCGCAATTTTCATGCGAAAGTAAGACTTTTGGGTTTTGGTACCCCATATCCCTGGTGCATTCTTATGCATAAAAAACCATAATGCTTGGAGCAGTTTTCAGTTTTGAGGTCTGTGGTGCCCCGTGGTCCAATTTTGGTACCTGTGGTGAATTTTCGGCCATTTGTGAATTTTTCGTACGAAAATAAGAATTTTTGGTTTTGGTGCCCCGTGATCCCTGGTCCATTCTTATGCATAAAAAACCATAATGCTCGGAACAGTTTTCAGTTTTGAGGTTCGTGGTGCCTCATGGTTCAATTTTGGTGCCGGTGGTACATATTCGGCCATTTGTACAATTTTTGTGCGAAAATAAGACTTTTTGGTTTTGGTTCCCTGTGAACCCTGGTGCATTCTTATGCATAAAAAACCATTACGCTCAAAGCACTTCTCAGTTTTAAGGTCCGAGGTGCGCCGTGGTCGAATTTTTTTGCACGTGGTGCATTTTTGGCGCATTGTGCAACTTTCGAGCGAAAATAAGACTTTTTGGTTTTGGTGCCCCATGATCCATGGTGCATTCTTATGCATAAAAAAACCATAATGCTCGGAACAGTTTTCAGTCTTGAGGTTCGTGGTTCACCGTGGTCCAATTTTGGTGCCCGTGGTGCATTTTCGACCCATTGCGCAATTTTCGTGCGAAAATAAGACTTTTGGGTATTGGTGCCCCATGATCCCCGGTGCATTCTTATGCATAAAAAACTATAATGCTAGGAACAGTTTTCAATCTTGAGATTCGTGGTGCCCCGTGGTCCAATTTTGGCGCCAGGGATGCATTTTCGGCCATTTGTGCAATTTTCGTGCGAAAATAAGAATTTTGGATTTTGGTGCCCTGTGAACCTTGGATCGTTCTTGTGCATAAAACACCATAATTATAGGAGCACTTTTCAGTTTTGAGGTCCGAGGTGCCCCGTGGTCCAATTTTACTGTACTGGGTGCATTTCGGCCCATTGTGCAATTTTCGTGCGAAAATAAGACTTTTGGGTTCTGGTGCCCCGTGATCCCTGCTACATTCTTATGCATAAAAAGCCATAATGCTCGTAGCACTTTTGAGTTTTGAGGTCCGAGGTGCCCCGTGGTCAAATTTAGGTGCCCGTGCTGTATTTTCAGCCAATTGTGCAATTTTCGTGCGAAAATAAGACTTTTGGGTTTTGGTGACCTGTGAACCCTGGTGCATTCTTATGCATAAAAAAAATAATGGTCGGAGCACTTTTCAATTTTGAGTTCCGAGGTGCCCGATGGTCCAACTTTGGTGCACGTGGTGCATTTTCGACCTATTGTGCAACTTTCATGCGAAAATAAGACTTTTGGGTTTTGGTGCCCCTTGATCGATGGTGCATTCTTATTCATGAAAAACCATAATGCTCGGAACAGTTTTCAGTCTTGAGGTTCGTGGTACCCCGTGGTCCAATTTTGGCGCTGGGGGTGCATTTTCGGCCATTTGTGCAATTTTCGTGCTAAAATAAGACTTTTGGGCTTTGGTGCCCCATGATCCCTGGCGCATTCTTATTCATAAAAAATCATAATGCTCGGAGTACTTTTCGGTTTTGAGGTCAGAGGTGCCCCGTGGTCCAATTTTGGTGCCCGTGGTGCATTTTCGGCCCATTGTACAATTTTCATGCGAAAATAAGACTTTTGGGTTTTGGTGCCCCGTGATCCCTGCTGCATTCTTATGCATAAAGAGCCATAATGCTTGTAGCACTTTTGAGTTTTGAGGTCCCAGGTGCCCCGTGGTCAAATTTTGGTGCCCGTGCTGTATTTTCGGCCAATTGTACAATTTTCGTGCGAAAATAAGACTTTTGGGTTTTGGTGCCCTGTGAACCCTGGTGCATTCTTATGCATAAAAAAAATAATGGTCGGAGCACTTTTCAATTTTGAGTTCCGAGGTGCCCGATGGTCCAACTTTGGTGCACGTGGTGCATTTTCGACCTATTGTGCAACTTTCATGCGAAAATAAGACTTTTTGGTTTTGGTGCCCCATGATCCATGGTGCATTCTTATGCATAAAAAAACCATAATGCTCGGAACAGTTTTCAGTCTTGAGGTTCGTGGTACCCCGTGGTCCAATTTTGGCGCCGAGGGTGCATTTTCGGCCATTTCTGCAATTTTCGTGCAAAAATAAGACTTTTGGGCTTTGGTGCCCCATGATCCCCGGTGCATTCTTATTCATAAAAAATCATAATGCTCGAAGCACTTTTGAGTTTTGAGGTCCGAGGTGCCCCGTGGTCAAATTTTGGTGCTCGTGCTGTATTTTCGGCCAATTGTGCAATTTTCGTGCGAAAATAAGACTTTTGGGTTTTGGTGCCCTGTGAACCCTAGTGCATTCTTATGCATAAAAAAAAATAATGGTCGGAACAGTTTTCAGTCTTGAGATTCGTGGTGCCCGGTGGTCCAATTTTTGGGCCAGGTGTGCATTTTCGGCCATTTGTGAAATTTTCGTGCGAAAATAAGACTTTTGGGTTTTGGAGCCCTGTCAACCTTCGTGCATTCTTATGCATAAAAAACCATAATGCTTGGAGCACTTTTCAGTTTTGAGGTCTGAGGTGCCCCGTGGTCCAATTTTGGTGCACGCGGTGCATTTTCGGCCAATTGTGCAACTTTCATGCGAAAATAAGACTTTTGGGTTTTTGTGCCCGTGATCCCTGGTGCATTCTTATGCATAAAAAAGCTTAATTCTCATAGCACTTTTCAGTTTTCAAGTCCGAGGTGCACCGTGGTCAAATTTTGGTGCACGCGATGCATTTTGGGTCCGAGGTGCCCCGTGGTCCAATTTTGGTGCACGTGGTGCATTTTCAGCCCATTGTGCAACTTTCGTACGAAAATAAGACTTTTGGGTTTGGATGCCCCGTGATCCCTGGTGCATTCTTATGCATAAAAAAGCATAATGCTCAGAGCACTTTTCAGTTTTCAGGTCCGAGGTGCACCATGGTCAAATTTTGGTGCACGCGGTGCATTTTCGGTCCATTGTGCAATTTTCGTGCGAAAATAAGACTTTTGGGTTTTGGTGCCCTGTGAACCCTGGTGCATTCTTTGCATAAGAAACCATAATGCTTGGAGCACTTTTCGATTTTGAGGTCCGAGGTGCACCGTGGTTCAATTTTGGTGCTCGTCGTGCATTTTCGGCAAATTGTGCAATTTTTGTGCGAAAATAAGACTTTTGGGTTTTGGTGCCTTGTGATCCCTGGTGAATTCTTATGCATAAAAAATGATAATGCTTGGAGGACTTTTCAGTTTTGAGGTCCGTGGTGCCTCGTGGTCCAATTTTGGTACCTGTGGTGCATTTTCGGCCATTTGTGAAATTTTCGTGCGAATATAAGACTGTTGGGTTTTGGTGCCCTGTGATTCCTACTCTATTCTTATGTATAAAAAACCATAATGCGTGGAAAACTTTTCAGTTTTGAGGTCCGTGGTGCCTCGTGGTTCAATTTTGGTGTCGGTGGTGCATATTCGGCCATTTGTGCAATTTTTGTGCGAAAATAAGACTTTTGAGTTTTGGTGCCCCGTGATCCCTGGTGCATTCTTATGCATAAAAAAACCATAATGCTTGGAGCAATTTGTAGTTATGAGGTCCGTGGTGCCCCGCGGTCCAATTTTGGTGCCGGTGTTTTATTTTCGGCCATTTGTGCAATTTTCGTGCGAAAATAAGACTTTTGGGTTTTGGTGCCTTGTGATCCCTGGTGCATTCTTATGCATAAAAACCCATAATGCTTGGAGCACTTTTGTGTTTTGAGGTTCGTGGTGCCCCGTGGTCCAATTTTGGTACCTGTGGTGCATTTTCTGCCAATTGTGAAATTTTCGTGCGAAAGTAAGACTTTTGCGTTTTGGTGCCCTGTGATCCTTGGTGCTTTCTTATGCACAAAAAACCATTAGGCTTGGAGCACTTTTCAATTTGGAGGTCCGAGGTGCCCCGTGGTGCATTTTCGGCCATTTGTGAAATTTTCGTGCGAAAATAAGACTTTTGAGTCTTGGTGCCCCCGTGATCCCTGGTGCTTTCTTATGCATAAAAAACCATAATGCTTGGAGCACTTTTCAGTTTTAAGGTCCGTGGTGCCCCATGGTCCAATTTTGGTGCCGGTGGTGCATTTTCAGCCATTTGTGCAATTTTCGTGCGAAAATAAGACTTTTGAGTGTTTGTGCCCCGTGATCCCTGGTGCTTTTTTATGCATAAAAAACCATAATGCTTGGAGCACTTTTTAGTTTGGAGGTCCGAGGTGGCCTGTGGTCCAATTTTGGTGCCCGTGGTGCATTGCGGCCATTTGTGAAATTTTCGTGCGAAAATAAGACTTTTGGGTTTTTGTGCCCCGTGACCCTGGTGCATTTTTATACATAATGCATACAATTCCTTGTCATATGTGGAATAATTGAGAACACCATTTAGTTTTTCACTAAAATAAGCAATGGGATGTCCCTATTGCATCAAAACAGCCCCTTTCCCCACATTGGATGCATCACATTCAATTTCAAAAGATTTGGCAAAATTAGGCAATGCAAGAATAGGTGCATGAGTCAATTTATCTTTGAGTGCAGTGAATGCATGCTCTTGTTTCTCCCCCCATTTAAATCCCACATTTTTCTTAACAATTTCTATAAGAGGTGCAGCCAAAGTGCTAAAATCCTTAACAAACCTCCTATAGAAACTAGCCAAGCCATGAAAGCTTCCTACCTCACTTACATTTTTGGGGGTTGGCCACTCTTGAATGGCCTTCACCTTCTCTTGATCAACCTGCACTCCTTGTGAGCTAACAATAAAACCAAGAAAAACTATATGGTCCATACAGAACACACATTTTTCCATGTTAGCATACAATTTCTCTCGCCTAAGAGCTTCCATAACACACCTCAAATGCACAAGATGATCATCATAGAATTTGCTATAAATCAGAATATCATCAAAATAAACCATAACAAACTTTCCTAGAAATTCCCTCAACACATGATTCATTAATCTCATGAAGGTACTAGGAGCATTGGTTAACCTAAAGGGCAAAACCAACCATTCATACAGCCCATATTTAGTTTTAAAAGTTGTTTTCCATTCATCCCCTTCTCTAATTTTAATTTGATGATATCCACTTTTTAGATCAATTTTAGAAAAGACACAAGCACCATGCAATTCATCCAACAAATCATCCAATCTAGGAATGGGATGCCTATACTTTACCATGATGTTATTGATGGCTCTACAATCTGTGCACATCCTCCAAGTTCCATCTTTCTTAGGCACTAGAATGACCGGAACTGCACATGGACTTAAGCTTGCTTGCACCCACCCCTTTTGCATCAAGTCTTCAACTTGCTTTTGAATCTCCTTGGTCTCTTGGGGATTACTCCTATAGGGTGGCCTATTAGGCAATGAAGCTCCTGGAATGAGATCAATTTGATGTTCCATGCCTCTTAGAGGGGGTAGACCATGAGGCACCTCTTTGGAAAAAACATCTTCAAATTCCTACAACAAAGAAGAAACCTCATTTGGAAAAGGGTTAGTAGGACCTGCATCTTTTAAAGTACTCTCTTTACTCAAAAGTAAGATCATTGGCTTTTTCAAATGCATAGCCTTTTTCTCCTCTTTTTCTTTTATAAACATATTTGATTCTTTTCTCTCTTTTTCTTGCACTTTTCACTCTTTTCTCTCTTTTTCTTGTCACTCTCTTTGTCTTTTCTCTCTTGTTTTCTTTTATCTCTCATTTTATTTTGATCCTCACATACCTCCCTTGGAGATAAAGGTGCAAGAGTAATCTTGCGCTCTTTGTGTGTAAAAGAGAACTTGTTGGAGTATCCGTCATGGTTGGCCTTTTTATCAAATTGCCAAGGTCTACCAAGAAGTAAGTAGCAAGCCTCCATTGGCACCACATCACACAAAACAGCATCTTCATATTTCCCAATGGAAAATCCCACTTCAACTTGCTTGTTCACGATCATCTCACCATCTTCACTAAGCCATTGTAGTTTGTAAGGCCGTGGGTGTGGTTTAGTCTCTAAGTTTAGTTTTGAAACCAACCTTGCACTAGCCACATTAGTGCAGCTCCCGCCATCAATGATCAAAGAGCACACCTTCCCTTAGATGATGCACCTTTTGTGGAAAATATTTTCCCTTTGGCTTTCATCCAAGTCCTTTGCTTGGCTGCCCAACAACCTCCGCACCATGAATAAATCTCCTTCTGGTATCATTTCCTCATCATATTCTTCTTCATCACTAGGTGGAGTAGAATCTGAAGAAGATTCACTAGTAGTCTCCCCATCCTCCTTAAGTAACATAGTCTTCTTAGTTGGACACTGTGAAGCTATGTGACCTCTCCCCAAACACTTGAAGCACTTTATCTCACTACTCCTAGTTTTTTTAAGGGCCTCATTGGATTTAATTGGATTCCTTTGAGGTGCAGCAACAGAATTGCTTGAAGAAGTACCTCCCTCCTTCTTATTTCTTTCCTTCCAACATGGAGAATTAAAGTTAGAAGAGCTTATTCTCATGGCACCCTTTCTCTTGAGTTGTTGTTCTACCTTAGCAGCTTGATACACTAAGTCCTCCAACTCCACATAATTTTGCAACTCCACAACATCCCTTATATCACTATTCAGCCCATGTAAGAAACGTGCCATAGTAGCTTCCCTATCTTCACTAATATTGGCTCTAATCAAGGACATCTCCCTCTCTTTATAATACTCATCCACACTCTTGTGACCTTGTGTGAGCCTTTGAAGGTTGTTGTGAAGGTCTCTATGATAATGAGAAGGAACAAATCTTCTTCTCATCAACCTTTTCATCTCCTCCCAACTATTCACCAAGGGTTCTCCATATCTCGCCCTCTCCTGTTGTAATTGGTCCCACCAAATGAGAGCATAATTAGTGAACTCCATGGCTACCACCTTCATCTTCTTATCTTCTGTATAGTTGTGGCATGCAAATAATTGCTCAATCTTCATCTCCCACTCCAAATAAGCCTCCGGATCACTTTTCCCTTGGAAAGGTGGTATGTTAAGCTTCACTCCCTCAATTCTATCCTCTCTAGCATCACCATCATTATCTCTTCTCCTCCTTCTATCAAACCTCCTTCTTCCTCCATCATCATCATGATTCCCTTGATTTTCTAACTGCTCAATTCTCCCATATAACTCCTCTATATGCTCCCTCATCATCCTTTGCATTTGATTTGTAATGGCGTCAATTAGCAATCTGTTGTCTCCTGTTGGAGGAGGGTTATTTTCACCACCAGTACGTACCATGATTCAAACAAAAGAAATAGAAGTGAAAGCAATAGGACCTCACCACACTTCTCACGTGTTTACACTCTTAGAGATGTATCACTCGTGTTTGTTGCTCTCTAATAGGCTTTTGTGTAATGTTCTCTCTTGCCTTTTACCACTCAATAGCTCTCTTTAAGTTCTTAATAAAATCTCCAAGAACACACAAGAGTAAAATCCCAAACTCAAAAGAAATGGTGATGAGACACAACACAGTTTGAAAAGATGTCAAAAAAGACAAGACAAAGCAAAAACATATTGGAGGAAAGATTCAAGGAAGACTCCTAGGACTTGATTTAAACAAGTAGTGTGTAATTGAACTTAAATAACAAGTTGCTGCACTTTTACTTTAAACTCTTTTTTTTTTACTTTCTTTCTTTCTTTCTTTTTTTTAACCTTACTGCAGTAATTTTTTTTTTAAAATGTCAACAACAAGCACTCTTTTTTTTTTTAACTTGTGCAGCATCTAATAGTTGGAATGTGTAATTTTGGAATGAAACTTTGAAATTGCAACAATTGAGAATGAAACTAGACAGAATTCCCAACAAAACAAGCTATTACTTAACACACTAACAACATACTACTCAAGGAACATGGATTGAAAGGATTAAAGTTCATGAACAATAATGAACATAGGATGAACACCAAGAACACAAATACATAAATGTATGAACTGAACAAGAAATTGAAGGAAGCAAACAACCAAAAGATAGGAAGACCAAATTAGGAACAAACATAAAGGCTGAAACAGAATTGCACAATTCGAATTTAGCAAACAAAATTTAGGGTTTAGGGTTACCAATTGAGTGACTAGAACCGAGCTCTGAATACCAAATGATGTTAACCCCTATGAGAAATGGATGATTGGATCAACTAGGAATGGAATTTATGCCCAAATCGCAACCTCCTCCACGTCTTGTTATCAAACGTCCATATCTCAAGTTATACACCTTGGAATTGAGTGATTCCAAAACGAGGTGAAAGATCTTTTTCTGAACTGCAAGATGGACTCAAGAATCACCGAAAAAGGCCTTGTAAATTGTGAGATACAATCCGACCTTAGTTGAGATGAAAATTGGGGATTTGAGAACGAAAATAAACACAAGAACCAAAGTTGGAAGGCGCCACAATCCACAAATTGATAAGCCTGTGAACGCCACAAGGATAAGCACCCTTGATAAGTTCAGAGATTCTTAGAAGAACCTAAGAGAACTAGTCTCACACCCAAAGGTTAACTTGTAATCTGAATTCTAATTTTCATTCATAAAATGTGACATACATATAGGGAGTGGCTGCTGCCTTCCAAGAGTCTTCTACATAATGTAACTCCTATGACAGTTATTGGTGATAATTATCTCAATAAGTGGCTTATTAATTAGCATGTAAGCCGCCCAAGAGTCACAAAAACACACCAACAGGCCTGCCTATTTAAATAATATTCTAATGCAGCCCACTCAACATAAAAAACAAAAAACAACCAAATGTTTTGGGCCTATGTGCTAAAACAAAATAGTGCAGCCCATACATCTTATTACAACTTTATTTAATAGAAAATAAATAGATAATATCTTCATCATTTTGGGATGCAACTCAAGCCCAATTGGTATGTTCAGCTATGCTTATTCCTCAAAGTCTTCAATCTGAATTAAATGCACCATTTTCAGCTCTTCTCCCTCCAGACTTGGGCTTGTCTCAAATAAAGTAGCCACTAAGTGATTTAGAGCCTCTTTAGCCTTCTTAGCTCTTGCTCTTGTCATTGGGCCTCCTAGGCTTTGTATGTCCTCCATGTTGTCTGCCTTGGTCATGCCACCTCCTATGTCCTCATCAACAGTGGCCAAAACCGCCGAAGGGAGAAGTAAAGGAAGAGGAAGAACGAGAAGAAAAGGAGGAGGAAGAGGGAGAACTGAGAAAAAACACATTTTGTGGTGGCTTTTAGCTGCCAGTATCTGAATACTATTAACAGTGTTAACTTTAAACTAATAGAAGGACCATTTTGAATCAGTTTAAAAAGATAAAGGACCACAATGAATTTTTTAAAAGATGAAGGACCAAAATGAACAAAAAAGAAAAAAGATGAAGGACCAAAAAGGTCATTTAGCCTTGTTTTTATAAAATATACTAAATCATTTAATCTACTCATCAATCTAGTCATAATATAAAATTTAAATTTTCCATGTGTCAATTATCCATGTCATGACAGTTGAGCCATGTCAGAGTTAACGTTATGCATTTAATGGTCAACGCACTCAACTGGACGGTTGGACCAAAGTCACTGATTTTGTAAAGCAGGGAGACCAAATGTCTCAATTTTAAAACAGGGAGATCAAAATTGAGAACTCAGGAAAATAGGGAAACCAAAATTGTATTTTAACCTTTATTTTAAGATTATTGGGATAATTTAATTTTTTTTTAATATTTTCTCTCTCCTATCCTACTAATTTCTCTTTCCTCTCTCATCCTTTATACTACTAGAAAACATATATAGCCAAATTAAGAAAAACAATTATAAATGGAAAACAATCAATTATGGCTAATAAAAATTGATTAAAGCAATTTTTTTATTTTTCTCTTCCTTATTATCAACAATTTTAATTTTTTTTTCAAACATAAGGTAAATTGTCAATCTGCCTAATGTATGTTCAAGTATGTTAATTGATTTTTTTAGAAAATTCTTTTGTAATTTATTTTATTTATATTTTAATTTATTTAAATATAGTTGTCTGTCATTAAATAAAATGAAAATTAAAATTCTAAAATCTTGTACTAGCAAAATATATAATTATATAATATAATAATCTAATCTAATTGTATAATAATTATAATATAATAAAGATAAATTGAGCAACCAATATGTCAAAAATTGAGCTTAAGCATTGTATATCCGTATGTAAGATGATAAGCTAGTATGTGTGCACCCAACCTTAAACAAATCTTTTGATTTGTTCTAGAGCCAGAAGTGGCTTGGTAGTAAAAAATACTTAGGTTTTTAGCTTGGAGAGGTTAGTGTAAACACTACATGGGTTGAGCCAGAAGTGAAGTGAACAATACTTGTAACTTTGTGAAAAGTTAGTGGAAACTTGAAAGGTTGCCAAGAACTAGACGTAGTCCCAGTGGTAGAGACGAATCAATATAAAAATCTCATTTTTATCTCTCTTTTCTGATCTGTTTTTGACTGACCTTGAGTTGTGATTTCTTGTTTGTGAAAACTCGGTCTGTTTTAACGTTAAAATCTTCGTCTGTGTGTTTCTTCTTAAAGTTGTTTGTCAAAATGCTTAATAGACGATAGTCTTTTGCGAAAAAGCTTGTGAAAATATTTAAATCACAATTCAACCCCCCTTCTTATGATTTTTTCCTTTATAAGAATAACTAGATTTTTGATCCGTGCGATGCACGGGATAATTAGAAAGTTTGAACGTCTTTATTTAGATTTTATTTTTTTATTTAATTCTGAAATGGGTATAGACATCTGACAAAGAATATGACAACTTTTACTTGTTTTTTTATCTAACTGATGCCACAATTTTATCTTAAATGTATTTACTTTTATTTAATGGAACTGAACAATTGAACAATATTTACTAAGAAAATATTTGAAATATGCAAAATCATAATAGAATTAATACATCAAGTGTAGTATTTAACATGTGCATAAACATACATAATAAAATTGAGCTGTATATTTAACTTGTGTTATTCACTCAATGTGATTATCCGAAGTGTGAAAATAGGCATAAACAATTGTCAAAAAGTTTGACAAATTTTACTTGATTTTTTTATCCAATTAACGCCACAATTTTATCTTAAATGTGGTTGCCTTTATTTAATGGAAATGAACTATTGAGCAACATTTACTGAGAATACGTTTGAAATATGTAAAATCACAACAGGATTAAAATATCAAGCGTAGTATTTAACTCATGCTATTCACCTAGTATGATTTGCCTAAGTGTAAAAGTAGGCATAGACAATTGCCAAAGAGTGTGACAAAAAAAAACTCTCTAATATAACAACACGGGTAAACAAAGTGTGAGTATGTTTATTTGGAATTTTGTTAGTATCCGATGTGATTTTCCTAACCACGAAAATAGACATAGACTTCTTGCCAACAATATTGTGACAAATAGTATTAATAATATTATTAAAATGATTAAATTAAATATTATTTATATTAATAATTAATAATACTGCTGTTCCTATATATAAGAAACAAATACTTAATTCATCAAGATCAACAACAGTAGTTAAATTAGTTCATTTAATTAATATTTGTCATAAATTTAAATTTTATTCCAATTATATCCATAGAATTAACTGGTTTAAGTAGTGGTTAGATATAATGACACTACTCATAATTTAAGGAATAATTTTTTAACCAATGAATATGAGTTATATTGTTAATAACTTAATAAATGCATTCACTTTCGTAGGAAATGATAATATCTAATTAATAGACTTCACAATAAATTAGAGGTATAAGGAAATTAGAAATCAATACATTTATAAGTTTTTTTTAAACAACTAATTAATTGATATAGATATAAAAACAAAGGCAAAAGGAAGAGCACAAAAGAGGATACCAGGTACCATAAGCACCTTGTAGAACTAGCACCTGTCAACCAACCCAATAATATGTTAGTAATATTTATATTATAATTTAAAATTTAAAGTTAAATTATTATTATATTTAATCAGTTTTTTTTAAAGATTAAAATAATAATACATATGTTTTCAGCTTTTTTGTTTCCGTAAAACTAAAATCCTCCACTACCTTTTTCAGTTCCTATTTTTAAGGAAGCCTTTTACTAAGTCAATTATTTTCCTAACGTTATAAGCATAGCTTTTGGCATGTTAAGGAGATTTTTTTTAACGTTAATTTATTTTCTTAACGTTGAGTTAGTTTTGATATTTTTAACGTTACTTGCTGCACATAGCAGATTTTTTGCTGCACGTTGGGTTCATTTCTTGGGTAGCACTCCTGATCTTTTCCTATAAATACTGCTTCTACCCATTGAGAAACTCACTCACTGATACACATAACACAGCATAACAGTAAAAATATGTGCCCAGTTTTCATACCTTTAAAGAAAAAAGCTCTTCTCTTTTCCTTCAAATTCTTCAGCCATTAAAATATTTTTGGAGTGGTGTTCTTTGGTTCGGGGATCTATCTCTGCACTAGATTGATCTATAGGGTTGTCGTATCTTGGGAGAGGAGCGCATCAAATTCAAGTACCAGTGCAGTGGGGGCGTTTTCTCTCTAAGGATAGCGCACAACGCGCTTCAACCCAGGCTACCCTAAACTCATCTTCTGAATTTATTTTACTCTTTGTTTGCTTTATTGTTTGTTATTCACTGCTTGTTTTTATTCGGAAAAAATAAAGTTGTCTATCAATGTGTTCTCACCGTTATGTTTCTGCTTCTTTTGCTACTATTATTTTCTAACATAATATCCTCTTCCCACTTCCTATGTATACCCATAACACAATCCACTACCCAAATAATTACATAGACCCCCTATAACCGTGGAAAGAAATAGAAAACTACAAACACAATCACCAACCAAGAAGTGATAATAGAAAGGCATAATAATTCGTCAAATATCAGTACCATTATAGACGGCCAAAAACCATTTCCCTATCAACATGTGTTCACGTGTTCATCGAAACCATCACATCCCCAATAAGCAAGCAGGTGTTATGTTAATAGTTCCAACTGTGAGTTACTATTGGAAAGTATAAAGAAAAATAAAATAAGCATTGAATTTATATGCCTAAAATATATTTTATGAACAATTGAAATTAGTTTTTAGAGAATGAGATTATATTAGTTTTTTGAAACATAATAAATATAAAAATGTACCCTCATGTAATTTAAAAAAAAAAGTCAGAGAGAATGAGATTTTATTAATTTATAAAATTGTTAGAGAAAAAGGGTAAACATATATAATTTTTTAACTTTGCCTAATAATATAATTATTCTTTCATTATTAATCATAATAATTTACCTCATGTTTTTTATTTGTAAGCCATTAAAAATGCATGGAATGGTTTATAAATGATAAAAAAGAAAATAAAAAATCAATGCTGTAGAATTTGAGCCTAAGTGCGCTCCCACCGTGCACGATAGGGTAAATAAGTAAATAAGTAAATTATTAGACGAAATCGTTGGTTCTCTTGGAAGTGGAATAGCTAGGGAGTTAATGTTATTATTCAATATTAAATTCAATTAAATGAGAAGACTCAAGAGCATTGTGGAAGTGGAATAGCTAGGGAGTTAATGTTATTATTCAATATTAAATTCAATTAAATGAGAAGACTCAAGAGCATTGTGGAAGTGGAATAGCTAGGGAGTTAATGTTATTATTCAATATTCAATTCAATTGTGAGTTACTCTTGGAAAGTATAAAGAAGATTGCAGTTTTTGTGAACTTGTGTATAGTATACGTTCAGTGCATGGGGTTGATTATTGGCATTTATTGTAGTGGGTGGTTATTCATTATATTCTGGAGGTTGTTTTTGGTGTCAAAGGGAGTTATGGCTTTTCGGGGGCCTGTTTAGTTGCAAAATTCGGGGCTTTTTGAGCGGTTTTTGTAATCACCTGGTTACTGAGCATTTATTCAAAATAACATTATAAATGCTTAGTAACCACATCCTTGCTTCTCCATTTCTTGTTTTCCAGCACCCATTCTCCATCCTCTAGCAATCATGTCAATAGGTTCAAGCGAATTATTTGAGATATTTTCTCATGTCCCAGCAAAAGCAGTCTATAAAGGCACATCTGTAATCAAGTCACTCATCAATCTTCTAGGAGAAACCCTTTTTGTTGATAAGCATGTGCGTAATTCGTTGAGAATGGATGACACGTGCTTCTTCCTACAACAACACACATCTCTATGGCACAATAAAAAGATTATGTTGTACTCATTACCTGGTGAGCAACCATCATCAGGTGTGCCTATAGATGTTCTTAGTTTCTTGTCGAATTCCACAAAAAACTTAGGTTCAACTAAATGGTTGATTATTTGTCGGACAACAAATAAGATGCCTGTTGAGCTCATCATATGCAACCCAGCAACAAAGTCTTGGTTGCCTATTCCTTTCCCCACACAAGTTCAAGAAAATCCTGTATCTGATCCAATAATCGTGTTGTTAGAGTGTTATAACAACTATAATGACTACATGGTGATTCATTTTGAACACCCAACTGATTGGTCCTCAAATTATGCCTGCAAGATTTTCAAGTCCGAGGAAGGCATGTGGAAATCAATGGAAAATAGCTTCTTTGTAGGTGACAGGAACATGAAGTTTAACATGCCTGTGTATCACTATGGAGCCATCCATTTCATTTTAGATTTCTCCCCTTATTTTACTAGAGAGAGCCCTGTGTAATGTCCTACAGTCTTGAGAATGGCACCTCAACAATGCTACAGTTGCCAAATAATGCTATAAAATACTCAAGTGGTGACAATTGTGACATGGGCATTTTCAAATGGGGCAAGGTATCAAGTACTAATTCCTCCATTTGTTTGGTGAGACTCAAAAAGTCTGTTTTTAAAGTTTGGATTTTGACAGATTATGGAGCAAGTAGGTGGTTGAGAATTTTGAAGGTAACAACAAATGAAATGGGTTTGAGGGAGGAATGTCCTGAAATAAAAGGATTTACAGTTATGAATGGTGGTCTTCTAATTTTTGCAACTGAAACAAGGATCTACAGTTACGGCTTAAGCGATGAAAATTATATGGAGTTTAAAGAAATATGTGAACACAAAATTATATGGTCTTTTAATGTTTGTTTTACTCCGTACTTAGAAACTGTTGATGGACGCTTGGATTTCCATGGAACCATGGAGCTGTTTCTTTCTGACCATTATGATTCCATGCTATAATTTGTATTTGATAACCTTCTTAAGTTTTATCGCTATAATCACATGCTATAATTTGTATCTATATATGTTGTTTTATAATTTTCCATCAATTGGTATCATAGCTAACTTAGATACATTTAATAGTTGTTTATTGTGTGAACCCTATAATTTTGATTTCTTCGTTCTTATTCTTGAAATTAAAATTAGTGGTTCTATTGATTTAATTATTTTAAAGTTAATTATTTTAAAATCAAGTATGTGATAAAAAGAAATTGTGCCCTTTTTCTCTTCAAACTTCTTTGTCAGAAAGCATTTATATTTTATGCATGAAATTTGAAATCGCTATAGGGCTTTTGTTCCTTGTTATCACTGGAGTAACATATCAAAAATTCGTATAATTTCGTGAACGAATTTAAGAGAATTGAGAAATTTTATTTTCTCGCGAAACCTCCAAAGCCCGAGATCTTTCTAATCAAATTACTCTCATTTGGATCATCCTTTTTCAAAATTGATTGAGGGCTTTTATAGATCTGAGGATTTCAAGCAAAATGCATGCTTAAACGTGTTTTTTCATTAAAAAATGAGGGAGAATTTGTAAAATTATCGAATTTGAAACTGCTGCGCCAAACGCAACATGTCCCTTTTTGTTTTCCTTCGATTTCTCCCTCTTTGCTCAATGATTTTCCAAATTAGTTTAGGGCTTTTGTAAATCAATCAATTTTGAGCAAAATCCATACTAGAAATTGAGTTTTCTTTCAAAACAAGAGAGTATTTCGCGAAAAATCTTTCTGGCCCTGTCCACGCAAATGTGATTCATTTTTTCTCGATTTCTCTTTCGTTTCTCAATGTATTTCAAAATTAGTTGAGGGGTTTTGTTCCACTTTAGAGGATGATCAAAACAAATGCACATACACCCTGTTTTGTTGCCGGATTAAGGAGAACAACTCGGATCTCCTTCGCGGGTCAAAACGACCCGTTTTAGTTGCTTTTGGGCAAGGAAGATGACTTCCGCGCCCAGCGCATTGGGCGCGTGGGCCACCTCCCAGGCCCAATTTTGTTATGTTTTATTCCAGATATTATTTATTTAATATTTTAAGACTGTTAGTATTTTTTCTGGAATTTTTTGGGCTTCAGAATATATTTATTTGATTAATTCGAGACTTAATTTAGTATTTTAGATATCGTACTCTCGGATTTTGGACTTCAAATTTTTTGTGGCAATTTCCTACTATTTTAGTGATTTCTAGTATGGGATTCTCTCTCTAATATTTTGTCACAATTGAGGAATTAATTTGAGGTCTTTTATTATTTTATGATTATGCATGATAATATTATGATTCTCCCCTTATATGCATAATTTTGATCTCTTAATTTGCATTACTATAACTCGCCTATCGTGGGTATGGTGATGTAAATTTATGTGTCAATTGTACAATATCGTTATTAAAATTGTGCATGATATGAATTATCATTTTCTTTTGTGCATAATTTTGCTCTCTTAATTTGCATTACTATAACTCGCATATTGTGGGTATAGTGATGTGAATTTATATGTTTGTTATACAATTATGCATGGTAAAAATTACCAATTTTGTGATGGGCATAATTTTTTCTTAATTTACATGACTGCAATCTCACCTATCGTGGGTACAGTTATGTGAAATTTTGTGTTGGTTCTATCACATTAATAATAATGATACCCTATCGGTATGTTGTTGTTAGTGTGATTTGTTGTTGCACAATGTGCTTTTCTTTGCTTATGTTAATCAATTTCTTGGTACCCTATCGGTATTAGGATCTTGGTAATATAAGTTATAGTACATTGTATTGTTGCACTTTTGCTTAAGGACTCTCTCTTGATTGAACTTTTCTTTAGAATCACATAATGTTTTGTGATGTTCAGTTTTCCTCCCTAACTCTGTCAAAACTTTGAATAGGGCAAACTGTGAGACATGAATTTTTTTTTCAGGCACTCTATAATGATTAGTGTTAGTCACATTTTTTTTTCCTTCCTTATAATTACTTGGATTGAATATTATCTTTTTTTTTTAAATTAAATAAATATATGTAGTGAAGTGTATATTACTTTATGTCATTTCTCTATATTAAGTAAATCTAAAATTGGCAGAATTTAATGTTTTAATATACATTGTATTTTTCACTACTATACTGTTCAAATCTAGACCCATTTATCATTCTTAATTTGTGACAAATATGTGTCAAGTATATATTTTCTCTAATCATGTGCCTTAGTCAAAGAAATTTTGGATTATAATAAAATTTAATTTGATTCATGTTAATGGTGCAATTGGGCATTATTTCAAATCATTTTATGCCAAGTTGATCCAAAGTTTGGATTAAATTCTCTGTTGCCTTATTCTTGTTAAAGTGTTCACTTGTGAAATTATTGAAAATATTTTTGTTGAACAACTCTTTAAGGCAATCACAAAATATATCATTCATGTATTTTATATGAATCGTATTGATTTATATTTGGAGCTTTTCTCTTGAGATGACATTATGTACTCTTATTGAGTCATCAAAGCTCATTTGGTCTTATATAAAACGATGAGTCATAATGGAGCTTTTCTCTTCAGATGACATTACATACTCTTTAAGTCATCAAAGCTCATTGGTCTTATAGTGACACTTTGAACCTTTTAACTTGATTATGATTGCATATATGGATAAATTTGTAAATAAATTATTCTTATCCTTTTGAGATTATAAATATGCAATTATATACGAGAGTGTCGTTATTTCTCAAAATTTTCTAGCAGAACTCTACAATCATTTTTTTTTATTGCTTGTTATAATACTCCATTTCATAATCATATTCTAATTCTGATTTTTAGTGGGAGTATTTTGCATCTTACTAGTTCTAGAGTTCTATTTTGAGATAAACATAAAATTGTTGTGTACTTTTGTAATCTTGACTCAATTAAGTAAAACCAACAACTTTGTTATTGTACTCTCTCCAATATAGAGATCATGAAATTAATATCATGGTTCTTACGATGATAAAGTCGTGTTTATTACATTCTAAGTCAAAGTATTGTTAAGCATGTTTTGGTTTTCTTTGAATACGATTGTTGTTGAATATCATATTCTTTTTGGCATAATTTTTTGATAATTTGCATAATTCTATTATATTGATGATAATTATACCCTATTGGTGTGTTATTATTGATATAATTTGTTAAGATACAATGCACCATTTGTCCTACACTTATATCAGATTTTTTGTTTGAGTAGCCTATCAACATTGGAGTTTTTTTGATGATATAAGTTTTCTCTTGTGCATTATAGTATTATATTTCTTATTTATTGTGTTTTTTGAGATTCTTGAGAGAGATCTCAACAAATAAGAAATTCTCTTTAATGAGGCATGTTTTGGTTGTATTTGTATGGAACCATTTAACTCTCTGAGTATGTGACAATTTACACACATGTTTCCTTGTTCCATACTAGCCTCGTTGTCTAACCAATTAATTGGGCATTATTTTTTATGCAATCCAATATTCTGAAATTTTTTCATTTACCTATCGCAATGCAAATTTGTTTAATGGAATATTTTATAGAAATAGATTGCTATCATGTGGGTAGTGGACATACCCTATCGGTATGACATTACTCGATATGATTCTAGTGTGATAAAGATAATAGTTGAATTTTTTGTTTAGCTCTTTGGATATTTTCCTTAAAATTAAGTCAACTATTTCTCTTTATCAAGTGGGAGAATCTAGCATTTTGAAAGTAATGTCCTATAAATGGATTGTGTTGATACAAGATCTCTACCTCAAATGCCCAATTAATCATACATAAGCAACCAAATTTATTTGTCTTGATAAAATGGTTTTCTTGTCACATACTATTTGTAATCACTGTGTTGTTAGGACCTACATTAAGGATTTTATGATAGTCTCTTATAGAATATTGTTGCGTAATAACTCTCTATTGTCATATAATTTTAGTGGACAATTCTTGATAGGACAATATAGGAATCCCAAATTTGAAGAGATTAATTTCTCTATACCATTTTTTTTATCCCTGTTGATGGTATTTCAGATAATAATTTTGTTAAAGTTATATGCTTTAATTTGGGATATACAGTTAAACCTATGTCCATCAGAGTTTGTGATGAGAGTTAGAGACTATTTGTTGTTATATCCTTAATAATTGTTGAGTATAGGTCTCATGTACTTCCGCTGCGTGTAACCAAATCTTATACCCAAGTGTTTGTAGATATTGTTTATAATTGTAGCACTTGAGTTTATGTTTTGAGTGAATAATTGAAAACTTGCAAATGATCCCATATTCTACTTTAAAATACCAGGGATTTTCTATCTCACTCATGTTAGTAAAGTAAAGGTTACCTTGTTTACGTGTGATCCTTTTGCGGGTCAATATTCTTTGAGGATTAATATTCGTTATTATACGTGGTTAATTATGAAACCCTTTTGTAAAGCTCTGTAAATATTGATAGATGGATTGTATGTTGGGTTTCATATTCTCGTTTCTAACCACTTCTCTTATTAATCTTATACTACTCTACTTCTCTCTAACAAGTTTTTTTTTAGAGAGAAAATAGTGAATTTTTATTCACATTATCTTACAGAGCTATGATCCCACTATCATTAGAGTATTTCAATACTAGTGGGCTCTAATGAGAATCCTAAATCTTATTTTGGTATATAAAGGATTAGTGGGAGCATATAACCTTTTGTCATGTCTCGAGACTTATCAAATTTGTATTGTCATATATTTTTGTGCACATTTAATGATCATATGACATACTCTAAAAGGACTTTGTTATTTATTCTTGTCCTATTGTGTTGAGATACATAAAATCCACTGTATCTTAGTAGGCATCTTTAGCGGATGCCAAAGCCATTTTGTTGGGAATTGCACAATTAGTTTTTTTGGCATGCAATTATCTTATGCATCTTTTTTACCCAAAAATTTCACATTTTGTTTGGTCGAAATTTATAAGTATATTGTAAATACAATACTCCTATCGAGTATGATTCTCTACATTGTTGAGGTGCTCATTATTGACATTTTGTGGCCACATTAATCTAGAGTATCGTTTCATTTAAGCTTAGGTGTCTATGTCATCCCAGTAGGAAATTAATGGATTTCCTAATTGTCTTCGGGTTTGCATAGTCACTTATTTCATGAAACTCGGATTAATTGAATGTCAAATATTCTAAGAGCATTTGTTGTTGATTTAGCCCATCTGTGATCACTCTTGTTATTGGGCTACCGTGAGCACGTAGATGCATGTGAATTATGTTCTGGCCTTTGCAACTTTTCAGACATTATGGTGTTGAAAGAAAACATTTGATTCATTGACCAAAGATTTAGTTATTGGAGCTTTTGAGAATTTTACAGCTCACATCTGTTTGGTTAAGTCTTTTGATGTTTTGTGTTAGTGGGAGTCTGAAAACACTCTATCATGAGATACGTATATAGTAATATTATCTTAGTAACATATCTCTTATAGCATTTTCATATGCTTGGACCATTGTTACGTAGCATATTTTGACTATTAAGCTATGTTATTCCGTATACTCTTTTCTTGTGAGAAACATGACTATTTGACACGCAGGATATGTATCCCTATCGGATATTATTTTGTAGTGTTGGAGATTTTAGATTTCTTACATTGTTGTTGATATATGATTGAAATTGTCATTCTAGTCTTGATGATTCCTTTTTTAATTATTGGTTAATACTATCCAAGTGGGAGAATGTTAAAATATTTGTTGTGGATTAGTATAAATCAATAATTATTATATTATCTTTTATTATCATCAATCGACAATTAAAGATGAGGTAATTATCATTTGTAGATTACGGATATTTTAGATGGGATTATGATAAGATTGACCATGTGATGGGTTGGGTCAATCATTTAGTAGATAGCCCATTGAGAGGTCCCTACCTACTGCTAGGGGATTATAAATTTGTTATCCCATTAAGCAAATTTACACTCTTGGTAACACTCACATTCTCTTGAACAATCCCCTAGAAAGTGGGCAGAAATCCTCTCAAGAGTATTTTAAAGGTTTCTTCCGGTAAGCAATTCTCATGGAGATGAATGTGAATTCAGGTTAGTATTTGATAACCTTATTAAGTTTTATCGCTATAATCACATGCTATAATTTGTATCTATATATGTTATTTTATAATTTTTCATCAACTTATTCTAGGAATTTCCTATAAATATCATTGATTACATTATATTCTTTCACTTCCTCTGTGGCTTCACACACCAGTCATCAAGAAAAAAAAAAACAACGGTTAATATTTTTTTTTTCAGTTTCATAGCGTTTGCAGTGATGGAAGAGAAATTTGTCATGCCTTGGTGTGCTGTCGTTGTGAATATTCTTGAAACCAAAAGTGGACCCGAACTGAGGGAATAGTTCTGAGGAATGGATTTTGAAGATGTTAAAGTACATCCTATTTGGCATAAGGATGGGTTCATTGCAAATGTTGTTGTACAGTTTAGCAAGGATTGGAATGGCTTCTATAGTGTACTAAATTTTGATAAAAAAAAATTGTTGTAAGTCATCATGGCAAGAAAGATTGGTTTGAAAATAGTAATCCAAAACCTGGTCTTTATGCTTGGGTTGCTACAGAAGATGACTACGTGTCACAAACTATCATTGGGAGAAAACTGCGCACAATGGGGGATGTCAAGACTATATCTCAAGTTCAGGAAGAGGAGAACAAGATTGTGTCCTACTTGAAAAGTAAACTTCAGAAGGTTCAGACACTTGTAGAGATTTATAAAGTTTATGATAGCATGATCGAACTAGCAAAATATCTTAAGGTTTGTCTTGTTATTCTTTCTAGTTTTATATTTCAAGGATAATTAATCATTAATATCAATTCCTTCCAATTTTGTAATTGATATTACAGGTGGAAAAAGCATAGATTTGTTGCTAAGATCGTTGAACTTAGAGACAAATGGGAGACGAGGCCTGATGAATTGGATTTCTTAGGAGAGTTGGAGGAAGCAAAAAGGAGATTGTTTACGGTAAGTTTAAGTTCCTTCCAATTTTTACTCTCAATTTTTACTATAATGAAATAAAATTAGTATTAATCATCTATAAGAATTTCTGCAGTTAACTAAAGAGGCACCATGTGATGTCTTTGAAGGTCAACAAAGGACTTCAGATATTTATGCATTGTCTGAATAAGGAAAAGAAAAGATTTAATATTTTTATTTGTTAATTATGCGTACTTTTAAACCTATGTATTAGTTTGACATTTATTGTGTTTGCAGTATAACTCTCTTGTGGATGCTGCTCATGAGCAATTGAAAGCTGCTATAGTTTTCGAGAGAGGGTCCTCTGAGTTGATGGTTGATGAAGCTCTGTAGTGCAAGCGGCAGAAGATCTAGAAGTGGATGCACCACTGATAAATTTGCAGTGGTTCCAAACAGGAATAATAAGGCTTTGGCAAATTGGGTTGTCTGTACTGTTAGTTGGTGTAGTATATGGTTACTTTTGTATAGGAGGATGCAGTCCTGTTATTGGGCTTGTGTGGTTTGTTTTGGTGAGCCTGTAATCAATCTGTTCCCTATTGCATGTAATGTTGCTCTACATGTCTGGTCCATTTTACTTTCAGCAGGCAATAGTCACCATTCTTATCCTGTACTGAAATCTAGGGGCCTCATTGTCTAGGTTGTTTATTGCCTGTGCTGGGGACATGGTTGCTAATTGCCCAAACCACATTCTCTAGGTTGTTTAGCAAAATTATGATCGAGTTATTTGCAGTTTGCACTTGGGTTTAGGTTCCAAACTATGGCTTGAGAAGAAGTGAAAATATGTAACCCTTATTTGTTGGGGGCAAACCATAGTTTGCAAATGATAATCTAAACACACCCTTAATATGTATTGTGAGATAGAAAAACGTCTTGTTCTTTGCTGCTAATACCATGGTCTTACAATATTTATCTTTTTGCTACTGCTACCATAAGTTGGTTTTTTTAGGTGAAGAGTGGTTGACTACTTGACTGAACCAAGATGACACAGTTCAGAAAATAAGCCCCTGTATATAAAAAAAGCCCCTATAATTATTATTATTATTTTTTCTGATGGTTAATTATGCAATTTGCTAGTAAAATTAGGCAAATTTATCTTGATTGGAGATATGTCATAAAAGAATAAAACTCCAAGAACAACAACACCTACTTATTATTTAGCACAAAATAAAACTTCAGTTCGGTAGTGGATGTGCCACTGTTAAATGTGCAGTGGTTCCAAAAGGAATAGGACATATAAATTTTACCCCACCCAAACTCTCTCTATCATGTCATAATTATATCTACCAAACTGGTTGGTTAGTAATTACAGCGGTTAGTTAATATCAACCCAACTCTCTCTATCATGTCATCACTTTTACAACATTGCTACTTACTAGTGTTTTAGTCCATGCAATGCTAAGGCTTATTCAAATTTTCACTATCTTATTTATATAGTCAATAGAAAGAAATTTGAAAAGAAAAATTAGGTGAATAACAAAATAAAATTTTGAAATATCATAAAAAATGCTGTATTCAAATTTTGATTATAAGTAGTTATAATTTAACAAGGAAAAATAACAAAGTAGATGAAATTGTCAAGATGAAAAAGGAGGTTGATTGGATGTACATCTTTTTTACCTTTTGAAATTTTGGGGATAAAAGTTGTAACAACTTGGTATACTCAAATTTCTCTCCTTGATCAATTTCAATCATAATCAATAATAATAACAAAATCTTTATTAGAGAAATGATTAATTGGATGTGACACCTTCTTAATCCTGAAGTTTTGAGACACAAGTCTCGTGACGACTTGATGATTTAAAATTTCTCTTTAAATGGTACTATTGAATACAATTTTTTTATGCTTCAATAATAATTATACAATCTTAGATATAAGTATTTTATGATTAGTTTATAATAATTTATTAATGATAAAAAATGATTATTAGAAAAAGGATTAATTGGATGTGACATCTTCTTAATCCTAAGGTTTTGAGACAAGTCGTGACGGCTTGATGTTTTAAAACTCGTCTCTAAATTGGCACTATAAAACCAAATTAAATTGCCACAAAAAATAAAAATTTCAGAAATTGATTTAAAAAACATATAAATTAATAACAAAATAAAAAAATAACAACACATAAATGTTTTCTAAAAAGAACTATGTAACTCTGATTCTCCATTGCACCTGGAGATACATTTAAAATTAATATCAAGCTACAGTATTCACTATTTATCATTGTCCATCGTGAGCCATTTGAACCCCTGGTTCACTCTAGAATTCGTCTAACTTGAAATTTAATTAGGTTATAGTGTTTTCTGAACTATTATGTTTTTTTGTTAACAATTAATTCAGTGGAACTTGTTACTTTGTAGAATAATAGAATTCGCCTAACTTGAAATTTAATTAGGTTATAGTGTTTTCTGAACTATTATATTTTTTTGTTAACAATTAATTTAGTGGAGCTTGTTACTTTGTAGAATAATATATAGAAATTGTTTATTCTAATATTTTTTTGTACAATAATAATAATTCAGTAGAATAATAACTTATAAAAAGTTTTTTATTTTTTACTACAACAAAAATGACTTGAGGCAACAACAGAAAACCGTGGCCTAATCTTTAGGCAACAGATTATCAACTATGGTCTAGGTGGCCATGGCCTATTCTAATAGGCAACAATTTTTTTTACTAAGCCCACACGTTTTTAAAAATTGTTGCCTAAAAATATGACAATAAGCAACACTTTTCGAACCACTTTTAACCCACGGTTTTGTTCACAAGGTTTAGACGACAATTATTTCTGTGTTGCCTTTGGGGGTTTAGGCCACATTTATAAAATGTTGCAGTGTATTTTAGGCAACACATTTTTAATTGTGGACAGATTCCTTATGCAAGAATTCGTGATTTAGACAGCTATATAACTGTTGCCTATACCTTTAAACCATGCGCTGTCATGCAGTTTAGGCCACACATTTTTAAGCTTGGAACACATTTTAGACAACATTTTTTTAAATGTGAAAATAAGATATAATTTACAACATTTAGGTGGTGATTATGTAAATTTGAAGATATTTTGAGATAATATAAATTATCATTATCACTCAATAATTAAACCATTAATAGGAATCTTTTAAGGGCATATTGTTAGATAAAATAAATACAATTGAAATTGTAATATATAACACTTCTATATATAATGGCATTTAATGTTCAGCCTACATAATCAAAATAGTTGGCTTATAAAGTCATAATTTTTAAGGATAAACCTTTCTAAATTGAAACTACAAACTCAAAATTAACAAAACATCATATCCAAGATTGTTTCTTCACTACATATCAATAATTTCATTCTTCAAGATTATCTTCTTCGTCTCCAAGCAGCAAAAAAATGATAAGATAGTGTCAATTTTCTCTGAACACATCTTCAAAACAATTTTGATACATCTGAATAAAAGTTAATCAATTCTAATTAAAACCAAAGTACTATTAATAGATAGCACGATAACTAGAGAAACCAAAGTACTTTAAATAATTAGCAATGCCTTAATTAAATCCAAAGTACTTTCAATAGTTAGCAAGATAATTATAAAACCCTTTTATTTGAAGATAACATATGACTGTTAGAACCAAGTTTAGCCAAAATATTTCTCAAAATTTTTTAAAGGCAAAGTAATATTATTATTAAAAGTCAATTCTAAGCACAAGTTGTGCCTGAACTTTATTACAACAGCTGAGTAAAAAAAATTGTTCACCAACCTATATTTTTTTTTATCAGCAAATCAACATATATTAAAAAGGTACCCAAGGTACCATAGGAAAATACAAAGTGTCTCCATTGGCTAATAAATATTTATACCACATAGATAGATATAAATACTAAGTAACCAAGGACCCAACAAGTAACCAACCACATACTATCCTACCCAAATAAACCTCTGCACATATATAACAAACATTGAACCAACTATAACATTCCCACAGACACGTATATACCCATAACAGTCTTTTAAGAATCAATAAATGTCCAATCAGCTCACCCCTATGTAGCCACATATGTTAGCAGAAACAAATATCATATTCTAGAAAGGCCCCCCAAAACTATGCACATCAATACTTTCTCCACCTCTTTCAAATAGAATAGCAATTACAACTATAGTTTATATACTTAATTTCCTCTCAGCCAAAGATCCCCTGAACCACCCATCCTTGCTTTTGTGCCACGAACAAAGAACCCATCACTGTTGCCAAGATTAATGTGTACACACCTGACTAAGGTTTTTAATTATTATTGATTAAGGGGTTAGTTGTACATATGTTCTTAAACAAAGAAGGATTCTTGCAACAATTTGACAATTATACATTGTATAATAGCACATCACAAACACATTCAAATCATGTACAACAATTTCACAAGTCAATATGAAAGGCAAATTCATAACTAAAAAGGGGGTAAAAACAGGAGAAAGCATGAGAGAAATTAACAGCCAGTCGCAATCTACAAGTTGTTGCTAGCTAACAACACTTTTCCACTCCTCTGTAAATCTAGCATCAAAGAAAGAAGCCAAAAAATTAGTCAACAAAGTATATGATATGAAACAATTAAAAATATATAAATTATATTCATTTCAATAGACTTGTTCCTTTATAGACACACACTTAAAACCAGAAAATTAGAGGCTGGTGACTTTAGGATACAAAAAGCATATGCTAAATGTTCAGTATAGAATGCATCCATCTATATATCAACTTATTTCCATGTGAAGAGTTCTATGATGATAAAATTTCTTATGCTCCCAATGTGATGGAAAGAAGCTATAATAAGAGTTTCCTTGAGGGAGAAATGTATGGCTCTCATTCTTTTATTAAGGTAGCTAAGCGTAAAGAGCATTTTGGTCGTGGAGGTTATCTTTATTGTGTACTGCACTACTACATTGACAGTCTTTTATTAAAAATCATTCAGCTTTAGAGTTTAGATTACATCAGTATGTGTCACTGTTTTGGATTTTTTTTTTTTTTTTTTTTTTTTGGCTGAGTTTATGAGGTCAAGAAGAAAAGTTAGCATAGGAATCATATCTCCATACAATGCACAAGTGTATGAGATTCAGGAAAAAGTTAAACAATACACTTCAGTTTTTGATCCTGACTTCTCACATATTTTGGTCATTCATTGATGCTCCTTCCAAGTTATAAATATGTAAAAGCTAATTAGAGACACAAGTCATGAGCCTCCAAAAAACATGGCAAAATTACAAAGAGTAATATTGTCCTATATTAACAGCATCATAAGCCTCCCAAAAAAAAAATGAAGTAGAATATATAATATATCATATCTGCATAATTAAGGGACCATTTGGCTGCTTAAAGATTCAGAAGTAGGAACTTATCTGAGTACATATATATTAACCATGGAAGCTATAATTATTGTTTGTATTTTAGTCACTAATAATAATAATAATGAAATAAAAAAAAAACTTTTACTTTTACTTATCTGAGTGCATGATGTGGAAGTCACTTTTACTTCTACTGTGAACAAATAAAGTTTCTCATGGCTATAAGCCAGCCTCTTGTTTTTTTCTGTAAAAGATGATTGTCATTTTCCCACTCTCTCATCGCGTAATCTCTTATAAGAAATCAGGCTTTTTATCCCCATTTATGTTTCTTTGGCTGCATGTTACTTTTTGAAATCAAAATGTTATCTAACATAATTGATATGTTTTTTTGTTAGTTACAGAAACACATAATGAAAAGAGAAGCCAACGCGTAAAGAAAAAAAGAAAATCAAAAGGAAAGTATCTCAGTAGCGAGACAAAAGTGGAATTCATGTTGAAATCCATACTAAACAGATAGTTTGCATAGACAACTTACTTGTTCTTAGTGGAAGGAAAGGATTGAAACAGAAGTACAACTAGCATACAAGTTTACCAAAAGAAAAACGAACAACAGCTATTTGAAGCCAAAGAATAAGAAACCAGAAATTGGTGATATAAACAGAAACCAGAAACAGTGAAACACAACTAGCAGGGCTGTTCTTAACCTTTTATGCTTCTCCAGAAACCAACAGAATGTAATTTGTATCTCTCTGCACTCATTAGCCTAATGGCCAACTTCTATTTGCACTCATTAATTCATAATTAAAATTAGTTTTAAGACTACTCAATGTTAGAGTATTAATATTTGAAATTAAAAATAGGTGGGCTCTTTTATGATATGCTTCTCAATGATTTATTTGGTGAAAGTTTGCTTAAGTGACATGATGACATCCTCCAAAATCCAAAATATGCAAAATTTCAAGTACCTAGGCTGTATACTACTATACTGATTCTCTTTTGTTACTGTTATGCATAATCATGATAGCCCTCTTTCAAACAATCAAACAATTGCACATTTAAGAGATGCAGGCAGTGGAGAAGACTGACAATATTTACACTAAATTCAATAGGATCAGTAATCTTAGCAAAAATCAACAGAACAAGGTTCACCTGATGCTTCTCAAACCACACTTTGTATGGCACAGTGGTCTTGCCAATTTATGTATTAATGTTCTACTTCCAGTTAGTGGGATAACTGAATCCTGATCACCACTGCAAAACAAGAATTACAAATTCATTCTCAAAGCCAATTACATCTACTCTATTTTTTTATGATAAAGGCCATAACAAATTCTCATTTGGTCTAAAATAGAATTTTAACTTCATAAGGATGCAAACATGTACCTACCTGTAAACCAATACTAGTATTCCCTCCTTGACTAGCTTCCCCACAACCGTGATTGTTGGTATCTCCAAGTCACGCTGCTCATAATCTAGGACACTGATAAGCATATAGCATAACATTCACTCGTTAGTTTAACAAGATACCAATCATATTTGATTTTATGTTCCAAGATTGTCACACTGCAAATTGAATTGAAACTACATGCACATTTCCAAAACTAATCAAGCATTATAACAAAATACCATGATCACAACATATTAACCCCTTTGTTATTTCACTATCACACATCGCAACAAAAACACTCACTTCCCAACAAGTATTCCCTATGTGCTTTCTTTAGAATCAGTGTATGCTAAGTAAAAGATAACAAAAAAATTATCACAAATATAATTTTTCTAATACAAAATTATATTATTATATAAAATGAAAAGTTAATCAAAAATTTTGTAATACAGTAAATTGAGATAAATTTTTTTGTTTAATTAGATTTTAAATTATATTTTCATTTATTTTTATATCTTTCAATTATGTTTCCTTATTAAAAGTACAAATAACTTCATTTGAAATCTAGATGTATTATCCATATATTCAATTACGTTTCCTTATTTATAATTTTGTTTAAATATTTAAATTGAATCATTAAGTTGACATTCGGTGGCACTTAAAAAATGTAATACAATTATTATTATATAATAATGAAAATAATTTAATAAAAATGATATTACATAAAGTGCTAAATGGCATTTAAAGTCAGTAGTTAATCACAATTTTTGTATTATGGTATATTTAGATAATAATTAAGTCCATCATAAATATGTCCAATTAAATCTTGTACAATTTGTAAGAATTCAAATTATAATTTTCTGTATATTAGGTATAGTTGAGTTGCCATTATATTTGATAGACATCAAACTTTTTTCTAAATTAAACAAATAATTTTTGATAATCTATTGTAATTATATCAATTTGTCGATAATTCATTGTAATTATATCAATTTAAAATTTTCAGGATAAACTTTGCATTTGGTTTTGATATTGAATAAAACTTTTTTTTTATAAAAGGTAAAAATTAAAGGTGCCACTAAATGTATGAAAACACATAATACAGATGAAAATAATGCAGCCAAAAAATCCTGATAATGAAAGAAAACAAAATGATAAGTACGCAATGCATAAAATTTTAACAGTTCAAATCCTCCATATAAAATTATTGGATTATCTAAGCTCATTGAAACCTCCAATTCTAATACATTTCCATTGGGATCCATGACATTTACCTGTAATAAAAGATGGCCTGAATTAAATAGAACTCTAGAAACAAAGGGTTTGAAATCTGAAGATAGACCAGACTTGATATGTAGAGTTTTCAAAATCAAGCTTGATCAATTAATATCAAAGATAAAGCAAGGTGATGTATTTGGGAAGATTAATACGTCTACCTATAGGTAAAGTGACAAAAACCTTATACTAATAACAACAAATCCTAATAAGTTGGTTATTTTTTAATAGCAGTAAGTTTTGGAATTTTTGAAATGGGTAATTTATTAATATAATGTGGCAACCAAATATTAAATGTGTGAGTAAAATTTTTTGATATTAACAAATAAACGGAAAAAAATTTAGAAAAGGATAAAATGTTTTTTAAATATAAAATAATTTATTTTGTATGTAAATTTTGATTAATATTTTTTATTTTTATGTTACATATCCTAATGAGGTCTCGTCACTTTTACAATTTGATGTAATGATATTTGTCAATTTTTTGGAATAATGATAACAAAATTTAATTAATTTAAGTTCATTTGTTAATATAAATTTTTTTTACTCAATATAAATTAAAAAATATACTTTTGTTAAGATAGTTCTAATTACACTTATTATTAAAATACTTTTTTAAATAAATGAATTAAAAATATCAGTGTACAATAACGTTATGATATATATAAAAAAATTATTGAATTAAATAGGAAATTAGATTTCACTAGAAAATAATTATGATTATAATATAAAAAGTTGTATTTATCGATAAAAAAATCTATAAATAAGTGAGGTAATTTTTCTATAAATAAGTGAGGTAACAAAAAATACTTATAGAATTACTCTTTTAGTCTTAAAAAGAGCAAAAAAAAATTAAAATTACATATTTATCCTGAGATTAAGAGCAGGAAAAGAGACTTATAGAATTACTCTTTTATCCTTAAAAAGAGCGGGAAGATGAAAATTATATATTTACCCAACCCAAAACAGCTACTTTTATATATATAAAGATAAAGATTGGTTCAATTAGTTTTTAAAAGATATGAGATTATATCAATTCTTTACAGGTTCTTTTAAAAAGTAATTAAATAATATACATAGAAATATTATGTTTATTTTTATACTATTTTCATAATGTTTTATCAGTTAAATAATTAATATGGAATGCACATAATTTTCTTTTTCAATATATTAAAAAGATAAAATAGTACAATATTTTATCTTTTTCAGAACGTTTTATCTTTTAAATAATTAACATGGAATGTACATAATTTTCTTTGATTGTACAATATAATTTCATATGATAAGATTGTGCAATATATTATTAAAAAAATTATTGAAACAAAAATTTATAATAATATTGTTGTAATAGATTTATTTCAAATATTTGGCAATAGAATATACATCTATCCAGATATATATCTATTTCAATTATAATAATATTTTATTTCCTTTTTTATCTGTTTTTTTAGAAGCTTTTTTTTATCTATTTATTTATGGAAATGACTACTACTTTTATATATACTAGATAGTACTCGTGCGATGCACGGGTTTATTGAGGAGTGAATGAATTTTTTTTTATGTATAAAGTATATTGACAATGTTGTTAATTTTTTTGTTACATTACTTAAAAAATCTAAAACTAATTCAAATTTCCGCAATAAGGAGCTTATTCATTAATAAAAATAATAAAAGATAATTAGATGTGTTTATTTTATAACACAATTGATTAAAAAAAATTATAATACAACATAAATTTAAATTTCACAATGTCACTTTCTTGAAGTAAAAAATTTTCTATATATAGACAATTAAAACTATATAACAAAAATAAGATGAAATTAATAAGAAAATTAATTTTAACTAAAAGAACTCACATATTGTTCCATTAAAATATTTTTTATGGAGTTCATTAATTTAACATCCTATAAAAATATTAGAAACAAAATTAAGCAAATGAATGAAATAATATAAATTTAAAAACACATATTTAAATGATTACATGTAAGCACAATGTCATATATCGTTTTCATTTATATTAAATTTGATGTGACATTGTAATTTTATGTTTGGGAGAGACATTTTCTAATATTTTGAAAGACAAATTATAATTAAACTTAAAAATTAAAAATAGCAATTTAATGTTTTTTTTATAAACAACAATTTAAATTTTTAATTATAATTTTATTAAAAGTTATTTGAAAAACTATTGTCTTTTCATGTATTAAATAATGTAAATAAATTATCAAATACTTATTTTTTTTTTAAAAGATACATGTGAAAAAAAAGACAATTGAGAATCACATCTATGTATATAAATATTTCAAAAATATATTAACATAGTTATGAATATTGGTATATATTAAAATAATTTTATATATTGACATATATCTTATATTATTTTAATTTATATTAATGTATCGTTTAAAAGGTATTATCCTTATAAATATATTTTACATTTGTATGCAACTTAGATATATACATAGTTTTAATAATAAAATATTTTATATTGCATCTTATAATTATTAGTTTTTTTTTAAAATATGTTTTCATTGTAAAGATAAAAAATATCAAATTTACTTGAGTTTTTACTTATATTTTTTCATATGAAGACAACAAAGTGGTAGTAAAGACCACGAATGATTTTGTTGTCAATTGAACCAAAATCATTCGTGGTAGACAACAAAATGGAGGAAAAAATGTCACCAGAATACATAGAAAAGTAAAACAATATATAATTAAATTAAATAAGATAGAGTATTAAAACCTATCAATTGACTTCTTACTGCAATGTATCATCATTTCTCTATGTTCCTGAAAATATATAAAATTAAATACGAATTTATATTAGTAATATAAAGATTTGAATCATATCATAATATATATATATATATATATATATATATATATATATATATATATATATATATGTGTGTGTGTGTGTGTGTGTGTGTGTGTGTGTGTTATTAATTTGAAAGTTCAAATTATAAAAATCATCATGATCGCAATTAGCTTAATTACCTAAATTATTACAAATTATATATTTTTATTTTAAATGTCACCAGAATGTGACACATGGACAACCAGTCCTAGTCAGCAACTGTGTTTTATATAATATATAGAATAATAGATAGATAGATAGATAGATTAAGATTTATCCATGTGAAATTAGAGGTGAGAGGGGCAAGATAGTTTAAACCAGGTAAGAGAGATAAAGGGATTTAAATTAGGTAAGAAATGAATTTCATTTTTTTTATCTGCCACCGTAATTAGGGTCTTGGACTCCCCGGTGGGACCCCGAGGTATCCCCACAAGCTTCGACCCTTTGGGCCGGCTATGGGACTAATCCTCGGTCCGGGACTTAGTCACACTTAAACTCCTCGCCCCTCCCCAAGAGTGTATTCTGCGGGGATCGAAACCAAGTCCTCCCCCACAAACTCAGCGTGTGTTGCTAACTGAGCTACACCCATTGGGTGAATTTCATTTAGTATGCAATAGTTAAAAGAGACAAAGAATAATTAATAAAGATAAGGTTAATTTATCCCTAATAAATCAGGAAAAAAAATCTCCATGAAATTAGAGATGAGAGAGGCAATCAAGAAAGTGGTGAAGAAATCATGAAAGAGATGATGAAATTTAAATAAGGGGATAAAGGGAAATCGAGAAATCGTAAGAGAGAAATTTTTTATAACGAATAATATATGCACTGGGTGAAAGTGTAATTCACCTTTGTTTTAAAAAAGAGAAATTAAACAAATTAAATCTAACATGAAAGAATGGAGTTTTTACAAATATATGCACTGGGTGAAAGCGTAGTTCACCTTTGTGAGATCGATTTACACATTAAGTGCCAACTTTAAGATGGGATATCTGGATTAGTTTTTGGGTCTCCCGAATTGCTCATCAGAAGATAGTTTCTTACTTATATTCTTAGAGAATAATTATATTTTACTATTAAAAAAATCAAATATTTAAAACTCGCTTTTAAAATATCTAATTTTGAACTGTAAATGAACTTCTAATTATAATTATATTTTATGAAAATATAATGGAAGTAACCAAAAGGTGGGATCTCCCAAGGTTTTGTGTAGCACTTTACAGCGTTGTTGGGGAGCGTGCTGTGCAAGCTAGATGATGATGTAAAAATATAAGTAGGAATTAATAGAAAGGGATTATTGTGATCTATTAGAAGAAACAAATTAGAAGGTTATACGCAGAAACTGGATCATGTGTATGTATAAGCATTGGGCTACTAAATGGCAATTGCAATGAACCGAAATGATATATAGATAGAAAGACAAATAATAATAATAATAATTCACCTACAGTGTTGGGGAGCGTGCTGCGCAAGCTAGATGATGATGATGTAAAAATATAAGTTGGAATTAATAGAAAGGGATTATTGTGATCTATTAGAAGAAACAAATTAGAAGGTTATATGCAGAAACTGGATCATGTGTATGTATAAGCATTGGGCTACTAAATGGCAATTGGAATGAACCGAAATGATAGAAAGACAGATAATAATAATAATTAATAGTTTTCTTATTAAATTTTTATTAAATTAAATGCTCTACTAATCAAATTAATAATTAAAAAATATAATATTATGGTGTCTTCTTAACGATTTAGCGGTCAACGCTTTTCTTATTACTAATATAACGGCCAACGCCTTAAAATTGATGGTTGAACCAAAATCATTGATTTTGAAGAATAGGGGATGAAATTCTCTATTTTTTTTTTTTACAGGAGTACCAAAACTGAGGATTGAGTAAATAAGGGGACGAAAATTATATTTTAGCCTTCTTTTAATGAGACAAAGTAAGTAAAATTGAGTGTAAAATGAGCTCCTCCAAAATTTTTTTTAAAGAGAATAAGATTGAAACCATTTAGTTAGGATTAAGCTTTACCATAAAACTAACAAGATTTTAGACTCATACGATGCACTAATTTATTTATATTATAATTTTTAATATTTGTATTTTTTTAAATTTGTGTATGTAAAAAAATAATTTTTTGAAATATTTAGTATATATCATATATAATTACATTAAAATTGTGAATGTTATGTAGCAAAACAAATTGTTGAAGTTGTCGTCAAAATATTTAATGATATTTAAAATTTATTATGAGTTATTTTTTTCCTAGAAATAATATATTTATTTCACACACACACACACACACACACATTTATGTAATAATTTTTTCATAAATTTTAATTTATAAATTTTGATATATATTTTTATTCAATGACTAAGTTTTGAAATAACTTTTAGGAAGTCTCATATAGATTAGCACTTAAATTTAACTTCAAATTCATAAACTAACTTGAAAAAGAAAATTGATGAACATTTTTATCAATTCATGGTATTACAAAGTCAAATTTGGTAGGCTTTTTACATGCTAAACATATAATTCACTTTTACATACTAATTACATATTAAAAATGTATAAAAAAGTAAATTAAGAATTAATATCGTCACACTTAATTTTATAATCTTAATAAATTAAAATAGCTTTGTGTTTATATTTGAGAGCAAAATGTCTACAGTAATCATTACCCACTTTTATAATAGGTCAATCAATCAAGTGGTTAAATAGAACTTTTCCTAGAAATGAAACTATTTACTGTAAATTTTCTTTTACTTTCCTCACTTCAACTATGAAATCAAAGGTGTTATTATAATATTATAATATAGTTAAAATCAAACGAACTAATGAAAATTAAAATAAAGGAGATTAAAATGCTTACCAATTAGGCTTAAATAACATATACGATAAGTAAACCACTAAAATAGAAAAAGACATTAAAAAAATCACATAAATCAGAATAAAAAGGACCAAAATACATACTTTTGTAACATTTTGCTCAAATTTATATAGTCAATGCAATCTATCAATCCAATGGCTATAAATAGTATTGAATTTAAAAACAATTTTATTCATTGTTTTAATATCATTAAATATTAATTTAATATAGTTAAATTTGCATTACATCTAATTAGGTCAACAACTATGTATTTGTTAATATAAATAAATTTATTTTTATTGATAATTATGTCAGTCTCAATAACTCAAGAAGGGGGATGAATTGAGTTATTTTAAATCCAGTACACGTAGATGCATGCATGCATATAGGTGGAGAGAGTAAACCCCTAGGTAGCATGGCATGCAGAGAGGGAATTGGATACGGCTTCTCCCAATAAAGTAGTTGCCGCTGGCCTTTGTGTGTCAGTCTCTGATATTGTACAGCTCCTGGAGAAGGTCATCCCAATAGAGGTTTGTACCAGTCTGAATGTCGAAGTGAATGCCGTCCAAGGTTACACTTCCCAGTGGGCCAGAAGAGACACCACTGAGGTAGTTGGCGTAGAGTTCATAGGCAACCACTTTTGCATCCCCCTCTGAGCAAAGGGAGTAGGAAGCACTTGGGCCACCCAGGGGCTATTGAAGAACCCATTCTTGTTTATTTAACTTAATGGGTGAGAAATAAAAATTAGGGGTTGGTTGTGTGGAAATTGGTGAGATCTACACCATTTTATTTGCTCATTGACATGCGTAGAAATTAACAGAGTAGAAGGTGTTGTGGTTGACATTTTGTGGCGGTTCATTTTGTTGCAGTTAAAAACCTCAACAAATTGATTGATTGATAGTATTTTATGGTTATTTTTGTGTTTTTTGCAGTTTAAATTTGCCAAAAATGTAAATCACAAAATATAAAGGATTTTCAACGAAGAATAATTGATTATTATACGTTCTTTTGGGAGTTTTATACTGCCAAAAAACATGTATAGCAAAATTAAATAAACAATTATAAATGGAAAACAATCAATTATGGCTAATAAAAATCGATTATCAGCAATTTTTTCAATTTTTCTTTTCCTTATTATCAACAATTTTAATTTTTTTCAAACATAAGATAAATTATCAATCTTCCTAATGTATGTTAAAGTATGTTAATTGATTTTTTTTTAGAAAAATTCTTTCGTAGTTTATTTTAATTCATTTAAATTTAGTTGTCTATCATGAAATAAAATTCAAATTCAAATTCAAAAATCTTGTACTGGCAAAATATACAATTATATAATATAATAATCTAATCTAATTATATAGTAATTATAATATAATAAAGACAGTTGAGCAATCAATATGTTAAAAACTTTGAAAATATAGTACACCAAAAACCACAGAAATATCAAATTCATAATATATTAAATAAAACATCTTGAATAGCCGATAACATTTTGAAATTCAAATGTTTATTTTACTTTGGCATCACACAAAACATATACTTGTATCATTGTACAAATATATAATATAATAAAGACAGTTGAGAAACCAATATGTTAAAAACTTTGAAAATATAGTACACCAAAAATTATCAAATTCATAATATATTAAATAAAACATCTTGAATAGCCGATAACATTTTGAAATTCAAATGTTTATTTTACTTTGGCATTACACAAAACATATACTTGTATCATTGTACAAATAAACAATATAAAGAAATAATATCTAAACTAAAAATAAATGCATTGAAAATTTAAAGTCATTACAAAATAATCGAAACTAAATCGATTTAAAATCAGAGACATAATCCATTTAACTTAAGAAGTTTGATGCAAATAACCTTGCATTTGAAAACAACAACAATTTTCTTAAACATCAAATCAAAATAATTTACAAAGATGAACTTATTTTTTTTCAACTTAATTGCAAATAACTTTTTCATTTCAAGTTGATTGTCTTCATTCACCGCCTCTTCAAAAAACATTCTTTTTAAATCATTTAAATCTGCAGTATATTTGGACAAAGAAATCAATCACTTCAATGTCTTCACATTTTGATTTACTATTAAGAGGATCTCCTAATTTGGACATCAAGTCATGTTTCAAGCCAGAAAATCATTACATACTCAGGTTAAATGGAAGCACATTTTAAAAGTGGAAATTAATATAATTTAAAACTTGAAAATAATAATTATATTTTTATAAAAATTAATATGATATTACAACATAATTATGTTTTCAATGAAACAAGCAAACAATTTAATTTAACAAACATAATAAGTAAAAAAGTGAATAAATAAATCAATCAAACAATCAATTAAATTGAATCAAATGATTGAGGGTCGGTTTGTTTAAGCTTTTTTTTTTTACAAAAAAAATGCTTTTTTAATAAAAATAAGTAGTTTTCTGGTTTTTATATGTTTTTTCCTAACCTGCTTTTTCTTAAAAAAAAACAGTTTTTTGCATTATTTTTTAAGAAATAAATCCTATCTGTTTATAAGAAAAAGTGCTTTTTAAGAAAATTATTTTTTTAAGTTTAGACAAATTTACCCTTAATTAATTGATAGTCACAAAATATATTAAAAAGTAATATATATATATATATATATATGTATATATATATATATATATATAATCATAAAATCATTTTATATTAACGGTTTGAATTTGATGTAACTTTTTTTAATATCATTTGATCCTTTCTTTAGGAAGGGATCAATATATATTTTTATTTTTTTTACAAAACAGAAAGATAGTATTATTAAAAACAGTTCCAAGCACAAGAGGTGCCCGAACTAACAAAAACATTTGAGTAGAGTTGTCAAATAGGTTGGGCCGGTCCGAGCGGGCCAATCAGTTAATTGGGTCAGCCCGGCCTGGCCCGTATAACATTTAGGCCGCTATTTTCTTGGCCAAGCCTGGCCCTATATCGGGCCATCTGGCCAAATTGGCCCGAAATTAAAAAAAAAAAATAGATCCAAAAAATAAAAGTAAAGGGTATGTTATTATATGTAATTTGGTTTTGAAATATGACAATTTATCAACGAGTATGCAATTTTATGATTTGTATGATATTATTTTTAATTATATTTATATTCATAACTTAAATAGTGGTGCACATCTTTTTTTTAAGCAACATGAGATGAGATTTGCATTGTACAACTGCAGTTACGTGATGGTAGCTAGTAGCTACATTACCCAAATTTGCACACCCCCACTTAACAGAGTTAATTGTTGGCATTTAGCAAGTAAATTGTCCTATATAGCTCAAAAGTAACATGAAGTTAATTCTTGGCTTTGTGCAGTATATGTCTATGTTTTGCAAAAATTTGAAACGGATAGTGATGATATTACACTACACTTATATTGTTTCATATGCACTATGTAATATATTTTTTTTATTATTATATTAGTTTTCGGGTCAGGCCGGGCTGGCTACCTGTGACCTACCGAGCCAGCCCAGCCTAAGGCCATTTGGCCCGTAGATCAAGCTGGCCGGGACAAAAAAGGCCCGGTTCTATCTAGGCCAGTGTTTTTAAAGCCTAGCCTTGCCTTATTTACGGGCTGGCTGGGCTGGCCTGTCGGATTGGACTCAAATTGACAGCTCTACATTTGAGTACCGTACTACCGTTACAGCTTCACAATCATCTACTGAACCTACATAAAGCAAATAAAAAAGAGAAAAACAATGCATTGCAATATGCTTTATAGGTACAATTTCTTTCACGGCCAAAATGCCATGTAGAGCCTCTTTTCCAATCTTAAATTTGTTTCCGAATGTCAAGAAACCAGCTCAGTTGCAACATTTACAGCGGCAAAACTGACGCATATCACCTCCACCACAGTCGAGAAAATTGAACTAAACCAATGTAACTATTAAAGTAGTTACACCAAATCTAAACTATTAATATTTGAGTAAATGATAAATTTAATACTTGAATTTGTATCTTGTTATGATTTTAGTCTCTAAAATTAAGAAAAATTATACACACAGTCTCTAAAATTAAGGAAAATTACACACACAAAAACTTACTCCCTCCGTCCCTATTTTTAAGACCCTTTCAATTAATTCATATCCCTTAAAAAAAGTAATTAATTTAGTTAATCACATTAAAATTGTTAATAATGTGTATTGTTCTTCCAAAAGTACCCTTAACTTTTTTTGAAATTAATCATTTCTCTCCACTTAATTGCTTCTCATCTAATTAATTAATGTTTGGAGAGAGAATAATTAATTAAGGGTACTTTAGAAGAAAAAAATCAATGCATCTAGAAATTGGGTCTTGTAAAAAGGGACAAACAATTTTCTAAAAGGGTCTTATAAATAGGAACAAATGGAATATTTTTTAGTTAGAGTATATTAGCATGCTACACTATGTGTGTGGATTTGCTAACATACATTAACTTATTTTTTAGTTAGAGTACATTAACAAGCTACACCGTCAGTGTACTTAAGACAAAAGACAATTTTCTAGTTATAACTTGTTAACAAACTTCAACTAAAAAGCAAGTGTGTGTGATAGCAAACCCCACAAGCATTTGTTAACATACACACACTTATTTTTAAGTTTAAGTACAATAGCAACCTACACTGTTAGTGTATTTTAAGATCATTTCTAGGGTAAATGACTATTTTGGTCCCTGAATATGTAAACTGGTTATAATTTAGTCATTGAAAGAACAAAAATTCTAATTCAGTTCTTGAATGTGTAAAAAGTGTGATTCTACCATTAAGTTTCATGGGACCATTTTTATCATTAAGTTGTATGACATGACGTAATTGTCGCACCTTTTACACATTCAAGGACTAAACCAGAATTTTCGTTCTTTCAGGGACTAAATTGTTATCGATTTACACATTCAAAGACCAAAATAGTCATTTACTCTAATTTCTAATTATAACTTGTTAACGTACTTCAACTAAAAGATAAGTTAGTGTACATTAATACCCGTTAGTGTTAACTATGATAAAGAACTTAAAAGGAGAATTTTAAAAATTTCAGAGACCAAATACAATTGAAGGACTAAAATCAATATAGGTCAATATTTGAAAGATCAAAATTATATTTAATCCTATATATTAAGAGAGAAAGAGAGGGGGAGAGATAGAGATAGAAATAGATAGATAGATATCCACATTACACATTAATTTGTATTCAATATTCGATCACATAATTTGAACAAAATTGGGTAGCCTTGTGCCTGAAACATCATCTTTAATTGGGTAGCCATGTGCCTCAAAAATAGGATAAACCATTTATATTTATGAGAAAGTGATAGCAGTTAGCACAAATGTGTAGCCATCAGCGAGGCACATGGGAAATGCTGCCGAATTCTAATTATTCAGTTATTTTTAAATTGTTCTTTCTATAGGCAATAGTAATTTCATTAAAAAGAAGGAATTAAAACTGAACTATAACATAAGAATTGCCACTGTCCTGCATAAAAGAGTCTGATAGAAAATATGCACTAAACTAGAACAAATAAGACGTAGACCCTCGTCACCTACCAATTAAAGGACCAATACAACATGGCCAACAAGTGTTATTCTTTAACTTGATTAACTCTTGGAATCTTAATTACTTTCAAAAGCCTTCTTATATGTATAATTTTTCTTTATGTATAATTTTTCTTTGGCGTAATTCTACAAACTTCTCTCTTATTCAATTTTTATTATTTAATTCCCAACCCCCTACCAACAAGTCGTTGGTCCAAGTGGTGCTGGACTCGGTTCCCTTAAGAAAGATCTCGGGTTCGAGTCTGGTGGATGGAAAAAACGTGGTTGAGAGGAGAGAACCCCACTAAAGGTGGCTAGTCAAGTTCCTCGATGGAGATTAGTCATCGACAAAGCCAGTGGATACTCCGTACCAATAACATGGTAAACAAAAAAAAATTCCAAACCCCCTTTCATTAATAGGAGAACCTCAATATACATTTAATCCTTCTTACAATAGAATATTTAATTAGAGCTCAAATTTACTTGTACATTTAGAAGGAAATTCATTTCATTTCTCAACTAGTACATTTTTAAAATTACCATTTTTAGTTCCTACAAAATGAGCAAATTTTAATTTTGATCCCTATAAATTTTTATTATATTATCTTCCCTCCAAAATCTAAAATCACTATTTTTTGTCTCTGATATTCATTTTAAAATAGGTAAAGAACATTTATTTTTGGAATCTAGGAAAAAATTTTGAGTTTTCACATGTCAACATTATACTACCGACACTAGCGAATGTTATCTAGGATGATCACTTGACCTCCTATTAAACACATAAACATTTTAATGAGTTTTACATAATAGGAAATATCAAAAACAAAATTTTAATTTTTTGAGGGATGAAATCACATTCTCTAAGCATTAAGGTGAAGTTGAAATCACATACCTATAAAATCTAATAAAATCTTCTCCCGTACAGAAATATTCCGTACTAGAGTATATAGCACTCCTCATTAAATTTAGTAGCCACGTGTTGAAATACTATATGTATGACAATAAAAAAAAAAAAGATAATTAATTTTCAAATATAATCGTAATCAATGGCGACCATGATCTGAAGAAGTGTAGTTCAATGAATCGATATTCGGATTCACATCATAATCTACATGCGGTGATTCACGTAAAAAATAATCGGGTAAATGATCAATTTGGCAGCAATTAAAGCAATTTCTTGGCAGTGGCTATTACACAAAAAAGGACCCAAACCTGGTATCTTCTTCTCTTCATGGTGCATGAATCCGATCCAGTGTTTACAATCCTGAATGTTTTTTGCACGTTACCTCCTTTTTTCAGATGTTTTTTGGCTGGACTGAAGGAGGTGCTTAGTGTAATTAACACACTGTACATCTTGTTCAGAACTGTAGTAACTTTCTTATCCTTAATGAATATTCACACTTTGCCTTTCAAAAAAAAAAAATTGATATAAACCAGTCATAATTTAGTTCTTGAAAAAATGAAAATTCTGATTTAGTTAATGAATGTATAAAAAGTGCAACAATTATGTTGTACAACTTCAACAAAAAAAATTAGTACTAGAAAAACACAACTTAATATCAAATTGATCCTTAAACATTATAATTTAATGGCAAAAATGATCCTACAAAATTTAACGGTATGGCGTAGTTGTTGCGCTTTTTATACGTTTAGGAACTAAATCACAATTTTTGTTTTTTGTAGAACTAAATTATTATCAATTTACACATTCAGAGACCAAAATAATCATTTACTTAAAGTAATCTAAAACATTGATTTTGGAAGAATAGAATTGCATTAATCTACCCAACCCCACACAACACACGGATAAAATTTGGTGGTTAAGTGTTTTTTTTTTTTTTTTTGGTGAAGGTGAGGGTTTAAGCCCCAACACACAGTGGTAGTTAATTTTATTTTTTTTTCTTTTTGTATATATTCAAGTGTTTTTTTTTTTAAATAATGGTAGTTAAGTGTTGAAAAACCATATATAATTACTTATCAAATATCAGCTACGATTATATTTTGAAAACTTGTAATCATTACTTTTTAGAAAATAATTTTTTAAGATAAAATTTATAAGTACGAGAAAATGATAAAAAAACTTGTCATTAATAACGTTTTAAAAGTAAATTAATTTTTATTAAAAAGAATCTTATCGATAGATATAATATTTAAAGTTTTTGTGTGTAACATGTGTCAATTTTAAGAGCAATTATGTGTCAACTCCTAAAAAAACAATATTCCTGTTCAAAAATATAGGGCCACTGCTTATGTACGGTAGCTATTCAACGATAAATGCCACAGTTTTGATGTATGGACATATGTAATTAAAAGTGTAAATAGATATAGATTTAAACCTTTTTAATTTTAAATATAAAAATAAATATTTGAATTTTTAATTTTAAAATTAAATTTAGTGATAAAAATATTTTAGAGATGAATTCAGTAATTTTTTTAGTTTTTACAACCATTCATATTTAAAGATGTTTAAACTTTTTTATTTCAAAAAAAAGAATTTTTTTTTTCAAAAAAATAATATCTACGTCTATTTATCTATCTATCTATAGATATAATATTTCAAGCTTTTAAGAGCAATTTATGTGTCAACCGCAACGAAAACAATATTCCTATTCAAAAATATAGGCCCAGTGTTTTTGTAGGTAGCTATTCAAAGATAAATCCACAGTTTTGATGAATGGACATATGTAATTGATAGTGATAAAATTAATTTTATCCGTGTGTTGTGTGGGGTTGGGTAGATAAAATCCACAATATTTGAATTTTTTTAAATTTTAAAATTAATTTAAGTGATAAAAATATTTTCAATAAGAATTTAGTAATTGTTTTTAGTTTCTACAACTATTCATTTTTAAAGATGTTAAAACTTTTTGTTTCCAAAAAAATAGAACATTTTCACCGAAATAGTATTTAAATAACAATTTGTGTCATATTTAGTTTTCATTTTTACCATCACTTTTTTCTATAAATTTTAAAATTAAATTAAAATGCATTTTGACATTGAATCAATCTTTGTAAAAGAAATAAACTTTAAATCATAAAAATTTGAGATATTTTAAGATGTATTTTTATAAAGGTAAATCAATACAATTTATATTATTATTATATGTGCCAGTAGTTGCTATGTATCAATAATAATAAAAAAAACCTTTACATAAAACTTTCCTTGGGATTAACGTTTGTTTTAATACTAAAAAATTTAGTTATTTGTTTAATTATCTTATAATAACACTTTTTAAATAAATTACATTGTCCCTAAGTTTTGTGAAATTAAACGGTCTCTTACTTTTTAAACACTTACAACAACCTCCTGTATAGGAAAACTTGGTGTAATGTTTTTTCAAACAGTTAAGGGGTTAGTGTAGGAGATGTTTGTGTAATTTCACAAAACTTCAAGAATGGTTAATTTAATTTACTCTATTTTTTATTTAATGTTTTCATTTGAATAGCATTAATTTTATTTTTTTGAAAGCAGCATTAATTATTTTTATTTTTGGTAAAAGTTGTAGTTATGTGTAGTTAATGACACCTTAAATGTTTTGTTGTCTTATTTGAACATGAAACATATGAGTTGTTGCAAGTTAGCGTCATAGAATTAAAGGAAGAACAAAAAATTGTAATTATAATATTGTTTAATTTCCTAGAGCTTTTGTAGTCAATAATGATCTCTACAATGTGTTTTTCTTTATCATTCTCATATTTATAAAAGATGATAACTTCGATGGAAATCTTGAAAGTTTTTATAATGTTTATAAATGGTAAGATAAGTAAAAAGCTAATTAACGGGAAACAAATTATGTATATACTTTGAAAATGTTTAATTGTGATAAAACTCTATAATTGAAAACCAACGGGGTCTAGTTCAGTTAGTTGAGCAGGGTATGTGGATGTTGTAAACTCTTTAATACTGTCTTCGATTCATACGGATAAAAAAAACTCTATAATTAAAAAATAATTTGATTTTGAAAGAAAATAAAAATTGTATTATATATATATATATATATATATATATATATATATATATATATATATATATATACAAAACGAGTTCTAACTGTACTAATGAGTAACTTGTGTTTGACCGTTAAATTTAAAGAAAATGAATGATAGGAATGACTACAGTTATTATTGGACTAATTTGATCCCCCTCTCTCTATATTATAAAAACAATTCAATTAAAGAATTATAATTTTTAAACTAAAAATAAAAAATATATTTTACTCAACTAAACATAGTTAATTAAATAGTTAAATATTTATAGGAATATAATTTTTTTTTAAAATATTTCTTTAATTTCTATCCACAATATTTAATTATAAAAATCATTTAAAAATATATATAATAAACTATAAATTATAATTTAACTAATTATATTATCTATATCCATTATAAAAAAAAATCCCATGCAATACAAGGATACAAAGACTAGTCGTTCAAAATAGAAGGATGTCCAATAAATAAAAGATAAAAGAAATATATATATATATATGGAGAATGGCTTGATATTTGTTGGGTTTGATTATAATAGGCTACCTGAATTGCTGGATATCAAAGGCTACTTAACGAAGAAAAACACTTTACATGACCAAAAGAATTAACAAAAATGTTACAATTAACTACTTTAAAAATTGAAGAAAAAAAAAAGAAAGGAAATAGATGTTTATGAAGTAAGACATTTTTAATTAAAAAATGAACTATATATTCAATGTGTATTATTACATAATTAAAAATCAAAATCTTAAAGTGTCGGTGGTAATCTACATAGTTAATTATAATTAAATTATAAAATTTGTGATTGAAATTAATTTATATAGATACATATTTAAATAGTTTAAAGTTAATTTCGTTATGCAGTCAAAAAATTAATTTCGTTAAATGTAATTTAATTTTAGTAGTATAGTCCTCGTTACGAATAGTGAAGTTTATCTTTTTTTTTTTTTTTTTTTGACAAGATAGTAAAGTTTATCTTATCAATATAAAACTTAAGCTATGAAGAAAAGTCATAATCCAGTAACTGCCTCTCAACGGTATATAAAGATGATTGATTCAATCATTTTGAACAAAATTAGAATCCTATGCTATCAATAGTTGACTAAAATGGTGAAAACAGTATAAATATAACAAACTTTTGTCATGCACTATTTACCATTGTGATTCGCAACTTGTTTGATAAATATACACGTAGATGAAAACAAGGTGATTCATAAAAGGTTTAATTATCAATTTAGTCTCTTTATTTATTTAGAATGTTCAATTAGGTTATTCTATTTTTGAAAATTCCAATCAGATTCTTTAATTTTTAAAATACATCAATATGGTCCTTTAATGTCTAAATGTTGTCTTTTTTCTGTTGACATTTGTAACTTAACATCATCAACCTCAATTTGATAGAAAGGACTACATTTAGATATTTTTAAAAAATAAAGGACTACATTGAGACATTTTAAAAAATAAAGGACTTGATTGGAACTTTCAGAAATAAAAGGACCTAATTGAATATTCTAAATAAATAAAATGACCTAATTGATAATTAAGTCTTAATAAAAATATTAATCAGAATCTCTAATTGCAAGTCAATGAGACCAATAACAATTAAGGCAAGTGCCCGATAAATTTTGATTTTGGATTATTAAAAAAAAATAAAACATTTTTTATAAATATAATTTTTAAAATATATATTTTAAAAATATTTTTGAACATTTTTAAAGAAATAAATTTAAGATTTAAATATAAAAATATATGTTAGATTAATTTTTATCCATTAAGTATTGATTAGAAAATTCATTGGATTTTGAAAACTAGTGGATAAATCATTATCCATCCATAAAATTAAATAGATGTATTGGATCCAATCCATTTATCTATTTTTTTCCAGTAAATTACACTTTCATCCCCTAAGAGATGCTAATATTACACTATGATATCCTTTTATGTTCAAATATACAGTTTAGACCATTTAACTTAACTCTGTTAAAGTCAATTACTTTTCCTTTTCCTGAGAAATAGGAGTATTATAATGCCCTCCCCTCTTAGGTTAAAATATTACTTTTCCTCCATAAACTTTTTTTTTCTTTCTTGTGGTTTTTATTTACTTTTTTTTTTTGAAGTGTTTTTATTTACTTAAGTTAATAATAACTGAAGAAAAGAACTCCTCAATATATTTTTTTCTTCTTGAAAGGGTATCCATCGATCCCGCGTTTGTCGGTTTGATGAGGAGCACATGATTTCAGGAAATAGGACAGGGATGGGACGAAGGGGTAGGGCTAAAAAAGGTTTTTCCTTATAGATACAAAAGATTGTTTTTTGAGGGTGAAGTTTGAAATATGGTACATTAGGTTCAATGGATGCTTTACTCCATTAATTTCATTTTAACCTTTTTCTTAAAGAAAAACAATAAACGGAAATCAAGAAGTGATCACACTTGATGATTTTGCTCTGGGTGGGTGGGAATTTGATTGTTGTGGGGATTAATGATGGGGTCTTAGGTCCTAAGCTTAACAAGCTGACAAGTTCACAAAACTTGTCCTTACTTAATGAGTTCTTCCATATCTAAGCATTCGAGCTCCATGTCGGCAAACAACATGAGCTTGTTTTTCCTTTTTTTTTTCTTCCAAATTTAAGCATTTCTTCCATATCTAAGGATTTTCAGATTTCAGATTTCGTGAACACATGTGTTTTGATTGTTTGAATGTTGTTTTGTATTTTGATTATTTGAATCTTGTTTTATGTTTTGATTGTTTGATATTATTTTGTGTTGGATGTGAATTTGAAATGGTTGTGAAGAAAAATAAGATCTGGTTCTTGTTTTTTTTTTCCTTCAATTTTTTAAAAATACTGGCGATTTTCAAATCACCACATGTAACGACCTGATTTTGTTACGTGACACCTTATAGCGAAATAGTAAAATTTTATTTAATTTAAAAGCTCCTTATTAATTTATTTATAAAAATATGAGTAAATCTTTTTTTTTTTTTTGCGATAATCAATTAACAACTTGAAATAGGCAACTTCATTTATCTTTTGAACAATTAATAAAATCTAATAGACATCTCAATTTTTCATATGAATTGATGTAAAACAAGTAAATAGTGAAATGCCAAAATTATACCAATATTATATTATCTAAAACTGAGATTTCTCTAAAAGGTTGTAATTTACCACATATATATCAAGACAACAACATCTTTAACAAATACAATCCAATATTAAAATGAAAAGAAGTCATTACACAACTCACTCTCTAAGCTGGTCATAACTAAAACACTACTTAAGAAACTACTTAGTATCCAATGAAGTCTTTAGAGTCTTCGAGCGGAAATCCTCTTCGCCGAGGGTGAATCTCTTATGTGATAAATCTTCATCTAGATTAACAACTTGAAATAGGCAACTTCATTTATCTTTTGAACAATTAATAAAATCTAATAGACATCTCAATTTTTCATATGAATTGATGTAAAACAAGTAAATAGTGAAATGCCAAAATTATACCAATACTATATTATCTAAAACTGAGATTTCTCTAAAAGGTTGTAATTTACCACATATATATCAAGGCAACAACATCTTTAACAAATACAATCCAATATGAAAAAAAGTCATTACACAACTCACTTTCTAAGTTGGTCATAACTAAAACACTACTTAGGAAACTACTGAGTATCCAATGAAGTCTTCAAAGTCTTCGAGCGGAAATCCTCTTCGCCAAGGGTGAATCTCTCATGTGATAAGTCTTCATCTAGAAACAAAAGTGCCTCCAAGCCATATGCTCCCGTAATGCGAACATCATGATCATCACAGTCATACGCACATAGTCACACACGCAAGGGTAAGCTCACAGAAACAACATAGCCATAAAAGATTTTACACATTTCCAAAAGATAGTAAAAAAAAAAATCAATCATATCATTCACAACACAATTATAGGTTCATACATTAGATCGTTCTCAACCAACAAGCCAACAAGTGCACAAAACAACATGATATAATAAAGGTCATACAATATATGCAAACTTGACTCCATGGAGATCTTTGACAATTGAACGATCAGGGCAGACTTGTTCTTTAACATGGTACAACAACATCAGACCTCACGGATCCACAAAACAGCACGTGCCAAAAACCATTGGGGAACGCCGCAACTCTAATCTACGGAAATGATATAGTGGTCTGTCATGATAGACATATGTGGGTAGTGGCTTTACCACAACACAAGGTTTGCAACGATCTCTGTAACACTGTGATTTTCGTAATGTATGATAAGTGATTTAATTAAAATATAAGAGAAATTAAATTTAAATTATGTTACGTAATGAGTTAATTAATAAATGGAATGAATTGTTATATGTTGTCGGATTCTTAGTGAGTTTCAATAGTTTTTAGACCTTATATAATTACTTCTCTGTGAAATTTTGTACATATTTGGAGAAAGATAGTCCAAAAATCATCGGACAGTGTAGAAAAATACATCGAGATAAGTGACAGATGTATGAAAAAATGAATTAAATTTAAATCATGTTATTTAATGAACTATATAAATAAAATAGATTGTTTGTTTATGTGATTATTGTGTGTTTAGTAGTTTTCGTAATAATTTCAATTTTACGTAAGTTTTGTTATAGAAAAAGGGGGGGTGTGAGGTTAGAAAAAGATTGGGTGCAAATAGCAAAGTTTAAAAATTATCCCAAATGTTAACGTGATCAACCTTCTTTCTTCATTCATTCTCTTGATTCTTCCTTTCTTCCTCCCGCTGCTCTGTTCTCTCTCCTCCCTTGCAAGCTTGGCCGCAGCACTCAAAGGGAAAAGAAGCCATTTTTATTTGTTGCTTTAAGTTTTGTATCCAAGTTAAAGTATCATCTCTTCACCATTCCGATCAAATTTCTTTTTCCTCTTCATCTCTTCCTCTCTGTACGTGGCTGGAGCTAAACCCGAAAGGTAAGGGAAGTTTCTCTATTTTCAGTTTAAGTGTAGTTGAGAGCTAGGGGGCTCAACCACATACAGCATGTCTGCCCCTCTTGTTGTTTGTGTTGTGTTTGAGTATTTGTGATTTTTCTGGCAGTGGCTGTGTGAGTGTGTATGAATTTATTATTTTTGTTTTTTGACTCTCTAAATTACTTGGAAAGGCTCTAAAACAAAGGAGACCATGCCCAAATTTTCTTGAAATTATTTGGTAAGCTTTGCATGTGAAAATCAAACCACAAAACAAAGTGGCAGTGGCTGTTTGGTGCGTCTACCTCTGGACAGTCCCCACGATTTTGTGAGTTTTGGAAGATCTAACCGTTGGTTTTATACGAAATTTGTTTTGAATGAAAATAGACACGAAATGGAACAACTTTAATTTTGACACCTTGGAGATAAAACTTCATCTCGGAGTTCATCAATGGCTCTCAAAATGTTTGTTCTGTTTTCGAGTTTTCCCTGGAACATGTCTCAGTTTTTCTCAAATTCCTACTTGTGTACTTAATGTTTATTTTTCGTTTTTGAACCATTAAAAACTAGACAAAACAAGGTTTTTAACCATATAAATTACAAAAATTATCATATCCAATTTCTAAATTAACCTTTTGAAAAGAAACAGGGCAAGGGTTTTGGGCTCTGTTTTGAGTCTGAAACTTAGGATGTTAGAAATAAATTTACTGGGAACAGTAGGGAAAGAATTTGGGGGTAAGGATTAAATTTTTAGAAATATTAAGATGTTACCTTTTTACTGTAAAAAGTCCAGCTCAAAACAAGTTTGGGAAGTGGGAGAAATTTATATTTCTTTGAGCTATGTTCAGTGAGCACTCAAAAATTCAGGGCTGCTAACTTTGGAAATTTTTATAGAATTTTCTAGATGTTGATTTTATAAGTGGGATACCTTTCTGTAAAATATATTTCAAGAGCTTCAATTTCATATAAATTTTTTTTAATTCCGAGGTCATTTGCTATAATCAGTGAGAGCTCACATTCAGTACTGTCAAAGAGAAATCGACCTTATTTGGTCAATTTGGTTAATATGATATAATTATTGGAATGGTGATGTTTATTTATTGAGATGTATTTGGACCCGTAAGTCTGGCCATTGGAGATGGCGGGTACTGAGGTACCGTATCTAAGAATGTAAGGATCATGGCATTTAATTTCATTTTAGACCATTTGAAATGTAGAAAAACATGTTGTTAGGTTTAGATTCAAGATTTGATCAAGAGCCATAAAAAGATGAAATTGATTTATATAATTGATATTAGAAGCTTGAAATAATTGTTTGGAACCATGTTTGATTGATTGAATGATGTGTTGTGATGGATTGAAATTGATTGGTTGGTTTGTTGTTGGATTGAAATTGCTTGTTTTGGCTTGATTGTGTTGTGATTGATGTTGGAAATTGTTGAATGTTTATATTTTTGTAGGTGATTGTTTAAAATTACTTATTTAATTGTGATTATTAACATATTGCATATGCATGAGTCTTTTTGGGGGGTTTTACAAAGATTCAAGTGAAAAATAATTGATGTTGGCTAACCGGGACTGCGGTAGCCATGGAAATGAAAAAGAAGAAAAGAAAAGAAAAGAAAGAAAAGAAAGAATAAATGTTGGCTAACCAGGACTGTGGTAGCCATGAATGTTAAAAGATCAATGATGTTGACTAACCGGGACTGCGGTAGTCATGAGAAATGATTTGACATATGAGAATTGAATCTTTGGGGTGAGCAGAGTAAGTTAGACAGGACTGTATAGTCTGTGATTATATAGTCTGTGGGGTGAAGGATATTGGCAATTCCACATGTGGCTGGAAACTGGACTGAGTTGCGGTCGTGGTGGCCTTCCGGGTATCCTGATCTCCTAATTCTGTTTAGCTTATTCGCGTTTAGTAGGGGCTGATAGCTGAATTACAGTGCGTAATGGTAGGCCAGTTTCTTACTAAACACTCAAAGGGGAAGTCTCCATGGAGCAGGGTCAAAATGATTTTGAGTCAAAACTGCATTTGCATAAATCATACTGCAATTGTTTTAATTGTGTGACTTATGATGTTATGACTCATTGTGATGAGTGGTGATGGTGTATGTGGTTGATCTTGTTGATGATTCATGTTATAAATATGTTTATGAACTAAGTTTTGTATAACATTTTCAGTTATTATGTATAGTATTTTGAAGTATACAAAATCTAATTTTTCGTCCTTTTCCTTAATAATTGGAAATTCACTTATTTTCTTATATGTATAGTTTTTATTTGGTAAGCTTACCCTTGCAATGTTTGCACGTGTGGTTCGTGCCTGTGATGATCTCGGACATCGTGTTCGGGGGAGCAGATGGTTTTTAGGTGGATCTTTCTCTTGGAGAGTTTGTGGATAGAGCATACGAGGGATTGAAGACATTATCATTTCTTTCTATTTCTTTGTTTGGTCTTATGTATAAAATGAACCAGTTAGGGGTATTATGTATTTATCATGTGAAAAGATGTATGTACACATAGTTTTATTTAGTTAAGTTTTGTATAAGATATATTTATAAATTAAGCTTTAAATTTTATCTGTCGATTTTGGGAATCGGAAAAAAAAAAATTCTCCAATATTTTATAAATAAACTAATTAGAGAGTTTTTAAAATTTAATGAAATAAAATCTTTAGTATAACAAATCTGTAACGAAGATGGGTCGTTACAATCTCGGCCTACAATATGGAATTCACCCTTCCATCTATCCCCAAGGTCTATCTTCAACTACCCCACTAACCTTTCCAGCACTAGGTTAAGGGTCCCACCAAGCAACCCTAACTTACGTGCTTATTCGCAACACAGTTACAACTGAGGACTCATGCCTGTATGCATGAACAAATATAGCAACAATAACAACCAACCTTTATCACACACCACGGGATTAAACCATCACCCGCATAGTTCACCATGGGATTAAACCATTACCCATATGGTCCACAACTAACTATAAAAGTCCCACCAAGCAACCTTTATAATCAACAAGGAGAGGTCCCACCAAGCAACATCTACGTTATAATCAACAAACAAAGGTCCTACCAAGCAACCTCTGTCTTATGGGGATTCCACTAAACAATCCCTACTAATAATGAGATTCCACTCTCTATATTTAACATTTTCTATCAACTACGGATAACATACGTTATAAAATTTTATATAGGCATTTAAAATTCATTCCACTTGAATCTTTTAAATATTTTTATATTTCAACCAAAATTAATTATTTTCACCTTTAAATCAAATTTCTACAATAACTTAAAAATTACTACCTCCGATCCTTTTTATAAGAAACAAGTTTTACCACTTCAAAATAAATTTGTCTTCGCATAAAATTTTATTATAAAATTCTTATTGTATTTTATACTCATAAATTTTCGTGAAATTTTCTACGTTAGTCAAGGTGAATTTGCATTTTATCTCCCATACTTAACTAATTAACTAAGACATCTAATAATTATGAAATATTTAAATTCTATAACTTTTATTAAAATTTAAAATAAACAATACTATTTCCCTCCTAAAAAAAATTATTTTTGAAGTAAAAGACCAGTTCCTTCTTTATATCAATTTTCTCATTAAAGTATTTGTTATTAACCAAGTCCTCCTTAATCTTCTTATGTGTCCTATTATTATTTTTTTTTTTCATTTAGCAATCCTGATCCCCGACGTCTTTCGATAACCTTTATTTACGTACATTCATATATATATAAACCAATGATTTAAACTCCAATTTTCATTTTTTTTATAAAAGTTTTCCCAGCACCTATGGCATGCTATTGCTCACGGTCACTGTTAAAAGAAATCAGCTATTTAATTATTACATTTTTTTAATTAAATCTGCTGCAGCCTTAAATAAATACTATTTTATTTGTTAATTTCATGAAACCAAATAAAGTAAACGTGAATAGGAAAGGCTCGGGAGGTTTGAAAAAGAATAATTATTGAGATGAACAAGTTAATTAAATTGATAATAATAAATTAGTAAGCAAAGTCAAAAAAATTTATTACTCTTCCTTTAATTGAGAAGAAAAGTCTGTGAGATGTCAGGATAAGAAAGAATGGCATCTGAAGCAAAGTCATATAATGATTCATGTGAATTCACTGACCAAAATTAAAAATTTCGAAGAGAAGAAAATTTGAAATAATTGGTCTCTCAATTCAGACCTTGGGTCAGCATAATTTGAGGATTATCTTAAATTTTTTTTTCTTTGACTTTGTAAACTCAAATAATAGAAAGAAAGAAAGGTGTAAATGAAAGAAAAGGAACAAGTGTGAACATATGACTACAAACTATACTAGATGTTGTAGAAGCTACGTAAGGAGTGGATAAAGTCAAGAAGATAACTACTCTTCTCTGATTAATTTGACAAAATGTAATATGTATGTATAGGAAAAGAAAAAAAAAACTTAAGATTATATTCTCCTTGTCTTTTGAATTTACTGCAAATCAAGTAATGTAAACAATCATTTTTTTTTTATCATGTAGCTGCATGAAGGAAAGTAAATGGGTAAATTTTCTTCTATTCACACCTTTCATTTACACCATAAGTGCCCATAGTCAAAAGAATTAAATCTTCCTTATCCTTTGATTCTGCTACAAATCTTGGAACGTAACCAATTTTTCTTCATTTTGAATGTTTGTGTGGGTTAACAAATTAGAAAAAACAGTAAGTAAGGTTCTTTGAATTTGATCTTGCGTCTAGCCGAAGGTAACTTTTTCTTGATCTTTGGATTTGCTAAAATCTTACGGAACAAGTACAATTTATGTATCCTCTTAGTTTAGTTATTTTTTTTTTAATAGGTTGGGTAACAAAATGCAAATCAAGTTAATTAAATTGATAATAATAAATTAGTAAGTGTATCACTTACTAATTTTAACTTTAATTTAGGACATTCAAGAAAATTTAGAATGTCTCAGTATTTTTCCAACTCTCAAAAAGTTCTCAAAATCACACTCTTTAGAACCACATTAAAATACTATTATTTTATTCAAGTGTAACAGAATAACATAAAAATTTTATAGGGACCTAATTATAATTACTAGAGACTAATTATAATTAAATCCTTCAATTTTCTTGACTATTTGCTCATTTTTACAGTGTATTCTTACACTGTTAGTGTGCAACGCATTCCCCATTTCAGTAGAATTTTCTACTAAAACTTACACCGAAAAATCACACATATTTATTAATTAAAATTTTCATATAATTAAATTTAATTATCTCTTGTAATTATTTTCAATCACTTTATCATAGATAGGAAATCATGGTGTTACACCACAAATTGTCTTTTAAAATTTTAACAGCCACGTCATTACTTAACTAACGGTAGGAATCCAAAAGAAAACTTTTTTTTATCAAGGACTCAACACAATGAAAAAATTTATTAGGAACCCAAAGCAAAATTTGCAAATTTATCAGGGATCTAAAAATTATTTAAGCTTAAATACAATTATGTATTTTTATGAATTAAAAATTAAAAAAATGATAAAAATTATGCAGGAAAATAATGAACATGGTGACACGTGACATCTGGCTACATGGTAAAAAATTCATTTATAATATAAAATATATATATTTACATGTACAAGAAAATTATACAAAAATCTATCATCAATAAGAATTTAAAAGTTTTTTTTTTTGAAAAAGAATCATATTGTTCAAAATAGAAGCATGGAAATATTAATTCAATTTCTTAATTAAATTATGTTTAATTAATTATACTAATTTATAGATACATTATTTTTTCCATGAAAATGTAGATATTAGTTTTTTTTAAAGTAAAAATATAGATGTATTTGATATTAAAAATATTCATAAAAATATGAAAATAAAAAGAAAAAGCATTTATTGTAGAAATCATAAAAGAGTGTAAAAAATATCATGGACAACACAATTTTACGCATTTCAATAAAAACCTTTTTACATATAGATACATGTCTTCTATTCTTACGGATATATTATATTATTACTTAAAAAGTCATGTGATTTTTTAAAAAAAACTCACATGACTTAGTGTGTTTTAATTGTGTCGGTAGGGTAGAGGAACAATCTTGGCTTATGATGGTTATACAGTGCGGGGTCAAGTTTTTGCAATTACTGTTTTATTGAATGTGGGGGTCCTGTTATGTCTCATGGAATGGATATCTTTTGTACTCAATTTTAAATGCTTCTTGTGTAAAATTTGACTTTCTATTTTCTATAGTGAGAGGACTTATCTTATATGAGAGTGAGAGAAATAAATATTGACCATTGGATTTTATTTGAATGGTCAAGATTAAACCACACTAAGTCATGTGAATTTTTTAAAAAGTCACATAACATTAAATCTTGACCCTCCATGTATGGTTGTATGGTCCAAATTTAACCCTTTCACTCTCATATAAGATACCTTCCTCTCATAAGATATATATATATATATATATATATATATATATATATATATATATATATAGGAAATATATCTAGTGAGAGGACATATCTTATATGAGAGTGAGAGGAATAAATATTTACCATTAGATCTTACTTAAATGGTCCGGATTAAAACAAAGTAAGTCATGTGAGTTTTTTAAAAAGTCACATGACTTTTTAAGTAGTCACATGACATTAAATCTTGACCCTCCATGTGTAATTGATTTAATATATATTTTTATCATAAAATAGTTTTAAATTATTTTTTTACTAACACCATAAATAAAATATTTTTTAATTGCTTCATGTATTGCACAAAGACATCTCGACAATACTCTTCATTTTTTTTTATATTTAAGTTTTGTATGGAAATATAATTGTTTTTACATACTTTGGAGAAGAAAAATTTTGAGATAATGTTTTTCGCTATTTGATAAGGTATTTATATAGGCACAACCCTGGATTTAATCCTTAAGCTATTGCCAATAGTTAGGTAAGGTCTTTCAATGTAACAATTATTGATTTCTTGATATTGAAAGTAAACTTTATTTAAAGTACGTCATACACTTCTATTGCAATATGCTACATACTCGAGTGGATAATATAATAAAAATAATCAAGATGTAATTTTTTTTATTAAAAATATGCGTTTCAAAAATAATTTTAAATTCAATCACATGTATTTTTCATTTAATAAACTAACATTTACATTTTCAGGAGAAATTAATTATATATAAATTAATGAAATTAGTTAAACACCATTTATTTCAGTCATTGAATTTATAATATTGTAAAATAATTTAGAATTATCCCATTTGAGGTTTTTATAATGATATAAAATTAAATTATTATTTATTTCTTTGACAAGATGGCAAGATTTGTCCAAAATATATACATAATTACTTTTGAACAGTTAAATTTTAAATATAATATGCATATTTCTACTTGTGTAATATTTTTAATAAGATTTTTCATATTTGAAATTATATGAGTAAATGATTTATTAAATATATTTTCAATACAAAAAGTTTTATTTTTTTCTTCATTTGCATCATTAATAAAATATTTTCTAATTACTTTGTGTATTATATAAATACATCTCAATAATAACTTTTAGATTTGCATTATAGGAGATTAAAGTTTAAAAAATGGAAATATAATTAATTTTATATACATTAGAGGATTTTTTCAACAAAATTTGATTAAGGAATGTTATTGATCAATAATAACTTGATTAATTGCAACAAATTTCTTCTATTTTTAAAAACACCTTATATTTCTTTTAGCATTGTCATTGATTAATTATATTTTATATTGTTGGACTTATATATATATTTTTTAAATGATCTAATATCTTAAATTCAATGAATCCTAAATTTACTCAAATCCATTCAATAACATCCATACCATATCCTTTTATTTCCTCTTATTGAAAATAAGTTTTAATATTATTCCTGAGTATTTATTTTTGCCTTTGTTTTTCTCAGCATTCTCAAACCCAATTTTTTATTTTAATTTTATACAGGTCATTATACATTTAACTACAATATTCTAAATTTATTATTATCATTATTATCATCGTCGTCATCGTCTCGCCTCAATTCAATATTTTTAACTGAATAATATTCTAAATGGGAAACAAAAGTTTTGGAGCTCGAAAAGGCAAAAACATAAGCACTCTAATGGTATAAGAAAAAGGTACTATTGGCCTATTCAATCATAACACTTGTTAAACAAAATTTTTCTTCTTTAAACTTATTGGTATTCCTTATTATACTAATTAAAAACTTAATAATAATATCCAAATTAGGAATTCCTAAAATTACAAATCCTTATATTAGCATCAAGGAAAAGAAATTAGGGAAAAAAATGATGAGATAGCGATATTATTAAAAAATAACTTTTCTAAGTGATAAATTGTGTTTTAAATAAAAATAAAACTCATAACAAAATTATAAAAAATAAAATTTAACACTATAATATAATATATTATACATATGCAATATTTAACCATAATTTCAATTGTTATTTTTATTTCTCCCATATTTTATTTTAAATATAATAATTAATCGAATCTTCAATCAATTTTTTATTATGAAAAATAGTAATTAATTAAGAACTAAATAAGTAGTTTTGTAATATATGCTTGAAACTTTAATTTCTCTTTGGTACATAGTTTTTGTTTTTGGTACATACTTGAAACTTTAATATGTTTCATGCTTTTGTAAAGTTGTTACTATAATTATTAAAAATTTATTTAAACAAGAGTAAAAAAAAAGTTATTTAAACATACTTTTGTTATTTTTATTTTAGTTTCTATAATAGTTAATTTATTTTTGTCTCTTCATTTAACATAATTAGGTTATTTTTAGTTTTTAATTATACATGTTTTTATTTCTATTAATGAAGGACCAAAACTATATTATATATTTTTAAATTAAATGTATGGGCTAAAAATAAATAAAATATTCATAAAAACCAAAATAAAAATCGTGATATTTTAAAGAATAAACTTCGTAATTACTATAAAAGGATTGGACAATCTTTCTCACATGGGCTAATATGCCAATATGGGCAAGCATTTCACATATGCCTCACTTATCATGGCTACATAATTTTTCTATCACTTTCTCATACATATAAGTATTTTATCTGAAAATAAAACTTTTTAAGGTTAAAATTACTACATGAGCTCAAAATACATGAAAATATTTGACAATTAATTACAAATTGGGTTCAACTCTTAAATTAAAATAGTTGACTGAGATTAAATGATTTAGATGAAAATTCATTTAGGGGTGGTCTGCCACCTAGCCCACTATTGCTGTCATCGTCACCACTATCATCAACACTAACACTATCGTTGTCACTACCAGCATCACCAGTGTCACTACCTCTATTGCTTCACATTGCGGCTTACCACTATTATTGTCGTTATTGCCACTAGCATTACCGTCACCGTCAACATCACTACCATTATCACCACCACCACCTCCTAACCCCACTCCTACCACCAGCATTGTCATAATTTAATAAACTGCCACCTAATAACTAGGAGAAGTGGTTTGAAATTTAATTTATTACAAGTTTCTTTTGAACGATATATTTATATTTCCATGCTTCTATTTTTAACAATATGATTCTTTTTCAAAAAAAAATACTTTTAAATTCTTATTGATGATAAATTTTTGTATAATTTTCTTGTACATGTAAATATATATTTTTTATATTATAAACGAATTTTTTGCCATGTAGCTAGATGTCATGTGTGACCATGTTCATTCTTTTCCTGCATAATTTTCATCATTTTTTTAATTTTTAATTCATAAAAATACATAATTGTATTTAAGCTTAAATAATTTTTAGTTCCTGATAAATTTGTAAATTTTACTTTTGGTCCCTAATAAATTTTTTCATTGTGTTGAATCCTTGATAAAAAAAAAAACTTTTCTTTTGGTGTCGTCAATTAAACGATGACGTGACCGTTAAAATTTTAAAAGACAATTTGTGGTGGTTTGAAAATTGCCAGTTTTTATTTAAAAAATTGAAGGAAAAAAAAAAAAACAAGAACCAGATCTTATTTTTATTCACAACCATTTCAAATTCACATCCAACACAAAATAATATCAAACAATCAAAACATAAAACAAGATTCAAATAATCAAAATACAAAACAAGATTCAAACAATCAAAACATATGTCTTCACGAAATCTGAAAATGCTTAGATCTGGAAGAAATGCTTAAATTTGGAAGGAAAAAAAAAAAGGGAAAAACAAGCTCATGTTGTTTGCCGACATGGAGCTCGAAGGAAGAACTCATTAAGTAAGGACAAGTTTTGTGAACGTGTCAGCTTGCTAAGCTTAGGACCTAAGACCCCATCATTAATCCCCACAACAATCAAATTCCCACCCACCCAGAGCAAAATCATCAAGTGTGATCACTTCTTGATTTCCGTTTATTGTTTTTCTTTAAGAAAAAGGCCAAAATACAATTAATGGAGTAAAGCATCCATTGAACCTAATGTACCATATTTCAAACTTCACCCTCAAAAAACAATCTTTTGTATCTATAAGGAAAAGCCTTTTTTAGCCCTACCCCCTATCCTATTTCCTGAAATCACGTGCTCCTCAACAAACCGACAAACGCGGGTTCGATGGGTACCCTTTTAAGAAGAAAAAATATAAATTGAGGAGTTCTTTTCTTCAGTTATTATTAACACATGATCGACATTATGTCGTGTTAAGGCCGATCATGCATACTTTCATTGTGTCATGATTGACATTAAGTCATTGAATTTATAATATTGTAAAATAATTTACAATTATCCTATTTGAGGTTTTTATAATGATATAAAATTAAATTATTATTTATTTCTATGACAAGATTTATCCAAAATATATACATAATTACTTTTGAACAGTTAAAATTTAAATATAATATGTATATTTCTACTTGTGTAATAATTTTAATAAAATTTTTCATATTTGAAATTATATGAGTAAATTATTTATTAAATATATTTTCAATACAAAACAGTTTTAATTTTTTTTCTTCATTAGCATCATTAATAAAATATTTTCTAATTACTTCGTGTATTGTATAAATACATCTCAATGACAACTTTTAGATTTGCATAATAAGCGATTAAAGTTTAAAAAATGGAAAATATAATTATTTTTATATACATTAGAGAATATTTTTCAACAAAATTTGATTAAGGAATGTTATTGATCAATAATAACTTGATTAATTTCAACAAAATTTCTTCTATTTTTAAATACACTTTATATTTCTTTTAGCATTGTCATTGATTAATTATATTTTATATTGTTTGACTTATATTTTTTCTTTGAAATTATCTAATATCTTAAATTCAATGAATCCTAAATTTACTCAAATCCATTCAATAACATCCATACCATATTCTTTTATTTCCTTTTATTGAGTTTAAGTTTTTATAATACCTAATGTAATATGTTAATATTATTCCTGAGTATTTATTAATTATTCTTTAAAATTCTAATTTGTTTTTATTTTTGCCTTTGTTTCTCAGCAATCTCAAACCCAATTAATGATTTTAATTTTATACAGGTCATTATACATTTAACTAGAATATTCTAAAATTATTATTATTATTATTATTATTATTATTATTATTATTATTATTATTATTATTATTATCGTCGTCGCCGCCTCGCCTCAATTCGATATTTTTAACTAAACAATATTCTAAAAGGGAAACAAAAGTTTTGACTCAAAGTGACAAAAACATAAGCAGTCTAATTGGTATAATAAAAAGGTACTAATGGCCTATTCAATCATAACACTTGTTAAATAAAATTTTACTTCTTTAAACTTATTGGCATTCCTTATTATACTAATTAAAAACTTAATAATACTATCCTAAATAAGAATGAGTTTAATGGTGATGTACTGACGGTGTAAAAATGTTTTACACGGTCATCCAATCACAAATCATCCTTGATATGACTTGTAAGATAATTTTGTAAAAGTCAACAAACTTACCATATATGGTAGGTTGTGATTGGATGACGGTGTAAATTATTTTATACTGTCAGTGCATAGTCCTTTTTCTCAATAAGAATTCCTAAAATTACAAGTCCTTATATTAGCATCAAGGAAAAGAAATTGGGAAAAAATGATGAGATAGCGATATTTATTAAAAAAAAAAAAAAACTTCTCTAATTGATAAAATGTCTTTTAAATAAAAATAAAAAGTCATAACAAAATTATAAAAAATAATATTTAACACTATAATATAATATATTATACATATGCAATATTTAATCATAATTTCAATTATTATTTTTATATCTCCCATATTTTATTTTAAATAGAATAATTAATCGAATCTTCAATCAATTTTTTATATTGAACAATAGTAATTAATTAACAACTAAATAATTGGTTTCGTAATATATGCTTGAAACTTTAATTTTTCTTTGGTACATAGTTTTTCTTTTTGGTACATACTTGAAACTTTAATATGTTTCATGCTTTTGTAAAGTTGTTACTATAATTATTAAAAAGTTATTTAAACATACTTTTGTTACCTAATATAACGGATTTTTATTTTAGTTTCTATCATAGTTAATTATTTTTTGCCTCTTCATTTAACATAATTAGGTTATTTTTAGTTTTTAATTATACATGTTTTTATTTCTATTAATGAAGGACCAAAACTATATTATATATTTTTAAATTAAATGTGTGGGCTAAAATAAATAAAATATTCATAAAACCTAAAATAAAAAATCGTGATATTTTAAAGAATAAACATCTAACCCTTTCCTTAGAAAAAAAAAAAGGAATGACATTTACAGTAAGGTAAAAGAAAATTATTAATTTTATTACTAAAATAGGATAAGCAGAGATTATTTTTCCTGAATTGAGATTTTTTTTCCTCACATGACAACTTTTCCCCTTTCATTTTTTTTTTTTGAAAAGCCAAAGAGAATATGTATTAATATATAATAATAGGAAAAGTTAGGTACAAGAAGATACCCAACCCCACATCATAGTAGTATGTACGTCTAATAACTATTATAATCCCAACTTTTCCCCTTTCTTTTAATGCCTGCAAATCGTGGAAATTGTTTTCCATAGGACAATGGCACAGGACAATCGTGGTAGAGACTGTTGTGAGAATCTACATTACAGAGAAAGGAAGGGAGCAAGGGAAGGTCAAGAATTAATGAAAGGCGGTTGAGAATTTAATTACAATTGTGAAACGTAATTGCTGCCGTTGAAATAGAGAAAAGCTAAAAATCAAAATATTCTATTTTAGATAATTCTTTTCATATATTAACAAAAGCTGCCTAACGTTAAATAAGCCTCATAAACCCAACAAGAATGAGTGTCAATCATTCAGGTGTCAACATATGATTTAGGGAATTCAAAATAAAAAAGAAAATACATAATAATACAATATCTAATAAAGATATAACCTAAGCCCAATATCAAATGAAATCTTTCAGCCACTAAGATTTTGGGGTCTTTATTCATGTGCAGGGCCCTGCTTGGCCCCCTTACATCCGTCCCTGAGCATCACCGCAGCCTACCACTACTATTGCCGTTACTATCACCACTATTACTGTCAGTTAGGATTGATCCTAACATTTTATGGGTCCGGGACGAAACAATAAAATCAGAACCCTATATATAATTATTCTAAAATATAAACATAAATTATGTAAAAAACAAAGTAGGACATATAATTTCATTGAAAATTATATGTTTTATTAATTAAGCGAATAACATAGTTTTAACAAATTTAAATAAGATGAATTACATTTTTCATTCAATTTACTCCTACGTTATCGTTTATCATTGACAATATATTATTGTCTCATATTAAACTTCATGTATTTTTTTTTTATGTTTATTAATATACTTACTTTTAGGTTTAACTAGAATTTTAGTATGTGTATTACAGAAGAAAAATGGTTCTTTTTATACTATTATTATTATTATTATTATTATTATTATTATTATTATTATTATTATTATTATTATTCATAATAAATAAATAATTATAAAATTTTAAATTATGTTATTGTTAAACTTAATAATAAATATTCTTAAAAAAAGTCCATAATAAATATTTTTTAAATATATAAATTATATTTTAGATTTATAATAAATAACTTAAACTGTGATATAAGGTTATTTTTAAATAGAAATGAATAGGCAATTAAGAAACTTAAGTATATATAAAAAAAAAAACAAATGGAGAGTAGTTTGAGATTATTGATTGAGAATTTTTTGTCCAATTGTAGAGAATATGTGTGAAATACACCTACCAAAGAGAGGAAAGAAAGTGTTACAATTCTCTAGTCGAAAGAGTGATGAGAGTGAAAGTTTTATTATCTAAGTTAGGAATTTTAATTTATAGTGTAGAAGAAGACTCCTTTATAATTTGAGTTTTAGTCTGTGTTTTTTCTTCTTGTTGATAAAACAAATACTTTAAGTCTATACATTATTATATGTCCACTACATGTTGATATGTTAGTAAGATAAAAATCTATTTAACATAAATTTATAAATGCAACATGAAAAAAAAACTAACAACTAAGATATTAGAACTTTATAATCACATGTTATATTTAATTTAGATATACAAAAAGATATATGATAAAAATAATAGTTTTAATCTATTTACAAAAATAATACAAAACAACATTAAAAAAATTACTGTACAATTATATAATTTTTTTTAATATTTTTTAGGCCCTTCTTATCGTGGGCCTTGTCGTCAATGGCGGATCCAGAAAATTTCTCTTGTGAGCGCAAAGAAATAGTCTATAATATTTTCATTGACAAAAAATATTATACGCATTTACAAAAGACATAATTTCATGACAAACAGAAAACTAAAATATCTAAATTTCTACAAATTATAATTAACAAAGAAAAACACTTTACATCACCTAAAGAATTAACAAAAATATTACAATAGGCTCACTGTAACTACGTAAAAAATTGAAAGAAGAAAAAAAGAAATAGATGTTTATTTTATTTATTGGCCAATGTTAGTAGTTAGTTTTTGTTAGTGGGAGGGATTTGAACCTACAATTTCTCCTTCCCCCTTCTCCCTTCAACCACCAAGTCAACCTTATTGGTAAAGTTTACCTTATTAATATAAAACTTGAGCTGTGAAGAAAGTCATAATCCAATTACGGCCTTTCAACAGTATATAAAGATGATTGATTCAATTGTTTTGAACAAAATCCTAATCCTATGCTATCAATAGTTGGCTAAAAGGTGAAAACAGTAACAAACTTTCATCATGCACTATTTTTTTTCCTAGGTCAAAGACCACAGGTATCCCTAACCAATGGATCAGAGATTAATCCCGCTTGCAGTGGATGGCTACCGCTGGCCCAAAGAAATTTTTCACACGGAGGAAATTGAACACTATTCTCGCACTAAATAGATTGTTCTCCCACATGTGAACCCAGTAGAGCCTTATACCACTGCGCGAACCCTATGAGTTTTCATCATGCACTATTTACCATTGTGATTCGCAACTTGTTTGATAAATTATACATGTAGATGGAAACAAGATGATTAATAAAAATGTTAATCATAATCTCTAATTGCAAGTCAATGAGACCAGTAACAATTAAGGCAAGTGCCTGATACATTTTGATTTAGGATTATTAAAAAAATTAAAACAATTTTTATAAATATATTTTGAAAATATTTTTTAAATATTTTTTTGAACAATTTTAAAGAAATAAATTTATGATTTAAATATAAAAATATAAGTTAGATTAATTTTGATCCATTAAATATTGATTAGAGGATCCATTGGATTTTGAAAAAGAGTTGATGGATCATTATCTATCCATAAAATTAAATAGATATTGAATCTAATCCATATATATAGAGTATGACTCCTATGAGAACACTTTCTTATGTGACAACATAAGAACAACCAATAACAACCATCAAATCAAGATTAAAAATAATATACGGTTGAGATTAAAATATTTAAAAATTCAAATTAAAATCTAATATAACCATCAAATCTCTAAAAGATTCACTAAACAAATCAAATCTATAAAAGATCTAAATTATCACTTCCTAAAATATCTCAATTATCATGTCACTCTTTTCAAGATTATTGTTAACCCATCACCATCATCATCACCACCATGCCACCACCTCCACTGCCATGATCGTTGTCGTTGCCACCACCACCATCAACAAGATTATCGTTAACCCATCACCATCATCATCACCACCATGATCGCCACCACCTCCGCAGCCATGACCGGTGTCACTGCCACCACCATCGTCGACGGCGGTGGTGGTGGTGGCAACGACTACGGTTATGGTAGCATAGTTGGTGGCGGATATGGTTGTAGGGTCAAAAGGTGGGTATGCAGAATCAGGAAGCACACTCCTTGGAGATGAAGAGCTAGAATGTTGTGCCTCCAAGTCGGCATCAGGTAAGTTAGATCTGGCAAATGACCCAAAAGGCGAACCGGATGATGATGAAGCAGGGGGTATAGGAGCACACATATAACCAAGCACACACTCCTGAGTATACATAATGGACATATCAACATACATAGGCCTAAATGTAACGACCTTCAGATCCGGCATCTTAGCGGCTCCACTCCATGACACTTCACACGGTGACACTTCACTCAACTCCTCGTTGGTCAGAACCCTTCATCGGTCAGAACCCTCTGTGGGTAGCCCTTTCTGAGACGTTCGACCGCTTTCAAGATTATTGACTGTCCCCATAAACCAACACGAGATTTCTCAGCGTGCTTTGTCCTCACTTGCACACTTCCTGGGAAACTTCCCAGGATGTCACCCATCCCATAATTGCTCCAAGCCAAGCACACTTAACTGTGGAGTTCTTAAGTGATGAGCTACCGAAAAGTATATGCATCTTGTTGGTATAGGTAGTATCAATTATTTCCTTTAAGTCATCATCAATTGTACAGTCCCATAACTGTACAGCCTCTGGGTTCCTCTCATTCCGGTGTGATTCACCTGGGGTATTACACTAACGAAATGTCCCTCCACAACTGGCATGAAACCAAAGAATGTAGTTTTGAAAAATAATCAAATTTTTTTATATCATAGACTTTTTTTAATAATGAAGAAATATTGAAGTATATAATAGAAAAATATAATATACTTTACATTAAATATGCGTAAAAAAATCATTTGAAAATAAAACTAATAGAGTAGAGTAAAAAGTAATAGAATAATTTAACTATATGAGAATTTTGAAATTATTTTTAGTGGGTTGAATAAACATAAACATATAACAATGACATAAATGAATTAATAAGAAGCAAAAATTTAACATTAAAAAACACCCTTTAGATCTTGTTTAAAAAATATTGTTAGTTAAATATATAAAGTGCAATTAAAAAATGAAAAGGGTAAAAAAATATACATTATTATTTATAATATAGTAGCATAAGTACTTAACCTGTGTCTTGTTTCCTCTGAAATCGCATGTTGGATATCTTGAAAATCTCTGCCAAAGAAGAACAACCTAACATATTAACTCGTGTGTTGCACTGGAGGTGTTTATATATCTTTGTTGTGAATATATAAGAAGTATTTATATTTATGTTTTATTTATAAAACTTTTTTGAGAATTAAATTGTTAAAAATAAAAAAAAATATCATTAATTTTCAAAAAAATAAATTTAATAATTCAGCTTTAAAATAAGTTAAAAACATATAAAATGCAATTATAATATAAAAAAGTTGCCAATACTATAATTCAAATGGAATTTTTAATTTTTAATACATTCTCATATAAATAATATTAATAATTTAAACATTGATGTGCTTTTATTTGAAATTTCTATTTTGTGTGATATATAATTTATTTTTATGTTTTAAATATTGATCGACAATTTGAATTCTGCTATGATATAAATATTTTGACAAAAAAATATCACATTTTTAAAGACTACAAATATATTTAAATTAAAAATTTACTAATGAAGAAAGTAAATATTCATAAATAGATAATGTAATTATTTAATTATACATGAGTAAATGTTGATAAATAGTTTTCATCCCAAAATGTATATATTTATTTATAAAATTTAAATATTACTATATTTTCATGTAAATGTTTTTGTGAATTTTATCCTTAGCATTTTTAAATATAAAAAAATTATTTATGGAAAATAATTGTATTTCAAATAATTTGTCTTGTATAAATTATTAATTTAAAACAATTGAAATATTAATAATATTTTTATTCTTCTTTAAATTTGAATAATTAAAATGATGATAAAAAAATAACTATTTTAAGACACAAAAGAATGCCTAATAATACTTGACTAATCATTTTAAATGGCTCATAAAATATATCAATATGTTTCATATTTACATTTTTAAAATATGTCTGGTATTATTAGAGAGATAGATATGTTTTAATTTAAATATTTTATACTAAAATTATAGGGTAAATGACCATTTCAATCCCTGAATGTGTAAATCAGTGACAATTTAGTCCCTGAAAGGACGAAAATTCTTATTACATCCTTGAATGTGTAAAAAATGCAACAATTACATCCTGCTTTTACGATCACTGTTTTATTGAATGTGGGGGTCCTGTTATGTCTCATATGGAATGGATATCTTTTGTACACAATTTTAGCTTCTTGTGTAAAATTTGACTTTCTATTATAAATACAAATATATATGTTTGTAAAAAATAGATATAGTATTCTGTTAAACTTTCTCTTATTTTGTGAATATTTTCAAATTCAAATACATGTATATTTTTACTTTAAATTTTTTACTATATTCATTGTTATGGAAAAAATAATGTAACCATAAATTAGTAAAATTAATTGAACATAATTTAATTGAGAACTTGAATTAATAATTTTTCAAAATTATTTGATTCAAGTACTATCATTTTCTTTATATAGTATTTAAGATTTTTATAACCAATAAAATTAATTTTTTTTAATGTCTTCATATAATTTTGTTTAAAGTATATTCATGTTTTATTTTCAAAAATATAACCTATAGTTATAATAGACAGATACTCTTCGCAATAAGATTTTTGTTTTTTCGAAATCCGGGAGTAATTGATTTATTATATATTTTTATGATAAAATAGTTTTAAATTATTTTTTGACTAACACCATAAATGAAATATTTTTTAATTGCTTCATGTAATGCACAAAGACGTCTCAACAATACTCTTCATTTTTTTATTTAAGTTTTGTATGGAAATATAATTGTTTTTACATACTTTGGAGAAGAAAAATTTTGAGATAATGTTTTTCGCTATTTAATAAGGTATTTATATAGGCACAACCATGGATTTAATCCTTAAGCTATTGGCAATAGTTAGGTAAGGTCTTTCAATGTAACAATTATTGATTTCGTAATATTGAAAGTAAACTTTATTTAAAGAACGTCATACACTTCTATTGCAATATGCTACATACTCTTGAGTGGATAATATAATAACAATAATCAAGATGTAATTTTTTTTATTAAAAATATGTGTTTCAAAAATAATTTTAAATTCAATCACATGTATTTTTCATTTAATAAATTAACATTTACATTTTCAGAAGAAATTAATTATATATAAATTAATGAAATTAGTTAAACACCATTTATTTCAGTCATTGAATTTATAATATTGCAAAATAATTTAGAATTATCCCATTTGAGGCTTTTATAATGATAAAATTAAATTATTATTTATTTCTTAGACAAGATGGAAAGATTTATCCAAAATATATACATAATTACTTTTGAACAGTTAAAATTTAAATATAATATGCATATTTCTACTAGTGTAATAATTTTAATAAAATATTTCATATTTGAAATTATATGAGTAAATTATTTATTAAATATATTTTCAATACAAAACAGTTTTAATTTTTTTTTCTTCATTAGCATCATTAATAAAATATTTTCTAATTACTTTGTGTATTGTATAAATATATCTCAATAATAACTTTTAGATTTGCATAATAAGAGATTAAAGTTTAAAAAATAGAAAATATAATTATTTTTATATACATTAGAGAATTTTTTTCAACAAAATTTGATTAAGGAATGTTATTGATCAATAATAACTTGATTAATTTCAACACAATTTCTTCTATTTTTGAATACACCTTATATATATTTCTTTTAGCATTGTCATTGACTAATTATATTTTATATTGTTAGACGTATATTTTTTCTTTGAAATTATCTAATATCTTACATTCAATGAGTCCTAAATTTACTCAAATCCATTCAATAACATCCATACCATATTCTTTTATTTTCTCTTATTGAATTTAACTTTTTATAATACCTAATGTAATATTTTAATATTATTCCTGAGTATTTATTAATTATTCTTTAGAATTCTAATTTGTTTTTATTTTTGCCTTTGTTTCTCAGCAATCTCAAACCCAATTAATGATTTTAATTTTATACAGGTCATTATACATTTAACTAGAATATTCTAAAATTATTATTATTATTATGAATATTATCGTCGTCGTCGCCGCCGCCTCGCCTCAATTCAATATTGTTAACTGAACAATATTCTAAAAGGGAAACAAAAGTTTTGACTCAAAGTGACAAAAACATAAGCAGTCTAATTGGTATAATAAAAAGGTACTAATGGCCTATTCAATCAGAACACTTGTTAAATAAAATTTTACTTCTTTAAACTTATTGGCATTCCTTATTATACTAATTAAAAACTTAATAATACTATCCTAAATAAGAATGAGTTTAATCGTGATGCATTGACGGTGTAAAAAAGTTTTACAAGATCATCCAATCACAAATTATCGTTGATATGACTTTTAAGATAATTTTGTAAAAGTCAACAAACTTACCATATATGGTAGGTTGTGATTAGATGACAGTGTAAATTATTTATACTGTCAGTAGTCCTTTTTCTCAATAAGAATTCCTAAAATTACAAGTCCTTATATTAGCATCAAGGAAAAGAAATTGGGAAAAAATGATGAGATAGCGATATTTATTAAAAAAAATAACTTTTCTAATTGATAAAATGTCTTTTAAATAAAAATTAAAAGTCATAACAAAATTATAAAAAATAACATTTAACACTATAATATAATATATTATACATATGTAATATTTAATCATAATTTCAATTATTACTTTTATATCTCCCATATTTTATTTTAAATACAATAATCAATCGAATCTTCAATCAATTTTTTATATTGAACCAATAGTAATTAATTAATAACTAAATAAGTGGTTTCGTAATATATGCTTGAAACTTTAATTTTTCTTTGGTACATAGTTTTTCTTTTTGGTACATACTTGAAACTTTAATATGTTTCATGCTTTTGTAAAGTTGTTACTATAATTATTAAAAAGTTATTTAAACATACTTTTGCTACCTAATATAACGGATTTTTATTTTAGTTTCTATCATAGTTAATTATTTTTTGCCTCTTCATTTAACATAATTAGGTTATTTTTAGTTTTTAATTATACATGTTTTTATTTCTATTAATGAAGGACCAAAACTATATTATATATTTTTAAATTAAATGTATGGGCTAAAATAAATAAAATATTCATAAAACCTAAAATAAAAAATCGTGATATTTTAAAGAATAAACATCTAACCTTTTCCTTAGAAAAAAAAAAAAAGGAATGACATTTACAGTAAGGTAAAAGAAAATTATTAATTTTATTACTAAAATAGGATAAGCAGAGATTATTTTTCCTGAATTGAGATTTTTTTTCCTCACATGACAACTTTTCCCCTTTGATTTTTTTTTTTTGAAAAGCCAAAGAGAATATGTATTAATATATAATAATAGGAAAAGTTAGGTACAAGAAGATACCCAACCCCACATCATAGTAGTATGTACGTCTAATAACTATTATAATCCCAACTTTTCCCCTTTCATTTAATGCCTGCAAATCGTGGAAATTGTTTTCCATAGGCAATGGCACAGGACAATCGTGGTAGAGACTGTTGTGAGAATCTACATTACAGAGAAAGGAAGGGAGCAAGGGAAGGTCAAGAATTAATGAAAGGGGGGTTCAGAATTTAATTACAATTGTGAAACGTAATTATTGCCGTTGAAATAGAGAAAAGCTAAAAATCAAAATATTCTATTTTAGATAATTCTTTTCATATATTAACAAAAGATGCCTAACGTTAAATAAGCCTCATAAACCCAACAAGAATGAGTGTCAATCATTCAGGTGTCAACATGTGATTTAGGGAATTCAAAATAAAAAAGAAAATACATAATAATACAATATCTAATAAAGATATAACCTAAGCCCAATATCAAATGAAATCTTTCAGCCACTAAGATTTTGGGGTCTTTATTCATGTGCAGGGCCCTGCTTGGCCCCCTTGCATCCGTCCCTGAGCATCACCGCAGCCTACCACTACTATTGCCGTTACTATCACCACCATTACTGTTAGTTAGGATTGGTCCTAACATTTTATGGGTCCGGGACAAAACAATAAAATCAGAACCCTATATATAATTATTCTAAAATATAAACATAAATTATGTAAAAAACAAAGTAGGACATATAATTTCATTGAAAATTATATGTTTTATTAATTAAGCGAATAGCATAGTTTTAACAAATTTAAATAAGATGAGTTACATTTTTCATTCAATTTACTCCTACGTTATCGTTTATCATTGACAAAATATTATTGTCTCATATTAAACTTCATGTATTTTTTTTTTTATGTTTATTAATATACTTACTTTTAGTTTTAACTAGAATTTTAGTATGTGTATTATAGAAGAAAAATGGTTCTTTTTATACTATTATTATTATTATTATTATTATTCATAATAAATAAATATTTATAAAATTTTAAATTATGTTATTGTTAAACTTAATAACAAATATTCTTAAAAAAAGTCCATAATAAATATTTTTTAAATATATAAATTATATTTTAGATTTATAATAAATAACTTAAACTGTGATATAAGGTTATTTTTAAATAGAAATGAATAGGCAATTAAGAAACTTAAGTATATATAGAAAAAAAAACAAATGGAGAGTAGTTTGAGATTATTGATTGAGAATTTTTTGTCCAATTGTAGAGAATATGTGTGAAATACACCTACCAAAGAGAGGAAAGAAAGTGTTACAAATCTCTAGTCGAAAGAGTGACGAGAGTGAAAGTTTTATTATTTAAGTTAGGAATTTTAATTTATAGTGTAGAAGAAGACTCCTTTATAATTTGAGTTTTAGTTTGTGTTTTTTCTTCTTGTTGATAAAACAAATACTTTAAGTCTATACATTATTATATGTCCACTACATGTTGATATGTTAGTGAGATAAAAATCTATTTAACATAAATTTATAAATGCAACATGAAAAAAAAAACTAACAACTAAGATATTAGAACTTTATAATCACATGTTATATTTAATTTAGATATACAAAAAGATATATGATAAAAATAATAATTTTAATCTATTTATAAAAATAATACAAAACAACATTAAAAAATTTACTGTACAATTATGTAATTTTTTTAATATTTTTTAGGGCCTTCTTATCATGGGCCCTGTCGTCAATGGCGGATCCAGAAAATTTCTCTTGTGAGCGCAAAGAAATAGTCTATAATATTTTCATTGACAAAAAATATTATACGCATTTACAAAAGACATAATTTCATGACAAACAGAAAACTAAAATACCTAAATTTCTACAAATTATAATTAACAAAGAAAAACACTTTACACACTACACCATTTTTGACTTTAGGCCACACCAAACATGTCCACGGTTATAAAACTGTTGTCTAAACTTGGAATAGGCAACAGTTTTGTAGATGTTGCCAATTATATACGTGCTTTCTGCCTCCCTTCACATGAGGCAACGATAATGAAGCGTTGACATGAATAAACAACGGTTTATAAATTATTGATGCTTTAGACCACATTTGTCCAAGCGTTGCTTTTAAAAGTCTAATAAACATTAAACAACATTAAAAAATTGTGGGCTAAAGTAATGAAAACAAATTAAAACCGCAAAAACCAAAAAAAGAGAGGGACTCAAAAATTGAATTAAGCCCGCTAAACACCCCATTGCCTCACTGCAAAAACGAAAATGGAGGGAGACCCAAAAAATGAATTAAACCCACTAAACACTCCATTGCTTTAGGGAAAAGAGAGTGAAAGTTCATTCCATGGTCTCCCATCGCCTCAACAGTCAACAAATTCTCAAAACAATCAGGGTTAGGGTTTAGTGTTTTCCCTTCCTAATCTGATTCTATTGTTCTCCCATTACCTCACTACAACACTTCCCTTCCCAAGCAGGCAACTATATTTCCTCTCCCTCCGTTGGGCCATCAAAAACTGAAGGAGCAATCTTGTGTTCACCATTGTCACCCAAGCTCGTGCTCGTGTTCGTTCTAGGTACCCAGCTCACACTGTTGTTGAATTTTTGTTCATCTTTCTTCATCCTTTTTCAATATCCTTTGGTAGTGGCGCCTTGTTCAAATGTTCCTCTATTGACTTTTTATTTGCATATTTTCACTTTAGGCAAATTGTCACCGAGTATCGTTGAGGTAAAACGGCAGAGAGAGAAAAGAGTGAAGAGGAGGGGATGGGTTGTTGATGGGAGAGAAGAGTGCGAGGAGGTGCACCGAGGGAAAGTAATATAAATTTTCTGTCAGTGGTGGTGGTGTTTTGTTGGAGCACGAATTCACTGTCATCGTGGCAGCGACGTTCTTTTATCTTTTTTCCTTTCTAATAATTCTATTATCCTCTTATTCTTCTAGTTTTGTTTTCTCTTTTTTCTATTTTTCTTTGCTTATCAGTTATTTTTTATTTGTAGGATTTTTATTAGCTCTGTTTTGGTTCTGATTTGCAGGTGCTGGGTTTGGGTTATCACGTTTGCACATTGTCAAATGTCCCAAATCTAGACCACCAATCATTGTAATTAAAACCAAATGACCAGTCCTAATGACTAGTAAGGTGAGGCCCCCAGCAAATGTGGTCTCTCAACATTATATATTTGGTTAGATGTGATTCTACTCAACATTACCACTTCTCTATTTTTCATTAGGGGTGAATTGATGATGTTCTTTATGTTTTATATTCGGTCTTGAATATAGATAATCCCAGTTTAAATTGCACATACTTTGTTATGTTGGAGGCTTGGTTTCTATGTATATATATAATTAATATCCAAGATAGTTTTATTGATCCATCTAAAGTTTTCAACATGATTATTTCCTCCCCCTGCATTCTGTTGACAAAGGATGGGGCAAGTGTCTTTGATTCTCTATGTGGGTGTGTGTTATTAACTCTCTTGACCAGGGATGGATCCAGAAAACTATTGAAGAGGGGGCTGAAATTTTTTTTTTACTTTAATTATTTAAATATCTAACTTATACTAAATAAATATTTAATAATAATAAATTTTATAAAATTATTTATTAGTTTTACATGTAAAACTAAAATTAATTTTTGTTTTAAATGATACAAGAAGGAAATACATGTCTTTATAACTCGTATTTTTTTTTTTTTCAAGTTTTGAAAAAAAAAATTGGCCTCACAAATACAATAATAATCAAACAGAGGAACAAACTCATTAGATATAATAATAACTAAAAGTCATCAAATTTTAAAACAGTTAATATATATTAATTCTTGTATATATCTCTTTGGATTAAATTATAATTAGTGACAACATATATTATACAAAAGATTAGTATATATATAATCAATGATAACATATATTATCATATTTATTAATTAGTATATATTATTTTATTTTATTTTTTTATTAGAATTAGTGTATATATATATATATTATTAATTAGTATATTATTATATACATATATTTAAGAGAAGCTGGACGGATGGGGGGGGGGGGGGGCTACAGCCCCTGCGTGCCCCCCCTAGATCCGTCTATGCTCTTGACACTCATGCACAATTGGTTGCTACACTGCACGATTGTTCAATGGCTATATGTGATAAGATCAAGCAGTCAATTGAAGTGGCTATTCAAGCTGTTGTTGAATTTGTTACAAAGAGATTAAGAGAATAGACCAAGATTGATACCGCAAGGTTTAAAGCATAGTTTATATATCAATGTTATGTTACCGGAAAACCACCTTTGTTGATATCATCTTTTGAGCTGGTAAATTTTGAGCATAAGTTATGCGACATATAATGTTTTTGCTTACAGGACAACACAGTCATTGATCTCTGCCACTGCATGCAACTGATAAGCATTTGCGTGTGGAAACTCTTGGAATTGTATCCTATTAATCTAATATTTTAAAGTTGATAACCTCTGGCAAATTCATCCTTTACTTGCTAAAAAGATTTCTTCTTTGGTTGAATACATTAGGCAAAAAACTGTTTTTGATGAAGTCTTGACTACTGCGCTGGAAGGGATACAATCACAAAGGATATATCTAAGTTACAAGGGGGATGGCCCATGCAGGATGCATTCTATGTAAGTTGGTCACTGTATTCAATAAGAACTTCTTTACTTTGCTCTTGTACAGATTGTTCCCTATTTATTTTTAATCTACGATTTATTTGCTCATATAGCAGCGATTAGATTGGTAGAAAAATAGGACTTTCTAAAATTTGTTGTTGTTATGTTGCTGTATGAAGAGGGATTCGAAAGTAAGATTGCTACCATAACTTAGTCTAGGAACTCAAATGGTAATAGTCAGGTCCCATCATTATTGTCCTGTAAAAGGTGGATTTTGAATTTTAGATGGTAGGAATCTTAAATAAGAATGGTTGAGCATCCCCGATCTAGTATCTTAAATAGACTGTATTGTGCATCATTTCCATCAAAATAATGGTGAAAATGTTATCATTAAACTAATAAATTAGAAAGAAAAGATGCAATTGACCCTATTTAGTTTTAATATTTAATGAAAATTGTGTTAGAGAATTGACAGCCCAATTAGGTTGCCTTGCATGATGTTATGTCAATCACTTGCTTTAGTTGTTAAACTTATATAACTGAATAAAAGAATATGCTCCAGGATGAAATCACTTCTTTAATACTAAAATATCTTAAAAAATAATTGAAAAGAAGGACTGTTAATTACTTTAATTTACAAACTTCTCACATGATTGATGATAGGACATTATTTTTCCGTTTCAAAGGTTTTGAGGTGTAAATTAGTGACATTATATTGCTTAGTTTTTTTCTTTTTTGGTTAGACGAAGAATTCTTGCCCCCAATAGTTCAGCAGGGGTTTATAGATACATAAAAATTATATGTACTATAGACTAGTAGACTTGGTGTTTTTGTTTGTTTCTCGTAAAATTGATAGAGATAGAGTGTTCTATTTTGTGAAAATATTAAGAAGGTAGAGTATCTTAATGTATATTATGATATGTATTTAATCTATTTTTGCATCTAGCTAGTGATCAATGCACAATCCGTGAGAACAAATGACCCATATTTCCATGGACAATGTTAGCAACAAAATATTCTACCTTCTATAATTTGTAGCTTGCTAATTAAGTGAATCTGTTTCATGTGTAACTTGGCAGGTAGAAGAGCTAGGCTACTGATGTGGAAGTGTAACCTACCTATCAAAAGGTTAGTGGCCTAAACACTAGGATACTGATACTTATGTTTTAGTGGTACTAATTAATGTTTTACGTGAAAATTTCTTAACATTAAAATGATATTGTTAATGAGAATGGTTGAAAAATATATTATACTTTTTATTAAATATTTTAAAAATAATTAGTTTGTAATTGTTTAATTCTTTTTCTAATACTTTAAGGATGTGGCTATCACAATAAATTTTAAAATAGAGACGATTCTTTTCCTTTATCAATTTTTTCACTTAGTTTTTCACTTTTCATTTCTTGTTTTATGTTGAGATTATACATGTAGGTATGAGATGCCATTTAATTTGTTGAGAGGAGAATAACCAAATTATGTTTTTTATATCTGCAGCTTGGACACGAAGAAATCATCTCCAAGATATAGCTGACTGATGCCAATGAGATGTAATGAAGAAATACTTTTGAATTTTTATTTTATTTTGTAGTGTTACAATGAATTCAAAAAGTTGTTTTTATCTTTTCTAATGTGTTACTCATTGAGACTTTATAGTCTAGCTGTACCTTAGAAGTTTTGTCATTTATAAGTGCAATTTTGCTTCTTTTTTTTTATTTAAAAATGTCACTAAAAAATATTGTTAATGGTTTAATTGTTTTAATTGATAATTATTTTCCATATTATTTGATTAATTTTAAATAATTATTTTCATTAAAAATAATTATTGTCAAAATCTAAATAAATGTTGCATGTCCAATCTATCCACATTTTTTCTTTTAATAAACCTATCCATAAATAAAAAATATTTAAATGAATGGCAATAAGTTAATAAATGTGGCCTAAGGGTATAGCCAACACTTAAGTAATTATTGCCTAAACTTTCATAACTATCCTCGCTCAAAAAGTGTTGCTTAAGGTGTCTGTCTACAGTTGCAAGTGTGTTGCTTAAAATACATAGCAACACTTATATATTCATGGCCTAAACGTATAGGCAACATTTATTAAAGTGTTGTGTAAACAAAAAAAAACCGTTGCCTTAATGTGGTTTAGAAAAGTGTTGCCTATTGTCACATTTGAGGCAACGGTTATTAAATTTTCGCGGGTTTAGTGAAAAAACCGTTGCCTATTAGAATAGGCCACGCTCACCTAGACTATGCCTAAAAAACCGTTGCCTAATGTTTAGGCCACGGTTTTTCCACTTTAGGCCACAGTTTTCTCTTGTTGCCTAAAGACATTTTTGTTGTAGTGACATCACCTAAAGAATTAACAAAAATGTTACAATAGGCTCACTGTAACTACTAAAAGATTCACTAAACAAATCAAATCTATAAAAGATCTAAATTATCACTTCCTAAAATATCTCAATTATCACGTCACTCTTTTCAAGATTATCATTAACCCATCACCATCATCATCACCACCATGATGACCACCACCTTCGCCGCCATGACCGTCGTCACTGCCACCACCATCGCCGACGGCGGTGGTGGTGGTGGCAACGACTATGGTTATGGTGGCAGAGTTGGAGGCGGATATGGTTGTAGGGTCAAAAAGTGGGTATGCAGAATCAGGAAGCACACTCCTTGGAGATGAAGAGCTAGAATGTTGTGCCTCCAAGTTGGCATTAGGTAAGGTATATCTGGCAAATGACCCAAAAGGCGAACCGGATGATGATGAAGCAGGGGGTATAGGAGCACACATATAACCAAGCACACGCTCCTGAGTATACATAATGGACATATCAACATACATAGGCCTAAATGTAACGACCTTCAGATCCGGCGTCTTAGCGGCTCCACTCCATGACACTTCACACGGTGACACTTCACTCAACTCCTCATTGGTCAGAACCCTTCATCGGTCAAAACCCTCCATGGGTAGCCCTTTCTGAGACGTTCGACCGCTTTCAGGATTATTGACTGTCCCCACAAACCAACACGAGACTTCTCAGCGTGCTTTGTCCTCACTTGCACACTTCCTGGGAAACTTCCCAGGAGGTCACCCATCCCATAATTGCTCCAAGCCAAGCACACTTAACTGTGGAGTTCTTAAGTGATGAGCTACCGAAAAGTAGATGCATCTTGTTGGTATAGGCAGTATCAATTATTTCCTTTAAGTCATCATCAATTGTATAGTCCCATAACTGTACAGCCTCTGGGTCCCTCTCATTCCGGTGTGATTCACCCGGGGTATTACACTAAAGAAATGTCCCTCCACAACTGGCATGAAATTAAAGAATGTAGTTTTGAAAAATAATCAAATTTTTTTATATCATAGTCTTTTTTTAATAATGAAGAAATATTGAAGTATATAACAGAAAAATATAATATACTTTACATTAAATATGCATACAAAAATCATTTGAAAATAAAACTAATAGAGTAAAAAGTAATAGAATAATTTAACTATATGAGAATTTTGAAATTATTTTTAGTGGGTTGAATAAAAATAAACATATAACAATGACATAAATGAATTAATAAGAAGCAAAAATTTAACATTAAAAAACTCCCTTTAGATCTTGTTTAAAAAATATTGTTAGTTAAATATATAAAGTGCAATTAAAAAATGAAAAGGGTAAAAAAATATACATTATTATTTATAATATAGTAGCATAAGTACTTAACCTGTGTCTTGTTTCCTCTGAAATCACATGTTGGATATCTTGAAAATCTCCACCAAAGAAGAACAACCTAACATATTAACTCATGTGTTGCACTGGAGGTGTTTATATATCTTTGTTGTGAATATATAAGAAGTATTTATATGTATGTTTTATTTATAAAACTTTTTTGAGAATTAAATTGTTAAAAATAGAAAAAAAAATATATCATTAATTTTCAAAAAAATAAATTTAATAATTCAGCTTTAAAATAAGTTAAAAACATATAAAATGCAATTATAATATAAAAAAGTTGCCACATACTATAATTCAAATGGAATTTTTAATTTTTAATACATTCTCATATAAATAATATTAATAATTCGAACATTGATGTGCTTTTATTTGAAATTTCTATTTTGTGTGATATATAATTTATTTTTATGTTTTAAATATTGATCGACAATTTGAATTCTGCTATGATATAAATATTTTGACAAAAAAATATCACATTTTTAAAGACTAAAAATATATTTAAATTAAAAATTTACTAATGAAGAAAGTAAATATTCATAAATAGATAATGTAATTATTTAATTATACATGAGTAAATGTTGATAAATAGTTTTCATCCCAAAATGTATATATTTATTTATAAAATTTAAATATTACTATATTTTCATGTAAATGTTTTTGTGAATTTTATCCTTAGCATTTTTAAATATAAAAAAATTATTTATGGAAAATAATTGTATTTCAAATAATTTGTCTTGTATAAATTATTAATTTAAAACAATTGAAATATTAATAATATTTTTATTCTTCTTTAAATTTGAATAATTAAAATGATGATAAAAAATAACTTTTTTAAGACACAAAAGAATGCCTAATAATACTTGACTAATCATTTTAAATGGCTCATAAAATATATCAATATGTTTCATATTTACATTTTTTAAATATGTCTCGTATTATTAGAGAGATAGATATGTTTTAATTTAAATATTTTATACTAAAATTATAGGGTAAATGACCATTTCAGTTCCTGAATGTGTAAATCAGTGACAATTTAGTCCCTGAAAGGACGAAAATTCTTATTACGTCCTTGAATGTGTAAAAAATGCAACAATTACATCCTGCTTTTACGATCACTGTTTTATTGAATGTGGGGGTCCTGCTATGTCTCATATGGAATGGATATCTTTTGTACTCAATTTTAGCTTCTTGTGTAAAATTTGACTTTCTATTATAAATACAAATATATATGTTTGTAAAAAATAGATATAGTATTCTGTTAAACTTTCTCATATTTTATGAATATTTTCAAATTCAAATACATGTATATTTTTACTTTAAATTTTTTTAATATATTCATTGTTATGGAAAAAATAATGTAACTATAAATTAGTAAAATTAATTGAACATAATTTAATTGAGAAGTTGAATTAATAATTTTTCAAAATTATTTAATTCAAGTACTATCATTTTCTTTATATAGTATTTAAGATTTTTATAACCAATAAAATTTAAATTATTTTTTTTAATGTCTTCATATAATTTTCTTTAAAGTATATTCATGTATTATTTTCGAAAATATAACCTATAGTTATAATAGACAGATACTCTTCGCAATAAGATTTTTGTTTTTTCGAAATCCGGGAGTAATTGATTTATTATATATTTTTATGATAAAATAGTTTTAAATTGTTTTTGACTAACACCATAAATGAAATATTTTTTAATTGCTTCATGTATTGCACAAAGACGTCTCAACAATACTCTTCATTTTTTTATTTAATTTTTGTATGGAAATATAATTGTTTTTACATACTTTGGAGAAGAAAAATTTTGAGATAATGTTTTTCGCTATTTGATAAGGTATTTATATAGGCACAACCATGGATTTAATCCTTAAGCTATTGGCAATAGTTAGGTAAGGTCTTTCAATGTAAAAATTATTGATTTCATGATATTGAAAGTAAACTTTATTTAAAGAACGTCATACACTTCTATTGCAATATGCTACATACTCTTGAGTGGATAATATAATAACAATAATCAAGATGTAATTTTTTTTATTAAAAATATGTGTTTCAAAAATAATTTTAAATTCAATCACATGTATTTTTCATTTAATAAACTAACATTTACATTTTCAGAAGAAATTAATTATATATAAATTAATGAAATTAGTTAAACACCATTTATTTCAGTCATTGAATTTATAATATTGCAAAATAATTTAGAATTATCCCATTTGAGGCTTTTATAATGATAAAATTAAATTATTATTTATTTCTTAGACAAGATGGCAAGATTTATCCAAAATATATACATAATTACTTTTGAACAGTTAAAATTTAAATATAATATGCATATTTCTACTAGTGTAATAATTTTAATAAAATATTTCATATTTGAAATTATATGAGTAAATTATTTATTAAATATATTTTCAATACAAAACAGTTTTAATTTTTTTTTCTTCATTAGCATCATTAATAAAATATTTTCTAATTACTTTGTGTATTGTATAAATATATCTCAATAATAACTTTTAGATTTGCATAATAAGAGATTAAAGTTTAAAAAATGGAAAATATAATTATTTTTATATACATTAGAGAATTTTTTTCAACAAAATTTGATTAAGGAATGTTATTGATCAATAATAACTTGATTAATTTCAACACAATTTCTTCTATTTTTGAATACACCTTATATATATTTCTTTTAGCATTGTCATTGCTTAATTATATTTTATATTGTTAGACTTATATTTTTTCTTTGAAATTATCTAATATCTTAAATTCAATGAATCCTAAATTTACTCAAATCCATTCAATAACATCCATACCATATTCTTTTATTTCCTCATATTGAGTTAAATTTTTTATAATACCTAATGTAATATGTTAATATTATTCCTGAGTATTTATTAATTATTCTTTAGAATTCTAATTTGTTTTTATTTTTGCCTTTGTTTCTCAGCAATCTCAAACCCAATTAATGATTTTAATTTTATACTGGTCATTATACATTTAACTAGAATATTCTAAAATTATTATTATTATTATTATTATGAATATTATCATCGTCGTCGTCGCCGCCTCGCCTCAATTCAATATTGTTAACTGAACAATATTCTAAAAGGGAAACAAAAGTTTTGACTCAAAGTGACAAAAACATAAGCAGTACAATTGGTATAATAAAAAGGTACTAATGGCCTATTCAATCATAACACTTGTTAAATAAAATTTTACTTCTTTAAACTTATTGGCATTCCTTATTATACTAATTAAAAACTTAATAATACTATCCTAAATAAGAATGAGTTTAATAGTGATGCACTGACGGTGTAAAAAAGTTTTACAAGGTCATTCAATCACAAATTATCGTTGATATGACTTTTAAGATAATTTTGTAAAAGTCAACAAACTTACCATATATGATAGGTTGTGATTAGATGACAGCATAAATTATTTTATACTGTCAGTGTATAGTCCTTTTTCTCAATAAGAATTCCTAAAATTACAAGTCCTTATATTAGCATCAAGGAAAAAAAATTGGGAAAAAATGATGAGATAGCGATATTTATTAAAAAAAATAACTTTTCTAATTGATAAAATGTCTTTTAAATAAAAATAAAAAGTCATAACAAAATTATAAAAAATAACATTTAACACTATAATATAATATATTATACATATGTAATATTTAATCATAATTTCAATTATTACTTTTATATCTCCCATATTTTATTTTAAATACAATAATTAATCGAATCTTCAATCAATTTTTTATATTGAACAATAGTAATTAATTAATAACTAAATAAGTGGTTTCGTAATATATGCTTGAAACTTTAATTTTTCTTTGGTACATAGTTTTTCTTTTTGGTAAATACTTGAAACTTTAATATGTTTCATGCTTTTATAAAGTTGTTACTATAATTATTAAAAAGTTATTTAAACATACTTTTGTTACCTAATATAACGGATTTTTTTTTTTAAGAGGAAAAACTCATATCATTTCATTAATAATAATAGACTGAATACATGATAGGATATAATCAGAAACATGGTGACTAGCATAAAATCTAGACGCCCTAGCAAGTTCATGAGCAACTCGATTAGCTTGTCTCCTGATAAAACGAATCATGACGTTTTGGGCTATGGTAAGAAGCTGGCGACATCTATCTATGATAATTCCAAACTCAGTGTAGTTTGGCTTGTAATGCAGCAAACAATCAGCAACATACTTGCAATCAACCTCTATAATGACATTCTGCAAGCTCATTTCTGAAATCCATGTTAACGCATGCATAATATAACGGATTTTTATTTTAGTTTCTATCATAGTTAATTATTTTTTGCCTCTTCATTTAACATAATTAGGTTATTTTTAGTTTTTAATTATACATGTTTTTATTTCTATTAATGAAGGACCAAAACTATATTATATATTTTTAAATTAAATGTATGGGCTAAAATAAATAAAATATTCATAAAACCTAAAATAAAAAATCGTGATATTTTAAAGAATAAACATCTAACCCTTTCCTTAAAAAAAAAAAAGAAATGACATTTACAGTAAGGTAAAAGAAAATTATTAATTTTATTACTAAAATAGGATAAGCAGAGATTATTTTTCCTGAATTGAGATTTGTTTTCCTCACATGACAACTTTTCCCCTTTCATTTTTTTTTTGAACAGCCAAAGAGAATATGTATTAATATATAATAATAGGAAAAGTTAGGTACAAGAAGATACCCAACCCCACATCATAGTAGTATGTACGTCTAATAACTATTATAATCCCAACTTTTCCCCTTTCATTTAATGCCTGCAAATCGTGGAAATTGTTTTCCATAGGACAATGGCACAGGACAATCGTGGTAGAGACTGTTGTGAGAATCTACATTACAGAGAAAGGAAGGGAGCAAGGGAAGGTCAAGAATTAATGAAAGGGGGTTCAGAATTTAATTACAATTGTGAAACGTAATTATTGCCGTTGAAATAGAGAAAAGCTAAAAATCAAAATATTCTATTTTAGATAATTCTTTTCATATATTAACAAAAGCTGCCTAACGTTAAATAAGCCTCATAAACCCAACAAGAATGAGTGTCAATCATTCAGGTGTCAACATATGATTTAGGGAATTCAAAATAAAAAAGAAAATACATAATAATACAATATCTAATAAAGATATAACCTAAGCCCAATATCAAATGAAATCTTTCAGCCACTAAGATTTTGGGGTCTTTATTCATGTGCAGGGCCCTGCTTGGCCCCCTTGCATCCGTCCCTGAGCATCACCGCAGCCTACTACTACTATTGCCGTTACTATCACCACCATTACTGTCAGTTAGGATTGGTCCTAACATTTTATGGGTCCGGGACAAAACAATAAAATAAGAACCCTATATATAATTATTCTAAAATATAAACATAAATTATGTAAAAAACAAAGTAGGACATATAATTTCATTGAAAATTATATGTTTTATTAATTAAGCGAATAGCATAGTTTTAACAAATTTAAATAAGATGAATTACATTTTTCATTTAATTTACTCCTACGTTATCGTCTATCATTGACAAAATATTATTGTCTCGTATTAAACTTCATGTATTTTTTTTATGTTTATTAATATACTTACTTTTAGTTTTAACTAGAATTTTAGTATGTGTAGTACAGAAGAAAAATGGTTCTTTTTATACTATTATTATTATTATTATTATTATTATTATTATTATTATTATTCATAATAAATAAATAATTATAAAATTTTAAATTATGTTATTGTTAAACTTAATAATAAATATTCTTAAAAAAAGTCCATAATAAATATTTTTTAAATATATAAATTCTATTTTAGATTTATAATAAATAATTTAAATTGTGATATAAGGTTATTTTTTAATAGAAACGAATAGGCAATTGAGAAACTTAAGTATATATATAAAAAAAACAAATGGAGAGTAGTTTGAGATTATTGATTGAGAGTTTTTTGTCCAATTGTAGAGAATATGTGTGAAATACACCTACCAAAGAGAGGAAAGAAAGTGTTACAAATCTCTAGTTGAAAGGGTGATGAGAGTGAAAGTTTTATTATCTAAGTTAGGAATTTTAATTTATAGTGTAGAAGAAGACTCCTTTATAATTTGAGCTTTAGTTTGTGTTTTTTCTTCTTGTTGATAAAACAAATACTTTAAGTCTATGCATTATTATATGTCCACTACATGTTGATATGTTAGTGAGATAAAAATCTATTTAACATAAATTCATAAATGCAACATGAAAAAAAAAAACTAACAACTAAGATATTAGAACGTTATAATCACATGCTATATTTAATTTAGATATACAAAAAGATATATGAAAAAAAAATAATTTTAATCTATTTATAAAAATAATACAAAACAACATTAAAAAAATTACTATACAATTATATAATTTTTTAAAATATTTTTTAGGCCCTTCTTATTGTGGGCCCTGTCGTCAATGGCGGATCCAGAAAATTTCTCTTGTGAGCGCAAAGAAATAGTACTCTATAATATTTTCACTGACAAAAAATATTATACGCATTTACAAAAGACATAATTTCATGACAAACAGAAAACTAAAATACATATATTTCTACAAATTATAATTATCCTCTACGCATTTTCATATTAGGTATAAGAGAAATTAGATAAATTGGGAATGCTTAAAATTAAAAAGGTAAAGTGGTGAAAATTAGAACCGATTTATTTTTCTGTGAGTAAGTGTCGATCAATTTATTTTTTCTGCAAGTAAAATTAGTGTCAATTTATTGTACTAGTGGTTTGAGTTGGTTTGGTCCATTGTTAGCTCTAGTTGGAGGGTTTGAATTTCAATATTTAGGGATCCTAGGGACCAATATTAATTTCCTAAGGACTAGTTAGAATTTTCAGTATTTGGTTAAGGATTATGTAGCAGTAGCACCCCTTATACTGTGTATGATGATATTGATTATAAATAGGTGGGTTGTGTTGGTGTTAGGGATATCGAAATTAAACAAGAATGGGTTCCGCAATAGCATTGACCCTCACCCTGACCTTGACCTTGTTGACATTGTCCTTGGCTGCTAACACCGGTAAAATTGCGGTGTACTGGGGCCAGGACGTAGGCGATGGCTCCTTGGCTTCCACATGTGAAACTGGAAACTATGAGATTGTCTTCCTTGGTTTCCTCAATACCGGACGCGAAAGTGGTCGCCCGTTACCTCTACGATAGCTTCCTCAGTGGGAAATCTGGCCCACTGGGACGTGTAACTTTGGACGGCATTCATTTCGACATTCAACGTGGTTCAAGCCTTTACTGGGAAGACCTTCTCCAGGAACTGTACGATATCAGAGACGAAGGGGACGGCAGCTCCTTTGTCTTGTCCGCAGGCCCACAATGTTTTCTGCCAGACAAATACCTTGACAAAGCTATCAAATCAGGGAATTTCGATAACATCTTTGTTCGCTTCTACAATAACCCCAGCTGTCAATATTCTCCAGGCAATCCTGCATCGCTTATTACCTCCTGGAACGCTTGGAACTCCTATGTTTCTTCCAGTACCTCGCTATTCTTGGAACTACCCGCAGCCCCCGACGGTGGTTACATACCACCTACAAATCTCATTGGAGAGGTGCTTCCCTACATAAGCAAAACTTCCCACTATGCAGGAGTTGCCTTATGGGACAGATCCCACGATGTTATCACCAATTACAGCACCCAAATCAAGGATCACATTTCCCATCCATTATTGGCGTCTGTTACAGACGCAGTTTATTAACTCTCTTTCTCTAATGTGTGTCTATGCCTATATATGGAATAAATAGCCAAGCCACTAGTTACTTACCTCTACTACCTCTCTGCATGCTAGCTACGGGTCTACTCTCTCCAGCTATATGCATGAACGTGTACTGGATTTGGCTTTATTTGAATAAAGGCATTATTAATTAAAATCTATCTATATCTGTTCATTGCAATTGCCATATTAATTGTCATTGCCATTTAGCAGATCGAATGCATTCATATATATATATGATCCAATTTCTCCTGATAATTAACCTTTTCTGTTTTCTTTGATATCAGTAGTAGATGACAATAATCCCTTGCTATTCCATTCCAACTTATATTTTTAATCGTCTGCCTTGAACACACTCCCCAACGCTGTAAAGTGCTACACAATGCCTCGAGAGATCCCATCTATTGGTTATAGTGGCAGAGAGGAGCCAAAATAATTAATTATAATGTATGAATTAAATGCAATTCGATATTATAATCTGGTACCTGCTTGGGTGCTGTTTTAAGTTGATGGGTTTGATACCGTTTCAATATTTTCATATTTTTTTATATATTTTAAAATTTGAAAAGGACTATTATATAAAATTAAAAACAATAAACCTATATCTGCAAACAAAATTAAATTTTTGAAACTTCTTCTCAAGAATGTGTAACTGCCTTATCTTTCCCAACTGATTCCAAAAATTTGAACCGAGACCATCAGAGTTCAATACAGCTTCTGTGTCTGCTGATATTCCTCTCCTGACATATGATCATGAGGTGAATTGATTTTTAAAATCTCATGGTTGTTCTTGCCTTGGTTATACTTATGACATTTCTGGGTCTGGTTGTGTTATTATGATTTTTGTCAATTAAGGATGTTGGGTTTTCTACTGATAAACATGCTCTAATTATCCCCCCATTCATGCCTCGTTGGAAACAGGTTCATCCTATGCCTTTTCCTTATTCATATGTGCAAGGTAAATTAGTTAGTTAGTTAGTTAGTTAGTTTTTTTTTTGGCTTGCCTGTGTGCAACAGTTTATGTCATGTGCCTTATTATAACTTGTTTTATGTTCAACCTAGTTTCTATATCTTTTTTCTCTTTTCACAATTAAGGCTGACGGTGATGCAGTTCAACCTAGACCTATGGATCCTAAAAAAGATTTAGCGATTTGTGGATATAGAAGTGTCGCACGGAAGGAACGAATGGAGGAGTGGAAGAAAAAACATAATGAAAAAATTGAGGTGGTTAAGCATGAAGGGGGTAACGATGGTGGGAAAAAATGGTGATGAACTTGATGACCCTAATGATGGTAGGAAAAAATTGGGTGCTTATGGCCTCTTCCTCGAAGCTCCAGAAGATGTTGGTACAGAGAAGATACCAAAACACAATAAAGTATTAAAATTTGCAAATTAGTTCAAAATTGTTTTATATATGTAAACTTTTTGAAGTCATATTTAAATGAAATCTTAAAATAAAAAGTTAAAAAAATTACACATGGCAGTATATTATTCGTTTATGTATAAAGGTATCCAAAACCCTTCAACTAGTAATGACACAGTAGAATTTACCTTATAATCTTTTATGAGTAATTTTAATAATTTAATGATATTATTTAAATATTCATTATTTTCTTAATTAATTATCTTTTATAATACTAAGTTATTTTTTTTTACTTTACCAGTAACACTATTCTGGTTTTTATTTTTTTACAATATCTATATCCTCATTTGCTAATGAATAAAAGAAGTTGGAAAATTTATCCGCAAATATTTTATGAAATTTTTGCAACAAACATGAAGTTTTTATATAAAACTGTTAATGTTCTGAAATTTCTGATATACCTTTGCTGAATTTTCCGATGTGTATTTACTAATGCTTTTTGCTGTAGTCAAAGTGTCTTTAAGACTAAGTACAAGTGTTAAGCTGTATAATTAAGATAAGTAGTTGGTTCACTAACAAGTTAGGTAGCAAAGCTACTGTTCTGCTCTTTTGTAAGCAAATATATGTATCAGAAATATTATTATGCAGCTGAATGAATGAAATCAGATTTCACGTTGCTGTGTTGTGAACTTTTATTTTTTTTGAAATTCTTATTGGACGGTCAGCTGGACGCTTAACTGGGTGATAGATTCAGATTTCACATTTCTCATTTTTTTAGGAACTTCTTGTGCCAACAATTCGTATCTAGAGCTTATTTGATCTTGAGGGACTGTGAGAGAACCCGAGAGAAGAGAGAAATCCAGAAACAAAAACTAGAAAACTGAGAAGAGAGAAAACCCAAAACCCAAATATGTTTTCAGAATACCCAACCTTCTAAATGGCTTCCAACAATGTCTCACTACCAGCACCTCCAGTATTCACCGGAAAGAACTACGAAATTTGGGCTGTGAATATGAGAGCTCAGTTGAAAGCTTATGATCTTTGGGAAGCAGTGGAAATAGCTGAACCACCAACTTTGGAAGAATATCCCATTGTTGCTCAGATAAGATTTTGCAGTGAGCAAGTTTCCAAAAGAGCAAATGTAACACCCCGCTATTTATTTTATTATATGTGTATGTAAATAAGTGTTGTGAAAATGCTTTTAATTAATTAGCTAAATAAATGGTAATTTGGGAATATGAATATGGATAATAAGAATTGGGTTTTTATGACTAAATATATATAAAAGAATGAGTATTTTGTTTGAAGTCTTGAGGTAGGCCTTTTGTGTGGAACACCAGCCTTTCTTTTAGGAGCACCCTCTCTTGATGGGCCTTAAGTCCACCCTCCAATAGTATTTAAGGACTGTCTTAGTTGTCTCTTGACCAAAAAGAAAAGTTTCTTCTTGCCTCTTTCTCTGGTTGCATTGGCCTGCTGCCTTTGCATGTTGCTACAGTAGAGCTACCACTAGGGACCACGCGAGAGTCAGTACTGCATTCGTGAGGGAAGGACTGTGGAAGCACCCCTGTAGCATCCTCTTTTCTTCGCTGCATTTTCTTATCTCAAGGTAGGAGGGGGAGTGGGTTTCTTCCTATGGTCTGTATGGCATTGGCCATGGGTAGGGGAGTTTTGAGTCTTGCATGTTGTGTTTTCTATATGATCTGAGTCTTGCATGTGTGTTTTCTGTATGATCTGTGGTCTTGCATGTTGTGTTTTTTGTGAGACCAGTGGACGTCACGTGTTGTTTTATTTTGGGAATGGGTCTGGGAGTGTTGGCTTTCATTTCTAAACCTTCATGACCCCAAACGATGTTAGCTTCTCCTACATCCTCGTGGTCTGGACGAGTTGTGAATACCAGGATTTCTGAGTCTTGCATGTTGTGTCTTCTGTGAAATCTATGGACGGTCTGTGTTGTTTTATGAGTCTGGGAGGGTTAGTTTTGTTTCTAAAGCCTTTGAAACATGTTCTTGGGTGTTTAGGATCCCTTGGGAGACTTTGAGTCCTACAGAAAAGCCTATTACTACATTCCTTCGTTTTACCCAACACTAGCGTCCAGTGACCCCAGCGTCCAGTGACACCAACATCTAGTGACCCAGTGTCTAGTGACATCAACGTCCAATGACATCAATGTCCAGTGACCCCAGTGTCCAATGACCCAATGTCTAGTCACCTCAACGTCCAAGACCTAGTATTGTTATGCAATGTGAATGTATTGTATTCGTCTCTTATGTATTGTTCCTTGAAAGGTGTGGTTGATACATTGTGGGATGAACTATATAACTTTGCAAGTGTGTTTGATTTGTGAATGAATAAAGCATGAGTATGAAGTGAGATAAGAGGTTTCGTCATATGCCATTGAGACAGGTGACCTAGCCTGTGAGAGGCGAGGATGGGCCTAGGTGGTATCATGACTGTGAGTGACCTAGCCTGCGAGAGACGACGATGGGCTCACTTAGTGTAATGTACATTCATGAGGAATCTGTCATTGGAGAGGTGCTTCCCTACATAAGCAAAACTTCCCACTATACAGGAGTTGCCTTATGGGACAGATCCCGCGATGTTATCACCAATTACAGCACCAAAATCAAGGCTCACATTTCCCATCCAACAAAGACATTATCGGCGTCTGTTACAGACGCAGTTTATTAACTCTCTTTCTCTAATGTGTGTCTATGGAATAAATAGCCAAGCCACTAGTTACTTACCTCTACCACCTCTCTGCATGCTAGCTACCGGTCTACTCTCTCCAGCTATATGCATGAACGTGTACTGGATTTGGCTTTATTTGAAGAGTAGTGCTATATAGCACGAAGAATTTAAGTACGAAACGCACGAAATATGTAAGGTGTAAATTAAAATTTTGCAAGAAATTAAATTAACAAACTTTTGATTATATATCCCGCTAATCGTGTTAGACTTCCCATCTTGCGCCAAAACCTAAAGAAACAATCTCATAGCAAAATTTTCTAACTCTGAAAATCTTCTTACAATGCTCTGTGACATTAAAACGTAAGGTATTATCAGGGGAAAAAAAGATAAGATATGCTTAATTTGTGTTAAATTTGAACGTAGTAGTTTCTAATGCTTTGCACCAGTGCACTGCTAAAGGCTTAAAAGGCTAAAACATTATTTTATTGGACCACAATTGAGGAAGATGACTGCAACTCGAAGCGGGTCTTTGATTGAAATTGTATCAGCTGAAGAAAACTAAAACTAAAGGGGATCGAAAATAACAAAAGAAGAAGAAGAATAGTGTTTGAAAAAGATGTAAAACAGGCCACGTCATTCGTATTTAAAGTATGAAATTTCATTCGTACTATTAAGCATTTTCCTTATTTGAATAAAGGCATTATTAATTAAAATCTATATCGGTTCATTGCAATTGCCGTATTAATTGTCATTGCCATTTAGCAGATCGAATGCATTCATATATGAATTTTTTTGCGGAACCTTTGCATTTCGTAGGGTTTTGGAACCCTCATCTAGCTGGACAAATAGATTAAAGACACCTCATTTTAATGATGCCATGTCAGGGTTTTATGAAAAGTTTTTTAAATTGCAATGTAATCCTTTATCTTTTAAATTAATTATAACTAAATTGTTAACATTAACATTAATGAATTTTTTTAGGTAGGTAATCGTATGAATTAGGGTTTTTGTCAACCGTATCATCAGACAAATCCCAAAAATGGAATCCCCTGCCTCCGCCGTCTTCCTCTTGTTGATTGAATTTTGGATACATCATATTCATGGAAGTTGGTCCAGTTGAATTCCAAGTTCTGGTTCCTAGAATCCGCCCGCGCCGTCCTGGACCTTTGCACCGCCCCCGCCGCGTCCCTGTGAACCACCCTGTGATCGACGTCACCCTCGCCCCCACTATTCCCATCAAGAAGCTCGTGAATGAACACAGTTGTGGCGCCTTTGACATCGTTTTGCACCACGTTCTCCCAACGTCAGTGGTGCCTGAGCTCAGGAAGCCATGACCCAAAACGCACTCATCATTGATGCCGTCAATTTGGCCACTCACTTCTTAACCCCCAAAGGCACCTTTGTAACCAAGGTAATCACCTCATTTTCCTTCGACTTAATTATGCTCTAATAACGTAATTATTTCTGATACTGATTATTATCATTACTGCCTTGTTGTATGATAGACTTTTAGGTTGCAAGATTACAATTTTGAACTGTATTTCTTGAAGCAGGTGATGTGGTGATTTTTATTGAAAAAATCATGATATTCCTGTTTTTGTCTGGTTTGATGGAATTGTTGAAATTTGGTTGTTGTGGTGCTGGAATTTTTGCGTTGCAGTTGTTTGAAAAGGTTGAGGTGGATTAACTTGCAGCTAGTCATTCTGAATGCATTGAGATATATGTTTTAGGCCTTTGCAAGATTGATCAGCACCTTCTTGATTTGAAGCACCTCTTTGAGGGGTCTGTGGAATCACAGCCAACTGTAGATGCTGGTTGGCAATTTTGTTTTTCTTTGTTTTTGGTTTATTTGATTTGATTTTCTCATTTCATGAATCATTCATGTAAGGTTGCAGGTGGTGGGCGTATTTAGAGAAAATAAGCAAAAAAGGCATTATGATGGGTAACTACTGCTTCTTTGAAAGACTTGGTTTTACTTTTAATTTGTATTTGCTTTTTGTGGCATGCTTTCTGCAAATTATTTTGCTCATTAATTATCTTGCAATGAATGATCTTAATTTTTATCTGCTATATTCATCATGAGTGGTCTTATTGATTTCCAAGATTGTTAATGTATCCTTAAAATAGAACATTATAGACTTATAGTAGGATTCATCATGAGTAATCTTTGTGATTGAACTGTATCAGAGTATAGAAATATAACCACTGAGATTTCAATAGATTTATAGTTAGAAGTCAATGGATAATTGTTAAGCGCTGCAACATTTCAAACATATCTATTGTGCCTTTAAAAAAATCATACTTTGATCAATTTTTAAGCTGCCCAATACTGCAGAAACTCGCTGATTCTCCATTGCCCTTTTAATATTTTCCAATTGTGAATTTATTGGTACATGAACAGATGAGGTAGTTCTAGCAGAACTTATTGATAACCAAATTGTAAAAATGGATTTGAATTGAATTATTGAGATGTAAGCAAAAAGTAACTTATTGATGAAGTAGTTATCCTTTTCCTTGAACCATTATATTCATATTTCTAATTGTAGGGCCAACAAAAAATACATACTGATTGTTTTTTTTTTTTTTTTGGAAGGCAAAGAAAATATTATTAATATATATAAAGAGGGTTTGAAATTGAGTCACAATATGTGCTGAATTCAAACCCCCGTTAGGTACATATAACAGGTATGCACAATTGAAGTTCAGAACTGTGGCCACTAGATGTGTGCACAATGCACACTATCCCTCTGTTGCCACAAACAAGAAGCCAAACCCCACCACTAGATGAGTTCAATTGGGAAGTTGGGTGATCGCAGCTCTGGAAGGATTGTTTTAAGTGGCTCAAAAGTACAAATCAATATTATGGGAAAATGTATTGCTTATTTGCATCTGGTTTATTTCTTTGTATTGATATGATATAACAATATACAAAAGAGAAAGACATGACCTTATATTGCTTGTCAAGCGATCATGTCTCCATTGGTAGAATAGTATACGCACTTAATTAGGAGCGTCGTGACTAATATATAGTTATATTATTTATATAATTTTTTTTATCACATCAATTATTTTATTATATATTTTTCTTATTTTATTCAGTTTATTGTATAACTTGCAAAACAATTTTATAAATATAATTTCACGTATAAATAATACAACTCGGACATGATCATGTCATGTGCCACAAATACACACACACACACACACACACACACACACACACACACATATATATATATATATATATATATATATATATATATATATATGATCATTAATTTAGTGTAATTATTTATAATAGTTGTTTTTATAGCTATTATAAGTGCAATACTTGTCAATAATTAAATTTTCATACCCTAACCGAATAAAATATTTAATTAAGACTTTTGCAAAATGCAAATTGAAGAGTTACAAATTTATTATAAAATAATATTTTTGGTTAAAAACCTTATAGTAGGTAAATTCAGTGCCTCATCCGTGAAGCACTTGCTTTGCTGCTTCACAATAGATTGCTATCTAATTTTAATCCAATGTTACGTATGGACAATGTTTAAATATATGAAAATTATTTACTATTATCTAAATTGTATTTTAAAATAATGTATCATCTGTTTCTTTGTATAGATAAGATTTGATTTGGTATTAGTATAATAAGTGTCGGTATTTTGTTAGTAACATATACTAAATGAAATTATAACATATAGTCCTTATTCTTTCTTAAATTTTACCAAAAATAAATATTATTCAATTTTTAAATATTTAATAATATAAAAATAATTTAATATTAGACAATTTACTAATTTACTAATCTCATATAAAAGAACAAACTGAAATGCCAAGTCCCTGATCTAAATGTCATTTGAAGACGACCACTTCCAATATTAACTACTATCATTTTTTTTAACATACTAAAATAGTAAACAATTAGAAGCACAAGTTAATAATAATCAGCAACAACTTTGATTAGGAAAGCAAAAGCAAAGAGGAAGCTTTCAATGGCCTTGGAATGGGAATGACACGACCACACTGCACATACCCCACCATCTGAATCCCTTTGTATTCACCTTCAGCCAGCATCTAATTCCCTAAGATGGTGAGGCTTAAAAGACTTGGGGAGTATATGCTGCCTCAATGTGATAAGCAAAAACGAAGAAATATAAACATTGGAACAGTGTGAAGAAGACTATGTATCTGTAAGGTACTGACCCAACAAAGGAAGCATGGTCCCCTTCCAAAATACTGCCAAAAATATATAAGTTGGTGTTAGAAAGAGAATTAATTGAATGAAACCATCGACAGTTATGTGTCAATTAGCTTAATTGGACAAGGGTAAAACGATTGAAGATTTATACTTACATCTATACAGTCATCCATTTCTATAAACACTGCTTGCATATTCCATAGATTACAGACTTGCTCGCTTTCTGCCTTATGCTTTCCTTGACACTATTAACCATTTTTCTTCTGATCAACTACCATTAAAAAATCACCATATCAAATATCCAATTCAATCATGATAGTTACTACAAATCCAAATACTCATTTATCCACCTGCTTCTTGAGAACAACCAGGCTTTTGGTGTGCATAGGGGATTGAGGCAGAACTCCATTTGAAGGGGGTAAACCAATTAATCCACAAAGCAAAGTCTGAAATTATTTATCCAAAGCAAATAATCAATTCCAACTGGATCACTGATGTGAATGACAATTAAAACTCGGTAATTTACTGCATAGTATTTTAAATTATTAAAAAAAATTGAATTGCTCCGATAGATTGACCCATCCAAACACAGGGTTAGTTTTTATGTTAATTTTAATATTTTACTCAATAACCTTATTAAAAAAACGGCAAGAAAAACAAAATCCATTACAAAATCAACCCAGGAAGCTACTCGCATTCTGCGAATAATTTTGAAAAACAAAGTATTAGAGGCCAGGAGAGCAGCAACAGAGAATACTCGGAGAAAATGCTCGACAGCTTCTAGAAGTTATGATCAGGCACGACGTCCTTCTAGCAGCCACCACCGCACTGTGTAGCGACATCATCGACTGCGTGCATCTCAGTTTCGACAAAATCCTGCCAAAGACCAATGACAACAACAAAATCGATTATTATAAGCGTTGTTTGGGATAGGAAAAGAAACGAAAGTCTTAGGGTGAAAGGAAACCTTATCAAAAGCAGGATCGACAAAGAGGAAAAGGGGAGGAAGCTGGTTTAGAGAAAGATGAAGCGCGAGTATTGAATTTAATAGCTAATTTTATGGACAAAACTGATTTTCGTTGTGTAATTCTGCTGCACGCTGAAGCAATTGACATGAGACCATATCGGAGGAGGAACGACAACAGCGCAATCAAGGGTTTAGGATTTTGATTTTGGAATTTGAAACAAGGGCGTGAGTGGGAGAAATCATGGTGCGTCCCGACTCCCGAAGTTGACTAATGATTCCAAAATTCAAAGAAGGTAAAGCTTAGGCTTATCCCTCTCATCCACTACGGTACACATTCACTCCTCCCTGCCAAGAATTTGGGGAAAAAAAACCCTTGCGGCCGCCGCGCCACAAAAATATTGAAATCCAAATTCAAATTTTCTCAAAGCGGGATTCAAATTTGTAATTATATTATTATCATATTATTATTGTTCTTGTTTTTTGGTACAGATATTATTATTGTTCTTAACTCAACTCTATATTAGGAATTTTTTGTTAGAAAATAATATTTTTTGAAAAATTTAAAAATTCAAAAAAATAATAATAGTAAAAATAATAAAACATAATAAATTAAATTATAAATAAAGAATAATAAAATATATAAAAAAACATATTACAATTTTTAACTAATATTTTGTAATTTAATGGGAAAAAATAATTAATCTAAAGTGCACAATCCAAGCTAGGTTTTTACATAATTTAAACATAACAAAATAAAGTTATAATTATTCATCGAGTAATTAAGGTCGTGTATTGTAGGATTTTAAAGAATTTTAAAAGACTTTTATTTTATAAAAAAATCTTGTAGTATTCAATTAAGACTTTTAGATGACTTAAATAAGTCTTGTGGTATTCAATTATGACTATCAAGATTCTTTAAGGAGAATAACAAAGTCTAGTGGTATTTAATTAAATTTTTTTTACAACTTGTAAAAAGTTTTTTGGTATTCAAAAGTATACAATTTTGGCTTAATTGCAATTTTTACCCCTAACTTTTTACTTTTTGACGAATTTTACCCCTAACATATTAATCTGACGCATTTTACCCCTAACTTTTTAAAAACTTGCAAATTTTACCTTCCACCATTTTGCTGACATGACATGTTAAAATAATTGTACTTTTTATTCTAAATTTTTTACTTTTTGGCAAATTTTACCCTTAACTTTTTACTTTTTGGCGAATTTTACCCCAAACTTTTTACTTTTTGGTGAATTTTACCCCCACTTTTTATGCTTATGTCAGCATGTCACATTAGCACAATAATAGAAAGTAAATTTTGCAAGTTTTTAAAAGTTGGGAGTAAAATGCGATAAATTAATTTGTTGGGAGTAAAATTCGCCAAAAAATAAAAAGTTGGGAGTAAAAATTGCAATTAAGCCTACAATTTTTTATGGATTATTTTTTAGGATGTATTTCGATGGATTTCATGAGACTTTTCAGTAGGATATATAAATATCACACCTATCAAACAATCCCACACAAGACTTTTTTATGTCAAATAGCCAAATTAGGGTTATAGGATAGGAATAAGACTTAAGGCTTCAAGTTAGCCAATTTAGGGTTTTGCGTTAATATATGAGACTTTGGGCTTTAAGTTAGCTAAACTAGGGTTACGAATCAAGAATGAGACTTAAGGCTTCAAGATAGGAATTATGGTCAAGAATGAGACTTATGACCTAAAGTATGTGAAGTTTGGGTTCTTACAGCGTTAAGAAATTATGACGTTAATCAGTGGATCACTTAGGCTTCATTAGGTCTAGGTTAAAAACCATCAATTCACTTAGGCTTTAATGAGTCTTGATGAAACATCAATATATCAATTAGGCTTCATTGGGTATGGGCCAAACTTTACTATATCACTAGGCTTCATTGTTTTATGGGTAAAGAATCATTACATCACTTGGTTTCATTAAGCCCATGATCAAGACCATGTGATTCAATGGTGTTTGACTTGAGCCTAATGAAACTTAATTAATCTAGTTATGTTTAATCCAGACCCACTGAAGCCTTGTGATTCAGTGATATTTGACTCAGGTCCAATGAGACTCAAATGATGTAGTGGTGTTTGACACATGCTCAATGAGGCCCAAATAAACTTATGGTGTTTGACCCATGCCCAATGAAGCCTAAGTGATATAGTAATGTTAGACTTCGACTTTATTTTATATTTATTCTTGTTTATTTATTTAATTTATTATTTTATTTTTAAATTAAATTTCAATAATTTTTTACCTAAAGAAGATAAGAAAATACATATAAGGGGCGTTTGTTTCACGGATAATTTTTTTAATCCCGGAAATATTTTTTCCTGAGAATATAACATAGGAATGCTATTCCCGGGTATAATTAAAAAATGTGTTTGGTTAACTATTAAAATAGGTTGGGAATATTTTTTATATTTCCAGGCATAATTAAAACATGTATTTGATTTAGTTATTTTTTCCTGGGAATATATATTATAATTACTAAAATATCCCTATTGTGCTAAAGATGATTTTTTTTAACATAGTGATATATCACCCATTTCCGCAGAGGAGTTACATTCAGATTGCCAATATATAATTAATTTGCCGAAACTATAACTCTGTAAATCTATAACATGTAATAAAAAAGCCTATATAGTAAAGTAACACCTTCGTTCACATGTAACGTTTATTTCTTATATTGCCTACCCCAATCAATATATCTATCATAAATTTAAATTTGTTGCCAACCTCTCCAAGAACGAAGAAATAATAGCATTTAGAGGGTAGTGAGGTAATGGGTACAAAAAATGTATATTTGGATTTTTACTCATAAACACAATTTCTGTCCCATGGGAATTAATTTTCCCTACTCCCTCTGCCAGGATTAAATATTAGTTGAATGTGAGATTATAATTTATCCTGGAATAAAATATGTTCGGGATTAAATATTTTATTACTTCGCAACAAACGTAGAATAATTTTTTTCCCTTATGTATTTCCAGTATTAAAAAAGTTATCAGTGAAACAAACGTCTAGTCATGTAGAAGAAAAAGAAAAACAAAAAAAAGTTAGGCTGCTATAGAGCTTCAAAGACGAAGTTTTTTTTCTTAAAGGAAAATATGGCTCTATTATTTAGACAAAATAGATAAATTCTGTACTTCAGATCAGAGATCACTAGATTATGAACCCATAGTTTTAAAACCCGGACCGACCCGGCCGGTCGGACCGGTCGGACCGAGAACCGGTGGTTAGACCGGGTCGAGTCGGTCATCGGACCGGTCATGCTTTCGACCCGGTCAAACCCGGGGTTGACCCGGTCGCTCTTTTTTTTTTTTTTTAATTTTTTTTAAATTTTTTTTTTTTTTTAATTTTAATTTTTTTTTTAAATTTTAATTTTAATTTTTTTTTAAATTTCTTGAAACGACGTTATTTGGATAAAAAATCAAAAGAAAGAAAGGTTTTGTGACTGTGACTGTGCCAAAACATTGCTTGTTGTGTCGTGTTTGTGAGTCTGTGAATTTTCTTCTTCAAACTTCAAAGTGCACACACATAAACCCTAATGCCATCATTTCAACCACATCGATCCACACCACATGATTCTATTTAATCCAACTTGAATGTTATTTTTAGTTAATTCTATTTTTATTATTTATGAGTAGTGATTCTTAGGTAATTGATACTGTGATTCTATCACTGTGAATTTTGTTTGAAGAAGTGATGGTACAGTTGATAGTGTGATTCTATTATTTTAAATTTTGTTTAAACTTTAAAAAGTTTAATAAGTAATTTATAATGTGATTTTATTACTATGAATATCAATAGATTTGAACTTGAAAAATGAGCTTGTGGAATTATATTAATTTGTTATGTGATTTTTTTTTTTACTTTTTTAAGACAGGTATAAAATTTTCAAATTTTTTAATACAGACCGGGTCATGCGGGTCAATTAGTGACCCACCGGTTCGACCACTGACCCAGTGACCCAGTGCCTTGACCGGGTCGGTCACCGGGTCGGTTTTTAAAACTATGCATGCACCATCATTCAATCACAAATTATTGTTAGTATGACTTTTAAGATAATTATTATAAAAGTCAACAAACTTACAATACATGATGGTTTGTGATTGGATGACAATGTAAAACTGTTTTATACTGTCAGTGTTTTTTCTCTATTTATAATTTGTCATGTTTTGACATAAACAAAAGGAAAAATGGTTTATATAATTAAACATTTTAAATATTATACTTAAATTTTATTGTTTTACTATTAATTAGACATTGAATATTTTCATAACTTTCTCTAACGCTCTATTTGAAATGCTTGAAAGAGAGAAGAAAAATAAGTTTGAAACGCATGAAAGAGAGAGACAAATAAGGATCAACGAATAAAAGTAAATTACATATTCCTTCCATCATCTCGAATCTTCTAAAAAGAGAAAGAACAAGAGAAAATGTGAAATCTACTAATATTTACAATCTGTGAGATTTTGACCTACACGAGAGGAAAAATTATTTATATTGATAGAAATTTTTATATTCTCATCCAATCATAAAATATTCTGAATTGTAAGTTTCTTGACTTGTATATCATATCAACAATGATTTCTCATCAGTTCACATGTGTAATATAATTTTTATACCAAAGATGTTTAGAAATTAAGCTCAACTTGTGTTTTTTACATGCCGGAATTCTAATGCAGCCTTCCTTTGATTCCTGCGCCATTCTCTAGAATCTTATGGATACTCCTCACTTCCCCTTGCAGCTATGGGCAGTTTATCCCCCGAACACAAAGCATCGAAGAGGTGTGCATGACCGTTTTCCACTTCAACATCAAATGCGGCTTTCCCTTGTCCATTTCTCACGTCTTTGTTGCCACCATCCTGTTGGAGTTACAGCTTAACCATGTTCTCAATTTCTCATTTCCTGTTGTTGATGCCACATGCAAAGGGGTGTCACCTTCTCTTGCATTCGTAACATCTGTTCTGTCACGGTTTCCTAGGAGTCTAGCACGGTCTCTTCTGTGCTCTTCAACTGCAAGGTGCAATGCTTTACTGGCCTAGTGGGCCAAAATAGCTCAAGTGCTCAACAATTAAGGCATTGGGCCTGAACGGTCAAAATCTGGCCCAATCCGACTACTTTATACTCACGCATGGAAGAATACAAGCAAGAAAGAGACTCACAAACTATTCGAGAGTTTAATGATAATGTGTGTAAAATAATTTTACATTATCATCTAATAACAAATTACTGTTGTTATAATTTTTAAAATAATTTTATAAAAATTAACAAACTTATCATTCATTATAGTTTGTGATTGGATGGATATAAAACTATTTTACACCATACTCTTGGTGCATAGCCCATTTTCTCAAACCATTATGAGCAAAAAACTCCACCTTCTCGCACTTTGTAAATAAAATACTATTAGAACGCAGTTTTATAAACTTGTTGGATTATATTTGATATTCAATACAGTCAAACATCAAATTAAGATATCAAATTCTAATGAATATACACACAAAAAAATCAATTGTGCCTCTTGAAAATTCAATGAAAGTTTAAGGTTTAAACACATTTTAGGACAATCCCTTGCATACTTCAATCATTCATTTTATTCGAAACTTTTTTGTCATATTGGTTATTATTGAACAATCCTTGGGGGGAAAAGGGAAAGTAGCAAACACATGAATTTTAGTCCGATCCAATTTAAATTATAAGCCTATCGACCAACACCCGCCAATATCAGTTTCAAGGAAGGTATCAGAAGTAACTTTAATGTTATGACGCTGGCTAAAATGGGAGACATTATAATGTCTCCCATCGTGGGAAACTAATGTGCACCGTTGGATTTTGAGATCAATGTGGAACTACCGTACAACCGTCCACACTAGATTTTTTTTTTTTTTTTAAAAAAAGGGATTTTTTTTCTGTTAGTTTTTTTTTTTAAAATGACTATTTTTCTCCATTGTTGCTTATTGATGTGGGACTACCATACAACTGTTTACACTAGATTTTTTTTTTTAAAAAGGGATCCTTCTTCTTCTGTTTAAAGTTTCTAGTGGTTTTTAACTACCGCAAATTTTTTGACAAACTAAAACTGTCAGAAATGTTAAAAAATAAAATCAAAAATCAAAATCTCGAACACTAGATTTTCTGAAATCACAAAAAATGTTACAAAAATAAACATTTATGACCACCAAAAAATTTGCAGCGGTTAAAAGTCACTAGAAATTTAATTAGGAAATTTTCACACACACAGTTTATGTCATCACTTAACAGTTGAAATTAATGTTAGGGACTAAAAATAGAACAAAACAATTTATGATGGACTAAAAATAGAACAGAACAGAACAATTTATGAGAGACTAAAAATAATAAAAAAATTTATGAGGGACTAAAAATAAAAATCAAGATAAAATGACGGACAAAAAAATGGGAAGAGGGGCAGAAACAAAGCAACAACGGAGAAGAATGGTCATTTTTTAAAATAAAAAAAAAACTTAAACAGAAAAAAAAATCCTTTTTTAAAAAAAAAAAAATCTAGTGTGGACGGTTGTACGGTAGTCCCACATTAATCTCAAAATCCAACGGTGCATATTAGTTTCCCACGGTGGGAGACATTATAATGTCTCCCATTTTAGCCAGCGTCTAATGTTATATAGTTCTCGGATCCATGATAATGTGAAAAACTCTTAGAAGTTTCCCAAATGTGCAAAAGTTAAAAATTACAAATAATTTGACCGAACAATCCCAACAGAATAATAAATAGCCTACGAAGTCTTTGATCATCTCATCCACCTCTCAAGAGGAAAAGAAAGAAAACTTATAACTGTTCAACAGAAACTGTAAGATGGAAAAATAATGAGGCCTTAATAATAATCCTTTCTAATTTCTGACAACTGTACATCATGTCATATAACCTAGTAGTTGTCGTGACAAAGTTCCGGTGTTAGTTTCATTCAGTTACCATGTCAGCCTCTGCATCACCTGAAAAAACAGAAGAAGAAAAAAAACTTACAACATGATGAAACATTATTGACGTCAAAGTGAAACATCATATCATAAGACAAAAGTCACAAAACAGTACCATAACCTTTCTATTCATCTGGCAGAGATATGTTGATGTCCGGGGATGTCCTCTGGTCTGAAAATTCCTCAGAACCATTCCAAGTAGCAGCATCAGGTGTAGCATCTAGGTTCTGTTGTTTATCACTTGTAACACTGATAGATTCTCTCTGGTTTTGATCTGGTATCTGAGACATAGGTATCAGAAAGCTTTCACCATCAGCATTTGCTTGTGAGATAGGTCTTGCTGCTGTCACTATTTCTGGACCAGCTGAAGTAAGGGAGGCCACTGTCTGTTGTTCACGTTGATACTTCCTCTTTTGGGTCTTGTAACCATTTTGCATGAAGCTTCCTACTACAATCTGAAATCAAATCATTGCAAATAAATTTCCAATGCACTCTTCATAATGCCCAAAACTATCATTTGAGAAAAATATAGAGGACTAGAATGTATTAAGGGGGGGTGTATTGGATTGGGATTGGGATTTTAAAAGACTATTTTGGCATAAAAAAGTCTTGTGGATTTTAAAAGACTAGAATGTTATGACTTATTAGATTTTTTTTAAAAGACGTTTATGATTAAGATTTTATAGTTTAAATTTTAATGGATTTATATCGAAACAATTTAAACCATCTAATGACTTACGTCTTTATTTCAAACATTCAAATGTAAACAGTACAGATTCAAAGATCTTGGTCATGCAACCTAGAAGAGAGAGTATACTAAAAATGTTTTGGCTTTGAATGCAATCATTTGCCAAATATTCCATAGATGCAGATTTTTAATCAGCTCTCTCTATGTTTTGAGATAGCTTGTGCAAGTTATAATGTCAATCTCATTATAGTAGTTTCAATTCAAAACAGTCAGGACAAATTTTCAGTTTAGGGTCAGTTTGGTATATAGGATAAAAAATAAGGTTAAAAATTGAGTAAGATATGTTTTAGGTTGCTCAAGATTTGGTCAAAATTGGTTTCAGTCCCAACATTTGAAAAACAGTGGTTTTAGTCCTTGTATTTCTGAAATGTGGTGAATTTCATTCTGGTCAAGTCAAAATGAAGTATAGGTCAAGGACAAAATCCACCACATTTTAGAAAAACAAGAACCGAAACTATTGTTTTTCAAATGTAGAGACTAAGATCAATTTTGACCAAATCTAGAGGGACTTAAAAGTTAAAACACATTTGACCCTTAAAAATTAATGAATCACTTTCATTGGTACCACATTTGATATACCAAACCTCTCCTTACAAGCAAAATCTTTTATAAAGCAGCTAAGAAAATAACATACCTGGATGGGGCCAGCAGCTGTTAAAAGTCCAGCAACACCACCACCTATCACCCGACCATCAGGGCCAGCAAGTGAGACACTCAATCCACCAGTTCGGCTTTTCATGCCACTGTTGTCAGCAACTGTGAATGATCCAGACAAAGATAAAATCTCAAACCGACCCTGAAAGTAAATGGTGAACTAAATTATTTAAGAATTTCCAAAATCAATTAAGCATAGTTGTATGTATATCAAAAGAGTTATGCCAATAACAGGAGAAAATGCAAAACAGCAGAAAATAACAGGTGACATTGACCTCAAACGGACAACCAAGTTAAATAATGTTCAAATAGTTAATGTAAAGATAAAGATATGTATTTGCAGATAAATACTGCATTAAATAAATGATTCACATCATCATCGTGTACTAAATCTATGCGTTGTCTTTATGCATTTCTCCATTGCAAGACAAGGAAAGCTCAACTTGAAGCCTATAACCTTTTAGTTGTCACTTATCATTTTGTAATACCTAAAGCTATAAAAACTCTACTTCAATAGCTTATCATAGTATTTTTGTTAGAAAATTATGACTTAGTTTAGATATACTTTTCAATAAGGACCCACAGAAGAAGAAAACAAGGTAAAATGAATCACAATTTTTTCACAAGTTAAAATCAATTTATGCACAACTTTTTTAAAAACTCCTTCATTTAACTTCAAAAAACTGAGGTAAATAAGTTGATTTTAACTTATAAAAGAATTTTTATTTATTTTACCTCCTATTTTTTTACCATATAAGTGTTTGTTGAAAAGTTTATCCAATCTGGCCCTATATCTCCTCCAACAACTGTAACTCAACTTCTGGATTAAGATAGCCAACAAAATTATGACTTTGGCATTAGTTGAAAGGCTTCGTTAGATTTAAAATGATTTTGACACATTAGTAAAGAGGACACCGCTAGAAGCGTGTGCCTATCTTCTCTAGCTAATGAATCGTGTCACTGGTATGCATCTTAGTAATTAACTTATTTCCCATTTCCAGTGTTAGATCTGACACTGGAACACTGATGAAATGAAAGGATAAACCAATTTTTTAGCATACACCAATTTTGAGCATATATCCAATACATAAGGCAGAGATACTTTGTCCAACCCCACAAGAAGAGACAAACAGAGATCACCTGACATAAATGCACCCAATGCTGTCCTATATGGCATCCATATTCTATATTGGCAGAATAAGCTAGCCCATGAAATTATTTCAGAGATGATTCAAATTTCAATCAAAGAAGAAATCATAATATCATGGAATTGGAAATACAATCAAAACCTTTAGAGGAAAAAAATGAAAAAAGATAGATAAAATAATTATTTAATCAAAAAGCATTTAGATCTAAGAGACCATGCCTCATAAGTCAATATGCCACCAGAAGAACCTGGTTGGCGTATGGTGACATTCGAGATAGCTCCATTGGCAGAGAGAATGCATATTCCTCTTGGACCCTTCTGGGCAAATGACATGATCTTTCCAGCAACATCCTGCAAAGTAATAAAGTGAGCAACAAGATCCTTATCCAAATCTCCAAACACAAAAGATCTGTCAAAATTGCTCAAGAAAATACAGCCAAAAGCTACACTGTTACATAAATCTGCAAAAGGACAACAATCCACACTGGCTTCTGCATTACCTCTCCAGTATAAACAGTCACCACATGCGGTATAAAATCCCCAGCAGCTGTGCTTGCAAACACCTCACCTTCAAAAAATCACAGACAGAAAAACAATCAACACATTTGCCATATAATGATTTAACTAATTCTCACCACCAAAATTAGAAACCCCAGAAAAATAACAACTTTTTTTGGTGTGAGACAATAATCTTGCTCGATGCCAATCGATCCACACGAAAAGAACAAATTTTTTTAGACATAAAATTCAAAGGAATGTACACACCAACCTTAGATAACTAGCCACAAAAAGGAAAGTTCACATTTTTTTAACCGATCACAATCCTTAACTTGCTGTTTGGCCATTACCAGAAAGAAAGAAATAAAAAGGAAAACTCATCGTTGGTATCAATCAAGGCACCCTTTAACAAATGGAGCTTGAATCTCGATCCCAAACCCACGAACACAAAACAAGAAAAAAGAAGTCTGAAACACAACACAACCCCAGAGACAGTGGAGCTACAAAAACCATTGACAACAAGTACGAGGCTTTGAGTTAAGAGAATGAAGGGAGAGAAAAAAAAAAAAAGTTGAGGTAGGAACAGGGATTTTTGTTTGGCGGTTAAGTCAAACAGTAGTAGTACATGAGTGAGGTCAGCACTCAGCAGCAGCAGCAAAATCACAACACAACACCTGAGAGAAACAGAAAACAAAACAACTTTGTTACCGTACTAACACCACTCACCAAAAGAAGAAAAGAGTTGGTAGTTGGCAAAAGCTGTGTGTTTGCCACGCCCCCTTTTGGAAGAAGAAGAAGAAGAGAACTCAACAGAAGGTGTGGACAGAGTGAAACCCGGTGGTGGTGGTGGTGTTGGTGTTGCACTCACTCTCAGGTTCCCATCTGCATCATACTTTCTAGGCCTCCCTCTCTTCTTCTTCCCAAACAAATCAAAACTCCCTGGTGTTGTTGTTGGTGTTGTTGTTGGAGCTGGCACTGGAGGAGGAACCATTGTTGTTGGTGCTGGTGCTGGTGTTGGAGTTGGTATTGTTCCTTCGGTTTTTACCATGTTCATGTTGTTAACATTCATGTTCATTGGCTGAGGCACTGAGGGTGGTGGTGGTGGTGGTGGGGGTGAAACGGTGTTGTTGCCGTTGTTGTGGTTGTTGTTGTTGAGTGTTGTTGCTGCTGCTGCTTCCATGAGGGTGTTTCCAGAAACGGAAGGAGAGAAGAGATGGAGTTTGAAGCTGCAAATGGCGCCAGAAGTAGAAGGAATAGAGAGGGTGAGTAGGCTTTTTTTTTCTCTTTTTAATCTTTGGAGGTAGAAAAGAAATTGTGAATACTGAATAATACAACTCACTCAGTTACTCTTTCTTTCTCTCTTTCTCTCTCTGTGTCTGTGCATTGGCATTAATGGAGGAGAATGAGGCTGAGATGGGAAACTGCTATTTCCTTGTCGGGACTCCACTCTGCATTATATTATTTAATTTGTATAAAGTTGGGTTTAAATATTAATATGTGTCAAGGCTCTCTTGTAACATATGAGGATAATCACCACATACTAGTGTCCTATACCCAAATTGTCCCCCATGACCGCCCCAAGAGATTTTTAGCTCCATTTCTTTTAAAAAAAATTGTATAATTAAAATCTTGTTTTAGAAAGTAGTGTATCTTCAAATGTTAATTTTTATTGTAAAATTTATAATTAAATTTTATTTTTTATTTTAATTTTGTATTGAATATTTTTTTTAATCTTTTTTAACGTTACAGTTTGAACGCGTGAAATAAGGAAGACGAATGAAGAAGCGATAAAAATCTGACTTATCGTTTCTCTTATTATCCGGAGTCTGGTAAAAAGTAAAGACTTTAATAAATATACTTAAATTTATTATTTTTAATATTAATTATACATTAAATATTTTTTCACATCTCTTTAACGTTACATTTGAAACCGTGAAAAGAGGAAGACAAATGAAGAAATAACAAAAAAAAATGAGTTATCGCTTTCTCTTGTCATCTAGAGTCTTCTAAAAAGTGAATATTTTAATAAATATATGTAAATTTTTCTTAATTATATTAATTATTCATTAAATATTTTCTTACCATTGTTTAATGTTATGTCTGAAACCCATAAAAAGAGGAAGACAAATCAAGAAGCGACAAAAAAAAAAAATGAGTTATTCATTTCTATTGTCATATGAGTCTTCTAAAAAGTGAAGATTTAAAAAATATATACTTGTATTTTATTTTTTAATATTAATTATACATTGAATATTTTCTTATCTTTCTTTAACGTTGCATATGAAACGCGTGAAAGAAGAAAGATAGATGAAGAAGCAATAAAAATAGTGAATTATTCATTTTTTTTGTCATTCGGAGTCTTTTTAATATTAATTATATATTGAATATTTTCTTATCTTTCCTTAACATTATGTTTGAAACCCCGTGAAAGGAGAAATACAAATGAAGAAGCAACAAAAAAAAAGTGAGTAATTCATTTCACTTGTCATCCGGAATCTTCTAAAAAGAGAGGATTTTAAAAAATAAATAAATTTTATTCTTTTTAATATTAATTATACATGAACATTGTTTACCTTTCTTTAACGTTATGTTTGAAACCTGTGAAAACAGGAAGACAAATGAAGAAGCGGGAAAAAATGTGATTTATTCATTTCTCTAGTCATTTGGAGTCTTTTAGCAAGTGAATATTTTAAAATATACTTAAATTTTATTCTTTTTAATATTAATTATACATTGAATATTTTCTTACCTTTATTTAACGTTGCGTTTGAAACGTGTGAAAAGAGGAAGACAAATCAATAAGCAACAAAAAAAAGTGAGTTATTCATTTTTTTTCTCCTTAGGAGTCTTTAATACTAACTATACTTTGAATATTTTTTTTTATCTTTGTTTAACATTATGTCAAAAACCCGTGAAAGGAGGAAGACAAATGAAGAAGCGAAAAAAAAAATGAGTTATCTATTTCTCTTATCATCTGGAGTCTTCTAAATAGTGAAGATTTTTTAAAAATACTAAAATTTTATTATTTTTAATATTAATTATACATTGAATATATTTGTTTACCTTTCTTTAACATTACGTCTAAAACCAGGGATAAAAAGGAAGACAACTGAAGAAGCAACAAAAAAAGTGAGATTCATTTCTCTGGTTATCTAGAGTCTTCTGGCAAGTGAATATTTTAAAAATATACTTAAATTTTATTATTTTTAATATTAATTATACATTGAATATTTTCTTATCATTCTTTAACGTTGCGTCTGAAACGTGTGAAAGGAGGAAGATAAATGAAGAAGCAATAGAAAAAAAATGAGTTATTCATTTCTTTGTATTTTTTTACCTCTCTTGTTATATGGAGTCTTCTAAAAAGTGAAATAACGAAAAGAAAATGTGAGATCCACTGATATTTGCAATCCTTTAAGTTCTGACATAAACGATAGGGTTTTATTATTTTTAATATTAATTAGACATTGAACATTGTCTAACCTTTCTCTAAGGCTTTGTTTGAAATGCATGAAAAAGGGAGGATAAATAAGGACCAACAAATAAAAGTTATATATTTTTTCATCGTGTGGATTCTTGTAAAAAGTGAAAAAACAAGAAAAAAAAAAGTGAAATTTACATCCATTAATATTTACAATTTGTTAGGTTTTGACATAAATGAGAGGAAAAATGGTTTAAATAATCAAACATTTAAGTACTATACTTAAATTTTATTATTTTTAATATTAAATAGATATCGAACATTGTCTTATCTTTCTCTAACACTATCCTTAAAACACGTGAAAGAGGGAAGATAAATAAATTTAAATGCGTGAAAGACAAAAGACAGATAAATATTGACAGATAAAAGTAAAGTATATGTTCCTTTTATTGTCTCTGAGAATTCTAAAAAGTGAAAGAACATGAAAAAAAATGTGAAATTTACTAATATTTACCATCTAATAGGTTTTGACATAAATGCAAAGGAGAATGACTTATATAATTAAACATTTTAAATATTATACTTAAATTTTATTATTTTTAATATTAGTTCAACATCGAGCATTGTCTTACATTTCTCTAATGCTATGCTTAGAAAAACAAGTTTTATGTTTTGTCACTTGGAGTCCTCTAAAAAGTGAAAGAACAAAATAAAAGTGAAACCCATTAATATATATTTATAATGTGTCAGGTTTTGGACGAAAATAAAATTAAAAGACTAAAATATCATTAATTTTACATATGTCTTTCTTTTACTAAGGATATTTATGTCATTTTATATACATGTTTATTTTATTTTACTTTCTATATAATCAAACAAGAGAAAAGAAAAATTTAAGTTTATTGTTATTTTATTTTCTTTCTTACTAAACAATATACAAAATTATCTCACTTTTTATACATTTTTTTTTCTTTTTTTTTTTTTCCTTTCACTCTCTTCCTTGCTCTAAATGTAAAGTGAAATGTTTTCATATACACACACACACACACACACACTACATCTGTTAAGTTACAAATGAACAAACAAAAGCACAAGATGAACCACTCACTGCTGTTCTCATTTGGTTCAGTCCTCCATTGCACAAGACTGTATCTGTTGTTTTTATAAACCCCAGGTGACAACAAAAATATAGTTAAGGTAACATGAACAGTTGTACACTGAATATTAGTAACCAATAATTAGAAGATATACATGTAAATTATAATCTGAAATTCATTTAGGCGGAAAGTGGACAAGAGTTTGAAACAGGGGTCAATACTCAATATTCAACTACTAGCAATAGTAAGAGATGGGCAGTAGATTGACTTATGTGCCCGCAAGATATTGTGGGCTGGAATCGTGAAATGGACTTCCACTAAAACAATTCTCATTCATGAATCATGAGTATTCGTATTTTGTGTATATGGTTGAATCCAAGCCTAGAGACATGGCATGCGGTGCTTTGGACTGTGATTACATAAAAAATGGGCTAATAATCCAATGGTTTAATTAATTGAAAAAGAAAAGAGCTGCAATTCTATGAACCAATTAAGAGAAAAGAAAGAAAATATCCAAATCCATTTTTTCAATCATCAGAACATGCTATTACAGAGTACGATGTATATTTATTTATTATTATATTTTTAACATAAAACTTTTATTCTACTAATAAGATCTATTCTTAATATTACTGACTTAAACTATTCTACGCTTTTACAATTTTTAACATTCTATAAGTATTTTTTTTTATTTCTTAAATTTTTTTTACTACAAACTTAAGCCAAACTATGAACACTTAAGCCAAACTAATTATTTATTAGCTTAATTAACTTGACTAGAAACTTACTAATTTAATTAATTTAAATATATAATATTATGGCTTCCTTTGCAATGTTTCCAGCATTCCTTTCCTGATATAATAAGTATACCAGATACCAGACATGCTATAATTCAACCATTGGATAATAGATAAATAAGGTTAATAAATATTCCGGTCTCCCCCATAGATATACCATCTCAACTAATATGACAATATCAGTACAATTGATAATAGATGAAATTTTTTAAGCAATAGTGATATCAGTTAGACTTCATCTGTCAAAGTAGCAATAAATTCACATTTGACAGTTGGAAAATATTAAAAGGGCAATGGAGAATCAACGCATTTATGCAGTAGAGGGCAACTTAAAAATTGATCAAAGTATGATTTTTTAAATATGCACTAGAGATGTTTGAAATGTTGCAGCGTTTAAAAATTATCCATTGACTTCCAACTATAAATCTACTGAATTCTCAGTGACTATATTTCCATACTCTGATACAGTTCAATCGCAAAGATTACTCATGATGAATCCTACTATAAGTCTATAATGTCCTGTTTTTCAGGATACATTAACAATCTTGGACATCAGCTTGTTATGCAAGATCACTCATGAAGAATATAGCATAAAAATAAACATCATCCATTGCAAGATAATGAGAAAAGTAATCTGAGAAAGTAGGCCACAAAAAGCAAATACAAATTAAAAGTAAATCCAAGTCTTTCAAAAGAAGCAGAAGTTACTCATCACAATGCCTTTTTTTGCTTATTTTCTCTAAGTACACCCACCACCTGCAACCCTGCATCAATGATTCATGAAACGAGAAAATCAAATCAAATAAACCAAAAACCAAAAACCAATGTTTTAAGAACCGGACCGGTCATCGAACCGGCCGAGGTACTGGATTAATGGGTCATTGGTCGGATCGGTGGGTCACTGGTCGGACCGGTTTGACTCGGTATATATTAAATTTTTTTAAAAATATAATATAACTAACATAAGTTAATCATTTAACACTCCAAATTTAAAATTATTATCATTATAAAGTACCTAATATTCCAAATAAGAAATAACAACCAATAATCATGATAATACAAGTCTATAAATAAGTTTCATACACAAAAAAAATAAAAACACATCATTTTAGCACTTTTTAAAAAAAAATAAATAAATTACACTACAATCCGGTTCAACCAGAGACCCGCCGGGTCACCTATTTTTTTGCAAAAATCGGTCGGTTCAACCCGGGTCATACCAGATCAGATACATATTCGATCCTATCATCGAACCGAACCGTTATACCATTTGGTTTCGGTCGGACCGGCCGGTCCGGTCCGGTTTTTAAAACACTGCCAAAAACAAAGAAAAACAAAATTGCCAACCAGCATCCCGGAGAATAGATTGAACTACAGTTGGTTGTTGGCTGTGATTCCGCAAATCCCTTAAAGAGGTGCTTCACATTAAGAAGGTGCTGATCAATCTTGCAAGGGCCTTGTACCTAAGGCCTAAAACATATATCTCAACACATTGAGAATGAATAGCTGCAGGTTAATCCACCTCAACCTCTTCAAACAAATGCAATGCAAAAATTCTAGACCAAATTTCAACGATTCCACCAAACCAGACAAAAACAGGAATATCATGATTTGTTCAAGAAGAAGAAGAAGAAGAATGGGGTGATTACATTTACCTTGTTTACGAAGAAGCCCTTGAGGGCTAAGAAGTGAGTGGCTAACTTGACGGCATGATGAAAAGTGAGTTTTGGGTCATAGCTTCCTGAGCTCTCAAACACCACTGACGTTGGGAGAACCGTAGCACAAAAAGACGTCGAAGGCGCGACAACCGTGTTCATTCATGAGCTTCTTAACGCGGGATTTGCTCTCGGGCTTGGTGAGTCGGTGACGCACCAAGATGTGAGTAATGGGGGCGAGATTGATGTCGACCATGAGGTAGTTGACGGATGGCCACCTGCATCCACCCACCGGGGGTGGTGCACAGGGCCAGGAAGGCGCGAGCTGGGATTCGATTTTTGGAATTTTTCTGATGATACTGTTGACAAAAACCCTAATTCATACGATTACTCATCTAAATTTATTCATTAATCTTAATGTTAACAATTTAGCTATAATTAATTTAAAAGACAAAGGACTAGATTGCAATTTGAAAATCTTTTCAAAAGACCCTGACATGGCATCATTAAATGAAATGTCTTCAATGTATTGGTCCATGTGGATGGGGTTCCAAAACCCCACAAAATGCAAAGGTTCCTGAGAGTTATTCTTCATATATATGATCAGTGTCTGCTGATAATTAACCTTTTCTATTTTCTTTGATATCAGTAGCTAGCAGATGCCAATAATCCCTTGCTATTCCATTCCAACTTATATTTTTAATCGTCTGGCTTGCACCCACTCCCCAACGCTGTAAAGTGCTACACAATGCCTCGAGAGATCCCATCTATTGGTTATAGTGGCAGAGCTTGAGAAAATATTTTAGAGGAGCCAAAATAGTTAATTATAATATATGAATCAAATGCAATTCGATATTATAATATTTTGTGAGTAATTTAATAAATTAATTATATTATTTAAATATTCATTATTTTCTTAATTAATTATCTTTTATAATATTAAGTTAGTTTTTCTACTTTACCAGTAACACTATTCAGGTTTTTATTTTTTTTACAACTTCTATATCCTCATTTGCTAGTGAATAAAAGAAGTTGGAAAATTTATCCTCAAATATTTTATGAAAATTTTGCAACAAACATGAAGTTTTTATATAAAACTGTTAATGTTCTGAAATTTCTAATGTACCTTTGCTGAATTTTCTGATATGTATTTATTTATGCTTTTTGCAGTAGTCAAAGTGTCTTTAAGACTGAGTACAAGTGTTAAGCTGTGTAATTAAGATAAGTAGTTGGTTCATTAACATGATAGGTAGCAGAGCTACTGGTCTACTCTTTTGTAAGCAAATATATGTATCAGAAAAATTATTATTATGCAGTTGAATGAATGAAATCAGATTTCAAGTTTATGTGTTGTGAACTTTTATTTTTTTTTGAAACTCATATTGGACGGTTAACTGGACGCTTGATTGGATGATAGATTCATATTTCACATTTCTGATTTTTTAGGAACTTCTTGTGCCAACAATTGGTATCTAGAGTGATCTTAAGAGACTGTGAGAGAACCCAAGAGAAGAGAGAAAACCATAAACAAAAACTAGAAAACGGAGAAGAGAGAACCCAAAACCCAAATCTGTTTTCAGAATACCCAACCTTCTAAATGACTTCCAACAATGTCTCACTACCAGCACATCCTGTATTCACAGGAAAGAACTACGAAATTTGGGCTGTGAAGATGAGAGCTCAGTTGAAAGCTTATGATCTTTGGGAAGCAGTGGAAATAGCTTAACCGCCAGCTTTGGAAGAAAATCCCATTGTTGCTCAAATAAGATTTCGCATTGAGCAAGTTGCCAAAAGAGCAAAGGTTTTTACCATCTTACATGCAGCTATGGATGATGATGTTTTTATGAGAATCTCAAATCTGGATACAGCAAAGGAAGTTTGGGAGAAGCTTGAAGAAGAGTTATTTTGGAAATGAGAGGACTAAGCAAATGCAAGTTCTCAACCTCAAAAGAGAGTTTGAAGCCTTGAAGATCAATAAGGTTGAAAACATAAATGATTTCATGACTAGATTGATGAAGGTTATGAACCAGATTAGATTGATAGGGGAGAAATTTCCAGACAGCAAAATAGTTGAGAAAGTCTTGATTGTCTTACCTGAAAGTTTTGAATCCAAGATTTCTTCACTTGAAGAGTCAAAGGATCTCTCCAAGATAATCTTGATAAAGCTTATAAATGCTCTTCAAGCTCAAGAACAAAGAAGGCTTCTTAGACAAGAGGAAGCAATAGAAGGTGCTCTTCAAGTCAAACATAAAGGGAAGGTTGTAGCAGCAAAAGGAGAGAAGAAATATGTTGGAAAACACTCTGGAAATGATTCAAAGAGAAGAGAAAAATTTCCAAAGTGTGGAATTTGCAAAAGACCCAGTCACAAGGAGAGTGATTGCTGGTACAAAGGGAAGACACCACCACCTATCCAATGCAGATACTGCAAATAGAATGACCACATAGGGAGGTTCTGTAGGCTGAAACAGCAGCAACAAAATCAATAAAATCAGACCACTCAAAAGGCAAATGTCAGCGAAGCTGAAAATGATGAAGATCTATCGTTCATGACCAAGACTACAAGGAGTTTAGAGGATGAAAATACATGGTTTATTGACAGTTGTATCACCCTAATCTCTATAAGGGACAATATACGATATTTATTTTAATTAATTATTTTCCAAAGCGCTTTAATTAATTTGTTTAGGAAAACATGTAGAATTAGTATAACTTGGTTGGGATTTTAGTGGATTTTTAAAACTTTTTATTTAAAACTTTGTATTTAAATTTAATTTCGAAAGTCATCATTCATTTTAGTAGTTATGACGCGTCACTTAATTTGACAGAAAAGGTTGAAGTGTGATTTCAAATGGAAAGATCGATATAAAATTTCGAATATGTGAAAATAAATAAAGACAATGATCATGACTGAAAATATAAAAGCACACACACACACACACACACACACACACACACACACACACACACATATATATATATATATATATATATATATATATATATATATATATATAAGTATGATAATGTAGCATGAAGTACCCCCGAAGTCTGAGTGTGACGTACACATATATAAGGTACACAGGATGACAGAAATATATACTTCAAAACATCTGAATGCCTAGATCTACCCCCAACAAAATACATGTAATATAAAAGAATATCCTAGCATTCAAAGCAGTCATCATAACCCTATACCCTATGGAAGACTCCATCCCAAGCCTAAGTCAGCTATCGGTCGGTAGGATACTAACAGCGGGACTCATGGGAAGAAACCTCGAAAGAATCCCTAGAGGAATCCTCCTCTAGGTCCTCCTCAGGATCCTCCTTCGTATCCTGCAAGTCGTCCGCTACTAACCACCGACTCCTCTGGCAGGAGCCTCCACTACTACCTCAACAGCTACTGCTACTATTGCCACTGGCACCACCTGATCCACCTCCATCGCCTCTGTTACTGCTATCTGGGGGCCCTCAGCCTCATATGCTGGTTGCGGCTCATAGTCTGGCACCTCTGTATGGTCCCCCTCAATGGGAACCTCCTCCGCCTCCTTTGCTGCTCCCTCTCTCGAAGGGATCATCTCCTCAGTGTCAGAGTCACCGAGCTCTGCTAGGTGAAATGATGAAGCTGGAGAATATGAAGAAGCTGGAGAATATGAAGCTGTCGGAGTGCGCTTCGATGACAAAAGGGATGAAGAGATCATGACGACCTCCACCGGCTCCGCATGTCGGTAGTATGGCGGGGTTGGTTATGTCCACCATGAAAAATACTTCGTGATAATAGGGTGTACTCCTATAGGCTCGTCTATGGGCGTCCTAGTAAACTGTATATATCTGGTAAAGTGGTCAACGCCCCTGACCACATCGGATATCCATCTGCCCATGAGGCAGTCAACTTCCAAGTGTATGGCTGGCTCCCCATCCGCCATTCGTCCATATAAAAAGAAAACAAACAAAAAGGATGAATCTCTCTGCTTCATCAAGCAACACACACAGAATAACTTAAAAGTCACATACACAATCTTGCTAACCACTGCGATGTGATTCTCTAACATTCACACTCGAACCTATTTGTTTCCAAAACTAATTCTATAAATTGTTTCTCACTGGCTAGCAAAGGACTGACTCCTCAATCACTCTCCTCACAGGGATTAATCTTTCTTATCACTATTGGTCTCCGATGCTCACGGTACTAGACAGGACGAATCGACGCCAGGCCTGAAACCCGGTCTCGACTCCAAAAAGTACAAATGAGGACAATTGCCTCCATCACCTCTGCGGGTGAACACGCCATTCGATCTCTGCCTTCAGCTTTGGTATTCTCCCAGTCGAAAATACCCCACACAACCCTATTTGTTTCTTGTATTTCCCGCGAATCGCCATACACTCGCAATTCCATTTCACGACTCTCAAATCATCAATCCGGAGCGCGTAACAAGTTTTATTAAGTTTTAAATACATCTTACCTTCTCAAGTTCTATAATTTTTATGAATAATTAAGTTACCATTTATTCCTCCACACAAGGGTCCTAAATCCTTTTATATGTCTAACGCACAAATAAAGAGTTATTTGATTAAAAAGATTAAATCTTACAACCTAATTAATGATGCTCACTGTTAAAGTTTCATTTTATCTTTAATGGCAAAAAAAAAATGCCAGAGTCACTAGGACATGGTCCTAGCTTTCACAAGCACTCGTGCCCGAGCCTTGTGAGCACGTCACACAAAACAAATAGTAACACCACCAAAGTTCACGCTACAGTCAAACTGACTATATCACAAAGCATTCACAGACACAAGTATCAATCATAAAAATTTTTTGCCCAAGGTTCACATTCCCTGGGTCTTCAATCAAAACAAAAATAGTGGATAAAATTACCCACTGCCTCACAAATACACAATTTCAAAATTTCAAGACAATTAAGGATAAATCACATTGCACCAAATAAAAGCAATCAAGAGCAAATTTCCTTCTTGGCAGCACTGAATGTGAGATCTAATTAAGTTTAGTAAATGATCTCAGAATTAGAAAATTTTTATATGGAATTAAAGATCTTGAATCATATTTTCCAAAATGGTATCCCAATTGCAAAATAGGCATCTAGAAAATTTTCTAAAATTCCTACAAGTTGGCAGTACTGAAATTGACTCTCTAGTGGACATGGTTCAAAGAAATATATTTTTCTACCACTTTCCAAAACTAAGTTGAGTTGGAATTTTTCCAGTAAAAAGGTAACATCTTTATCTTTCTAAAAAGGTGTCCCATGCCCTCAGATTACTTCCCAATTGTTCCCAGTAATTATTTCTTTATAGACTAACTGCCAGGCCCAAAAACAGAGTTGATACTCACTGCCTTGTCTAAATCGAATTAGTTAATTTAGTAAATGTAGATGATAATTTTCATAATTTATATGGTTAGAAATATTGTTTTGTCGAGTTTTTAGTGGTAAAATCACATTTTGAAAAAGATAAGTACATTGGTGTAAAATCACCAAAAACCGAACCTTGTCCAGACAGAAACCAACAACAGGACAGTCACATTGCATATCACGGATGAACCCGTATTTGAGGGTATCTCATAATGGTCCCAAAAGGAAAGTTGTTGAATTTTGAGTCTAGTTTTACTGAGGACAATTTTCATCAAAAACCAACAGTTAGATTTTAAGATATAATCAAAACAATGGGTTGTCCAGGGCATTTTGTGAAAACTGCCACTGCCACCTATAATTTGGGGTTGAACTCCTTGATGAAAACTTAGTAAAAATTTGATAAAAAAATTGGGCATGGTCTCTTTGTATTAGGGACCTTCCCAAACAATTTAAGAGCAAAAAAGATGAACCAAAATATCCATGCAAAAACAGAACAGTTTCAGCCAAGGAAGGAATTTTCTCAAAATCACCATTTTTCATTCAAATCAAAGCAAACATATAATCACATTGAAACAATGAAGGCATGCATGCATGTAGGTGGCTGAAACCCCCAACTAACAGCCACCTCTTGAGTTTCACAAAGAGATCCCCTTACCTTTCTAAGAGGCTCACATGAAAGAGGAGAAGAAGGGGAGAAGAAAATGTGAAGGGGTTGTGAGATGGGCACTCTATGCCTTGCATGCAAAGCTCCAAAGAGCTCAACAATGGCTGCCTTCTCCTTTGAGGTGTCTTGGCCAGCTGTTAGGGAGGAGAGAGAGGAGAGCTTTTGTGTTCTTGGGCTGGATTTGAGTGAATGAGTGAGTGATTGAGTGATAGAAAGAGTGAGGTGTTGTGTGTAGGGAGTGAGTGGCCATGAGTTTTGTGAGTGGAGAGGGGTTTGCATGAGTTTTAATTGGTTAAGGGGATGTGAGGTGGTAGTTTAGGTGCTAAATTATAAATTACACAGTGTAATTTTACACTGTGTAATCTAAATGAGACGTGATTTTAAATGATAAAAATAAACTTCAAGCAATTTATTTAATTTTATAAAACTTCATGAAATGAAAACTTTCTATTAATTCAGATAAAATTTTCTCTGTAGAGGAATAGTTTTACAGAAATTTTTTATAAGAGATAACTTGACGTGCAAGTTTCAGGCTTTAAAATAATTAAAAACAATTTTCAGTTAATTAATTAATTGATACATAGCAACAAACATTTTATCAACTATTACTAGTAATCTTAATCACAGATAGATTAATTTACTAGCAGACACCTTAAGCAGTCAAATCACGAACCATTCTAAGCATTTAAATTTTAAACACTTATCACACTACACATTACTAACTTAAATGAAATAACACAGAATTTTACAAACAAACTTACAGACAAATTATACAGAAAAGCAACTGCAGAGAATTAATTGCGGAGAATTTATTACTACGAGTTACTTACAAAGGTATATATAAATACATATATAAATATGTATTTATATAACCGAGTCATAAAATTCAGGGTGTTACAACAATGGCTGCACTCAACACATGACAAGCAAACCAAAATTCTTTTCTGAGCTGAAACCAGCTGGAGGATCAGTAAAGATTGGAAATGGAGACAAACTTGCCATCATTGGTAAAGGAGTTGTGGGAATTCATACTGCAACAGGTATTAAGCACATTTTTTATGTTCTTTTAGTGCCTAAACTTGATCAAAACCTATTGAATGTGGGTCAAATGATGCAACATGGTTATTGCTTGTTGTTTAAAGAAAAAAGTTGTGCAGCTACTGATGTTGATGGTCATGAATTATTTGAAGTAGAGATGAGAAAAATAAGTTTTCCTGTTCATTGGAATTTAATTTCTAAACATGAGTGCAATATTAGCAAGACTGAACTTGATTCTAAGCTATGACACAAGAGGTTTGGTCACTTTAATATGAGATCCTTTCAATTTGCTCAAAAGCATGCGTTAGTCAAAGATTTGTCAAATATTCAAGTTTCTTCAGAAGTATGTGAAGGTTGTCAACTTGGTAGGCAACATAGATTACCTTTTCCAAGTTCAGCTACATGGAGAGCAAGTGAAAAGCTTGAGTTAGTGCACTCTGATGTTTGTGGACCTATAAAAACTACTTCACTCAATGGCAACAAGTATTTTATTCTCTTTATAGATGATTTTACAAGAATGACTTGGGTTTACTTCCTTAAATAGAAATCTGAAGTTTTTTCTATTTTTAAGAAGTTTAGAGCCCTTGTTGAAGCTGAAAGTGGTTGTCATTTGAAGAAACTCATAACCGACAACGGGAAGGAGTATACCTCTACTGAATTTAATTCATTTTATGAAGATTTGGGAGTTGAGCGCCAACTTACAGTGAGCTATTCACCCCAACAAAATGGAGTGGCAGAGAAAAAAAAAATAGATAAGTTCTTGAGATGGCTAGATGCATGATTTTTGAGAAGAAAATGCCAGAGACTTTTTGGGCAAAAGATGTAAACACAGCTATCTACCTCCAAAATAGACTTACTACAAGAGCAGTAGAAGGGATGACACCCATTGAAGCCTGGAGAGGAATTAAAACATCCATTAGACATCTAAAAATGTTTGGTTCACCTTGTTACAATCATGTACCAGATGTGAAAAGAAGCAAATTGGATGAAAAAGCTGAGAATGGAATTTTAATAGGCTATAGCTCAAAATCTAAGGGCTATAAAGTCTATGGAATTGATTCAGGAAAAGTTTTTGTCAGTAGAGATGTGAAGGTAGATGAAGATTCTTATTTGAATTGGGAGACTTCTCAAATGGAAAGGCATTCAGTTTTGCCTTCTTTTGAAAGCACCGATGAAGATCAAGAAGAAGAGGTTGATGATGATTTTGCCGTGAGAGGCACTAGACCTCTTTCAGAAATTTATCATAGATGTAATGTTGCTGTAGTTGAAGCTACCAACTTTGAAGAAGCTAGTAAGGTTGAAGAATGGAACCAAGCAATGAAGGAGGAGATCACCACCATCGAAGACAACAAGACATGGCAGTTAGTTGACTAACTAGAGGACAAAAATGCTATTGGAGTTAAATGGGTCTATAAGGTGAAGCTGAATCCTAATGGATCCATCAACAAACACAAGGCCAGACTTGTTGTTAAAGGCTATGCTCAACAGCCGGGAATTGATTATGCAAAAACATATGCTTCGATTGCAAGAATGGACACTATTCGCATTCTTGTAGCTTTGGCAGCTCAAATGAAATGGAAAATTTGGCATTTAGATGTCAAATTTGCATTCTTAAATGGAAACTTGACCAAATAAATTTATGTAGCTCAACCTGAAGGTTTTGTTGTCAAAGGAAGTGAAGAATGGACACTATGCTCAACAGCTAGGAACTGATTATGCAGAAACATTTGCTCTGGTTGCAAGAATGGATACTATTCGCATTCTTGTAGCTTTGGTAGCTCAAATGAAATGGAAAATTTGGCATTTAGATGTCAAATTTGTATTCTTAAATGGAAACTTGACCGAAGAAGTTTATGTAGCTCAACCTGAAGGTTTTGTTGTGAAAGAAAGTGAAGACAAGGTGTATAAGCTTCATAAAGCTTTGTATGGGTTGAAACAAGCTCCTAGAGCTTTAGAACATAATTGATGGCTATTTTTGTAGTTCAGGTTTCAGGAGGAGTGAAAATGATGTAACTCTTTTATGTGAAAAGGTTGCTGGATGGTGGCTCTTTAATTGTTTCTTTGTATGTTGATGGCTTACCAGTGACTAGCAATAATCAACAAGAAGTGCAACAGCTTATGGAGGAGATGCAAAGTCAGTTTCAGATGTCCAGCTTAGGAGAAATGAATTATTTTCTAGGCTTGGAAGTGCATCAAACTGAAGATGGAATTTTTCTAAATCAATAGAAGTACACTCATGAAGTCTTGAAGAAGTTCATAATAGAAAGTTGCAAATTTGTCCCTACTCCTTTGGTGCAGAATTTGAAATTGTCTAACGATGACGGAGCTGAAAAAAATGGATGCTTCTCTTTATAGAAGTTTGATTAGAAGTTTGCTTTATCTCACTTCATCTTGACCCAATCTTATGTATGCAGCTAGCTTACTCTCAAGATTTATGCAAAGTCCAAGTGTGACTCATTTTGCAGCAGCAAAGAGAGTGCTTAGGTACTTTAAAGGCACTACTCAACTTGGAATCTGGTATAAGCCCAGTGAAAATGGAAATTTATTTGGCTATGTTGACTGTGTTTTGGCTGGAAACCTTGATGACATGAAGAGCACTACTGGTTATGTTTTTTCCTTAGGCTCTGGCATGTTCTCTTGGAACTCAAAGAAGCAAGTCATTGTAGCTCAGTCCACTGCTGAAGCCGAATATGTTGTAGCAGCTGCAGCAGCAAACAAAGCTATTTGGTTGAAGAAAATTTTAATTTTATTTGATTTGGGTGTAGAGCAATTGGAAGCTACTGAGATGTATTATGACAACAAATCAGCAATTTCCATTGCAGAAAATCCAGTTCAGCATGGAAAGACCAAGCACATTCAAGTGAAATTTCATGTTGTTCGTGAGGTTGTTAAGAATAGTGAGATCAAGCTAATTCATTGTTGTTCAGATGTTCAAGTTGCTGATATACTGACTAAAGCTCTACCAAGAGCAAGATTCAAAAGACTTAGAGACTTACTTGGAGTGTCCATCAAAAATTTCAAGTAGGAGTGTTAATGTTTTGAAATTTCTGATGTATTATTTATGCTTTTTGCAATAGTCAAAGTGTCTTTAAGACTAAGTACAAGTGTGAAGCTGTCTAATTAAGATAAATAGTTGGTTCATTAGCATGTTAGGTAGTAGAGCTACTGTTTTGCTATTTTGTAAGCAAATATATGTATCAGAAATATTATTATGCAGCTGAATGAATGAAATCAAATTTCATGTTTATGTGTTGTGAACTTATATTTTTTTGAAACTCTTATTGGACAGTCAGCTGGACACTTGACTGGACGATAGATTCAGATTTCACATTTATGATTTTTAGGAACTTCTTGTGCCAACAAAAACAAAATTTGTATGAGAAACCAACATGGTGTGGCATGGTTGGCAAATAACCTTGTCCCTTAAGCATGTGGTTAGGGGTTCGATCTTTGGTCCGTGCTTATGAAAAAATATCTGTTGGGAGAGGTCAACCCCTTAAGTGAATCTCCATACCTCGAAGGATTAGTGCTTGGCTTTCGACCGAGGATACCCCGGGTTCAAAAAAAAAAATTGTATGACAATACGCAAAAGAAAAAAAAAACTATGAACTTTTGAACAAATTTAAGAAAATAATCATACTTTTACCAAAAATATAGTGAAATTGACCAGAAAATCACTAAATTAATAAAAAAAAATGTGTATAAAAATTTCACAAGAAAAATTCACAATTTGAGTCATATTGTATAAGTTTTTCTTTTCTGTATTGTACAATGACAACAACATAGTCAAAACCTAAAACTATGTGCAAAATACCCAAATCCCTATCATTAAGCCGATCCTAGTGACTATATAGTAGTTATAGAAAATAGTCATAGAAAACATATATATATATATATATATATATATATATATATATCACTGATCCAATTTCTGTATATAATTAACCTTCTCTGTTTTCTTTGATATCAGTAGTAGATGGCAATAATCCCTTGCTATTCCAAATTATATTTATGTGGTGTATACAAATAAATAAAACAATATAATGTTAAAATATCATTAGATATTATTTTAAAGATATATTATACATTTTCAAAAAAAAGAAAGAAATCTATATAAAGATAGTGGCCTCGAGTTGTGTCATGATTCTATATATTTTCAAAAGGGTAAAATATCTTTTTGGTCCATATATTTTCACTCAAAATTCATTTTAGACCCTATACTTTCAAAGGTCCTCAAACTTTAAAAAACATGTAGATTTAGTTCCTCTCTTTTGTTGATGTTAGTGATATTAAGAGACTAAATTCATATATTTTTTAAAGTTTGAGGACTAAAATGATCGATTTGAAAGTACAAGGACTAAAACCAATTTTTAATAAAAGTACATATACTAAAAACATTTTTTACCCTTTTCAAAATAACAACTTTATCTTGAGATAGCGACTTCCTCCTACGTTGGAGTTGCCTTATGGGACATATCCCATGATGTTAACGCTCTTTACAGCAACCGAATCATCAAGCCCCACGTTTCGCATCCAACAAAGACATTGGGCTCTATTACAGAAGCAGCTTATTAACTCTGTTGCTCTAATGTGTGCCTATCTATGCCTATGGAATAAATAGCTAAGCCACTAGTTAATTACCTCTAACACCTCTCTGCATGCTAGCTGGGGGTCTACTCTTTTACAAACATCTTCAATTAAAGTTATTATCTACGACAATACTACCTCCGGTCCTATATATAAGAAACAAAAAATAATATTTTCTTGGTTCTAATTATAAGAAACATAGCTAACTTTCCTTTTTACCCCTAATTTATTGAGGTCTAATAATGATATAGACTCATTTTCCCATGAAAGTGAGTGCATTTATTGAGCTATATCAACAAGACAAGGTACACTCATTAATTGGAAAAACTATCTTTCAAAAAATTAAAATTGATGACAAATTAACTAATTTAACCAGTTTTGTTGGTATTAATGAATTAGGTATTTGTTTCTTATATATAGGACCGGAGGTAGTAGTAGTTTTCATGGTTTGAAAAAGTATATTACATTAGTAATTCCTTAAGCTATTTTAGCTGTAATTACTTGACATTAATATCATACCTTTTTTATAACTTGAAGGAATAAAATATAAAGTTATAACTATACTTCCTCTTAATGGCCTATATTGATTTACTTGAGTTTCTAAACTAAGATAATCATAGTATCAGTATTTTTTTAAAATTTTAAATATGTTATTAATTCCTATAGCAACGTGTTTTATATATTAAGAATTAAAGCTTATTCTATAAGAGCTTATTGAAATAAGGCTTCCCTTAAAAATTAATGTTTTACTAGTAAACTAAAGTTTCTATAAATTATGGTTGCTATAAAGATTTTTACTAGCACCCGTGCTAGTGCATATAACTTAGATAGCTTGGTATGGTTATAGTTAATAATTTAAATCGCTAACTATCTACGATAGAGCTGGATGCATCCAGAGCCTCACTAGAGCTAAAGTGCACCTCCTTACACCCTCCAAAGTTTTAAATAACTTAGATGAGATAAATTGACTAGTACCGTTAATTTCTTTACCCAACTTCATTCCTAAAATCCTAATAAACTCCTAAGCCACAAATAATTGTTATTAGAACCATCTAACCCTTAGAAGTTGTTATTTAAACATCTAAACACTAACTTAAATTCCTAAACTCTCACTCACCCAAGATTCTTTCCACCTAATGAAGACACAAACCACCACTCATTCACTCAAACACTTAAATCCATTCCCAAAAACTTCCTCAAACTCTTGGCCCTCATCCATGAAACAACACAATCTCATTTCTCCTCTTAAATCATTCCTTTAAATTGTTATTATTCGTAAAATATATATTAAAGTAACTAATTTAAAAAGAATTGTGAGTAAGTAATAATATAATATTTAATATTACTATTTAGTATCCAAAATATAATAAAATAATATTTATATAATAAATAGCATGTTATTACTTAATATAAAAAATTAAAATTAATTTTTAATTATAAAAATTGTATATTAAATAGCATTAATCTGAGTAATTTAATTCTTCATTAAATTCAATTGCTAAAAAAAATCATATGATCAACAACTATTGTGAAGTTAAAATTTTAATCAACGGCTATAAATTTTTCAGGTGAACTTTACTTATATATATATATACGTATGTATGTATATATATATATATATATATATATATATATATATATATATATATATAGAAAAATTAAAATGACAATTATTTTGAGACTTATTTTTTTCTTCTTACAAGACAATTATTATGAAACAGAGGGAGTAACTTATTTTGTAATAAACTAATATATATAAATTATAGATCACTCACATACTTTATCACTTAAATTATTTTTTAAACATGTAAATTTAAATTTAGTTCCTCTTGTATCTCAATTCAAATACTTAACCATACTTTATGAAAATCATAGTGTTACAGTGGGTGAATCTCATACGTAGACCAAAGTTTTCTGCAGACCTTATATCACATAAGCCACTACCCACGCTTATATATTTTTGATAAAAATCACTCGTTTCCCACAAGATCAGTCATAGGACTCTCCCAATGGATGGGTGTGTAATTTATGTTAAGGGATGAACCTAAGATGACTGTTCAAAGTGAATTTCAAAATACACTACACACAATTCAAACAACATACAATTCAAACACCCACTTCTTTTGTGTATCTTTGTTTATTTTATTGTTTGTCTTATTTGGAATTAATTATACTTAGCTTATTCAAGAATAAAATCTATTATTATCGATTTATTATAACATTTTGTAGGAATTTTATTGACATCCATTTTTAATGTATTGATGTTTTTAATAATTGATAAAAACAGGACGTGACTTAACATATATACAGAGAGTTATATACCAGGGGATCTAGCTCGGTTGGTTGAGCAGGGTGCGTGAGTAATGTAAACCCCCTGGTACTGTCTTCGATTCCCCTACGGATCAAAAAAATATAGAGTTAAATTTCAATATCATTGCCACTTAGCTCATAGCATACTGATATTACAATTTTATCATGAGATGATTAGGTGTAGCTTAGGGTTTGTCATTCATGTGAGACACTAGGCACTTTTCTACTACCTTTAGAAGCCAGGCGATTAATGGCTTGTGTTTGGGGCTGTCATAATTCAGTTTTTTTTTTTTTCATAAACTTTTCTCTGGCCTTTAGCATTTTTTATGTTATAGGTTCATATTAAAATCTAATGAAATTCTTTTGTCTATAAAAAAATATTTATATATTATAGAGTTAAAAAAGTTTATTAAAAATTAATTCAAGCTTTTATTTTATTATATATATATATATATATATATATATAATATTTATCTTATTATACTATTTTGAAATTTAATAACTTACCTGTAAGCATACATACACACATATGTACACTATATTCATATTAGAGTTTAATGGTGATGCACTGACAGTGTAAAATAGTTTTACACTATCATCCAATCACAAATCACCGTTTGCATGACTTTTAAGATATTTTTGTAAAAGTCAACAAACTTACTATAAATGATGGTTTGTGATTCGATGATAATGTAAAATAGTTTTACACTGTCAGTGCATAGTCCTTTTACTCTTAATATTATTATATTATAAACATATTTTATATATGTTAGCAATAAGAATTTGGAGATAAGTTCTTTTTATATTATAGCTCATGGTAATGTTTGATGTATTTGTGTTCTATGAAATTTTAGAAATGTTGTGTAGGTTGGTTATTTATTTTATTTACTATGATGAAAAATAATGAAAATAATTTGATAAGTAGATAGAATATTCATACAAACTACTCAACAATCTAATAGATATATAGTAGACAATTATTACACTGCTTAACAATTTTTTTAAGAAATAAATATATACTAGTATTTTTTTGGTACATAAATATCTAGTAGTTTTACACATCCTATGAAATATAGGTTTGAAATAGAAATTTTTCAGTCATAGAAATTCTTATTATGTTTTCTTATTTTTACATTTGAAATAAAAATAATTTTAATTTTATGTATCAAACTAGTAAATATTTTTGTAAAAATTATTATTTATTAAATAATTATTTACTAGAAAAAATATTTTGGTAATTATAAATAAAAAATTCCACCCCCCGTTCAATAGGTTTTTGGATTCGTCCCTGGATAAAAATATAATGAAATACGATATATGGTTAATTTGTAAAAATCTATATAAAAAAAGTATATAAAATAGAGGAAGGAAATCTAATGGTTGTAATGAGTAACTAATCTTAACCATTAGATTTCAAGAAAATAAATAGTGAGGATGAAGAGTAAGGTGGCGTTTACTTGCAATTCTGTTTTCTGTTTTCATTTTCTGTTTTCAATTTTTAATTACAAAACTACCACTTTGTTTTCATTTTGTTTTCTGTTTTCTAAGATTTGTACAGGAAACAGAGAAAATAAAAAAAAAAGTTATTTTCAGTGTTTCCTATACAAATCTTAGAAAACAGAAAACAAAATGAAAACAAGGTGGCAGTTTTGTAATTAAAAACTGAAAACAGAAAATGAAAACGGAATCGCAACTAAATGCCCCCTAAGTTTCTTATACTTACTCTTGGAGTAAGTGGATCCCTCCTCTATAAAGTTATATATATATATATATATATATATATATATATATATATATATATATATATTAAGTATGAGTAATTAAAATTAGAAAGACTTTGATCAGGTCCAAAAATACTTTGATCGGGAATAAAAATTAGGGAGACTAAATCACACATAAGGTAAAATATCTGAACTAAAAGTACAATTATGATAAATATAATTGAATTTTAAAGTAGAACTAGTTTAATAACCCGTGTAGGGAACGGGTGTTGAGTTTTTAATCTATAATTCTTATATTGTGTTTTTAATGTAATTTTTATTTATTTTTAAATTTTATATAAGTATAGATATGTTAAAAATATATAATAATAATAATTATGAATATTGATATAAATATATTTAAATAATTTTTTATTTATATATGTTTTATATCATTTTAATTTATATAAATGTTTATTTTAAAAATTATTATTTTTATAAATATATTTGCATTCATATATAACTTATATATATATATATATATATATATATATATATAATTATAATAAAAAATATTTTCTATTATATTTTGTAATTATTAGTTTTTCTTTTAAAAAATAAGTTTCCATTGTAATTGCAATAGTCATTATTAATGTCTTTTATTAAATAAATGTTGTAATTAATGTCATTATTTTGATTGAGTTAAAGGTAATTAATGCCATTATAATACTCTCTTCGTACCTTTTTATCTGTCTTTTAAGGTTATTATGTAGAAACCAAGAAATGCAATAAATTTTCTTGATTCTAATAAAATAGTTGTGGAGTTTTCTATTTTAACCCTTCTCCTTTCCACTTTACAGTAAATGCATGTTTAAATTAATTAAAGATTAGGAGACAAGTAAGGGTATACTAATTGATAAAAGAGTAATTAATGTGATCTTGAACTTTGCAAACGACAGATAAATAGAAACAAAATTTTTTCAAAAATCCGACAATTAAAAAGGAACAGAGGGAGTAAAATTTCTATTATACTATTTTTTAATTATTATTTTTTCTTTTGAAATATAAGTTTCCATCATAATTACGAAAGTCATAATTAATGTCTTTTATTAAATAAAGGCAAATGCTAACAAGTGCTCTAAGGGCATTGGTTAAAGAAGTAAAAGGGGAAATGTTTTTATTGGATACGAAAAAAATATGTTCTCTTATGATTTTTAATTGTGCTCTCACATGATTTTCAATAAAATCTTTCCTCTTTAAATATTTTAACCAGTCTCCTTAAACTACTGAAGACCCATAAATAAATTTTGAAACAAAATATATTAAATGCATTAATTAATTATCAATCAAACACCATTAACTTAGCCAAATAAATATAATTAAGAAAATGAAATATTCAATATATTAATCAATTCGCAATCAACTATAATTATCTTGAAAATTAATATTTAATGATACATTTATATTGGCACTAATTTTTAATTTTGACTACATTATAGAGACTAATGTTTAAAATTTAAAATGATTGAAACGTTTGCAAATTATGAATCCTAATATTGTTATGACATAAAAAGGTAATATTTTTTGTTCAACATGACATTGATGCGGAGTATTCACTAGCTTTGCTGATGATTAATCTCTGCCAAACCATATTTGCAGCCATCCTTGTTTCTCCTATTAGCTATCAACACCTCCCAAACCTTTGAAAGATTTTCCATATGTCAACCTCCTTGAAATCCTCTAGGAATCTAGAGAAGAAAAATGTTGAGATATCATCGTTCCTTCTCCATCCTGCAAATCTTCCATAGTTCTCCATCTGTTTTGCTCCGTCGGGCTCTGAATATGATGAATCAGATTGGTCCATTGGGTGGTTGGAGCCTCATGGCTCTGATTTCCTTCAGAGTGATGATGATTTGGATAGGAAATTATATCTTTGGACACCTTGAGAGAGATAGAAAGAGAGGAGAGATAATTGATTGATAAGATTGATGATATAATGTAACAGGAAGAGAGAAATAAAAGGTATTGATAAAATGTTTGTAAATTTTGGGTATCTAAATATCACCACTCATTGGATAATAGTTTTGCTATAGTAATCGTGTACTTCTTTCCAATATGCTATCAGAACAACGCGAACTCCCACTACAGCAAAAGTAGCTTTTACCGACTATTATTTACCGGCAATAAACTAATTGCCAGTATATTATTATTTAATCTAATGTTTTTGTGGCTATTAAATATTAGCCAGTAATAAAATATCTTTGATGGCAATATTTATGGCCGGTAAAGCCCGTTAAGGTACTAACTCAAATTGGCTAATTTCATCACCCTCTAAAATTCACTTTTCACGCTTTAGTGTAAACTTTTTTCTTTTTCACTTTTCACTGGGTCTGCATCGTGAGAATCCTCTTTGTGATCGACGCACGGCAGAAGACAAACTTCAACCCTCTGCGAATGAAAATGAACTCCAATCCTAACCCTCTGCGAAGCTCCGTCAATGAGAACGAACTTCAATCCCTAATCCTCTTCGAAGCTACGAAGCTCTGCGAATGAGAACGAGCTTCAATCCCGATTCTCTCTCACGGTCTCTCTCTCTCTCTCTCTCTCTCTCTCTCTCTCTCTTCTTCTTCCAATTTGTTATTTTTCTCTCCATTCGCTCTTTATCTTTTGTTATTTGAAGGTTTGGGTTTACCTTAATCATCAATTACTTACATTTCATTTATCTTATACAACTCAATGGTTCCCAATTTCACAGATTTCGCGTTTTTGTGTCTTTGAATTTCGAAGGTACCTTCAAATCTCTGCGATTTTCCAATTCATTGAGTTTGTTGTGCGGTGAATTCCGTGGAAATTCGATTTGCTATTGTTGTAGGTTTATTTTTGTCGAATTCAATCACACTGAAATGGTTTCATTTTGAAATTGACTCCAAAAGACACAGTTACTAATCTATATATGATTATACAATAGTGATTTATGTGTTAGGTCAACGAGAAATTGATTCTACTAATCTTAGAAATTAATCGTGAATACAGTACAATATATTTCTCAATTTTAAAAAAGTGTCAGTCATTTGGCTATATTATTATCCACATGAATCATGTGTTGCACATATATAAGAATGACTACTATGGAGGGGCTTCTACATCTCTCATTTTTATACATTATGCAAATTTGCAATAGAAGCATGTGAAATATCTCATTTCGTTTCATGTTAGTTTTCTTTTCATGCTAAAACTCATTTTCAATTGTTTAGCTATGGAAGTGATTTAGAGAGATGACAAGTTGCCAGAGCACTTGGGCTCAGGCAGAGAATAAAAGTTTATATGAACCTAATGTAACTGCTCTCATATGTCTTGACTCTTGACCTATGGATCAACAATTAACTAGAAAAGTACATATCAGATTCTGTAGTTGAAAGTTGAAACATTTATGCATGTTGTATCTTTACATTATAGATTCCTTATTTTCTAAACATTTATTTGTTTTGTTCATAAGTAGATTGATTTGAGGAAAGAATCAACAATATGATTTCTTGTTTCGTCTTCATATCATGTCATACATTTTGGTTCTTTTGCTTCACCTGTAGCAGTTTTGATAGCTTTGGCTATCCTGTACCTACTAGTCAACACGGGACAAGTGGATGATGAATTAAATGAAATTGGAAAATAACAAAAAGTTGCAATAAGTCGTGTTTCTTGGATTCTCTCATTTCTTTAAACAAACACAAAATTGGAGCCTTAACTTTTATCATTGTCTTTTTATTCCTTAATTACCTTCATTCCTGTAAATTTAATGTAGGTGGCTCATAGACTATCCAGGGAACCAAAGATCTCTGCTATATATTTTAGTAGATGTGAACATTTATAATAGTGCAGAAGTGACTTGAGCTGTTATGGCTCTTTATCCTTTCCTTACTTAAAAGTATATAAATTAGTAAAGGAAACATGTGTGCTCAATTCTTTCATTACATTAAACTAATGAAAGTTTTAACACGGTAATGTGTCAAGAGTTAGATGTAATGTAAATTAATTTGTACTGTGAGCTTTGTTCATATTAAAAAGAACTGACTGCATCTGGATGGTATAGGTTACACCATTTCAAAAGGTTGGAAAGTACTTATCTGGTGCAGGTCTGTTCACCTTGATCCCAAAATATTTCCTAATCCAAAACAATTTAACCCTTATAGATGGAATGTAAGTCACAAATCTTTGTGCTTGCCATTTGAATTGCACAATTTATAAATTACATGTAATTTTAACTTGTTTGTGTTTTATTCTTAACAGAGGGGTACCTCTTCTTGTTCAGAGCTGGGCCTTCCTATTTTCTTATCAAATTTGGAGTTCCTATCAAATTAAAAGCAATATTTTGACTAAATTTCTAACCATTTTTTTCGTAGGCATTTGGAGAAGATTTCCATGAAGACAAGCTATCTTGAATTGATTGAACTCATTCAAGTATTCCTTTTTTCAGTGTCCTTATTTTTCTGATGGCATTATTATATATGCTTGAAATTCTTATATATGTTAGAATTACTCCATTTTTTCAAGGAAGTGAACCAAGCCAAGAGGCAATATTCTATTTGCTATACAGTGTACCTAGAACTGGAGTTGTATGCAAGTAATCACACATGGAGATTCCTTCAAGGGAATAGATGAACAATATAATATTAACCTCATAAATTCAGGTGAATCTAACTAATGTGTGTATATTCCATTTCAGAAAATGCACATGTGTATTTACTTTAAAAAACCAGCCTAGAAATTAGCTTACATGTATAACAGGGAAGATTGACCATGTGTATTTGGTTTATCATGTTTATTTGAAATATTGATGTAGCACGAGAAGTTATAGCCCCAACTTGTCCATTTGTCATTGCTAAATAGGTTGCTATTATTAATTATTCCAGGTCTCTCCCTCTTAATAATGTTTGGGTACTCCACAGATCTTCGCTTAGTAACACAGGTGAATATATCACATCACTTGATAATATTTCTTGTTTTGATGTTAATTTTTAGTGTTTTTTTAATTTCCTGTTGGTTTTTTAGTAACAGCAGGGTAAAGATGAATTCACAATGGAATACAAGGAACATTCACCAGTTTCTAATTTAACAGGGTTTATTACAGCAGATTTTGGTATTATATTCCCTAAAAATGCTCCCTTTTGTTTTCTTATTCAGTGCTCCTTTTATATTTCTTCTTATGCTTTTGTTAATAGAAATTATGAAGCTGTGCCTTGTGAACAATTTGACACCACTTTTGAGGTAAAGTTTTGTTACCCTTTCCTCTTTATTGGTAATCTATTATATCTTTTCAAGTTTCTTCATCGATTGTTAATTTCCCAGCACCAATAAAATAATTACTTGTGTTATTTATTTTTGCAACTTCTTTGGTTTGTTTAAAACTTGTGTTCTTGCAGACATTGAAATGTATAATGTGGACATAGCTGAATAAGGTCATTGTTACGGGCAACGTCATAATGGAATAAGTGATCAGGGTCCTTCAAAAGATTGGTAAGAATGAAACTGTCTGGGAAGATGCTCAAACCAAAAAGTGAAGTAGTTTAGGGTAGCATACTTTTTTTTTTCCCCTCAAAACATATCTTTTTACACTATGTACGATGAGAATAAATAATTTATTGTGAATAATTTAATTATAACTACCTCAGTTTTGTAAGTTTTTTTTTTTTTAATTAATCTGAAAAGAGGGGTCAGGGGAACCATTGAATGTGATCAAAAGTTCATTTTATTTTAATGCTATATTCGGTTTATGTAAAAATGGATGTTAAGAATAAATTGGATTTGAGACGGTGGATCCCCATCCATGACCATGTTTGCAAACAATATCTTTTACCGGCAATACAAAAAGATCAGCAAACGGGTGGAAAGGAGTAATTGAAAAAATTCTCTTTTCTGGCCATTAAAATGGCCACTAAAAGTTTTTATTTTTTCCGGCCATTTTATGTGTCTTTACCAGCACTCGAAATAAATGCCAGCAAAGCTTTTACCGACCCCGGATATGCTGGCTATTGGCAATTTATATGGCCACTAAAAGACATATTAATGACCACTAAAGGCAAAATTTGGTGTAGTGTCCTAACATATTCTCACACATGTCGTCTAAGGCAAATCGATGCTTTTTAATTAAATTTTGTCGGACTAAGATAACGTGTGTGTTAGTCACGGTCGAAATTAATAATTAGGTTTTTAAATATAAACTCTTATCTTTGTTGTTTAGAGTAACACCAACACAAAAGTGGAAGTTTATTTTGAAATCAAATATATATTAATTGAAAGTTCAAAGGTGTCTAATGTCCATAGCAGACTCACGAATTTGAAATCCATAGCATGTTACAATTGACAGTTATTATTATTATTATTATTATTTTGAACTTTCAGAAAATCCCTATCATCAACAACTTATTCTAGAGCTTGTAGGCAAGAGCAGAAAAGGAGGATCCCAAGCATAGGAGAAGCTAACAGTGGCAAAAGCCTTCAAGGGATTGCCATTGATAAGGAGGCAGCTATCGCCTTGTACGGAAAGAATTGATGGGCTAACTCTCTCTGTAGTCTGAAACCCTTTGCAAGCCAACTTTATCTTGCTTTGTGTACAAGTGCAGTTGTTGATCACAACTACGTTCCACTCAGGCTTCCCTTGTATTACTCTCCCACTCCTTGTTGTGCCAATGTTGATGTTGTTCAAGGAACAGTCACAAGACCCTGAAAATTTGATAGATCAAATTAAAACATGAAGAAAGAGAGAGAATCATGGTGAAACCAAAAACGTAAAAGTTTGTGGTTAGGACAGTGAAAGATTAGAAGAGAAAAAAAATGGTGAAATTTTGAAGGGAATAGAATATACCTTTGATGATAAGGGTAAGGAAGAGGATGGGAACAAGGTACTTGAAGGTTATTGCCATTGTGCTCTGTGAGTGACTAGTATCCTAGCCAATGAAGGGTGGTGATGTGTTAGTTCTTTGTCTTTCTTTTATAGAGAAGTTTTGATTTGGCACGTCTTGGTAATTGATGAGATCATTCAAGGCACATGAAAAAATGTGAAAATTTCAGTCAACGTAACAGTTTTGAATTAGTAAGATGCCAATTGCTCTTCTAGAAAGTCTATATATATATATATATATATATATTTCTCACATACTCCCTCCGTTCCAATTTATATGACGTTTAAGGTTTTGGCACAGGTATTAAGGAATGCAATTAATTTGTTGAATTTCCTAGAAAATATTAGGTAATTTCCTAATATACCCTTTATCTCTCTAATTAATTACTCATACTACACTACTCCCACTAAGTATTAATTAAGGGTAGTCTTGGAAAAAGATATTTAATGCAACATTGATTTTGTAAAACGTCATCTATTTTGGAACAAATTTTTTCCTCTAAAACGTCATATAATATGGAACGGAGGGAGTAATCAATTATCTAATTTGTCAATATTATATAATATCATAAATGTTATAAAGAACATTTAAAGAGAAAGAGAGAGAGATTTGTCAATATACAATTATTGACCAATTAATAGTCATAAATACTATTTTTTGATCGTAGGAATCGAACATACTCGGGATTTACAATAACTCATGTACCCTACTCAACTAATTGAGTTAGATCTAGCCCCTAGGTATGTCATAAATACTATAGTAAATACATAATAAAATTTCTCTCCTCTTTTTCACTTTCCTCAATTCAACCACACTAGAAGAAAAAGCAAGGATTAAGTGGAAGGAAAAGAAGTAGAGTAAATTACAATTCACTCTCTTGAGAGATGCCAATATTGCACTATTCTTTCTTTTTATGTTAAAAATTACACTATCCTTCCTTGAAAGATTCGACTACACAACATTTTACTATTTTTTTGTAAAAATTCCATTAAAATTTCATTAACTTCATTACAAAACAATAATTACCAAAATATCATTTACCTGGCACCCTTCAAAGATGAAATTATTACATCGCCCTTCTTGTTGTGTTAAAATAACACTCTCATAAACACATACACATATATAATGTATATTAAACATGCAACTTTTTTAATGAATATATTTATGTAAAAAATTATTATGAAATAAAATGTAACTATTACAAAATTTAGTACTTATAAATAAAATAAATAAATAATTATGTGTATATAATATATATACACAAATTTTATTATAGTTTAAAAAAGTAATTTAGAAAAAAATACTATATATATATGTGTGTGTGTGTGTGTGTGTGTTTAGGAAAATCCATGGTAAGGATTACACTCTAAAGGGAGGAATTTGTGGTGGCTAATGCTAAATGGACCTACAGAATAGTTGGGTGAGCGAACTCCTCTAGAGGTTGAGGTTGTTGCAAGCTTAGGCTTGCTGAGGTAAGCCACTTTACCCCCAACTATCTATTTTTGATAAAACCACAATTGTTTCATAGGATCAACTGTAGGACTTCACCAATGATTAAAGGTGAGTACCATGTTAAGGGATATGTCTATGTTGATCGTTCAACGATAAAAATCTCCTTGGAGTAGCGTCTGCATCATATGCATTTTAACTAGTTTATGATGATTTGGATGTGAAATATATGGATCAATGGTGTTAGAATTTGATTGTTGACGATTTGCATGGAAAGATCTCTTTTGATTTTCTTATGTTATTTATCTCTTTCTTTCCTATATCATTTTTTTTAAAATAATCTTACCTTTGCGCTTTTGTTTGATTGCGATGATCGTGTTGCTTGACATGAAAGTAGACAGTGATGAGGCTCTGGAGGACCATGCTACTCTTGGTTGATGTTGGATCTTGTTAGTGGGCTTAGGGCTGAGACCCGACCCTTAGTCCTTTTTCTTTTATTATCATAGTGGGGACCAACTTAGGGAATAAATGTGACTTTTATATACTTGATGTATTTATTCCCTTAAAGGACCCTTTGGAGATTTTATTGTATCTGGTTGAGATGTTGGTTTTGTAGTGCTCTAAGGAACCACACTTTTATGTTTCTACATGACTAGATGATGTTTTATTTATGATGGATGATGATTACATAGCATGTTAGGAATTGCAAAAAATTGACAACTATTTTCATGATTAAACTTAATTAAATGTGCCTAAAATGAGATATTCCACGTTGTAACATAAGTGTGACATATAGTGGGCTTTAGGTCGTTACAGTAACTAACCTTCAAGAAGCATGGCCATGCTTCACAAAGCATGGCCTGCATAAAAGTTAGAGTAACATTTTGGAAAGTTAAGCACGACCGTGCTTAATTTAAGCTCAACCATGCATAAAAATCAATTTAACACTTTTTTTTTTTCAGAAAGTGAAGCACGACCATGATTAAGTTAAGCATGACCATGCATAAAATTAGTTTAACTCTTCTTTCTCGGAAAAGTTAAGCACATTCGTGCTTAGATTAAGTACGACCATGCTTAAAAACAAGTTCAACACTTCTTTCTCAAAAAATTAAGCACGACAATGCTTAATTTTGCATGCCCGTGTATATCCTTTAGAGTGAGAATTAGCCTTAGGTGTCTCCATAAGAAATTTAGACTTGGATGTTAGCTAACCAGTGGCTTTGGTGTCTCACCCAAATATAATGTCTAGAACTCAAGATATGGTCATTTTAGTGAACAAAGGACAAGTTGTTAGGATTATGTGATAAGTCGTGTTCTTCCTAATTTTAGGCATAGTAGATGATAAAACTAAATCTTGATGTCAACATGAAGGTTGTTTTGTTTCACCAGCTTCCAAACACCCCGAAATACCGATGGTGGCAGGTGTCTCCATTTATTTGGAGCTACGTTGCGGGAGATCCAAATTCGGAGAAGTTCCAGGATCAGTACCTTGAGCTTCTGAACACTCTTTTTTCTTATTCTTTTTGCCTGGTGTTTGTGTGTTTGTTTTAGATTTAGGCGTTATAAATAGACCCAAATATGAGGAAACAAACAAATACCACATGCTTAAGATTTTGGTTATTGTTTGTGGAAACCAAAAACGAAAAATCAATTTTGTTGAAAAGGAGATAAGAGATAAAAACAATTATAAAATAAACTATAGAGATGGTTTTTAACTGCCACTATGTGTAGATCAAATTTTAGTTTTTAAAAACATAAAATTATGATAGTGGTAGCTATAAACTACCATTATGTGCAAATCAAAATTGATGAAATGTTTTAAACTAAAGTCGTTATGTCAATTGGATGGAAAGGGTAACATTGACGTCAATAACATTTTGTGCCTATGGCAATGCTTGTCCTAGTGGTAGCAAAAACACCACCTGTCCTGGAAAGAGTTAACTCGATTTTAAAAATTGTGTGGCCTAATTGAACCCTAAATTAATAGTAGGACGAAATTGAATAAAATAAATAAATAGTAGGACTAAAAATTAATTAAGCCTAGATTTTATAGGACAACTTACACTTACACTTTCTAAAGATGAAATTGTATGCGATACTTCTGTTGAGACAAAGTCTCTTAATGAACTAAATGTTTTAATGATGAAAAACCACTATGAAGACTGAACTTAACTACTAATGGTTGCTTTAAGTGTTCTTATTAAGATAGGACATATATATTCAAAAGCATAGCACAGGTGTGAAGCATAAGCCTACAATGGAGCTTCTCCATGACATAGATTCTGCAATCAATAGCAGGACTACCAGAGGAGAGCTATTCAAAAGCTGAAAAGATAGTCATGTTTTTCGAGTCAAAGTGCAGATATAAGAAGCTATATGTGATCAGAGGCATGATGTTGGGGATAACTTGAGTCATCGGGTAGATATCAGAAGCTACACATGACTTGAGGATCATCAGAAGTTGCATTGCAATTGGAACATGAAGACATACATGTCACGCACTCCAAAAGCACACACCAGTCAGAAATGCATCAATGCCTGGACAACACTGATCTTGATGTTGTTGATTTTTGTGATCCTTAACAAAGTCCAAGTCATAGGAACTCAAAGGAAACAAACTGTCCTAGTCGAAAAAGAACCAATAACCAATAGTAGAAGAGAGATTGTCTAAGTAATAACAACACTTTTCCAGAACACTTGTTGTAGAAACAATCTCCAGAAAACTTCCCATGATTCAAAATTCGAATTCATGAGGAAGCCACTAAGATCACAGCTAGCATCAACGGATCTATATCAAATGATCCTTCAACGGCTATAAGCTGCAAGCTGGCTTACAGTGGAGCAATAATAGAGATGAAGAAGACAACTCAATAATAGAGGTTCAATCCAGCATAACGACTACCTGTAGGAACATGGACAACTCATGCAACATTTGAATTCAACCTCCAACGGCCACAAACAGCTAGCTCGTGATCAAGTCTATAAATTGATCAAACTTGAAGGAGCAAATTGCAAGGAAGATTGCCAAAGTAGAAGGTAAAGGTCAATTAACAAACCCTCTATTTGAAGGGACTTCCTTAGCCGAAAACACTCTAGGTGAAAGCCACTAGTGCCGAAACCAAAAGTGTTTTGTCCACGTTTCCCTTGGTGTGAAGGGACCATAATAGGTTGCTGTGTGTAGCCAGTAGCAGGTGCTACTGAATAGAGCTTGGAAGAGTAGTCAGGTGACTACTGCTTCTGAAGTTTTGGGAGCACAGTGTGTTGCTGTGTGTGTCCAATAGCAGTTGCTGCTGAAGAGAACTAAGGGGAGTAGTCAGGTAACTGTGGCTTCTTAGGTTTTGGGAACACAACATGTTGCTATGTGTGTCCAATAGTAGTTGTTGGTGAAGAGAACTAAGGGAGCAGTCAGGTGACTGTGGCTTCTTAGGTTTTGGGAACACAATGGGTTGTTGTGTGTGTCCAGTAGCATTTGCTACTGAGGGTGAAGCTTGGAGAGACTTTTTGAAAGAATAATTGTGTAGGAGCCTGTGGAGGCTTCAAGAAAGAAAGAATACCACATAGTGCTTGGTTTTAGTGCAAATCATACAGGTGTAGGGACTAGACATAGCTCGAGTTAGGTGAACGAGTATAAATCCTTGGTGTGTTGTTTCCTTTCTTACTACTTTCGTTTTTAATAGTTTCTTTGTGCTTAAAGATTGTTTTTACAAAAGCCTATTTTGAAAAGCTTAAACTTGATTCTTGATTAAAGGGTGTTTATAAAACAGTTTATCATTTAGAAGAAACTCCTACTCCGAGCTATCAAGGAAAAATCAGAAATTGTGTTAATAGATTTTGTATTCTTTGTGAGTAGGTTCTGAAGTAGTAACCAACAAGTTTACTTGGTGATTTGTCATAGAATTAATCAGTTTATCCAAGTACTTGTAAGGAAACATGTTACTCATGTTAGTCTTCTAATTCTCCTAGCAGAAACGCTAGAGAACCAATATTAGAAGCTAGTGTGCTTGTGTGAAAAGATAGCCAGATCAGTAAAGGGTCACTATTCAACCCCCCTTCTAGTGACCGACTGATTCACTTCAACTTCTAGATTTATTTACATACACTAGAGTGTAGACCCATGCGAGAATTATGGAGAGTGATTTTTTGTAAGTATACAAAAGATATTAACAATTTTATGATTTTTTTATTATTGAAAAAAGATTTAAAATCAATCAAATTTCTGCAATAAAGAACCTATTCATTAATAAAAATAATAGAAGATAATTAGATGTGTTTATTTTTCAATACAACCATAAATTTAAATTTCACAGTGCTGCCTTCTTGAAGTAAAAAAGTTTTTATACACAAATTAAACTACATAACAAAAACCAGATGAAATAATAAGAAAATTAATTTTAACTAAAAGAACTCTCATATTGTTCCATTAAAATCATTTTTATGGAATTCATTAATTTAATGTTCAATAAAAATATTGGAAATGAAGTTAAGCGAATGAATAAAATAATATAAATTTAGGAAGAAATATTTAATTAAATATCAGCTCAATATCATATATCACATTCATTTGTGTTAAATTTGATATGATTTTGAAATATTTTATGTCTGCGAGAGACATTTTCGAATATTTTGAAAGACAAATTATAATACATTAAAAAGATACAAATTATAATTAAAATTAAAAATAAAAAATTAATAGATTAATTTTTCATTATAATTGTATCAAAAGTTATTGAAAATCTATTGTCTTTTCAAATATTAAATAATATTAATAAATTATCAATTTTTTTAAAGATATATCTACATAAAAGGCAATATTTAAGAATCACACTTATCTATTGTTACAAATTCAAATCAACCCATAAAGATATAATATGTGAATCATCATTTGACAATTTACATTATATTCCGTTAATTCTTCAATATATTTTACATTAATTTAAAAATAATATGTAGTATTATCTTTTGTATATTTATTATCATTCATGTTTAATTGATTTTAATTTTTTAAATACTTAGCAAATGAAATTTATTTTTATTAAATTAACAAATAAATTAATATAAAGTTATTTTTGTGACAGAGCTTTTACTTTTGTGGGATTTGGATGCACTACTACAAAATATGCATTCTACATCATCCAATTGACATCGGTTATACAAAAATCGATGTAAAAAAATACGCGGTGGCATTTTTGTAAATAAAAGAACTTTGTTAACATCGGTTTTCATACGAACGATGTTATTAATCGTCTTCAACATCGGTCTTGAGAAATAACCGATGTTGTTGCTGAGGCATTTTCTAATGGAGCTTTCGTTCTCACACTCTCTCGTGCCCAAACCCCCTGACTTTGTTTTCTCTCCGCCTCGCGTTCACTTCATTTCTTCTCTCTACCCCAACCATTTGTTGATCTTCGCCCCTCCATTTGTGGTTGTCTCTGTCGCGCTCTCTCTCTCGTCAATGGTGCTCCCGACAAGCTCCGCCACTTCTGACTCCCCTCACCGTCCACGTCATGCGCCGTTGCGGGACCGACCCAAACAACGAAAAAGAAACGAGATCTGGAATCTCGCGCCCCCAAATCTAGAGATCTAAGTGCAGATCTAGGTCTCCACAAAACGTGATCTGGACGACGTTGCAAAAACTGTGAGACGAGATCTGTACTCTGCTGCCACCGTCAGATTCGAAGCCGCGTGAAGCATTGGTACGACCCCAAACCCCTCGTCTCCTTCTCCTTACTCATGCTCATCCTCGAATCACACACCTTACGAACCACAGGTAAATGAAATACACCGTCATGGTAGTAACTGTTGAGAACTTAAAAATGAGTGAGAGAATCTCTGGGGCTTTGCTAGGTGAAAGGGAATTGGAGAGAATAGGAAAATGATCTGTGTATTTGGACTAGACCATGGTCCTTGTACATGGAATGGATCATTTCCCTTGTACCAAACATTGCACTGGTTATTCTTCATTTGCAAATTTACTTTGTTTCGATTGAAGTTCTTAAACTGGACTAATTACTGTAATTATTGCATTGAGTGTCATTGTTGGGTTGTTTTGGAAGGTATATAAGTGATTAGATAATGTCTTGTAGCAGATGACATTTGAAATATATTGCCATTAGTGCTCAAATTATGGCGTTATTTTTCTTTATTTGCAGGTTGTTGAACAAATTGAAATTGAGTACGTACCAGAGAAGGCAGAGTTAGTTGAAGGCATGGATGACAAATTTAGAAAAATCTTTGAGAAATTTAGTGTCACCGATGTCGCTGCTTTGGAGGTAATCCTTATGTCTCAATTGTCTTCTCATTGAATCTCCTTTGTATATTGTTTGACTGAAGGTTTGTTATTATACAACTAGTATACTGATAAGAAGGATGGTTGAGAAGAAAATGCAGTTGCTAAGAAGAAGGCTAACTCTGATTCTGAAGAGGAAGAAAATGATAATGAGCAAAAAGAGAAAGGCATCTCAAACAAGAAGAAAAAGGTGTAGCAATTTGTAACATTTATTTTTTCTGTATATTCATTTTTTACTACTCTCTTCCTTTTCATATTTATTCTAAAAAAATATTTTTCTTTGTTCAGCTTCAACGGAGGATGAAAATTGCTGAACCGAAACAAATTTGCTCAAGGCCAGATGTTGTTGAGGTAGGAATGTTTTGTGTAGCATGCTTAGATTTCAATTGTTGGGCATCCCCTTCCCAATAATAGTTTGGTCTCATAGCCATTATGCAAATGTTCTATAATGGTTTATTTTTCATTTTTAAGGTGTGGTGGGATGCTACTGCATTAGACCCAAAGTTGATGGTGTTCTTGAAGTCTTATCAGAATATTGTACTTGTACCTAGGTGTTGGTGTCAAAAGAGAAAATTTTTACAGGTTAATCTGCTTTCCAAATTGATAATTATGGGGTTCAAGATGCAATGCAAGCATGTTTGATAGTTGTAGCCTGCATGAAGGATGTAGTGATAGGGTGAGGAAGATAACCCTGATAAGGTTTCTCTTATTTGTATGTATGTGGTGCTTGCAGGGGAGTTGCTGAGGCAATCACCAATCCTGGACTTGTAGGTGTTTGGCAATGAGCAACCTTGAGTCATTTCTCTTTTATTATCTATGTTAGATTGAATGGGAATATGGAGCTTGCATTATGTTATATAATGGGGATCTATAATCATATGACATTTTTAATGGGCATTTATTTATGACAAAGATGCTAATAGTTCTGCTTTGAATTTTCATATGCCTTTCCATTGTGCTTAATGCTCGGGCTGAATTCGTCTTATCTTCCATTTTTTATGATTGATATTACTAAGCCCAATTACATAGTGTATGTTAACATAAAGTACTTATATCTCATCAAACTTTTTTTTTTTGCAGGGTAAACGAGGTATAGAGAAACCACCCTTTCAGCTTCCTGATTTCATTGCTGCCACTGGAATTGAGAAAATCAGACAAGTAATATGATCTTTTGCATATGTTTTTCAAGAAATCATCTGTTTTATGTTATGATTTTATTTTGGAGTGACTTCCTACAAAAATAAATTAAATATTCTGTGATTTACTTACAAATTTTATATGCTATTTGTGATCTTGAAATTGCATTTTGCTATATTCAGGTTCACTAATCATGCTTTACTTTCACAGCTTAAAAAGAACAGGGATTAAGGAAGAATATTTGGCTGGGCTTATTCGTCTAAGTAGATAGATACATAGGAGCTATATGTCTTTAGCTAGCTAGAGTGCACTATACTATACTATATCTTGTACAAAATAAATGATTAACAAAAAGCAACATGGTGGCCACATGTCTAGCCAGTGACACAGCACACTGGTTTTCTATACTATGATAGCCAGTAATTGCATGAGTTTACTTAGGCTCATGACTTTTTTTATAAGTTTTATTTAATTTTTTCAATAAAAATTACTTCATTTTTAAAAACTTTTTTATAAGCTTTATTAAAAACTTATTTCAGTTAAATTTTACATTTAATCTTATGAATAAACTCATTTAAGAAGAAGTTACCGAGTAAGTACTATATTTTATTTATTTACCTTAATATATCCATGATACTTTAATGGCCTCTTCTCATGACTTTACTTTTTAACACTTTTTATCGTTTTTTACTTTCTTTAGGTTGCAGTATTTAATTGATTCCATTTTGTATATGTTAAAGGTTCTCACTACCTTCTTCACTTTATGACTATAACTTTTGAAATGATTAGTTTGTGATAGTGTGCTCTAGTTTTTTTGAGTAAATAATAGAAAAACTCTACCTCAGGGTAGTCTAATTACTCTAACTTGCATATATATGTTTTGGAGCTGGTCTTCTCATTATTAAAATAAAAGGCCAGACTGAGTGTTATCAAAGTGTTGTTGCTTGCAATATGACCCTTTTATTGGTGTGTCAAAATTGTAGTTAATTTTAAGGATTAATATCATCAATATAATGAATATATATTTTATTAGCTTCAAGAAAAGTTAAGGAAGTCCATTTGGTGCATCTTTATAGGTTTCCTAGTTTTTTCTTTTTCTCTTTAGAATAATGACAACCAGTAATTTCTCATTTTATTTTATTTTTTAACGTATTAAAATTAAAAATAATATGTTTAAAATTAATTGTCAATAAAATATTACACCACCAGAGGTCATTACTCCGTTTCTTAATAAGTGATAATCCTTGTTTTTCAATGTTTTATCAATGGTCTCATGTTATTGCACTAGAGAATAGCTTTCAATAATGTAGAATTAATTTAAGGATATACATCCATATACATTTATGTTATCTTATTTGAAGTTGAGTTTTATATTATATAAAGATTGAGTCCTGTGTATGGCAAATCCAGAGGGCAAGGAAGAATACAAAAAATGGCAATTTTTTTTTTACAAATGACTTTTTACATCGGTTCTACTGAGAACCTATGTAAAAAGTGCCTTTTCTACATCGATTTTCGATGAGAAACGATGTAGAAAGGGTCGATTTTTTCTCTTAAGGCAATACTTTTAACATCGGTTGTCTTAAGAACCGATGTAAAAGGTCGCTTTTCACATCGGTTGTAGAACCGATGTTGAAAGTTGTCACTTTCAACATCGTTTGATACAACAGCGGTTCTAAACCGATGTTAAAAGCCCTGTATAACCGATGTTAAAGGTGTATTTTGTAGTAGTGATGGTCAAGTTTGTGTCAAATACTAACCTTTTGTAGAATATATATATATATATATATATAAAGTAACAGTCTTAGTGTCTTAGTAATAGTGACAACTTCATCCTTACTTCAGTCTAACACTTTGACTATAAAACTCAAGACAATATAAATAGAGTTTAATGGTCATGCGCTGACAGTGTAAAACAGTTTTACACTATCATTCAATCACAAATCATCATTAATATGACTTTTAAAGTAGTTATCCTAAAAGTCAACAAACTTACCATATATGGTGGGTTGTGATTGGATGATGGTGTAAAACTGTTTTATAGGGTCAATACATAGCCTATTTTCTCATATAAATATTATTGAAAATATTTCTTCATTCTACATTACTCTAGTTTTAATGAACCAAACGATAATGGTGTTAAACTTAATATATTGTTATATTGATCCCCACACAATTGCTCCGTTAGGATTTAGAGTAGGATATTATTATTTTATTAAATTAATAAATAACATAATATAAAATTATTTTTGTAATTTAATAAAAAATTATAGTCATGGATACAGAATATACTTAAATATATTCAAAATAAAAAGGCTTAAATACAACTTTTGTCTCCCTATTTTGTTAAATCCGCAATTTTGGTCCCTCTATTTCAAAATAGAGACACTTGGTCCTCTATTTTAGAAAATCCGCAGTTTTGGTCCAATCCTCAATTTTGCCTACATTTATTTCTTGTATTTCTTACATTTTAATTAATTAAATCATTTATTGATAATACCTTAAATGAATATGTTAGGTCTAGGGTTTAATTGGACCAAAATAAAAGAAATAAAACGTAGGAAAAATTGAAGATTTGACCAAAATTTGAATTTTCTAAAATTAGAGGACTAAATACCTCTATTTTAAAATGGAGAGACCAAAATTGCGGATTGCGCAAAATAAGGGGAATAAAATTGTATTTAAGTCAATTAAAAAAAAGACACTTGAATTTTCTAGAAGCATATTCACTAAACCAAAAACTTGATTATGTGTAGTTATATTAACTAATTATAAAATAATTTTTATAATAAATCCTTTTTTATAGTATTTTTAAAATCCACTTAGTACTCTGTCAAAAAAAAAAAATCCACTATAGTACGAAGATGTTCTATTGCATAAATAATTCATTTCACACATATATGAATTATTCTATTTTTTTTCCTAGTAGTACCATAAATGTTTCCAATTTAAGAAATCTTACATTATTATTATTTTGAAGAAAGAATTTATAACATTCTTTAAAATTTTGAAATTAAAAAAAACATTTATAAAATATTTTTAAATAATTAAATTTAGTTCAATTGATATTAATAATTTAACCTCAGTAATTACCAATTTTAAGAAATCATTTACAATATTCTTTAAAAGTTTAAATTTTCAAGAACACATTTATAACAATTTTTAAACAATAAAAATTCATAACTTTGAATTTAATTATTTATTTCCGAATACTCTCAGTTTCAATAAAACATTTATAACATTTTATTTAAAAGTTTAAAATTTCAAGAAAGCATTTATAATATTTTTCCAGCAATAATCTATTTGAGGCTGGTTTTGTTATCAGTGAATGCAGGGAGATACTATCTCAATTTCCAAACTACCATCTTAAGTTGGTTAAATGACAAGCTAATGTAGTTGCTCACACTTGGCAAGAGCAGCCCCAACTAAAGCTAGTCCATTTATTTATCATTTGGTACCTGAATGTATTGCAGTTATTTTCAATAATGAAAAGATATGAGTTTGATTCCTTAAAAAAAAAAAAGTTTAAAATTTAAAGAGTATTTATGATTATTTTAAATAATTAAAATTAGAAAGAAATTTATATTTTTAAAATTTTGATAATTAATATATTTTTGATAAATAATATATTTTTAAATTTAAAATTTAAATATTTTAATTATATTTATACTTATTATTATTAAAATAATAATTTATTAATTAAAATAAGTTTTAATAGTATATATCACTGTAGTAAATGCGTTGCATTAAAATACCATTTACATCCCTACTTTAGGTGGGAAATTAAATGCTCCAAAAATATTTCTTTTATATATATAAAGATTACTTTGACAACACTTGATCATATAATTGCCTAAATTAAAGGATGTATGTGAGTATAATTTATCATATTTTATACGATTATTTTTAAGATGAACAAGAGTATGCGTAGTAGCTTTAAATTAGTATTCTCTTCATTTTAAATGTTATGGTTCATTTTAAAATATTTATCATTGTTTAAAAATAAATGATTAATTATTTTTCATAAACACCTCCTTATTTATCAATATTTCACTTATACTTAACTAATTCACAATACACACTAACTCTTTTAATTTAATAATAATATTTTAGTCAAATACTATCCTGGCAGAATAATTTATGCTATTAAAACCTATTTAAAATCTATGATATATTATATTAAACAACAGATACTTGGTGGGAGTAAGTACTGTTCCAAATCATGACATTAATGTATTTAATAGAATGATTTGACTGAAGGGTTTTCATATATATGATATTGAATAACTCATAAGGTTGGTGCAATGGTATAAAGTCTCGCTGCATTCATATATGGATGAATGATTTATTTAGTAGAAAAATTCGTATTTGATTCTTTCTGTGTGCAAAATTTCCTTATGTCAGCGTCAACCACGCACTGCAAGCGAGATTAGTATGTAGTCTCTAATCCAGTTAGTTGGGAAACACACGTGGTCTCTAACCCAGGATCCAAAAAAATATAAATGATATTGAATGTAATTGGTCATCTAAGAGACAAACTATTAAACAAATATAAATAGAAAATAAAATTATATATAAGAAAAAAATATGCATAGTATGAACTTATATATAAAATTAAGAATGGCATCTAAAAAAGCCGTCTATGAATCCCTTTTGCAAAATTGAATAATTTTGAAGACGGCAACACAGACCCTTTGGAGGCAGCTGGTGAAGGATTACTAGTCCAAGATATCGATGAAGCATTTGAAACACGAGGTGTAGAAAAAAATTCATCCTCTGAAAAAAATAGACTCTCATGATCTAAACTCTCTAGAGCATCATGCTGATTCCCCTTGATAAATGTCTTCCCAACTTTCTTAGTCTTGAGGATTCTCCATGGCTTCTTAAAAAAGTTAGATCTTCGTTGAGTTGAAGAAATTAGTTTTGGTCCATGAAGGGGTCTCAATAACCTAGCTGGTGGAGAAGTAATGGGTGGAACAAAGTCTAAGGTTGGTGAATAATATTGTTTGGGTATTCCGGGTTTCTCTTCCCACATGAATGGTACCACACTTGGCTCATCACTGAAGTAGCCACGCCTAGAGGACTTTTCACCAAATGGCTTTGCCAAGAGAAGTTTGCTCACAAATGCATCGTTTCCAAGAAGGACTGATTTGGGTGCAAAATCATCACTAGTGCCCATTTTGTGGTAGTTGCAAGAGAAAAGAAATTGCACCATTTAATCTAAAATATAGTATAGCGAGTGTTCACCAAAAGAAAGTAGTGAAAGTTATGAGTTATGAACCCTAAATTGGAAGGAAATGTGAATATATGTGAATTAATTCCTTAATATGTAATGAAAGTGCGTACTATGTATATGATCGTGAAAAATCCAATGATATCTTCAATTTACGGCATTTCTTGTTACTTTTCTCGCTATTTCCTTGTTTTCATCGATTCAATGATCAACTTTTATTCAATTGGTAAGATTCTATTAACTTGAATTTGCTTAGTTTTAAAGAGAATATTGAAACAAATGAAAACAAAGTTGGAAAGGTGGTGAAAAGAGGGCAATACTCTTGGAAGGTTATTTAAATCTGCGATATTATCAAAAGAGGAAACAAATTGTGACTGAAATGTCGAGAGCAAACACGTTTATCCTGTCAATCAGTAATTAAAGCTTTTCGGATTTATATCTTCTAAGGAGGCATTTGGTAGGGGAGAAGTTTTGGTTTTGTGAATCTTAGATTGGGAATCTTGGTTTCCCATATTTGGTATCAATTTTAAAAAATAACATTTCCAAGAAATAATTTACGGCAGATTGGAATCTTGAATTTTCTTTTTTATGGCAGTAAAAATATCACGTTACACTTATTAGATTATTTAGTGCAGTAAATAATTAAAGTAACGGGTAAAAATACCACATAACTTATATAAATATTCCCAAGAATATTCCCAAGAATTAAAGTATATAAATATTCCCAGGTAACTTATATAAATATTCTTAATATCTATGACCAACCAAACAGATTTTATTCATTCCTAGAAATAATGATTCCTAGGAATCATGATTCCTGTAACGACCCGCTATCGTCACAAGACAACTTAACTATTATATTGCGAAAAGATTTAATTAAAAACTTATTATAAGTTATTTATAAAAATACGTGTAAATTTTTTTCGCGCAACATCACAAATCATTCATAACATTCATCATTAAGAAATATACATCACATACATAACTACATCTGAAAATTATCCATACATATATATCAGAAGTATAAGTACCAAGCCATATGGTCATATACAAACCACAGACCAAAAGTCTGATATATCTCAAAAGATTCGGAATACGTATATACCAGTACAAAAGAACACATTTCCTACTAGCTGGCCACAACTACATATTACCCTTAGCTAGAAACTAGGATGATATAATAGCATATAAGGAATGGATAAAGTAGGTCTCCTGTGACTTCAACCGCGAAGAGCTTGATCCGCCGGTAGTTCTCCGTCTGCTCCCACGAAGAATCGCGATCATCACAGTCAAACACATACAAACAAACAGTGCAAGGATAAGCTTACAAAACATACATTTCAAATAAAACATTAGATTTACACTAACATATTTACAAAAGTAAATAATAACAATATACGGAAAAATCCATTTCAATAGGTCAATCACCAACATATCCTCAAATAATATGTCTTAGTTATGCACTATATGTAGACACGACTCCATGGAGATTTTCACTAGTTGAGCGACCAGCACAGTCAAATCCCTTAACATAGTCCAATTCGACCATTGGGGGAAACACCGGTACTGGTCTTGGAAATAAATTAGTGGCTTTGTCAGGATAGGCGTACGTGGGTAGTGGCTCACCACAACACAAGATCTGCAGAAATCTTGGTCTCAATGTAGAATCGCCCGTCCATCCTATCCCCCGGGCCCATGTACACGACCCCACCAATCTTTCCGACACTAGGTTAAGAGCTACACTCCCACTCTCAACTTACGTGCCAACTTGTATTCACAGTCACGATCCACTGTGGACTCATGCATGTATGCACGTACAATCCAATACAACAACATATCCACAGTCATCGTCCACTGTGGTCAACAACAACATATCCACAGTCATCATCCACTGTGGTCAACAACATATATCCACAGCCATCAACCACTGGGGTCAACAACATATATCCACAGTCATCATCCACTGTAGTTCAAAGTTAAAGAAAACATTGAAGTTAACTGGACACTGATCAAAACCTTAAAATTTTTAACTTTTAAAACTGTCTATAACACTTGAGTTTTTTCTAAAATCTCTTAAAAACATTCGAAATAATAGAAATTATAGAAATCATCTTTAAAACTTTAGAAAGATTTTGAAAGGAAGTTAAAAGATAAAATAACAATAAGATCTCCTGGTTTTGAAATCAAAACACCAACAGTATATTTTCAAAAGAATAAAACCATAAGCAAATCAAAGATTTACAAAAAAAACAGCAATAATCATTTTAGTGAGCAAAAGACAAAACTATCTTTAATACAAAACAGTCCACTTTTAAATTTAGAATCTCAACTCTTCTTAAAAATATTGTAGAAAACTTGATTTCATGCCGTAAATCACTGGAAATATAGTTTTAAAGAATGAAAATAATAATCTCTAAATCATCTTGTAGAAAGTGCACCAAAATTTTCTAAAATCTCAAAAATAGATTTTCTTCACTGCAGATGGGTCAGTTTCAAGGAAACTTTTGAAATATAAATATAATGAATTAGAAATCATATCATACACCGTTCGAAAGCTTGAAATGTCTATTTTCTAATCATAGAACTCGTTTTTGAATACGATTTTTGTAGAAATACAGAATTGCAAAACAAGATACTATGTTCAGTCACATTTTTCTGACGGGACACTCAACTTTCGAGGGCCATAAATCATTCGATTTTCAATATTTTTAGGCAGTTCTTCTGTTAAAACTGTAGCGCCGGATGTCTGTGTTCATCTCCAACAAACGAAATTCAATTTCATTCACCACAACCAAAGTTATCACAAAAATACTAACACATGTTCAGAAAATAACGTACCAGACAGCAAGCACTTTGTTTTCAGCTATCGTATAGTTCCAATCAATCAACTTATATCACAAACAAATTATCAAAACATTACTTTCAGAATCAATACACATCACAACATATCCATACATCAAAGAATACATGAAAACTGTAAACTTTCCTTACCTCGAAAAGATGCTAAAATAAGAGCTTTGAATGATGGAGGAGTGAAGGAACTTTTAGTTTTCTTGAGCACGAATATTAAACCACCACTATGAACCAACAACAGCTCATAGTATAAAAACTTGGGACTTAGAAATTTTGAAGGAGAACTTTTAGAGAAGTATAATTACTTAACGGTGAGGGGTGCCGGAAACAAAATGACGTTAGATAGAGAAAAAGTGGTTGCAAATAGCAAGTTTCAGAAATTGAAATTGAAATTTGACGGAGAATTGGAAAGCTGTACTCGATTACGTGAAGCGAGAATACAAGTGAGAAGCTAAGTTACTCGACGCAAAATTTATAGACGTATGATATGATACTTTTTTTTTTATTATTATTATTATTATCATTTTTCAACCAACACCTGCATGTGTCAGCAAGATTTGAAGGCTAACTTTGAAAATCAAATTGAAGTTGAAGAAAAAAGAACGTGCAGATTTTCAAACCAAATTGAATGAGAAGACAAACTGCACTTCTAATTTTAATTCACGCGGTTTGCACAGATTGCATTTAGGAAGCCTTTGAAATTTTTGCTACAAAGTACGTAGGAGTAAATTATGGTAGGTGTACTTATAGCTTTAGGTAAAATAATTAGCAGATAAGATAACAAAATACAAATCAAGCTAATTAAATTAGTAAATGTATGACTTACTAATTTTAATTTTTGACATCTAATAAAATTTAGAATGTCTTAGAATTTTTCTAACTCTAAAAAAATTCTCAAAATCACACTCTTTGGAACCACGTTAAAATATTATTATTTTAATCAAGTGTAATAGAATAACATAAAAAATTTTATAGGAACCTAATTATAATTATTAGAGACTAATTATAATTAAATCCTTTTAATTTCTTGACTATTTTCTCACTTTCACAGTGTATTCTTACACTGCCAGTGTACAACACAGTCTCGATTTCAGTAAAATTTTCCACTAAAACTTACACAGAAAAATCACACATATTTATTAATTAAATTTTCTCATGAAATTAAATTTAATTATCTCTTGTAATTATTTTCAATCACTTTATCATAGATTAGAAAAATCACGGTGTTACAATTCCCGGGCATGAAAAAACTTCTCCTTTACCAAACACCTCTTAAAACAAAAAAAAACGTAAAACAATAAGTAATAAGATGAAGGGAAATAGGAAAGAGAGAAAAATATGATAGATGTAAATAGGTGAGAAATAGAATAAATATTAGGGTGTTTGATTTGAAAGAAATAGAGAATAAATAGGGAAGAGAAAAATAAGAAAAATGGATAAAAACATTAACGTTAAATTGATCATTGGGTCCTGATACTTTTACAAAATTTTCAAGTGGGTCCTATTTTTTTAATTGGATCCTATTTTTTTTTCTTTCAATTGGTTCTTCTGTCTAATTGCCGTTATGAAAAATTAAGCGTAGATGAGACAACATCTCTAATTAGGTGTTTACAATTAGATGGAAGAACCCAATTGAAAAAAAAATAAAAGTTCAGGGACCCAATTAAAAGAAAAAAAAAGTTTAAGGACTGTGTTACTGTTGAGAAAAAATGAATCAATTATTTTATGTGCATGAGAAATGTGTTACTGTTGAAAATCTCTCTTGTCGAGCACGAAATAAAATGATATGGGACTCACACTTTTTTCCTTCTTTCTCCCTCTATTTTTACCGTAACAAAAAAGTGAAATTTCTTATCTTCGTTCTATTTCTCCTCATTCCCTCATTTCCTCCCTTCATTTCTACTATACCAAACACAACTAAAGGATGGGTGAACACCTTTTTTTTTTTTTTTTTTTTTTTTTTACTTTAAACATTAGAGATGTCAAATTAAAAATCATGAAAATTATTTATCCATGCATCAGAATATAATAATTTTGGAAGATTATTCTTAAAATTAAGATAACTTACTAATGTAATCATGTATGTTTCTCATGTGACATATGTCTTTTGATTTTCATATAAAATCAAATCAATGTTTTTCTTTAATTAGATATTCAATTGAAATTAAATTTTTTAACTCTCTTATTTTCATTAACTAATACTGAAATTTCTCTAATCAACATTAGGCATAATGTTTGTTAGAGTCAAGATATATAGTTGGCAATCTTAAAACATGAATTTTTTTTTTTTGTGTGTGAAAAATGACAAGTGCATGTATTAAGGTAACTAGAAGCTAAAAAAGCTAGCTGATTGCTGAAAGTTGAAAGTTATTGAGCTAGCTTATTGAATTATAAGTGTTTACAAAATTATATATTGTAGATAGCTGATGAATGTAAAATAACATAAATAGACATGTTGATAATATATTTCTATATAGATTTTAATTTTATTTTATTGATAAATATATATTTTGAGGTATGTTTAATTTGTTTCTTAATTAATTTTAAACTCTCATAATTTTTTATTTATAGATCAATTATTTTAATTATATTTTTTAATTTCATTTTTTTTCAAATTGTGTACCCTACTATGAATCTTATATTATATCTTAAAACATTTCAATCAAATTTAAAACAAAATTAATAAAAATAATACACACTTAAGTAGACATCATGCTTTCATTATGTTGATTAGTGTAATGGTTAGACCATATTAATCCATAACATTAAGATAATAGAATAAATAATATAAATTGTAGTGTAATGGTTAAAATATGTAATATAAAAAAATTCAAAAATAATGGAAAAAATAAAATAAACATATCATCTATCATTATTATTATCTTGAAGTATAATGCGAAAATAATAAAATAAATATTATAAATAGTAGAATGGTTCAAATAAACAATGTAATATTAAAAAATATCCAAAAATAATGGCAAAAATAAAATAAAACCCATTGTTAACAAGAGAAAGAAGAGAAACAAAAAAAAAAAGAATAATAAAACTCTACCTTGTGTCAAAAAATAAAAAATAAAACTCTACCTAATGTAAAAAAGGTTAAAAAGAAATTTTAATCAATATTTTAAGAGTAAAATGGAATAAAATATAAGAAACCAGAAATAAGAAGCTAGTATTTTAAAAAACGCTATTTAAAGTAGCGTTTAAAAAATACTACAAACTACTAAAATAAGTTTATTTATTAAACACTATTAATAAGGCCAAATAAACTTGTCAAAAAAAACTAATATAAAGGCACGCTAAAAATACTTGCCAAACATATACTAAGGTAGTGTTTGATCCAGCCTTTTTTTTTTTTTTTGGCTTTTCTTCTCCTTTTAAGGAGAAGCTACGCCAAGTACTTTTCTACAAAAGCTCTTAAAAAAAACTTATTTTAAGAAAGAAAAAAAAACAAAAAAAGGAGCTTAAAATACAATATTTGTTTTCCTACCTATTTACAAAAGCAGTGTTCTGTTCCTACCTATTACGTTTTCCTAAGATATATTTGTTTTTCTACAACTTCTTAAACGTTTTATCACAGCTTAATCAGCTCTTGCTTTTCCTCACAATATATTATTTTAATTAATTAAATTATATATTTAATACATAAATTAGTTGTTCAATAAAAAAATAATATAACACATAAAACAATAATTTTATCCAATAAAAAATATTAAAATAACGGATAAAATAATAATTTTATCCACCATTTGAATGTTACTATTAATTCTATTTATTAGATTTAAATAATTAAATTATATATTTGATACATGAATTTAGTTGTTCAATAAAAAAATAATAAAGTAACACAAAATAATAATTTTATCCACCGATTTAGTGTTACTATTTATTATATTTATTAGTTTTAAATAATTGAATTACATATTTAATAGATGAATTTAATTGTTCAATGAAAATAATAAAATAACACATAAATTAAATACAATATTTTTATTTTATAAATATATTTTTCATTGGAAGAGATAATTAGTTTTAAATAAAATTAATTCTTTTATCAAACAGCTTTTAATTAAAAGGAGCTTTTAAGTTAATAAAAATGAAAATTGACAAACAACTTCTACTTATTTTTTTTAAGTTTTTATTTTTACCTTTAAATTAAAAGTAGCTTTTAAATAATAAAAAAAAGCTAGCTTAAATATTCAACATATGCATAAAGCCTACATCAAGGAATCTAGCTTACTTGATTTAGAAGGGTGCGTAAGTTGTTATAAATTCTTTAGTACCTACATTCGATTCTTACGGATACAAAATAAATTATGCATAAAGCCTTCATCTCATGGATACATTAGTGTCTAATACGTTGCAGTGTCTTAGAAGATCACCGAACTTTTCAAAATTTATATAGTTGTAAAGAAAAGTCAAATTCTAAATTGTATGCTAAAGTACTGTTTGAACCTTTTCTCTTTTTACCTTTCTTCTCCTCAAAAGGAAAAGTTTGATCAAACATATTTTCTAGAAAAGTTCTAAAAAAATCAAGGACCTTAATTTTTATAAAAGAAAACAAGGGGGGATTAGATTTTAAATAAAAAAAACTAATTGAAATTAATAGCTTATAAAAATAAATTGCATACCATAACCTCTTGAGTAAGTTACAACAACTCTCATAAGATTTGCCTTAATTACACTTGATACCCCTCTGTTTTTTACCCCTAATTGTTTAGGATATGTTATACTGTGCACCCTTGACTCTCAATCGGCATTTAAATGTTTAACAAAACCTATGCATGTGATGTGCACATGACTATTAATTAAATTTTCCCCCCAAAATATCCTCATCCCCTTCCTTAAACTCACATACACTAGAGAGGGGAAAAAAATGCCGTGTTCCCAACTAATTCCAATTAAAGGATGTTCAGTCTTTTAAAGCAAGCAAACAAACAAAATAAATAAATTATTCCAGTGAAAAAAAAAACGCTCTATAAACTTGAGTTTTCAGCTTCATCAAGGAAGTTAAAACTATCAACACTTACAACAAAAAAGACTCTTGCACACATGAATGATATATTCTAGAAATTCCAATACTATCTCCATAACCTTCAAGGAGCAACTACTTTGGGGTAATTTACCAATAACAACCCCGATTTTTGGCATCTATGACCAATTTCTTCCAAACAGATTCACTGTTAAGTAACATTGTTCGGTTCCCCAATATCCAAAGGCAATGCCTACAAGGAAACAAAACTAAAGTGATGCAATTTATATTTGCATCCTTTTTCCTTGGATAAAATATGTTTTTAGTCTATATACTTTCAGTAAAATTTAGTTTTAGTTCCTGTACTTTCAAATCGATAATCTTGGTCCTCAAATTTTGAAAAACATGTGGATTTAGTTCTTTCCCTTTAATACAAATGGTTGATTTTAGGGACTAAATCCAAATTTTTCCTTTCAGTAAAATGTTTTCAAAGTTTGAGGACCGAAATAGTTAATTTGAAAGTACAGGACTAAAATCAAATTTGACTGAAAGTACAGAAACTAAAAACATATTTTACCATTTTTCCTTTCAGCCATTCCAATACAATCTCCATTCTTATTTGTTCAAATTTCTCCTTTTTTCCAATTCTTCACAAGGAGTCCCAAAATTCATCACTGAAACGAACCTACAACGAAAAGCATAATTTAATCAACAAAGACTAAAAACAAAGGCCATTTCATTAGGGTTTAAGCAAATCTCAACTAATTTTACCTCATTTAATGAGACCATTCCTAAAATACTCTTCATTTAATTGAGGTTTTATTTCCAATGTCTCTATTTTATTCTTAATATCAAGTTCCAAGGCAAGGTAATTTAGGAAATAGTTTATTTATTAAATAAAAATGGTAAATTAAATGATGCTAATTAACTTTCTTAATAAGAGTAAGTTTTTCTTCTTCTTATATTTGAGATTGGAGAGAGTAGCTTTTAAGAAAAAAGAAGAAGGAAAAAACAAAAAGTTAGGCCACACATAGCCAAGAGTAAAGAGATTAGCTACACAATAAGATATCATAGTTTTTTTTTGCAAAGAGCTCAAAAGCAATGTCAATATGCATTAATTGCATGGTTCAAATTAACAAGTTTCTTGTCCAACGACAAAAAAGGAAGATTTGGAACTACCTCTTATGAAATCATTCATTAAACGCTCTTTTTTGTCAATAAAAGACTTGTTTTATTCTAGCTGTAACGACCCAAAGAATTATGTTGTTTGATTTATTTTAAGGTATTTAAAATTTCTTAAAATAAAATTTTGTTGGATTGAAAATAATTATATATAAATGCAAGAAGTTGCAAATAATTCTTTTGAAGCGTATTTATTTTACCTTGATTGATTTGTTTGAATTTTAAAAAGTATATATGTTTCTTTAGTTATGATTGTACTTTATTTCAATTATATGCTTTATTAATTAAATTAATTGATTGATTAATTATATGCTTTGATAATTAATTAATTAATTAATTGCTATGTGCTTGATATGATGGGCTAAGGTTGTTAGTTTTGGGCTTAGAAAACAAAATTAAAAATAAAAGTTGAAGGGGTGTGAATAGTAGAAAAAGGGAGTGCAGGAATAAATTATGGCCTGCTTCTAAAATAGATACAAAAAGCAATTAGGGGGTATGTAACAGTAGCAGTTTTAGGCCTTATTGTCTCTAACCCTAACCCAAAATAGAAAAAATTAAGACCTAACCTACCCAACTCCCAACCACCTAACCACCTATTTATTCTAATAAGACAAGCAGAAAAAGACAAAAAAAAGTAGGTGGGGAGGTGTGTGTGTGACATGCAAGAGAGAGAGATTTGTCAACCCACCTTGCATGCCTTGCATGCTTGTCTCCCCAACAAAGCCTAAGCAAGTGTAAGAATGTCTCATTCCCTCATTGGCTCTTCTTGCTACCATTGGCAAGCCTTGTCTAACCAAGGATCCCATAAATACCACTTCTCACCACTCCATTCAGCACACTTGAGCAAAGACTCAGAGAAATTTTGAGATAGAGTTAGAGTTGAAGTTGGGAGAGGAGAAAGGAGCTGAAGTTCTCCCTTTTGGTGGTGGTAGGGGTGTAAGCATAGGAGATAAAGGAGGAAGTTTTCAAAAGCTAGGAGTAAGAGATATGGGTGGGATTGTATTTGTCATTATGATGTTCTTCCATGTTGGGTGGAGATGGACTTACAAGTCCTTTCATTTCATGTTTTGATCTTGTGAATGCATGCTTATAATTCTTATTACTATCTTTATATTATTGTAGTGTTATTATTTTCATGTTGGTTGATTGAAATGGTTGATATAATTTACTGTTATGCTGAAAAATTTAAGGCTTAATTACCAATTTGGTCCCTAAATTATTTAAAATGCTTCAATTTGGTCCCCAAATTTTCAAACACTTCAATTAAGTCCTTTAATGGTTAAAATTGCATCAATCCAGTCCTTTCCGTCCAGTGGAAGTTGACGGCGTTAAAATTACAAATAGTGGCGGCTAAAAATCGCCACTATATTTATTATTATTATTATTTTAAAAAAGCAAAACAAACACCAACATTTCTGAAATCCTTTCTCTTCACCATTTGTAACACCCCTTGTTACTATTAAGGAATTTCTATTTATTTGCATTATTAGCAAAAATGATTTAATTCTTGATTGTAAAGTAATTGTCCAAATACGAGAAAATTTTTCGCTTTTTAACTTTCAAATCTTATTGCTTTTAACTCCAAAAGAAGAAACATCCTTGTTACCTTATCATTCATTTAAAAACGCTCTTTTTTTTATGAAATAAATTTTTTAATAAACTAAACTCGAATTATCAAACATCATAACCACGGTAAACCATTAAAACATAATAAAATTTCTTTTAAACATCCCAAATTTCATCATTAAACAATTCTTTTACACAAAACTGAATACACTTTTACATCATTGAAAACAAATACATTTTTCAAATGAGTCACATGAAGGAAAAAGATACATCATAAAATGAAACTCTAGTCTACCCCCTTTATACAAGAAAAGAACCGAGACTCAGAGCAGTGACTCAATTAAAACCCAAAATACCCATTAAACCTATGAGGCATCCTTGGGAGGATCTTCTTCTTCCTTGAATATATCCATTTGCATCATTGGCACTTGGCATTGTGTTTCCACTCCATCTTCATCATTCGCACAGGGTCAACCATCTTCCTCTGAAAAATAAAAACATGGGAGTGAGTTCTCAATTTCCTTGGTTGCCACAAACAATCGGACTTATAGTCCTAAATAATCTATACAACCACTGCATGTGGCTCACTAGCGTTAACCACTCACGGTAACCCTAGTCCGATCTTCTATCACACATTATCTATTCCTATGGGTCCCACTGCCATTAAACCTTCTAGGTTTTAATGGTCTTACGCAATTGTGTGGATGACGATTGGGAGTACACGACGCAGGTGGTACAAATGAAATGGCATGTTGCTCTCACCAACCCTGGATATAGCTTCGCTCTAGTCGGGAATCCCAAGTCGGTTGTGTGAGTCCCCCGTGCTAACCGGACTTTTAACCTTAGCCGAGTTGTCACAACTTGGCACCATTTTTCCCAGGACTCCTTTGAGCCGAACGAACTATTCTCCAACGTACCAACTGTAGTCATCCACTCCTTACAATGAACCTCACACGCTTCCACGCCGAGAACCATTCTTCTCAGGACATTCGATTTCAATGGTACTTCCGAGAGGATGTTAGAGGACCTTCTCACCGAGTATGGAGTCAATCCCCATCTCTAACACTATCTTTCTAACTCCATCCTAGCTCTTGCCACCGATGCGCCTTTCTCATCATTCCATTTCCTCATTGCGTGTGTCACCCGTGCAAGGCCAATGACACGAACGTCATTCACTGCTCCTCGTATGACAAGAGGAGAAGGGTCTCGTCCCTCCTCACCTATTAGTGTCATGAACAACATGACCCTTTGAAGTGGGTATATCCACTTGCACACACTTTAGTGCCTTGGACACCCAAAACTCATCTATCCTACTCATGCACAAGCAAAACCAACATGCATTGCCGAGGGACAACGGCCCTCAGACTCAGATCACAACAAGTAATATATCCACAGGAAATATCTAACAATTCATATCAATGTCAGAGGTCACATCCTCTCGGTCTTAGCAAATAATTGATTACAACGCATTCATGACATACTAATGTACAACTTAATAAGTATATTGTCGAAGGTCACGCCCTTTCGGTCTTAACCAAATTTCACAACAATAATAACATCCATGTAGTATATCCTTATACTTATACAATTTAAACTCATTACAGACTCAAAGTTTTGGTCAAACCAGCAGTCAACACAAGGCCTAAATTTTCAAACATCACAACTTCTCATATTGGGTTTCAAACACTAACAAATTAAGTCCCAACCCACATGTACATGAAAACTTTCATTTTTCACTACAAGGGACTTATTTTAGACATTTAAAACTTAGATTTTAGATGGTTTAAAATTCAACCCGAAATTGGTTCAAAATTCCCTTAAAAAGACTTCAAAACTTCAAAATTAATTTTCCGTTGATGTAGAAATCCGTTTTCGATGAATTCTATATGCAACCCTACATTTTAAGGTATGAGGAATCTAATTTTTAAGTCTAAAGTAGCTAATTCCAGCCTCATTTGTCCCAGTTCATGAAACAGTGGCGAAATAGGGCAAAATTGCTCAAAACTTAAAAATTAATTTCCCGACGATTTAGAAATCGATTTTTGACGAATTTTATATGCAACCCTACATTTTAAGGTATGCGGAATCTAATTTTTAAGTCTACAGCAGCTAATTCCAGCATCATTTATCCCAGTTTCGTAAACAGTGCCTAAACAGGGTAAAATGCATTCAAACTCAAAAATTAAATTCCAAATGATCTAGAAATCCATTTTTTATTAATCTTATATGCAACTCTACATTTTCAAACATGAGAAATCCTTTTTAAAGTAAAAAATAATATAAAACAGCCCCATCATGCCCAGCACACCAAACAGAACCCAAAACAAGTATAATGGTCCTAAAACTCAAATATTTCAGTCCAAATGATTCCAAAGTCCAAATGTAACTTTCCGCATATGTAACCCTAGTTTTTCATACCCAAGAAACCCATTTTTGGGGTCAAAAGCATCAAAAAGTGCACCCATTTTTTCCAGTCCCAAAGACAGTAGCGAAAATCACAACTTTCAAGCATATTACAAGTTCAAACTCACATAATGGTGTTCTAGCTTGACCCATCAAGAGTGGGTCACAATACAAGCATTTTAGTCTTAAGAAAATGAAAGAACTCCTCTCATACCTTGGTTTCAAGTGAAAGAAGTGCTCAAATTGTAAAAAAGAACCACCAAATTGTAGAGCTTGAAGTGCTCTACAATATGTCAAGAAATGAGAAGCAAAGGAGGAGATTAGCCCAAACAAATCTTAGAAAGAAGATGGAGAAACCTAGAGAAAAGGTTGAGAACTTACCCCTCTCTCTCAAGAACTCAAAAACTTGAAAATTCTCTCTCCTTCTCCTCTCTCTAGGGCCGGCTGCACTCTCTTGTGGGTGGGGTGTCCCTCTTAACTTTTATAGAGGACCCCCAACCCTAAAAGGGATCCCACATGCCCTTTTAAAAAAAAGATTTTTAAATAATCATGTTTAGGGTCTTAAGCTAGGTTAAATTTTTAATTAATTTTTTTACTCTATCAACTCACCAAAATGTAGCATTTAATTTTCTAAAGCCAATGCCTTTGGAATCATTCAATTTGGATTTAAAATGAATTTTCTAAGTCCAAAATACTAAATAAATTCCTAAAATTAATAATTAATTCAAATTAATTCATTTTGATGAACCTAAGTTATTTCTATTCTTAATTATAATTATTAAAATTTTATCTAAGTCCAAAATAAATTTTTAAGCTTAAAATCTCATAATTACGAAAATGCCATTAATGAGAATATTCTTTCCTTTGACCGGCTTTGACTAGATTTGACCAAATTTGACTTTTGGTCAAATCATGGTTAAAACTTGATTTTTATTAATTATTTTCACTTCATTAACGAAGATTTGGTGTCTCACATTCATTTAGTTGTTAACTAGTTTTTTTTAGGCCTTAATTAAACAAATTTCACTCTATTTTGTTTAATTACCTTAATTAAATTTTCTAAATCACTAATTACTTTAGAACAATTAATTTTACCAATTAAAGTCATTCTAGACCCATTAGTAAGTTAATCACGCTCTTAAAAGTCTAATATTAGATTTTAGACTCAAGTTCCACTTAATTACAACAATGCCATTAATGAGTTGACCAAAATCTCTTTCCATTGACTTTGACCAAAGTGAGTCTATCTTTGACTTTTCAAATTTTGAATTTCCCTCCACTAATCATGAAATGTCTCTACTTAATCCTTATTAAGTAATGCTTATTTTAATTATTTTTAATTAATTACTCAATTAATCACTAATTAAGATATTAATTTTCTATTTAATCTTAAGCTATAAAATTTAGGGTGTTACACCATCATTATCACCCACCGTAGTTGATGCGGCAGTGATGTCAAATTTCCCAAAATTGCTCACTCCACCCCCTAATGCAATTCATTAACCACGTGACCAACATAAGCCTCGTTTCACAGTCCCTCACCGGAAACACTCCCTCGGATCTCAATTCCCTCACTTAACTCCGCACCCTCTCCCTCCAAGACAATTTCCTCTTCGGCACCCTCCCTTCCCTTTCCAATCTCTCCTTCCTCCAAATTGCATACCCCAACCGCAACAACTTCTCCTCCCTCGCCCCCTCCACCTTCGCCTCCCTAACCTCCCTCCAAAGCCTAGCCTCGACTCTAACCCTGGACCTTCCCCACCAACCTCACTTCCTCCGTAAACCCAATCGACCTCGACCTCGCCATCGTAAGCTTCACTGGTCCCCTACCCAACATCTTCGACAAATTCCCTTCCCTCCAGCACCTTCGCCTCTCCTACAACAACCTCATTGGTGGTTTTGATTCTGGTGTTTTTTTTGTTTGTTTTTGTTTTCACAGGTTTGTTGGTGGATGGTGGTTTTGATTCTGGTGTTGGGTTGAGGATAAGCCTGTGCGTGTGTCGTGGTGCTTCTGGTGTTTGTTTTGCTATTTTAAAATAATAATAAGCCGCCACTATTTATAATTTTAACACCGTCAGCCTCCACTAGACGGAAAGGACTGAATTGATGCAATTTTAATAATTAAAGGACTTAATTGAAGCGTTTGAAAATTTGGGAACCAAATTGGTAATTAAGCCAAAATTTAAAGAACATAGAAAGTGATGTTATAAGATGATACTGTAGTATTAGATGGTGAAATTTTATGAGTTTCAAGATGAACACACAAAAAATGTATGAACATGATATGAGTAGTAAGAGAGCTTAAAACTTGACTCCTTTGATCCTAGAGAGGGGCGTGATTTTCATCCCCCATTTAGTATCTTTATTTATTTTAATTACTAATAGTGATGATATGTTATTAAGTATTTGTAATTAAAAATAATATACTGTTTTTGCAAATAAAATATATGAGAGTTTGTTATTTGGATTTAATTATTATAAATATGAAATGGAGATTTATTCTATGATATAAACCCACATGTTTTTATCATAAGAAAAGAAAAAGAAAATTATATTTTTAAATATAAACATGAAATAATTATTGCTAAGTAATTATATTGGGAGTATAATTATGAAAGTCTATTATTTTATGTAGAAAAGTATTATTTCATGTGGTTCATATTTATTATATAAACTGTTTTACTTAAATAAATTAAATAATATTTTATAGCCTGATAAAGACTTTGATTGAAATAATTATATTACTATGTTCATTGTTTTATGAATAAGAGTTGTTATTTTATGAGATTTATATTTATAATGTATGGACAGTTTTTGTTTAAATAGTGTATGTGAAATTAATATTTTAAAGTTAGAAAAGGGATTTTTTTTATAAAATAACAACATTGCTGTAATTATTATTTTTAGAAAAAATTGTTATTTTATGTGACTCTTAATTGTTTCAGTTTCAAGTTGAATAAACTTGATAAATGTTTTAGAATTAAACAAAATAAGATTTGTTACTATGTTAGAATGTGTGTCACGTGAGTATATATAAATACATAAATGTTATTTTATGTAATTAACAAGTAAGGACTTTTATTTTATATAATATTACTCACAAAATTTGTAAGAATGTATGATTTTCTTATAATAACCGCTTTCATGAAATATTATAATAACTATGATTAAATACTTTGTAACCTTTTTGCTAGTAAACAACGTCTTGAAATAAAAGACATAAAAGAGGAATATATTAGATGTGAACTTTGATATTTATAGAAACTTGCAATATGAGAATGTACTTGATACAACGTCACCATTAAAATACATTATTATGTGTATGAAACTGTTATGCCTTGTAACGATTGATAGTGTACCAAGATTATTATTTGATGATGTTTCTCATGCCATATCCTTTATATAAGATTGTTAAAGGGTGAGAATGATCGTCGTATGCTTATCTCGATGGTTAATCCGCGAGTATGAACTTTAGAACCTTGAGGACTTGGGCTAACCAAGTTAGACGGAAGGTTCGCTTAGATGTAGTGTGAGAAGCCACAGCGTGGTACACTATAGATGGCTTAAGGTGTTCCTTTTGTGGGCCTAAGGGGTGAACGACGCAAGTGCGTGGAATCTTAGGGGTGGGCTTGCAATCCATGAGCCGGGATGAGTGATGCCAGCTCACACACCTCAATAAATGTTGGGCTATCTGTGATGAAGCAGAGGGTATATCTGTTGCGAGGAGTTCGCTTGATTGATTGTGAGTATGAGGATATTACTTGATTATGATGACAGTATGATGAGTGAGTTGCGTCAAAGTACATTGAATGAAGATTACAGATATACTTACTCCCCCATTGCTTCCCAAGGATGAAATTATGATAAAGGTTGATCAACCGAGAGTATGGATCCATACAGTGATGATGTGATGAAAATGACGATAAGGTGATGAGACATAGAATATTCTAAGGTTTCCTATTGATTATTTTATACCTCTGTTGTTTGTCTGTGTGCTGGAGTGAGAAAAGATCTCGATTCTTTCTATGGGGTGACATCGAAAGAATACAATCTCACCCCATTTCTCTTCTATTCACATAGATGGACCAGACGTTGTGGGACTTGATAGTAGAGTTCAACCCAGAGGGGCGATGGACTCACATCGTTGATGAGCAGAGGTTTTTCTACCCTGGAGAGATCATTGTACGCTTCGTTGAACATATTGGACTACCCTTGTACTGGTTGTACTTTGTTTTTGTACCCAATTATCACATCCTGCTGATTGGGAGCCTTTCTTTGACAACGGTGAGGAGAAGGACCTGGAGGAAGATCTAGAGAAGGACCTGGAGGAAGATCTAGAGGAAGACCTGGAGGGAGTACCTGGAGAGGAGATGCAGGAGGAGTTCCATGAGGAGCCTGAGGAGTTCGAGGTTGAGGGAGAGTAGGATCTTAAGACTGCTTTCTCCATGTCTATAGAGTATGCTCCTTAACAGGATGTTTCTGAGGACACAATAGTGGACTCTTCTTATTCCTCACAGTGGTTCGTTGATTCTCCAAATTATACACTGTCTTCTCCGATGTTAGTAGATCAGTGGGCTTCCTTTTTGTTCCCGGATCCCTATATTGATGTTGAGGGTTACTCTGGGGATGATGAGAGAGAGGGATAGACTTGTGTCATAGGGTAATGCTCTGATTAGGGTTCAAGAGTTTAATGATATCAAATAGTAGTTATTTTATGTATCAGATTTCAGTTGTATTTTCATTTTGTTATTAATTTCCTTCAGTTGTATTTAGATTTTAGTTGTACTCGTTTTGTCACGACCCAAATTCCCTTCGTGACCGGCGCACAAACCAATGGCTTAGTCTAGCAAGCCTTAACTATAATTAACTCCAACTAAGAAAGCAAAAGTAATGTAAATTTATAAAATCCACATTTTAAAGAATTTTCTACCAAAAATTCGGCAAAACCTCCCCTAAATTATGGATATCCCAAAGTAGTATATAAACCTGTAATATTATGACTCTTAAATACCAACCAGCATAGGTCCTCACTTAGGCCAACAGAATTACATATAACTATTACAAGTCTATAATACAATGTAACATAGCCACTAAAAATTTAAGAATCAAAATTTCGAAATGACATAGGAATAGAAAACTCAATATCATTATAAGCCATTAAGCATGAAAGGGTCCCACAAGAATCTACAACAAACTCCTAGTATAAGTGCTTAAATTGAGACAAGCCTAACTATCTAAAAAGGGAATGAAGAGACGATGTGAGTTATCACTCAGTGAGTAAATAATTAAGAATGTAACAAGTGAAACATGACAATATTGGGTATAAGACAATCATAAACATAAAGCCTCAAAGTCACTAAATTAGTTAAATAAAATCAAAATATGATGATTTAAGTGGGGTACTACTCAAACAGAACTACAATAGGCTCCCCGCCTGAAAATATATCTCAAAGATAGGCTCCCAGCCTAGAAATATCAATGTCAGGCTCCCCACCTGTAAGTAAATATCAATACCAGGCTCCCCGCCTAAAGGATAAGTCATGGTGCACCAAGGCTAACACCTACTGCTGTTAGCTGCAATGTTATGAGAAAGTATTTTCCCAAACCATTCAATATCTAAAATCACAACTTGTGTTTACAGAAAGGTTTCCAATCAAAATTCATCATAGAAATTTGATAATTTCACTATATTTTTCAAATCATAAATCTCAATGAGGATTTAACAATGAAGCAATAATATCCAAAACCATAAGGTCTCCATAATCCATATGTTAAGAATAAAATATATTATCATGTCCCTTAGTAAAAAGAATATTTCAATTAAATAGCTTCATAAGTTTTCACTTTGTAACCATTTTATAAAGAGATAAAATAATAGATAACTCATACAAAAATAACAAATCTAATGAAATAGTTTAGAACTTGTTAAGTTCCCATTATTTACTCACAAACTTTCTAAGACAATGGAATTGAGGCCAATGACCGAGATTGGTGAGGTGTACGAGCACAATCTAGCATAGCATAAAGTTAAATTAGAACCCCCAAAAGTATCACTATAAATAATTTTTATCTCCTAATAACTCTAGAAGTTGCTAAAGTTTCCCATATACAATTTCTTCTAATCCTTTTAACAAGTCTATAACACCCTAATATTTTTAACATTCATCTAATTTATTACCCATATCAAAATATGGTTAAATAGGTAAAGGAAAATATATAAAATTCTCACCTAAATTTCGAGTGCTTGAAGAGTAGATTATACTAACCTAAAACTTCATATTATCTTCTATTGACTTGAATAAAATTTCTAACTTATTAATATAACATACTAACAACATCCTACTCAACAATAATTTTACAACTAAAAAGAATTCTTACCTCAAATAGGAGTGGGTGATATTTTCCTTTCTAACTTCCTTACTCTTTACCTTCTTTCTACTTCCTTCTTCTCCTAACTTAACCTCACAGCTTCTTATATTCTTTCTACCTCTTTCTTCTTAACTATAAATAGCTTGATACACTCTTTCTCTCCATTTTTTTTTCCACCGTTACTCTCTCTAAATGGAAAATAGGTGCGTCGTGTGTCTCTGTTTTTCTTTTCTTTTCGAGTCAGGGACGGTGGGATAAATTTGCTTTATTGAGAAGCTTTTTGCGGTGGTGAGCTTATTAGCTTCCTTAAGAAGTTTTATAAATTATACCAATTTATATTATATTGGGTGCAGTAGTTTCTCGTCAGCCACTCTTTTTTTTTTCAATTTTTTTTCAATATATATATATATATATATATATATATATATATATATATATATATATATATATTACTTTATTCATTTATGCCATGTGTACTTGTTTTAGAAAATTAATTATTGTACATAAGTATATTTTTTTTTTGAAACTTAGGTGCACCACCTGTCTCTAACTTTAATTTTTATTTTTACTTGATATATGATTTTGTTTAAATAACTTTTAATTAATTATATTTACTTATGTATTATATAATATTTTTTTAAAACAACTTGAATTCTAATTATTATTAATTTGTCTTTAATTATTTAATTTTCTTATTAATTAAAAGCTCAATTGCAACTATTCCAGAATTAAGAATTATTATTTTTCTATATAATTATAATAAATTATGGGAACTGTACTACATACTCGGACTCAGCACTACAGTCAGTTGAGTAGATAACTCAATTAACGAGGGATTCAGCTACAATAAAGCAGGAAAGGAAATCTTATCTTTAATTATTACCAAAAAGATAAAGATTAAATAAAATAAGAAAAGATGAATCAAATCTGTCTATTTATCTATTAAGATTATCATTATATTTGATAAACTTTATATCAGGAAACTAGGCCCATAGACCTAGGAAAAATCATATAAATATGACCTCAGCGAGACCAAGTAATCAACTTGATTCTAATTCCTGATACTTGCCTTTTACCTCTGCACCTCTAACTTGAGCTTCATAGTGTCTTTGCAGGTACACCCCACCGCCTTACACAAAGGAGACAAAGGAGGAGCAACCGCAGAAGAAGGTTCTGCCTAATTTGGTAGGAACAAGAACAAAATTCCATAACAATCGATAAGTTTATAAATTAACTTACTCAAATGTAAAAAATTCATATTTTCAAATTTTAAGAATGCTATATGTTTGAATCTATATATGTTGGAACATTTTTTTAGTAATGATTATGTTATGTTTCCTTTCTATATAATGATCATGTTTTAAGTTACACTTTTATTCATTGATGTTTTTAAATGCGTGAAAAATTTACACCGTTTTTCATTAAATTAACTAAGAGTTTTATTAAAAATAATTATTAAGTGATTGATGTATGTTTCGAGTCAATGTAACAAGGGATGTTACACTAGCTATGCTAAGCATTTGTTGTATACTTTAAGATAACATTAAATTTACTTTTTACTTCAATTTCTATGTAGTGTAGCCTAAAGACAAAACATGATAGTAGAAAAAATACTTGGAAATTTGCTTGAAGAAGCTATAAAAGAATACTTGGATAGCAAAACACGAGGAGTTTAAATAGTCTGAAGAGAAAGTGAAAATTATAACGTCACATTGTCGCTACATGATACCTTACAACGAGATATCAATTAAAATTCATACTTTTAATTTAAAAACACTTAATTAATTTATTATGAAAAGGGGTGTAAATTTTTTGCATTAGAAAATAAGCAACATACAAAATATAAATTTATTAAGTATTGGACAATATAAACCAAATCTATATACAAAATCTTACTGTAGAACTCCATATATGGCAAGTACACAACACAATAACAAAAATGTCACTTCCTTGCATAAACATATACACATTAAAATAGTAATATGATACCTTAATAACAATCCATAGCTCCCTAATGTTGGTTGGTTGTAACTAAAATACTACCTAATACAATACTAATAACAAACAAAGTCTTCAAAGTCTTTGATTAGAGTTCCTTTTTGCTGAGGGAGATTTTTCTTGTAAGGAATGTTTATCTAGAAATGTAAGCTCCCCTAAGCCATTTGCTTCGATGAATGAGAACATCACGATCATCATAATAACATACTCACAAACACATCAAGGGTAAGCTCATGAAAACAAACTTAGATATAAAATAGAATTTCATGCTTTCTAAGGTAAAATAGAAGTATACAAGTAAAATTCTCTGTAAAACAGGTAATGATTTACACTCATCAATTCATACAACAATCACCACACCAACAAATGCATACACATATCAATGCAACCTAATAATAGTAATGTAGTATATTCAGACTCAACTCAATAGAAATTTTTATCAATTCGGGCAACCAGTGTAACACCCTAAGGGGTATTACCATAACTTACACATATGCAATTACATATAGGATAAATTGTCATATATGACTACCATTACTGAAGGACTCATTAATAAAGTCATACATCATTCCTAAAGTAATGCTATCATACACGTCTTAAGGTCAATTCCCCATCAACACAAAGGAGTCCTTATACTAAAGAATACAATTGTCTTTCAAAATCAAGCCTATGAAGATACAATCATGCAAAACATAAATATCTTCAAGGCCTGCTTAATGTAGAACGTGGAAACTAAACTAATGAGACAATGTCTTAGTGAATGCCCTAATATAACACGTGCATGCTCAAACCATAAAGACATACTTCATACATTACATCCTTTACATACCACCATCATGGGCTTATCACATGAGAATTTGCATAAAATATGAGCATTTATTTATAACTTTAAATACATGCATACTCTATCTTTACATTTTCTTTTTTTTTTATCCTTTCTTTGGTAGAAATGAGCTAAATTTCTTAAGAAGCATCCCCCTTGTCTATGACATGACCTCTTATATTTATCCTCTTCTGCTTCAAGGAGCCCTTAATCTCTTATATTTATCCTCCTTCGATTCACGAATCCTTTATCATTTAATCATTAAACATTTAGTATTGTTATGTGCAATAGCATGCATGAATAGAGTATTATAAGCTAGAGTGAAAAAAATGACTAAACCCATATGCTATTCCGAGGATCTTATGTAATACCCATTTTTGCTATGCCATAATTTTACTTGAATAAAATAAAGGCTTAAAGAACCTTTTGGTCCCTATAAAATAGGTTTTTTTTTTAATTTTAGTCCTTTAATTTTTTTTTTGCCCTTTAAAGATTTAAAATTTTTGGTTTTAGTCTCTACTGTCAAGTAACAATGTTAATTGATAATGTAACAACGACTTTGGCAGCCCATTAACTTGCCACATCATCAAGGAGTCTGATAGGGGAGTCATGTGTAATTTTTTTTTGGTAAACTATGTTTTTAAATCCCTCATCAACTAGTTTGACATTGTCAACTATTTTGAACAGATGAGGATCTAAAAACACAATTTACCAAAAAATATTTACATGTAACTACCCTGTTAGACTCCTTGATCATGATGTGGCAAGTCAATGAGCTACCAACATCGCTATTATGTCATCATTTAACGCTGTTAGTTGACAGCAGGAACTAAAAGAAAATCTTTAAAGGACTAAAATCAAAACAAGCATTAGATTTCAAGAAAATGAATGGTCAGGATGAGGAGTAACTCTCATAGAGTTACTCTAATAGAGTTACTCTTGGAGTAAGTGGATCCCTCCTCTCTCTCTCTCTCTCTCTCTATATATATATATATATATATAATTGAGATAATAAGAAGTTTTACAAATTAAATATTGTTGATTATATTAAACAACCAATTGACTACTCTATATTAAAATAGCTAAGTATATTAAACTTTAAATGCATAACTGAAATAAATGGAACACACTAGAATGAGAGGTTGAATAATGTGTTAGTATAAACTTAAAACATTTTTCGCAAAGATGGAGTCTTTTTCAAAAGCAAGTATGATCAATAGATTTGAAAACATGTTTGATCAAAGATCATCTAGCATGTTCAAAAACAGTTTTCTCAAAAATAGATTTGTAAGAACTTGTGTGTCCAAGGGTGAAAACAAGAGAAAACAGATGAAAACACAAGAATGGAGATGTGAACACTTGTTGGTTCACTCAAACTCTTAAGCTACATCTAGTTCTCCTTCAACATGAGAAGGGTTCCGCTAATCAAGAACAAATTACAAACAAGTATTCTTTTTGCCACTTTTGACTTACAACAAGTATTTTCTAGGCCACTTCTGGCACACCCTCAATATCACCTTGAGATTGATAAACATCCAAGTATTCTTTAATCACTAAGCAACTCCTGGATTTCCAAACAACTGTTTGAATGATTACAAAAAGAATCAAATCAAATAACTCTCAAGCAGAAGATGTAAAATGAAAAACAAGTTACAGAAAACTTTGTTAAGTAAAGAATAGCACACTAAGCACTCAGTATTTGATTGTCCAGAGATGAAAAATGTATCAGAATAGAAATTGGCAACACTTCGATATCTTCTCTGTGTGTTGATCCTCCATTTATAGGCTTCAAGAATATGACCATTGTGGGGATTAGAGCCTAGAAAATATTTGTTTCCTCACAGAGCTTGTCCTATTGCAACATGGCAACTTGGGGTGGAGAGAGAAACACATAGTAGTACTGTCCTTTTCTGAGCAACGTTCATGTTGTCTCCATTACATATACAAAAATGATTTTGCAGAGAATATGTGCCGGCCTGTCTTGTACACACTTGAAATTCAAATGATTATATCATTTCAAAAAGCGAGTGAAGAAAGGTACATAACTTTTCGAGCACGAATCAACCTCATTCAATGTACAATGTATATTATAATGATTGGACAAAAGAAACACTTATATATAAAATAGAGTGTGTATGTTTCTTATATTCATTTTGGACGATAAAAGCTTAGTACTTTGGATGCTTGTTCAATTATAGCGCATTGGATGCTAGATAGGTCTCAGAAAAGCAAGTTTCAGAGTTGAAAATTGTATTGGATGCAAGACAGATATAATCAGAACAAAAATGGTATTGAAAAGTTTATTACCAAAACTGTCTTGGACGAATATATTCCTGTAATGCTCAAGGAAATCATTAGTCTATCAAATTTTTAATAGCTTTGTTATCATCAAAACTATAAGATTTTTGAGGGGCTAGACATCATCCAATGTCGTTGGTCTAACAATAACAATTAATGTACTTATATGCTAATTATTATGTATTTAAAGTTTTATTTATTTAGCCCTTTCAGTGTAGAGACATTGGTACTTCAAGGTCATAAACAATATTTAAGGTTAAATTTTTTATAGCATGTCCATACTAAGTTATATGCATGAAGGTATATTTTGAACAATAATAATATGGATCCTCATTTATAAATTTAATTGAGAATACAATAATTTTTTTTAATTAAGAATGCATACAATAATTAAAAATTTGTTTGTACCAAGGGAGTCTAGCTTAGTTAGTTGAGCAGTGTGTGTGAGTTGTAAATTCTCTAGTACCTAAGTTTGATTTCTATGGATAAAAAAATTTAAAAATTTGGTTGTACGTATTTTTTCTTTTCTTTGCCATTTCTTGAAATTTTAATGCTTAGTAGAATGCATAATGCATTCTCAAATAATTAATTGAATAAAAAATTGTTCAATGAATATGTTAATTTGTGAAATAACATTAGTGTCATATTAGAAGGCAAAAGGCATCTATATGGCAAGCTCTCCATCAGAGCATTTAAAATAGTTTGTCCACTTATTTTTAAATTATTTTCAAGCCGTGCCTATTAGTATTGGCGCCTCAGCATGTTACTGAGAAAGTCTTCTTGTTCTAGCAATTTTTTAAATATTTTTTTTCAACCCATTCCTGATATTCCCTATATAGATTTTGATCTAAAGCAACTATTATTTTGAATATCATGTTAGCTATTTGACTAATTCAAGTTGAATCACCTAGAACATTTAGAAGGAAAAGTTATTTCTCTAAAATTTAGACCCACTTATATTTCAACTCATTTCCTTATATTAGATTTTTGTCCTATCTTTCTATAATGATCATAATCATAATAAACACAAAAAATAAAGAATCAAATAAATAAAAATTATTTTGAGAAACAATTACTAATATCATTACACGAATATATAGTTGTTTTTGTTCTTAATATTGTTGTTGTTGTTGTTGTTGTTGTTGTTGTTGTTGTTGTTGTTGTTATTGTTATGATGATGATGATGTTAAAATGCGCTTATGGTCAATAATCTTATTTTTTAGTTTTAGTTTGACCTTCTAAGTTTAAAAAGTTTCACTCTCACTTTTGTACCTTAAAATATCTTTGTTACATCAAGTTGGTTCTTTTGTCAATTCGCCACATTAGATTGACATCTGCCACATCAAACCAATGATATAACATAATTAGCGTGACAAACTGACTAAAGGACCATTTGGTATGGCACATAACTTTAAGGGAATAGAGTGAAATTTTTTAAACTTAGAAGATGAAATTGAAACTAAAAATATAATGAGGGACTACAAGAGTATTTTAACCTTATCATTATTTTAAAATGATGCAATTAATATAATTATAATTAAATGCATAAATGGAAATTTTTACAAGGAAACAAATTATTACTAAAATGATAATATATAATAATGTGGAAATTGACTTTCAATATTGTATTTATTTAAATAAAAATATTTAATAAAATAATGCATTTGGTACATCTAATGTACCTAAATTAATTATTAGAGTATATTTTTTTAAAAAAAATTAATATAAAACTTAAATTATGAGAAATACAAGGGAAGCCAATTAGTGATTTCTATAAAAGTAATTTTGTCAAACTAACAAAAATTGAATGTGGTATGCATTAACTTAATTGAATTTATTTATTCTTTCTAAATAATCAATTAATATATATAATTAGGAAATAAATTAAATTGAGATTCTATTACATTATATTGTAATAATTTTAAAGGCTTACATCCTTGTTTCTTCACGCGTCTTGACATATATATGCAACATTTTGGTCTAAATAAAGAAAATACATAAAATATTATATGAATACATTAAATAATTGTATATACAATTAAAGAAATAAGAGAAGTGCTAGGAACACACTATCTAACACTCCTTCAAATACGCTATCTCTAATTGGTTAAAATTTATTGAAAACTACAAAATCAGGAGAGAGAATCATTAAATATAATATGAGACCGACAAAATTATGTCATTTTCAATAAATTTTAACCAAAAAGAGAAAGAATGTGTTAGAGAGTGTCTTCCTAGCATTTCTCAAGATGTAATTAAAAAATCAAAAATGAAGAAAAAGGATATTAATATATACATTGCTTGTAATACACTATAAATATGGTAAACTATCATACATAGAAAATTTGCATTCATGTTAATTGCTCCATACATGGAAAGACCATGTGAAACAATGAACTTGGTTCATTTCCCCACCAATCGCCTTCAAAAGATAAAAATGGCACCTCTTCATATTTTTAAATGAAACATCGCACACCATTATAAATAATAGCTATTTTTCATATATTTTCTTCTTCATCATCACCATCATCTAACTATGGCTTGCTTCCTCCCATGCCCAGACCTAGGTACCAATGTGATTGTTACTAGAGAAGAGTTCTTTAGCTTCCACAACATTGATCGTCAACTCTTCACCCGTTTGGTGGTGGTACTAGGCCGTGACACTAGTCAATCTACACATGTCATGGCCTTCATCATGTGGCTTGAAAAACAGTGCAAGGATATGCAAATGATAAAGAACATGCTCCAATGGCCTGACACCACACTTGATAGCCTTGCAGATGAGGCCGTCTTGGTTTTGAATTGCATTGAGAGTTCCCAATTCCCTTATGATGATGTTGTTAATGATGAAACCTTGCCGTTAATCAAAAGCATCATGCAAAACAATGCTGCAAACCTCAAATACTATTATGATAACCGTGTGACTATCATTGGAGCAGTCACCAAGTTACTCAACAATGTTTGTGTAAGAGCCTTCACAGATATAGTGCAAGAGGTGCAATATATGAAGGCTGTGAAGGAACAGAATTTGCAAATTGCAAATATTTACGGAACTGATCCATATGCAAAACAGGTATTATATTATACTCCACTGCCTGGTGTTACTATTGTATCTCCACAGGTTGCAATACCAACACCACAATGGGGTGAAGGGAGTTCAAGCTCTCGGGAGACCAATACCGATACCAATGCTCCTCTAGAGAATTATGATGTTTCATACGAAATAGACTTTAACCAAAATTTCAATGAGCTGTTGGCCATGCTGAATCAAACTAGTATTACTACTAGTACTAATGATGAGAAAAAGGACGTGCCAGTTGATGATAGGATTATCTTTATGACATTCTCTAAAGGGTATCCTATTTCGGAGGCTGAAGTACGAGAGTTCTTCTCAAGGTACGGAATTTTTATTCACTCTCAAAGCAATGTATATATTTTCTTAGCTTCAATGATTCATTAAAGTTAATTAAATTTGGTTTGCCTCAATTTGAACTTTGAATTGATACATGTCACCTTGTGTTTTCTTTTTATTATGTTTTATGTTTTTACTTTGCCTTCTATTGTTTGTTCCGTTAATTAGCATAAAAAGGCTCCCATGTGTCATCTTAATAAACCCAAACAATGACTAGTATTTGTTGATTTTCATATGGAAAATGCTTCAAAACATTTATACAAGCCCACTCATAATTTTTGTCAAAATAGAGATTTGTAACAATTTTTTATTTAGCTTTTGTTTAATGAAATACAAACACATGTTTTTCTTATGGATTCGTGTGGTGACTATTTTGTAATAAATACACTCCTTTTTTAATATATACAGTAACACACTTGCGTTTTATTCATTTAATGTGAAAAGTTATGTCTGATTGATCAAACCTTAACAACATTATGATAGTTTACATATATAGTTTTGACTATGCACTTTGAAAAATTCTACTAGCAATAGCATTAAAGTTGTTAGCAATATCATACCACCTTAAATTGCCAACCGATATTTGAATTTGACACAAGAAGATTTATGCAAATGTAACTAACACAATAAAGAGAGCTTTGTACTAATGAAAATAATCAAAAGGGCCAAATAACAAGGTTGGAACCACACAGTAACACATTCGGTCCAAATCCCAAGGGACAAACTGAATTTAATCCTTCGTTAATCTACCAATGCAAAATTATGTTTGTGTTACAATTTATATTATGCTTCAATCAACTAAACATATTTTTGTTAGTGTAGATATTATAAGAATTTCTCCCTTCAGCAAAAAATTGTATTGTGATCATTTTGTATGCAATATTATATTTTATTACAATTTCATTCCTAATTTCTTTTCAAATTTTGTTCATCCTATATCATATTGGTATTCCTTCTCTAATTGTTTCTTTTTTTTTTACATTACTATTTTTCTACTTTATTTTTTCTATCAAACAGAAGGTATGGGGATATCATTGAGGCATTTCATATGCAAGATGTGGTTCCACCACAACAACCATTGTATGCTCGTGTAGTGATTCGCGCTGAGGCCATACATATGATTGATCATTTGCTTGAGAGCACAAATAAAGTGAAGCTATCCATCAATGGGAAACATGCTTGGGCTAGAAAATATCTTCGCAAAGGTAACAAATCGCCAAAGGCAAAATCTCCAATGACTTCTCGAGCACCTTCACCAAGTTCAGCAAGGCCATCTTATTGATGATCAATTTCCTGAAATGGGTCCAGTTGCTTCAATTATGAGAAGATGTTAAGGTTTTGTTGTCAATCTGGATCCAGCTTTAGGTTTCTAAGGGTTTGTGTTGAGCATAGCAGACTTTGAAAGAACAACAGTTTGTTTTATAAATTATATATATTTTTCGTGGAACTTTTTAAGTCATTGAACTTAATGTTTGGATTTCACTGGATTCAAATAATTATTGTTGTCATCTTTAATTTTGTTGATTGCTTATGATTTTAACTAGTTTTGAATATATGCATGCTTATATGTGTCATGTTAGTATTATTGGATGTGAAACAACTTACCTCCACTTACACAAACATAACCTGCGTGACTCAAAACATTTAATAATAAAAATCAGTTGACATTCACATTGCCTATACACATAAAATTAAACTATAAAATTTCTTACTAGCTTTTAAGGCAAAGCTTAAAGAAAAAGATTAAATATTAGGAAAATTGAACCAACGGGAAATGTATATTGAGATTTTGTCTCAAGTAGCTTTAAAATTTAAGTCTTATTTATCTTATCCTTAGCAAGTATATCCCTGGATACTTAAGAAGGTATTAAGGTGCAAGAAAGGTTCCAATCTCATTATTTCTCGTATCATTAGCAAGTAGTATATACTTTCTCGCACCTCAATACCTTCTACCAAGTCTTATTGGATATATGGATGTCCAATCTCCCCTCAAGTGAAAGACTTGTCACAAATGAACCATGTATCTGGCAACGAGATATCACTCTTCACTAATGCAATCCACATCATAATAACCATGTTAGTGCTTATCAAATCCAAGAGTCACTTTGTACATGTTGAATATTAGGTGGTTTTAGTTTGAGGTTATTTAACTGGTGTATTAATCTTGTTGATTGTATAGGACTCTTGGTAAAATTTAGTCTTGTCAGATTTTTGTTCCAAGGGTTAGAAATCCTTGTACTCCCTTTAATAAACTTTCTCTGACGGTAAAACAAAAACCATGTTAATGCTCTCCACTAAGTAAGACCACGTACTTGTAATATGTACTTTACCAACCTATATATGTTTCTCCAATATGCTTCCAGGCCCGGCCCTGAGGGTTGTTTTGAGGGACGACGACACTAGACCCATGACTAAAGGGGGCCCAAAAAAATAAAAAATAAAAATAATGTGATGAGGGGAAAAAGGTTTTCAATTCCTTTAACAATAACTTAATCCTATTGGCTTTTTCAATTACTAATTTCAACTTATCCAAGCATTAAAGTAAACAAAATTTTAATTTCCTCCAAAAAAAATTAAACATCTATTTGCATGTAATATTTTGTATTTGTATATATTTTGTAGAAGAGAAAATATTTTGTAAGTAAGAAAGTATATTATTTTATTGAAATTACATGTCTATTTTTTAATGGAACATATGTTTATATTTTACAATAGGCTTAAATATATTTTTGGTCCTTCAAATCTTGGTCACTATTGTTTTTTGTCCCCTAAATTTAAATTTACTTTTTTTAATCCCTCAATTTTGAAAAATGCTCTTTTTAGTCCCTCCTGATTATTTTTTGGGATTTGGATACACAATTTGTGACAGTTTTGTACCGTAGGAGAGACTAAAAAAAAGCATTTTTGAAATAAGGCAAATTTAGGTAACAAAAAATAACAATACCATAGATTTAAGGAACCAAAAATATTTAAGCCTTTACAATACTTATATATATATATATATATATATATATATATATATATATATATATATATATATATAAAGGGTCCCTGTCTATTGTTTTGCCCTGAGTCCATAAAATGTCAGGGCCGACCCTGTAACCATAAACTCTAATACCACTAGTTTAACATGAGGCATAGTCCAATAACAATATGACATAGAGTTTAAAGTCATATGGAAATTCATATATTTTGCATATCTTTGGTATGAGACATAAATCAAAACAAGATATCGTAACCATGGAACAAATAACCTAACATACCTAGCCGAAACCTACTTTGTACATCCTCCCCTACAATCAAAAGAACATCTCTCATATATTTTCCCCTTATAACAAACTTAGGTCATTAGTTGGATTAATTTATAACAAACCCCTCGGTGTCGAAGTGTACTTCCTCGATTCGAATCCTTAACAACTTTTGAGAACACAAACATTATGGGGATAAGGAGAGAGATTAAAACACACGAATTTCTGTTGATTTGTCTAACTTCATGTGGATTACGTCCAATCACTATGACCAAAGTATTCTCAGCCATTTTTCCTTAAGTAAGTTTGCCTAAGTCTCTTAAGACATTCCAACACAAATATTCTTTTCTCATGTCTTTCTAGGCACTATTTTTACAAAAATAAAAAGTAAAAAGTATGTTTTACAGGCAGTGTACGTCTCAAACATTCACAAGTCATTTAATACAAAGTTAAATTAGAAGACAAACTTACAAAATCTAAGAAGAATGTATTAGAGTGCATGAAGAAATAAACAAAATTAAAGAGTTAAGATTTACTACACAACTTCTTATGGTAATTAATTTAGGTTTTCCTATTTTTCCATAAATGTTATCATGCTGAGTATGTATGATGTGTCCCTACCTTACTCAAGTTGTTCCTCTGTGTAGAAACTGAGGGTAACAACACCAACAAAATGACATTGATTAGAACTTCAATTGTGAGCAATGTGTGAAGGCAATCGAAATCCCATTTAGAATCAATAACGTTTGCAATTTTTACACCAAATTTCTTACATGGATAGATTGAAGAATTTACCAAAGAGATTGAAAACCCCAATTTTATCCCATCAAGAAACCATATATTGTTAAAAGCAAAATCTGAAACTTATTGAATAACTATCCTTTATCAAGAAACATTTTTAATTATGTTTGCACTTCATATGTGTTGGAGCATTGCCATTGTTTAAAAAATCAATTGATTCTTTCCTTCTTTAATAGTGTGTGTGTGTGTGTATGTGTGTGTGTCTATCTATATATATATAGATATATATCTTGCACTAGTTTATTAGTGTATTTATTCAACAGAGTAGTGTTAGTAATACACTCTCTAATATACTTCTTTTAACACAGTCTCACTACAAAATGTAGGTGTTTATTGGTAGTTTTTTTGGCAGTTTCAAAAAATCACAAGAAACTTGTAATTCTAGCTGATATGATAACTGTTACAATTAGCTACACTTTTTGGCGGTTTAAGTTTTTTTTTCAGGTTCAAAACCGCCACAATGTTTTAAATAATTTTATTATTTATTCTCCCTTTTTAACACCTGGTCATGGTCTACGTCACTTGTTAGATGATGTGGCCACTTAACATGTTCTGTGTTCGTGATCACCAACTTAAAACATTTCTTTTTTTAACGAATAAATAGAAGAAACACTTAACATGCTTAACATGCCGATCTAGTGAGAACCTCTCTGCGCATAGCTTCTCCTCTTGTGAGCATGATCTAGCTTCTTCATTATAACATTCAATTGAATTGCATCTTCTCACTTCTGTCATCTAGCTTTGGATCATCTTCGCAAGGTTCCCTGAATTAGCTCTATGCTGCTGTTGTTATCGCGATTTTCACAATGCTGCTTCTTCTCTCAAGTGAGTTCGCGTTATTGTCGAATCCTTACACACTTCTAATTGATCACCATTGCTTATTGTTGATTTATATTTATAGTTCAGTTGTTGAGGCGCGCAAAGTCAAACACTGTTGTCTTTAAGAACTCTAAACCCTATCCCTTTCTGAATGCATCTCAAAATGACGTAGTATAAGATCGAGATCTTTCCATAAGTTCCATTCCTCCACTGCACAACATTGTTAAACATGGTACAATGTTTTGATCCCTAAGCTTTGTGGTGGCCGTGTCTAGTTTCGTTGAATCTTTTTAATGATGTGTACTTTAATTTGAGATCCAATAATAATTTCTCCACTTGGTGTGTATAATAGAAAATTGCCATTTGTCTCTGATAGTATCTTGTGTTGGTGATTTATTATAAGTTTTAACTTTTAATTTTGCTATACTTGTTTGTGGCTGAACGATGGATGTGTTCATGCTGTCTTTCTGGTGCCTATTTTTTGGATTATATTTCTTCGATTTAGCGGTCACAACATGAAATCCGTGTCTCTCAAAGGTTAACAGAATATTCAAAATCTCTATGGCTAGTATTAAGCTTATTTGCTTTGTTTTGTTTCCCTTAATTAGGGGGTTTTTTGTTGGTACTTTGGTAGATGGCTAATTGCAATAAGTGATTCCTAGTATCTTCATGATTTAGTATGTATAATATTTTGATGCATAGAACCGTAGTTTTAAATTGTGGTCCGAAACTACAATTGCGGCCACAACTGTAATTTAAAACCATGCATAGAACATGCACTTATGACGTATGAGATTGAACTATTTACCTGTAATGAAACACATGATGCAACATGTTTTGTAAACCCACGGATAGTTGCGGTTTATTATTGAAAAAGATACTTCAATTACCTATGTGATTTATTTCTAATCTTTATGTTTGAAAACTTTCATCAAGAGATATTATATGTGCAAAAGTTATGTTGTTTTGATAATTTCTTTACTTTCTAATTTTAAATGGTTGAGATTTGTTTTTCTTTTCTCTTTGTATTTGGTAGGTTACAATGATCACAAACCTTGTTACTGCACCTATATTCTTTTCTTTAACTTTATGCTTGATATGCATCACAATTTTTAAGAATAATTGTTGGACATAGGAGTCAGAATTGCGGATAAACATAATATAGCACGCTCTTGTACCTAAACATCAAGTTCTGACTGACCAAGAAAAGAAAACATTGCTTAAGAGATATACTCTCAAAGAAACTCAGGTCGATTAATTTGTTTAATTTTGAATATTGTGTTAACCTTTGCTGTCTAGGTTTCTCAAACTCAGCAATTTGCCATCAGAGTTAATCTGGTCAGTATTTTTAATTAGGCTTAATTAAGTTTTTAATTCTTGAAATTTGGGGTGAATTTGGTATTAGTCCCCCAAATTTAATATATATATATATATATATATATATATATATATATATATATATATTATTCCCTCAAATTTAGTGCTTAGAGACTAAAAACATATATTTTTTTTCAAATTTGAGGGACTAACATGTTTCTTTTTTAAAAATTTGGAGGACCATCAAAACTAGATTTATTCCAAATTTCAGGGACTAAAAACTTAATTAAGCCTTTTTAATTATGCTGGCTTTTTATTTTCAAACTTTTGGTATATTTTGAGACTCAAAGGCGTTTGGCTTAATGTCATGAGACTTATGCTTGATTAGGATCATCTACTTTGTTACTTGATCATGAGTTATACTTGATCGTGGAGAAATTTGGGATACATGAGTTATATTTTTAAAATTGTGATGCCTTCTATACTTCTGGAACTGTGAAATCAACTCAATAGCCTTTGTATGGAGTTTTTGTAGAGATATATCATCTGGACGAGAGGTACATGCTTCCACCTAGTTGTAAAAAGCAATAAATATGGATAAACAGAAACAGATGCCATTAGATTGCTTCTTAAACATAGTTTAATTTTGGGTTTTCTAATGAAGTTGTATCTTGGGGTGTTCAATTTCTTAAATCTTATAAATGTTTTAAAGCTGATACTTCATGTTATCATGTTAATTAATAATAATCAGATGATCAGAAAAGGGGAATGCTTCTGTGGAATGATGGAAATTCCAAACTTTATACCCACTATTTGGACATTTCTTCTCATTTTATGTTCATTTCATGTAGGTACTTTGTCTTATCAGTGAACTAAGTTTAGGTTGGCTACCTAAGACTGAAGATGTGAGCATTTCCTTTTGATTCCATTTTCCAAGTGAACTAAGTTTAGGATGGCTACCCAAGACTGAAGATGTGAGCATTTTCTTTTGATTCCATTTTCCAAAGAAATTTAACAGCATATGCAAATAATGATGGGATAATATTTGACTTGCATTCCTCCAGGTTTTCAAAGTGGGAGGTCGAATAGATGTAAAGCTTATAGAGGTATGTCATTTTACACATTGTTAGCACTTGGGAAGTCCTTCAAGGGCATGGCTCCCTTGACTTTGGAAAAAAAATCCCCCCTTATCTTCAAAAGAAATAATAGTAATATTTTATTTAGAATTAAATCATTTAAACATTTGCAAGCTTTCATAAGTTGTATATATAGTTAGAGTTAATGAACTGTAAAATCTTGATCATTTACAATGTTGCTTTTTTTAATATTAAAGTGATTTTTTTTAAATATGTCATCTCATTAAAAAAATCACTTTAAGATTAGAATGAATTGTATCCCATGCAGTTTAATTTTGAACTACAAACACTGAAATAGGAATGATATCATTCTAATATTTAAAAATTACTCTCTCTAATTCTTGTTTATCTATTCAGGTATATCTCTTCAGGATTTTGTTTGGTGGATTTAATATTCTCATTTGTTCGGGAGGATTTCTTCCGAAACATATATGCTTTACCTTTTTTCAGGTTCTGTTGATGTATATTGGGTCAGGTTCATGCCCCCAACCTTTTGTTATCTTCTTTTTCTTTAATAAAATTCACAGCGTGTTGATGGTAATGGATAAATCCTTGGGTGCCAACCTCGTTGCAATTCAAGTATTTATTGTCATGCCTTAGCATGCTTGACATTTACATAATTCTTGTTTATTTATTAAGACAATGCACATTTTTTGAGAAAAATATTAATTATACAAAGTATTATGATAAAATAACTTTTTTTTATATGAATTATGATTATTACGATTTTTTTATATACTTTATTTTAAATTTCCAATCTATTTCTCTTATAGGGAAAATAGAAGATCAGTAATCCTTTTGATTTTAAAATGTGTATTTGCGTTGCTTTAGGAAGCACCGGTTGCTTTAGGAAGCACCGGTGCTTTAGAGCTTTAAAATAAAATAAATTGTTTTTTACTGACAAATAATAATATTATAATAAAAAATAAAAACTTTTTTATTGACAAATAATAATATTATAATTTAGGTTAAATTAATCTGTAAGTCCTTATACTATTCGACAATTTTTAATTAGGTCCTTGAACTATTTTTTTTTCAATTGGATCCCTGAATTTTTATTTAATTTTTAATTAAGTCATTGCCGTTAACTACCGTTAACTCCAATAACGGTAGGGACCTAATAAAAAAATAAATAGAAGTTCAGGGACACAATTAAAAAATTAAAGCACCGGTTGCTAGCTAAAGCACCGGTGCTTTAGCTTATTAAATTAAAAAAAATATTATTAAAATATTATTTCTCAATTTGTGCAGTTTGGATATCAGTCGGCAATTAGCAAAATTTGATTGTTATTTTACTGTTTTTTTTTTTAATTTTACTATTGTATATCAACATTCATATAAATAAGGAGTACTTCAAATTTTTCTTACACAATTAAACCTATCATTTTTTTTCTTATTTTTATTCTCATAAAATTCTCAACTGGCTTTTTTAAAAAAAAAATTATTTTGTATTATTAAAAAAATATTTTTCAAAATAATAGCATAAATAAATCCCTTAATTTTTAAAAAATAATTATTTTATTTATAAAATAATTATAATTTAATAAATAATTAATAAAATGTAAAGATGTAAGCTTTTTGATGGGACCCATTGGAAGCACCCAAGGAGAGTTGCTCCATTGGAGGGAATTAAGTGCTTAGAGGTGCTTGTATTGGGAAGAATAAAAATGAATGATGTGTACAAGTGGGTCCCATTGGAAGCACTTATAGAGGGTTGCTCCATTAAAGATGCTCTTACATTGCTTTCCATTATTTTGGCAAACTCTGATATTGCAAAACTTGTACATCTTGTACTTTTTTTGCCTTTTTTTTTTATCTCAATAAATCTTTACTTTTCAAACAAAAACTCTTCCCACCTTCGAAGACTAAAAAGCTGGGGAAGCATATTACCAACTTCCAACAAGGAGATGGTGAAACAATATATAAGGCATTGAGTAGTACAAAGGCTATTTAGAAGCATATCCACAACACGTCTTTGATAGGTGGTTGACAGTCCAGTTCTACTTTGAAGGTTTGAACAACCAAAGTGTGATGATACTAGACTTCGCAGTTGACAGATCCTTCATGAGCAAGCAAATTGATGAAGCCATGGCTATCCTTGAGGTTGTAGTTTCAAATTATAGCCAATGGGGAAGCTGGAGAGAAGGCACTTTAAGAAGAGTTGCTCCAGGAAAATTTGAGGTGAGCAATGTTGACATGTTTATGGCCAAATTTAATGCTCTAAGTCAAAAGATAGACAAAATGGAGAAGGCAAAGGTAAACTCTATAGGTGTTATTCATCCATGTTGTGAGCTTTGTGGACAATAGGGACACATAGCTATAGACTATCAAGCAAGGATGCCACCTGACTAAGAAGAACAAGTAGAAGACATGGCTTCAACCCACAACTTCTATGACTATCCCAAGAACGGTATTTCAACACTAAGCAAGTTGGTGGGATTGATACATCAATTGGGTTAAGATCGGATTGTGTCACTAGATGGAACTCCACTTATATAATGCTTGAGAGTGCAACCAAGTATTGTCATGCCTTTCATAGGTTATCTTTGAGTGATACAAATTATAAATGGTGTCCATCAAGTGATGAGTGGAGAAGAAGGGAAATAATGTGTGAATTCTTGAAGCCATTTTACAATATTACCAACTTCATATCCGGATCTTCTTACCCTACATCAAATTTGTATTTTGGAGAAATATGGAGGATAAAGTGTCTTTTGAACTCAATCTTGACAAATGAAGATGTCTTCATCCAAAGCATGGCTCACAAGATGAAAGAAAAATTTGACAAGTGTTGGAGTGAATATAGTAAAATATTGGCATTTGGGGCTATTCTTGATCCAACAAAGAAGCTTAATTTCTTGAAATATACATATTCTAAACTGGATCTGAACAATTACGAAGAAAAGGTGCAAAAGGTCAAGATGAATTTGTATAGCCTTTATGATGAGTATGTCAGGAATGGTGCTCATTCCAATGTGAGTAATTCACAACAAGTACAAGATTCATCTTTATTTGGAGGAGGAAAGGGAAACATGTCAACAACATTTAATTTGTACGAAGTAAGTTGATTTTATAAATTTTGTAGAACTATTTTCATTGTTATTCTTACATTATAATATATTATATTAATTTGGCTATTTATTTTGTAGGAATTTGAAGAATTTGAGAGCACAACAACTACAAATATTGGAAAATCTGAGCTTGATATTTATTTAGAGGAGCCAAGGGTTCCATCATCAGGTGGTTTTGATATCTTAGCTTATTGGAAGGAAAGAAGTTCGTAGATGTAGTGATCTTGCAAGGATGGCTTGTGATGTATTAAGTATTCCAATAACCACTGTGGCATCAGAATCCGCGTTTAGCATTGGCTCTCGAGTTTTAAACAAGTATAGAAGTTCTTTGCGAAATGAAACAGTTCAAGCTCTTTTGTCCACACGCAGTTGGTTACATGGTTTTTTAGCTAAATTATTTTTAAGCTTTATCATTTTTTAAGATTTTAAATTCAATAATTACTTTTAATGAGACTTTATAATATGGTCAAATTTTTATTATAGATTATGATAATGAAAATAATGATGATGAACAAGAGGCCATCAATTTAGAAGCTGTAAAGCTATCCAAAGGAGGCTTAAATGTCATTATTGAGGACAAAGAATAAAGACTTAAGACACATGGTAAAAAATTACTTATTATTTTCTATTTCAATTGAACTGTCAATTGTAATACCTAAAAGGAATGATTTCAAAGTAACATAATAGTACTTTTATTTGCCTATTTTGCAGGTGTTTTGATTTGCTGGCATATTGGAGTTTATGCTTTTTTTTTTTCTATTTATTTCTATTTGGAGGACTTTGGATTGACTTTGATTTTTACATAGATTAGTTATTATTAAGATGTTAGAAGATCCTTGGAACCGTTTGCTTTACTTGCACTTAATATTATTTTATTTTGGCATAAGCTACTTACAGCTACAGTGTTATAGGACATGTTCTCGTATTGCTTTTTGTCTTCTTTTAACTACGTGTTTATGTTTATATGGCTTGCAACTTTTATAAATTCATGCGTTAAATATATTATATACATTGCTACACTTTTTCACTATAGCTTTTATAAAATGATAGATAAAATTAGAACGCAATATATAGCACTTATCATATTGAAAATGAAAACAATTGCAACGGTATCACATTTAAAAGAAAGGCAATAAAAGAAAAGAAAAATAGTGGGCTGGCCCGCAAAGCCAGCAGCCCGCATAGGGCCGGGCTTTTGCTTCAATTTAGAAGACCGAATTAAAACCGGGCCTTTTTGGCCCATCCCGTTGTAGCCCGTAGCCCGTAATGGGCCAGCCCGCAATAGGCTGGGTAGCCCATTTTGCCAGCTCTAGGCCATTCGAGCATGTTCTTCATCATTTTCATCATTTATCAAGGCACAAGATGAAGGTCGTGACATGCATGGATTGGCTAGTGTAACGGTCTAGTCCCGCCTCCAAACGGTTGACGAGTTGACAATCTGTAAAAGCTAAAGAACTCTTCTATGGTAATTTCAATCATAGTGGTAGAGTTTGAGGATAGGATAAAGTAAGACATGGTTAGATGATGGTAATGATGATGATGAAATTATGAAAATATTAGTTATTATTTATAAGGACGTGCATGATGTTTAATTAAAAAACGAAGAGGTGTCATTCTTATCTTTGGAAGTTAATTGGTGGGGAAATCAACGAAGATCATCCTTTCGCAATGTCTTTCGAGGTATGGAGCAATTAAGATGAACGAGAATTTTCTATGTATGATAGTTGAATATATTGATCAATGTATTATGAGCAATGTACTAATCTCTTTTTATTTGATTTTTTATTTTTTATTTATTTCTTTTAATGTGTTTACAATTTTGTAATCTATTCAAATGAATTCAATTAAGTCAATGCGGACCACCATTCAATTATTTTCTCAATACATATACTAATTGATTATTTAGAAAGATTAAATATATAAATTCAATTAAATAATTCACTCTATAGAAAACTAGAAAAAAGAAATGGAAAACTTAAATTATGAGGTGTTGTGGTGTAGTTGGTTATCATGTCAGTCTAACACACTTAAATTATGAGATTGACCAAATGTATTCTTTACTTAAATATTTTTATTTAAATATATATAATATTGAAAGTCAATTTACTTAATATTATCTATCATCATTTTTCTTTTAATAATTTGTTTCCTTGTAAAATTTCTATTTATGCATTTAACAATAAAATTAATCACATCAAATAATAAAAGTAATAATAAAAAGGCTAAAGTACCCATGTGGTGTCTTATTTTATTTTATAGTTTTAGTTCAGTATTTAAGTTTAAAAAGTTTTACTTTAACCCCTAAAATTGTCTTTGTTATAACAAATTATTCATTTTGTCAACTTATTACAAAGCTGACGTGACAAATGTCAATCTTATATAACGATCTCTTTCAGTTTGTCACGTGTTACCAATGTAGAACATTTAAACTTAGGAGACCAAACTAAAATAAAAAAAATAAAAAATAAGATGTGAGACTATGAGTATTATTTTAATCTAACAATAACAACAACAACAACAAGAATAATTGTTATAAAGCCCATTTGTTACAAATTTTAAAAAAATATTTTGATATAAAATAATCTAGTGATTTCATTAAAGAAATAATTTATTAGGGATCAAATGCAAAATCTTAAAATTTTTCAATACCAAAAAAAAGTTTAAGCCTATTTTTTAAAAAAGAAGCTAATTTATATTTGTTTCAATGATAAAAAATACTTTTTTTTAGAAAAAAAGCAACTAATATTTATGAGAAGCTATAAAAATAGTTTGATTTTAATCAGAAATATATATATATATATATATATATATATATATATATATATATATATTTGGTTGACAGGCTGTGTTTGGTTTATGTCATCTTGGTCAATTTGGCTGGCTTGAAATGTCAAAAAAAAAAAATGTAAAAATGGTTAAATTATACTTTTAGCAATGCTTGTTGTTAGATATGGGTTGGCATATTTGTTTTCATGTTGGATATATATTAAATCCAAAAGCATGTCTAGGAATAATGTAAATTGGGAAAAATGGAGCATGGTAGAAAAAGGTAAATACGAGTATAATGGCAAGTGCGAGTACTATTTTTATATGCTCAAGAGAAGGAATGTGGAGGAGCACAATTAAATGGTTTGAGTTGTTTGGTATGTGAAATGGATTAAGGAATTTTGTAGAAATTTCAAGCAAAAAGGGTGTTGTGGTGATTATAAGGAGAATTGCATGAATTGTCTTATCATGTAAAACACTCTTTATTTTTAGGTGCATTTTTATTGTTCCGTATGGTATGCAATGCTGAAAGTGTGGGAGGTGCATGCCAATTTTGTGATACACATGTTTTTTGGAATCAGTTGTTTTTACTTAGGGACCACAAGTGCAGATAAGATTATGTTTTTTGGGATCAGGAGTGGGATAACTGGTTGGTTTTGAGTGTGTAGAGGTACTAGTGGATGTGATATTTTGTTTGCATATGGGTTGGGTTGAGACAAGCTGTGACGTGCAAGATTTCAGTGGGAATGTCAAATTTTAATGATCCAAATGGAGTCTTGTAACCTTAAAACATGCTAGTTATGTTGTGGACTAGGGGATAAGTGGTGAAAGGATGGGTTGTATAGGTGATGCAGAAAGAAATGCCAGTGTTAGAGGAATTTAAGTGTCTGAGTATATTGTTGGCTATGAAATTGCACACGGGGAATTGATATTGATGGGCAGTAAGGGAGCATGTTAATTTTTGGTGCATAACACTGGCAATGTGGTGGAAGCATAAGCATGTATCATTTGGTGCCAAACATGGATTGTGAGTGGCAGGTCATAGGCCAAGAGGCCAAATTTTTCTTTCATAGTAAAGATATTTAATCTTTGGTAGATGAAGGCATGTACCTTGTTGAATCACAAGTTAAACTCTTGTTTCTCGTGGCTCCTAATATGCATCTTGTTATTGGACTTCGTGTCTTTGAGCTACCAAAATCACTTGTGCAATTTTTTTGCCATCCAACTTTTTCTAATATTGATTTACAAGTATTTATGTCTTAGTTAATTTATGCTTTTGCATAATTTTATCTTTCTATGATAAAAGTATGCTTTGTTTAGTTGCTACCATTAGGGTTAACATTGTGGTTATTATATAATTTATATTGCTACCACAATGATCACATAATTTACGATATTTAGGAACTCAAAAATTAAAGAACTATATACATATAGATAGTCACTATCTTCGGAAGGTGATCCTTGAGATTGAGCTTTGAAGTTAACACTTATAATTTTTTAAATTGCCTATTCCCCCAACATAAATCTTGTTTATTGCACAACAAATGTTTGCAATTATAAAATGAAGTTTAATTGAATCTTTTTTTTTTTAATTAGCATATGAATTTTCAAATGCATTGATTTATGCATGTCACTTTTATTACGAGATTCAGTGAATTTTGAAACATATTAATGTGTATCTGGTAAAATTTGTTACTTTATTTGTAAAGAAGATTTCCTAGATTTTTAAGAAACGAAAAAAATTATTCAAATGAGTATGAAAGATACATAAGCTCAGGGGTAGAACCACGTTGGAGGTTACAGGGGCGGTCGCCCCCCCTCAGTGAACATAATTTCTTTTATTATCATATGTTTGCCTCCCTCCTCTCGTTTACGTTGATAAATGAATGATAACCAGTTTTATTTACCTTTACGTTCTTACCAAAACTTATTGTCAGTAATTACTTTTTGCTTTCGAATATTGTGTTAATGAATTTTACTTTATTTTATTTTATAGATATTATTTATAACAATAATTTTATACATTAGGTAAATGAATTATATGTTAATTGTTATAATTACTTTTAATTTCCTATATTAATTTTAACTATAATTATTTCATTTTATATTAATTGCTTTTAATATACATTAATTCCTATATAAATTATTTTATTTTTTCTAATATTAATTAAAGCAACTCTAAGACCAACATTATGTTGGTCCAAATGACATTGGGTCTAAATTTTTTAAGCAAGGTCTTGTTTTTTTTTTTTATATATATATTTATATATAAGAAAAAGTCAATCAAAACATAGTTGGAAAGGGAGATCCTAATCAATTAAATTTCTCGACAAAATTAATCTTTGGCAGAAATTGCTTTTAATTACGTTAATTTTTTGGGACAATTTTAATTATGTTAATTGCTTTCAAATATGCTTTTGCATTTTATATTATGTTTTTAAATTATTTTTTTGTTAAATTTTAAATTTCTTTTGCACATAAAAAAAATTCTTTTAATTTATTAGATAAAATAATTTCAATAAGAAATTTTTTTTTTAGTTATAGATCATGGTTGTTTGAGTATTAAATTTTGCCTCCCTAACAATTTTTCCTAGTTTCATCCCTGCATAAGCTTAACTAATACAATGTTAATTCATAGCATTGAATTGCCAACCAGATTTGATGATAAAATGAGTGTCGTAAACCATGACTAAGACCTACATAGAATCCAGCTAGGATACTATTAAAATCAAAATTATAAAATTACAAAATCGTGGCCTTTTTTCATTGTTATATTCTGATTCTGTTTTGTTGGGTCACATATCGTGGGCTTTTTTTTTTTTTTAATAAAATTCATTTTTTCCTTTCAAAAAAAATAAAATCAAATCAAAATTACAAAATTGACCAAGTTACAATATGTCAATAAAATATTTCTTTTTAAAATCTTTCCTCTTAAGAAATTATGGTATTGAGCTTGATCATTAGGACGTAGAACTACAAAGAAACCAAGTCAGTCATCCATAAAACAAGACAAAACCTTGTCAAACCAAGGACTTGAAGAAAATAAAAGACTGACTCCTCCAACTACAAAAAACAGAAGACACAAAAGATCCCTTGCTAATTTGTATAAACTCCTCCAAACTAAATTTAGTTGGGTCTTATAATTAATAAGTTAAAGTTAAATGAATATTTAAACCAAAGAGAAGATGGGGAATGATAGTGTATTTTATTTATTATGATATGGGGAATAATAGATTATAAAATTAGTATTTTCATTAATCTCTCTCTCTCTCTCTCTCTCTCTCTCTCTCTCTCTCTCTCAAAATAAAGAGTCATTAGTTCTATTTATAACAAACTCATTGACATCCAAGTGTACTTCCATGATTCCAAGGCTCCCTAATTTCTAAGTTTCCAAATTCCTAACAAATTTCACTCATATCTTTAAACTTAAATATGTTTTCGACATTGAAAATGTAATAATTTTTTAAACTAGGCTTCATTTAAATTTTATTCATTATTTATTCCTTAAAAAATTATCAAACCTTGCACTTTTAGTACCAACTAAAAGTACATCGTTGTGTAATTTTTAAAAATTAAAAATGAATGAAAATTAAAGAGGAATAAAAGAAACACAAATAAAAATAAAGATATATTTAAACTTATTTAAATTTAAATTTTTTAAGTATCTAGGGATTTTCTTGCTAGTTTTTTTTTTCTTTTCTTTTTTTTGAAAAGCCATAGGAAAAACGTTTTATTCAATGTCACCAAGGCAGACATAAGACGTACCAGTTTGGTTTATAACAATATAGAAGGACATCAACTTATGTAACAGCCACAGAACCAACATCAATATATATTTGTAACAATAGAAGTGCATGCTAAGGATAACATAATTTAGACTTGTTTCTTAATGTTACTCGAGACAAAATCTCACTACATTGCTACTGCTGGTTCAATTTTCCTACATATTCAATGTTTTTCTTCAAGCTTTAGCTCAAAAGCATGTAAGCAATTCCATAATTTAATTTCATGTGTAAGTAAAATTAATATCGACCGATCTTCGTTTTAAATGTTTTAAATCAGGTAGGATATGTTTGTGTAAGTGGATGTAAGTTGTTTCGTATCCAATAAAACTAAGGTACAAAACACATATAAACATACATATAATAAAAACCAGTAAAAATCATGAGTAATCAACAAAATTCAAGTTAACCAAAATAACTATTTCAAACCAACAAAATTCCAAACATTACGCTCAATGAGTTTAAAAGTTCACGTTTTAATATATAAATAATACAAAATATATAGAACAAACAATTGTTCAAAATATTCTCTCAAAACCTGCTATGTTCGACACAAACCCCTTATTAGTCTAGCCCTTGAAACTCAAAGCCCGATCAAGATTGACAACAAAACCTTAAAATTTGTTGTTAATTGAAGCAACCGAACGCAATTGAGGAAATTGTTCATCATAAAATGGCCTTGCTAAAGTTAGTGAAGGTGCTCGAGAAGTCATTGGGGATTTTCCCTTTGGTGATTTGTTACCTTTGCGAAGATATTTTCTAGCCCAAGCATGCTTCCCATTGATGGACGGTTTCACTTTATTTGTGCTCTCAAGGAGATGATCAATCATGTGGGTGGCATCAGCGCGAATCACAACGCGAGCAAACAATGGTTGCTCAGGTGGAAATATATCTTGCATATACAATGCTTCAATGATATCCCCATAGCTTCTATTTGATAGAGAAAAAAGAAGAAGAAGAAGAAGAAGAAGAAGAAGAAGAAGAAGAAGAAGAAGAAGAAGAAAAATGAGAGAAAAAAATAACGATATGATATAGGATGAACAAAATTTGAACAAAAATTCATAATGAAGTTGTAATGAAAGATAATCATTATGTTACATGCATTTTTTTTATGGGAGACCTATATCCATTATGTGGCATAGGAGTTACATCTAGTATAAAATTTAATAGTATACAACTTCTACAAATAACTCATAATCTCTTCCGAGACGAGACTTTTTATCATGACTTCTGCTCATTGCCTTGATCCAATATTGTAAAGTAAAACTATTTATGTATACTATCAATTATTTTCATTAGTACAAAGAACTCTTCAATGTGTTAGTCAAGTTAGCATGTAAATCTTATTATGTTAATTCCAAATATTGATTGGCACTTTAATGTAGTATGTTATTGCTAATAATATTTTAATGGTTAGAATACATAACAATCTTCAAGTGTATCCTGTAAGCAAAATTGAATAGTAGAATTTTCCAAATCGCATAGTCAAAACAATATATGTATACTATCATAATGTTATTAGGGTTTGATCAATCAAACATCAACTTTCTCATTAAACAAATAAAACTCAAGTTTGTTATTGTATATATTAAAAGAGGAGTGTATTTATATGAATTAGTTACCACACAAATCAATAAGAAAGAAACGTGTTTGTATTTCATTAAACAAAGGCTAAATAAAAGATTGTAAAGATCACCATTTTGAAGGAAATTATGAGAGAGCTTGTGTTAACGTTTTCAAGCATTTTCCATATGAAAATCAGCAAAGTACTAGTCATTGTTTGGGTTTAATAAGATGACACATAGGAACCCTTTTCATGTGAATTAACCTAACCAACAACAGAGGGCAAAGTAACAACAAAACATAGCAAAAAAATGCGTGGTAACACATGTATCAATTCAATGTTCAAATCGAGGAAAACCACATTGAATTAACTCTAAAAATCATCAATCTAAGCAGATAGATATATTGCTTTGAGAGTAAATAAAAAATTTATATCTAGAGAAGAAATCTCAAACTTCAGCCTCAGTGCCCTTTGGAGAATGTCATAAAGATTGTCCTATCGTCAACCGGTACCTCCTTTTTCTCATCACTAGTACTAGCAGTAATACTAGTTTGATTCAACTTGATCAAGACCTCATCAAAATGTGGATTAAACATTTTTTGGTTTGAAACATCGTGAGTCTCTAGAGGAGGATTGGTATTGGTCTCCCAATAGCTTGAACTCCACTCCATTTTGGTGTTGGTACTGCAACCTGTTGGGGTACAATAGGAACACTAGGAAGTGGAGTATAATATACCACTTGTTTTGCGTAAGGACCAGTTCCATGAAGATTTGCAATTTGTTTCTTTGTAGCCTTCATATTTTGCACACCTTGCACCATGTCTCTGAAAGCATTTAGACAAACTTTTTTGAGTAACCATGTGATTTTTTCTTTGACAATAACACGGATATCATAAAAGAATTTAAGGGATGCAGCGTTGTTTTGCATAACACTTTTGATCAAAGGCAAGCTCTGGTTGTTAACAACATCATCGAAAGGGAATTGGGAACACTCAATGCAATTCAAGACCAAGATGACCTCACATGCAAGGCTATCAAGCATGGTGGCAGGCCATTCAAGCATGTGCTTCAACATTTTCATGTCCTTGCAATGTTTATCAAGCCACAAGATGAAGGCCATGATATGCATGGATTGGGTTGTGTCATGATCTAGTTCCACCACTAAGCGGGTGAAGAGTTGGCGGTCAATGTTGTAAAAGCATAAGAACTCTTCTATGGTAATAGTCACAGTGGTGCTTGAGTCTAAGGATGGAATGAAGGAAGACATGTTGATGGCAACGATATTGATGAAATTATAAAAATGATTAGTTATTATTTATAAGGATGTGTATGCTGTTTAATTAAAAATATGAAGAGGTGCCATTTATGTCTTTGGAAGGCAATTGGAGGGAAATTAACCAAGTTCATTGTTTTGCAATGTCTTTTGATATATGGAGCAATTGAGATGAATGGAAATTTTCTATGTACGGTAGTTCACCATATTGAGAGTGCATTACGAGCAATGTATTAATATTTTTTTATTCATTTTTTATTAACAATAATAAAAAAACATAAAAAAGCAACTGATATTTATAAGAAGCTATACAAAAATGAGTTTTTTTTTTAACAGAAAAAACATAATTTTATTAACAGGCCATGGAGTGTGACCCAGCAGCCAAGATCTTAATACAAAATGTCAAGACATAACAAAGGCCTTAACCCTGTATATCCTGTAATCAAACCACCGCACATGATCTCAGAACATTAGACAGAATCCAAAAGACATTGCATTGGACATGTACACCAATTTGCAAAAGAAAGACCACTAGAGCATGGACCCTTGTATATCAGCCAAGTCCAATAAATTCTTTGAATATGAGAAATAACACTGTGAACATCAGAAGCAATTTCTTTGAAAATAGAATTATTCCTCTGTAGCCATATACACCAGCATGTAGCATGCCAAATCATGTATCTAATTTTTCGCATCTTCTTCCCCCAAAACAAATAACCATGTTGAATATAATGTTGCTGCACCTGATTGTGTTGAACCATATACATAAATGTTTTTTATTTTAATTAGAGTTTATATTATTTTTGGTTTTAGAAACTTAAACAAACACATAATTTTTTTAAAATTAAAGTGATTAATTTAAAAAATAATAATTTTTTAGTATAAAATTTTGTAATAATTAGGCTATAGTAATAATGATATTAAGAATAGAAACATATATATATATATATATATATGTGTGTGTGTGTGTGTGTGTGTGTGTGTGTGTGTGTGTGTGATGATATATGAATTGATTTTAAAAAAATACTTATTCTACTCTTTATTATTATTATTATTATTAGATAAATAGATAGATAGAACAAATACCTAATAATTAAGGAAATGAGTTGAAATATTGATGGGTTAAAAATTAAACCAACAACTTTTTCATCTAAAGTATTCCTAGACGATTCAACTTAAATTAGTCAAATAGCCAATATGATCTTCAAAAATCAGTTGTTTTAGATCAAAACATAATTGTACTTTTATCCTCAACTTTTTACTTCCCTTCCACCACATACACTGTTAGAATAAAATAAAAGTCATCATCCCCTACAAAACCCAAAGCCCTTCCATAACAAATTATTACAGCAGTACCATATACCCTTGTTTCCTAAATTAAAGCATAAATGCCACACCTCCCTAATTTCCACTCCCAACAATTTCCACACTTTTGTCACCTTATAGAACACACAACTTTGCTCTATGCTAATAAAAGACACTGAACTGTGTGTTTACTGTCTCAATGTGCCCAAAACAAAACTTCTCCCAATAGTATTGAAATGAATTGTTCTATTTATGAAGACATCTACAGAGCTTATAGACAGACCAAAGGATTCATAAACATTTAAGGAATGAAAAAGAATAGCCCTTCAACTTGTTAATCTTCCAACACCAAGATCTAAATTTTATGAGGTCAAACACATGCTCATAGTTGGGTTGTTTACTCTTAAAAACATTGGAATTTCTATGTAACCAAAGGGACCAAATAGAGGCAAATCACACAAAAAGCCACGCTGTTGTTCCTTTTCCTCCGAGCCACTAGCAATTGTGTTGTAAAAAGTGGCTTCCAGGTTCCTTTGGCAGTACCATAGTTACTCCAATCCATTGATAACATAATTTCCATACCTTTACTGAAAAATCACATGAAAACGGGATATGCATTGTTGTATAAACTACTTTGCGGCAAAAAGAGCATGTGATATCTAACCGCTGTTGTGTGATAATGTTCCTCCTTTGCAAATTTTCTTTTGTTTGTAGCCTATTCAATGCCATTCTCCATGCAAACACTGAAATATTTTATGAGACATGTACCTTCCATATACCTTGTGAAAAAGTATTTATCCTTTGATGTTGCCTTCTCTTGCAATAACACATACGTTGATTTTGTTGAATAGATCCTTGTAGCTTCACCTTTCCAAACCTGCTTGTCAACCTGTCCTTGTATCAATTGCATGTTATTTATTTCTTGCAAAAAGCATCCATATTAGGTTTTTCTCACTCGAACCAATCCCTCCGCCATGCAAACATCCAATCCCACATCCTCCCAACACTCCCCACACACTAGTCTTGTTCTAAATTCTGAAATATCATATCATATTTTTCTCTCAAAATTACATCTCCAACCCACTTATCCTCTGAAAACTTAACCCTCATCCCATCCCTAATTTTCCAGTCTATGTTTGCCATAAACCAATCTATATTCCTTTTGAGCATACTTTCCATAAATCACTCCACCACACTGAACCCCTCCTAACCAACCTCATTTCCCAAAACTGTAATTGCCCCCGTATTTTGACTTTAATATCCTACACAAAAGACTATTTCTTTCATGTAGCATCCTCCATCTCCATTTCCTTAACAACACCATATTGAACAATTGTACATCCTTAATTCCAAGCCCCCAGCTTCTTTTGGACAACATACCTTCTCTCACTTAACTCATACTAACTTCCTCCCATCATCCATACCACTCTAAAGAATGTTTCTCTGAATTTATGTTTTTAACAACGAAAGAAGGTGGTTTAAAAAAGATAAGAAGAATAGGGGAAGAAAGTATAGTATAAAGTTAAGAAGACATACTCGCCTCCCAAACAATAGGTGTTTTTGTTTCCAAATAGATAATTTGCTTCTCAACATTTGAATGATGGGATTCCAAGTTGGTTCCCTTCTTGGATTTGGCCCCACCAGAATCCTTAAAAAAGTAAAAGGAAGGGACATTTTTCTACATTTAGTAATGTAGCAAATCTGTCTATTTTATCTTCCCTCACCAGTAACCCACCCAAGTGTTGAAGCAGAACCCTTTCTGAGCCAAAATGTTTTAATGACAACAAATTTTTAAGAAGCAAATTCTAAGTCCTTTAGACTTGTGCTATTAATGGTTTGCCTTGAGTTCCTTTAGTGGATAGAACTTAATCAAGAAGCATGGAGTAAGGTGTAAAGCATTGGCCTATAGTGAAGGTATCCCAAATTTGAAGACCGCCAAACTTCATAAGCACAAAACCAGAAATAGAAGGGCAATTGTGAGTTCTATGTCAAAATGCAGTTGCATATGACTAGAAGCATGATGTTAGAGGTAATTTAAGTCAAGGGGTAGATTTCAAAAGCTACGCATAACTTAAGAATTATTAGAAGATGCATTGCAAAAGTGAACAGTGCAGACAGACGTGTCTACGCAGTTCAAGAGCATGCACCAGAAGCTATGCATCTTGTTATTGGACTTTGTGTCTTTATGCTCCCAAAATCACTTTTGCAAATTTTTTGCCTTCCAAAATTTTTTAATATTGATTTAGAAGTATATATGTCTTAGTTAATTTATGCTTTTGCATAATTTTATCTTTCTATGATTAAAGTATTCTTTGTTTAGTTGCAACCATTAGGGTTAACATTGTGCTTATTGTATTGTTATCACAATGATCAGATAATTTACGATAATTAGGAACTCAAGAAATTAAAGAACCATACATATAGATCATCACTATCTTCGGAAGGTAATCTCTGAGATTGAGCTTTGAAGTTAATACTTATAATTTTATAAATTGCATATTCCCTCAACATGAATCTCTTTTATTGTGCAAGAAATTTTGCAATTATAAAATGAAGTTTAAATGAATCTTTTTTTTTAATTAGCTTATGAATTTTCAAAAGCATTAATCTATGCATGTCACTTTTATTAGGAGATTTAGTGAATTTTGAAACATATTAATGTGTATCTGGTAAAATGTGTTACTTTATTTGTAAAGAATATTTATTAGATTTTTAATAAACAAAAAAAAAGTATTCACATGAGTATGAAGGATAGATAAGCTTAACCTAAAACAATGTTAATTCATAGCATTGATGCATACTGCCAACCAGATTTGATGATAAAATGAGTGTCGTAAACCATGACTAAGACAAGATCTATATAGAATCCAGCTAGGATACTAATAAAATCAAAATTATAAAATTACAAAATCGTGGCCTTTTTTCATTGTTATATTCTGATTCTCTTTTGTTGGGTCACATATCGTGGGCTTTTTTTTTTTAATAAAATTCAGTTCTGCCTTTCAAAGAAATAAAATAAAATCAAAATTACAAAATTGACCAAGTTACAATATGTCAATAAAATATATAAAAAGATTTCATTATAAACTCTTTCCTCTTATGAAATTATGGTGTTGAGCTTGATCATTAGGAGGAAGAACTGCAAAGAAACCAAGTCAGTCATCCATAAAACAAGACCAAACCTTGTCAAACCAAGTACTAGAAGAAAATATAAGATTGACTCCTCCAACTACAAAAAAAACAAAAGACACAAAAGATCCCTTGCTAATTTGTAATAACTCCTCTGAACTAAATTTAGGCGGGTCTAATAATTAATAAGTTAAAGCTAAATGAATATTTAGACCAAAGAGAAGATGGTGAATAATAGCGTATTTCATTTATTATGATATGGTGAATAATAGATTATAAAAATAATATTTTCATACATTTTTCTCTCTCTCTCTCTCTCTCAAAATAATTAGTTATTAGTCTATTTATAACAAACTCATTGACATCCAAGTGTACTTCCAAGATTCCAAGGATCCCTAATTTCTAAGTTTCCAAATTCCTAACAGATTTCTCTCATCTTTAAACTTAAATATGTTTTCGTCTTTAATATAATAATTTTTTAAGCTAGTCTTCATTTAAATTTTATTCATTCTGTATTCCTTAAAAAATTATCAAACCTTGCACTTTTAGTACAAACTAAAAGTACATCGATGTGTAATTTTTAAAAATTAAAATGAATGAAAAATAAAGAGGTATAAAAGAAAAACAAATAAGAAATAAAGATATATTTAAACTTATTTAAATTTAAATTTTTTTAAGTAACTAGGGATTTTCTTGCTAGTTTTTTTTCTTTTCTTTTTTTTGAAAAGCCATAGGAAAAACGTTTTATTCAATGTCACCAAGGCAGACATAAGAAGTACCAGTTTGGTTGATAACAATATAGAAGGACATCAACTTATGCAACAGCCACCGAACCAACATCAATATATTTTTGTAACAATAGAAGTGCAAGCTAAGGATAACATAATTTAGACTTGTTTTTTAATGTTACTCGAGACAAAATCTCACTACATTGCTACTGCTGGTTCAATTTTCCTACATATTCAATGTTTTTCTTCAAGCTTTAGCTCAAAAGCAAGTAAGCAATTCCATAATTTAATTTCATGTGTAAGTAAAATTAATATTGATCCATCTTCGTTTTAAATGTTTTAAATCATGTAGGATATGTTTGTGTAAGTGGATGTAAGTTGCTTTGTATCCAATAAGACTAAGGTACAAAACACATATAAACATGCATATATTAAAAACCAGTAAAAATCATGAGTAATCAACAAAATTCAAGTTAACCAAAATAACTATTTCAATCCAACAAATTCCAAACATTACGCTCAATGACTTTAAAAGTTCATGTAATTTAATATATAAATAATACAAAATATATAAAACAAACAATTGTTCAAAATGTTCTCTCAAAACCTGCTATGCTCGACATAAACCCCTTATTAGTCTAGCCTTTGAAACTCAAAGCTCGATCAAGATTGACAACAAAACCTTAAAATCTTTTGTTAATTGAAGCAACCGAATGCAATTGAGGAAATTGTTCATCATAAAATGGCCTTGCTAAAGTTGGTGAAGGTGCTAGAGAAGTCATTGGGGATTTTCCCTTTGGTGATTTGTTACCTTTGCGGAGATATTTTCTAGCCCAAGCATGCTTCCCATTGATGGACAATTTCACTTTATTTGTGTTCTCAAGGAGATGATCAATCATATGGGCGGCCTCAGCGCGAATCACAATGCAAGCAAACAATGGTTGCTCAAGTGGAAACATATCTTGCATATACAATGCTTCAATGATATCCCCATACCTTTTGTTTGATAGAAAAAGAACAAGAAGAAGAAGAAGAAGAAGAAAATTAGAAATGAAAAAAAAAACGAGAGAAAAAAATATCCATATGATATAGGATGAACAAAATTTGAACAAAAATTGATAATGAAGTTTTAATGAAAGATAATCATTGTTACATGCATTTTTTTTATGGGAGACCTATATCCATTATGCGGCATAGGAGTTACATCTCGTATAAAATTTAATAGTATACAACTTCTACAAATAACTCATAATGATGCATGTCTTCCAAGACGAGACTTTTTATCATGACTTCTGCTCATTGCCTTGATCCAATATTGCAAAGTAAAACTATATATGTATACTATCATATATGTATACTATCAATTTATTTCATTAGTACAAAGAACTATTCTTGTGTTAGTTAAGTTAGCATGTAAACCTTATTGTGTCAAATCCAAATATTGATTGGCCCTTTAATGTAGTATACAACTGCTAATCATATTTTAATGGTTAGAATACATAACAATATTCAAGTGTATCTTGTAAGCAAAATTGAATAGCAGAATTTTCCAAAGCGCATAGTCAAAACAATATTTGTATACCATCATAATGTTATTAGGGTTTGATCAATCAAACATCAACTTTTTCTCATTAATCAAATAAAACTCAAGTTTGTTACTGTATATTAAAAAAGGAGTGTATTTATTATGAATTAGTTACCACACAAATCAATAAGAAATAAATGTGTTTGTATTTCAATAAACAAAGGCTAAATAAAAAAACTGTAAAAGATCACCATTTTGAAGGAAATTATGAGTGAGCTTGTATTAACGTTTTCAAGCATTTTCCATATGAAAATCAGCAAAGTACTAGTCATTGTTTGGGTTTAATAAGATGACACATAGGAACCTTTTTCATGTGAATTAACCTAACCAACAACATAGGGCAAAGTAACATCAAAACATAGTAAAAAACGTGTGGTAACACATGTATCAATTCAATGTTCAAATCGAGGAAAACCAAATTGAATTAACTCTAAAAATCATCAATCTAAGCAGATAGATATATTGCTTTGAGAGTAAATAAAAAATGTGTACCTAGAGAAGAAATCTCAAACTTCAGCCTCCGAAATAGGGTACTCTTTGGAGAATGTCATAAAGATTGTCCTATTGTCAACCGGTACCTCCTTTTTCTCATCACCAGTACTAGCAGTGATACTAGTTTGATTCAGCTTGATCAAGACCTCGTCGAAATGTGGATTAAACTTTTTTTGATTTGAAACATCGTAAGTCTCTAGAGGAGGATTGGTATTGGTCTCCCAATAGCTTGAACTCCCTTCACTCCATTGTGGTGTTGGTATTGCAACCTGTTGGGGTACAATAGGAACACTAGGAAGTGGAGTATAATATACCACTTGTTTTACATAAGGACCAGTTCCATGAAGATTTGCAATTTGTTTCTTTGTAGCCTTCATATTTTGCACACCTTGCACCATGTCTATGAAAGCATTTAGAGAAACTTTTTGGAGAAACCATGTGATTTTTTCTTTGACAATCACACGGTTATCATAAAAGAATTTAAGGGATGCAGCGTTGTTTTACACAACACTTTTGATCAAAGGCAAGCTCTGATTGCTAACAACATCATCAAAAGGGAATTGGGAACACTCAATGCAATTCAAGACCAAGATGACCTCATATGCAAGGCTATCAAGCATGGTGGTAGGCCATTCAAGCATGTGCTTCAACATTTTTATGTCCTTGCAATGCTTATCAAGCCATAAGATGAAGGCCATGATATGCATGGATTGGGTTGTGTCATGGTCTAGTTCCACCACCAAACGGGTGAAGAGTTGGCGATCAATGTTGTAAAAGCTTAAGAACTCTTCTCTGGTAATAGTCACAGTGGTGCTTGAATCTGAGGATGGAATGAAGGAAGACATGTTGATGGCAACGATATTGATGAAATTATGAAAATGATTAGTTATTATTTATAAGAATGTGTATGCTGTTTAATTAAAAATATGAAGAGGTGCCATTTATGTCTTTGGAAGGCAATTGGAGGGAAATTAACCAAGTTCATTGTTTTGCAATGTCTTTTGATATATGGAGCAATTGAGATGAATGGAAATTTTCTATGTACGGTAGGTCACCATATTGAGAGTGCATTACGAGCAATGTATTAATATTTTTTTATTCATTTTTTATTTTTATTTATTTCTTTTAATGTGTTTACAATTATGTAATCTATTCAAATAATGATTTATGTAATTTCTTGATGTAGACCAAAATGTTGCATAAGTCAAGATGCGTCATGAATTCAATTAAGTCAATGCAGACCACATTCAATTATTTCCTAAATACATATACTAGTTGATTTACTTAGAAAGATTAAATATACAAATTCAATTAAGTCAATGTGGGCCACATTCAATTTTTGTTAGTTTGACAAAATTACATTTATAGAACTTACTGATTGTCTTCCCTTGTATTTCTTATAATTTATATTTTGTATTAAAAAGCAAAACATATATTAATCATTAATTTAGATAAATTAGATTTACCCAATGTAATTTTTTCTTAAATATTTTTATTTATATAAATAGATTATGGAAAGTCAAATTCCTTAATATTATATATTACCATTTTCATTTAAAATTTTGTTTCCTTCTAAAAATTCCATTTATTCATTCAATGTTAATATTAATTGCATCTAACAATAAAAGTAATTATAATAAGGCTAAAATACCCTTGTGGTCTCTCATTTTATTTTATAGTTTTAGTTCAGTGTTTTAAGTTTAAAAAAGTTTTATGTTAATTCGTTAAAGTTGTTAGATAGATGAGGTTACAAATATCAATCTTATGTAACTATCTCTTACAATTTGTTACATACGTTTCAGTTAAGCAAATTTAGCTTAGACAATTGATGCAAGGATCAAGTTGATTTAATAGAGATATACTTTAAAGTACAGAAGTAAAACCTTTAAACTTAGGAGACCAAAGTAAATTTTTTTTTTTTTTAAAAAAAATGAAGCAGCAGAACCATTAAAAATTATGATTTTAAATAATCTAGTGAATACATTTTTTTTAAAAAAAAGAAGCTAATTTATATTAGTTTAAAATAATAAAAAAACTCTTTTTTAAAAAACAAAAAGCAACTGATATTTATTAGAAGCTATACAGAAATGTTTTTTTATTTTAATCAGAGTTTATATTATTTTTGGTTTTTAAAACTTAAACAAACACATAAATTTTTTTATATTAAAGTGATTTACTTTTATAAAAAAATATTTTTTTAGTATAAAATTTTGGTATGTTTTTAAAAATAGTGATTAATTCTGAGCAACTGTATGTTTTTTCAATTTTAATATATTTCGGTTTGGTGCTAACCTACTTAGGATCATAGGTGTTATTGGGATGTTTTGCATATTGGCCTTTTGATAGTATAAAATTTTGTAATAAACTGGTTACAGCAATAACAATATTAAGAACAGAAACATATATATATGTGTAATGATATATGAATTGATTTAAAAAAATACTTATTCTACTATTTATTATTATTATTATTATTATTATTATTATTATTATTATTATTATTATTATTATTATCAGATAAATAGATAGATAGAACAAATACTTAATAATTAAGGAAATGAGTTGAAATATTGATGGGTTAAAAATTAAACCAACAACTTTTTCATCTAAAGTATCCTAGGCGATTCAACTTGAATTAGTCAAATAGCCAATATGATCTTCAAAAATCGGGTGTTTTAGATCAAAACATATTTGTACTTTTTATCATCAACTTTTTACTTCCCTTCTACCACTTACCCTATTAGAATAAAATAAAAGTCATCATCCCCTACAAAACCCAAAGCCCCTCCATAACAGATTATTACAGTACCATATACCCTTGTTTCCAAAATTAAAGCATAAATGTCACACCTCCCTAATTTCCACTCCCAACAATTTCCACACTTATGTCACCTTATAGAAACACGCAACTTTGCTCTATGCTAATAAAAGACACTGAACTATGTGTTTACTGTCTCAATGTGCCCAAAACAAAACTTCTCCCAATAGTATTGAAATGAATTGTTCTATGAACACATCTAGAGAGCTTTTAGACAGACCAAAGGATTCATATCCATTTAAGGAATGAAAAAGAATAGTCCTATCTTTCTATGATAAAAGTATGTTTTGTATAGTTGCAACCATTAGGGTTAACACTGGTTATTGTATTGTTATCACAATGATCACATAATTTACGATAATTAGGAACTCAAGAAATTAAAGAACCATACATATAGATAGTCACTATCTTCGGAAGGTAATCTCTGAGATTGAGCTTTGAAGTTAACACTTATAATTTTATAAATTGCCTATTCCCTCAACATGATTCTTGTTTATTGCACAAGAAATGTTTGCAATTACAAAATGAAGTTTAAATGAATATTTTTTTTTAATTAGCTTATGAATTTTCAAATGCATTAATTTATGCATGCCACTTTTATTAGGAGATTCAGTGAATTTTGAAACATATTAATGTGTATCTGGTAAAATGTGTTACTTTATTTCTAAAGAATATTTCCAAGTTTTTTAATAAACGAAAAAAATTATTCAAATGAGTATGAAAGATACATAAGCTTAACCTAATACAATGTTAATTCATAGCATTGAGCTGCCAACCAGATTTGATCATAAAATGTGTCGTAAACCATGACTAAGACACGACCTATAAAGAATCCAGCTAGGATACTAATAAAATCAAAATTATAAAATTACAAAATCGTTGCCTTTTTTCATTGTATATTCTGATTCTGTTTTGTTGGGTCACATATTGTGGGCTTTTTTTTATAACAAAATTCAGTCTGCCTTTCAAAAAAAAAATCAAATCAAATCAAATCAAAATTACAAAATCGACCAAGTTACAATATGTCAATAAAATATAAAAAAAAATTTCTTTATAAAGTCTTTACTCTTAAGAAATTATGGTGTTGAGATTGGTCATTAGGAGGTAGGACTACAAAGAAACCAAGTTAGTCATCCATAAAACAAGACCAAACCTTGTCAAACCAAGGATCAGAAGAAAATAAAAGACTGTCTCCTCCAACTACAGAAAACAAAAGACACATAACATCCCTTGCTAATAATTAATAATTTAAAGCTAAATGAATATCTAGACCAAAGAGAAGATGGTGAATAATAGAGTATTTCATTTATTATGATATGGTGAATAATAGAGTATAAATTAAGATTTTCTTTCATTTTTCTCTCCCGAAAAAAAAATAGTCACTAGTTCTATTTATAACAAACTCATTGACATCCAAGTGTACTTCCATGATTCCAAGGTTCTCTTATTTCTAAGTTTCCAAAATCCTAACTGATTTCTCTCATATCTTTAAACTTAAATATGTTTTTGTCATTGAAAATATAATAAAATTTTAAAACTAGTCTTCATTTAGATTTTGTTCATTCTTTATTCCTTTAAAATCATCAAACCTTGCACTTTTAGTCCCAACTAAAAGTACATCGTTGTGTAATTTTAAAAATTAAAATGAATGAAAATTAAAGAGGACTAAAAGAAAAAAAAAAGCAATTAATAAAGATATATTTAAACTTATTTACATTAAATTTTTTAAGTAGCCAGGGATTTTCTTGCTAGGTTTTTTTGGTGAATTATTTACTACATGTTTTATATGAATATCGTGCTTGGACAACAGCTATTCTTGTGTATGAACCTACATGTTAAAATTTTGTAGTACTTTACCTATACTTTTAGTCTTGTAAAGACATTGTTGTGGTTCTATGACAATTGGTTCCACCCTAATTGCTCGTATAGATAATTAATATGAATAATCCAAGATGATGAATGGAGATGGTAGTTTGATTTAAAAACCAATTTTGAGAATTAGAAAGTGTGATTATGTATATGGCACCATAACACCCACAGTTTTACTTATTTGAAGTATTTTTCTATTTATCCAATATTTTTATAAAATGTAACGGAGAAGAATCTCAAATTCTAAATGCACAATTGTGTTTAGAATACTAAGGAACGTTCGGTTTAGATTTTTAATACTTTATCCAAACCAAGACACTAAAAATGATAAAATAACCAATTTGTCCTTAGAAAGCTGTGTAATAGGATAAAATAGTAACAAAAAAAAAAGCTAGAGAAGTTTAAAAATTATTTTCATGTCATAAATGTTCTTAGAATAATTAATAATAATTTTTTAAATTTTCTAGAAATTAATCGAGACAGCTTTTTTAAAATGACGAAAATGCTCGTAGGACACTATAGGGAACCAATCAGAGGGTTTTAAGGAAAAAAATATTTTGAAAATTTTGAATGAGTCTATTTTAACCATAAATATTTTATTTGAGAAAAAAACATTCAAAAATCCCAAAAATTTCAATTATTTAGCAAAAACTTTATTTATTAGCTAATTAATTAGCATTTTTAGTAAAATAATTACTATAATTATCATATAATGAGAAAATTTTGAAAGTAATTTTGGAGACTCACAAAGGGATGGCAAAGTGTACCCGGATCCTATGGCTACCCACAAAAATATCCGCAAGCGGATCAGGTAAATACCCGCTTATTGGGGCTGGGGCTAGGGACGGGTATTTACCCGCAATTTTTGGCGGGGATGGGTGCAGGTACGGGTACTATAGTACCCGCCCCGCCCCGCACCTATCATATATATATTAATTAATATAATTAAAATATCTTAAGTAAATAATTATGTTATATATTTTTTTTTTCTGTTAAAAAATAATTTTATATTTTCCATAAATTATAATTATCTTTATCATGTTGTTTATTTATGACTTAAGTTTGGACGAATTAAAGTTATGTTTGCTTGTTTTTAATATTATGTGTGGATGCTTTTAATGTTTTGTTTGGATTATTTAAGCTTGAATTTCAATTTACTTGTAGTAACTTTTTAATTAACATGTAGTCAATTTTTTACTATAATTTTTTTAATTAACATGCAGTCAATTTTAAACATGTAGAAAATTTTTAAAAAAATTTAACATATTAATTACATTTTTTACTATATGTATAAAAATCTTAAATGATAAATAAAAGATGAAAATTGTAAATATTAAATAAAATAAGGATCTATTAAATACCTTTAAAATAAGATATACTATTTAACTTGTCTTCATTTAATAAATAATTAGTGTTTTAGCCCGTGCATTTCACTAGCTTATTTATATAGTCAATATAAAGAAATTTAAAAAAAGAGATAATCTATCCCTAAGAAATTAGCGACTATAAATTTTTTTAAAAACATAAGGGAGGATGGATAAGCTATACAAAATATAAAGGAAGAAGAAGATAAGGGGGGAGTTGTCAAATATATATATATATATATATATATATATATATATATATATATATATATAATTTTTTTAATATCAATAAATCTTTTAACAATTGTGAATATTATAAAGTATCTATCAATGATATTATAACTTTTTCTACAAATTTTAATATCAATAACAACTAATTTTTAATATCTTGTAATTAAGTATATTATTCTAAAAAGTAAAATGAAGTTTTAAATTACTTTAATATTAACTTTAAAAAGTAAATTAAAATAAGGATTTGAAATTAATGATGAAATAGAGAAATTTTCGGAGTTAAAAAATAATTATAAAAACTGATAAAAGAAATATTTAAAAAAAATATAGCATTAGATAAAGAAGTAAACAGAGGTAGTTACAAAAATATTAGAGGAAGATGTGAGTGTGAGTAGTTACAAAACATATATATGCATGTTAGGAGAGTGAATAACACCACTTCATGAGAGGAGACTATTCAAATGAGAGTGAATGTGAGGGAGAGTGGGGAGACTGGAGCAATGAGAGTACAAGTAGAATTTATACGCTTATATATGTAAGGAGATATTTTTTATTGATTTATTAACTTCATACATAAGTAAAGTGCGGGTAGCGGGTGCGGGTATGGGTATATAGGTACCCAGCGAGTACGGGAATGAGATTAAAGTTGCTACCCACATGGGGCCAGGTACGGATTTTTTTTTAAACGCGGGTATGGGGACGGGTACTATAGGACCCTACCCAGACCTACCCATTTATTAGCTAATTAATTAGCATTTTTAGTAAAAATAATTACTATAATTATTATATAATGAGAAAATTTTGAAAGTAATTTTGGAGACTCTCAAGAATATGGTCTAGGATGTGGTGTAATTAGTTTGGCCCAAACTCACTCTAAAAGCCCAATCCAGTTTTCTTATAATAAATCAATTTTTTACCAAAAAAAATTGTCTTATAATAAATCATTAAAAAATTATTTTTGCCACCTAATAATTATGAAAAATAAAAATATTTTTGTTTGTGTACTGCTTGGTTTTTAGGCCAATCTTTAAGAGAACATGGGGAAATAAGCTTCTAAACTATTATTTTAATATTTTCAAGTACAAAAACTAAACTAAAACATAAATAGTTTCAGCCTATAAATAGGACTTTTCAACCACTCCCATTTCTCACATTCCTCTCCCCCTACTATGCTGAAGTGCTGGCAAAAATTCTCTCCTCCATTAGCCAACCTCTTACAAATTCTTTTCTCACTTAAACCACCATAAAAAAAATGCTATTATATAAAAATAATTATACTTTGGCACTTAAACCTCATTTCCCAGCTCACAAGCTTCACCAAATCACATCAACTAAGTCATTAATTAAGGTAAAGAGAGAGAGGGGTTAAGCCTTTTTTTTTCATATCTTAATGGGTTTATGTTGATAGATTATCCCCTAATTCTTCTTATTTTATGTTAATTTATGCTTAAATTTACTTACTTTTATTCGCATTAAAATTTTTCCTTGCTAATTATTCTATTATCTTGTTTATTTACTTAATGTTTGGTTTTGTTTAAATTTTGTCATCTAACTTTATTTATGCTTGTCTAATTAAATTTATGCTTAAAATAAGTTTATGTTGATTTTATATGTTGCTTTAATTAACTTATTTGCTTGTTATTTACCTTTAAGTCTTATCATTTATTTCATGACCATATTATATTGATTTAAATTTTATTTTGCTAGATTTATGTTGCTATTTATTATTTAAGCTTAAATTTTAATTTTTCATTGCTTATTAATTAAATGATAATAATATGAAAGAATGGTTAATGGGCTAACATGCAATTACAAAAATTTCTTGGCTATTGTTATATTCACTCCCCTTTTATGCAAAATACATTTCCATTCTTTTTTTCTAAAATTAAATTACTTAAATAACATTTCCCCTTCAAATCTTCTTCTCTCCCTCGTGTTTCCCCTTTTCAGCACAATGACACACTTCCTTTTTTCATAGCAACAACACATTCTCTTCTCTTTCATCAGACTCCCTCATCTCTTTCACTCCTTTCATCCCTTCGATCTCTTGCTCTGGTCTTCCTTTGTCCCTCACTTGCTTAGTCTCTTGCTTTAGCGTTAGGATTTTTCATCCACCAAACTCTGAGTTGCTGCAGTGGCGCGCCTCTTAGAGTCGTTCAGATTGAAGGACCAATATCAATTATATGCTTTCTCCACTTCAATTGCTTCACTATTGTACAATTTTTCCTTTATACGATTCTTTTAATGGTTCTGGTGTTCTGTTTGAATTTTGTTTAGATGTTTTTTTAAACATTCCAAAAAGTACTTTCCAGAACACAATTTTATTTTTTTAACATTCCAGAATACAAAATAGTATTCTAGAAACAGAATGTTAAAATAAAATTGTATTCAGGAAAGTACTTTCCAGAATGTTAAAATCAAAACATTGTTATGAAAAGTACATTCCAGAATAATGATTTTGTATAAATGTTATGTGTAACATCCCAAAATATATATATATTATAGAAAAATATTTGACAAGAATATAAAACATATATGTAGATTAGATAATATAAGATATTAGTTTTATCTTATATTTAAATTTAAACATATTAGTTTTACCTTATATTTATATGTAAGATAAGATAAGATAATTATATGTAAGATAAAAATAAGATAAGATAAGATGCAGCCAAATAATTAGATAATTATTTGGTTAGGAATTAGTTATTACTAGTATAAATAAAGATTAGAAGAATAAGGGGATGTCAAAAAGAGAGAGAGAGAAACAGAGAGACAAGTAAAAGGTGAGACCAAGACAATGAAGAAGTGAAAGCACATAGGGAGGGAACGTGTTGTGACTATAGGATACGCTGTGGGAATGTCTAGAGGCTTAGGGAGATGTTCAAGAGGTGAGTAAAACATATTTCAAAACTTCCATGGTATATTTCTTGAAAGATATGATTTTCCTTGGGGTCTTGATGATCGGAGGAATTTCTTATTAGTAGAATTCTAGATTTTATAGTCAGATTATATGTGATTGCTCTTGAGTACTGAATATAATTTCTAAATGAATGACATTATTTTATACTGAGTACTGTGACAATTTTAATCCTCAGATAGTTTGTTAAATTCTATGGCTGAATTTTAGTTATTCTTCGTGCACAAATTGAATATGCTGGATTGAAATTGATTGGCAAGTGGTTTCCTAGTTATACACGTGGTTAGCAATTACAAGAAAAGAATTTGGGACAGTAGTTTATCTTGATTTTGGCAAAAAGGGCTTCACCATCATGTACATATGAATTAATGGGAGTTACGCATAGGTTCAGGAGTAACTCATTTACGGGTTGTGTTGTTGTTGTCGTCATCATCATCGTTATCATCATCATCATTGTCATCGTCATAATCATCATTATTGCCATCGTCATCGTCATCATCGTCGTCATCATTGTCATCATCGTCATCGTCGTCATCATCATCATCATCATCATCATCATCAAATTGTGATAGATTCTTGGTATGATTTAATTAATCTGAATATATTTGATATCATATATTCGGTATATGTGATTGTTTGATAGTATAAGATTGAGCTAGTACTCCCCATGATTGAGATTGAGGTAACTTCTTCGAGAAAAAACTATATCTCCACATGAGATTGAGGTAACTTTTTCGAGGACGAAGTATATCTCCACATGAGATTGAGCTGGTGCTCCATATGATTTGCTTTAAGCCCACAAGAGATTGAGATAACCTCTTCGAGGAAGAAGTATATCTCCATATGATATTAGGATGCTATGGGATTTGATTTGATTGGTTTAGTATTGTGTAGATTGATTGTGATATTATCAACTGATTAATTATTGCTATGTGAAAGGCGTGTGTGATGACTTTAGAATATCTTAATATGAGTTATTATTTTCATATATTTATTGTATCATTACAGTTGTTTTAGAAAAATGCGGGTACCATGGTTGATTTTTCCGATTACCGCTCCGGCTGAGAACAAACACTAGTTGCGAAATATTTTTAACTATATGTTTTATTCACTGGGATTTTATATCTCATTAGTTAGTGTTGTTTTCAGAGCACAAGGATGAAATCATTGAGATTGAGGAGGCTTGAAGAGTTATTATCCCATTTATATAGTTTGATTTTAGGTTGGTTAGGATTTATTAGAATAAAGGACCGCTTATGGCTGAATAAATTTTATTTTTTATTTTATTTTATTTTATTTGGGGTCGTTAGTAGTCGCCTGAGTATTTGGATTTCATAATACAATTTATACGCAAATGAATTATATTAGATATTTTAATATGACTGAGGTGTTGTTTCAGACCTCTTTGGTTTTTGAAATTTAATCTTTAGCAAATTTTATATACAAATTATTATTGTAACGTAGGACGTTACATTATGGGTATAAAGAATATATATGATTAAAAAAATTTAATGGGAGTATACTTAGCAGAAATGGGGAGTGAATATAGCAAAAGCCGAATTTCTTCTTAGTTGCTAATTAATGGCTCAGCCATTAATGTTATTGGACGAAAAATAAATTTTTTATCACAAGACTAATTCATGCTTAATTATTTAATCAATTTGTTATTTCACTTTTATCTTACTATTTATTTTTATTATTATAATTTATTGTTTAATACTTTGTTATATTTAAACTTTGTCATTTAAATTCTTGTTAAGCATTTTTTTTATTAAATTATGTTTAGAATAGAACCTTATATTAATTTATGTTGTTCTAAAGCAATTAATTTAGTTGTCCGAAAAAAAAAAAATTGGATGATGATGGTTAAGCCAACATGCATATGGGCTTCCGGCCCACTCAATTAAAAAAGGATATGGAGAAATTTTTTTAGCTTACTTTTTTGCTAAGTATACCCCCCATTGAATTTTTTTATTTATTAAATGTTACACCCCTTGTTACGATTATCATGGACAATTTATCTTAAAACACCTTAAAATTTGAATTACTCGCTATAATTTTAGAACCTTTTAAATATTGTTATAAATTTTTTAATATAAACTTACTTTTCCTTGCTTACTATCTCTTTGACTTAACTAATTAGTTTGCATTTACTTGAATAAAAAAAAAAGTTTGCATTTACTTGATTTAATGATATAAACTAAAATTCAATTAATTTTTTTTTTCAATTTTTTTACATGGTATTTAAAATTTTAAAAAGTTAAAAAAATTGTAGATAAATAATTATTATTTTTCTTATTTTTACATGTTTAAATTGTATATAAAAATTGATCAATAAAAAAAATAAACTTATTGACTTATTTAGATTTGAAATTGAGATAATTTTATATAGCATCATCGTTTTTATTAAAATATGTAATTTCAATATAATTTAAAATATTTTACTTAAGTTTTATTTTATTATATTAGTTTTTCATATTTTTGAAATAAAAACCAAAATAACCCCTTCATCGCGGTTGTACGTTTGTATGTCACATTAGAAATAAGAGTAGGGTAAAAATAAAATGATTATAGTAGTCGTCTACATTTTAGTACTTTTAATTTAAATGCTCTAATATGATATTTGGCTATAGCCAAACAAAAAAAGAGAGTTATAACTCAACAATATCTTATGTCTGTAGCATACACTTTAAAAACTTTTTGATAGATATATCAAGTATACACACTAATAATATTATAGTGAAATGATAAAAGTTGAAAAACATAAACAACAACACAAGTAGTCTATTCTAACTAATTATATCGTCTATTGGTAATATTCCTCTTTTATGATATTATAAAATAAATATATTACTTATTTTTATATCATCTATCCAAATTTCATTTTCAAACAAATAATTTTTATTTACAATAAACATATTCTCTACATATAATTTTTTAATATGTTTTTTTTATTTACATTGCATGAGTTATTGATTTATCACTGTCAAGTAAATCAAATTATTTTTTCACCAACATCATAAATAAGATATTTTCTAAAAACTCGGGTTGACCCAATCCAAGTCGAAGGTTACTGTGTGTAAGCCTCCTAGGTCTTGCACGGTGCGTAAGGAAATATGGAGCATTAGATGTTTTTTGTGAAAATCGAGCGGATACCATTTCAATAAATACACTGGGTGCAAGGATACTAGATAATGACCCTGATTTTTATAAATAAAAAAGTAAAAAATCACACGGGCCTAGTTTACAGCTCCTTGGTTCTGACTTTTGTGGGTGAGTTACATGCCTATCTCTAGCCACTATATTTCAATTGATATATAAATATATTTTTCAAAATCAACTTTTTAATGAACTTTTATTTTTAAATCAATTTTTTTTCTTTTTTAAAAGAAAGTATAATTTAATTAAATAAACTTATACTGTTTAAAATTCATTTTTATATTTAAATAATTTGTTAAAAATATTGTTTTAAAACAAAAACAAAAATATTTTTCTTTTGTAATTTTCATTTTTTGATGAATTTTTTTAGTGGCCAAATTTTTAATTAAAAATAAGAGTAAATTACATGGACACCCCCTGAGGTTTGCTTTTATTACACCTGGCACCCCTCCATTTTTGAACCCTACAAAAAACCCCCTAATTTTTGGACTTTTGTTACACCGACCCCCCTCACAGTCATAAACTGTAACGACCCATCTTCGTTACATATTTGTTATACTAAAACATTCTGTTAAATATTATTATATGAAATTACGTAGAAATTTTTCACATTTAACACATATTATATGTACCTACTTTACTACATATAATATACATCATCACACCATAAAAGTATTAAGTCTAGCTTTACAAAACTTAAATATATATATGTACATACAATACCAAAAAGAGTCCTCTTATAAAGGACATTCACAACAATCTAAGTATTTATACATATGTCCTAAGCTGGTCCCCATACTATGTACATATATACTATAACATATCCAAAAAGAGGGATCTCATCCCATCTTCAATATCTACATCCGCTTCAGTCATGAGCGGCCTAAGAACCTGCAACATCATCACGCTCTGCTCCCGTGCCAACCACACGATCATTGCAGTAAAACAACACAAACACAAAATGCAAGGGTAAGCTTATTTACAAAAGAATGATAGAATTTGATCAAAGGAAAATTTAGAATAAATCAACAATAATAATTCAGATAACATCACACATCAATACATACATCAATTTTATATACAATTTCATTATGCAATGTCATGCTGACTCGACTCCATGGAGATTTCTACAACTTTTGGGCGGTCCCCCTAGGCCCCATCCCCTACCATAGTCTCACTTTTGACCATTCAGGGAGTCCCTTGAGCTACCATGTGGAGGAAGTGTGGATTTAATCGAATATAGACAAGTGTTGGTATTGGTTTACCTCTGTCAGGTTTGCAAAACCTTCCATCTATAGGAATTCGCCCACTTGTCTATTCTATAGGCCCACCTTTGGCCACCACGAAAACCTCCGGCACTAGGTTGAGAGCCTACCTAGCACCCTCAACTTACGTGCCTACCCATATGCAATGTAATGTTACAAGCCAAACAACTTTGATTGCCACAAGTTCCCTCTATGTTATAAATTCACAATTTTTCTCAAATTCTGCTTATGAACCCATCTAGCAATTCAATAGGCTCAAGTAAGGTATTCTCACACTTTGAATAATTACTCACAACACAACACTTAAAAATGTGAATTTCCTAACATAGCTCTAGAACTAAAGTTGTGGCCTATCCAACATCATCATTCAACATTAATAACTCTAATAATTATATCACATTAACAAAATTGACCAAATGAGGTCGATTTCTCTTTGACAGTACTGAATGTGACTTTCCAGTGAACATGGTTCAAAGAAAGTAAGTTTTCTAACACTTCCAAAACTTGTTTTGAGCTGAAATTTTTTACAGGATAAAGATAACACATTTCTCTTTCAAAATTGATATCCCATGTCCTCAAATTCGTTCCCAATTGTTCCCAGTAAAATTTCTCTAACAGCCTAAATTTCAGACTCCAAACAGAGCTCCAAACCCTTGCCCTGTTCCTTTTCAAAAATTTAATTTAGGAATTGGACATGATAATTTTTGTAAATTACACATTTAAAAACCTTGTTTTGTCTAGTTTTTAATAGCACAAAAACGAAAACAAAACATTAAGTGTACAATTAGGAATTTAAGAAAAACCGAGACATGTTCCAGGGGAACTCGAAAAACAGAACAGCCACTTTGTGGGTCACAGATGAACCCTGAGATGAGGTTTTCTCTTCAAGATGTCAAAATAAAAGTTTCTCCATTTCGAGTCTATTTGCATTCAAAACAAATTTCATGAAAAACCAACGGTTAGATCTTCCAAAAATCACAAAATCGTGGGGACTGTCCAGAGCTGGACGAACCAAACAGCCACTGCCACTTTTATTTTTGGGTAAATCTCACATTGAAAACCTTGTCAAACAATTTTAATAAAATTTGGGCATGGTCTCCTTTGTTTTAGGAGCCTTTCCAAGTAATTTAGATAGTCAAAAACAAAAAAAAATAATCAGTTCATATACACTCACACAGCTACTGCCTGGAAATCAACTACCCATTTTACATCAATTTCAAACTCAATCAAGCAACTCAACATAAACAACAATAGGGGCAGTCATGCTATATGTGGTTGAGCCCCCTAACTCTCAACCACATTTGAACTGAAAATATAATTTCACAAGCAAGCTTCCCTTACCTAAAATTTTGACTGAAAACCTTGAAGAAATTAGGGAGGAGACTTGGTGATTCAAGGAGGATCTCTACCCAACTTTGGCTATGGAATCAACTAGAGAACACCTAATTCAATTCCAAAATAAGCTTCAATCAAATTTTCATCCACCAACAAAAGTTTTACATGAGACCCATTTCATTTCTTGGTAGGAGAAGAAAATGAATTGAAGAGATCAAAGGAGAAGAGAAGAGGTGCTTACCAACTAGAAATCAATCAAAGGAAACTCTAGACAAGGAGAAAAGTCCTTCAATGATGTAGGAATTCAAACTTCCATTAAAGGGAAAGAGAGGTTTCGGAAGAGGAAGGAGGAAGAATTGGAGAAAAGGGAAGAATGAAAGTTCACGGCTGAAATTGGTTTTAATTTACAAAAATTACTTTTGGCACCTATCTCCCTCTAAGGACACCCCCCCTTTCTCTTATTTTTTTTTTTTTTTTACAACTTACAGAACTTACGTAAAAGTCTCAAAAATCTCGTAATAACCCTATGACACATAACAAAACATAGAACTTAAGTTAATTATTCTATTAATCAATGTAATTTAAATTTAATTTACTCTTGCATTATTAATCACACACTTAATCATACAATTAGGAAAATCACAACATTACAATTCTCCCCAACAAGAAAATTTTCGTCCTCGAAAATTCGCTTACCTGAGAAGAGATAAGGGTATTGTTCGCGCATTTTATCTTCAAGTTCCCATGTAGCATCGCCTATGGTATCACTCCATATTACTTTGACCAAACTAATTGCTTTGCCCCTAAGCTGCTTAGTCCTTTGGTCCTCAATCCTTACTGGATGAGTCTCATAAGTCAAATCTTCTCGCACTTGTATCATATCTGGCTCAATGATGTGAGTAGGATCAGGAACATACTTCCTCAATTGAGACACATGAAATACATTGTGTAAGTTGGCTAGAAAAGGTGGTAAAGCTATTTCATAAGCCACTGAACCTATACGTTTAAGGATTTGATAAGGTCCAATGAACTTAGGAGTAAGCTTCTTCGACTTGATTGCCCGTCCTACACCCGTAGTTGGTGTAACCTTTAGAAAAACATGATCACCTGCTTCAAACTCAAGTGGTCTTCTACGTTTATCTGCATAAGATTTTTGTCTACTTTGCGAAGCTTTCATCCTTTCTTGAATCAACTTAATCTTTTATGTAGTCTGTTGTAACATCTCTGGCCCTACTACCATATTCACTCCATCTTGGTACCAACAAAGAGGTGTTCTACACCTTCTACCATACAAAGCTTCAAATGGTGCCATACCAATACTAGCATGAAAACTGTTGTTGTAGGTGAATTCCACCAAAGGCAAAACTTCATCCCAACTTCCAAGATGATCCAAAACACATGCCCGCAACAAATCTTCTAATGACTGGATTGTCCTCTCAGATTGTCCATCTGTCTGTGGATGATAAGCAGAACTAAGTCTCAACTTAGTTCCTAAGGCTTCTTGCAAACTTTGCCAAAACCTTGAAGTAAATCTTGGATCTCTATCAGAAATGATACTAGATGGCACTCCATGCAATCTTACTATCTCTCTGATATACAATTGAGTGAACTTCTCCAAAGAATACTTCATGTTAACAGGTAAGAAATGAGCACACTTTGTTAATCTGTCAACTATCACCCATATGGCATCACAACCTCTAGTTGTCCTAGGCAAACTGGATACAAAATCCATGGTAATACTGTCCCATTTCCACTCTGGAATCTCCATTGCTTGCAACAAACCACCGGGCCTCTGATGTTCTACTTTAGCCTTCTGACAAGTTAAACATGCTGCCACATATTGTACCACATCTCTCTTCATACCGGACCACCAAAACATCTTCTTCAAATCTTGATACATCTTAGTCATACCAGGATGTAGACTAAGTTTACTTTTATGGCCTTCATCTAAAATAAGTCTTTTCAACTCAACATCTTGTGGCACACAAATTCTATCTTTGAATCTCAAAATGCCATCTTCACCCATACTGAAGTCTATTGCTTTATCCGTACCCAACAACTCCATTGTTCTACACAAGCTAGGATCCAATAACTGTTTCTCCTTAATCATCCCAAGGAAATCATTAGTCACGGTTAACATACCACAAGTAATGTGATCATGAGCCACTTCTACATACAAATTCAAATCTCTAAACTTCTCCACCAACTCTAACTCTTTCACCATCAAAGCGGACATCTGAACAGTCTTTCTACTAAGGGCATCAGCTACAACATTAGCTTTACCTGGATGGTACATCAACTGAAAATCATAATCCTTCAAAAATTCCATCCATCGCCTTTGTCGCATATTGAGCTCCTTTTGATCAAACAAGTATTTTAAACTCTTGTGATCACTAAATACATCAAATTTGGCCCCATAAAGATAATGTCTCCATATCTTCAAGGCAAACACCACAGCTGCTAACTCTAGATCATGAGTGGGATAGTTCCTCTCATGAGTCTTCAACTGTCTTGAGGCATAAGCTACAACTTTCCTTCCTTGCATCAACACACAACCCAATCCTTGATGAGATGCATCACAATAAACCTCAAAAGGTTCACTAGGATCAGGTATCACAAGGATAGGAGAAGAAGTCAACCTTTTCTTCAATTCTAGAAAACTCTGCTCACAAGCTTCAGTCCATGCAAATGGTTGGTCCTTGCGAGTGAGTTGAGTCAATGGTGCTACTATCTTAGAGAATCCTTCAATGAATCTCCGATAGTATCCAGCTAACCCAACAAAACTTCTAATCTCTGTAACCGTCTTAGGACGTTCCCATTGCAAAACTACTTCTACTTTAGATGGATCTACTGCAATCCCTTTAGCTGAGATCACATGACCCAAAAACTTCACTTCTTCAAGCCAAAACTCACACTTAGAGAGCCTTGCATACAATTCCTTTTCTCTCAAAATTTCCAACACAACTCTTAAATGTTCTTCATGCTCTTCACGAGTAAGGGAATAGATTAGAATGTCGTCAATAAACACAACAACAAACTTATCCAAGAAGGGATGAAAGATCCTATTCATATAATCCATGAATATAGCAGGAGCATTCATCACTCCAAAAGGCATGACCACATACTCATAATGTCCATACCGAGTCCGGAAAGCCGTTTTCGATATATCCTCATCTTTCACCCTTATCTGATGATACCCCGACTTCAAATCAATCTTTGAGAAAATCTTTGCTCCACGCAACTGGTCCATCAAATCATCTATCCTTGGCAAAGGATATTTGTTCTTGATAGTGAGCTTATTCAACTGGCGATAATCAACACATAATCTTGAACCACCATCTTTCTTCTTAACCAGTAACACAGGTGCTCCCCAAGGGGAAACACTAGGTCTGATCATTTCCTTCTCCAGCAAATCTTCAATTTGTTTCTTCAATTCAGCTAATTCAGCTGGTGCCATCCTATAAGGAGTTATTGACACTGGCCCCGCACCTGGAACTAGGTCAATGGCAAACTCAACCTCTCTTTGTGGAGGCAAGCCAGGTACTTCTTCAGGAAAGACTTCAGAAAAGTCTCTAACAACGTCTATAGATTTCAAGTCAAGATCACCCTTGACTTCCAAGAAAGAAAAGACCACAAAACATGAGGCTCCTTCCTTCAAAGCAACTTGTGCTTGCTTTGAAGAAATGAAATCAATATCTTCATGATTAGGGAATACAAGAGTCTTTTGAGCACAATCTATAAGAATACGATTGGAAGACAACCAATCCATTCCTAAGATTATGTCCAAATCAGTCAAAGGAAGACAAATCAGATTAACCTTGTAATTACGTCCACTAACTACAATAGGACATCCAACACACACAAAAGAAGCTGCCACAGGAGTGGCTGTAGGAGTAGAGACAAGCAGATCAAACAATAAAGAACATGTAGACAACTTCAATCTTTTCACACAATCATGGGAAATGAAAGAATGTGTAGCTCCAGAATCAAACAAAACAGATAAAGAGTTACCGGCCACTTCACACACACCTTGGACAAGATCATCAGATTTGGAGGCTTCCGCTCCACTCATAGCAAAAACCCTTCCAGCTACCTTAGGCTTCTCAACCTTTGGTACATTTCTTGCTGGTGCAGCTCTAACATTAACCTGACAATCTCTTGCAAGATGACCAGGCTTTTGGCATTTAAAACAAACCATCTCCTTATAAGTACAATGAGTGCTGTAATGTGGACCACCACACCTGAAGCATCTGACGCCTTGAGCTCCTGACTGAGCTACAACTGGACTTCCCCGAGGCTGTTGGGGTCTAAAATAAGGTTTCTTCTGAAAACTCCCCTTCCTACTACCAGAGGATCCATCACCATGAGTCCTGATTACTCTACTACCACCCTCTAGGCGTTCCACTGTCTTCGCCTTCTCTACTAATGCAGGAAACTCCCTAATAGCCATAGGGACAATCATCCGCTTCACCTCTTGCTTTAAGCCTTCTTCAAATTTTCTACACCTCCAAGCTTCAGTAGTAGCTTGAGAATAAAAACGAGCTAAGTGTTCAAACTTAGTCGCATATTCATGAACTGTTAGGTTGCCTTGCTCTAACTTCATGAATTCAGCTTCCTTGGCATATTTAGCACTATCTGGAAAATACCTCTCTAGAAATCTCTCCCTGAAGTTTCCCCAAGTAAGGGGTTCTCCACGTGCTTCCATCATTTGTCGAGTTCCATGCCACCAGAACTCTGCCTCATCAGCTAACATGTATGTGGCATAAGTAACCTTCCTATCTTCAGGACATGCCATGGCCCTAAAGATCTTCTCCAATGCTCTAATCCAGTGGTCAGCTACATCTGGGTTAGAGTTCCCTTTAAACTGGGGAGGATCGTTCTTCCTGAATTCAGCCAGCCCTTGATATTCAGGCGGAATTGTTGCTTGAGCTGCTTGGGCAGCAACTCTAGTAGCTTCCATCTGTGCCAAGGCTGCTTGATGCTGTTGTGCCATAGTAGCACTCTGATGTTGCATCGCAGCTGCCATCACTTCCATGGCATGGGCCATCTGGGCAATATCAGATGGAGGAGGAGGAACAGGAGGTCTAGGTGGTCTCACCATCCTAACAGAAGACCAAACCAAGTTAGAAAATAACATTGGATAAAGCCTTCTACTCATCACATCAATCACACACAGCAAAAACATAACAGACCTATCCCCATAGGTTTGTTCAAAAGATGCGACCAGCTCTGATACCACTATTGTAACGACCCATCTTCGTTACATATTTGTTATACTAAAACATTCTGTTAAATATTATTATATGAAATTACGTAGAAATTTTTCACATTTAACACATATTATATGTACCTACTTTACTACATATAATATACATCATCACACCATAAAAGTATTAAGTCTAGCTTTACAAAACTTAAATATATATATGTACATACAATACCAAAAAGAGTCCTCTTATAAAGGACATTCACAACAATCTAAGTATTTATACATATGTCCTAAGCTGGTCCCCATACTATGTACATATATACTATAACATATCCAAAAAGAGGGATCTCATCCCATCTTCAATATCTACATCCGCTTCAGTCATGAGCGGCCTAAGAACCTGCAACATCATCACGCTCTGCTCCCGTGCCAACCACACGATCATTGCAGTAAAACAACACAAACACAAAATGCAAGGGTAAGCTTATTTACAAAAGAATGATAGAATTTGATCAAAGGAAAATTTAGAATAAATCAACAATAATAATTCAGATAACATCACACATCAATACATACATCAATTTTATATACAATTTCATTATGCAATGTCATGCTGACTCGACTCCATGGAGATTTCTACAACTTTTGGGCGGTCCCCCTAGGCCCCATCCCCTACCATAGTCTCACTTTTGACCATTCAGGGAGTCCCTTGAGCTACCATGTGGAGGAAGTGTGGATTTAATCGAATATAGACAAGTGTTGGTATTGGTTTACCTCTGTCAGGTTTGCAAAACCTTCCATCTATAGGAATTCGCCCACTTGTCTATTCTATAGGCCCACCGTTGGCCACCACGAAAACCTCCGGCACTAGGTTGAGAGCCTACCTAGCACCCTCAACTTACGTGCCTACCCATATGCAATGTAATGTTACAAGCCAAACAACTTTGATTGCCACAAGTTCCCTCTATGTTATAAATTCACAATTTTTCTCAAATTCTGCTTATGAACCCATCTAGCAATTCAATAGGCTCAAGTAAGGTATTCTCACACTTTGAATAATTACTCACAACACAACACTTAAAAATGTGAATTTCCTAACATAGCTCTAGAACTAAAGTTGTGGCCTATCCAACATCATCATTCAACATTAATAACTCTAATAATTATATCACATTAACAAAATTGACCAAATGAGGTCGATTTCTCTTTGACAGTACTGAATGTGACTTTCCAGTGAACATGGTTCAAAGAAAGTAAGTTTTCTAACACTTCCAAAACTTGTTTTGAGCTGAAATTTTTTACAGGATAAAGATAACACATTTCTCTTTCAAAATTGATATCCCATGTCCTCAAATTCGTTCCCAATTGTTCCCAGTAAAATTTCTCTAACAGCCTAAATTTCAGACTCCAAACAGAGCTCCAAACCCTTGCCCTGTTCCTTTTCAAAAATTTAATTTAGGAATTGGACATGATAATTTTTGTAAATTACACATTTAAAAACCTTGTTTTGTCTAGTTTTTAATAGCACAAAAACGAAAACAAAACATTAAGTGTACAATTAGGAATTTAAGAAAAACCGAGACATGTTCCAGGGGAACTCGAAAAACAGAACAGCCACTTTGTGGGTCACAGATGAACCCTGAGATGAGGTTTTCTCTTCAAGATGTCAAAATAAAAGTTTCTCCATTTCGAGTCTATTTGCATTCAAAACAAATTTCATGAAAAACCAACGGTTAGATCTTCCAAAAATCACAAAATCGTGGGGACTGTCCAGAGCTGGACGAACCAAACAGCCACTGCCACTTTTATTTTTGGGTAAATCTCACATTGAAAACCTTGTCAAACAATTTTAATAAAATTTGGGCATGGTCTCCTTTGTTTTAGGAGCCTTTCCAAGTAATTTAGATAGTCAAAAACAAAAAAAAATAATCAGTTCATATACACTCACACAGCTACTGCCTGGAAATCAACTACCCATTTTACATCAATTTCAAACTCAATCAAGCAACTCAACATAAACAACAATAGGGGCAGTCATGCTATATGTGGTTGAGCCCCCTAACTCTCAACCACATTTGAACTGAAAATATAATTTCACAAGCAAGCTTCCCTTACCTAAAATTTTGACTGAAAACCTTGAAGAAATTAGGGAGGAGACTTGGTGATTCAAGGAGGATCTCTACCCAACTTTGGCTATGGAATCAACTAGAGAACACCTAATTCAATTCCAAAATAAGCTTCAATCAAATTTTCATCCACCAACAAAAGTTTTACATGAGACCCATTTCATTTCTTGGTAGGAGAAGAAAATGAATTGAAGAGATCAAAGGAGAAGAGAAGAGGTGCTTACCAACTAGAAATCAATCAAAGGAAACTCTAGACAAGGAGAAAAGTCCTTCAATGATGTAGGAATTCAAACTTCCATTAAAGGGAAAGAGAGGTTTCGGAAGAGGAAGGAGGAAGAATTGGAGAAAAGGGAAGAATGAAAGTTCACGGCTGAAATTGGTTTTAATTTACAAAAATTACTTTTGGCACCTATCTCCCTCTAAGGACACCCCCCCTTTCTCTTATTTTTTTTTTTTTTTTACAACTTACAGAACTTACGTAAAAGTCTCAAAAATCTCGTAATAACCCTATGACACATAACAAAACATAGAACTTAAGTTAATTATTCTATTAATCAATGTAATTTAAATTTAATTTACTCTTGCATTATTAATCACACACTTAATCATACAATTAGGAAAATCACAACATTACATAAACCATTACACTAACCCCCCTCTCAAGTTTAAAAAATATTACACTTATCCCCCCTTAGGGGTGCTCAAAGTAATGTAAAAAATTAGAAGGGTGCTAGGTGTAATAAGAGCAAACCTCAGGGAAGGTCTGTGTAATTTACTCTAAAAATAAAAAAATAATGTAATAATTAACTATATAATGCAAGTAAAAGAGTATGTTAAGGTATAACATGGTAGTAACGAATAGAATAGCGGTGACAAATGACAAGTTGATTGGCATATGCATGTGAGAATGATAAAATAGGTAAAAAGACTTTTAAATTAAAAAAGGTAAAAAAGAATTTGAATTAAATTAGTGAGAATAAAATTGAGAAAACACAAAAAGCCAGTAGGTTAGCTAGAAGTATCAAAATGGGTCTAGTCCGATGGGCTGGCCTTATTAGCTCGACAAATGGGTTAGGTTGAGTTGTGAAAATTCAAGCTCAAGTTCATGTTGGCCAAGCCCAACCTAGCTCGAATTTTTGTTCGCCCAAAGTGGGCTAGGGCATAAATGATAAATTTAATATTACATGCGTTGTTAGTGTTCATTTAAGGTTAATAATATATGCATATTAAGTTTTATTTTTACTTTTACTTGTATCTAGTAGCTGAAAGCTATTATGCTAACTCATTGAATCATAAGTGTTTGATAAAATTATTTGTTGAAGTAGCTGAAAAATATTTTAATGACAGAAATAGGCATATTTATGTTATATTTTCATATAAATTTCAATTTTATTTTATTGATAAAAATATATTTTGGAGTATTTACAATTTTAGTTTTTAATTAATTTTAATTAAACACTTGTAATTTTTTATTTATAGATCAATTATTTTAATTATATTTTTTACATATTGTGTTTTTTACTATTCATCTTATACTATATCTTAAAATATTTTCAATCAAATCTAAAATAACTTTTAAAAAAAAAACATACTGCTAAGTAGACATCACACATTCATTAAGTTAATTAGTGTAATGGTTATAATATCTTGAAGTTTAACATAAAAAATAATAGAAAAATAATTTGAATAGAATAATGGTTAAAATAAATAATTTTATATTAAAATATTAAATTTAATATTCTATTCAAATTATTATTGTTAAATAATCTTTTATTTATGAATAATAAAATATTTTTCATGTACTTCAACAAATAATTTTACCAAACACTTATGATTCAATAAGCTAGCTTAATAGCTTTCAGCTACTAGCTACAAGTAAAAGTAAACATAAAATGTGTCAATTGTAACAATAAAAAAATATTAAAAGTAAAAATAAAACTTAATATGTATACATTATTAACCTTAAAATGAACACTAACCGTGCATGTAATATTAAATTTATCATTTATGATTTTTCAATTATAAAAAATAAATAATAAAAATAAATAAATTGGCCCACGACCCGTCCTAGCCCACTTTGGGCCAACAAAAATTCGAGCTGAGTTGGGCTGGGCCAACATGAACTTGAGCTTGAATTTTCACATCTCAACCCAACACATTTGTCAAGCTAATCAGGCCAGCCCATTGGGCTAGGCCCATTTTGACACTCCTAGCTAAGCTACTCGCTTTTTGTATTTTCTCAATTTTATTCTCACTAATTGAATTCAAATTCCTTTTTACCTTTTTTTTTTCAATTTAAAAATATTTTTACCTATTTTATCTTTCTCACATGCATATGACATTGACAATCAACTTGTCACTTGTCACCGCTACTCTGTTCATTGCTACTGTGTTATCTCTTAACACACTCTTTTACTTGCATTATACAGTTAATTATTACATTATTTTTTATTTTTAATTAAACATTTGGCCACTAAAAAAATGAAAATTACAAAAGAAAAATGTTTTTGTTTTTGTTTTAAAACAATATTATTAACAAATTATTTAAATATAAAAAATTAATTTTAAACAATATGAGTTTATTTAAATAAATTATGCTTTCTCTTAAAAAAGAAAATTTTTGATTTAAAAAAAATATAAGTTCATTAAAAAATTATTTTAAAAAATATATTTATATATCAATTGAAATATAGTGGTTGGAGATAGGCACGTAACTCACCCACAAAAGGCGAAACCTAAGAGCTATAAACCGGGCCCACGTGATTTTTTATTTTTTATAAAAATCAAGGTCATTATCTAGTAGCCTTGCATCCAGTGTATTTATTAAAATGGTATCTCTCGATTTTCACAAAGAATATCTAATGGTCCATATTTCCTTACGCACCCTGCAAGACCTAGGAGACTTACCCACGATAGCCTTGGTCCTAGTCCAAACCATTCTGAGCGAACTATAACTTTTGAACTTGCTAATTTTTAAAAATATGTTTCCTTTATGTCTCGAGCCTCACCCACTGACGCACCAGCTTTTGTGTTTCAGCTCACACATGCACATGCACAGTAACAGCTAGACAGCTTCAGACGCTTTGGTTTCACGCGCAAGACTACTCATGTGTCATTTCTGAAATTAAATGACAAAAACAATAGAATCATACAAGGCAAAAATCGAATGTTGGATACATTACCTCGGGAGAAAGCTCACTTACCACTACACCAAACAAATTTGTTTTTTAATTATGTGACAAATATAATATATATCTATATTGATTTTTTTATTTGTTCATATTAATATATGCAGTTCAACCAGTGACTCATTGGTTGAACCTCTGACCCATTGCCCCAGTACCTTCACCAGATCAATCACTGGTCCGAGTTTTAAAACATTATCTGTATCTACTTGATTGTTTTTGTTAATACGATCAACTTGAATTCAAGAAGCAAAAGATAGAAGAAGAAAAAAATTGAGTGGCAAAAATATTTCTTCACTAAGTGCATGTTTGGATTTGTGTCCAGATCGTATGTAATGGAAAAATTCACGTCAAAGCATGTAACTAATGCAACAGCAACAAGGACTAGCTTCAAGTTGACGCACGTCCATGACTCCTGGAGGTGTGTTCCCAAACATGCTAAAAATGCTAAAGTAAAAATATTATTGATGTTTGAACATGTTGTTAGAACCAATGACTTTGGACGATGTCTAACCCCTCAAATCTCTATGGTTTTGATAACAAATGTACTAAAATTTGATGAGCTAATGGTTTTCATTGAGTATTACAAGACCATTATCATCCAAGACGCTTTTGATATTGAAATCCTTAACCTATATATATTGCTTTGTTTATAGCGTCCAATATTGTATATACACTCTGGTACCTATTTTTATTAAAAGTATAAATAGCATCCAACACGCTATAACTGAACAACATTTAAGTGTTTTGTGAAAACTAGCATCCAAAGTGCTAAGTATCTTTTGAACATCCATATTGGAGATAAAAAGCTTACACAATGTTTTATATCTAAGTTATTATGGTCCAAACATGTACACACGGTACACATGTGAAATGGATCAGAAGGTCACTAGAAGGGGGTGGAATAGTGACACTTAATCAACTATGATTTTTCGGCAAAAAAACACTCAACTTCTGAAGTTCTAAAGATATATCAGAGTACCAACTTCAAGAAGCTTTGTTGAGAGCAAACATTATCCTTTGATAGTACTTTGTATAAAAGATTATTCTATAATAATCATACAAAAATATTTTCGTATATTACTTCAGAAGCTACTCATAAAATGTCAAATTCAAGGTAGGTAGAATCTTTTTCTTTTTTTTTGTCAATTCAAAGCCATGAGTAGGTGTTTGCTTCTGGACATGTAAAATAATTTGAGCAAGATTAAAAGTAGTTATATTAAAGATATAATCATTAAAAATGAAGCTACTCAAGGTAATCATTCAGAAAAGCACAAATCAAAAGCAGTAAGAAGAATAAAGCACATATAAGAATTATACTGGTTCACCCAACTCGGCTACGTCTAGTCCATACACCTTTAGGATTTTCACTAATACAACAACCAATTGTGATATTCTTTCTTTCCTGAAGCCTCCACAGGCTCCTACACTTCAGTATTCTCTAAGCCTCTACAGGCTCCCCTGAGTATTCTTTCGAAAAGCCTCTCCAAGATTTACCCCAGTATTCTCTAAGTCTTTGCAGGCTATCTACCCAAGTATTCTTTCGAAAAGCCTCTCTAAGCTTTGAATCCTCAGTAGCACCTACTACTTGACCAACACAACAACACGTTATGGTTACTATCAACCTTCAGAAGAATTAATTCCCTAATTACTCTTCTGAGGTTTCCTATCATAAACGGGTCCTATTTGGACAGATACCTAATACATCTCATTGGGAAAACTCATCAGTAAGCTCCCCCTGAGAAGATGTTTACAGACTCTCAATGGCTAGATAGATTTGGCTCTACAAATCAAGAGAGTCTAGTCTAGGCTAAGGAAGTCTAGTAACAGAAGCTAATATGGCTTCTGATCTATGTCCTCTCTATACAATTTTCCTTCCTATCAAAGAACTCTAGCTGCACTTCAATGTCCTTATATAGACTTTCTTGAAGATGATCGTTGCACCTTGTCTTGGAGGCCAAGGAAATTCATTACTCCTTGTGTTGAGAGGCTTGAAGGCCAAGGAGATCTGTTGTGAGTTGTCTCCATCACATAGTTGGTTCCTTTTCCTTCCTTAGCTGGAATAGCTTGCACATAGCTTTGAATTTGAATTATATTCGTTGGTGCCTGTTGTTTGCTTAGAACTCATGACTTCTCCTTTTAACAGCTTAGTCTTGAGGCTTGCTACTTGATCTTCAGAAAAGTGAGTCTTCTGCAAAATGGTGTTGATCTTCTTTTGACCATTGTAGATTGTGAAAGACTACTTTTCTTCTTCATGGTTGCCTTGCTAATGTAGGACTTAGCTCTCTCTTCTCTTTCGAATAGATCCGTTGGATCAAGAGAGCTTCATCACTTCTGATGATCCTTCAATCATGTGTAGGTTCTGATGTCTACCCATTAACTTAAACTACCTCCATAATCATGTTTCTAGTCATATATAGCTTCTTATATCTACACTTTGACATAGAACTCATGATTGCCCTTCTGCTTCTGGTTTCTTGCTTCTGAAGTTCGACAAGCTTCAGATTTGAGAAACAAAGGCCGTAGGTAATGCTTCACACCTTTTCTCCATGCTTCTTGATAAGTCTTATTTCTTTGAAATCAATTCAAGGCAAACCATTAGTAGCAAAAGTCTAACGGACTTAAAATATTCTCCTTAAAAGTTTGTTGTAATTAAAACATTCATCTCATAAAGGGTTCTGCTTCAACAACATGTGCACTTCACAAGGATGATTCATGCTCAAAAAGTTTTGTACCTTTATTCCCTTGTCTTTTTTAAATGACTAATCATTTGAATTTCAAAGTGTACACTGAGACAAGAGACAAAAAAAGGAATATTCCTGCAAGAACTGTTTTCATACAATAGTGGAGGTAGACTCAGAAAAGGCCAGTACTATTGTCCCCTTTCTCTCTCCACCCCAAGCTGCCACGTTGCAACGATCCAAGGGTGTGAGGAAACAAATAATGCCCAAAGGCTCTGATCCCCACAACGGATACATTTCCTAAAGCCTATAAATAGAGATGTTTGCACACTATGAAGACTAACAAAGCTATCAAGAAAGAACGAAGTGCTGCAAAAATCTGCTCTGTATTCATACTTTGTTGGATGATCATACACTGAGTGCTCAAGAGTGCTATTCATGTTAGAACCTTTACATTGGACGATGTCCAACCCCTCAAAATCTATGGTTTTGATGATAACAAATGATTTTAAATTTTGTATTAACTCATGAGTTTATTTGAGTATTACAGGAAACACACCGTCCAATATACCTATGGTATTGTAATCTCTATGCTTAACTCTATATAGAAAACTTTCTTAGTGTCCAGATTATATGTGGAACTTGTTTTTTAATGTGACTAACCAATGTCCAATGCACTGTAATCAAATAAGCATCCAAACATATTGTGAAAACCAATATACAATATACTGTGTGCTTTTGAGCGTCTAAAAGGAGCTAATAACTTACACAAATATTTCTATCCAAGTCCGTTAGCGTCCACTCTAGTGTTTGTACACTTGTACATTTCGAGGATGATTCACATTGAAAAGTTTAGTACCTTTATTCCCTCGTCTTTTTGAAATGACTAATGATTTGAAATTCAAAAAGTGTACTGAGACAGGTGACAAAGAAGCATTATCTAAAAAGGAATCTTCTTCATACAAGGTAGTGGAGGCGTGCTCAAAAAGGATAGTACCTTTTGTCCCCTTCTCTCTCCACCCCAAGCTGACACGTGGTAACAATCACATGATTGTGATAGAACGAATATTTTTTAAGGCTCCAATCCCCACAACGGATACATTTCCCTAAAGCCTACAAATAGAAGAGTATGCACACTGAGATAACAACGAAGCTTTCTAATATTTTTACAAGTGGTGAACTCTGCTCAAATTACTGGACGCTCCATACTTGTGCTAAGAGAGAATTTTTCTTTGCTCTGCCAAGCTTTTGTATTCTGTTTCTTATTATAGTATCCTCTCTATGAGAGTTGTATTTGATTTGTATTACATTCAAACTATTGTTTGGAAAGCCAGGAGTGGCTTAGTGATCAAAGAATACTTAAGTGTTTTTAATCTCAGGGGGAGATTAAAAGGTGTGCTAGAAGTGGCCTAGAGAATACTTGTTGTAGCCAGAAGTGGCAGGGTAGAATACTTCTTTTTGTAATCAATTTTGATTAGTGGAACCCTTCAAAGGTTTTGAAGGAGAACTGGACGTAGCTCAAGAGTTTAAGTGAACCAGTATAGAACCAAGTGTTTATACTCTCTCTTTAAAGCTTAACTTGTTTTTCTCTTGTGTTTATTATACACACCTTGAACGCCCAAGTTCTTGGTTTAAATCTGTTTGAGAAAACTGCTTTTATCTGTTGGATGATCTCTGTAAAACTCAATTTCTGTGAAAATGTGATTTTCAATGTTGGACGATATTTCAAGATCTTTGTTTACAAAATCTCTTGTGAAAATTGCCTTGAGAAAATCTCCATTTGTGAAAAAGGTTTAAAAGTTTGTACTAACACACTATTCAACCCCCTTCTAGTGTGTTCCATTTATTTCAATTGCACATATTCATATATTTCAATTACAAAATTGCACATGTTCATAAATTATGAAATTTGATATTTTGCCTTTGCTTTGTATATCTTTATCAATATTTACTAATTTGATTTGATATCTTCTGTTAACACTTAACAACATGTCTATATATATATATATATAACATTAAACTAATAATGCAAGCAAAAAATTGGTGTAGTTAACAATTTAATTAGTAGAAGATTGTTTTAGAATGATTGTTTCTAAATTTTTATTATCATATTATAATGATGGATAATTAACATTGTTGCATATTTTATTACCATAATATGCAGATTGTTGAAAAGTCTGTAGTGAAATTCATATCACACAAGGAAAGATGGATATTTCTAGTTCCGGAAAGAAAGTCAACAGTTCCGTTGAAGGTCAAATGGAAACCCCACCACCAAATATCCACATTGATACTACCAACGTACAAGAGGGAAAAGAGGCTTCTCAGACAAAAGCCAAGAAGCGTAAGACCCAAACCTCTTATGTATGGAATTATTTTGATAAAATTAGTGTTGGCATAGATGGAAAAGAAAAATGTACATGCAAGAGGTGTAAAAAAGAATTAGGTTGTGCACCTAAAAATAGAACTACTCATTTGATTCGTCATAAGGACAGATGTAAGCTTCTTCCTAAATATAATGATGTGGGTGATATGCTTCTTGATGCCGAAGGAAAGTTGAAAAAGAAGAAAATTAACCCTAAGGTTAATCGTGAAATATTAGCTGAAATGATAATTTCACATGATCTACCATTTAATATGGTTATGTGGAGGGTCTTTAGGAAGTACCAAAAGTTTTTGAATGATGATTGCAAGTTCATTACTAGAAACACTGTTAAAGCTTATGTGTTGAAAACTTATGAGGTTGAGAAAGAAAAGTTGAAATCACAATTGGCTCAAATATGTGGGAGAGTTTGTTTGACTTCTGATGTTTGGACTGCATGCACCAATCATGGTTTTATTTCTTTAACTACTCATTATGTTGATGCGAATTGGAAATTAAATAGTAAGATTATAGCATTTGCTCACATGAAACCCCCACATACTGGACAAGAATTAGCATTGAAGGTATTGGAATTTTTAAGGGATTGGGGCATAGAAAGAAAAAAAAATCCCTCACCTAGGATAATGCCTCTTCAAATGACAACATGCAGAACATTTTGAAAGAACATTTAGGATTGTCAAATAGCTTGTTGCTTGATGGAGAGTTCTTTCATATAAGATGTTCTGCTCATATTTTAAACCTCATAGTTCAAGATGGTTTGAAGGTGGCTAGTAATGCATTGCAGAAAATTAGACAAAGTGTGCATTATGTGAGGGCATCAGAAAGTAGAACAATGCAATATTTTCAATGTGTTAAGCAAGTTGGTGGGATTGATACATCAATTGGGTTAAGATAGGATTGTGTCACTAGATGGAACTCCACTTATATAATGCTTGAGAGTGCAATCAAGTACCGTCGTGCCTTTCATAGCTTATCTTTGAGTGATACAAATTATAAATGGTGTCCATCAAGTGATGAGTGGAGAAGAGGGGAAATAATGTGTGAATTCTTGAAGCCGTTTTACAATATTACCAACTTCATATCCGGATCTTCTTACCCTACATCAAATTTGTATTTTGGAGAAATATGGAGGATAGAGTGTCTTTTGAACTCAAACTTAACAAATGAAGATGTCTTGATCCAAAGCATGGCTCACAAGATGAAAGAAAAATTTGACAAGTATTAGAGTGAATATAGTAAAATATTGGCATTTGGGGCTATTCTTGATCCAAAAAAGAAGCTTAATTTCTTGAAATATACATATTCTAAACTTGATCTGAACAATTACGAAGAAAAGGTGCAAAAGGTCAAGATGAGTATGTCAAGAACGGTGCTCATTCCAATGTGAATAATTCACAACAAGTACAAGATTCATCTTTATTTGGAGGAGGAAAGGGAAACATGTCAACAACATTTAATTTGTATGAAGTAAGTTGATTTTATAAATTTTGTAGAACTATTTTCATTGTTATTCTTACATTATAATATATTATATTAAATTGGCTATTTATTTTGTAGGAATTTGAAGAATTTGAGAGCAAAACAACTATAATTACTGGAAAATCTGAGCTTCATATTTATTTAGAGGAGCCAAGGGTTCCATCATCAGGTGGTTTTGATATCTTAGCTTATTGGAAGGAAAGAAGTTCGTAGATGTAGTGATCTTGCAAGGATGGCTTGTGATGTATTAAGTATTCCAATAACCATTGTGGCATCAGAATCCGCTTTTAGCATTGGCTCTCGAGTTTTAAACAAGTATAGAAGTTCTTTGTGAGATGAAACAGTTCAAGCTCTTTTGTGCACACGCAGTTGGTTACATGGTTTTATAGGTAAATTATTTTTAAGCTTTATCATTTTTTAAGATTTTGAATTCAATAATTACTTTTAATGAGACTTTATAATATGGTCAAATTTTTATTATAGATTATGATAATGAAAATAATGATGATGAACAAGAGGCCATCAATTTAGAAGCTGTAAAGCTATCCGAAGGAGGCTTAAATGCCATTATTGAGGACAAAGAATAAAGACTTAAAAGACACAAGGTAAAAAATTACTTATTATTTTCTATTTCAATTGAAATGTCAATTGTAATACCTAAAAGGAATGAATTTAAAGTAACATACTAATACTTTTATTTGCCTATTTTGCAGGTGTTTTGATTTGCTGACATATTGGAGTTTATGCTTTTTTTCCTTCTATTTATTTCTATTTGGAGGACTTTGGATTGACTTTGATTTTTACATGGATTAGTTATTACTATGATGCTAGAAGATCCTGGAACCGTTTGCTTTACTTGCACTTAATATTTTATTTTGGCATAAGCTACTTATAGTTACAGTGTTACAGGACATGTTCTCGTATTGTTTTTGTCTTCTTTTAACTACGTGTTTATGTTTATATGGCTTGCAACTTTTATAAATTCATGCGTTAAATATATTATATACATTGCTACTTTTTCACTATAGCTTTTATAAAATGATAGATAAAATTATAACGCAATATATAGTGCTAATCATATTGGAAATGAAAACAATTGCAACAGATATCACATTATAAAATAAAGGCAATAAAAGAAAAAAAAATAGTGGGCTGGCCCGCAAAGCCCGCAGCCCGTATAGGGCCGGGCTTTTGCTTCAATTTAGAAGACCAAATTAAAACCATAGAACTCCATATATGGCAAGTACACAACACAATAACTAAAATGTCACTTCATTGCATAAACATATACACATTAAAATAGTAATATGATACCTTAATAACAACCCATAGCTCCCTAATGTTGGTTGGTTGTAACTAAAATACTACCTAATACAATACTAATAACAAACAAAGTCTTCAAAGTCTTTGATTAGAGTTCCTTTTTGCCGAGGGAGATTTTTCTTGTAAGGAATGTTTATCTAGAAATGTAAGCTCCTCTAAGCCATTTGCTTCGATGAATGAGAACATCACGATCATCTTAATAACATACTCACAAACACATAAAGTGTAAGCTCATGAAAACAAACTTAGATATAAAACAGAATTTCATGCTTTCTAAGGTAAAATAGAAGTATACAAGTAAAATTCTCCATAAAACAGGTAATGATTTACATTCATCAATTCATACAACAATCACCACACCAACAAACCCATACACATATCAATGCAACCTAGTAATAGTAATGTAGTATATTCAGACTCAACTCAATAGAAATTTTTATCAATTCGAGCAACCAGTGTAACACCCTAAGGGGTATTACCATAACTTACACATATGCAATTACAGATAGGATAAATTGTCATATATGACTACCATTACTGAAGGACTCATTAATAAATTCATACATCATTCCTAAAGTAATGCTATCATACACGTCTTAAGGTCAATTCCCCATCAACACAAAGGAGTCCTTATACTAAAGAATACAATTGTCTTTCAAAATCAAGCCTATGAAGATACAATCATGCAAAACATAAATATCTTCAAGGCCTGCTTAATGTAGAACGTGGAAACTAAACTAATGAGACAATGTCTTAGTGAATGCCCTAATATAACACGTGCATGCTCAAACCATAATGACATACTTCATACATAACATCCTTTACATACACCATCATGGGCTTATCACATGAGAATTTGCATAAAATATGAGCATTTATTTATAACTTTAAATACATGCATACTCAATCTTTACATTTTCTTTTTTTTTTCCTTTCTTTGGTAGAAATGAGCTAAATTTCTTAAGAAGCATCCCCCTTGTCTATGTCATGACCTCTTTTATTTATCCTTTTCCTCTTCAAGGAGCCCTTAATCTCTTATATTTATCCTCCTTCGATTCATAAATCCTTTATCATTTAATCATTAAACATTTAGTATTGTTATGTGCAATAGCATGCATGAATAGAGTATTATAAGCTAGAGTGAAAAAATGACTAAACCCATATGCTATTCCGAGGATCTTATGTAATACCCATTTTTGCTATGCCATAATTTTACTTGAATAAAATAAAGGCTTAAATAACCTTTTGGTCCCTATAAAATAGGTTTTTTTTTTTTTTAATTTTAGTCCTTTAAAATTTTTTTTGTCCTTTAAAGATTTAAAATTTTTGGTTTTAGTCTCTACTGTCAAGTAACAATGTTAATTGATAATGTAACAACGACTTTGGCAGCCCATTAACTTGCCATGTCATCAAGGAGTCTGATAGGGGAGTCACGTGTAATTTTGAACAGATGAGGATTTAAAAACACAATTTACCAAAAAAAATTACACGTAACTACCCTGTTAGACTCCTTGATCATGACGTGGCAAGTCAATGAGCTACCAACATCGCTATTATGTCATCATTTAATGTTGTTACTTGACAGCAGGAACTAAAAGAAAATCTTTAAAGGACTAAAATCAAAACAACCATTAGATTTCAAGCAAATGAATGGTCAGGATGAGGAGTAACTCTCATAGAGTTACTCTTAGAATAAGTGGATCCCTCATCTCTCTCTCTCTCTCTCTATATATATATATATATATATATATGTATAATTGAGATAATAAGAAGTTTTACAAATTAAATATTGTTGATTATATTAAATAACCAATTGACTACTCTATATTAAAATAGCTAAGTATATTAAACTTTAAATGCATAACTGAAATAAATGGAACACACTAGAAGGAGGGGTTGAATAGTTTGTTAGTATAAACTTAAAACATTTTTTGCAAAGATGGAGTCTTTTTCAAAAGCAAGTATGATCAATAGATTTGAAAATGTGTTTGATCAAAGATCATCTAGCATGTTCAAAAATAGTTTTCTCAAAAATAGATTTGTAAGAACTTGTGAGTCCAAGGGTGAAAACAAGAGAAAACATATGAAAACACACGAACGAAGATGTGAACACTTGTTGGTTCACTCAAACTCTAAAGCTACATCCAGTTCTCCTTCAACATGAGAAGGGTTCCACTAATCAAGAACAAGTTACAAACAAGTATTCTTTTTGCCACTTTTGACTTACAACAAGTATTCTCTAGGCCACTTCTGGCACACCCTCAATATCAACTTGAGATTGATAAACATCCAAGTATTCTTTAATCACTAAGCCACTCCTGGATTTCCAAACAACTGTTTGAATGATTACAAAAAGAATCAAATCAAATAACTCTCAAGGAGAAGATGTAAAATGAAAAACAAGTTACAGAAAAACTTTGTTAAGCAAAGAATAGCACACTAAGCACTCAGTATTTGATTGTTCAGAGATGAAAAATGTATCAGAGTAGAAATTGGCAACACTTCGATATTTTCATAATCACTTTCTTGTTCTTCTCTGTGTGTTGATCCTCCATTTATAGGCTTCAAGAATATGACCATTGTGGGGATTACAGCCTAGAAAATATTTGTTTCCTCACAGAGCTTGTCCTATTGCAATGTGGCAACTTGGGGTGGAGAGAGAAACACACAGTAGTACTATCCTTTTCTGAGCAGTGTTCATGTTGTCTCCATTACATATACAAAAATGATTTTGCAGAGAATATGTGCTGGCCTGTCTTGTAAACACTTGAAATTCAAATGATTATATCATTTCAAAAAGTGAGTGAATAAAGGTACATAACTTTTCGAGCACGAATCAACCTCGTTCAATGTACAATGTATATTATAATGATTGGACAAAAGAAACACTTATATATAAAATAGAGTGTATGTTTCTTATATTCATTTTGGACGATAAAAGCTTAGTACTTTGGATGCTAGTTTTTCACAAAACTTTTTGGATGCTTGTTCAATTATAGCGCATTGGATGTTAGATAGGTCTTAGAAAAACAAGTTTCAGAGTTGAAAATTGTATTGGACACAAGACAGATATAATCAGAACAAAAATGGTATTGAAAAGTTTATTACCAAAACTGTCTTGGACAAATATATTCTTGTAATGCTCAAGGAAATCATTAGTCTATCAAATTTTTAATAGCTTTGTTATCATCAAAACTATAAGATTTTTGAGGGGCAAGACATCATCCAATGTCGTTGGTTCTAACAATAACAATTAATGTACTTATATACTAATTATTATGTATTTAATGTTTTATTTATTTAGCCCTTTCAGTGTAGAGACATTGGTACTTCAAGGTCATAAACGATATTTAAGGTTAAATTTTTTATAGCATGTCCATACTAAGTTATATGAATGAAGGTATATTTTGAACAATAATTATATGGATCCTCATTTATAAATTTAATTGAGAATACAATAACTTTTTTAATTGAGAATGCATACAATAATTAAAAATTTGTTTGTACCAAGGGAGTCTAGCTTAGTTAGTTGAGCAGTGTGTGTGAGTTGTAAATTTTCTAGTACCTAAGTTTGATTTCTATGGATAAAAAAAATTAAAAATTTGGTTGTACGTATTTTTTCTTTTCTTTGCCATTTCTTGAAATTTTAATGCTTAGTAGAACACATAATGCATTCTCAAATAATTAATTGAATAAAAAATTGTTCAATGAATATGTTAATTTGTGAAATAACATTAGTGTCATATTAGAAGGCAAAAGACATCTATATGGCAAGCTCTCCATCAGAGCATTTAAAATAGTTCGTCCACTTATTTTTAAATTATTTTCAAGCCGTGCCTATTAGTATTGGCGCCTCAGCATGCTACTGAGAAAGTCTTGTTGTTCTACCATTTTTTAAATATTTTTTTTCAACCCATTCCTGATATTCCCTCTATAGATTTTGATCTAAAGCAACTGTTATTTTGAATATCATGTTGGCTATTTGACTAATTCAAGTTGAATCACCTAGAACACTTTAGAAGGAAAAGTTATTTCTCTAAAATTTAAACCCACTTATATTTCAACTCATTTCCTTATATTAGATTTTTGTCCTATCTTTCTATAATGATCATAATCATAATAAACACAAAAAAATAAAGAATCAAATAAATAAAAATTATTTTGAGAAACAATTGCTAATATCATTACACAAATATATAGTTGTTTTTGTTCTTAATATTGTTGTTGTTGTTGTTGTTATGATGATGATGATGTTAAAATGCGCTTATGGTCAATAATCTTATTTTTTAGTTTTAGTTTGACCTTCTAAGTTTAAAAAGTTTCACTCACACTTTTGTACCTTAAAATATCTTTGTTACATCAAGTTGGTTCCTTTGTCAATTCACCACATTAGATTGACATCTGCCATATCAAACCAATGTTATAACATAATTAGCGTGACAAACTGACTAAAGGACCATTTGGTATGGCACATAACTTTAAGGGAATAGAGTGAAAAATTTTAAACTTAGAAGATGAATTTGAAACTAAAAATAAAATGAAGGACTACAAGAGTATGTTAACCTTATCATTATTTTAAAATGATGCAATTAATATAATTATAATTAAATGCATAAATGGAAATTCTTACAAGGAAACAAATTATTACTAAAATGATAATATATAATAATGTGGAAATTGACTTTCAATATTGTATTTATTTAAATAAAAATATTTAATAAAATAATGCATTTGGTACATCTAATGTACCTAAATTAATGATTAGAGTATATTTTTTTTTTAAAAATTAATATAAAACTTAAATTATAAGAAATACAAGGGAAGCCAATTAGTGATTTCTATAAAAGTAATTTTGTCAAACTAACAAAAATTGAATGTGGTATGCATTAACTTAATTGAATTTATTTATTCTTTCTAAATAATCAATTAATATATATAATTAGGAAATAAATTAAATTGAGATTCTATTACATTATATTGTCATAATTTTAAAGGCTTACATCCTTGTTTCTTCACGCGTCTTGACATATATATGCAACATTTTGGTCTAAATAAAGAAATTACATAAAATATTATATGAATACATTAAATAATTGTATATACAATTAAAGAATTAAGAGAAGTGCTAGGAACACACTATCTAACACTCCTTCAAATACACTCTCTCTAATTGGTTAAAATTTATTGAAAACTACAAAATCAGAAGAAAGAATCATTAAATGTGATATGAGATTGACAAAATTATGTCATTTTCAATAGATTTCAACCAATAAGAGAAAGAATGTGTTAGAGAGTGTGTTCCTAGCATTTCTCAAGAAGTAATTAAAAAATCAAAAATGAAGAAAAAGGATATTAATATATACATTGCTTGTAATACACTATAAAAATGGTAAACTATCATACATAGAAAATTTGCATTCATGTTAATTGCTCCATACATGGAAAGACCATGTGAAACAATGAACTTGGTTCATTTCCCCACCAATCGCCTTCAAAAGATAAAAATGGCATCTCTTCATATTTTTAAATGAAACATCACACACCATTATAAATAATAGCTATTTTTCATATATTTTCTTCTTCATCATCACCATCATCTAACTATGGCTTGCTTCCTCCCATGCCCAGACCTAGGTACCAATGTGATTGTTACTAGAGAAGAGTTCTTTAGCTTCCACAACATTGATCGTCAACTCTTTACCCGTTTGGTGGTGGTACTAGGTCGTGACACTAGTCAATCTACACATGTCATGGCCTTCATCATGTGGCTTGAAAAACAGTGCAAGGATATGCAAATGATAAAGAACATGCTCCAATGGCCTGACACCACACTTGATAGCCTTGCAGATGAGGCCGTCTTGGTTTTGAATTGCATTGAGAGTTCCCAATTCCCTTATGATGATGTTGTTAATGATGAAACCTTGCCGTTAATCAAAAGCATCATGCAAAACAACGCTGCAAACCTCAAATACTATTATGATAACCGTGTGACTATCATTGGAGCAATCACCAAGTTACTCAACAATGTTTGTGTAAGAGCCTTCACAGATATAGTGCAAGAAGTGCAATATATGAAGGCTATGAAGGAACAGAATTTGCAAATTGCAGATATTTACAGAACTGATCCATATGCAAAACAGGTATTATATTATACTCCACTGCCTGGTGTTACAATTGTATCTCCACAGGTTGCAATACCAACACCACAATGGGGTGAAGGGAGTTCGAGCTCTCGGGAGACCAATACCGATACCAATGCTCCTCTAGAGAATTATGATGTTTCATACGAAATAGAGTTTAATCAAAATTTCAATGAGCTCTTGGCCATGCTGAATCAAACTAGTATTACTACTAGTACTAATGATGAGAAAAAGGAGGTGCCAGTTGATGATAGGATTATCTTTATGACATTCTCTAAAGGGTACCCTATTTCGGAGGCTGAAGTACGAGAGTTCTTCTCAAGGTACGAAATTTTTATTCACTCTCAAAGCAATGTATATATCTTCTTATGTTTTATGTTTTTACTTTGCCTTCTATTGTTTGTTCCGTTAATTAGCACAAAAAGGCTCCTATGTGTGATCTTATTAAACCCCAACAATTACTAGTATTTGTTGATTTTCATATGGAAAATGCTTCAAAACATTTATACAAGCCCACTCATAATTTTAGTCAACACAGAGATTTGTAACAATTTTTTATTTAGCTTTTGACTAATGAAATACAAACACATGTTTTTCTATGGATTCGTGTGGTGACTATTTTGTAATAAATACACTCCTTTTTTAATATATACAGTATCACACTTAAGTTTTATTTGTTTAATGTGAAAAGTCTATGTCTGATTGATCAAACCGTAACAACATTATGATAGTTTACATATATAGTTTTGACTATGCACTTTGAAAAATTCTACTAGCAATAGCATTCAAGTTGTTAGCAATATCATACCACCTTAAATTGCCAACCGATATTTGAATTTGACACAAGAAGATTTATGCAAATGTAACTAACACAATAAAGAGAGCTTTGTACTAATGAAAATAATCAAAAGGGCCAAATAACAAGGTTGGAACCACACGGTAACACATTCGGTCCAAATCCCAAGGGGCAAACTGAATTTAATCCTTCATTAATCTACCAATGCAAAATTATGTTTGTGTTACAATTTATATTATGCTTCGATCAACTAAACATATTTCTGTTTGTGTAGATATTATAAGAATTTCTCCCTTCAGCAAAAATTGTATTATGATCATTTTGTATGCAATATTATATTTTATTACAATTTCATTCCGAATTTCTTTTCAAATTTTGTTCATCCTATATCATATGGGTATTCCTTCTCTAATTGTTTCTTTTTTTTTTTACATTACTATTTTTCTACTTTATTTTTTCTATCAAACAGAAGGTATGGGGATATCATTGAAGCATTTCATATGCAAGATGTGGTTGCACCACAACAACCATTGTATGCTCGTGTAGTGATTCGTGCCGAGGCCATACATATGATTGATCATTTGCTTGAGAGCACAAATAAAGTGAAGCTATCAATCAATGGGAAACATGCTTGGGCTAGAAAATATCTTCGCAAAGGTAACAAATCGCCAAAGGCAAAATCTCCAATGACTTCTCGAGCACCTTCACCAAGTTCAGCAAGGCCATCTTATTGATGATCAATTTCCTGAAATGGGTCCAGTTGCTTCAATTATGAGAAGATGTTAAGGTTTTGTTGTCAATCTAGATCCAGCTTTAAGTTTCTAAGGGTTTGTGTTGAGCATAGCAGACTTTGAAAGAACAACAGTTTGTTTTATAAATTATATATATTTTTCGTGGAACTTTTTAAGTCATTGAACTTAATGTTTGGATTTCATTGGATTCAAATAATTATTGTTGCCATCTTTAATTTTGTTGATTGCTTATGATTTTAACTAGTTTTGAATATATGCATGCTTATATGTGTCATGTTAGTATTATTGGATGTGAAACAACTTACCTCCACTTACACAAACATAACCTGCGTGACTGAAAACATTTAATAATAAAAATCAGTTGACATTCACATTGCCTATACACATAAAATTAAATTATAAAATTTCTTACTAGCTTTTAAGGCAAAGCTTAAAGAAAAAGATTAAATATTAGGAAAATTGAACCAACGGGAAATGTATATTGAGATTTTGTCTCAAGTAGCTTTAAAATTTAAGTCTTATTTATCTTATCCTTAGCAAGTATATCCCTGGATACTTAAGAAGGTATTAAGGTGCAAGAAAGGTTCCAATCTCATTATTTTTCGTATCATTAGCAAGTAGTATATACTTTCTCGCACCTCAATACCTTCTACCAAGCCTTATTGGATATATGGATGTCCAATCTCCCCTCAAGTGAAAGACTTGTCACAAATGAACCATGTATCTGGCAACGAGATATCACTCTTCACTAATGCAATCCACATCATAATAACCATGTTAGTGCTTATCAAATCCAAGAGTCACTTTGTACATGTTGAATATTAGGTGGTTTTAGTTTGAGGTTATTTAACTGGTGTATTAATCTTGTTGATTGTATAGGACTCTTGGTAAAATTTAGTCTTGTCAGATTTTTGTTCCAAGGGTTAGAAATCCTTGTACTCCCTTTAATAAACTTTCTCTGACGGTAAAACAAAAACCATGTTAATGCTCTCCACTACGTAAGACCACTTAGTTGTAATATGTACTTTACCAACCTGTATATGTTTCTCCAATATGCTTCCAGGCCCGGCCCTGAGGGTTGTTTTGAGGGACGACGACACTAGACCCATGACTAAAGGGGGCCCAAAAAAATAAAAAATAAAAATAATGTGATGAGGGGAAAAAGGTTTTCAATTCCTTTAACAATAACTTAATCCTATTGGCTTTTTCAATTACTAATTTCAACTTATCCAAGCATTAAAGTAAACAAAATTTTAATTTCCTCCAAAAAAATTAAACATCTATTTGCATGTAATATTTTGTATTTGTATATATTTTGTAGAAGAGAAAATATTTTGTAAGTAAGAAAGTATATTATTTTATTGAAATTACATGTCTATTTTTTTATGGAACATATGTTTATATTTTACAATAGGCTTAAATATATTTTTGGTCCTTCAAATCTTGGTCACTATTGTTTTTTGTCCCCTAAATTTAAATTTACTTTTTTTAATCCCTCAATTTTGAAAAATGCTCTTTTTAGTCCCTCCTGATTATTTTTTGGGATTTGGATACACAATTTGTGACAGTTTTGTACCGTAGGAGAGACTAAAAAAAAAGCATTTTTGAAATCACGCAAATTTAGGGAACAAAAAATAACAATACCATAGATTTAAGGAACCAAAAATATTTAAGCCTTTACAATACTTTTATATATATATATATATATATATATATATATATATAAAGGGTCCTTGTCTATTGTTTTGCCCTGAGTCCATAAAATGTCAGGGCCGACCCTGTAACCATAAACTCTAATACCACTAGTTTAACATGAGGCATAGTCCAATAACAATATGACATAGAGTTTAAAGTCATATGGAAATTCATATATTTTGCATATCTTTGGTATGAGACATAAATCAAAACAAGATATCGTAACCATGGAACAAATAACCTAACATACCTAGCCGAAACCTACTTTGTACATCCTCCCCTACAATCAAAAGAACATCTATCATATATTTTCCCCTTATAACAAACTTAGGTCATTAGTTGGATTAATTTATAACAAACCCCTCGGTGTCAAAGTGTACTTCCTCGATTCGAATCCTTAACAACTTTTGAGAACACAAACATTATGGGGATAAGGAGAGAGATTAAAACACACGAATTTCTGTTGATTTGTCTAACTTCATGTGGATTACGTCCAATCACTATGACCAAAGTATTCTCAGCCATTTTTCCTTAAGTAAGTTTGCCTAAGTCTCTTAAGACATTCCAACACAAATATTCTTTTCTCATGTCTTTCTAGGCACTATTTTTACAAAAATAAAAAGTAAAAAGTATGTTTTTACAGGCAATGTATGTCTCAAACATTCACAAGTCATTTAATACAAATTTAAATTAGAAGACAAACTTACAAAATCTAAGAAGAATGTATTAGAGTGCATGAAGAAATAAACAAAATTAAAGAGTTAAGATTTACTACACAACTTCTTATGGTAATTAATTTAGGTTTTCCTATTTTTCCATAAATGTTATCATGCTGAGTATGTATGATGTGTCCCTACCTTACTCAAGTTGTTCCTCTGTGTAGAAACTGAGGGTAACAACACCAACAGAATGACATTGATTAGAACTTCAATTGTGAGCAATGTGTGAAGGCAATCGAAATCCCATTTAGAATCAATAACGTTTGCAATTTTTACACCAAATTTCTTACATGGATAGATTGAAGAATTTACCAAAGAGATTGAAAACCCCAATTTTATCCCATCAAGAAACCATATATTGTTAAAAGCAAAATCTGAAACTTATTGAATAACTATCCTTTATCAAGAAAGATTTTTAATTATGTTTGCACTTCATATGTGTTGGAGCATTGCCATTGTTTAAAAAATAAATTGATTCTTTCCTTCTTTAATAGTGTGTGTGTGTGTGTGTCTATCTATATATATATATATATATAGATATATATCTTGCACTTGTTTATTAGTGTATTTATTCAACAGAGTAGTGTTAGTAATACACTCTCTAATATACTTCTTTTAACACAGTCTCACTACAAAATGTAGGTGTTTATTGGTAGTTTTTTTGGCAGTTTCAAAAAATCACAAGAAACATGTAATTCTAGCTGATATGATAACTGTTACAATTAGCTACACTTTTTGGCAGTTTAAGTTTTTTTTCAGGTTCAAAACCGCCACAATGTTTTAAATATTTTTATTATTTATTCTCCCTTTTTAACACCTGGTCATGGTCTACGTCACTTGTTAGATGATGTGGCCACTTAACATGTTCTGTGTTCGTGATCACCAACTTAAAACATTTCTTTTTTTAACGAATAAATAGAAGAAACACTTAACATGCCGATCTAGTGAGAACCTCTCTGCGCATAGCTTCTCCTCTTGTGAGCATGATCTAGCTTCTTCATTATAACATTCAATTGAATTGCATCTTCTCACTTCTGTCATATAGCTTTGGATCATCTTCGCAAGGTTCCCTGAATTAGCTCTATGCTGCTGTTGTTATCGCGATTTTCACAATGCTGCTTCTTCTCTCAAGTGAGTTCGCGTTATTATCGAATCCTTACACACTTCTAATTGATCACCAGTGCTTATTGTTGATTTATATTTATAGTTCAGTTGTTAAGGCGCGCAAAGTCAAACACTGTTGTCTTTAAGAACTCTAAACCCTATCCCTTTCTGAATGCATCTCAAAATGATGCAGTATAAGATCGAGATCTTTCCATAAGTTCCATTCCTCCACTGCACAACATTGTTAAACATGGTACAATGTTTTGATCCCTAAGCTTTGTGGTGGCCGTGTCTAGTTTCGTTGAATCTTTTTAATGATGTGTACTTTAATTTGAGATCCAATAATAATTTCTCCACTTGGTGTGTATAATAGAAAATTGCCATTTGTCTCTGATAGTATCTTGTGTTGGTGATTTATTATAAGTTTTAACTTTTAATTTTGCTATACTTGTTTGTGGCTGAACGATGGATGTGTTCATGCTGTCTTTCTGGTGCCTATTTTTTGGATTATATTTCTTCGATTTAGCGGTCACAACATGAAATCCGTGTCTCTCAAAGGTTAACAGAATATTCAAAATCTCTATGGCTAGTATTAAGCTTATTTGCTTTGTTTTGTTTCCCTTAATTAGGGGGTTTTTTGTTGGTACTTTGGTAGATGGCTAATTGCAATAAGTGATTCCTAGTATCTTCATGATTTAGTATGTATAATATTTTGATGCATAGAACCGTAGTTTTAAATTGTGGTCCGAAACTACAATTGCGGCCACAACTGTAATTTAAAACCATGCATAGAACATGCACTTATGACGTATGAGATTGAACTATTTACCTGTAATGAAACACATGATGCAACATGTTTTGTAAACCCACGGATAGTTGCGGTTTATTATTGAAAAAGATACTTCAATTACCTATGTGATTTATTTCTAATCTTTATGTTTGAAAACTTTCATCAAGAGATATTATATGTGCAAAAGTTATGTTGTTTTGATAATTTCTTTGCTTTCTAATTTTAAATGGTTGAGATTTGTTTTTCTTTTCTCTTTGTATTTGGTAGGTTACAATGATCACAAACCGTGTTACTGCACCTATATTGTTTTCTTTAACTTTATGCTTGATATGCATCACAATTTTTAAGAATAACTGTTGGACATAGGAGTCAGAATTGCGGATAAATATAATATAGCACGCTCTTGTACCTAAACATCAAGTTCTGACTGACCAAGAAAAGAAAACATTGCTTAAGAGATATACTCTCAAAGAAACTCAGGTCGATTAATTTGTTTAATTTTGAATATTGTGTTAACCTTTGCTGTCTAGGTTTCTCAAACTCAGCAATTTGCCATCAGAGTTAATCTGGTCAGTATTTTTAATTAGGCTTAATTAAGTTTTTAATTCTTGAAATTTCGGGTGAATTTGGTATTAGTCCCCCAAATTTAATATATATATATATATATATATATATATATATATATATATATTATTCCCTCAAATTTAGTGCTTAGAGACTAAAAACATATTTTTTTTCAAATTTGAGGGACTAACATGTTTCTTTTTTAAAAATTTGGAGGACCATCAAAACTAGATTTATTCCAAATTTTAGGGACTAAAAACTTAATTAAGCCTTTTTAATTATGCTGGCTTTTTATTTTCAAACTTTTGGTATATTTTGAGACTCAAAGGCGTTTGGCTTAATGTCATGAGAGTTATGCTTGATTAGGATCATCTACTTTGTTACTTGATCATGAGTTATACTTGATCGTGGAGAAATTTGGGATACATGAGTTATATTTTTAAAATTGTGATGCCTTCTATACTTCTGGAACTGTGAAATCAACTCAATAGCCTTTGTATGGAGTTTTTGTAGAGATATATCATCTGGACGAGAGGTACATGCTTCCACCTAGTTGTAAAAAGCAATAAATATGGATAAACAGAAACAGATGCCATTAGATTGCTTCTTAAACATAGTTTAATTTTGGGTTTTCTAATGAAGTTGTATCTTGGGGTGTTCAATTTCTTAAATCTTATAAATGTTTTAAAGCTGATACTTCATGTTATCATGTTAATTAATAATAATCAGATGATCAGAAAAGGGGAATGCTTCTGTGGAATGATGGAAATTCCAAACTTTATACCCACTATTTGGACATTTCTTCTCATTTTATGTTCATTTCATGTAGGTACTTTGTCTTATCAGTGAACTAAGTTTAGGTTGGCTACCTAAGACTGAAGATGTGAGCATTTCCTTTTGATTCCATTTTCCAAGTGAACTAAGTTTAGGATGGCTACCCAAGACTGAAGATGTGAGCATTTTCTTTTGATTCCATTTTCCAAAGAAATTTAACAGCATATGCAAATAATGATGGGATAATATTTGACTTGCATTCCTCCAGGTTTTCAAAGTGGGAGGTCGAATAGATGTAAAGCTTATAGAGGTATGTCATTTTACACATTGTTAGCACTTGGGAAGTCCTTCAAGGGCATGGCTCCCTTGACTTTGGAAAAAAAATCCCCCCTTATCTTCAAAAGAAATAATAGTAATATTTTATTTAGAATTAAATCATTTAAACATTTGCAAGCTTTCATAAGTTGTATATATAGTTAGAGTTAATGAACTGTAAAATCTTGATCATTTACAATGTTGCTTTTTTTAATATTAAAGTGATTTTTTTTAAATATGTCATCTCATTAAAAAAATCACTTTAAGATTAGAATGAATTGTATCCCATGCAGTTTAATTTTGAACTACAAACACTGAAATAGGAATGATATCATTCTAATATTTAAAAATTACTCTCTCTAATTCTTGTTTATCTATTCAGGTATATCTCTTCAGGATTTTGTTTGGTGGATTTAATATTCTCATTTGTTCGGGAGGATTTCTTCCGAAACATATATGCTTTACCTTTTTTCAGGTTCTGTTGATGTATATTGGGTCAGGTTCATGCCCCCAACCTTTTGTTATCTTCTTTTTCTTTAATAAAATTCACAGCGTGTTGATGGTAATGGATAAATCCTTGGGTGCCAACCTCGTTGCAATTCAAGTATTTATTGTCATGCCTTAGCATGCTTGACATTTACATAATTCTTGTTTATTTATTAAGACAATGCACATTTTTTGAGAAAAATATTAATTATACAAAGTATTATGATAAAATAACTTTTTTTTATATGAATTATGATTATTACGATTTTTTTATATACTTTATTTTAAATTTCCAATCTATTTCTCTTATAGGGAAAATAGAAGATCAGTAATCCTTTTGATTTTAAAATGTGTATTTGCGTTGCTTTAGGAAGCACCGGTTGCTTTAGGAAGCACCGGTGCTTTAGAGCTTTAAAATAAAATAAATTGTTTTTTACTGACAAATAATAATATTATAATAAAAAATAAAAACTTTTTTATTGACAAATAATAATATTATAATTTAGGTTAAATTAATCTGTAAGTCCTTATACTATTCGACAATTTTTAATTAGGTCCTTGAACTATTTTTTTTTCAATTGGATCCCTGAATTTTTATTTAATTTTTAATTAAGTCATTGCCGTTAACTACCGTTAACTCCAATAACGGTAGGGACCTAATAAAAAAATAAATAGAAGTTCAGGGACACAATTAAAAAATTAAAGCACCGGTTGCTAGCTAAAGCACCGGTGCTTTAGCTTATTAAATTAAAAAAAATATTATTAAAATATTATTTCTCAATTTGTGCAGTTTGGATATCAGTCGGCAATTAGCAAAATTTGATTGTTATTTTACTGTTTTTTTTTTTAATTTTACTATTGTATATCAACATTCATATAAATAAGGAGTACTTCAAATTTTTCTTACACAATTAAACCTATCATTTTTTTTTCTTATTTTTATTCTCATAAAATTCTCAACTGGCTTTTTTAAAAAAAAAATTATTTTGTATTATTAAAAAAATATTTTTCAAAATAATAGCATAAATAAATCCCTTAATTTTTAAAAAATAATTATTTTATTTATAAAATAATTATAATTTAATAAATAATTAATAAAATGTAAAGATGTAAGCTTTTTGATGGGACCCATTGGAAGCACCCAAGGAGAGTTGCTCCATTGGAGGGAATTAAGTGCTTAGAGGTGCTTGTATTGGGAAGAATAAAAATGAATGATGTGTACAAGTGGGTCCCATTGGAAGCACTTATAGAGGGTTGCTCCATTAAAGATGCTCTTACATTGCTTTCCATTATTTTGGCAAACTCTGATATTGCAAAACTTGTACATCTTGTACTTTTTTTGCCTTTTTTTTTTTATCTCAATAAATCTTTACTTTTCAAACAAAAACTCTTCCCACCTTCGAAGACTAAAAAGCTGGGGAAGCATATTACCAACTTCCAACAAGGAGATGGTGAAACAATATATAAGGCATTGAGTAGTACAAAGGCTATTTAGAAGCATATCCACAACACGTCTTTGATAGGTGGTTGACAGTCCAGTTCTACTTTGAAGGTTTGAACAACCAAAGTGTGATGATACTAGACTTCGCAGTTGACAGATCCTTCATGAGCAAGCAAATTGATGAAGCCATGGCTATCCTTGAGGTTGTAGTTTCAAATTATAGCCAATGGGGAAGCTGGAGAGAAGGCACTTTAAGAAGAGTTGCTCCAGGAAAATTTGAGGTGAGCAATGTTGACATGTTTATGGCCAAATTTAATGCTCTAAGTCAAAAGATAGACAAAATGGAGAAGGCAAAGGTAAACTCTATAGGTGTTATTCATCCATGTTGTGAGCTTTGTGGACAATAGGGACACATAGCTATAGACTATCAAGCAAGGATGCCACCTGACTAAGAAGATCAAGTAGAAGACATGGCTTCAACCCACAACTTCTATGACTATCCCAAGAACGGTATTTCAACACTTACAATGAAGGGTGGAGGAGTCGTCCGAATTTCTCCTATTAGAATGGTCAAGGTCAAGTAAATTAAGGGGGTGGTCAGCAATAGCAAAATTTTTGAAAGCCCTCAAACTTCAATAAAGGCTAAGGTAGCCAAGACCTTCAGTAGTTCCTACACCTCCAACAATCAATGTCAAAGCTGGAAAGTCTTATGGAAAGTTTTGTGCAATTACCTTAAGGAGTGGGAAAGAGTTAGACGGTCCTTTGTCTAATAAACAAAGTGAGGGAAAAGTAGAGGTATAATCTTTTCTCATTATTGAAAAAGAAAAAGTGTGTAAAAGGTGCCCCCAAAGCCATACCAACCACTGATCCGATTCCCTTAGAGGTTGGCCAACAAGTTAGACAAACCGTTTGGAAATTTTCAAAAAATGGTTAAACAAATGTATGTCAATATCCCCTTTGTAGATGTTTTGCAACAAATGCCTACTTATGCGAAGTTTCTCAAAGACATCTTGGCCAATAGAAGAAGGGTTGATGAGCATGAAATAGTGACTTTGGTCCAGAGTAATTTGCTTCCTAAGCTTAGGGACCTCGGTAATTCTTCCATACATGTCTGATTGGTAACACTTTGAAAAAGCCTTGTGTGATTTGGGGGATAATGCTAGTTTGATGACCCTAATTGTTTATAAGAAGCTTGGTATTGAAGAGTTGCAACCTACCAGTATGTCATTGCAATTGGCAGATCGATTCATCAAGCACCTAGTGGGAGTTGTAGAGGATGTCACTATTAAGGTAAGGGATTATTTTGTTCCATGTGATTTCATGGTGTTAGAAATGGAGGATTCCTAGATCCCCATTATCATAGGTGGACCCTTCTTAGTGACCATTGATGTTAATATAAGTGTAAAGAATGGTGAGCTTTCCTTAACTATGTGAGCGAGGGAGAACACCATTGAATTTGATTTGTTTAAAGCTAAAAATCTCCTAGTTGTTGAGAATTCTGTGTGCAGGGTCAATTCATTGAACCAAGTAGTGAAACACTAACTCATGCACTTGCCAATTATACGAACACACATAGAATAGATCATAAGAGCATGATCTGGTTCATAACAACGTTACCAACGCTGACCCCGATTCAAACTTAGCTCATTGTACCATGACCCAGGTCACGTGGTTGTGATGGAGGCCCTAGAACCATCGTGCACATTGTCTCTCACTAAATAGTTTCGTTTTAAACAAAAAAAAAATCAAAATTGATTTCACTAAACACATTCCCCACCATCACCCATCACTAAAATCCACTACCCACACCAAAAAATTGCCAATTCCTCTATAAATCTCAATCCCCATCACCTCAATTCCACCATTGCAACACCTTCGATCTCCATCTTTTTTTTTCCACCACCCATACCCATTATGGCCAACCTCCATTGAGGCTTCACCCAAAGCTTCCACCACCACCCAAATTCATCATTCTTCCAACCAAACACCTTCCCTAACCTCTTTTTCCACTTCCCTGCATACCCACCCACTTCCCACCTCCTAATCACCAAAACCATCTATCCCCTTTCCTTCTCCTCTCTCTACAAGATGCAACAATGGCTTCCATCGGAAAAAGGAGTGTATATGGTTTCTCTTCCACTAGCTGCTCTTACCCATAATCGACCTTTCTGCCAACTTAGCCTGATCCATGGCTACCTTAGTGAGTTCTTTCCTATTTCCCTACCATTGGTGTACATTGGGGACAATGTAAATTTTTAAGTTTGGAGTTGTTTGATGTACTTGTATTTGTGCTTCTTACATTGCACACTTGTCCTTGCATTTAAGAATTTTGTGTAGAATTGATGTCATTTTTTTTTTCGTACATAATCTTTAGGATTGTAGACATAGTAGCATTTGCATGTTGTTATCAAACTTCCCTGAACATGATTGTATTTTGTGTGCATGAATATATGTTCCAATTGATTTGAATGAACTTGGTCCAATTTGTTGAGTTCTGTAGTAGGAAAATAGCTTAAGGCAATCTCTAGTCATGTTGAAAATTAGCATGACTTTCATGTTTGGATGCTTACATTGAAATGCACTATAAAGTGAGAGATTTTGGGCCTAAATTGGGAAATTCTTCAATACTTATTTCTTCCCCTTCTTCAATGCTTGAGTGTGAACTTTCTCATTGATTGCATTCTCTAGAACTTGCTTTGAAACCTCTTTGACGCTACCCAATTTTTTATTGCATGATTGAACATGATAAAGGCACCTAGGCATTTTTTTTCAAGCCCCTGAACTAGAATCAAAATTGACCATTAGTTGCCCACTTGAGCTTTTTATTGAATATTCTCCCCTGGTAATACTTCATGCATCTTGGTACCCTATAGAGTACACTATGGCATTGTTGCACTAAGTTTGGGGTGATTTACAATGTAAAAAATTTCAAAATTTGTGAGAATAAGCCCATTTAATTAGGAGGTTCACACTCTTGTTAAATATTTATTCATTGTTTGTTACAGTGAACATTTAAATGACACTAGAACTACGTTCTAGTTACGACAAATGCACTCATGTTTTGAGTCCATTTGTCCCACCTCAAGGATTCCATGATCCTTAATTATCCAAATAGTACCATACCAATACACAAGCACACACACAATCAAGTTTTTCCAGCACACAAATTTGCCCAAGGATTACAATTTCTCCCAGTCTCCAATTCAATCAATATTAATTCAAGTAATGGCAATTTAAGATGCAATTAAATCATAGTTAATTCAATAATGTATAATAAGGTACAGGGTGTCCCTCTAGGGTAGAACCACTCATCCATAATCCATAAAAATCAATAACTCATTCAAAACAATTAATTTAAGCCAAAATTCCATTATTCACAAGTGTTGAATTCTATAACTCAATAATTATTTGGCATATCATTCTAACTCAGAACAACACGAAAATTTTCAAGAACACTCCTCATCATACATATAGTTATGAATAAATTCAGCTCCTAAAATTTCACCCTAAAAATAGGATTTTAATTTAATTATTGTTGTGGACAGGTTTCACGGCAACAGGGTCTGAAATTCATCAAAAATATTATATTCATAAAAAATTCGTGAAAATTTACAGGGACAGTCCAAAAGGTCTAATTTATGACATATATTTTTTTCCAGAATTTATTTCTCACCAAAAATTCCATTTTTAAAATTAATTCCCTTTGTTGGCAGAAAATAGAGTTATCGCTAATTATTCACAAATAAATATTAAATCACCTTTTAAAAAATTGAGAAAATTATATGACACTTTAAAAGGTGAGTTATGCGTCGTATAATTTTCCTGATTTTTATTTCTCACGAAAACTAATTTTTCCCTATTAAAATAAATAATTTAAAATATTTCCAAGGTTCATAAAATTCCAAGAAAAATTAGAGATGTTCCCTATAAGTTATAGAGCAAACCTATGTTCCAGTTTTCCCAAAAATTACACCAAAAATGTTTAAAATTCTAAAACAGTGCCTAGGATAGATCTAGCAAATTTTAAAAAGAAATAAATTAAAAAATAGTTATGATTCCCAGAAAAATCCAAAAAACTTCACCATTGATTCCAAAGACATGGATTTACTATGAAATGGTCTCATCTCACAAAGAAAGTGCACAAAAATATTAAAACAAAAACCAACACAGCTGCAACCATATAAGAGAAAATGGACAAAACCAAGCCTTAAGCAAGCAACCACGCAAGAAAATCCCTATCTTTCCTCTCTTGAACTCCACCACCACACAACACAAATGAGACCTCTCTCTCTTTTCTCCTTTTATTTGAATTTCATAAGTAGGTTTAGTGTGTTGGTGACATAGTTTAGCTTAGAGGTTAAGGGGTTTCATGACACATTTGATGTGGGAATTGACACAAATTTGATGTGTGATGAGGCCTTTAGAGTGGCCGGCCAGCTATGCCCAATTTTGGGTAGTTTATGTAACGACCCGCCTTTCTTACATATCTAACAACTAAAGATTTTATTTCATTAAATTTTAAAACTCTCTAATTAATTTATGGATAAAATATTGGAGAATTTTTTCACAATTCCCAAAGACAACAGATAAAATTCAAAGCTTAACTAGATAAAACTATGTGTACATACATCTTTTCACGTGATAAATACATAATACCCCTAAACTAGTCTATTCTATACATAAGACCAAACAAAAGAATAGAAAGAAATATCGTGTCTTCAATCCCTCGTATGCTCTATTCGCAATATCTCCAAGAAAAAGATCCACCGAAAATCTATCTACTCCCCGAACACAGTTTGAGATCATCACAGTCACAACCACATGTGCTATACGCAAGGGTAAGCTTACTAGAATAAACATATTTAAAAAAATATAAATCAAAATTGAATAAAAACTTAATTATACACTTATGAAAGACACAACTTAGAATCAAATAAAAGAAAATACTCATATCTATAGTTTTTCTCCAATTATAACACTTGGCATTTTAATAGAAAGAAAACAAGAATATTTTTAATTCATACAAAGAGGATCCCATAATTTCAATCAATCACCACATCATGGCTCCATCATCAATAATCACCATAGCACATCAACTATCAAAAATCTCATCATACATCAATCATCACAACTGATATACACCAACAGCCTCTAGGCAACCTCAAACCTCAAACACTAACTCTACTACATGGAGTTTCAACACCATATGAACGGCCCCCCATGAGCCCCATCCCCTATATCATAGTCGCACTCTTTGACCATTCAGGGAGTCTCCTAGGCTGACCGTACAGAGGAAGTGTGATTTTATTGAATATAGACAAGTGTGGGTATTGGCTTACCTATGTAAGGTTTGCAAAACCTTACATCTATAAGGATTTGTCCACTTGTCTACTCTATAGGCATATTCACGTTAGCCACCACGAAAACCTCCAGCACTAGGTTGAGACTCTACTAAGCACCCTCAACTTACATGCCTACCCATATGCCTATTCACCAACTGTGCATATACAACAACTTTGTACCAACTATGCATCCATCGTATACCAACAACAAAACATATTTGGAATCCCTTACAGTCTTAGATATGATACCTCCGTACCTGCCATCTCCAATGGCTTGACTTAAGGGTCTAAATACATCTTAACAACATCCATCCCATCCCTCACACACTTAAATGAATCCACTAAGTCTCTTATAAATCAACTTTACCACTCCAACATGCCAATCGCAGCTAAATAAAACATGGGGTAGGTATTCGGGAGGATATCCACTAAGCAAGACCCCCCGGTCGCTTGAGTGGATCGGAGTTATGGCGTGTGACTCTCCCTCCCTAAGTAGACATTTCTTAAAATCTTATAAGAGACCAGAGTTAACTCATTTTGGCCATGTAGGGATAGTTTTTTTTAACACCACACATACATCATCAACTTCCAGAAATAACAATTATAATTCCTTATGAGCATATGAACATCTCAACAATATCGTAACATCTTAACATCACACCCAATAAAATCATTTCCAATACCAAAGTAATTGTATTCTTAATAAAGATTAGGTCATATACATATTAGTAAATACTTTCCTTTGTAAGATCATATAAGGCAAATATAATACTTGAAAACAAATAGTGAATCATTCTCTATTTTCTTTCTAGTCTTACATTATCAATAATCCTTATACATTGGCAACAATTTTAACTAGAAATCCATTGGAAACCATAAAAATGGAGTTTTTTGGAAGTTTCCTCGCTTAAGCGCGAATTCCAGAGACAACTTCCTCTGTTATAATTTTGGTGCTTAAGCCTGGGTCAATCCGCACTTAAGCTTAATTTTCACTTAAGCCTTGATTCACCTGTGCTTAAGTCTAAAAATCAGTAACAAAATTTCCTCTATAGCCTGTCTCGCTTAAGCGAGAAATACCCCCGCTTAAGCGACACAAGGTCTGCAAAACTCCGAATATCTGCAAAAAGACCCTAAATGGCTTCCAATTCAATCCTAATTCAAATTACACTCAATACATATCAAACAGATATTATTCCATACCAAATAAAACCATTCCAAGTGCAAAACATACACAATCAAAGAATTCATACTAATTAAAGCTTCCCTTAGCCTTGATTCACCTGTGCTTAAGTCTAAAAATCAGTAACAAAATTTCCTCTACAGCTTGTCTCGCTTAAGCGAGAAATACCCCCGCTTAAGCGACACAAGGTCTACAAAACTCCGAATATCTGCAAAAAGACCCTAAATGGCTTCCAATTCAATCCTAATTCAAATTACACTCAATACATATCAAACAAATATTATTCCATACCAAATAAAACCATTCCAAGTGCAAAACATACACAATCAAAGAATTCATACTAATTAAAGCTTCCCTTACCCTATGATCTTGAAATTTTTCTTGAAGGAGAAGCTAAGGAAGGATCATTAAGCTCCTAAAGAGTTCTTTCCTCAACTCTTGCTATAGATTCAAGCTAGAAGAGCCATATACCAAAATCAATTCAAGTTTCAATCAAGTTTTGATCCACCCCTCAAGATCCCACGTCAAACCCCTTTCAAGGTCTCTTGAATAGAGAGGAAATAAGAATAAAGAGGACCAAGGACGAAGAAGAAGAAGCTTACCTACCCAAAGGTGATATAAGAAGTTTTATAGAAGAGGAACAAAGTCCCTTTTTGCATGAACTCCAAAGCTCCTAGCTTGAGGGAGAGGAGACTTGGAAGGAAGGGAAGAATGAAGAAATAAGAGAAAGAGTGAAGCATTCCTTCGGTTAAGGCTTTGGGAAGATTTAAATCTCTACTAGTTGCACCTTTCCTTCTTCTAACTACACCTCTCTCTTTCTTTTTACAACTAACTCAAGGCCCTAAACTTAAGCCCACCTCATCTAAACTGATTTAAAACACACATCAAACACTAAAAACTTAATATTTTTAATTAGTTAATATATCAAATAACATAATTTAAATTCAATATCCTCTTACGGTATTTATCAACCACTTATCATACATTACGAAAACCTATAGTGTTACAGTTTAGCTTTTGAATTTTTTGGCTTAAAATGGTTAAAGTAGGATTAAGCAAAAATGGTAAATTTGCTTTTACTAAAATTGGTTAATTTCTAGCTAATTAACATAGATCATTGTGCTAATTACCTAGATCATTGTGTAATTCAAATTAATCTCACATAGTGTTAATTTATACAGTGTGAAATTATACAGTGTAATCTTGTATAGTACATTTTTACACAGTGCAATGTTAGATTTTAATTAAGTTCAAATTTTACTAAAACTTGTTCCATAAAATATCATTCATGTAATTAATTTTTTCTTAATCAATTAAATTAAATTTTCATTGTAGTTAATTTGACATCAATTAATTTTTCACAGAGCACACAGATATAGTATTTACTATAATCTGAGTTGCAAATTTTTAGAGTGTTACAACTATTGTACTTGTAGTAATACTAGTTTGATTCAGCACGGCCAATACCTCATGAAAAATTGCATTAAACTCTACTTGGTTTGAAACATCATAAGTCTCTAGAGGAGGATTGGTATTAGTATTGGTTTCTCAATAGCTCAAACTCCCTTCACTCCATTGTGGTGTTGGTATTGCAACCTGTTGGGGTACAATAGTAACACCAGTTTGTGGAGTATAGTACACTGCTTGTTGCACATAAGGACCAGTTCCATAAATATTTTCAACTTGCCAATTATGTTCCTTCGTAGCCTTCATATACTGCGCATCTAGTACTATGCCTATGAAAACTTTTACACATAAACTTTTTGAGTAACCATGTGACTCCTCCTATGACAATCACACAATTATCAAAAAAGTATTTGAGGGATACAACCAGGGCCGGCCCTGGGGTGGCAAATGAGTGCGACCACCCAGGGCCCACAGCAAGGAGGGGCCCAAAATTTTTTTTTTATCATATGTCTTTCTTTATATCTAAATTAAAATATAACATGTGATTATAAAGTACTAATATTTTCGTTGTTAGTTTTTTCTTAATGTGTTACATTTATAAATTTATGTTAATTTTTTTTTTTGTGCTGTAACATATCAACATGTATATAAACTTAAAAGTGTTTGTTTTATCAACAAGATAAAAAAACACAAACTAAATCTAAAATTATAAAAGGAGTCTACTTCTATACTATAAATTAAAATCTCTAACTTGGATAATAAAACTTTCACACTCCTCACTCTCTCAACTAGAGATTTGTAACATTTTTTTATGTCTTTGACAGGTGCATTTCACACACATTCTCTACAATCGGGCAAAAAACATCTCCATCATTAATCTCAGACTACTCTCCATTCATGGTTTTTATATATACTTAAGTTTCTTAATCACCTATTCGTTTCAATTTAAAAATAACATTATATCACAATTTAAATCAATTATTATAAATCTAAAATATAATTTATATATTTTAAAAAAATTATTTATTATGAACTTTTTTTAAGAATATTTACTATTAATTTTAATAATAACATAATTTAAAATTTTAAAAATATTTATTTATTATGAATAATAATAATAATAATAATAATAATAATAATAATAATAATGTAAAAATAATCGTTTATCTTCTGAAACACAGACTAAAATACTAATTAAAACCAAAATTAAGTATATTAATAAACATAAAAAATGCATGTAAGTTTAATATGAGACAATAATATTTTGTCAATGACTAATGATAGTTTTGGGATAAATTGAATGAAAAATGTGATTCATCTTATTTAAATTTTTTAAAACTATGTTATTCGCTTAATTAATAAAACATATAATTTTTAATGAAATTATATGTCCTACTCTTTTTTTTATATAATTTATGTTTACATTTTAGAATACTTATATATAGGAGCCTTGTTTTATTGTTTAGCCCCGGGCCCATAAAATGTCACCATCGGCCTTGGATACAACATTGTTTTGCAGGATGCTTTTGATTAAAGGCAACCTCTCATAGTTAAAAGCATCATCATAAGGGAATTGGGAAGTCTCAATACAATTCAAAACCAAGACGACCTCATTTGTAATGCTATCAAGGATGGTGTCAGGCCATTCTAGAGCTGGCGAAATGGGCCGGGCTAGCCCGAACCCACCCGATAAATTATAGGGCTTGGGCTTAAAATTTTGAGCCCAAATTAAATCCAAGCCTTTTTAGCCCAATCCAATAAAGCCCATGTTATAATGGGTTTGGGCCGGGCTAGCCCTGTCGGGCCACGGGTTGCCCGCTTCTTTGTTTAATTTTGCTGAGTGACTAAAAAAAGTTTATAAATTAAGAGAGGAATACCAAATAATTATGTCATTAGGTCAAATCTCTCTTTTTTCTTTTTCAAAGCTACGTTACGTAGGAGTAAACCTCCTCCTTCTTTCATGCTGCTGCTCACTGTGGGCAACCCATCACGATGCTTGCTACTGCAGTTCTTGATTTTTCGGTGCGTCTATTCCATTAATTAGAAATAGATAGGTTGATCGACACTTGTTTAGATTTTGTTATGATGTTTTGCAATTTGAGTTTAATAATTCTCTGCCACCGATTGCAGTCTTCCAGACTTGCAAAATTGCACATATTCATATATTATGAAATTTTATATTTTGCCTTTGCTTAGTATATCTTTATCAATATTTGCCAATTTGATTTGATATCTTCTGTTAACACTTAACAACGTGTCTATATATATATATATATATATATATATATATATATATATATATATATATATATAACATTAAACTAATCATGCAAGCTAAAAATTGGTGTAGTTAACAATTTAATTAGTAGAATGATTGTTTCTAAATTTTTATTATCATATTATAATGATGGATAACTAACATTGTTGCATTTTTTATTACCATAATATGCAGATTGTTGAAAAGTCTGCAGTGAAATTCATATCACACAAGGAAATATGGATATTTCTAGTTCCGAAAAGAAAGTCAACAGTTCCGTTGAAGGTCAAATGGAAACCCCACCACCAAATATCCACATTGATACTACCAACGTACAAGAGGGAAAAGAGGTTTCTTAGATAGAAGCCAAGAAGCGTAAGACCCAAACCTTTGATGTATGGAATTATTTTGATAAAATTGGTGTTGGCATAGATGGAAAAGAAAAATGTACATGCAAGGGGTGTAAAAAAGAATTAGGTTGTGCACCTAAAAATGGAACTACTCATTTGATTCGTCATAAGGACAGATGTAAGCTTCTTCCTAAATATAATGATACGGTGATATGCTTCTTGATGCAGAAGGAAAGTTGAAAAAGAAGAAAATTGACCTAAGGTTAATCGTGAAATATTAGCTGAAATGATAATTTCACATGATCTACCATTTAATATGGTTGAGTGGATGGTCTTTAGGAAGTAACAAAAGTTTTTGAATGATGACTGCAAGTTCATTACTGGAAAAACTGTTAAAGCTTGTGTGTTGAAAACTTATGAGGTTGAGAAAGAAAAGTTGAAATCACAATTGGCTCAAATATGTGGGAGAGTTTGTCTGACTTCTAATGTTTGGACTGCATGCACCAATCATGGTTTTGTTTCTTTAATTGTTCATTATGTTTATGTGAATTGGAAATTAAATAGTAAGATTCTAGCATTTGCTCACATGAAACCCCCACATACTGAGCAAGAATTAGCATTGAAGGTATTGGAATTTTTAAGGGATTGGGGCATAGAAAGAAAAAAAAAAATCCCTCACTTTGAATAATGCCTCTTCAAATGACAACATGCAAAACATTTCAAAACAACATTTAGGATTGTCAAGTAGCTTGTTGCTTAATGGAGAGTTCTTTCATATAAGATGTTCTGCTCATATTTTAAACCTCATAGTTCAAGATGGTTTGAAGGTGGCTAGTAATGCATTGCAGAAAATTAGACAAAGTGTGCATTATGTGACGGCATCAGAAAGTAGAACAATGCAATTTTTTCAATGTGTTAAGCAAGTTGGTGGGATTGATACATCAATTGGGTTAAGATCGGATTGTGTCACTAGATGGAACTCCACTTATATAATGCTTGAGAGTGCAATCAAGTATTGTCATGCCTTTCATAGGTTATCTCTGAGTGATACAAATTATAAATGGTGTCCATCAAGTGATGAGTGGAGAAGAAGGGAAATAATGTGTGAATTCTTGAAGCCATTTTACAATATTACCAACTTCATATCTGGATCTTCTTACCCTACATCAAATTTGTATTTTGGAGAAATATGGAGGATAAAGTGTCTTTTGAACTCAAACTTGACAAATGAAGATGTCTTGATCCAAAGCATGGCTCACAAGATGAAAGAAAAATTTGACAAGTGTTGGAGTGAATATAGCAAAATATTGGCATTTGGGGCTATTCTTGATCCAACAAAGTAGCTTAATTTCTTGAAATATATACATATTCTAAACTTGATCTAAACAATTATGAAGAAAAGGTGCAAAAGGTCAAGATGAATTTGTATAGCCTTTATGATGAGTATGTCAGGAATGGTGCTCATTCCAATGTGAGTAATTCACAACAAGTACAAGATTCATCTTTATTTGGAGGAGGAAAGGGAAACATATCAACAACATTTAATTTGTACGAAGTAAGTTGATTTTATAAATTTTGTAGAACTATTTTCATTGTTATTCTTACATTATAATATATTATATTAATTTGGTTATTTATTTTGTAGGAATTTGAAGAATTTGAGAGCACAACAACTACAAATATTGGAAAATCTGAGCTTGATATTTATTTAAAGGAGCCAAGGGTTCCATCATCAGGTGGTTTTGATATCTTAGTTTATTGGAAGGAAAGAAGTTCGTAGATGTAGTGATCTTGCAAGGATGGCTTGTGATGTATTAAGTATTCCAATAACCACTGTGGCATCAGAATCCGCTTTTAGCATTGGCTCTCGAGTTTTAAACAAGTATAGAAGTTCTTTGCGAGATGAAACAGTTCAAGCTCTTTTGTCCACACGCAGTTGGTTACATGGTTTTTTAGCTAAATTATTTTTAAATTTTATCATTTTTTAAGATTTTGAATTCAATAATTACTTCTAATGAGACTTTATAATATGGTCAAATTTTTATTATAGATTATGATAATGAAAATAATGACGATGAACAAGAGGCCATCAATTTAGAAGCTGTAAAGCTATCCGAAGGAGGCTTAAATGTCATTATTGAGGACAAAGAATAAAGACTTAAGACACATGGTAAAAAATTACTTATTATTTTCTATTTCAATTGAAATGTCAATTGTAATACCTAAAAGGAATGAATTCAAAGTAACATAATAATACTTTTATTTGCCTATTTTGCAGGTGATTTGATTTGCTGGCATATTGGAGTTTATGCTTTTTTTTTCTATTTATTTCTATTTGGAGGACTTTGGATTGACTTTGATTTTTACATAGATTAGTTATTATTAAGATGTTAGAAGATCCTTGGAACCGTTTGCTTTACTTGCACTTAATATTATTTTATTTTGGCATAAGCTACTTACAGTTACAGTGTTACAGGACATGTTCTCGTATTGCTTTTTGTCTTCTTTTAACTACGTGTTTATGTTTATATGGCTTGCAACTTTTATAAATTCATGCATTAAATATATTATATACATTGCTACACTTTTTCACTATAGCTTTTATAAAATGATAGATAAAATTAGAACGCAATATATAGCACTTATCATATTGAAAATGAAAACAATTGCAACGGTGTCACATTTAAAAGAAAGGCAATAAAAGAAAAGAAAAATAGTGGGCTGACCTGCAAAGCCCGCAGCCCGCATAGGGCCGGGCTTTTGCTTCAATTTAGAAGACCGAATTAAAACCGGGCCTTTTTGGCCTAGCCCGTTGTAGCCCATAGCCCGTAATGGGCCAGCCCGCAAGAGGCTGGGTAGCCCATTTTGCCAGCTCTAGGCCATTGGAGCATGTTCTTCATCATTTTCATCATTTATCAAGGCACAAGATGAAGGTCGTGACATGCATGGATTGGCTAGTGTAACGGTCTAGTCCCGCCACCAAACGGTTGACGAGTTGACAATCTGTAAAAGCTAAAGAACTCTTCTATGGTAATTTCAATCATAGTGGTAGAGTCTGAGGATAGGATAAAGTAAGACATGGTTAGATGATGGTAATGATGATGATGAAATTATGAAAATATTAGTTATTATTTATAAGGACGTGCGTGATGTTTAATTAAAAAATGAAGAGGTGTCATTCTTATCTTTGGAAGTTAATTGGTGGGGAAATCAACCAAGATCATCCTTTCGCAATGTCTTTCGAGGTATGGAGCAATTAAGATGAACGAGAATTTTCTATGTATGATAGTTGAATATATTGATCAATGTATTATGAGCAATGTACTAATCTCTTTTTATTTGATTTTTTATTTTTTATTTATTTCTTTTAATGTGTTTACAATTTTGTAATATATTCAAATAATATTTTATGTAATTTCTCAATTTAGACCAAAATTTTGTAATTTATTCAAATGAATTCAATTAAGTCAATGCGGACCACCATTCAATTATTTTCTCAATACATATACTAATTAATTATTTAGAAAGATTAAATATATAAATTCAATTAAATAATTCACTCTATAGAAAACTGGAAAAAAGAAATGGAAAACTTAAATTATGAGGTGTAGTGGTGTAGTTGCCTTCCCTTGTATTTCTTAGAATTAGTATTTTATATTAAAAATAATGTACATATATATGTTAACCATTATTTTAGATAAATGAGATTGACCAAATGTATTCTTTACTTAAATATTTTTATTTAAATATATATAATATTGAAAGTCAATTTACTTAATATTATATATTATCATTTTTCTTTTAATAATTTGTTTCCTTGTAAAATTTCTATTTATGCATTTAACAATAAAATTAATCACATCAAATAATAAAAGTAATAATAAAAAGGCTAAAGTACCCCTGTGGTGTCTTATTTTATTTTATAGTTTTAGTTCAGTATTTAAGTTTAAAATTTTTTACTTTAACCCCTAAAATTGTCTTTGTTATAACAAATTATTCATTTTGTCAACTTATTACATAGCTGACGTGACAAATGTCAATATTATATAACGATCTCTTTCAGTTTGTCACGTGTTACCAATGTAGAACATTTAAACTTAGGAGACCAAACTAAAATTAAAAAAAATAAGATGTGAGACTATGAGTATTATTTTAATCTAACAACAACAACAAGAAGAAGAATAATAGTTATAAAGCCCATTTGTTACAAATTTTAAAAAAATATTTTGATATAAAATAATCTAGTGATTTCATTAAAGAAATAATTTATTAGGGATCAAATGCAAAATCTTAAAATTTTTCAGGACCAAAAAAAAATTTAAGCCTATTTTTTAAAAAAGAAGCTAATTTATATTTGTTTCAATAATAAAAAATACATTTTTTTAGAAAAAAAAAGCAACTAATATTTATGAGAAGCTATAAAAATAGTTTGATTTTAATAAGAATATATATATATATATATATATATATATATATATATATATATATATATATATATGGTTGACAGGTTGTGTTTGGTTTATGTCATCTTGGTCAATTTGGCTGGCTTGAAATGTCAAAAAAAAAAAAAAATTGTAAAAATGGTTAAATTATACTTTTAGCAATGCTTGTTGTTAGATGTGGGTTGGCATATTCGTTTTCATGTTGGATATATATTAAATCCAAAAGCATGTCTAGGAAAAATGGAGCATGGTAGAAAAAGGTAAATACGAGTATAATGGCAAGTGCGAGTACTATTTTTATATGCTCAAGAGAAGGAATGTGGAGGAGCACAATTAAATGGTTTGAGTTGTTTGGTATGTGAAATGGATTAAGGAATTTTGTAGAAATTTCAAGCAAAAGGGGTGTCGTGGTGATTATAAGGAGAATTGCATGAATTGTCTTATCATGTAAAACACTCTTTATTTTTAGGTGCATTTTTATTGTTCCGTATGGTATGCAATGCTGAAAGTGTGGGAGGTGCATGCCAATTTTGTGATACACATGTTTTTTGGAATCAGTTGTTTTTACTTAGGGACCACAAGTGCAGATAAGATTATGTTTTTTGGGATCAGGAGTGGGATAACTGGTTGGTTTTGAGTGTGTAGAGGTACTAGTGGATGTGATATTTTGTTTGCATATGGGTTGGGTTGAGACAAGCTGTGACGTGCAAGATTTCAGTGGGAATGTCAAATTTTAATGATCCAAATGGAGTCTTGTAACCTTAAAACATGCTAGTTATGTTGTGGACTAGGGGATAGGTGGTGAAAGGATGGGTTGTATAGGTGATGCAGAAAGAAATGCCAGTGTTAGAGGAATTTAAGTGTCTGAGTATATTGTTGGCTATGAAATTGCACACGGGGAATTGATATTGATGGGCAGTAAGGGAGCATGTTAATTTTTGGTGCATAACACTGGCAATGTGGTGGAAGCATAAGCATGTATCATTTGGTGCCAAACATGGATTGTGAGTGGCAGGTCATAGGCCAAGAGGCCAAATTTTTCTTTCATAGTAAAGATATTTAATCTTTGGTAGATGAAGGCATGTACCTTGTTGAATCACAAGTTAAACTCTTGTTTCTCGTGGCTCCTAATATGCATCTTGTTATTGGACTTCGTGTCTTTGAGCTACCAAAATCACTTGTGCAATTTTTTTGCCATCCAACTTTTTCTAATATTGATTTACAAGTATTTATGTCTTAGTTAATTTATGCTTTTGCATAATTTTATCTTTCTATGATAAAAGTATGCTTTGTTTAGTTGCTACCATTAGGGTTAACATTGTGGTTATTATATAATTTATATTGCTACCACAATGATCACATAATTTACGATATTTAGGAACTCAAAAATTAAAGAACTATATACATATAGATAGTCACTATCTTCGGAAGGTGATCCTTGAGATTGAGCTTTGAAGTTAACACTTATAATTTTTTAAATTGCTTATTCCCCCAACATTAATCTTGTTTATTGCACAACAAATATTTGCAATTATAAAATGAAGTTTAAATGAATCTTTTTTTTTTTAATTAGCATATGAATTTTCAAATGCATTGATTTATGCATGTCACTTTTATTACGAGATTCAGTGAATTTTGAAACATATTAATGTGTATCTGGTAAAATTTGTTACTTTATTTGTAAAGAAGATTTCCTAGATTTTTAAGAAACGAAAAAAATTATTCAAATGAGTATGAAAGATACATAAGCTCAGGGGTAGAACCACATTGGAGGTTACAGGGGCGGTCGCCCCCCCTCAGTGAACATAATTTCTTTTATTATCATATGTTTGCCTCCCTCCTCTCGTTTACGTTGATAAATGAATGATAACCAGTTTTATTTACCTTTACGTTCTTACCAAAACTTATTGTCAGTAATTACTTTTTGCTTTCGAATATTGTGTTAATGAATTTTACTTTATTTTATTTTATAGATATTATTTATAACAATAATTTTATACATTAGGTAAATGAATTATATGTTAATTGTTATAATTACTTTTAATTTCCTATATTAATTTTAACTATAATTATTTCATTTTATATTAATTGCTTTTAATATACATTAATTCCTATATAAATTATTTTATTTTTTCTAATATTAATTAAAGCAACTCTAAGACCAACATTATGTTGGTCCAAATGACATTGGGTCTAAATTTTTTAAGCAAGGTCTTGTTTTATATATATATATATATATATATATATATATATATATATATATATATTTGTATATAAGAAAAAGTCAATCAAAACATAGTTGGAAAGGGAGATCCTAATCAATTAAATTTCTCGACAAAATTAATCTTTGGCAGAAATTGCTTTTAATTACGTTAATTTTTTGGGACAATTTTAATTATGTTAATTGCTTTCAAATATGCTTTTGCATTTTATATTATGTTTTTAAATTATTTTTTTGTTAAATTTTAAATTTCTTTTGCACATAAAAAAAATTCTTTTAATTTATTAGATAAAATAATTTCAATAAGAAATTTTTTTTTAGTTATAGATCATGGTTGTTTGAGTATTAAATTTTGCCTCCCTAACAATTTTTCCTAGTTTCATCCCTGCATAAGCTTAACTAATACAATGTTAATTCATAGCATTGAATTGCCAACCAGATTTGATGATAAAATGAGTGTCGTAAACCATGACTAAGACAAGACCTACATAGAATCCAACTAGGATACTATTAAAATCAAAATTATAAAATTACAAAATCGTGGCCTTTTTTCATTGTTATATTCTGATTCTGTTTTGTTGGGTCACATATCGTGGGCTTTTTTTTTTTTAATAAAATTCATTTTTGCCTTTCAAAAAAATAAAATCAAATCAAAATTACAAAATTGACCAAGTTACAATATGTCAATAAAATATTTCTTTTTAAAATCTTTCCTCTTAAGAAATTATGGTATTGAGCTTGATCATTAGGACGTAGAACTACAAAGAAACCAAGTCAGTCATCCATAAAACAAGACAAAACCTTGTCAAACCAAGGACTTGAAGAAAATAAAAGACTGACTCCTCCAACTACAAAAAACAAAAGACACAAAAGATCCCTTGCTAATTTGTAAAAACTCCTCCAAACTAAATTTAGTTGGGTCTTATAATTAATAAGTTAAAGTTAAATGAATATTTAAACCAAAGAGAAGATGGGGAATGATAGTGTATTTTATTTATTATGATATGGGGAATAATAGATTATAAAATTAGTATTTTCATTAATTTCTCTCTCTCTCTCTCTCTCTCTCTCTCTCAAAATAAAGAGTCATTAGTTCTATTTATAACAAACTCATTGACATCCAAGTGTACTTCCATGATTCCAAGGCTCCCTAATTTCTAAGTTTCCAAAATCCTAACAAATTTCACTCATATCTTTAAACTTAAATATGTTTTCGACATTGAAAATGTAATAATTTTTTAAACTAGGCTTCATTTAAATTTTATTCATTACTTATTCCTTAAAAAATTATCAAACCTTGCACTTTTAGTACCAACTAAAAGTACATCGTTGTGTAATTTTTAAAAATTAAAAATGAATGAAAATTAAAGAGGAATAAAAGAAACACAAATAAAAAATAAAGATATATTTAAACTTATTTAAATTTAAATTTTTTAAGTATCTAGGGATTTTCTTGCTAGTTTTTTTTTCTTTTCTTTTTTTTGAAAAGCCATAGGAAAAACGTTTTATTCAATGTCACCAAGGCAGACATAAGACGTACCAGTTTGGTTTATAACAATATAGAAGGACATCAACTTATGTAACAGCCACAGAACCAACATCAATATATATTTGTAACAATAGAAGTGCATGCTAAGGATAACATAATTTAGACTTGTTTCTTAATGTTACTCGAGACAAAATCTCACTACATTGCTACTGCTGGTTCAATTTTCCTACATATTCAATGTTTTTCTTCAAGCTTTAGCTCAAAAGCATGTAAGCAATTCCATAATTTAATTTCATGTGTAAGTAAAATTAATATCGACCGATCTTCGTTTTAAATGTTTTAAATCAGGTAGGATATGTTTGTGTAAGTGGATGTAAGTTGTTTCGTATCCAATAAAACTAAGGTACAAAACACATATAAACATACATATAATAAAAACCAGTAAAAATCATGAGTAATCAACAAAATTCAAGTTAACCAAAATAACTATTTCAATCCAACAAATTCCAAACATTACGCTCAATGAGTTTAAAAGTTCACGTAATTTAATATATAAATAATACAAAATATATAGAACAAACAATTGTTCAAAATATTCTCTCGAAACCTGCTATGTTCGACACAAACCCCTTATTAGTCTAGCCCTTGAAACTCAAAGCCTGATCAAGATTGACAACAAAACCTTAAAATTTGTTGTTAATTGAAGCAACCGAACGCAATTGAGGAAATTGTTCATCATAAAATGGCCTTGCTAAAGTTAGTGAAGGTGCTCGAGAAGTCATTGGGGATTTTCCCTTTGGTGATTTGTTACCTTTGCGAAGATATTTTCTAGCCCAAGCATGCTTCCCATTGATGGACGGTTTCACTTTATTTGTGCTCTCAAGGAGATGATCAATCATGTGGGTGGCCTCAGCGCGAATCACAACGTGAGCAAACAATGGTTGCTCAGGTGGAAATATATCTTGCATATACAATGCTTCAATGATATCCCCATAGCTTCTATTTGATAGAGAAAAAAGAAGAAGAAGAAGAAGAAGAAGAAAAAAAAAAATGAGAGAAAAAAATAACGATATGATATAGGATGAACAAAATTTGAACAAAAATTCATAATGAAGTTGTAATGAAAGATAATCATTATGTTACATGCATTTTTTTTATGGGAGACCTATATCCATTATGTGGCATAGGAGTTACATCTAGTATAAAATTTAATAGTATACAACTTCTACAAATAACTCATAATCTCTTCCGAGACGAGACTTTTTATCATGACTTCTGCTCATTGCCTTGATCCAATATTGTAAAGTAAAACTATATATGTATACTATCAATTATTTTCATTAGTACAAAGAACTCTTCAATGTGTTAGTCAAGTTAGCATGTAAATCTTATTATGTCAATTCCAAATATTGATTGGCACTTTAATGTAGTATGTTATTGCTAATAATATTTTAATGGTTAGAATACATAACAATCTTCAAGTGTATCCTGTAAGCAAAATTGAATAGTAGAATTTTCCAAATCGCATAGTCAAAACAATATATGTATACAATCATAATGTTATTAGGGTTTGATCAATCAAACATCAACTTTCTCATTAAACAAATAAAACTCAAGTTTGTTATTGTATATATTAAAAGAGGAGTGTATTTATATGAATTAGTTACCACACAAATCAATAAGAAAGAAACGTACTTTCATTAAACAAAGGCTAAATAAAAGATTGTAAAGATCACCATTTTGAAGGAAATTATGAGAGAGCTTGTGTTAACGTTTTCAAGCATTTTCCATATGAAAATCAGCAAAGTACTAGTCATTGTTTGGGTTTAATAAGATGACACATAGGAACCCTTTTCATGTGAATTAACCTAACCAACAACAGAGGGCAAAGTAACAACAAAACATAGCAAAAAAACGTGTGGTAACACATGTATCAATTCAATGTTCAAATCGAGGAAAACCACATTGAATTAACTCTAAAAATCATCAATCTAAGCAGATAGATATATTGCTTTGAGAGTAAATAAAAAATTTATACCTAGAGAAGAAATCTCAAACTTCAGCCTCAGTGCCCTTTGGAGAATGTCATAAAGATTGTCCTATCGTCAACCGGTACCTCCTTTTTCTCATCACTAGTACTAGCAGTAATACTAGTTTGATTCAGCTTGATCAAGACCTCATCAAAATGTGGATTAAACATTTTTTGGTTTGAAACATCGTGAGTCTCTAGAGGAGGATTGGTATTGGTCTCCCAATAGCTTGAACTCCACTCCATTTTGGTGTTGGTACTGCAACCTGTTGGGGTACAATAGGAACACTAGGAAGTGGAGTATAATATACCACTTGTTTTGCGTAAGGACCAGTTCCATGAAGATTTGCAATTTGTTTCTTTGTAGCCTTCATATTTTGCACACCTTGCACCATGTCTCTGAAAGCATTTAGACAAACTTTTTTGAGTAACCATGTGATTTTTTCTTTGACAATCACACGGTTATCATAAAAGAATTTAAGGGATGCAGTGTTGTTTTGCATAACACTTTTGATCAATGGCAAGCTCTGGTTGTTAACAACATCATCGAAAGGGAATTGGGAACACTCAATGCAATTCAAGACCAAGATGACCTCACATGCAAGGCTATCAAGCATGGTGGCAGGCCATTCAAGCATGTGCTTCAACATTTTCATGTCCTTGCAATGTTTATCAAGCCACAAGATGAAGGCCATGATATGCATGGATTGGGTTGTGTCATGATCTAGTTCCACCACTAAGCGGGTGAAGAGTTGGCGGTCAATGTTGTAAAAGCATAAGAACTCTTCTCTGGTAATAGTCACAGTGGTGCTTGAGTCTAAGGATGGAATGAAGGAAGACATGTTGATGGCAACGATATTGATCAAATTATAAAAATGATTAGTTATTATTTATAAGGATGTGTATGATGTCTAATTAAAAATATGAAGAGGTGCCATTTATGTGTTTGGAAGGCAATTGGAGGGAAATAAACCAAGTTCATTGTTTTGCAATGTCTTTCGATATATGGAGCAATTGAGATGAATGGAAAATTTCTATGTATGGTAGTTCACCATATTGAGAGTGCATTACGAGCAATGTATTAATATTTTTTATTCATTTTATTTATTTTTATTTATTTCTTTTAATGTGTTTACAATTATGTAATCTTTTCAAATAATGATTTATGTAATTTCTTGATGTAGACCAAAATGTTGCATAAGTCAAGAGCGTCATGAATTCAATTAAGTCAATGCATACCACATTCAATTATTTCCTAAATACATATATTAGTTGATTTACTTAGAAAGATTAAATATACAAATTCAATTAAGTCAATGTGTGCCACATTCAATTTTTGTTAGTTTGATAAAATTACATTTATAGAACTTACTGATTGTCTTCCCTTGTATTTCTTATAATTTTTAATTTGTATTAAAAAGCAAAACATATATTAATCATTAATTTAGATAAATTAGATTTACCAAATGTATTTTTTCTTAAATATTTTGTTTATATAAATAGATTATAGAAAGTCAAATTCCTTGATATTATATATTACCATTTTCATTTAAAATTTTGTCTCCTTCTAAAAATTCCATTTATTCATTCAATGTTAATATTAATTGCATCTAACAATAAAAGTAATTATAATAAGGCTAAAATACCCTTGTGGTCTCTCATTTTATTTTATAGTTTTAGTTTAGTGTTTTAAGTTTAAAAAAGTTTTACGTTAATTCCTTAAAGTTATTAGATAGATGACGTTACAAATGTCAATCTTATGTAACTATCTCTTACAATTTGTCACATACGTTTTAGTTAAGCAAATTTAGCATAGACAATTGATGCCATAGTACAAACCATATAAAGATTTCTTTTGTTATTGTGCCTGAACAAACTCTGGCTACTAACTTCACAAATACTGTATCATATATGAAGTACTATTATTCATTTTGATTGCCTGCATAGGTACACTCGGGGACCTTCATGTTCCTCTAGTTACAAGGGCAGCTGCCCCCCTAAAAATATGGAAAACAACATGCAAGGATCAAGTTGATTTAATAGAGATATACTTTAAAGTACAGAAGTAGAACTTTTAAACTTAATTAGGAGACCAAAGCAATTTTTTTTTAAAAATATGAGAGACTATAAGCAGTAGCAAAATTAAAAAATTGATTTTAAAAAATCTAGTGAATACTTTTATTTTTAAAAAAGAAGCTAATTTATATTTGTTTACAATAATAAAAAAAACATAAAAAAGCAACTGATATTTATAAGAAGCTATACAAAAATGAGTTGTTTTTTTTTTTAACAGAAAAAACATAATTTTATTAACAGGCCACGGAGTGTGACCCAGCAGCCAAGATCTTAATACAAAATGTCAAGACATAACAAAGGCCTTAACCCTGTATATCCTGTAATCAAACCACCGCACATGATCTCAGAACATTAGACAAAATCCAAAAGACATTGCATTGGACATGTACACCAATTTGCAAAAGAAAGACCACTAGAGCATGGACCCTTGTATATCAGCCAAGTCCAATAAATTCTTTGAATATGAGAAATAACACTGTGAACATCAGAAGCAATTTCTTTGAAAATAGAATTATTCCTCTGTAGCCATATACACCAGCATGTAGCATGCCAAATCATGTATCTAATTTTTCGCATCTTCTTCCCCCAAAACAAATAACCGTGTTGAATATAATGTTGCTGCACCTGATTGTGTTGAACCATATACAGAAATGTTTTTTATTTTAATTAGAGTTTATATTATTTTTGGTTTTAGAAACTTAAACAAACACATAATTTTTTTAAAATTAAAGTGATTAATTTAAAAAATAATATTTTTTTAGTATAAAATTTTGTAATAATTAGGCTATAGTAATAACGATATTAAGAATAGAAACAGATATATATATATATATATATATATATATATATATATATATGTGTGTGTGTGTGTGTGTGTGTGTGTGTGTGTGTGTGTGTGTGTGTGTGATGATATATGAATTGATTTTAAAAAAATACTTATTCTACTCTTTATTATTATTATTAGATAAATATATAGATAGAACAAATACCTAATAATTAAGGAAATGAGTTGAAATATTGATGGGTTAAAAATTAAACCAACAACTTTTTCATCTAAAGTATTCCTAGACGATTCAACTTAAATTAGTCAAATAGCCAATATGATCTTCAAAAATCAGTTGTGTTAGATCAAAACATAATTGTACTTTTATCCTCAACTTTTTACTTCCCTTCCACCACATACCCTGTTAGAATAAAATAAAAGTCATCATCCCCTACAAAACCCAAAGCCCTTCCATAACAGATTATTACAGCAGTACCATATACCCTTGTTTCCTAAATTAAAGCATAAATGCCACACCTCCCTAATTTCCACTCCCAACAATTTCCACACTTTTGTCACCTTATAGAACACACAACTTTGCTCTATGCTAATAAAAGACACTGAACTGTGTGTTTACTGTCTCAATGTGCCCAAAACAAAACTTCTCCCAATAGTATTGAAATGAATTGTTCTATTTATGAACACATCTACAGAGCTTATAGACAGACCAAAGGATTCATAAACATTTAAGGAATGAAAAAGAATAGCCCTTCAACTTGTTAATCTTCCAACACCAAGATCTAAATTTTATGAGGTCAAACACATGCTCATAGTTGGGTTGTTTACTCTTAAAAACATTGGAATTTCTATGTAACCAAAGGGACCAAATAGAGGCAAATCACACAAAAAGCCACGCTGTTGTTCCTTTTCCTCCCAGCCACCAGCAATTGTGTTGTAAAAAGTGGCTTCCAGGTTCCTTTGGCAGTACCATAGTTACTCCAATCCATTGATAACATAATTTCCATACCTTTACCGAAAAATCACATGAAAACGGGATATGCATTGTTGTATAAACTACTTTGCGGCAAAAAGAGCATGTGATATCTAACCGTTGTTGTGTGATAATGTTCCTCCTTTGCAAATTTTCTTTTGTTTGTAGCCTATTCAATGCCATTCTCCATGCAAATGCTGAAATATTTGATGAGACATGTACCTTCCATATACCTTGTGAAAAAGTATTTATCCTTTGATGTTGCCTTCTCTTGCAATAACACATACGTTGATTTTGTTGAATAGATCCTTGTAGCTTCACCTTTCCAAACCTGCTTGTCAACTTGTCCTTGTATCAATTGCACGTTATTTATTTCTTGCAAAAGCATCCATATTAGGTTTTTCTCACTCGAACCAATCCCTTCGCCATGTAGACATCCAATCCCACATCCTCTCAACACTCCCCACACACTAGTCTTGTTCTAAATTCGACATATCATATCATATTTTTCTCTCAAAATTACATCTCCAACCCACTTATCCTCCGAAAACTTAACCCTCATCCCATCCCCAATTTTCCAGTCTATGTTTGCCACAAACCAATCTATATTCCTTTTGAGCATACTTTCCATAAATCACTCCACCCCACTGAACCCCTCCTAACCAACCTCATTTCCCAAAACTGTAATTGCCCCGTATTTTGACTTTAATATCCTACACAAAAGACTATTACTTTCATGTAGCATCATCAATCTCCATTTCCTTAACAACACCATATTGAACAATTGTAAATCCTTAATTCCAAGCCCCCCAGCTTCTTTAGGACAACATACCGTATCTCACTTAACTCATACTAACTTCCTCCCATCATCCATACCACTCTAAAGAATGTTTCTCTGAATTTATTTTATGTTTTTAACAACGAAAGAAGGTGGTTTAAAAAAGATAAGAAGAATAGGGGAAGAAAGAATAATATAAAGTTAAGAAGACATACTCGCCCCCCAAACAATAGGTGATTTTTTTCCAAATAGATAATTTGCTTCTCAACATTTGAATGATGGGATTCCAAGTTGGCTCCCTTCTTAGATTTGGCCCCACCAGGATCCTTAAAATAGTAAAAGGAAGGGAGATTTTTCTGCAGTTTAGGAATGTAGCAAATATGTCTATCTTATCTTCCCTCACCAGTAACCCACCCAAGTGTTGAAGCAGAACCCTTTCTGAGCCAAAATGTTTTAATGACAACAAACTTTTAAGAAGCAAATTCTAAGTCCTTTAGACTTGTGCTATTAATGGTTTGCCTTTAGTGCTTTTAGTAGACAAGACTTAATCAAGAAGCATGGAGTAAGGTGTAAAGCATTGTCCTATAGTGAAGGTATCCCAAATTTGAAGACCGCCAAACTTCAGAAGCACGAAACCAGAAATAGAAGAGCAATCATGAGTTCTATGTCAAAGTGCAGTTGCATATGACTAGAAGTATGATGCTAGATGTAATTTAAGTCAAGGGGTAGATTTCAGAAGCTACGCATAACTTAAGAATTATTAAAAGATGCATTGCAGAAGCAAACAGTGCAGACAGACGTTTCTACACAGTTCAAGAGCATGCACCAGAAGCTATGCATCTTGTTATTGGACTTTGTGTCTTTGTGCTCCCAAAATCACTTTTGCAATTTTTTTGCCTTCCAAAATTTTTTAATATGGATTTAGAAGTATTTATGTCTTAGTTAATTTATGCTTTTGCATAATTTTATCTTTCTATGATTAAAGTATGCTTTGTTTAGTTGCAACCATTAGGGTTAACACTGTGGTTATTGTATTGTTATCACAATGATCAGATAATTTACGATAATTAGGAACTCAAGAAATTAAAGAACCATACATATAGATCGTCACTATCTTCTGAAGGTAATATCTGAGATTGAGCTTTGAAGTTAATACTTATAATTTTATAAATTGCATATTCCCTCAACATGAATCTTTTTTATTGTGCAAGAAATTTTGCAATTATAAAATGAAGTTTAAATGAATCTTTTTTTTAATTAGCTTATGAATTTTCAAAAGCATTAATTTATGCATGTCACTTTTATTAGGGGATTCAGTGAATTTTGAAACATATTAATGTGTATATGGTAAAATGTGTTACTTTATTTGTAAAGAATATTTCTTAGATTTTTAATAAACGAAAAAAATTATTCACATGAGTATGAAAGATAGATAAGCTTAACCTAATACAATGTTAATTCATAGCATTGATGCATACTGCCAACCAGATTTGATGATAAAATGAGTGTCGTAAACCATGACTAAGACAAGATCTATATAGAATCCAGCTAGGATACTAATAAAATCAAAATTATAAAATTACAAAATCGTGGCCTTTTTTCCTTGTTATATTCTGATTCTGTTTTGTTGGGTCACATATCGTGGGCTTTTTTTTTTTTTTTAATAAAATCCAGTTCTGCCTTTCAAAGAAATAAAATAAAATCAAAATTACAAAATCGACCAAGTTACAATATGTCAATAAAATATATAAAAAGATTTCATTATAAACTCTTTCCTCTTATGAAATTATGGTGTTTAGCTTGACCATTAGGAGGTAGAACTACAAAGAAACCAAGTCAGTCATCCATAAAACAAGACCAAACCTTGTCAAACCAAGGACTAGAAGAAAATATAAGACTGACTCCTCCAACTACAAAAAACAAAAGACACAAAAGATCCCTTGCTAATTTGTAATAACTCCTCCGAACTAAATTTAGGTGGGTCTAATAATTAATAAGTTCAAGCTAAATGAATATTTAGATCAAAGAGAAGATGGTGAATAATAGCGTATTTCATTTATTATGATTGGCGAATAATAGATTATAAAATTAATATTTTCATACATTTCTCTCTCTCTCTCTCTCAAAATAAAGAGTTATTAGTTCTATTTATAACAAACTCATTGACATCCAAGTGTACTTCCAAGATTCCAAGGCTCCCTAATTTCAAAGTTTCCAAATTCCTAACAGATTTCTCTCATCTTTAAACTTAAATATGTTTTCGTCTTTAATATAATAATTTTTTAAACTAGTCTTCATTTAAATTTTATTCATTCTGTATTCCTTAAAAAATTATCAAACCTTGCACTTTTAGTACCAACTAAAAGTACATCGATGTGTAATTTTTAAAAATTAAAATGAATGAAAATTAAAGAGGTATAAAAGAAAAACAAATAAGAAATAAAGATATATTTAAACTTATTTAAATTTAAATTTTTTAAGTAACTAGGGATTTTCTTGCTAGTTTTTTTTTCTTTTCTTTTTTTTGAAAAGCCATACGAAAAACGTTTTATTCAATGTCACCAAGGCAGACATAAGAAGTACCAGTTTGGTTGATAACAATATAGAAGGACATCAACTTATGCAACAGCCACCGAACCAACATCAATATATTTTTGTAACAATAGAAGTGCATGCTAAGGAACTCCACTTATATAATGCTTGAGAGTGCAATCAAGTACCGTCGTGCCTTTCATAGCTTATCTTTGAGTGATACAAATTATAAATGGTGTCCATCAAGTGATGAGTGGAGAAGAGGGGAAATAATGTGTGAATTCTTGAAGCTGTTTTACAATATTACCAACTTCATATCCGGATCTTCTTACCCTACATCAAATTTGTATTTTGGAGAAATATGGAGGATAGAGTGTCTTTTGAACTCAAACTTGACAAATGAAGATGTCTTGATCCAAAGCATGGCTCACAAGATGAAAGAAAAATTTGACAAGTATTAGAGTGAATATAGTAAAATATTGGCATTTGGGGCTATTCTTGATCCAAAAAAGAAGCTTAATTTCTTGAAATATACATATTCTAAACTTGATCTGAACAATTACGAAGAAAATGTGCAAAAGGTCAAGATGAGTATGTCAAGAACGGTGCTCATTCCAATGTGAGTAATTCACAACAAGTACAAGATTCATCTTTATTTGGAGGAGGAAAGGGAAACATGTCAACAACATTTAATTTGTATGAAGTAAGTTGATTTTATAAATTTTGTAGAACTATTTTCATTGTTATTCTTACATTATAATATATTATATTAAATTGGCTATTTATTTTGTAGGAATTTGAAGAATTTGAGAGCAAAACAACTATAATTACTGGAAAATCTGAGCTTCATATTTATTTAGAGGAGCCAAGGGTTCCATCATCAGGTGGTTTTGATATCTTAGCTTATTGGAAGGAAAGAAGTTCGTAGATGTAGTGATCTTGCAAGGATGGCTTGTGATGTATTAAGTATTCCAATAACCATTGTGGCATCAGAATCCGCTTTTAGCATTGGCTCTCGAGTTTTAAACAAGTATAGAAGTTCTTTGCGAGATGAAACAGTTCAAGCTCTTTTGTGCACACGCAGTTGGTTACATGGTTTTATAGGTAAATTATTTTTAAGCTTTATCATTTTTTAAGATTTTGAATTCAATAATTACTTTTAATGAGACTTTATAATATGGTCAAATTTTTATTATAGATTATGATAATGAAAATAATGATGATGAACAAGAGGCCATCAATTTAGAAGCTGTAAAGCTATCCGAAGGAGGCTTAAATGCCATTATTGAGGACAAAGAATAAAGACTTAAAAGACACAAGGTAAAAAATTACTTATTATTTTCTATTTCAATTGAAATGTCAATTGTAATACCTAAAAGGAATGAATTTAAAGTAACATACTAATACTTTTATTTGCCTATTTTGCAGGTGTTTTGATTTGCTGGCATAATGGAGTTTATGCTTTTTTTCCTTCTATTTATTTCTATTTGGAGGACTTTGGATTGACTTTGATTTTTACATGGATTAGTTATTACTATGATGCTAGAAGATCCATGGAACCGTTTGCTTTACTTGCACTTAATATTTTATTTTGGCATAAGCTACTTATAGTTACAGTGTTACAGGACATGTTCTCGTATTGTTTTTGTCTTCTTTTAACTACGTGTTTATGTTTATATGGCTTGCAACTTTTATAAATTCATGCGTTAAATATATTATATACATTGCTACTTTTTCACTATAGCTTTTATAAAATGATAGATAAAATTATAACGCAATATATAGTGCCAATCATATTGGAAATGAAAACAATTGCAACAGTTATCACATTATAAAATAAAGGCAATAAAAGAAAAAAAAAATAGTGGGCTGGCCCGCAAAGCCCGCAGCCCGTATAGGGCCGGGCTTTTGCTTCAATTTAGAAGACCAAATTAAAACCATAGAACTCCATATATGGCAAGTACACAACACAATAACTAAAATGTCACTTCATTGCATAAACATATACACATTAAAATAGTAATATGATACCTTAATAACAACCCATAGCTCCCTAATGTTGGTTGGTTGTAACTAAAATACTACCTAATACAATACTAATAACAAACAAAGTCTTCAAAGTCTTTGATTAGAGTTCCTTTTTGCCGAGGGAGATTTTTCTTGTAAGGAATGTTTATCTAGAAATGTAAGCTCCTCTAAGCCATTTGCTTCGATGAATGAGAACATCACGATCATCTTAATAACATACTCACAAACACATAAAGGGTAAGCTCATGAAAACAAACTTAGATATAAAATAGAATTTCATGCTTTCTAAGGTAAAATAGAAGTATACAAGTAAAATTCTCCATAAAACAGGTAATGATTTACATTCATCAATTCATACAACAATCACCACACCAACAAACCCATACACATATCAATGCAACCTAGTAATAGTAATGTAGTATATTCAGACTCAACTCAATAGAAATTTTTATCAATTCGAGCAACCAGTGTAACACCCTAAGGGGTATTACCATAACTTACACATATGCAATTACAGATAGGATAAATTGTCATATATGACTACCATTACTGAAGGACTCATTAATAAAGTCATACATCATTCCTAAAGTAATGCTATCATACACATCTTAAGGTCAATCCCCCATCAACACAAAGGAGTCCTTATACTAAAGAATACAATTGTCTTTCAAAATCAAGCCTATGAAGATACAATCATGCAAAACATAAATATCTTCAAGGCCTGCTTAATGTAGAATGTGGAAACTAAACTAATGAGACAATGTCTTAGTGAATGCCCTAATATAACACGTGCATGCTCAAACCATAATGACATACTTCATACATAACATCCTTTACATACACCATCATGGGCTTATCACATGAGAATTTGCATAAAATATGAGCATTTATTTATAACTTTAAATACATGCATACTCAATCTTTACATTTTCTTTTTTTTTTCCTTTCTTTGGTAGAAATGAGCTAAATTTCTTAAGAAGCATCCCCCTTGTCTATGTCATGACCTCTTTTATTTATCCTTTTCCGCTTCAAGGAGCCCTTAATCTCTTATATTTATCCTCCTTCGATTCATAAATCCTTTATCATTTAATCATTAAACATTTAGTATTGTTATGTGCAATAGCATGCATGAATAGAGTATTATAAGCTTGAGTGAAAAAATGACTAAACCCATATGCTATTCCGAGGATCTTATGTAATACCCATTTTTGCTATGCCATAATTTTACTTGAATAAAATAAAGGCTTAAATAACCTTTTGGTCCCTATAAAATAGGTTTTTTTTTTTTTTTAATTTTAGTCCTTTAAAATTTGTTTTGTCCTTTAAAGATTTAAAATTTTTGGTTTTAGTCTCTACTGTCAAGTAACAATGTTAATTGATAATGTAACAACGACTTTGGCAGCCCATTAACTTGCCATGTCATCAAGGAGTCTGATAGGGGAGTCACGTGTAATTTTTTTTGTTAAACTATGTCTTTAAATCCCTCATCAACTAGTTTGATATCGTCAACTATTTTGAACAGATGAGGATTTAAAAACACAATTTACCAAAAAAAATTACACGTAACTACCCTGTTAGACTCCTTGATCATGACGTGGCAAGTCAATGAGCTACCAACATCGCTATTATGTCATCATTTAATGTTGTTACTTGACAGCAGGAACTAAAAGAAAATCTTTAAAGGACTAAAATCAAAACAACCATTAGATTTCAAACAAATGAATGGTCAGGATGAGGAGTAACTCTCATAGAGTTACTCTTAGAATAAGTGGATCCCTCATCTCTCTCTCTCTCTCTCTCTCTATATATATATATATATATATATGTATAATTGAGATAATAAGAAGTTTTACAAATTAAATATTGTTGATTATATTAAACAACCAATTGACTACTCTATATTAAAATAGCTAAGTATATTAAACTTTAAATGCATAACTGAAATAAATGGAACACACTAGAAGGAGGGGTTGAATAGTGGGTTAGTATAAACTTAAAACATTTTTTGCAAAGATGGAGTCTTTTTCAAAAGCAAGTATGATCAATAGATTTGAAAACGTGTTTGATCAAAGATCATCTAGCATGTTCAAAAACAGTTTTCTCAAAAATAGATTTGTAAGAACTTGTGAGTCCAAGGGTGAAAACAAGAGAAAACAGATGAAAACACAAGAACGAAGATGTGAACACTTGTTGGTTCACTCAAACTCTAAAGCTACATCCAGTTCTCCTTCAACATGAGAAGGGTTCCACTAATCAAGAACAAGTTACAAACAAGTATTCTTTTTGCCACTTTTGACTTACAACAAGTATTCTCTAGGCCACTTCTGGCACACCCTCAATATCAACTTGAGATTGATAAACATCCAAGTATTCTTTAATCACTAAGCCACTCCTGGATTTCCAAACAACTGTTTGAATGATTACAAAAAGAATCAAATCAAATAACTCTCAAGGAGAAGATGTAAAATGAAAAACAAGTTACAGAAAAACTTTGTTAAGCAAAGAATAGCACACTAAGCACTCAGTATTTGATTGTTCAGAGATGAAAAATGTATCAGACTAGAAATTGGCAACACTTCGATATTTTCATAATCACTTTCTTGTTCTTCTCTGTGTGTTGATCCTCCATTTATAGGCTTCAAGAATATGACCATTGTGGGGATTAGAGCCTAGAAAATATTTGTTTCCTCACAGAGCTTGTCCTATTGCAATGTGGCAACTTGGGGTGGAGAGAGAAACACACAGTAGTACTATCCTTTTCTGAGCAGTGTTCATGTTGTCTCCATTACATATACAAAAATGATTTTGCAGAGAATATGTGCTGGCCTGTCTTGTACACACTTGAAATTCAAATGATTATATCATTTCAAAAAGTGAGTGAATAAAGGTACATAACTTTTCGAGCACGAATCAACCTCGTTCAATGTACAATGTATATTATAATGATTGGAAAAAAGAAACACTTATATATAAAATAGAGTGTATGTTTCTTATATTCATTTTGGACGATAAAAGCTTAGTACTTTGGATGCTAGTTTTTCACAAAACTTTTTGGATGCTTGTTCAATTATAGCGCATTGGATGTTAGATAGGTCTTAGAAAAACAAGTTTCAGAGTTGAAAATTGTATTGGACACAAGACAGATATAATCAGAACAAAAATGGTATTGAAAAGTTTATTACCAAAACTGTCTTGGACGAATATATTCCTGTGATGCTCAAGGAAATCATTAGTCTATCAAATTTTTAATAGCTTTGTTATCATCAAAACTATAAGATTTTTGAGGGGCAAGACATCATCCAATGTCGTTGGTTCTAACAATAACAATTAATGTACTTATATACTAATTATTATGTATTTAATGTTTTATTTATTTAGCCCTTTCAGTATAGAGACATTGGTACTTCAAGGTCATAAACGATATTTAAGGTTAAATTTTTTATAGCATGTCCATACTAAGTTATATGAATGAAGGTATATTTTGAACAATAATTATATGGATCCTCATTTATAAATTTAATTGAGAATACAATAATTTTTTTAATTGAGAATGCATACAATAATTAAAAATTTGTTTGTACCAAGGGAGTCTAGCTTAGTTAGTTGAGCAGTGTGTGTGAGTTGTAAATTTTCTAGTACCTAAATTTGATTTCTATGGATAAAAAAAATTAAAAATTTGGTTGTACGTATTTTTTCTTTTCTTTGCCATTTCTTGAAATTTTAATGCTTAGTAGAACACATAATGCATTCTCAAATAATTAATTGAATAAAAAATTGTTCAATGAATATGTTAATTTGTGAAATAACATTAGTGTCATATTAGAAGGCAAAAGACATCTATATGGCAAGCTCTCCATCAGAGCATTTAAAATAGTTCGTCCACTTATTTTTAAATTATTTTCAAGTAGTGCCTATTAGTATTGGCGCCTCAGCATGTTACTGAGAAAGTCTTGTTGTTCTACCACTTTTTAAATATTTTTTTTCAACCCATTCCTGATATTCCCTCTATAGATTTCGATCTAAAGCAACTGTTATTTTGAATATCATGTTGGCTATTTGACTAATTCAAGTTGAATCACCTAGAACACTTTAGAAGGAAAAGTTATTTCTCTAAAATTTAAACCCACTTATATTTCAACTCATTTCCTTATATTAGATTTTTGTCCTATCTTTCTATAATGATCATAATCATAATAAACACAAAAAAATAAAGAATCAAATAAATAAAAATTATTTTGAGAAACAATTACTAATATCATTACACAAATATATAGTTGTTTTTGTTCTTAATATTGTTGTTGTTGTTGTTGTTATGATGATGATGATGTTAAAATGCGCTTATGGTCAATAATCTTATTTTTTAGTTTTAGTTTGACCTTCTAAGTTTAAAAAGTTTCACTCACACTTTTGTACCTTAAAATATCTTTGTTACATCAAGTTGGTTCCTTTGTCAATTCGCCACATTAGATTGACATCTGCCATATCAAACCAATGTTATAACATAATTAGCGTGACAAACTGACTAAAGGACCATTTGGTATGGCACATAACTTTAAGGGAATAGAGTGAAAAATTTTAAACTTAGAAGATGAATTTGAAACTAAAAATAAAATGAAGGACTACAAGAGTATTTTAACCTTATCATTATTTTAAAATGATGCAATTAATATAATTATAATTAAATACATAAATGGAAATTCTTATAAGGAAACAAATTATTACTAAAATGATAATATATAATAATGTGGAAATTGACTTTCAATATTGTATTTATTTAAATAAAAATATTTAATAAAATAATGCATTTGGTACATCTAATGTACCTAAATTAATGATTAGAGTATATTTTTTTAAAAAAAATTAATATAAAACTTAAATTATAAGAAATACAAGGGAAGCCAATTAGTGATTTCTATAAAAGTAATTTTGTCAAACTAACAAAAATTGAATGTGGTATGCATTAACTTAATTGAGTTTATTTATTCTTTCTAAATAATCAATTAATATATATAATTAGGAAATAAATTAAATTGAGATTCTATTACATTATATTGTAATAATTTTAAAGGCTTACATCCTTGTTTCTTCACGCGTCTTGACATATATATGCAACATTTTGGTCTAAATAAAGAAATTACATAAAATATTATATGAATACATTAAATAATTGTATATACAATTAAAGAATTAAGAGAAGTGCTAGGAACACACTATCTAACACTCCTTCAAATACACTCTCTCTAATTGGTTAAAATTTATTGAAAACTACAAAATCAGGAGAAAGAATCATTAAATATGATATGAGATTGACAAAATTATGTCATTTTCAATAGATTTCAATCAATAAGAGAAAGAATGTGTTAGAGAGTGTGTTCCTAGCATTTCTCAAGAAGTAATTAAAAATCAAAAATGAAGAAAAAGGATATTAATATATACATTGCTTGTAATACACTATAAAAATGGTAAACTATCATACATAGAAAATTTGCATTCATGTTAATTGCTCCATACATGGAAAGACCATGTGAAACAATGAACTTGGTTCATTTCCCCACCAATCGCCTTCAAAAGATAAAAATGGCATCTCTTCATATTTTTAAATGAAACATCGCACACCATTATAAATAATAGCTATTTTTCATATATTTTCTTCTTCATCATCACCATCATCTAACTATGGCTTGCTTCCTCCCATGCCCAGACCTAGGTACCAATGTGATTGTTACTAGAGAAGAGTTCTTTAGCTTCCACAACATTGATCGTCAACTCTTCACCCGTTTGGTGGTGGTACTAGGTCGTGACACTAGTCAATCTACACATGTCATGGCCTTCATCATGTGGCTTGAAAAACAGTGCAAGGATATGCAAATGATAAAGAACATGCTCCAATGGCCTGACACCACACTTGATAGCCTTGCAGATGAGGCCGTCTTGGTTTTGAATTGCATTGAGAGTTCCCAATTCCCTTATGATGATGTTGTTAATGATGAAACCTTGCCGTTAATCAAAAGCATCATGCAAAACAACGCTGCAAACCTCAAATACTATTATGATAACCGTGTGACTATCATTGGAGCAGTCACCAAGTTACTCAACAATGTTTGTGTAAGAGCCTTCACAGATATAGTGCAAGAAGTGCAATATATGAAGGCTATGAAGGAACAGAATTTGCAAATTGCAGATATTTACAGAACTGATCCATATGCAAAACAGGTATTATATTATACTCCACTGCCTGGTGTTACAATTGTATCTCCACAGGTTGCAATACCAACACCACAATGGGGTGAAGGGAGTTCGAGCTCTCGGGAGACCAATACCGATACCAATGCTCCTCTAGAGAATTATGATGTTTCATACGAAATAGAGTTTAATCAAAATTTCAATGAGCTCTTGGCCATGCTGAATCAAACTAGTATTACTACTAGTACTAATGATGAGAAAAAGGAGGTGCCAGTTGATGATAGGATTATCTTTATGACATTCTCTAAAGGGTACCCTATTTCGGAGGCTGAAGTACGAGAGTTCTTCTCAAGGTACGAAATTTTTATTCACTCTCAAAGCAATGTATATATCTTCTTATGTTTTATGTTTTTACTTTGCCTTCTATTGTTTGTTCCGTTAATTAGCACAAAAAGGCTCCTATGTGTGATCTTATTAAACCCCAACAATTACTAGTATTTGTTGATTTTCATATGGAAAATGCTTCAAAACATTTATACAAGCCCACTCATAATTTTAGTCAACACAGAGATTTGTAACAATTTTTTATTTAGCTTTTGACTAATGAAATACAAACACATGTTTTTCTATGGATTCGTGTGGTGACTATTTTGTAATAAATACACTCCTTTTTTAATATATACAGTATCACACTTAAGTTTTATTTGTTTAATGTGAAAAGTCTATGTCTGATTGATCAAACCGTAACAACATTATGATAGTTTACATATATAGTTTTGACTATGCACTTTGAAAAATTCTACTAGCAATAGCATTCAAGTTGTTAGCAATATCATACCACCTTAAATTGCCAACCGATATTTGAATTTGACACAAGAAGATTTATGCAAATGTAACTAACACAATAAAGAGAGCTTTGTACTAATGAAAATAATCAAAAGGGCCAAATAACAAGGTTGGAACCACACGGTAACACATTCGGTCCAAATCCCAAGGGGCAAACTGAATTTAATCCTTCATTAATCTACCAATGCAAAATTATGTTTGTGTTACAATTTATATTATGCTTCGATCAACTAAACATATTTCTGTTTGTGTAGATATTATAAGAATTTCTCCCTTCAGCAAAAATTGTATTATGATCATTTTGTATGCAATATTATATTTTATTACAATTTCATTCCGAATTTCTTTTCAAATTTTGTTCATCCTATATCATATGGGTATTCCTTCTCTAATTGTTTCTTTTTTTTTTTACATTACTATTTTTCTACTTTATTTTTTCTATCAAACAGAAGGTATGGGGATATCATTGAAGCATTTCATATGCAAGATGTGGTTGCACCACAACAACCATTGTATGCTCGTGTAGTGATTCGTGCCGAGGCCATACATATGATTGATCATTTGCTTGAGAGCACAAATAAAGTGAAGCTATCAATCAATGGGAAACATGCTTGGGCTAGAAAATATCTTCGCAAAGGTAACAAATCGCCAAAGGCAAAATCTCCAATGACTTCTCGAGCACCTTCACCAAGTTCAGCAAGGCCATCTTATTGATGATCAATTTCCTGAAATGGGTCCAGTTGCTTCAATTATGAGAAGATGTTAAGGTTTTGTTGTCAATCTAGATCCAGCTTTAAGTTTCTAAGGGTTTGTGTTGAGCATAGCAGACTTTGAAAGAACAACAGTTTGTTTTATAAATTATATATATTTTTCGTGGAACTTTTTAAGTCATTGAACTTAATGTTTGGATTTCATTGGATTCAAATAATTATTGTTGCCATCTTTAATTTTGTTGATTGCTTATGATTTTAACTAGTTTTGAATATATGCATGCTTATATGTGTCATGTTAGTATTATTGGATGTGAAACAACTTACCTCCACTTACACAAACATAACCTGCGTGACTGAAAACATTTAATAATAAAAATCAGTTGACATTCACATTGCCTATACACATAAAATTAAATTATAAAATTTCTTACTAGCTTTTAAGGCAAAGCTTAAAGAAAAAGATTAAATATTAGGAAAATTGAACCAACGGGAAATGTATATTGAGATTTTGTCTCAAGTAGCTTTAAAATTTAAGTCTTATTTATCTTATCCTTAGCAAGTATATCCCTGGATACTTAAGAAGGTATTAAGGTGCAAGAAAGGTTCCAATCTCATTATTTTTCGTATCATTAGCAAGTAGTATATACTTTCTCGCACCTCAATACCTTCTACCAAGCCTTATTGGATATATGGATGTCCAATCTCCCCTCAAGTGAAAGACTTGTCACAAATGAACCATGTATCTGGCAACGAGATATCACTCTTCACTAATGCAATCCACATCATAATAACCATGTTAGTGCTTATCAAATCCAAGAGTCACTTTGTACATGTTGAATATTAGGTGGTTTTAGTTTGAGGTTATTTAACTGGTGTATTAATCTTGTTGATTGTATAGGACTCTTGGTAAAATTTAGTCTTGTCAGATTTTTGTTCCAAGGGTTAGAAATCCTTGTACTCCCTTTAATAAACTTTCTCTGACGGTAAAACAAAAACCATGTTAATGCTCTCCACTACGTAAGACCACTTAGTTGTAATATGTACTTTACCAACCTGTATATGTTTCTCCAATATGCTTCCAGGCCCGGCCCTGAGGGTTGTTTTGAGGGACGACGACACTAGACCCATGACTAAAGGGGGCCCAAAAAAATAAAAAATAAAAATAATGTGATGAGGGGAAAAAGGTTTTCAATTCCTTTAACAATAACTTAATCCTATTGGCTTTTTCAATTACTAATTTCAACTTATCCAAGCATTAAAGTAAACAAAATTTTAATTTCCTCCAAAAAAATTAAACATCTATTTGCATGTAATATTTTGTATTTGTATATATTTTGTAGAAGAGAAAATATTTTGTAAGTAAGAAAGTATATTATTTTATTGAAATTACATGTCTATTTTTTTATGGAACATATGTTTATATTTTACAATAGGCTTAAATATATTTTTGGTCCTTCAAATCTTGGTCACTATTGTTTTTTGTCCCCTAAATTTAAATTTACTTTTTTTAATCCCTCAATTTTGAAAAATGCTCTTTTTAGTCCCTCCTGATTATTTTTTGGGATTTGGATACACAATTTGTGACAGTTTTGTACCGTAGGAGAGACTAAAAAAAAAGCATTTTTGAAATCACGCAAATTTAGGGAACAAAAAATAACAATACCATAGATTTAAGGAACCAAAAATATTTAAGCCTTTAAAATACTTTATATATATATATATATATATATATATATATATATATATATATATATATATATATATATATAAAGGGTCCTTGTCTATTGTTTTGCCCTGAGTCCATAAAATGTCAGGGCCGACCCTGTAACCATAAACTCTAATACCACTAGTTTAACATGAGGCATAGTCCAATAACAATATGACATAGAGTTTAAAGTCATATGGAAATTCATATATTTTGCATATCTTTGGTATGAGACATAAATCAAAACAAGATATCGTAACCATGGAACAAATAACCTAACATACCTAGCCGAAACCTACTTTGTACATCCTCCCCTACAATCAAAAGAACATCTATCATATATTTTCCCCTTATAACAAACTTAGGTCATTAGTTGGATTAATTTATAACAAACCCCTCGGTGTCAAAGTGTACTTCCTCGATTCGAATCCTTAACAACTTTTGAGAACACAAACATTATGGGGATAAGGAGAGAGATTAAAACACACGAATTTCTGTTGATTTGTCTAACTTCATGTGGATTACGTCCAATCACTATGACCAAAGTATTCTCAGCCATTTTTCCTTAAGTAAGTTTGCCTAAGTCTCTTAAGACATTCCAACACAAATATTCTTTTCTCATGTCTTTCTAGGCACTATTTTTACAAAAATAAAAAGTAAAAAGTATGTTTTTACAGGCAATGTATGTCTCAAACATTCACAAGTCATTTAATACAAATTTAAATTAGAAGACAAACTTACAAAATCTAAGAAGAATGTATTAGAGTGCATGAAGAAATAAACAAAATTAAAGAGTTAAGATTTACTACACAACTTCTTATGGTAATTAATTTAGGTTTTCCTATTTTTCCATAAATGTTATCATGCTGAGTATGTATGATGTGTCCCTACCTTACTCAAGTTGTTCCTCTGTGTAGAAACTGAGGGTAACAACACCAACAGAATGACATTGATTAGAACTTCAATTGTGAGCAATGTGTGAAGGCAATCGAAATCCCATTTAGAATCAATAACGTTTGCAATTTTTACACCAAATTTCTTACATGGATAGATTGAAGAATTTACCAAAGAGATTGAAAACCCCAATTTTATCCCATCAAGAAACCATATATTGTTAAAAGCAAAATCTGAAACTTATTGAATAACTATCCTTTATCAAGAAAGATTTTTAATTATGTTTGCACTTCATATGTGTTGGAGCATTGCCATTGTTTAAAAAATAAATTGATTCTTTCCTTCTTTAATAGTGTGTGTGTGTGTGTGTCTATCTATATATATATATATATAGATATATATCTTGCACTTGTTTATTAGTGTATTTATTCAACAGAGTAGTGTTAGTAATACACTCTCTAATATACTTCTTTTAACACAGTCTCACTACAAAATGTAGGTGTTTATTGGTAGTTTTTTTGGCAGTTTCAAAAAATCACAAGAAACATGTAATTCTAGCTGATATGATAACTGTTACAATTAGCTACACTTTTTGGCAGTTTAAGTTTTTTTTCAGGTTCAAAACCGCCACAATGTTTTAAATATTTTTATTATTTATTCTCCCTTTTTAACACCTGGTCATGGTCTACGTCACTTGTTAGATGATGTGGCCACTTAACATGTTCTGTGTTCGTGATCACCAACTTAAAACATTTCTTTTTTTAACGAATAAATAGAAGAAACACTTAACATGCCGATCTAGTGAGAACCTCTCTGCGCATAGCTTCTCCTCTTGTGAGCATGATCTAGCTTCTTCATTATAACATTCAATTGAATTGCATCTTCTCACTTCTGTCATATAGCTTTGGATCATCTTCGCAAGGTTCCCTGAATTAGCTCTATGCTGCTGTTGTTATCGCGATTTTCACAATGCTGCTTCTTCTCTCAAGTGAGTTCGCGTTATTATCGAATCCTTACACACTTCTAATTGATCACCAGTGCTTATTGTTGATTTATATTTATAGTTCAGTTGTTAAGGCGCGCAAAGTCAAACACTGTTGTCTTTAAGAACTCTAAACCCTATCCCTTTCTGAATGCATCTCAAAATGATGCAGTATAAGATCGAGATCTTTCCATAAGTTCCATTCCTCCACTGCACAACATTGTTAAACATGGTACAATGTTTTGATCCCTAAGCTTTGTGGTGGCCGTGTCTAGTTTCGTTGAATCTTTTTAATGATGTGTACTTTAATTTGAGATCCAATAATCATTTCTCCACTTGGTGTGTATAATAGAAAATTGCTATTTGTCTCTGATAGTATCTTGTGTTGGTGATTTATTATAAGTTTTAACTTTTAATTTTGCTATACTTGTTTGTGGCTGAACGATGGATGTGTTCATGCTGTCTTTCTGGTGCCTATTTTTTGGATTATATTTCTTCGATTCAGCGGTCACAACATGAAATCCGTGTCTCTCAAAGGTTAACAGAATATTCAAAATCTCTATGGCTAGTATTAAGCTTATTTGCTTTGTTTTGTTTCCCTTAATTAGGGGGTTTTTTGTTGGTACTTTGGTAGATGGCTAATTGCAATAAGTGATTCCTAGTATCTTCATGATTTAGTATGTATAATATTTTGATGCATAGAACCATAGTTTTAAATTGTGGTCCGAAACTACAATTGCGGCCACAACTGTAATTTAAAACCATGCATAGAACATGCACTTATGACGTATGAGATTGAACTATTTACCTGTAGTGAAACACATGATGCAACATGTTTTGTACCACGGATAGTTGCGGTTTATTATTGAAAAAGATACTTCAATTACCTATGTGATTTATTTCTAATCTTTATGTTTGAAAACTTTCATCAAGAGATATTATATGTGCAAAAGTTATGTTGTTTTGATAATTTCTTTGCTTTCTAATTTTAAATGGTTGAGATTTGTTTTTCTTTTCTCTTTGTATTTGGTAGGTTACAATGATCACAAACCGTGTTACTGCACCTATATTGTTTTCTTTAAGTTTATGCTTGATATGCATCACAATTTTTAAGAATAACTGTTGGACATAGGAGTCAGAATTGCGGATAAATATAATATAGCACGCTCTTGTACCTAAACATCAAGTTCTGACTGACCAAGAAAAGAAAACATTGCTTAAGAGATATACTCTCAAAGAAACTCAGGTCGATTAATTTGTTTAATTTTGAATATTGTGTTAACCTTTGCTGTCTAGGTTTCTCAAACTCAGCAATTTGCCATCAGAGTTAATCTGGTCAGTATTTTTAATTAGGCTTAATTAAGTTTTTAATTCTTGAAATTTCGGGTGAATTTGGTATTAGTCCCCCAAATTTAATATATATATATATATATATATATATATATATATATATTATTCCCTCAAATTTAGTGCTTAGAGACTAAAAACATATTTTTTTTCAAATTTGAGGGACTAACATGTTTCTTTTTTAAAAATTTGGAGGACCATCAAAACTAGATTTATTCCAAATTTTAGGGACTAAAAACTTAATTAAGCCTTTTTAATTATGCTGGCTTTTTATTTTCAAACTTTTGGTATATTTTGAGACTCAAAGGCGTTTGGCTTAATGTCATGAGAGTTATGCTTGATTAGGATCATCTACTTTGTTACTTGATCATGAGTTATACTTGATCGTGGAGAAATTTGGGATACATGAGTTATATTTTTAAAATTGTGATGCCTTCTATACTTCTGGAACTGTGAAATCAACTCAATAGCCTTTGTATGGAGTTTTTGTAGAGATATATCATCTGGACGAGAGGTACATGCTTCCACCTAGTTGTAAAAAGCAATAAATATGGATAAACAGAAACAGATGCCATTAGATTGCTTCTTAAACATAGTTTAATTTTGGGTTTTCTAATGAAGTTGTATCTTGGGGTGTTCAATTTCTTAAATCTTATAAATGTTTTAAAGCTGATACTTCATGTTATCATGTTAATTAATAATAATCAGATGATCAGAAAAGGGGAATGCTTCTGTGGAATGATGGAAATTCCAAACTTTATACCCACTATTTGGACATTTCTTCTCATTTTATGTTCATTTCATGTAGGTACTTTGTCTTATCAGTGAACTAAGTTTAGGTTGGCTACCTAAGACTGAAGATGTGAGCATTTCCTTTTGATTCCATTTTCCAAGTGAACTAAGTTTAGGTTGGCTACCCAAGACTGAAGATGTGAGCATTTTCTTTTGATTCCATTTTCCAAAGAAATTTAACAGCATATGCAAATAATGATGGGATAATATTTGACTTGCATTCCTCCAGGTTTTCAAAGTGGGAGGTCGAATAGATGTAAAGCTTATAGAGGTATGTCATTTTACACATGTTAGCACTTGGGAAGTCCTTCAAGGGCATGGCTCCCTTGACTTTGGAAAAAAAATCCCCCCTTATCTTCAAAAGAAATAATAGTAATATTTTATTTAGAATTAAATCATTTAAACATTTGCAAGCTTTCATAAGTTGTATATATAGTTAGAGTTAATGAACTGTAAAATCTTGATCATTTACAATGTTGCTTTTTTTAATATTAAAGTGATTTTTTTTAAATATGTCATCTCATTAAAAAAATCACTTTAAGATTAGAATGAATTGTATCCCATGCAGTTTAATTTTGAACTACAAACACTGAAATAGGAATGATATCATTCTAATATTTAAAAATTACTCTCTCTAATTCTTGTTTATCTATTCAGGTATATCTCTTTAGGATTTTGTTTGGTGGATTTAATATTCTCATTTGTTCGGGAGGATTTCTTCCGAAACATATATGCTTTACCTTTTTTCAGGTTCTGTTGATGTATATTGGGTCAGGTTCATGCCCCCAACCTTTTGTTATCTTCTTTTTCTTTAATAAAATTCACAGCGTGTTGATGGTAATGGATAAATCCTTGGGTGCCAACCTCGTTGCAATTCAAGTATTTATTGTCATGCCTTAGCATGCTTGACATTTACATAATTCTTGTTTATTTATTAAGACAATGCACATTTTTTGAGAAAAATATTAATTATACAAAGTATTATGATAAAATAACTTTTTTTTATATGAATTATGATTATTGCAATTTTTTTATATACTTTATTTTAAATTTCCAATCTATTTCTCTTATAGGGAAAATAGAAGATCAGTAATCCTTTTGATTTTAAAATGTGTATTTCATTCATGAATACATGCGTACCTTAGACCATCTTTATCGCGTGCAGGGAAGCAACCCACGTTCGGAAGCATCGTTGCCTGGGAAGCATTGTGCCGTTGTGCGAGTGAAAGAGCGTTGCTTTAGGAAGCACCGGTTGCTTTAGGAAGCACCGGTGCTTTAGAGTTTTAAAATAAAATAAATGTTTTTTACTGACAAATAATAATATTATAATAAAAAATAAAAACTTTTTTATTGACAAATAATAATATTATAATTTAGGTTAAATTAATCTGTAAGTCCTTATACTATTCGACAATTTTTAATTAGGTCCTTGAACTATTTTTTTTTCAATTGGATCCCTGAATTTTTATTTAATTTTTAATTAAGTCATTGCCGTTAACTACCGTTAACTCCAATAACGGTAGGGACCTAATAAAAAAATAAATAGAAGTTCAGGGACACAATTAAAAAATTAAAGCACCGGTTGCTAGCTAAAGCACCGGTGCTTTAGCTTATTAAATTAAAAAAAATATTATTAAAATATTATTTCTCAATGTGTGCAGTTTGGATATCAGTCGGCAATTAGCAAAATTTGATTGTTATTTTACTGTTTTTTTTTAATTTTACTATTGTATATCAACATTCATATAAATAAGGAGTACTTCAAATTTTTCTTACACAATTAAACCTATCATTTTTTTTCTTATTTTTATTCTCATAAAATTCTCAACTGGCTTTTTTTTAAAAAAAAATATTTTGTATTATTAAAAAAATATTTTTCAAAATAATAGCATAAATAAATCCCTTAATTTTTAAAAAATAATTATTTTATTTATAAAATAATTATAATTTAATAAATAATTAATAAAATGTAAAGATGTAAGCTTTTTGATGGGACCCATTGGAAGCACCCAAGGAGAGTTGCTCCATTGGAGGGAATTAAGTGCTTAGAGGTGCTTGTATTGGGAAGAATAAAAATGAATGATGTGTACAAGTGGGTCCCATTGGAAGCACTTATAGAGGGTTGCTCCATTAAAGATGCTCTTACATTGCTTTCCATTATTTTGGCAAACTCTGATATTGCAAAACTTGTACATCTTGTACTTTTTTTGCCTTTTTTTTTTTATCTCAATAAATCTTTACTTTTCAAACAAAAACTCTTCCCACCTTCGAAGACTAAAAAGCTGGGGAAGCATATTACCAACTTCCAACAAGGAGATGGTGAAACAATATATAAGGCATTGAGTAGTACAAAGGCTATTTAGAAGCATATCCACAACACGTCTTTGATAGGTGGTTGACAGTCCAGTTCTACTTTGAAGGTTTGAACAACCAAAGTGTGATGATACTAGACTTCGCAGTTGACAGATCCTTCATGAGCAAGCAAATTGATGAAGCCATGGCTATCCTTGAGGTTGTAGTTTCAAATTATAGCCAATGGGGAAGCTGGAGAGAAGGCACTTTAAGAAGAGTTGCTCCAGGAAAATTTGAGGTGAGCAATGTTGACATGTTTATGGCCAAATTTAATGCTCTAAGTCAAAAGATAGACAAAATGGAGAAGGCAAAGGTAAACTCTATAGGTGTTATTCATCCATGTTGTGAGCTTTGTGGACAATAGGGACACATAGCTATAGACTATCAAGCAAGGATGCCACCTGACTAAGAAGATCAAGTAGAAGACATGGCTTCAACCCACAACTTCTATGACTATCCCAAGAACGGTATTTCAACACTTACAATGAAGGGTGGAGGAGTCGTCCGAATTTCTCCTATTAGAATGGTCAAGGTCAAGTAAATTAAGGGGGTGGTCAGCAATAGCAAAATTTTTGAAAGCCCTCAAACTTCAATAAAGGCTAAGGTAGCCAAGACCTTCAGTAGTTCCTACACCTCCAACAATCAATGTCAAAGCTGGAAAGTCTTATGGAAAGTTTTGTGCAATTACCTTAAGGAGTGGGAAAGAGTTAGACGGTCCTTTGTCTAATAAACAAAGTGAGGGAAAAGTAGAGGTATAATCTTTTCTCATTATTGAAAAAGAAAAAGTGTGTAAAAGGTGCCCCCAAAGCCATACCAACCACTGATCCGATTCCCTTAGAGGTTGGCCAACAAGTTAGACAAACCGTTTGGAAATTTTCAAAAAATGGTTAAACAAATGTATGTCAATATCCCCTTTGTAGATGTTTTGCAACAAATGCCTACTTATGCGAAGTTTCTCAAAGACATCTTGGCCAATAGAAGAAGGGTTGATGAGCATGAAATAGTGACTTTGGTCCAGAGTAATTTGCTTCCTAAGCTTAGGGACCTCGGTAATTCTTCCATACATGTCTGATTGGTAACACTTTGAAAAAGCCTTGTGTGATTTGGGGGATAATGCTAGTTTGATGACCCTAATTGTTTATAAGAAGCTTGGTATTGAAGAGTTGCAACCTACCAGTATGTCATTGCAATTGGCAGATCGATTCATCAAGCACCTAGTGGGAGTTGTAGAGGATGTCACTATTAAGGTAAGGGATTATTTTGTTCCATGTGATTTCATGGTGTTAGAAATGGAGGATTCCTAGATCCCCATTATCATAGGTGGACCCTTCTTAGTGACCATTGATGTTAATATAAGTGTAAAGAATGGTGAGCTTTCCTTAACTATGTGAGCGAGGGAGAACACCATTGAATTTGATTTGTTTAAAGCTAAAAATCTCCTAGTTGTTGAGAATTCTGTGTGCAGGGTCAATTCATTGAACCAAGTAGTGAAACACTAACTCATGCACTAGCCAATTATACGAACACACTTAGAATAGATCATAAGAGCATGATCTGGTTCATAACAACGTTACCAACGCTGACCCCGATTCAAACTTAGCTCATTGTACCATGACCCAGGTCACGTGGTTGTGATGGAGGCCCTAGAACCATCGTGCACATTGTCTCTCACTAAATAGTTTCGTTTTAAACAAAAAAAAAATCAAAATTGATTTCACTTAACACATTCCCCACCATCACCCATCACTAAAATCCACTACCCACACCAAAAAATTGCCAATTCCTCTATAAATCTCAATCCCCATCACCTCAATTCCACCATTACAACACCTTCGATCTCCATCTTTTTTTTTCCACCACCCATACCCATTATGGCCAACCTCCATTGAGGCTTCACCCAAAGCTTCCACCACCACCCAAATTCATCATTCTTCCAACCAAACACCTTCCCTAACCTCTTTTTCCACTTCCCTGCATACCCACCCACTTCCCACCTCCTAATCACCAAAACCATCTATCCCCTTTCCTTCTCCTCTCTCTACAAGATGCAACAATGGCTTCCATCGGAAAAAGGAGTGTATATGGTTTCTCTTCCACTAGCTGCTCTTACCCATAATCGACCTTTCTGCCAACTTAGCCTGATCCATGGCTACCTTAGTGAGTTCTTTCCTATTTCCCTACCATTGGTGTACATTGGGGACAATGTAAATTTTTAAGTTTGGAGTTGTTTGATGTACTTGTATTTGTGCTTCTTACATTGCACACTTGTCCTTGCATTTAAGAATTTTGTGTAGAATTGATGTCATTTTTTTTTTCGTACATAATCTTTAGGATTGTAGACATAGTAGCATTTGCATGTTGTTATCAAACTTCCCTGAACATGATTGTATTTTGTGTGCATGAATATATGTTCCAATTGATTTGAATGAACTTGGTCCAATTTGTTGAGTTCTGTAGTAGGAAAATAGCTTAAGGCAATCTCTAGTCATGTTGAAAATTAGCATGACTTTCATGTTTGGATGCTTACATTGAAATGCACTATAAAGTGAGAGATTTTGGGCCTAAATTGGGAAATTCTTCAATACTTATTTCTTCCCCTTCTTCAATGCTTGAGTGTGAACTTTCTCATTGATTGCATTCTCTAGAACTTGCTTTGAAACCTCTTTGACGCTACCCAATTTTTTATTGCATGATTGAACATGATAAAGGCACCTAGGCATTTTTTTTCAAGCCCCTGAACTAGAATCAAAATTGACCATTAGTTGCCCACTTGAGCTTTTTATTGAATATTCTCCCCTGGTAATACTTCATGCATCTTGGTACCCTATAGAGTACACTATGGCATTGTTGCACTAAGTTTGGGGTGATTTACAATGTAAAAAATTTCAAAATTTGTGAGAATAAGCCCATTTAATTAGGAGGTTCACACTCTTGTTAAATATTTATTCATTGTTTGTTACAGTGAACATTTAAATGACACTAGAACTACGTTCTAGTTACGACAAATGCACTCATGTTTTGAGTCCATTTGTCCCACCTCAAGGATTCCATGATCCTTAATTATCCAAATAGTACCATACCAATACACAAGCACACACACAATCAAGTTTTTCCAGCACACAAATTTGCCCAAGGATTACAATTTCTCCCAGTCTCCAATTCAATCAATATTAATTCAAGTAATGGCAATTTAAGATGCAATTAAATCATAGTTAATTCAATAATGTATAATAAGGTAGAGGGTGTCCCTCTAGGGTAGAACCACTCATCCATAATCCATAAAAATCAATAACTCATTCAAAACAATTAATTTAAGCCAAAATTCCATTATTCACAAGTGTTGAATTCTATAACTCAATAATTATTTGGCATATCATTCTAACTCAGAACAACACGAAAATTTTCAAGAACACTCCTCATCATACATATAGTTATGAATAAATTCAGCTCCTAAAATTTCACTCTAAAAATAGGATTTTTAATTTAATTATTGTTGTGGACAGGTTTCACGGCAACAGGGTCTGAAATTCATCAAAAATATTATATTCATAAAAAATTCGTGAAAATTTACAGGGACAGTCCAAAAGGTCTAATTTATGACATATATTTTTTTCCAGAATTTATTTCTCACCAAAAATTCCATTTTTAAAATTAATTCCCTTTGTTGGCAGAAAATAGAGTTATCGCTAATTATTCACAAATAAATATTAAATCACCTTTTAAAAAATTGAGAAACTTATATGACACTTTAAAAGGTGAGTTATGCGTCGTATAATTTTCCTGATTTTTATTTCTCACGAAAACTAATTTTTCCCTATTAAAATAAATAATTTAAAATATTTCCAAGGTTCATAAAATTCCAAGAAAAATTAGAGATGTTCCCTATAAGTTATAGAGCAAACCTATGTTCCAGTTTTCCCAAAAATTACACCAAAAATGTTTAAAATTCTAAAACAGTGCCTAGGATAGATCTAGCAAATTTTAAAAAGAAATAAATTAAAAAATAGTTATGATTCCCAGAAAAATCCAAAAAACTTCACCATTGATTCCAAAGACATGGATTTACTATGAAATGGTCTCATCTCACAAAGAAAGTGCACAAAAATATTAAAACAAAAACCAACACAGCTGCAACCATATAAGAGAAAATGGACAAAACCAAGCCTTAAGCAAGCAACCACGCAAGAAAATCCCTATCTTTCCTCTCTTGAACTCCACCACCACACAACACAAATGAGACCTCTCTCTCTTTTCTCCTTTTATTTGAATTGCATAAGTAGGTTTAGTGTGTTGGTGACATAGTTTAGCTTAGATGTTAAGGGGTTTCATGACACATTTGATGTGGGAATTGACACAAATTTGATGTGTGATGAGGCCTTTAGAGTGGCCGGCCAGCTATGCCCAATTTTGGGTAGTTTATGTAACGACCCGCCTTTCTTACATATCTAACAACTAAAGATTTTATTTCATTAAATTTTAAAACTCTCTAATTAATTTATGGATAAAATATTGGAGAATTTTTTCACAATTCCCAAAGACAACAGATAAAATTCAAAGCTTAACTAGATAAAACTATGTGTACATACATCTTTTCACATGATAAATACATAATACCCCTAAACTAGTCTATTCTATACATAAGACCAAACAAAAGAATAGAAAGAAAGATCGTGTCTTCAATCCCTCGTATGCTCTATTCGCAATATCTCCAAGAAAAAGATCCACCGAAAATCTATCTACTCCCCGAACACAGTTTGAGATCATCACAGTCACAACCACATGTGCTATACGCAAGGGTAAGCTTACTAGAATAAACATATTTAAAAAAATATAAATCAAAATTGAATAAAAACTTAATTATACACTTATGAAAGACACAACTTAGAATCAAATAAAAGAAAATACTCATATCTATAGTTTTTCTCCAATTATAACACTTGGCATTTTAATAGAAAGAAAACAAGAATATTTTTAATTCATACAAAGAGGATTCCATACGTTCAATCAATCACCACATCATGGCTCCATCATCAATAATCACCATAGCACATCAACTATCAAAAATCTCATCATACATCAATCATCACAACTGATATACACCAACAGCCTCTAGGCAACCTCAAACCTCAAACACTAACTCTACTACATGGAGTTTCAACACCATATGAACGGCCCCCCATGAGCCCCATCCCCTATATCATAGTCGCACTCTCTGACCATTCAGGGAGTCTCCTAGGCTGACCGTACAGAGGAAGTGTGATTTTATTGAATATAGACAAGTGTGGGTATTGGCTTACCTATGTAAGGTTTGCAAAACCTTACATCTATAAGGATTTGTCCACTTGTCTACTCTATAGGCATATTCACGTTAGCCACCACGAAAACCTCCAGCACTAGGTTGAGACTCTACTAAGCACCCTCAACTTACATGCCTACCCATATGCCTATTCACCAACTGTGCATATACAACAACTTTGCACCAACTATGCATCCATCGTATACCAACAACAAAACATATTTGGAATCCCTTACAGTCTTAGATATGACACCTCCGTACCTGCCATCTCCAATGGCCTGACTTAAGGGTCTAAATACATCTTAACAACATCCATCCCATCCCTCACACACTTAAATGAATCCACTAAGTCTCTTATACAACTTTGCTACTCCAACATGCCAATCGCAGCTAAATAAAACATGGGGTAGGTATTCGGGAGGATATCAACTAAGCAAGACCCCCCGGTCGCTTGAGTGGATCGGAATTATGGCGTGTAACTCTCCCTCCCTAAGTAGACATTTCTTAAAATCTTATAAGAGACCAGAGTTAACTCATTTTGGCCATGTAGGGATAGTTTTTTTTAACACCACACATACATCATCAACTTCCAGAAATAACAATTATAATTCCTTATGAGCATATGAACATCTCAACAATATCGTAACATCTTAACATCACACCCAATAAAATCATTTCCAATACCAAAGTAATTGTATTCTTAATAAAGATTAGGTCATATACATATTAGTAAATACTTTCCTTTGTAAGATCATATAAGGCAAATATAATACTTGAAAACAAATAGTGAATCATTCTCTATTTTCTTTCGAGTCTTACATTATCAATAATCCTTATACATTGGCAACAATTTTAACTAGAAATCCATTGGAAACCATAAAAATGGAGTTTTTTTGGAAGTTTCCTCGCTTAAGCGCCAATCAATTCTCGCTTAAGCGCGAATTCCAGAGACAACTTCCTCTGTTATAATTTTGGTGCTTAAGCCTGGGTCAATCCGCACTTAAGCTTAATTTTCACTTAAGCCTTGATTCACCTGTGCTTAAGTCTAAAAATCAGTAACAAAATTTCCTCTATAGCCTGTCTCGCTTAAGCGAGAAATACCCCCGCTTAAGCGACACAAGGTCTGCAAAACTCCGAATATCTGCAAAAAGACCCTAAATGGCTTCCAATTCAATCCTAATTCAAATTACACTCAATACATATCAAACAGATATTATTCCATACCAAATAAAACCATTCCAAGTGCAAAACATACACAATCAAAGAATTCATACTAATTAAAGCTTCCCTTAGCCTTGATTCACCTGTGCTTAAGTCTAAAAATCAGTAACAAAATTTCCTCTACAGCTTGTCTCGCTTAAGCGAGAAATACCCCCGCTTAAGCGACACAAGGTCTACAAAACTCCGAATATCTGCAAAAAGACCCTAAATGGCTTCCAATTCAATCCTAATTCAAATTACACTCAATACATATCAAACAAATATTATTCCATACCAAATAAAACCATTCCAAGTGCAAAACATACACAATCAAAGAATTCATACTAATTAAAGCTTCCCTTACCCTATGATCTTGAAATTTTCTTGAAGGAGAAGCTAAGGAAGGATCATTAAGCTCCTAAAGAGTTCTTTCCTCAACTCTTGCTATAGATTCAAGCTAGAAGAGCCATATACCAAAATCAATTCAAGTTTTGATCCACCCCTCAAGATCCCACGTCAAACCCCTTTCAAGGTCTCTTGAATAGAGAGGAAATAAGAATAAAGAGGACCAAGGACGAAGAAGAAGAAGCTTACCTACCCAAAGGTGATATAAGAAGTTTTATAGAAGAGGAACAAAGTCCCTTTTTGCATGAACTCCAAAGCTCCTAGCTTGAGGGAGAGGAGACTTGGAAGGAAGGGAAGAATGAAGAAATAAGAGAAAGAGTGAAGCATTCCTTCGGTTAAGGCTTTGGGAAGATTTAAATCTCTACTAGTTGCACCTTTCCTTCTTCTAACTACACCTCTCTCTTTCTTTTTACAACTAACTCAAGGCCCTAAACTTAAGCCCACCTCATCTAAACTGATTTAAAACACACATCAAACACTAAAAACTTAATATTTTTAATTAGTTAATATATCAAATAACATAATTTAAATTCAATATCCTCTTACGGTATTTATCAACCACTTATCATACATTACGAAAACCTATAGTGTTACAGTTTAGCTTTTGAATTTTTTGGCTTAAAATGGTTAAAGTAGGATTAAGCAAAAATGGTAAATTTGCTTTTACTAAAATTGGTTAATTTCTAGCTAATTAACATAGATCATTGTGCTAATTACCTAGATCATTGTGTAATTCAAATTAATCTCACATAGTGTTAATCTATACAGTGTGAAATTATACAGTGTAATCTTGTATAGTACATTTTTACACAGTGCAATGTTAGATTTTAATTAAGTTCAAATTTTACTAAAACTTGTTCCATAAAATATCATTCATGTAATTAATTTTTTCTTAATCAATTAAATTAAATTTTCATTGTAGTTAATTTGACATCAATTAATTTTTCACAGAGCACACAGATATAGTATTTACTATAATCTGAGTTGCAAATTTTTAGAGTGTTACAACTATTGTACTTGTAGTAATACTAGTTTGATTCAGCACGGCCAATACCTCATGAAAAATTGCATTAAACTCTACTTGGTTTGAAACATCATAAGTCTCTAGAGGAGGATTGGTATTAGTATTGGTTTCTCAATAGCTCAAACTCCCTTCACTCCATTGTGGTGTTGGTATTGCAACCTGTTGGGGTACAATAGTAACACCAGTTTGTGGAGTATAGTACACTGCTTGTTGCACATAAGGACCAGTTCCATAAATATTTTCAATTTGCCAATTATGTTCCTTCGTAGCCTTCATATACTGCGCATCTAGTACTATGCCTATGAAAACTTTTACACATAAACTTTTTGAGTAACCATGTGACTCCTCCTATGACAATCACACAATTATCAAAAAAGTATTTGAGGGATACAACCAGGGCCGGCCCTGGGGTGGCAAATGAGTGCGACCACCCAGGGCCCACAGCAAGGAGGGGCCCAAATTTTTTTTTTTTATCATATGTCTTTCTTTATATCTAAATTAAAATATAACATGTGATTATAAAGTACTAATATTTTAGTTGTTAGTTTTTTCTTAATGTGTTACATTTATAAATTTATGTTAATTTTTTTTTTTTTGTGCTGTAACATATCAACATGTATATAAACTTAAAAGTGTTTGTTTTATCAACAAGATAAAAAAACACAAACTAAATCTAAAATTATAAAAGGAGTCTACTTCTATACTATAAATTAAAATCTCTAACTTGGATAATAAAACTTTCACACTCCTCACTCTCTCAACTAGAGATTTGTAACATTTTTTTATGTCTTTGACAGGTGCATTTCACACACATTCTCTACAATCGGGCAAAAAACATCTCCATCATTAATCTCAAACTACTCTCCATTTATGTTTTTTATATATACTTAAGTTTCTTAATCACCTATTCGTTTCAATTTAAAAATAACATTATATCACAATTTAAATCAATTATTATAAATCTAAAATATAATTTATATATTTTAAAAAAATGATTTATTATGAACTTTTTTTAAGAATATTTACTATTAATTTTAATAATAACATAATTTAAAATTTTAAAAATATTTATTTATTATGAATAATAATAATAATAATAATAATGTAAAAATAATCGTTTATCTTCTGAAACACAGACTAAAATACTAATTAAAACCAAAATTAAGTATATTAATAAACATAAAAAATGCATGTAAGTTTAATATGAGACAATAATATTTTGTCAATGACTAATGATAGTTTTGGGATAAATTGAATGAAAAATGTGATTCATCTTATTTAAATTTTTTAAAACTATGTTATTCGCTTAATTAATAAAACATATAATTTTTAATGAAATTATATGTCCTACTCTTTTTTTTATATAATTTATGTTTACATTTTAGAATACTTATATATAGGAGCCTTGTTTTATTGTTTAGGCCCGGGCCCATAAAATGTCACCATCGGCATTGGATACAACATTGTTTTGCAGGATGCTTTTGATTAAAGGCAACCTCTCATAGTTAAAAGCATCATCATAAGGGAATTGGGAAGTCTCAATACAATTCAAAACCAAGACGACCTCATTTGTAATGCTATCAAGGATGGTGTCAGGCCATTCTAGAGCTGGCGAAATGGGCCGGGCTAGCCCGAACCCACTCGATAAATTATAGGGCTTGGGCTTAAAATTTTGAGCCCAAATTAAATCCGAGCCTTTTTAGCCCAATCCAATAAAGCCCATGTTATAATGGGTTTGGGCCGGGCTAGCCTTGTCGGGCCACGGGTTGCCCGCTTCTTTGTTTAATTTTGCTGAGTGACTAAAAAAAGTTTATAAATTAAGAGAGGAATACCAAATAATTATGTCATTAGGTCAAATCTCTCTTTTTTCTTTTTCAAAGCTACGTTACGTAGGAGTAAACCTCCTCCTTCTTTCATGCTGCTGCTCACTGTGGGCAACCCATCACGATGCTTGCTACTGCAGTTCTTGATTTTTCGGTGCGTCTATTCCATTAATTAGAAATAGATAGGTTGATCGACACTTGTTTAGATTTTGTTATGATGTCTTGCAATTTGAGTTTAATAATTCTCTGCCACCGATTGCAGTCTTCCAGACTTGCAAAATTGCACATATTCATATATTATGAAATTTTATATTTTGCCTTTGCTTAGTATATCTTTATCAATATTTGCCAATTTGATTTGATATCTTCTGTTAACACTTAACAACGTGTCTATATATATATATATATATATATATATATATATAACATTAAACTAATAATGCAAGCTAAAAATTGGTGTAGTTAACAATTTAATTAGTAGAATGATTGTTTCTAAATTTTTATTATCATATTATAATGATGGATAACTAACATTGTTGCATTTTTTATTACCATAATATGCAGATTGTTGAAAAGTCTGCAGTGAAATTCATATCACACGAGGAAATATGGATATTTCTAGTTCCGGAAAGAAAGTCAACAGTTCCGTTGAAGGTCAACTGGAAACCCCACCACCAAATATCCACATTGATACTACCAACGTACAAGAGGGAAAAGAGGTTTCTTAGATAGAAGCCAAGAAGCGTAAGACCCAAACCTTTGATGTATGGAATTATTTTGATAAAATTGGTGTTGGCATAGATGGAAAAGAAAAATGTACATGCAAGGGGTGTAAAAAAGAATTAGGTTGTGCACCTAAAAATGGAACTACTCATTTGATTCGTCATAAGGACAGATGTAAGCTTCTTCCTAAATATAATGATACGGTGATATGCTTCTTGATGCCGAAGGAAAGTTGAAAAAGAAGAAAATTGACCTAAGGTTAATCGTGAAATATTAGCTGAAATGATAATTTCACATGATCTACCATTTAATATGGTTGAGTGGATGGTCTTTAGGAAGTAACAAAAGTTTTTGAATGATGACTGCAAGTTCATTACTAGAAACACTGTTAAAGCTTGTGTGTTGAAAACTTATGAGGTTGAGAAAGAAAAGTTGAAATCACAATTGGCTCAAATATGTGGGAGAGTTTGTCTGACTTCTAATGTTTGGACTGCATGCACCAATCATGGTTTTGTTTCTTTAATTGTTCATTATGTTTATGTGAATTGGAAATTAAATAGTAAGATTCTAGCATTTGCTCACATGAAACCCCCACATACTGAGCAAGAATTAGCATTGAAGGTATTGGAATTTTTAAGGGATTGGGGCATAGAAAGAAAAAAAAAATCCCTCACTTTGAATAATGCCTCTTCAAATGACAACATGCAAAACATTTCAAAACAACATTTAGGATTGTCAAGTAGCTTGTTGCTTAATGGAGAGTTCTTTCATATAAGATGTTCTGCTCATATTTTAAACCTCATAGTTCAAGATGGTTTGAAGGTGGCTAGTAATGCATTGCAGAAAATTAGACAAAGTGTGCATTATGTGACGGCATCAGAAAGTAGAACAATGCAATTTTTTCAATGTGTTAAGCAAGTTGGTGGGATTGATACATCAATTGGGTTAAGATCGGATTGTGTCACTAAATGGAACTCCACTTATATAATGCTTGAGAGTGCAATCAAGTATTGTCATGCCTTTCATAGGTTATCTCTGAGTGATACAAATTATAAATGGTGTCCATCAAGTGATGAGTGGAGAAGAAGGGAAATAATGTGTGAATTCTTGAAGCCATTTTACAATATTACCAACAACTTCATATCTGGATCTTCTTACCCTACATCAAATTTGTATTTTGGAGAAATATGGAGGATAAAGTGTCTTTTGAACTCAAACTTGACAAATGAAGATGTCTTGATCCAAAGCATGGCTCACAAGATGAAAGAAAATTTTGACAAGTGTTGGAGTGAATATAGCAAAATATTGGCATTTGGGGCTATTCTTGATCCAACAAAGAAGCTTAATTTCTTGAAATATATACATATTCTAAACTTGATCTGAACAATTATGAAGAAAAGGTGCAAAAGGTCAAGATGAATTTGTATAGCCTTTATGATGAGTATGTCAGGAATGGTGCTCATTCCAATGTGAGTAATTCACAACAAGTACAAGATTCATCTTTATTTGGAGGAGGAAAGGGAAACATATCAACAACATTTAATTTGTACGAAGTAAGTTGATTTTATAAATTTTGTAGAACTATTTTCATTGTTATTCTTACATTATAATATATTATATTAATTTGGTTATTTATTTTGTAGGAATTTGAAGAATTTGAGAGCACAACAACTACAAATATTGGAAAATCTGAGCTTGATATTTATTTAAAGGAGCCAAGGGTTCCATCATCAGGTGGTTTTGATACCTTAGCTTATTGGAAGGAAAGAAGTTCGTAGATGTAGTGATCTTGCAAGGATGGCTTGTGATGTATTAAGTATTCCAATAACCACTGTGGCATCAGAATCCGCTTTTAGCATTGGCTCTCGAGTTTTAAACTAGTATAGAAGTTCTTTGCGAGATGAAACAGTTCAAGCTCTTTTGTCCACACGCAGTTGGTTACATGGTTTTTTAGCTAAATTATTTTTAAATTTTATCATTTTTTAAGATTTTGAATTCAATAATTACTTCTAATGAGACTTTATAATATGGTCAAATTTTTATTATAGATTATGATAATGAAAATAATGACGATGAACAAGAGGCCATCAATTTAGAAGCTGTAAAGCTATCCGAAGGAGGCTTAAATGTCATTATTGAGGACAAAGAATAAAGACTTAAGACACATGGTAAAAAATTACTTATTATTTTCTATTTCAATTGAAATGTCAATTGTAATACCTAAAAGGAATGAATTCAAAGTAACATAATAATACTTTTATTTGCCTATTTTGCAGGTGTTTTGATTTGCTGGCATATTGGAGTTTATGCTTTTTTTTCTATTTATTTCTATTTGGAGGACTTTGGATTGACTTTGATTTTTACATAGATTAGTTATTATTAAGATGTTAGAAGATCCTTGGAACCGTTTGCTTTACTTGCACTTAATATTATTTTATTTTGGCATAAGCTACTTACAGTTACAGTGTTACAGGACATGTTCTCGTATTGCTTTTTGTCTTCTTTTAACTACGTGTTTATGTTTATATGGCTTGCAACTTTTATAAATTCATGCATTAAATATATTATATACATTGCTACACTTTTTCACTATATCTTTTATAAAATGATAGATAAAATTAGAATGCAATATATAGCACTTATCATATTGAAAATGAAAACAATTGCAATGGTATCACATTTAAAAGAAAGGCAATAAAAGAAAAGAAAAATAGTGGGCTGACCCGCAAAGCCCGCAGCCCGCATAGGGCCGGGCTTTTGCTTCAATTTAGAAGACCGAATTAAAACCGGGCCTTTTTGGCCTAGCCCGTTGTAGCCCATAGCCCGTAATGGGCCAGCCCGCAAGAGGCTGAGTAGCCCATTTTGCCAGCTCTAGGCCATTGGAACATGTTCTTCATCATTTTCATCATTTATCAAGGCACAAGATGAAGGTCGTGACATGCATGGATTGGCTAGTGTAACGGTCTAGTCCCGCCACCAAACAGTTGACGAGTTGACAATCTGTAAAAGCTAAAGAACTCTTCTATGGTAATTTCAATCATAGTGGTAGAGTCTGAGGATAGGATAAAGTAAGACATGGTTAGATGATGGTAATGATGATGATGAAATTATGAAAATATTAGTTATTATTTATAAGGACGTGCGTGATGTTTAATTAAAAAATGAAGAGGTGTCATTCTTATCTTTGGAAGTTAATTGGTGGGGAAATCAACCAAGATCATCCTTTCGCAATGTCTTTCGAGGTATGGAGCAATTAAGATGAACGAGAATTTTCTATGTATGATAGTTGAATATATTGATCAATGTATTATGAGCAATGTACTAATCTCTTTTTATTTGATTTTTTATTTTTTATTTATTTCTTTTAATGTGTTTACAATTTTGTAATATATTCAAATAATATTTTATGTAATTTCTCAATTTAGACCAAAATTTTGTAATTTATTCAAATGAATTCAGTTAAGTCAATGCGGACCACCATTCAATTATTTTCTCAATACATATACTAATTAATTATTTAGAAAGATTAAATATATAAATTCAATTAAATAATTCACTCTATAGAAAACTGGAAAAAAGAAATGGAAAACTTAAATTATGAGGTGTAGTGGTGTAGTTGCCTTCCCTTGTATTTCTTAGAATTAGTATTTTATATTAAAAATAATGTACATATATATGTTAACCATTATTTTAGATAAATGAGATTGACCAAATGTATTCTTTACTTAAATATTTTTATTTAAATATATATAATATTGAAAGTCAATTTACTTAATATTATATATTATCATTTTTCTTTTAATAATTTGTTTCCTTGTAAAATTTCTATTTATGCATTTAACAATAAAATTAATCACATCAAATAATAAAAGTAATAATAAAAAGGCTAAAGTACCCCTGTGGTGTCTTATTTTATTTTATAGTTTTAGTTCAGTATTTAAGTTTAAAATTCTTTACTTTAACCCCTAAAATTGTCTTTGTTATAACAAATTATTCATTTTGTCAACTTATTACATAGCTGACGTGACAAATGTCAATATTATATAACGATCTCTTTCAGTTTGTCACGTGTTACCAATGTAGAACATTTAAACTTAGGAGACCAAACTAAAATTAAAAAAAATAAGATGTGAGACTATGAGTATTATTTTAATCTAACAACAACAACAACAAGAATAATAGTTATAAAGCCCATTTGTTACAAATTTTAAAAAAATATTTTGATATAAAATAATCTAGTGATTTCATTAAAGAAATAATTTATTAGGGATCAAATGCAAAATCTTAAAATTTTTCAGGACCAAAAAAAAATTTAAGCCTATTTTTTAAAAAAGAAGCTAATTTATATTTGTTTCAATAATAAAAAATACATTTTTTTAGAAAAAAAAAAAGCAACTAATATTTATGAGAAGCTATAAAAATAGTTTGATTTTAATAAGAATATATATATATATATGGTTGACAGGCTGTGTTTGGTTTATGTCATCTTGGTCAATTTGGCTGGCTTGAAATGTCAAAAAAAAAAATTGTAAAAATGGTTAAATTATACTTTTAGCAATGCTTGTTGTTAGATGTGGGTTGGCATATTCGTTTTCATGTTGGATATATATTAAATCCAAAAGCATGTCTAGGAAAAATGGAGCATGGTAGAAAAAGGTAAATACGAGTATAATGGCAAGTGCGAGTACTATTTTTATATGCTCAAGAGAAGGAATGTGGAGGAGCACAATTAAATGGTTTGAGTTTTTTGGTATGTGAAATTGATTAAGGAATTTTGTAGAAATTTCAAGCAAAAAGGGTGTCGTGGTGATTATAAGGAGAATTGCATGAATTGTCTTATCATGTAAAACACTCTTTATTTTTCGGTGCATTTTTATTGTTCCTTATGGTATGCAATGCTGAAAGTGTGGGAGGTGCATGCCAATTTTGTGATACACGTTTTTTGGAATCAGTTGTTTTTACTTAGGGACCACAAGTGCAGATAAGATTATGTTTTTTGGGATCAGGAGTGGGATAACTGGTTGGTTTTGAGTGTGTAGAGGTACTAGTGGATGTGATATTTTGTTTGCATATGGGTTGGGTTGAGACAAGCTGTGACGTGCAAGATTTCAGTGGGAATGTCAAATTTTAATGATCCAAATGGAGTCTTGTAACCTTAAAACATGCTAGTTATGTTGTGGACTAGGGGATAAGTGGTGAAAGGATGGGTTGTATAGGTGATGCAGAAAGAAATGCCAGTGTTAGAGGAATTTAAGTGTCTGAGTATATTGTTGGCTATGAAATTGCACACGGGGAATTGATATTGATGGGCAGTAAGGGAGCATGTTAATTTTTGGTGCATAACACTGGCAATGTGGTGGAAGCATAAGCATGTATCATTTGGTGCCAAACATGGATTGTGAGTGGCAGGTCATAGGCCAAGAGGCCAAATTTTTCTTTCATAGTAAAGATATTTAATCTTTGGTAGATGAAGGCATGTACCTTGTTGAATCACAAGTTAAACTCTTGTTTCTCGTGGCTCCTAATATGCATCTTGTTATTGGACTTCGTGTCTTTGAGCTACCAAAATCACTTGTGCAATTTTTTTGCCATCCAACTTTTTCTAATATTGATTTACAAGTATTTATGTCTTAGTTAATTTATGCTTTTGCATAATTTTATCTTTCTATAATAAAAGTATGCTTTGTTTAGTTGCTACCATTAGGGTTAACATTGTGGTTATTATATAATTTATATTGCTACCACAATGATCACATAATTTACGATATTTAGGAACTCAAAAATTAAAGAACTATTTACATATAGATAGTCACTATCTTCGGAAGGTGATCCTTGAGATTGAGCTTTGAAGTTAACACTTATAATTTTTTAAATTGCCTATTCCCTCAACATAAATCTTGTTTATTGCACAAGAAATGTTTGCAATTATAAAATGAAGTTTAAATGAATCTTTTTTTTTTTAATTAGCATATGAATTTTCAAATGCATTGATTTATGCATGTCACTTTTATTACGAGATTCAGTGAATTTTGAAACATATTAATGTGTATCTGGTAAAATTTGTTACTTTATTTGTAAAGAAGATTTCCTAGATTTTTAAGAAACGAAAAAAATTATTCAAATGAGTATGAAAGATACATAAGCTCAGGGGTAGAACCACGTTGGAGGTTACAGGGGCGGTCGCCCCCCCTCAGTGAACATAATTTCTTTTATTATCATATGTTTGCCTCCCTCCTCTCGTTTACGTTGATAAATGAATGATAACTAGTTTTATTTACCTTTACGTTCTTACCAAAACTTATTGTCAGTAATTACTTTTTGCTTTCGAATATTGTGTTAATGAATTTTACTTTATTTTATTTTATAGATATTATTTATAACAATAATTTTATACATTAGGTAAATGAATTATATGTTAATTGTTATAATTACTTTTAATTTCCTATATTAATTTTAACTATAATTATTTCATTTTATATTAATTGCTTTTAATATACATTAATTCCTATATAAAATATTTTATTTTTTCTAATATTAATTAAAGCAACTCTAAGACCAACATTATGTTGGTCCAAATGACATTGGGTCTAAATTTTTTAAGCAAGGTCTTGTTTTTTTATATATATATATATTTATATATAAGAAAAAGTCAATCAAAACATAGTTGGAAAGGGAGATCCTAATCAATTAAATTTCTCGACAAAATTAATCTTTGGCAGAAATTGCTTTTAATTACGTTAATTTTTTGGGACAATTTAAATTATGTTAATTGCTTTCAAATATGCTTTTGCATTTTATATTATGTTTTTAAATTATTTTTTTGTTAAATTTTAAATTTCTTTTGCACATAAAAAAAATTCTTTTAATTTATTAGATAAAATAATTTCAATAAGAATTTTTTTTTTTAGTTATAGATCATGGTTGTTTGAGTATTAAATTTTGCCTCCCTAACAATTTTTCCTAGTTTCATCCCTGCATAAGCTTAACTAATACAATGTTAATTCATAGCATTGAATTGCCAACCAGATTTGATGATAAAATGAGTGTCGTAAACCATGACTAAGACAAGACCTACATAGAATCCAGCTAGGATACTATTAAAATCAAAATTATAAAATTACAAAATCGTGGCCTTTTTTCATTGTTATATTCTGATTCTGTTTTGTTGGGTCACATATCGTGGGCTTTTTTTTTTTTAATAAAATTCATTTTTGCCTTTCAAAAAAAATCAAATCAAATCAAAATTACAAAATTGACCAAGTTACAATATGTCAATAAAATATTTCTTTTTAAAATTTTCCTCTTAAGAAATTATGGTATTGAGCTTGATCATTGGGACGTAGAACTACAAAGAAACCAAGTCAGTCATCCATAAAACAAGACAAAACCTTGTCAAACCAAGGACTTGAAGAAAATAAAAGACTGACTCCTCCAACTACAAAAAACAAAAGACACAAAAGATCCCTTGCTAATTTGTAAAAACTCCTCCAAACTAAATTTAGTTGGGTCTTATAATTAATAAGTTAAAGTTAAATGAATATTTAAACCAAAGAGAAGATGGGGAATGATAGTGTATTTTATTTATTATGATATGGGGAATAATAGATTATAAAATTAGTATTTTCATTAATTTCTCTCTCTCTCTCTCTCTCTCTCTCTCTCTCTCTCTCTCTCTCTCAAAATAAAGAGTCATTAGTTCTATTTATAACAAACTCATTGACATCCAAGTGTACTTCCATGATTCCAAGGCTCCCTAATTTCTAAGTTTCCAAATTCCTAACAAATTTCACTCATATCTTTAAACTTAAATATGTTTTCGACATTGAAAATGTAATAATTTTTTAAACTAGGCTTCATTTAAATTTTATTCATTATTTATTCCTTAAAAAATTATCAAACCTTGCACTTTTAGTACCAACTAAAAGTACATCGTTGTGTAATTTTTAAAAATTAAAAATGAATGAAAATTAAAGAGGAATAAAAGAAACACAAATAAAAAATAAAGATATATTTAAACTTATTTAAATTTAAATTTTTTAAGTATCTAGGGATTTTCTTGCTAGTTTTTTTTTCTTTTCTTTTTTTTGAAAAGCCATAGGAAAAACGTTTTATTCAATGTCACCAAGGCAGACATAAGACGTACCAGTTTGGTTTATAACAATATAGAAGGACATCAACTTATGTAACAGCCACAGAACCAACATCAATATATATTTGTAACAATAGAAGTGCATGCTAAGGATAACATAATTTAGACTTGTTTCTTAATGTTACTCGAGACAAAATCTCACTACATTGCTACTGCTGGTTCAATTTTCCTACATATTCAATGTTTTTCTTCAAGCTTTAGCTCAAAAGCATGTAAGCAATTCCATAATTTAATTTCATGTGTAAGTAAAATTAATATCGACCGATCTTCGTTTTAAATGTTTTAAATCAGGTAGGATATGTTTTTGTAAGTGGGTGTAAGTTGTTTCGTATCCAATAAAACTAAGGTACAAAACACATATAAACATACATATAATAAAAACCAGTAAAAATCATGAGTAATCAACAAAATTCAAGTTAACCAAAATAACTATTTCAATCCAACAAATTCCAAACATTACGCTCAATGAGTTTAAAAGTTCACGTAATTTAATATATAAATAATACAAAATATATAGAACAAACAATTGTTCAAAATATTCTCTCAAAACCTGCTATGTTCGACACAAACCCCTTATTAGTCTAGCCCTTGAAACTCAAAGCCCGATCAAGATTGACAACAAAACCTTAAAATTTGTTGTTAATTGAAGCAACCGAACGCAATTGAGGAAATTGTTCATCATAAAATGGCCTTGCTAAAGTTAGTGAAGGTCCTCGAGAAGTCATTGGGGATTTTCCCTTTGGTGATTTGTTACCTTTGCGAAGATATTTTCTAGCCCAAGCATGCTTCCCATTGATGGACGGTTTCACTTTATTTGTGCTCTCAAGGAGATGATCAATCATGTGGGTGGCCTCAGCGCGAATCACAACGCGAGCAAACAATGGTTGCTCAGGTGGAAATATATCTTGCATATACAATGCTTCAATGATATCCCCATAGCTTCTATTTGATAGAGAAAAAAGAAGAAGAAGAAGAAGAAGAAGAAAAATGAGAGAAAAAAATAACGATATGATATAGGATGAACAAAATTTGAACAAAAATTCATAATGAAGTTGTAATGAAAGATAATCATTATGTTACATGCATTTTTTTTATGGGAGACCTATATCCATTATGTGGCATAGGAGTTACATCTAGTATAAAATTTAATAGTATACAACTTCTACAAATAACTCATAATCTCTTCCGAGACGAGACTTTTTATCATGACTTCTGCTCATTGCCTTGATCCAATATTGTAAAGTAAAACTATATACGTATACTATCAATTATTTTCATTAGTACAAAGAACTCTTCAATATGTTAGTCAAGTTAGCATGTAAATCTTATTATGTCAATTCCAAATATTGATTGGCACTTTAATGTAGTATGTTATTGCTAATAATATTTTAATGGTTAGAATACATAACAATCTTCAAGTGTATCCTGTAAGCAAAATTGAATAGTAAAATTTTCCAAATCGCATAGTCAAAACAATATATGTATACTATCATAATGTTATTAGGGTTTGATCAATCAAACATCAACTTTCTCATTAAACAAATAAAACTCAAGTTTGTTATTGTATATATTAAAAGAGGAGTGTATTTATATGAATTAGTTACCACACAAATCAATAAGAAAGAAACATGTTTGTATTTCATTAAACAAAGGCTAAATAAAAGATTGTAAAGATCACCATTTTGAAGGAAATTATGAGAGAGCTTGTGTTAACATTTTCAAGCATTTTCCATATGAAAATCAGCAAAGTACTAGTCATTGTTTGGGTTTAATAAGATGACACATAGGAACCCTTTTCATGTGAATTAACCTAACCAACAACAGAGGGCAAAGTAACAACAAAACATAGCAAAAAAATGCGTGGTAACACATGTATCAATTCAATGTTCAAATCGAGGAAAACCACATTGAATTAACTCTAAAAATCATCAATCTAAGCAGATAGATATATTGCTTTGAGAGTAAATAAAAAATTTATACCTAGAGAAGAAATCTCAAACTTCAGCCTCAGTGCCCTTTGGAGAATGTCATAAAGATTGTCCTATCGTCAACCGGTACCTCCTTTTTCTCATCACTAGTACTAGCAGTAATACTAGTTTGATTCAGCTTGATCAAGACCTCATCAAAATGTGGATTAAACATTTTTTGGTTTGAAACATCGTGAGTCTCTAGAGGAGGATTGGTATTAGTCTCCCAATAGCTTGAACTCCACTCCATTTTGGTGTTGGTACTGCAACCTGTTGGGGTACAATAGGAACACTAGGAAGTGGAGTATAATATACCACTTGTTTTGCGTAAGGACCAATTCCATGAAGATTTGCAATTTGTTTCTTTGTAGCCTTCATATTTTGCACACCTTGCACCATGTCTCTGAAAGCATTTAGACAAACTTTTTTGAGTAACCATGTGATTTTTTCTTTGACAATCACACGGTTATCATAAAAGAATTTAAGGGATGCAGCGTTGTTTTGCATAACACTTTTGATCAAAGGCAAGCTCTGGTTGTTAACAACATCATCGAAAGGGAATTGGGAACACTCAATGCAATTCAAGACCAAGATGACCTCACATGCAAGGCTATCAAGCATGGTGGCAGGCCATTCAAGCATGTGCTTCAACATTTTCATGTCCTTGCAATGTTTATCAAGCCACAAGATGAAGGCCATGATATGCATGGATTGGGTTGTGTCATGATCTAGTTCCACCACTAAGCGGGTGAAGAGTTGGCGGTCAATGTTGTAAAAGCATAAGAACTCTTCTCTGGTAATAGTCACAGTGGTGCTTGAGTCTAAGGATGGAATGAAGGAAGACATGTTGATGGCAACGATATTGATGAAATTATAAAAATGATTAGTTATTATTTATAAGGATGTGTATGATGTCTAATTAAAAATATGAAGAGGTGCCATTTATGTGTTTGGAAGGCAATTGGAGGGAAATAAACCAAGTTCATTGTTTTGCAATGTCTTTCGATATATGGAGCAATTGAGATGAATGGAAAATTTCTATGTATGGTAGTTCACCATATTGAGAGTGCATTACGAGCAATGTATTAATATTTTTTATTCATTTTATTTATTTTTATTTATTTCTTTTAATGTGTTTACAATTATGTAATCTTTTCAAATAATGATTTATGTAATTTCTTGATGTAGACCAAAATGTTGCATAAGTCAAGAGCGTCATGAATTCAATTAAGTCAATGCATACCACATTCAATTATTTCCTAAATACATATATTAGTTGATTTACTTAGAAAGATTAAATATACAAATTCAATTAAGTCAATGTGTGCCACATTCAATTTTTGTTAGTTTGATAAAATTACATTTATAGAACTTACTGATTGTCTTCCCTTGTATTTCTTATAATTTTTAATTTGTATTAAAAAGCAAAACATATATTAATCATTAATTTAGATAAATTAGATTTACCAAATGTATTTTTTCTTAAATATTTTGTTTATATAAATAGATTATAGAAAGTCAAATTCCTTGATATTATATATTACCATTTTCATTTAAAATTTTGTCTCCTTCTAAAAATTCCATTTATTCATTCAATGTTAATATTAATTGCATCTAACAATAAAAGTAATTATAACAAGGCTAAAATACCCTTGTGGTCTCTCATTTTATTTTATAGTTTTAGTTTAGTGTTTTAAGTTTAAAAAAGTTTTACGTTAATTCCTTAAAGTTATTAGATAGATGACGTTACAAATGTCAATCTTATGTAACTATCTCTTACAATTTGTCACATACGTTTTAGTTAAGCAAATTTAGCATAGACAATTGATGCCATAGTACAAACCATATAAAGATTTCTTTTGTTATTGTGCCTGAACAAACTCTGGCTACTAACTTCACAAATACTGTATCATATATGAAGTACTATTATTCATTTTGATTGCTTGCATAGGTACACTCGGGGACCTTCATGTTCCTCTAGCTACAAGGGCAGCTGCCCCCCTAAAAAATGGAAAACAACATGCAAGGATCAAGTTGATTTAATAGAGATATACTTTAAAGTACAGAAGTAGAACTTTTAAACTTAATTAGGAGACCAAAGCAATTTTTTTTAAAAAAAATGAGAGACTATAAGCAGTAGCAAAATTAAAAAATTGATTTTAAAAAATCTAGTGAATACTTTTATTTTTAAAAAAGAAGCTAATTTATATTTGTTTACAATAATAAAAAAAACATAAAAAAGCAACTGATATTTATAAGAAGCTATACAAAAATGAGTTGTTTTTTTTTTTAACAGAAAAAACATAATTTTATTAACAGGCCACGGAGTGTGACCCAGCAGCCAAGATCTTAATACAAAATGTCAAGACATAACAAAGGCCTTAACCCTGTATATCCTGTAATCAAACCACCGCACATGATCTCAGAACATTAGACAAAATCCAAAAGACATTGCATTGGACATGTACACCAATTTGCAAAAGAAAGACCACTAGAGCATGGACCCTTGTATATCAGCCAAGTCCAATAAATTCTTTGAATATGAGAAATAACACTGTGAACATCAGAAGCAATTTCTTTGAAAATAGAATTATTCCTCTGTAGCCATATACACCAGCATGTAGCATGCCAAATCATGTATCTAATTTTTCGCATCTTCTTCCCCCAAAACAAATAACCGTGTTGAATATAATGTTGCTGCACCTGATTGTGTTGAACCATATACAGAAATGTTTTTTATTTTAATTAGAGTTTATATTATTTTTGGTTTTAGAAACTTAAACAAACACATAATTTTTTTAAAATTAAAGTGATTAATTTAAAAAATAATATTTTTTTAGTATAAAATTTTGTAATAATTAGGCTATAGTAATAACGATATTAAGAATAGAAACAGATATATATATATATATATATATATATATATATATATATATATATATATGTGTGTGTGTGTGTGTGTGTGTGTGTGTGTGTGTGTGTGTGTGTGTGTGTGTGATGATATATGAATTGATTTTAAAAAAATACTTATTCTACTCTTTATTATTATTATTAGATAAATATATAGATAGAACAAATACCTAATAATTAAGGAAATGAGTTGAAATATTGATGGGTTAAAAATTAAACCAACAACTTTTTCATCTAAAGTATTCCTAGACGATTCAACTTAAATTAGTCAAATAGCCAATATGATCTTCAAAAATCAGTTGTGTTAGATCAAAACATAATTGTACTTTTATCCTCAACTTTTTACTTCCCTTCCACCACATACCCTGTTAGAATAAAATAAAAGTCATCATCCCCTACAAAACCCAAAGCCCTTCCATAACAGATTATTACAGCAGTACCATATACCCTTGTTTCCTAAATTAAAGCATAAATGCCACACCTCCCTAATTTCCACTCCCAACAATTTCCACACTTTTGTCACCTTATAGAACACACAACTTTGCTCTATGCTAATAAAAGACACTGAACTGTGTGTTTACTGTCTCAATGTGCCCAAAACAAAACTTCTCCCAATAGTATTGAAATGAATTGTTCTATTTATGAACACATCTACAGAGCTTATAGACAGACCAAAGGATTCATAAACATTTAAGGAATGAAAAAGAATAGCCCTTCAACTTGTTAATCTTCCAACACCAAGATCTAAATTTTATGAGGTCAAACACATGCTCATAGTTAGGTTGTTTACTCTTAAAAACATTGGAATTTCTATGTAACCAAAGGGACCAAATAGAGGCAAATCACACAAAAAGCCACGCTGTTGTTCCTTTTCCTCCCAGCCACCAGCAATTGTGTTGTAAAAAGTGGCTTCCAGGTTCCTTTGGCAGTACCATAGTTACTCCAATCCATTGATAACATAATTTCCATACCTTTACTGAAAAATCACATGAAAACGGGATATGCATTGTTGTATAAACTACTTTGCGGCAAAAAGAGCATGTGATATCTAACCGTTGTTGTGTGATAATGTTCCTCCTTTGCAAATTTTCTTTTGTTTGTAGCCTATTCAATGCCATTCTCCATGCAAATGCTGAAATATTTGATGAGACATGTACCTTCCATATACCTTGTGAAAAAGTATTTATCCTTTGATGTTGCCTTCTCTTGCAATAACACATACGTTGATTTTGTTGAATAGATCCTTGTAGCTTCACCTTTCCAAACCTGCTTGTCAACTTGTCCTTGTATCAATTGCACGTTATTTATTTCTTGCAAAAGCATCCATATTAGGTTTTTCTCACTCGAACCAATCCCTTCGCCATGTAGACATCCAATCCCACATCCTCTCAACACTCCCCACACACTAGTCTTGTTCTAAATTCGACATATCATATCATATTTTTCTCTCAAAATTACATCTCCAACCCACTTATCCTCCGAAAACTTAACCCTCATCCCATCCCCAATTTTCCAGTCTATGTTTGCCACAAACCAATCTATATTCCTTTTGAGCATACTTTCCATAAATCACTCCACCCCACTGAACCCCTCCTAACCAACCTCATTTCCCAAAACTGTAATTGCCCCGTATTTTGACTTTAATATCCTACACAAAAGACTATTACTTTCATGTAGCATCATCAATCTCCATTTCCTTAACAACACCATATTGAACAATTGTAAATCCTTAATTCCAAGCCCCCCAGCTTCTTTAGGACAACACACCGTATCTCACTTAACTCATACTAACTTCCTCCCATCATCCATACCACTCTAAAGAATGTTTCTCTGAATTTGTTTTATGTTTTTAACAACGAAAGAAGGTGGTTTAAAAAAGATAAGAAGAATAGGGGAAGAAAGAATAATATAAAGTTAAGAAGACATACTCACCCCCCAAACAATAGGTGATTTTTTTCCAAATAGATAATTTGCTTCTCAACATTTGAATGATGGGATTCCAAGTTGGCTCCCTTCTTAGATTTGGCCCCACCAGGATCCTTAAAATAGTAAAAGGAAGGGAGATTTTTCTGCAGTTTAGGAATGTAGCAAATATGTCTATCTTATCTTCCCTCACCAGTAACCCACCCAAGTGTTGAAGCAGAACCCTTTCTGAGCCAAAATGTTTTAATGACAACAAACTTTTAAGAAGCAAATTCTAAGTCCTTTAGACTTGTGCTATTAATGGTTTGCCTTTAGTGCTTTTAGTAGACAAGACTTAATCAAGAAGCATGGAGTAAGGTGTAAAGCATTGTCCTATAGTGAAGGTATCCCAAATTTGAAGACCGCCAAACTTCAGAAGCACGAAACCAGAAATAGAAGAGCAATCATGAGTTCTATGTCAAAGTGCAGTTGCATATGACTAGAAGTATGATGCTAGATGTAATTTAAGTCAAGGGGTAGATTTCAGAAGCTACACATAACTTAAGAATTATTAAAAGATGCATTGCAGAAGCAAACAGTGCAGACAGACGTTTCTACACAGTTCAAGAGCATGCACCAGAAGCTATGCATCTTGTTATTGGACTTTGTGTCTTTGTGCTCCCAAAATCACTTTTGCAATTTTTTTGCCTTCCAAAATTTTTTAATATGGATTTAGAAGTATTTATGTCTTAGTTAATTTATGCTTTTGCATAATTTTATCTTTCTATGATTAAAGTATGCTTTGTTTAGTTGCAACCATTAGGGTTAACACTGTGGTTATTGTATTGTTATCACAATGATCAGATAATTTACGATAATTAGGAACTCAAGAAATTAAAGAACCATACATATAGATCGTCACTATCTTCTGAAGGTAATATCTGAGATTGAGCTTTGAAGTTAATACTTATAATTTTATAAATTGCATATTCCCTCAACATGAATCTTTTTTATTGTGCAAGAAATTTTGCAATTATAAAATGAAGTTTAAATGAATCTTTTTTTTAATTAGCTTATGAATTTTCAAAAGCATTAATTTATGCTTGTCACTTTTATTAGGGGATTCAGTGAATTTTGAAACATATTAATGTGTATATGGTAAAATGTGTTACTTTATTTGTAAAGAATATTTCTTAGATTTTTAATAAACGAAAAAAATTATTCACATGAGTATGAAAGATAGATAAGCTTAACCTAATACAATGTTAATTCATAGCATTGATGCATACTGCCAACCAGATTTGATGATAAAATGAGTGTCGTAAACCATGACTAAGACAAGATCTATATAGAATCCAGCTAGGATACTAATAAAATCAAAATTATAAAATTACAAAATCGTGGCCTTTTTTCCTTGTTATATTCTGATTCTGTTTTGTTGGGTCACATATCGTGGGCTTTTTTTTTTTTAATAAAATCCAGTTCTGCCTTTCAAAGAAATAAAATAAAATCAAAATTACAAAATCGACCAAGTTACAATATGTCAATAAAATATATAAAAAGATTTCATTATAAACTCTTTCCTCTTATGAAATTATGGTGTTTAGCTTGACCATTAGGAGGTAGAACTACAAAGAAACCAAGTCAATCATCCATAAAACAAGACCAAACCTTGTCAAACCAAGGACTAGAAGAAAATATAAGACTGACTCCTCCAACTACAAAAAACAAAAGACACAAAAGATCCCTTGCTAATTTGTAATAACTCCTCCGAACTAAATTTAGGTGGGTCTAATAATTAATAAGTTCAAGCTAAATGAATATTTAGACCAAAGAGAAGATGGTGAATAATAGCGTATTTCATTTATTATGATTGGCGAATAATAGATTATAAAATTAATATTTTCATACATTTCTCTCTCTCTCTCTCTCTCAAAATAAAGAGTTATTAGTTCTATTTATAACAAACTCATTGACATCCAAGTGTACTTCCAAGATTCCAAGGCTCCCTAATTTCAAAGTTTCCAAATTCCTAACAGATTCCTCTCATCTTTAAACTTAAATATGTTTTCGTCTTTAATATAATAATTTTTTAAACTAGTCTTCATTTAAATTTTATTCATTCTGTATTCCTTAAAAAATTATCAAACCTTGCACTTTTAGTACCAACTAAAAGTACATCGATGTGTAATTTTTAAAAATTAAAATGAATGAAAATTAAAGAGGTATAAAAGAAAAACAAATAAGAAATAAAGATATATTTAAACTTATTTAAATTTAAATTTTTTAAGTAACTAGGGATTTTCTTGCTAGTTTTTTTTTCTTTTCTTTTTTTTGAAAAGCCATACGAAAAACGTTTTATTCAATGTCACCAAGGCAGACATAAGAAGTACCAGTTTGGTTGATAACAATATAGAAGGACATCAACTTATGCAACAGCCACCGAACCAACATCAATATATTTTTGTAACAATAGAAGTGCATGCTAAGGATAACATAATTTAGACTTGTTTTTTAATGTTACTCGAGACAAAATCTCACTACATTGCTCCTACTGGTTCAATTTCCCTACATATTCAATGTTTTTCTTCAAGCTTTAGCTCAAAAGCAAGTTAGCAATTCCATAATTTAATTTCATGTGTAAGGAAAATTATTATCGACCGATCTTCGTTATAAATGTTTTAAATCATGTAGGATATGTTTGTGTAAGTGGATGTAAGTTGTTTCATATCCAATAAGACTAAGGTACAAAACACATATAAACATGCATATAATAAAAACCAGTAAAAGTCATGAGTAATCAACAAAATTCATGTTAACCAAAATAACTATTTTAATCCAACAAATTCCAAACATTACGCTCAATGACTTTAAAAGTTCATGTAATTTAATATATAAATAATACAAAATATATAAAACAAACAATTGTTCAAAATGTTCTCTCTAAACCTGCTATGCTCGACATAAACCCCTTTTTAGTCTAGCCTTTGAAACTCAAAGCTCGATCAAGATTGACAACAAAACCTTAAAATCTTTTGTTAATTGAAGCAACCGAACGCAATTGAGGAAATTGTTCATCATAAAATGGCCTTGCTAAAGTTGTTGAAGGTGCTCAAGAAGTCGATGGGGATTTTCCCTTTGGTGATTTGTTACCTTTGTGGAGATATTTTCTAGCCCAAGCATGCTTCCCATTGATGGACAATTTCACTTTTTTTGTGCTCTCAAGGAGATGATCAATCTTATGGGCGGCCTCAGCGCGAATCACAATGCGAGCAAACAATGGTTGCTTGAGTAGAAACATATCTTGCATATACAATGCTTCAATGATATCCCCGTACCTTCTATTTGATAGAAAGAAAGAAAAAAAGAAGAAGATGAAGAAAATTAGAAATGATAAAAAAAATCGAAAGAAAAAAATATCCATATGATATAGGATGAAAAATTTTGAACAAAAATTGATAATGAAGTTTTAATGAAAGATAATCATTGTTTTACATGCATTTTTTTTATGGGAGACCTATATCCATTATGTGGAATAGGAGTTACATCTCGTATAAAATTTAATAGTATACAACTTCTACAAATAACTAATAATGACGCATCTTTTCCGAGATGAGACTTTTTATCATGACTTCTGCTCATTGCCTTGATCCAATATTGCAAAGTAAAAATATATATGTATACTATCAATTATTTTCATTAGTACAAAGAACTCTTCATTGTGTTAGTTAACTCAGCATGTAAATCTTATTATGTCAATTCCAAATATTGATTGGCACTTTAATGTAGTATGTTATTGCTAATAATATTTTAATGGTTAGAATACATAACAATCTTCAAGTGTATCCTGTAAGACAAATAGAATAGTAGAATTTTCCAAATCGCATAGTCAAAACAATATATGTATCCTATCATAATGTTGTTAGGGTTTGATCAATCAAACATCAACTTTTTCTCATTAATAAAAAAAAACTCAAGTTTGTTACTGTATATATTAAAAGAGGAGTGTATTTATTATGAATTAGTTACCACACAAATCAATAAGAAAGAAATGTGTTTGTATTTCATTAAACAAAGGATAAATAAAAGATTTTAAAAGATCACCATTTTGAAGGAAATTATGAGTGAGCTTGTATTAACGTTTTCAAGCATTTTCCATATGAAAATCAGCAAAGTACTAGTCATTGTTTGGGATTAATAAGATGACACATAGGAACCTTTTTCATGTGAATTAACCTAACCAACAACAGAGGGCAAAGTAACAACAAAACATAGTAAAAAAACATGTGGTAACACATGTATCAATTCAAAGTTCAAATCGAGGAAAACCAAATTTAATTAACTCTAAAAATCATCAATCTCAGCAGATAGATAGATATATTGCTTTGAGAGTAAATAAAAAATTTGTACCTAGAGAAGAAATCTCGAACTTCAGCCTCCGAAATAGGGTACCCTTTGGAGAATGTCATAAAGATTGTCCTATCGTCAACCGGTACCTCCTTTTTCTCATCACTAGTACTAGCAGTAATACTAGTTTGATTCAGCTTCATCAAGACCTCGTTGAAATGTGGATTAAACTTTTTTTGGTTTGAAACATCGTAAATCTCTAGAGGAGGATTGGTATTGGTCTCCCAATAGCTTGAACTCCCTTCACTCCATTGTGGTGTTGGTATTGCAACCTGTTGGGGTACAATAGGAACACTAGGAAGTGGAGAATAATATACCACTTGTTTTGCGTAAGGACCAGTTCCATGAAGATTTGCAATTTGTTTCTTTGTAGCCTTCATATTTTGCACACCTTGCACCATGTCTCTGAAAGCATTTAGACAAACTTTTTTGAGTAACCATGTGATTTTTTCTTTGACAATCACACGGTTTTCATAAAAGAATTTAAGGGATGCAGCGTTGTTTTGCACGACACTTTTGATCAAAGGCAAGCTCTGATTTTTAACAACATCATCAAAAGGGAATTCGGAACACTCAATGCAATTCAAAACTAATATGACCTCACATGCAAGGCTTTCAAGCATGGTGGCGGGCCATTCAAGCATGTGCTTCAACATTTTCATGTCCTTGCAATGTTTATCAAGCCACAAGATGAAGGCCATGATATGCATGGATTGGGTTGTGTCATGGTCTAGTTCCACCACCAAATGGGTGAAGAGTTGGCGATCAATGTTGTAAAAGCTTAAGAACTCTTCTCTGGTAATAGTCACAGTGGTTCTTGAATCTGAGGATGGGATGAAGGAAGACATGTTGATGGCAACAATATTGATGAAATTATGAAAATGATTAGTTATTATTTATAAGGATGTGTATGATATTTAATTAAAAATATGAAGAGGTGCCATTTATGTCTTTGGAAGGGAATTGGAGGGAAATAAACCAAGTTCATTGTTTTGCAATTCCTTTCGATATATGGAGCAATTCAGATGAATGGAAATTTTCTATATATGGTAGTTCACCATATTGAGAGTGCATTACGAGCAATGTATTAATATTTTTTTATTCATTTTTTATTTTTATTTATTTCTTTTAATGTGTTTACAATTATGTAATCTATTCAAATAATGATTTATGTAATTTCTTGATGTAGACCAAAATGTTGCATAAGTCAAGACGCGTCATGAATTCAATTAAGTCAATGCAGACCACATTCAATTATTTCCTAAATACATATACTAGTTGATTTACTTAGAAAGATTAAATATACAAATTCAATTAAGTCAATGTGGGCCACATTCAATTTTTGTTAGTTTGACAAAATTACATTTATAGAACTTACTGATTGTCTTCCCTTGTGTTTCTTATAATTTATATTTTGTATTAAAAAGCAAAACATATATTAATCATTAATTTAGATAAATTAGATTTACCCAATGTATTTTTTTTCTTAAATATTTTTATTTATATAAATAGATTATGGAAAGTCAAATTCCTTAATATTATATATTACCATTTTCATTTAAAATTTTGTTTCCCTCTAAAAATTCCATTTATTCATTCAATGTTAATATTAATTGCATCTAACAATAAAAGTAATTATAATAAGGCTAAAATACCCTTGTGGTCTCTCATTTTATTTTATAGTTTTAGTTCAGTGTTTTAAGTTTAGAAAAGTTTTATGTTAATTCCTTAAAGTTATTAGATAGATGACGTTACAAATATCAATCTTATGTAACTATCTCTTACAATTTGTTACATACGTTTCAGTTAAGCAAATTTAGCTTAGACAATTGATGCAAGGATCAAGTTGATTTAATAGAGATATACTTTAAAGTACAGAAGTAGAACCTTTAAACTCAGGAGACCAAAGTAAAATTTTTTTTAAAAAAAAATGAGAGACTATAAGCAGCAGAACCATTAAAAATTATGATTTTAAATAATCTAGTGAATACATTTTTTTAAAAAAAGAAGCTAATTTATATTAGTTTAAAATAATAAAAAAACTCTTTTTTAAAAAACAAAAAGCAATTGATATTTATTAGAAGCTATAAAGAAATGTTTTTTTATTTTGATCAGAGTTTATATTATTTTTGGTTTTTAAAACTTAAACAAACACATAAATTTTTTTATATTAAAGTGATTTATTTTTATAAAAAAATATTTTTTTTAGTAAAAAATTTTGGTATGTTTTTAAAAATAGTGATTAATTCTGAGCAACTGTATGTTTTTTCATTTTTAATATATTTCGGTTTGGTGCTGACCTACTTAGGATCATAGGTGTTATTGGGATGTTTTGCATATTGGCCTTTTGATAGTAAAAATTTTTGTAATAAACTGGCTATAGCAATAACGATATTAAGAACAGAAACAGATATATATGTGTAATGATATATGAATTGATTTAAAAAAAATACTTATTCTACTATTTATTATTATTATTATTATTATTATTATTATATAAATAGATAGATAGAACAAATACCTAATAATTAAGGAAATGAGTTGAAATATTGATGGGTTAAAAATTAAACCAACAACTTTTTCATCTAAAGTATCCTAGGCGATTCAACTTGAATTAGTCAAATAGCCAATATGATCTTCAAAAATCGGGTGTTTTAGATCAAAACATAATTGTACTTTTTATCATCAACTTTTTACTTCCCTTCTACCACTTACCTTATTAGAATAAAATAAAAGTCATCATCCCCTTCAAAACCCAAAGCCCCTCCATAACAGATTATTACAGTACCATGTACCCTTGATTCCTAAATTAAAGCATAAATGTCACACCTCCCTAATTTCCACTCCCAACAATTTCCACACTTATGTCACCTTATAGAAACACGCAACTTTGCTCTATGCTAATAAAAGACACTGAACTATGTGTTTACTGTCTCAATGTGCCCAAAATAAAACTTCTCCCAATAGTATTGAAATGAATTGTTCTATGAACACATCTAGAGAGCTTTTAGACAGACCAAAGGATTCATATCCATTTAAGGAATGAAAAAGAATAGTCCTATCTTTCTATCATAAAAGTATGTTTTATATAGTTGCAACCATTAGGGTTAACACTGGTTATTGTATTATCACAATGATCACATAATTTACGATAATTAGGAACTCAAGAAATTAAAGAACCATACATATAGATAGTCACTATCTTCGGAAGGTAATATCTGAGATTGAGCTTTAAAGTTAACACTTATAATTTTATAAATTGCCTATTCCCTCAACATGATTCTTGTTTATTGCACAAGAAATGTTTGCAATTACAAAATGAAGTTTAAATGAATCTTTTTTTTTTAATTAGCTTATGAATTTTCAAATGCATTAATTTATGCATGCCACTTTTATTAGGAGATTCAGTGAATTTTGAAACATATTAATGTGTATCTGGTAAAATGTGTTACTTTATTTGTAAAGAATATTTCCAAGTTTTTTAATAAACGAAAAAAATTATTCAAATGAGTATGAAAGATACATAAGCTTAACCTAATACAATGTTAATTCATAGCATTGAGCTGCCAACCAGATTTGATCATAAAATGTGTCGTAAACTATGACTAAGACACGACCTATATATAATCCAGCTAGGATACTAATAAAATCAAAATTATAAAATTACAAAATCGTGGCCTTTTTTCATTGTAATATTCTGATTCTGTTGTTTTGAGTCTCATATTGTGGGCTTTTTTTTTTTAATAAAATTCAGTTTGCCTTTCAAAACGAATAAAATCAAATCAAATTTACAAAATCGACCAAGTTACAATATGTCAATAAAATATAAAAAAAAATTCTTTATAAAGTCTTCTCTCTTAAGAAATTATGGTGTTGAGCTTGGTCATTAGGACGTAGAACTACAAAGAAGCCAAGTTAGTCATCCATAAAACAAAATAAAAGACTATCTCCTCCAACTACAAAAAACAAAAGACACAAAACATCCCTTGCTAATAATTAATAAGTTAAAGCTAAATGAATATTTAGACCAAAGAGAAGATGGTGAATAATAGAGCATTTCATTTATTATGATACGGTGAATAATAGAGTATAAATTAAGATTTTCTTTCATTTTTCTCTCTCAAAAAATAAAATAGTCACTAGTTCTATTTATAACAAACTCATTGACATCCAAGTGTACTTCCATGATTCCAAGGCTCCCTTATTTCTAAGTTTCCAAAATCCTAACTGATTTCTCTCATATCTTTAAACTTAAATATGTTTTTGTCATTGAAAATATAATAATTTTTTAAAACTAGTCTTCATTTAGATTTTGTTCATTCTTTATTCCTTTAAAATTATCAAACCTTGCACTTTTAGTCCCAACTAAAAGTACATTGTTGTGTAATTTTCAAAAATTAAAATGAATGAAAATTAAAGAGGACTAAAAGAAAAAAAAATTAATAAAGATGTATTTAAATTTTTTAAGTAGCCACGGATTTTCTTGCTAGGTTTTTTTTTTTTGGTGAATTATTTGCTACAACATGTTTTATATGAATATCATGCTTGGACAACAGCTATTCTTGTGTATGAACCTACCCGTTAAAATTTTGTAGTACTTTACCTATATTTTTAGTCTTGTAAAGACATCGTTGTGGCTCTATGACAATTGGTTCCACCCTAATTGCTCGTATAGATAATTAATATGAATAATCCAAGATGATGAATGGAGATGGTAGTTTGATTTAAAAACCAATTTTGAGAATTAGAAAGTGTGATTATGTATATGGCACCATAACACCCTCACTTTTACTTATTTGAAGTATTTTTCTATTTATCCAATATTTTTATAAAATGTAACGGAGAAGAATCTCAAATTCTAAATGCACAATTGTGTTTAGAATACTAAGGAACGTTCAGTTTAGATTTTTAATATTTTATCCAAACCAAGACACTAAAAATGGTAAAAATAACCAATTTGTCCTTAGAAAGCTGTGTAATAGGATAAAATAGTAACAAAAAAAAAAAGCTAGAGAAGTTTAAAAATTCATTTCATGTCATAAATATTCTTAGAATAATTAATAATAATTTTTTAAATTTTCTAGAAATTAATTGGGACAGCTTTTTGAAAATGACGAAAATGCTCGTAGGACACTATAGGGAACCAATCAGAGGGTTTTAAGGCAAAAAATATTTTGAAAATTTTGAATGAGTCTATTTTAACCATAAATATTTTATTTGAGAAAAAAACATTCAAAAATTCCAAAAATTTCAATTATTTAGCAAAAACTTTATTTATTAGCTAATTAATTAGCATTTTTAGTAAAATAATTACTATAATTATTATATAATGAGAAAATTTTGAAAGTAATTTTGGAGACTCGCAAGAATAGGGATGGCAAAGTGTACCCAGATCCTACGGGTACCCGCAAAAATATCCGTAAGCGAGTCGGGTAAATACCCGCTTATTGGGACTGGGACTGGGGATGGGTATTTACCCACAAATTTTGGCGGGGATGGGTGTGGGTACTATAGTACCCGCCCCGCACTGCACCGCACCTACCATATATATATATTAATTAATATAATTAAAATATCTTAAGTAAATAATTATGTTATATATATTTTTCTGTTAAAAAATAATTTTATATTTTTCATAAATTATAATTATCTTTATAATGTTGTTTATTTATGACTTAAGTTTGGACGAATTAATGTTATGTTTGCTTATTTTTAATATTATGTGTGGATGCTTTTAATGTTTTGTTTGGATTATTTAAGCTTGAATTTCAATTTAATAACATGTAGTCAATTTTTTACTATAATTTTTTTAATTAACATGCAATCAATTTGAAACATGTAGAAAAGTTTTTAAAAAATTTAACATATTAATTACATTTTTTTTACTATATGTATAAAAATCTTAAATGATAAATAAAAGATGAAAATTGTAAATATTAAATAAAATAAGGATCTATTAAATATCTTAAAAAATAAGATATACTATTTAACTTTTCTTCATTTAATAAATAATTAGTGTTTTAGCCCGTGCAATGCACAGGCTTATTTAAATTTTCACTAGCTTATTTATATAGTCAATATAAAGAAATTTAAAAAAAGAGATAATGTATCCCTAAGAAATTAAAGACTATAATTTTTTGTTAAAAAATAAGGGAGGATGCATAAGCTATACAAAATATAAAGGAAGAAGAAGATAAGGGGGGAGATGTCAAATATATATATATATATATATATATATATATATATATATATAATTTCTTTTAATATCAATAAATCTTTTAACAATTGTGAATATTATAAAGTATCTATTAATGATATTATAACTTTTTCTACAAATTTTAATATCAATAACAACTAATTTTTAATATCTTGTAATTAAGTATATTATTCTAAAAAGTAAAATGAAGTTTTAAATTACTTTAATATTAACTTTAAAAGGTAAATTAAAATAAGGATTTGAAATTAATGATGAAATAGAGAAATCTTCGGAGTTAAAAAATAGTTATAAAAACTGATAAAACAAAAATTTTAAAAAAATATATAGCATTAGATAAAGAAGTAAACAGAGGTAGTTACAGAAATATTAGAGGAAGATGTGAGTGTGAGTAGTTACAAAAAATATAGATGCATGTTAGGAAAGTGAAGAATTTATACGAGTATATATGTAAGGAGATATTTTTTATTGATTTATTAACTTCATACATAAGTAAAGTGCTGGTAGCGGGTGCGGGTATGGGTATATAGGTACCCAGCGAGTACGGAGATGAGATTAAAGTTGCTACCCACACGGGTATGGGGCCAGGTACGGGTTTTTTTTTTAAACACGGGTATGGGGACGGGTACTATAAGACCCTACCCAGACCCTATCCATTTATTAGCTAATTAATTAGCATTTTTAGTAAAATAATTACTATAATTATTATATAATGAGAAAATTTTGAAAGTAATTTTAGAGACTCGCAAGAATATGGTCTAGGATGTGGTGTAATTAATTTGGCCCAAACTCACTCTAAAAGCCCAATCCAGTTTTCTTATAATAAATCATTTTTTTACCAAAAAAAAAAAAATTGTCTTATAATAAATCATTAAAAATTTATTTTTGCCACCTAATAATTATGAAAAATAAAAATATTTTTGTTTGTCTACTGCTTGGTTTTCACGCCAATCTTTAAGAGAACATGGGGAAATAAGCTTCTAAACTATTATTTTAATATTTTCAAGTACAAAAACTAAACTAAAACATAAATAGTTTCAGCCTATAAATAGGACTTTTCAACCACTCCCATTTCTCACATTCCTCTCCCCCTACTATGCTGAAGTGCTGGCAAAAATTCTCTCCTCCATTAGCCAACCTCTTACAAATTCTTTTCTCACTTAAACCACCATAAAAAAAATGCTATTATATAAAAATAATTATACTTTGGCACTTGAACCTCATTTCCCACCTCACAAGCTTCACCAAATCACATCAACTAAGTCACTAATTAACGTAAAGAGGGAGAAGGGTTAAACCTTTTTTTTGATATCTTAATGGGTTTATGTTGATAGATTATCGCCTAATTCTTCTTATTTTATGTTAATTTATGCTTAAATTTACTTACTTTTATTCGCATTAAAATTTTCCTTGTTAATTATTCTATTATCTTGTTTATTTACTCAATGTTTGATCTTGTTTAAATTTTGTCATCTAAATTTATTTATGCTTGTCTAATTAAATTTATGCTTATAATAAGTTTATGTTGATTTTATATGTTGCTTTAATTAACTTATTTGCTTGTTATTTACCTTTAAGTCTTATCATTTATTTCATGACCATATTATATTGATTTAAATTTTATTTTGCTAGATTTATGTTGCTATTTATTATTTAAGCTTAAATTTTAATTTTTCATTGCTTATTAATTAAATGATAATAATATGAAAGAATGGTTAATGGGCTAACATGCAATTACAAAAATTTCTTGGCTATTGTTATATTCACTCCCCTTTTATGCTAAATACACTTCCATTCTTTTTTTCTAAAATTAAATTACTTAAATAACTTTTCCCCTTCAAACCTTCTTCTCTCCCTCGCATCTTCCCCTTTTCAGCACAACGACACACTTACTTTTTTCATAGCAACAACACATTCTCTTCTCTTTCATCACACTCCCTCATCTCTTTCACTCATTTCATCCCTTCGATCTCTTGCTTTGGTCTTCCTTTGTTCCTCCCTTGCTTAGTCTCTTGCTTTAGCATTAGGATTTTTCATCCACCAAACTTTGAGTTGTTGCAGTGGCGCGCCTCTTAGAGTCGTTCAGATTGAAGGACCAATATCAATTATATGCTTTCTCCACTTCAATTGCTTCACTATTGTACAATTTTTCCTTTATATGATTCTTTTAATGGTTCTAGTGTTATGTTTGAATTTTGTTTAGATGTTTTTTAAACATTCCAAAAAGTACTTTCCAGAACACAATTTTATTTTTTTTAACATTCCAAAACACAAAATAGTATTCTAGAAACAGAATGTTAAAAATAAAATTGTATTCCGGAAAGTACTTTCCAGAATGTTAAAATCAAAACATTGTTCCGAAAAGTACATTCCAGAATAATGATTTTGTATAAATGTTATGTGTAACATCCCAATATATATATATATATATATATATATATATATATATATATATATATATATATATATATATATATATATATATAATATTTATTATAGAAAAATATTTGACAAGAATATAAAACATATATGTAGATTAGATAATATAAGATATTAGTTTTATCTTATATTTAAATTTAAACATATTAGTTTTACCTTATATTTATATGCAAGATAAGATAAGATAATTATATGTAAGATAAAAATAAGATAAGATAAGATGCAGCCAAATAATTAGATAATTATTTGGTTAGGAATTAGTTATTACTAGTATAAATAAAGATTAGAAGAATAACGGGATGTCAAAAAGAGAGAGAGAAACAAAGAGACAAGTAAAAGGTGAGACCAAGACAGTGAAGAAGTTAAAGCACATAGGGAGGGAACGTGTTGTGACTATAGGATACGCTGTGGGAATGTCTAGAGGCTTAGGGAGATATTCAAGAGGTGAGTAAAACATATTTTCAAAACTTCCATGGTATATTTCTTGAAAGATATGATTTTCCTTGGGGTCTTGATGATAGGAGGAATTTCTTATTAGTAGAATTCTAGATTTTATAGTCAGATTATATGTGATCGCTCTTGAGTATTGAATGTAATTTCTAAATGAATGACATGGTTTTATACTGAGTACTGTGACAATTTTAATCCTCATATTGTTTGTTAAATTCTGTGGCTGAATTTTAGTTATTCTTTGTGCACAAATTGAACATGCTGGATTGAAATTGATTGGCAAGTGGTTTCCTAGTTATACACGTGGTTAGCAATTACAAGAAAAGAATTTGGAACAGTAGTTTATCTTGATTTTGGCAAAAAGGGCTTCACCGTCATGTACATATGAATTAATGGGAGTTACGCATTGGTTCGGGAGTAACTCGTTCACGGGTTGTGTTGTCTTCGTCGTCGTCGTTATCATCATCATCATCATCATCATCATCATCATCATCATCGTCATCATCATCGTCATCATCATCATCATCATCGTAGTCATTATCGTCATCATCGTCATCATCATCATCATCAAATTGTGATAGATTCTCCGTATAATTTAATTAATTTGAATATATTTGATATCATATATTCGGTATATGTGATTGTTTGAGAGTATAAGATTGGGCTAGTACTCCACATGATTGAGATTGAGGTAACTTCTTAGAGAAAGAAGTATATCTCCACATGAGATTCAGATGGTGCTCCATATGAGATTGAGGTAACTTCTTCGAGGAAGAAGTATATCTACACATGAGATTGAGTTGTTGCTCCATATGATATGATTGGCTTTAAGCCCACAAGAGATTGAGATAACCTCTTCGAGGAAGAAGTATATCTCCATATGAGATTAGGATGCCATAGGATTTGATTTGATTGGTTTAGTATTGCGTAGATTGATTGTGATATTATCAAATGATTAATTATTGCTATGTGAAAGGCGTGTGTGATGACATTAGAATATCTTAATATGAGTTATTATTTTCATATATTTATAGTATCATTACAGTTGTTTTAGCAAAATGCGGGTACCATGGTTGATTTTTCCGGTTACCGCTCTGGCTAGGAACAAACACTAGTTGCGAAATATTTTTAATTGTATGTTTTATTCATTGGGATTTTATATCTCATTAGTTAGTGTTATTTTCAGAGCACGAGAATGAAATCATTGACATTGAGGAGGCTTGAAGAGTTATTATCCCATTTATTTAGTTTGATTTTAGGTTGGTTAGGATTTATTAGAATAAAGGGCCGCTTGTGGCTGAATATATTTTATTTTTTATTTTATTTTATTTTATTTGGGGTCGTTAGTAGTCGCCTTAGTTTTTGGATTTCATAATACAATTTATACGCAAATGAATTATATTAGATATTTTAATATGACTGATGTGTTGTTTTAGACCTCTTTGGTTTTTGAAATTTAATCTTTAGTAAATTTTATATACGAATTATTATTGTAACGTAGGACGTTACATTATGGGTATAAAGAATATATATGATTAAAAAAATTCAATGGGAGCATACTTAGCAAAAATGGGGAGTGGATATAGAAAAACCGAATTTCTTCTTAGTTGCTAATTAATGGCTCAGCCATGAGTGTTATTGGACGAAAAAGAAATTTTTTATCACAAGACTAATTCATGCTTAATTATTTAATCAATTTGTTATTTCACTTTTATCTTACTATTTATTTTTATTATTATAGTTTATTGTTTAATACTTTGTTATATTTAAACTTTGTCATTTAAATTCTTGTTAAGCATTTTTTTATTAAATTATGTTTAGAATAGAACCTTATATTAATTTATGTTGTTCTAAAATTAATTTAGTTGTCCGAAAAAAAAAAAATTGGATGATGATGGTTAAGCCAACATGCATATGGGCTTCCGGCCCACCCAATTAAAAAAGGATATGGAGAAATTTTTTTAGCTTACGTTTTTGCTAAGTATACTCCCTTTGAATTTTTTTTATTTATTAAATGTTACACCCCTTGTTACGATTATCATGGACAATTTATCTTAAAACTCCTTAAAATTTGAATTACTTGCAAGAAGTTACGCTTTATTATAATTTTAGAACCTTTTAAATATTGTTATAATTTTTTTAATATAAACTTACTTTTCCTTGCTTACTATCTCTTTGACTTAACTAATTTAATGAATATTTTTTACTTAATCAAATTTTAATTTTCTCTTAAGTAATTAGTTTGCATTTACTTTGAATCAAAAAAAAGTTTGCATTTACTTGATTTAATGATAGAAACTACAATTCAATTCAATTTTTTTTTTCAATTTTTTTACATGGTATTTAAAATTTAAAAAGTTAAAAAATTGTAGATAAATAATTATTATTTTTCTTATTTTTACACGTTTAAATCTATATATAAATTGATCAGTAAAAAAATAAACTTATTGGCTTATTTAGATTTGAAATTGAGATAATTTTATATAGCATCATCGTTTTTATTAAAATATGTAATTTCACTATAATTTAAAATATTTTGCTTAAGTTTTATTTTATTATATTATTTTTTCATATTTTCGAAATAAAAACCAAAATAACCCCTTCATCGCGGTTGTAAGTTTGTATGTCACATTAGAAATAAGAGTAGGGTAAAAATAAAATGATTATAGTAGTTGTCTACATTTTAGTACTTTTAATTTAAATGCTCTAATATGATATTTGGCTATAGCCAAACAAAAAGAGAGAGTTATAACTCAACAATATCTTATGTCTGTAGCATACACTTTAAAAACTTTTTGATAGATATATCAAGTATATACACTAATAATATTATAGTGAAATGATAAAAGTTGAAAAACATAAACAACAACACAAGTAGTCTATTCTAACTAATTATATCATCTATTGGTAATATTCAATGTTATCAAAACCGGACTGGATTGGCCGGTTCGACCGGTTTAACCGGGAACCGGTCTGGTAACCGGTCTAAATACTCTATAAAACCGGAAGATTTCAGAACCGGTGAGAACCGGTCAAGAACTGGTATAAAATCGGTCAAAACTAGTCAAGAATCGGTGCTAAAAATCGGTTTGAACCGGTATTTTTTTATTTTTATTTTATTTTCTTTGAAAAATTTTAATTTAATATAAAATATTTTAAAGATAAATAAAAACACATATTTAATAAATATTTCAAATAGATACAAATTGTTTTATCAATTATTATTAAATTTTTTCTTGTAAAACATATAATTTGCTCATTTATATTTATTTTAAAAAAATTACATCTTGATTTTTGATAATTTTATATTTTATTAATTTGTCATTTTTTTTGTTTATTCTAAATGTAAACTTGTTATTGTTAATGAAACATTATTGTATTTTATTAAAATTTGAACTTAAGTATTATGGTATATTTGATTAGACTTTTATATATATTTTGAATGTTAAAAACTTGTAAATGATTTTTTAGGTTTTAATTTAGTTTTTAATTTTTTAAAGTTATGTGATATTATATTTATTTAATATTATTATATAAATTATTTAATTATTATTATTTTATTAATACTGGTTCGACCACGGTTCAACCACGGTTAAACCATTGAATCTTGAACCAGTGCCTTAACCGATTCAATGACCGGTCCGGTTTTAAAAATATTGGTAATATTCCTCTTTTATGATATTATAAAATAAATATATTACTTATTTTTATATCATCTATCCAAATTTCATTTTCAAACAAATAATTTTTAGTTACAATAAACATATTCTCTACATATAATTTTTTAATATGTTTTTTATTTTATTTTTTACATTGCATGAGTTATTGATTTATCACTGTCAAGTAAATCAAATTATTTTTTCACCAACATCATAAATTAGATATTTTCTAAAAACTCAGGTTGACCCAATCCAAGACGAAGGCTACTGTGTGTAAGCCTCCTAGGTCTTGCACGGTGCGTAAGGAAATATGGACCATTAGATGTTCTTTGTGAAAATCGAGCGGATACCATTTCAATAAATACACTGGGTGCAAGGATACTAGATAATGACCCTGATTTTTATAAATAAAAAAAGTAAAAAATCACATGGGCCAAGTTTACAGCTCCTTGGTTCTGCCTTTTGTGGGTGAGTTACATGCCTATCTCTAGCCACTATATTTCAATTGATATATAAATATATTTTTTAAAATCAATTTTTTAATGAACTTTTATTTTTTAAAATCAAATTGTTTCTTTTTTAAAAGAAAGTATAATTTAATTAAATAAACTTATACTGTTTAAAATTCATTTTTATATTTAAATAATTTGTTGATAATATTGTTTTAAAAACAAAAACAAAAATATTTTTCTTTTGTAATTTTCATTTTTTTATTAATTTTTTTAATGGCCAAATTTTTAATTAAAAATAAAAAATAATGTAATAATTAACTATATAATGCAAGTAAAAGAGTATGTTAAGGTATAAGATGGTAGTAACGAATAGAGTAGCAGTGACAAATGACAAGTTGGTTGGCATATGCATGTGAGAATGATAAAATAGGTAAAAAGATTTTTAAATTAAAAAAGGTAAAAAGGAATTTGAATTAAATTAGTGAGAATAAAATTAAGAAAACACAAAAAGCCAGTAGCTTAGCTAGAAGTGTCAAAATGGGTCTAGTCCGATGGGCTGACCTGATTAGCTTGACAAATGGGATAGGTTAAGTTGTGAAAATTCAAGTGCAAGTTCATGTTGGCCAAGCCCAACCTAGCTCGAATTTTTGTTTGCCCAAAGTGGGCTAGGACAAGTCATGGGCCAATTTATTTATTTTTATTATATTTTTTATAATTTGATAAAATCATAAATGATAAATTTAATATTACATGTGTTGTTAGTGTTCATTTAAGGTTAATAATATATGCATATTAAGTTTTATTTTTACTTTTACTTGTATCTAGTAGCTAAAAGCTATTATGCTAACTTATTGAATCATAAGTGTTTGATAAAATTATTTGTTGAAGTAGCTGAAAAATATTTTAATGACAAAAATAGGCATATTTATGTTATATTTTCATATAAATTTCAATTATATTTTATTGATAAAAATATATTTTGGAGTATTTACAATTTTAGTTTTTAATTAATTTTAATTAAACACTTGTAATTTATTATTTATAGATCAATTATTTTAATTATATTTTTTACATAATGTGTTTTTTAATTATACTTTATTCATTGCTACCGTATTATCTCTTAACACACTCTTTTACTTGCATTATACAATTAATTATTACATTATTTTTTATTTTTAATTAAACATTTGGCCACTAAAAAAATGAAAATTACAAAAGAAAAATGTTTTTGTTTTTTTTTTAAAACAATATTATTAACAAATTATTTAAATATAAAAAATTAATTTTAAGCAATATGAGTTTATTTAATTAAATTATGCTTTCTCTTAAAAAAGAAAAATTTTGATTTAAAAAAAAAATAAGTTCATTAAAAAATTATTTAAAAAAATATATTTATATATCAATTGAAATATAGTGGTTGGAGATAGGCACGTAACTCACCCACAAAAGGCGAAACCAAAGAGCTATAAACTGGGCCCACGTGATTTTTTATTCTTTTTTTTATATAAAAATCAGGATCATTATCTAGTAACCTTGCACCTAGTATATTTATTGAAATGATATTTGCTCGATTTTCACAAAGAATATCTAATGGTCCATATTTTCTTACGCGTGCAAGACCTAGGAGACTTATGCACGATAGTCTTCGTCCTAGTCCAAACCATTCCGAGCGAACCATAACTTTTGAACTTGCTATTTTTTAAAATATGTTTCCTTTATGTCTCGAGCCTCACCCACTGACGCACCAGCTTTTGTGTTTCAGCTCACGCATGCACAGTAACAGCTAGCCAGCTTCAGACGCTTTGGTTTCACGTGCAAGACTACTCATGGGTCACTTCTGAAATTAAATGACAAAAACAATAGAATCATACAAGGCAAAAATCGAATGTTGGACACATTACCTTGGGAGGAACTAGGAAGCTCACTTACCACTACACCAAACAAATTTGTTTTTTTAATTATGTGACAAATATAATATATATCTATATTGATTTTTTTATTTGTTCATATTAATATATGCAGTTCAACCAGTGACCCATTGGTTGAACCTCTGACCCATTGCTCCAATACCTTCACCAGGTCAATCACTGGTCCGAGTTTTAAAACATTATCTGTATCTACTTGATTGTTTTTGTTAATACGATCATCTTGAATTCAAGAAACAAAAGATAGAAGAAGAGAAAATTTGAGTGGCAAAAATATTTCTTCACTAAGTGCATGTTTGGATTTGTGTCTAGATCGTATGTAATGGAAAAAATTCACGTCAAAGCATGTAACTAATGCAAAAGCAACAAGGACTAGCTTCAAGTTGACGAACGTCCATGACTCCTGGAGGTGTGTTCCCAAACATGCTAAAAATGCTAAAGTAAAAATATTATAGATGTTTGAACATGTTGTTAAAACCAATGACATTGAACGATGTCTAACCCCTCAAATCTCTATGGTTTTGATAACAAATGTATTAAAATTTGACGAGCTAATGGTTTTCATTGAGTATTACAGGACCATTATTGTCCAAGACGCTTTCAATATTGAAATCCTTAACCTATATATATTGCTTTGTTTATAGCATTCAATATTGTATATACACTCTAGTACCTATTTTTATTAAAAGTATAAATAGCGTCCAACGCGCTATAACTGAACAACATCCAAGTGTTTTGTGAAAACTAGCATCCAAAGTGCTAAGTATGTTTTAAACATCCATATTGGAGATAAAAAACTTACACAATGTTTTATATCTAAGTTATTATGGTCCAAACATGTACACACGGCACACATGTGAAGTGGATCAGAAGGTCACTAGAAGGGAGTTGAATAGTGACACTTAATCAACTACGATTTTATTGCAAAAAAACACTCAGCTTCTGAAGTTCTAAAGATATATCAAAGTACCAACTTCAAGAAGCTTTGTTGAGAGCAAACATTATCCTTTGATAGTACTTTGTATAAAATATTATTCTATAATAATCAAACAAAAATATTTTTGTATATTACTTCAGAAGCTACTCATAAAATGTCAAATTTAGGGTAGGTAGAATTTTTTTTTTTTTTGTCAATTCAAAGCCATGAGTAGGTATTTGCTTCTGGACGTGTAAAATAATTTGAGCAACCTTAAAAGTAGTTATATCAAAGATATAATCATTAAAAACGAAGCTGCTCAAAGTAATCATTCAGAAAAGCACAAATCAAAAGCAGTAAGAAGAATAAAGCACACATAAGAATTATACTGTTCACCCAACTCGGCTACGTCCAGCCCTACACCTTTAGGATTTTCACTAATACAACCACCAATTGTGATATTCTTTCTTTCCTAAAGCCTCCACAGGCTACTACACTTCAGTATTCTCTAAGCCTCTACAGGCTCCCCCTGAGTATTCTTTTGAGAAGCCTCTCCAAGCTTTACCCTAGTATTCTTTCAAAAAAGTCTCTCTAAGCTTCGAGTCCTTAGTAGCACCTACTACTTGACCAACACAACAACACATTATGGTTACTATCAACCTTCAGAAGCAGTAATCCCCTAATTACTCTTCTAACGTTTCCTATCATAAACGGGTTCTATTTGGACATATACCTAATACATCTCATGGGGAAAACTCATCAGTAAGCTCCCTCTGAGAAGATGTTTACAGACTCTCTATGGCTAGATAGATTTGCCTCTACAAATCAAAAGAGTCTAGAATAAGGAAGTCAAGTAACAGAAGCTAATACAACTTCTGACCTATGTCCTCTCTATACAATTTTCCTTCCTATCAAAGAACTCTAGCTACACTTCAATGTCCTTATATAGACTTTCTTAAAGATGATCGTTGTACCTTGTCTTGGAGTTCAAGGAGATTCGTTACTCCTTGTGTTGAGAGGCTTGGAGTCCAAGGAGATTCGTTGTGAGTTGTCTCCATCACATAATTAGTTCCTCTTCCTTCCTTAGCTGGAATAGCTTGCACACAGCTTTGAATTTGAATTATATTCGTTGGTGCCTATTGTTTGCTTATAACTCTTGACTTCTCCTTTTAACAGCTTAGTCTTGAGGCTTGCTGCTTGATCTTCAGAAAAGTGAGTCTTCTGCAGAATGGTGTTGATCTTCTTTTGATCGTTGCAGATTGTGAAAGACTACTTTTCTTCTTCATGTTTGCCTTGTTAATGTAGGACTTAGCTCTCTCTTCTCTTTCGAATAGATTTGTTGGATCAAGAGAGCTTCATCAAGACAGTGCATCAGCACACTGCTGCATGGCATAGATCTTTATAACTCTTGGTGTGTGCTTCTCGACTGTGCAGACATGTTTGTCTTCACTTGTTGTCTTCAACATTGCATCTTCTGATGATTCTGATGTCTACCCCTTAACTTAAACTACCTCCAGAATCATGTTTCTAGTCATATATAGCTTCTCATATCTACACTTTGACATAGAACTCATGATTGCCCTTCTACTTCTAGTTTCTTGCTTCTGAAGTTCGACAAGCTTCAGATTTGAGAAACCAAGGCCGTAGGCAATGCTTCACACCTTTTCTCCATGCTTCTTGATAAGTCCTATTTCTTTGAAATCAATTCAAGGCAAACCATTAGTAGCAAAAGTCTAATGGACTTAAAATCTGCTCCTTAAAAGTTTGTTGTAATTAAAACATTCATCTCATAAAGGGTTCTGCTTCAACAACATGTGCACTTCACGAGGATGATTTGTGCTCAAAAAGTTTTGTACCTTTATTCCCTCATCTTTTTTAAATGACTAATCATTTGAATTTCAAAGTGTACACTGAGACAAGAGACAAAAAAGGAATATTCCTACAAGAACCATTTTCATACAAGTAGTGGAGGTGGACTCAAAAAAGGACAGTACTATTATCCCCTTTCTCTCTCCACCCCAAGCTACCACGTTGCAACGATCACAAGGATGTGAGGAAACAAATAATGCCCAGAGGCTCTGATCCCCACAACAGATACATTTCCTAAAGCCTATAAATAGAGATGTTTTCACACTATGAAGACTAACAAAGCTATCAAGAAAGAACGAAGTGCTGCAAAAATCTGCTCTAATATTCATACTTTGTTAGACGATCATACACTGAGTGGTCAAGAGTGCTATTCATGTTAGAACCTTTACATTGGACAATGTCCAACCCCTCAAAATCTATGGTTTTGATGATAACAAATGATTTAAAATTTTGTATTAACTCATGAGTTTATTTGAGTATTATAGGAAACACACCGTCCAATATACATATGGTATTGTAATCTCTATGCTTAAACTCTATATAGAAAACTTTCTTAGTGTCCAGATTATATGTGGAACTTGCTTTTTAAAGTTACTAACCAACGTTTAATGCACTATAATCAAATAAGCATCCAAACATATTGTGAAAACCAGTATGCAATATACTGTGTGCTTTTGAGCGTCTAAAAGGAGCTAATAACTTACACAAATATTTCTATCTAAGTCCACTAGTGTCCACTCTAGTGTTTACACACTTGTAAATTTCGAGGATGATTCACATTGAAAAGTTTAATACCTTTATTCCCTCGTCTTTTTGAAATGACTAATCATTTGAAATTCAAAAAAGTGTACTGAGACAGATGACAAAGAAGCATTCTCTAAAAAGGAATCTTCTTCATACAAGGTAGTGGAGGCGTGCTCAGAAAGGATGGTACCTTTTGTCCCCTTCTCTCTCCACCCCAAGCTGACACATGGTAACAATCACATGATTGTTAGAGAACGAATATTTTTGAAGGCTCCAATCCCCATAACAGATATATTTCCCTAAAACCTATAAATAGAAGAGTATACACACTGAGATAACAACGAAGCTTTCTAATATTTTTACAAGTGCTGAAACTCTGCTCAAATTACTGGACGATCCATACTTGTGCTAAGAGAGAATTTTTCTTTGCTCTACCAAGCTTTTGTATTCTGTTTCTTATTGTAATATCCTCCCTGTAAGAATTGTATTTGATTTGTATTACATTCAAACTATTGTTTGGAAAGCCAGGAGTGGCTTAGTAATCAAAGAATACTTAAGTGATTTTAATCTTAGGGGGAGATTAAAAGGAATGCTAGAAGTGGCCTAGAGAATACTTGTTGTAGCCAGAAGTGGCAGGGTAGAATACTTCTTTTTGTAATCAGTTTTGATTAGTGGAACCCTTCAAAGGTTTTGAAGGAGAACTTGACGTATCTCAAGAATTTAAGTGAAACAATATAAAACCAAGTGTTTATACTCTCTCTTTAAAGCTTATCTTGTTTTTCTCTTGTGTTTATTATACACACCTTGAACGCACAAGTTCTTGGTTTAAATCTGTTTGAGAAAACTGCTTTTATCTGTTGGATGATCTCTGTAAAACTCAGTTTCTGTGAAAATTTGATTTTCAACGTTGGATGATCTTTCAAGATCTTTGTTTACAAAATCTCTTGTGAAAATTGCCTTGAGAAAATCTCCATTTGCGAAAAAGGTTTAAAAGTTTGTACTAACACACTATTCAACCCCTTTCTAGTGTGTTCCATTTATTTCAATTGTTTGCTTAACAAAGTTTCTCATTGTAATATGTTCTTATTGTGTATCCTCTCATTGAGAGTTTTTCTATGATTACTTGTAATCTCATCGAACAGTGTTGTTTGGAAAGCCAAGAGTGGCTTAGTGATAAAGAATACTTAGGTGTTTATGAATCTCAAGGGGGAGATTGAGGGTGTCCCAAAAGTGGCCTAAAGAATACTTGTGTAAGCCAGAAGTAGCAAGGTAGAATACTTGCTTTGTAATCAAGTTTTGATTAGTGGAACCCTTCAAGGATTTGAAGGAGAACTGGACATAGCTCAAGAGTTTGAGTAAACCAGTATAAAACAAGTATTTGTGCTCTATCCTCTGAGCTTTATCTTGTTTTCTCTTAAGTTTTTTTTTAACGCACCCTTGGACGCACAAGTTCTTTAAAACTTGTTTTTTTGGGAAAACTGTCTTTATACTTGCTGGACAGCCTCTAAAATCTATTTTTGTTAAAGTTATTTTTATTGTGTTGGATGATCTTTTGACCAAGTTGTTTTCTAAGTTAGTGGTACATTTGCTTTTGAAAAGGATTCCCATTTTGTGAAAAAAATTTCAAGTTTACACTAACACACTATTCAACCCCCGTCCTTCTTAAAATTTTGTCAATATGATCATAGTTATCGTAAGTCTTACCATGATACTTGAGTTCATTTAGTATTGTTTGAAACCTTCCAAACATACTTTGTATGTTCTCATTTTCAGCCATACTAAATAACTCATACTGACTAGTAAGAAGGTTAAGTTCGTTACGTTTTACTTGGGTGGAACCCTTACACATTAACGCAAGAGTGTCCCACATCTGTTTAGCACTTCTGAAGCTATGCACCTTGGAGTATTCTTGTTCTGATAGTGCACACATCATAGCAATTCTCACCTTGGAGTTCAATAGATACCTCTGTTTCTGCTCATCTGTCCATCTAGCTCTAGGGACAAGAAATGAAACAAACAACAATAAAAAAGAAAAGTTATTCATGAGTACTTTAAAAAAAAATACTTTATTCTGTTTAAAATTTATTATAAAATTTGATTTAAAATTCCAAAAAATTAGAAAGATAACAAAGATCTTGTGCATAGCATGGGTTACCAACTAGTTTAGACTAAAGAGAAGGTGAATAATAGAGTTTTTTTTTTGTTATATGGTGAATAATAGAGTATAAATTAAGATTTTCATTTCTTTCTCTCTAAATAAATAAATGGTCATTAGTTCTATTTATAACAAAACCCTTGACATCCAAGTATACCTCCTTGATTCCAAGGCTCCTTAGTTTCTAACTTTCCAATATCCTAACATATTTATCTTGTATCTTTAAACTTAATAAGTTTTTTGTCATTGAAAATATATATAATGATTTTTTAAATTACTCTTCATTTAAATTTTAGTCATCCTTATACCTTAAAAATTATAAAACCGCACACTTTTAGTCCCAACTAAAAGTACATCATTTTGTAATTTTTTAAAGAGAAAATAGACTTTACACTGTCAATGTAAAACAATTTTATACTGTCATTCAATCACAAACTAGTATGTATGATTAGTTTGTTGATTTTTATAATAACTACCTTAAAAGTCATATCAATGATGATTTTTTATTGGTTGACAGTATAAATTTTTTTACACTAATTGTGCATAACCATTAACCTTTTTAAAAAAATAAAAAACAATTAAAATTAAAGACTTATTTTTTAAAGCTACATGAGACAAAATCTCAATATATATAGCTCCTGTATGTTCAATTTTCCTTCATATTCAATGTTTTTCTTTAATCTTTGCCTCAATAGCAAGTAAGCAATTCCAAAATTTAATTTCATGTATATGTAAAAAAAATTAGGCTTAAATAACTTTTAAGTCCCTGATAAATTTTCAAATTTTGCTTTGGGTCCCTGATAAATTTTTTCATTGTTTTGAGTAACTGATATATTAAAAATTTTGTTTTAGGTCCTGGCCATCAGTTAAGTGATGACGTGGCACCATCTCAACGGTTGATATATATTGGGAAGATATGTTCAGATGGTGCCACATCATCACTTAACTGATGGCAAGGACCCAAAACAAAATTTTTAATATATCAGGGACTCAAAACAACGAAAAAACTTATCAGGGACCCAAAGCTAAATTTGGAAATTTATCAGGGACCTAAAAGTTAAGCCAAAAAATTACCATCTCGTAAGTCAAGAGAGTTGAGCTATAAATTTACTAAATCATGTCAAAAGTTATATATCACAGTACTCAATTAAGTTTTTCTCTTAATATAAATTTCTTTATAATATTATTGTATTGTAAGTTTTAACTATAAAATGCATAACCTATATATAACAAGATATTCATCAAATTAAATTGCAAGATTTATTGAATTTTAATAAATCTCTTTCATAATTTTATTTTTTTATAAAAAAATTACATATAAAATGATGAAATCCAAAAATTTGGAGACGGGGAGTAGGGGGCATCCCCCTTGGAATACAAGTAGCTCCACCCCTATAAGTTGTTGTTTCATACACATAGCATCCTAAGCATGTGTACTTCACTTGTATCAAGCATATCATATTATAACATTCATAACAATGGACACAGGATACAACATATACATATGCATAAAATCAAACCATAACATTTACATTATCCAATAAGACTAACATGACACGTATAAGCATGCATATATTAAAAAATAGTTAAAATCACAAGTAATCAACAAAATTAAAGGTAACCACAATTAATAACTATTTGAATCCATACAACTTCCAAACATTAAGTTCAGTGACTTAAAAAGTTCACGAAAGATAATATATAACATTTCAAACAAACAGTTGTTCAAGATGTTCTTTCAAAACTTGTTATGCTCGACACAAAACCTCTTATTAGTCTAGCCTTTGAAACTCAAAGCCTGATCAAGATTGACAACATAACCTTAACATCTTCTCATAATTGAAGCAACTGAGCCCATTTCAAGAAATTGATCATCGATAAGATGGCCTTGCTGAAGTTGGTGAAGGTGCTCAAGAAGTCATTGGGGATTTTGCCTTTGGTGATTTGTTACCTTTGCGAAAATATTTTCTAACACAAGCATGCTTCCCGTTGATGGAGAGTTTCACTTTATTTGTGCTCTCAAGGAAATTATCAATCATATGTATGGCCTCCGCGCGAATCACTACACGAGCATACAATGGTTGCTCTGGTGGAACCACATCTTGCATATAAAATGCTTCAATGATATCTCCATACCTTCTGTTTGATAAAAAAAAAAAAAAACAAGTGGAAGTAGAAAAAATAGAAATGAAAAAAAAAAACAATGAGAAAAGAAATACTCATATGATATAGGATGAACAAAATTTGAAGACAAATTCATAATCAAGATGTAATGAAATATGATATTGCTTAAAGAATTGTCTCCATATAATTTTTTCCCTGGAGGGTGAAATATGTTTAGTCGATCAAAACATAATATAACACAAGCTACTGTAAACTGATTAAAATCAAAGTGATTTTATATCTGTCAATTGGTAAATTAATGAAGGATTAAATTTAGTTTGCCATTTGGGATTTGGACCAAAATCATCATGTTACAATGCGGTTCCAACCTTGTTATTTGGCCCTTATGAATATTTTCATTAATACAAAGCCTTCTTCATTGTGTTAGTTACGTTAGCATAAATCTCATTGTGTCAAATCCAAATATTGGTTGGCAATTTAATGTTTTATGTTATTACTAATATTATTTTAATGGTTAAAATACATAACAATCTTCAAGTGTATATTGTAAAGTAAAACCAAATAGAAGAATTTTACAAAGCATGTAATCAAAACTATATATGTATACAATCATAACGTTATTAGGGTTTGATTGATCAGACATAAACTTTTCTCATTAAACAGATAAAACTCAAATTTATTACTGTATATATGAAAAGAGGAGTGTATATATTATGAAATAGTTGCCGCACAAATCAATAAGAAAGACATGTATTTGTATTTAATTAAACAAAAGCTAAATAAAAAGTCTCTATTTTGATAGAAATTGAGTGGGCTTGTATTAACGTTTTCAATAATTTTTCATATGAAAATCAACAAATACTAATCACTGCTTTGGTTTAATAAGATGACACATAGGAACCTTTTTGTGCTAATTAACCGAACTAATAACATAGGGCAAAGTAAAAAAAAAATCACAATATGACACATTTATCAATTCAAAGTTTAAATCAAGGCAAACCAAATTTAATTAACTCTAATAAATCATTGAATCTAAGCAGATAGATATATTGCTTTAAAGTAAATAAAACATTTGTACCTTGCGAAGAAATCTCGAACTTCAAGCTCCGAAATAGGGTACCCTTTAGAGAATGTCATAAAGATAATCCTATCATCAATTGGCACCTCCTTTTTCTCATCATTAGTACTAGTAGTATTACTAGAAGTAATACTAGTTTGATTCAACATGGTCAAGAGCTCATTGAAATTTTGTTCAAACTCTATTTGGTTTGAAAAATCACAAGTCTCTAGAGGAGGATTGGTATTGTTGTTGGTCTCCCAAGAGATCGAATTCCCTTCACTCCACTGTGGTGTTGGCATTGCAACCTGTTGGGATATAATATTAGCACTAGGGAATGGAGTATAACATACCACTTGTTCCACACAAGGACCATTTTCGTAAATATTTGCAATTTTCAAGTTCTGTTTATTCATAGCCTTCATAAATTGTACTTCTTGCACTATGTCTGTGAAGGCTCTTACACAAACATTGTCCAGTAACTTGGTGATTCCTCTAATGATAATCACACGATTATCATAAAAGTATTTGAAGGATTCAGTGTTGTTTTGTAAAATGGTTTTGATTAAAGGCAAGCTCTCATCATTGACAACATCTTCATAAGGGAATTGGGAACTCTCAATGCAATTCAAAACCAAGATGGCCTCATTTGCAAGGCTATCAAGCATGATGTTAGGCCATTGGAGCATGTTCTTTATCATTTTCATATCCTTGCACTGCTTTTCAAGCCACATGATGAAGGCCATGACATGTGTGGATTGGATAGTGTCACGGCCTAGTTCCACCACTAAACGGGTGAAGAGTTGACGATCAATGTTGTAGAACCTAAAAAACTCTTCTCTAGTAACAATCACATTGGTACCTAGATATGAGGATGCGAAGAAGGAAGCCATTCTTAGATGATGGTGATGGTGATGATGATTAAGAAAATATATGAAAATTAGCTATTGTTTATACGAGTGTGTGATTTTAATTTAAAAATATGAAGAGGTGCCATTTTTTCATTGGAAGGAACTTGGTGGGGGAAATGAACCAAGTTCACCGTTTCGCAATGTCTTTCCATGTATAGAGCAATTAACATGAATGTAAATTTTCTATGTATTTCACCATATTCAGAGTGTATTACAAGCAATGTATTATTATCCTTTTTTTCTTTTTTGATTATTTATTTATTTCTTTAATTGTGTTTACAATTATGTTATAAATTCAAATAATATTTTATATATGTAATTCTCTGGATTTTGACCAAAATGTTGCATATGTCAAGAGGCATGATGAAACGATGTGAGTTTTCAATATAATGTAATAGTATTAATCTCAATTTAATTTATTTCCTAAATACATATATTAATTGATTATTTAGAAAGAATAAATATATAAATTCAATCAAATCAATGCAGACCATATTCAATTTTTGTTACTTTCACAGTATTACTTTTATAGAACTCATTAATTGTCTTTCCTTGTATTTCTTATAATTTATATTTTATATTAAAAATGAAAAAAAAATATTTTATTCATTAATTAAGATAAATTAGATTTACCAAATGCATTATTTTATTAAATATTTTTATATAAATAAATATAATACTAAAAATTAATATCCATATTATTAGATATCTAAATTAATAATAATAATAATAATAATAATAATAATAATGATGATGATGAGAATAATAATAATAATAATAATAATAATAATAATAATAATAATAATAATAATAATAATAATAATAATAATAATAAACAACTTATTATCTATCGTTATCAATATCTTGTGCAATAAAAGGCTATCAATAAGAAACCCTATCTTATGTAAAAAAAAATGATAAAAATAATAAAATCTTATCTTATAAGAGGAAGAAGGGAAACCTACAGGAGCAGAACTAGACTTTGATGTTAGGGGGCCAAATTCTTATAACAAATATATATATGCATAAATTCATATTAAAAATTCAAAATGTTAATTATATTAGTAATTTGTCAAAACACCAATAAAAATATATAGTTAAACTGACAAACTAAATATCCTTTTAAAAAACTAAGAATATTTCATCATCAATTTCACATGTTTAAAGAACTTTCATTAATTTATAATAAATAATGGTATTTATGAACGTTAATCATAAATTTTTAGAAAATTGTTTTATTAATTATGTTCTAAAAATTAATGGATTTTATTACTCACTTGACAATAGTAGCCAAGAAACATTTAAAAAGAATATGCTTTCATATTGCGTCATGAAAATAGTTATGCACTATAAACAAATCTTAACAAGTCTACGGTACAACTCAATATCCAATTTGTTTTTTCAAACTTTACATAGTGATCTTTTTAGATCCATCCACTCGAGTTCAGAGACATGTTAAAATCTCACAGACGGTGCCCAAAAAATAAAGACAAGAAAAGAAAAACAAAAAAAAAAAGAGAAAATAGTTGTTAATGTATCTCAAATCTTAAATTATCAATTCCTTATATAGTTTTCATAATTTAGCTTACCACATTTACAAAGGTTAATAAATAATATTTAATTATCAAATCATTTTTTATAATCAAATCAATATAAAGGTAAGATTAATAAAGTTTGTAAATGTAATTATTTATTTATAGTCTTTAAAATAGTAAAATGAATAATAAAAAATACAATTCAAAATAAAAATAAATGATATTCGAATGTTTTGTCTAAAAAGAGAAAGAATATAATTATCTTTGTAATAAATACTATGAAAGAAAAATAAAATATCTATCTACAAAAATATAAAAAAAATGTCATTATTTTCACAATAAAAATTATTAAAAAAATTAATAACAAATTTTTTTATCAAAAAATAAGAAAGAGAGAGATAATATTTAAATATTATTATCTAATATTAAAATAGAAATAATTATCCTAATTCTTTTTTCTTTTAATTGATTATCCTAATATAACACATCACGTGATTTCAACTAATCTCATCCATTGAAATCAACTAATCTAATGGCTCCAAATATTTCAGCTAACAAAAAAAAAACAAATAAAACACATCACGTGATTTGAAGAATCATCTTTTAAATCCAATCACGATAATTTCTCCAGCTTCATCCCCAAACTCCACTCACGTAATTCAACTCTCACATTTTATTTGGTTTCGATCATTTGTTCATGTGATTCAATTACTCATGTTGGCTTTTTTGCTCACGTAAATCACTGTAAGGATTTCATCCTAACCAATTAATTGAAACCAATTGGAATTGTTCAATTGCTCTTCCAATTGATTTATGCAATGGAAGCCAATTCATATAACCATTACGTGTTTCTTCGTGCTTTTTTGAATAAATCAATTGTAGCATTACGTACAACCAATTGTATTCCCAATTTCTCACCGATTGAATTCCCATTGACCTAAAATCATAGTCACGTAATTTATCAGTTGAATTCTAACAGTCCCCAATCGGGTACAAGGAAAAAATTGAATAAATCAATTGAAGTCAATTGAATCAATTTTTTGCTGGAACAAAAACAAATCCCTAGATCAACACGAAAACAAATCAATTGAAAACACTAGTAGGTTCCAAACGATGGTTAATGTCACATGATTGTGTTTTATTTTATTTTTATTTATTAGCTGAAATATTTGGAGCCATTAGATTGGTGAAACTCAATGGATGAGATTTGGTGTAAGTCTACTTAGACCTGGTGACAACAGATCCTTTTTCAATCGTATTTAAAACTTGTCGAAAACTTTGATTTGCTTTTATCGGTGGTGATGGATCTGGCAAGGGAAAAAGGGTTTTCAAAAACTTGAATATGTAGAGAAAACAAGTCACGTGCTTACTTAATGTTATTTTTTAATTGAAATAGTTTTAACCGTAGGATTCAATTAAATCAAGGGATGAAATTTGGTGTAAGTCTAAAGACTTACACCTGATATCAACGGATCCTATCCCTATAAATATAGAGGAGGGATCAAATGACACCGGTGTAACTTACACCAATTGTTACACCATTCAATAACTTGATATAGAATGCGATTTTTATCGATCCAACAGTTAAATTGTATCTACATATTACCAAGATTGTCTGTGTCAAACTTTGTCAAAATTGAACAACAATAAGAAGGTGATCAAATGATCCGTATTTTAGTATATTTTGAAAAGTTTATATTACGTCGATTTTAATCTATATGAATGAGGTAGCAAATAATTTGGATTAGTATAAAATTTTGTATATATGATCTATGTTGAAGGAACTCTTAATCCAATGATAGGTTTTAAGAAAACATCATCCAATTGAAAGTTATTGAATGATGTAACAATTGGTGTAAGCTACACCGATGTAATTTGATCCCTCCTCATATATAGTTATAAGGAGGGATTAAATTACACCGGTGTAACTTGAACAACTATTATACCATTTAATAACTTGATATAGAATGTGATTTTTATCAATCCAATCATTGAATGTTATTTGAATTATATATAATAAAATCCTATCTTACATAGAAAAGAGTAAAAAAGGAAATGTAATAAATATTTTAAGGAGAAAAGGAGAATAAATATAGAAAGCTAAAAGTTAATGCTTTAAATAACGCTACAAGCTACTAAGAAAAACTTATGTACCAAACATTCAAATAAGCTTTTTAATTAGTAAAAAAATCTAGAAGCTAGCTAAAATGACATGCTAAACATAGCCTTAATAATCATGCACAGTCAGCATAAAAAATTTACACTGTCATTAAATCATAAATCACTATTGTTTCAACCTCAAGTTCCCTGGCATCGTTAGGGTCACCGCATCTGAGGTATTGTTCACTTTGTGACCCCGTCACGGTTTTGTCCTTAAAAGGTGCCTCGGTGGGTTGAGACAATAGGGTATTTATAAACTACCTTTAGCCTCAACTCCTAAGCAACGTAAGACTTTTGGCATACTGGAACAAGCCCCTCAATCAAGGCTAAGGAGCAAGAGTGGCCTAGGCCCTTCTTCTAGCCCCAATGTTCTGACCTCAAGCTCCCTCAAGCCCTCACCCTCAACTGGGAGGATACTATTCCGATACACCAAAATATACACATAGCTTAGGAATTGAGGTTAAGGTTAGTTTATAAACACCCTCTTCCCTTAAGCCACCATGGCGCCATTTAAAGGCAAAATTGTGAGGCTCGGATCAACGCCAAAGTGGACAATACCTCGAATGCGAAGATCGTAATGATGCAGCGGACTTAAGGTTAGAACATTGGTGCTAGAAGGAGGGCCTAAGCCACACACGAGGGCTAACAAGCCCTCTAGCCCCTTAGCCTCGACTAAGGGAATATTGTTCTAGTACACCAAATAGTCTCACATCGCTTAGAAATCGAGGCTATAAATAGTTTATAAACATCTTCCTCCCTTAAAACCCCGAGACACCTTTTAAGGGCAAAACTATAAGGTTTAGGCCAACACCAAAGTGGACAATACTTCAGATGCAGTGGCCCTAACAATATAGCAAACTTGAGGTTGGAACATTGGTACTAGAAAGAGGGCTAAGCCACACACGAGAGCTAACAAGCCTTCTAGCCCCTTAACCTCGACTAGAGGCTACTGTTCCCGTAACCAAAAATAGTCTCACATTGCTTAGGAATCAAGGTTATGGGTATTTTATAAATATTATCCTCCCTTAACCCACCAATGCGCCTTTCAAGGGCAAAACTATGAGGCTCAAACCAATGACAAGCGGACAATACCTCAGATGTGTGGTGACCTTAACGATCTTAGTGAACTTCTTAAGGTTGAAAAACTATTAATATGATTTCTAAGATATTTATTACAAAAGTCAACAAATTTATCATAATGATAGTTTGTGGTTAGATGATAGTGTGAAACTATTTTACACTGTCAGAATGTACATGATCATTAAATTCTTTTATCTCTAGTTAATAGATTATAATATTTATTCTATATTAAAAAATGAACATTCTAGGAGACATCTTTTAAAGAAATTTTTAGATAATTTAAGTTGAAAATAACAAAGCATTGGTAACTTCGAAGTTGTAATGACATAGTAAAAAAAAGCCCCAAATGTGAAGGGTTCAATTAAGAGGATAATTATGAAGAAAAACTGGCAAATTTAAGTAGTCTAAAAAAGAAGGCAGGTCTGAAGAGAAGAATGAAAGGGGAACAATTGTGATCGAATTTTAAGTAGTAGAAAAAATCGTGTAAGAAAAAATCAGTTAGAGTTCCATGGAAGATAAAAGTGTTGCAACGATTACAAGAATTTATAGGCAACTGAGGCTTTACATTTGATGATGAAACAAAGTGAAATTACATTTTAATAGCTATTAGTTGGTCAAAAAGCCAATGATTAAGGGTTTTTTTTATTATTTATTTTTAACATCAAGGGGTGTGTTTGTAAACACATTCAAATTCAAATTCCATTTAACGTAAGACCTACTACAAACTTTTGCTCTCATGTTTAGTGCTTGAGAATGTGTGCAACAAAAGTTGAAACGGTTTTACAAACACACACTGAATAATATAGTGTCAAGCAGTTATGTAAATGATTGAATACATGTCTCTTTATGCAAATTAGTTTGTTAGCAAATTTGTTTATAATTAGTAGTTTCAGCAAAAGGCTTGTGGTTGGAAAATTGCATCCCTTGTTGTAACTTATGTGAATTTAACACACATCCGCTCTCATAGGAAACATGGTAGCTAGTGCCAGAAGTATGTAAATGGCAACATTCTTTTAGTTTCATTTTGATTGTTTAATTATCCCTTTTAACTTTGTATGTCTGAGGTTCTCTCTCTGTTTTTTTTTTCTTCTACTCGTATGTTTTTATTGTTGTCACTGCACTGCATTAAAAGCTTTTACAACCTTTACAGCATATTATACTAATACTTCCTGAATTTTTTTAGATTACACACCATACTCTTTCTTTTTCTTTTTCTATCCCTATATTAACTTTCTTAATTGTTTGAAAAATATTACACTCCTTGTATATTATACTAATTTCCTTAATTGTTTGAAAAATATTATATCGTGTATCCCTTATAAGGATATTGTTATAAATGTTAAAAAAAATGAAATTATCTATAATATAAAAAAATCTTAGAAGGAATCAGCGTAATTTACTCTTACTTTTACTTCTTTTTTTTTTTTATAAAAAGCATCAGAAGCATCAGACTAGATCCAATAATCCCAACTAGGTTGGCACCTAAGAAACTAGAAATCACTTGCCCCCAAGCTTAATTTTATTGATAAAAGAAAGCAAAAAGAAAAAAGTGGGGGGACCAAACCAAAACCCACCAAATCAACAAAACCTATATGCTGGAAGGCCAAGTCTATCCTTAAAGTAAAATTCCCTAATACAATCAGGGACAGAATCCCACCAAACTAATCCAGTGGACAAAATTCCATAATTAGCAAGACGATATGCACAACAGTTCCCTTAACAGTAAATATGTGACACAACAAACTCCATAGAGGAGAGTTGGGCAAGACAATTTTTCCATAAATACTTTTAAATTTTCTTTGTTATTTAAGTTTTCTTTAAATAAACTTCTTCTTAAATACTTGAAAGAAAAAGAAATAAAAAGTTAAGATTGATTAAATTTCATTCATAAGTTAAAATCAACTTTTGAATTTCAACTTTTATAAATATTTTCTCATCTAACTCCCTAAAAGTTGTATGAAATATTTTATTTTATTTTTTTTATTTTATTTTCTTCTCTTCTATAAGTATTTATGGATAAGAATATCTAAAGAAAACCTTACTTTAAGCATACTTGAATATTTGAAACATGTCTACTTGTCGTTCTCCTTAAAACTAGAATCCAATACTGGATTGCTCGTTGAATATAATTCACTGTCAAAAATAGTATTATCGTACTTATACTATTATCATTTATATATAAATTTACAATTTATATTATTAATTTAAATTTTATTAAACCAAAGTTATATCAATAGTTAGTGATTTCAACATCTCATTAAATATATTATCCTTTCTAGCATAGATTAGCTAGTCGAATTAAAAAACCATGTTGCATTATCGAAGAAACGTTGACTGGACTAGGTAAATAGATAATACAAGGTCGAATTCAAGGTGGTGGAGCATATATCAACTTAATTACGCAGGGGTTACGTGACGTTTTGAATAGCAGCCCCACCTGGCTATTATTTATTTAAATTAAACAGATAGGATTTGTGGTTGAATAATCTCGTTTCCAGATGGTAGTGTAAACAATTTTACACTTCATCCCATCACAACCCACATGTATGATAAGTTTGTTAACTTTTATGATAACTATCTTAAAAGTCATATTAACGATGATTTATGATTGAATGATAGTGTAAAATTATTTTACATTGTCAGTGCATATCCATTAAACTCATAAATAATAGGTAAACAGTGAATTGAGCATAAAGGAGATCGAGTTTGGATAAATATTTTCATTAAATATTTATTTAATATATTTTTATTTTATGAAAATTTATGTTACAAAATTTATTTATAAATTAAAAAATATTTAAATAAATTTCGTAAAAATTAAAATAAATTATAAAATTATAAAATCATAAATTATTTTCATAAACTCAAATATTTTTGTTTCAGCAACTTCATCAAACATCTTTCCAAATCACAATACGTTCCAAAAAACAAACAAAAAATCAAAATCTGGTCAATTTCTCCTAAGCTGCGGTTTCAAAATCAATCTGTGGTTTCTTATATAGTATCACTTTGTTAAGTCCTAATTTTAAAAAAAAAAAGGATAGATTTTACTTGCATATTTTTTATCATAAAATTATATAAATTGTATTTAATAAATACAATTTATCTATTTTTTATGATATAAAATGTATAAGTTAAGTTGGATTTATAAAATACAACTCACAAAATATAATAGAAATTATTTAAGAATATTTGAGATGTATAGTTTTATAAAATATTGTTATGAAATAAATAAAGTATATTTAATAGATGCAATTTACATAGAATGACTTATTTAAATACGACTTTATTTTGATAAATAAATTAAAATTTTCATTTTAATAAAATAAGAAAAAATTAAGCAACTGAGGTAAAAAAACAAAAAAACAAAAAACAAAAAACAAAAGAAAACCTTTTAGAATTAGAATAAAAAGTTCTTTTAGAATCTAAGGTATAAGTCAAGTTTGATCCTTTCAACAAATTCAAGTCAAAGATTCTTTGCAGAGTTGATAAGTAAAATTCAAGAAAGTTTCTATGTAATATATATATATATATATATATATATATATATATATATATATATATATATATATATATATATTGTGTGGAAATAATAAACATACTTGATTATATTTTGCTCCTAGAATGATGTCCTCTCCAATGATATTAACGAACAATAAAGAGTAATGATATATAGACACTTTTATATACTAAATACTTTATTAATATTTATCATTTCTCTTTATCTCTTTCTTTCTAAATATCACATTATATTACTTATCATACACACACTTTTATCTCTTCTTCTCTCTATGTGTTAAATAGCATTTAGGTTTTCATAGATGATTTTCCAATGACAAAATATGAAACACATTTTCTAATTTCATGAATATTATAGGTTATGTTTAAATTTCATGTATATAATTTTTAATAAATAGTAAATAGAAAGTACATTTTCTTATTTCATGAATATAAAATGATATGTTTAAATTTCATGTTTATCATATTTTAATAAATATTAAATATGAAGGTTTAAATATGATTATAGTCCCCTAAATTTAAGTTTGCTTTCTTTAGTCCTTCAATTTTGAAAAATATTCTTTTTAGTCCCTTCTAACTGATTTTTAGCGGTTTGGATGCACATTTTGTGGTGTTTTTTTTTACCACAGGAAGGACTAAAAAGAACATTTTTTTTTATATTGAGGGACTAAAAAAAACAAATTTATATTTTAGGGACTAAAAACAATAGTGACCAAATTTGAGAGACCAAAAATATATTTAAGCCAAATATGAAATACATTTTTTAATTTCTTTCATAGGATAAGTTAAGTTTAAATTTTATGTTTCTCATTTTTAATAAATGTTTTATATGATACGCATTTAATAATTTCATGCATATGATAATTAAGTTGTGTTTAAAATTTATGTTTATCATTTTAAAAAAAATCAACAAGTGAGGTTTATTAAATGTTTATGAATATAAAATTTAAACATAATTTTATTATGTTAAGGTTTTATATAAGATATTGATTTTCTCAGAGCATTGGGTTTGAAACAGACGAATGCACATGTGTTTGGGGGCCTCCCTAACTTTTATTGAGTTTTATTTTTTAATATTATGATATTTTAAAATTAAGATTTTTTTTTATTTTGGAGTTTGATTGTACAAATAAAGATATTTAAGTATTATTTATTTATTTTTAATTTTTTATAAAATGATCAATTGTTTTTATAATTTTGTAGTGAATTATAATGGCATTATTTTTTTCTTGTTAGAAAAATATTCTATTTATTTTTTTATAGTTTTTATTGTGGAGATATTATATTTTGTTAAAACAAAATATTTGAACATCATTTATTTTCCTTTTAAATAGTTTACCTTCAAAATCTATTATTATTATTATTATTATTATTATTATTATTATTATTATTATTATTATTATTATTATTATTATTATTATTATTATTATTATTATTAAATGTATAATCCAACGTCTAATTCACACCTACATAATAACTTATAAATATTTTAACCTCTAAAAAGAGGAAGATAATCTCTGGAAAATTTTATTTGTATAATTTTGTTTACGATAAAAAAGAGAGAAGAGTAGTTGTGGTAAGATGATATATATAATGAAAGAGAAATAGACAAAAATAATGCTATAAAAATGTTATATGAATAATATAATTTATTACTGTATTTTTTTCTCATTTATGCTCACATTTTTTAATTTTAGATAGTATTGTATGAGGTTTATAATAAATTAATATATTTTAATTAGTTATTATATTAAAAAAATTACTTTTCTTAATTTTTACAATTAATATTCATTATTTTTCCTGTGTTAAAAAAATACTATTAAAATAATCTTTTATTAATTAGGTTAATCCTTTAAAAATTCTATAATTAAGAGTTTTAACACTTGTTTTGTAATTTTAAAAATATTTGAGTTTATCTTTTTAAATATTTAATCTATATTACCCGTGTAGTGTTAGATTATATGGTCTGTATTGAAAAAAACAAGTATGTTCCTTCTATTCAATTCATGACTTCGTATTACCCTAAAAAAAAAATAAAGGCGGATACTGTACGAAAGTGATATTTGATTCAAGAAGAAAAAAAGACTTGAATGGTCTAACGCTTCTAGTCACATATATTTCTTTAGACAAGAAAATATAAAAGTAAATTTGATAAATTTTCTATGAATTAACATAATTTATATTGTGATCGCCATCATCATCGTTAATCTTTTCTTTAATTAACGTAACGAGAGTAAAAATATATAAGGGAATTCAAATGATTTAAAAAAGGAGTATATAATACATAGCTTTTTTTTTAGAGGAATTCAAATGTATTAACATGCATGACACTCTACACGGCTCAATCATTCTTTATTTTTCTCTCAAAATCAAAATCAAAATCTTAGGGCAATTGAATAATTAAATAAACATACCCTCCCTATAACGTGCCAATAAGATTAGAAAAGGGAGCATGCAATCATGCAATCGTTGTTTATCGCACATCATTCAGTAAGAGAACTGCATGGTAGAGAGGGTTGGCATGGGACCTAATGAAACTCCGCTGACATAACGACAAAAAAACTAGAAAAAAGAACCCTCAATTAATACACTTGCAAGCTTGAAGAAAGAGTCGTATATTGAACTCATCACCTCATGAACCAATTCTATGATCAATTGTTTTAATATGGTTAATTCATTGGACTTTAATAACTTCCATTTTACGTGCAGTGCATGTGAAGGATCAAATTTGTATAATCTAAAATCAAATAGAGAAATATGTTACTCTCTTCATCCTTTTTTTCAAAACAGATGAAAGAACATTTCAAAAGTCAAACAAATACGTATATAAGGAGAAATTTTTAAGGAAATCAAATACTGCCCAATTAGATACTTTATTTTCTTCAGAACAAATAGCTAGAGTGCAGCAGCGACAATTTCTATTTTGACTGGTGTGCAACAGCAATAACAGCTGCAACGATCAAGGTATTACGATCCCGAAATGCATCACGACCACATTAATTATTGCTGCACCAGTGGCATTCGTTTACAATTTTACACAATACTAACGATAAGGTACATCCTAAATGAAGTGAATTGAGGCAGAAAGGAGACAGATAGAAAAAAAGAAAGAAATAATAGAAGGAGAAAGTGACAGTTATATTACGTGATGAAAAAAGAAAAAAAAAAAAAAAAAAAAAAGAGGTAAAAATGATATAAAAGAAAAAATAAAATCGAGTTTAATAGATATATTTTTTTTGGCAGTATAAAAGATTTTATATCAGCAACTAATTAAAAGTCAATTTTTGTGTGATTTTTAAGATAATTATTAACAAAATCAATAAACTCACCGTATATAATCATTTGTGATTAGATAACTTTATTAATGTTTACATTATCAGCACATATATTTTTTTTCTCATAAATGTATGTTGAAGTTTTCCCTATTAACTATAATTGCAGTTAAACGGCAATTTAAATCATTCAACGGTCATCAACAAAAAAAAAAAAAAAATGTCATTCAACGCCCCAGATATACATCTTCCAAAAACAAATGGATAAATTGTTGACTTTGCATACTCAAGACTCTATAAATAGGAACCAGCCCTAGGCAAACAATACATGCAAACACACTTGAGAGCTTTAGGGTGTTCACCACTTGAGAGCTAAAAACTCAATAAAACTACAAAGCCATGGAAGCTCAAACCTACTTCTTGCCTATTGCCTTGTTCTTTTTATTGCATTTGCTTGCAAAATATTTCAAGCCAAAACCTAATGTCTCTCACAACCTTCCCCCAGGACCAAAGAAACTACCTCTCATAGGGAACCTGCACCAACTAGCAGAAGCAGGTTCACTTCCACACCATGCTCTCAGAAAACTTGCCCAAAAACATGGACCCCTCATGCACCTCCAACTTGGTGAAATTTCTGCAGTGGTTGCATCCTCCCCAAAGATGGCCAAGGAAATAGTGAAAACACATGATGTTAATTTTCTGGAGAGACCCCATCTTGTTGCTGGTGAAATCATGTCCTATGGGGGATTGGGCATTGCTTTTGCCCCACATGGTGATCACTGGAGACAAATGAGAAAAATATGCGTCACTGAGGTTCTGAGCACAAAAAGAGTTCAGTCTTTTGCTTCCATTAGAGAAGACGAGGCAGCAAAATTCATCGACTCGATTAGAGAATCGGCTGGTTCGCCAATCAATCTCACTAGCAGAATTTTCTCATTGATGTGTGCTTCTATTGCCAGGGTAGCATTTGGTGGGAAATACAAGGAGCAAGATGAATTTGTCGTGTCGTTGATCCAAAATATCGTAGAAATTGGGGGAGGATTCGACCTTGCGGATGTGTTTCCTTCCATGAAATTCTTGTATTTCATAACTGGGAAGATGGCCAAATTGAAGAAGTTGCACAAGGAGGTTGACAGTGTCTTGGGAAACATCATCAAAGAGCATCAAGAAAAGCACAAAAGTGCAGAAGAAGGTGGAGCTGAACTTGAGGACCAAGATTATATTGATGTTCTTCTCAGAATCCAACGGAGTGAGAGTGAGAATGACATCATCAAAATGACGACTAACAACATCAAAGCTTTGATATTGGTCAGTAAATGCCGCAAGACTTCTCTCTTTTAAATCTACCTGAATATCATGTTTGTCTTTAATTTCCTTGGCTTTTTTCCTTTCTCCCATATTAAAAAATAAAAAAAATTACAGAGAAAACTATGAAAAAATAAGTTATGTACCGACGGTATAAAGTAATTTTACAGTGTTAGCTAATAACAAACTATCATATCTAATAAATTTGTTGACTTTTACAATAATTATCTTAAAAGCTATACCAATAATCATTTCTGATTGACTGATAGTATAAAAGTTTACACTCTTGACTAGGACATATTTGCTGCTGGAACTGATACTTCAGCATCAACACTAGAGTGGGCTATGACAGAAATGGTGAGAAATCCAAGAGTGAGGGAGAAAGCACAAGCTGAGTTGAGACAAGCATTTAAAGGAAAGGAAACAATTCATGAAAGTGATCTAGAGCAACTTACTTATTTGAAGTTGGTGATCAAAGAGACATTGAGGGTACACCCACCTACTCCTTTATTGCTCCCTAGAGAATGCTCTAAACTAACTATCATTGATGGCTATGAGATACCTGCCAAAACTAAAGTCATGGTAAATGTGTATGCAATTTGTAAAGATCCCCAATTTTGGACTGATGCTGAAAAGTTTATCCCTGAAAGGTTCGAGGGTAGTTCTATCGATTTCAAAGGGAATAACTTTGACTATCTCCCTTTTGGGGGAGGAAGGAGAATATGTCCAGGCATGACATTTGGTTTAGCCACCATTATGCTTCCACTAGCTCTATTACTCTATCACTTCAACTGGGAACTCCCAAATAAGATGAAACCTGAGGATATGGATATGAATGAACAATTTGGAGTGGCTATTGGGAGGAAATACGAATTGCATCTGATTCCCTCTGTTAATGATTTTTGAGCGCGTGATTGACGTGTCCGTGTTAATTGAATTCACTTTCAAGCGTCATAATTTTTTTTTTCCTGAATCAAAGATCACGGATGTTCCCCATCCTACTGGGTCAAGCATCATAGTTTAGTGCTAAGGAAATAAAAACTTGTGATTGATTTCATATATAGCAATATGTATCATCTAAGATATATAAATAAAAACCGAGTTATTATTGAATCTTTATTTATAATATCTTTTCTTATTTCTCTATACATATCATTGTTTTGAAAATCGGACCGGATCGGCCGGTTCGACCGGTCGAACCGGGAACCGGTCTGGTGACCGGTCCGTTTACTCTAAAAAATCATAGCATCTCAAAACCGGTGGGAACCGGTAAAGAACCAGTCGAACCGACTCAAAATCGGTGAAAACCGGTGTTAAACCGGTGCACATAACCAGTTTGAACCAGTCATTTTTAATTTTTTTTACATTTTTAATATTTTTTATTTTTTAATTTAATTAAAATATTTTTATGATAAATAAAAATAATACAGCCTCTAAACAAGAGCTCTGAGAGTTTCACTGTACCACACTTCACTTAGCCTTTCTAGTCAAACCTCCGTAGGTAACCCTTTCTAAGACACAAATAACTTATTTTATAGGCGACATTTAAGGCAGACTAGAGGTGATCGCAATTAAGGCAACTTTCCAACCTCCCCTCACGCCCATGGCTATTCGTGCTTTTTCACCCTGGCACTCTAGATCCAGATATAAGCATCCTGCCTCCTCTCTCCCTCCCCTCCACCCCTGAAACCAGAGCAGACAGAGGAACCCTTCCACCAAGTAGCATCACCATTTTATGTTTGGTTTTATTAATCTAGGTATGTTTTTAGTTTGGATCTTTTTTTTTTTTTTTTTTTTTTTCTAATCTGGGTTTTTTTCAGTTTGAAATTAGGTCTATGTGCGCGTCCAAACTGAAGGGGTTTTGAAGAGCCTCTTCATCGGAAATGATTTTCAAGTCCAAGCCCCTTCTCACTTTTGTTCCCACAATTATTCTCGCGTTCGTGGTGGTGTGGAGCTTGAATCCTAAGTATGGATAACTGCTGATACTTACAGAGTCGTTGATACACCCGTGGAGGATCTTTCTTTCCTTCTTTTATCACTTTATCTTCTATCTCTGTGTGTTATTTTGTTTTAAATTTAACCATGTTCTGACACATACTAAACTATTATATATAGTGATCAAATTCTCATCCATCAGATATACACACAAGATTTGAAGGTCTTTATTTCTCATTTTCTTCTTGCATCGTAGACTCTGTCCTGTTTTTGAGTATTCATTTCTTAGCTTGTGCATAGCATCTACTCTCTCCGATCTCAAATATAAACAATAAAAATTACTATTTTCATTCTTAAATATAAGACCTTTTTCCATAAAAAAAATTGTCCTTTTTTATAAGACTCAATTCAAGTTGTCTCTTGCATTAATTATTTTTTGTCTAAAATACCCTTAACCACTTTACAATGAATATAATAAATTAATAAGATAAGTACATTCTCTCTCTTATGAGGATTGGAGAAGATAACTAGCAATCATTAATTAATTAAGTAGAAAGTAATTAAATGGAAAGAGAGAGATGATGGTCCCAATAATTTTAAGGGTAATTTTGAAAAATAATACAAATGGTTAACAAATTTAATGATATTAACTAAATTAACTAACTTTCTTAAAGGGTGTGAGTTAGTTAAAAGAATCTTATATTTAGGGACAGAGGTAGTACTTGTTTTTGTCTTAAATATAAGTAAATTTTAACTAATTTTACTTTATTTAATAAGATTATATTTAAAATATCCTTCATTTAATAAGGCCAAAGACCTATTTTATGCTTGATGTCAAGTTCCAATAAAAAGCAGTTCAGGAAAAATGTTTATTTTTTAATTGGAATTGACATAATTTAATGAAGTTAACTAATTTTCTTAATAATTGTGAAAATCAATTTTTTTTTCTTATAATCGAGACCGGAGAGAGTATTTCTTAGATAAAAAGTAAAAGGATTTTATTTCCTAAATGGTCTTGTTAATCAGTGTCCTTAGGGCATTGGTTAAGGAATTAAAAGGAGAAAGTATTTATTGTGGAATTCATAGGAGAGCGCAAAAAAAAAAATCATGGACAATGCATTTGTTTTTCCTAAATACTAATCACTATGAAAACTAAATATATTGAACGTTTGATGCATGAACTTATTTAATTAACATCTGATGCATGAACTTGTTTAACATGTGATACATGAACTGCATATTATTCTAATTATTGTAATTTCTAACAATCACAAATTGGTCCAGGAACCTACGACACATCCAATATTCACTGAAAATGCCAAATAATGAGTTCCATGAATAAACTGCAGTAAACAATGTAAAAAAGAGGTGAGGAACAGAATCCAAGCAACCACCACAGATTACACGTGTATCATAGGAAAGAACCATATATATGCAACCTATGAACAAGCAACATGTCACTACTGTTAATTCTATTAAGTCACTTGACCATAGAGGGACCTTGGAATTTCCACAAGCGTTTATTTAGAAGAAATTTATCCCTACTCATGTATTGAGTAAAGAATTTAAAAATAAAAAAGATTTACATGAAAACACCCCAAACAAAAAATCAAGGGATTAAATCCTTTTAATCCTTTCAAACATTTTATCCTCCTCACAAACTTAAGTTTACACTTCCCAGTCTTGAACATTGGGAATTTATGCAAACACACGCTGAATAATAGTCAAGCAGTTAGGTAAATGATTGAATACATGTATCTTTTTGTGAATTAGCTTGTTAGAAAATTTGTTTATACTTATAAAAAAAATGTTTATAAATAGTAGTTTCAGCAAAAGGCTTGTGGTTGGAAAATGGCATTTCTTCTTGTCAGGATCGGCTTAATGGTGAGTGAGATTATACATCCCCTCTCATAGCCATAGGATACATGGTAGTGTCGGAAGGAAAGTATATATGTAAATTATGGCAACATATATTCTTTTAGTTTCATTTTGATTGTTTAATTGTCCCTTTTAACTTTGTGTGCCTATGCTTCTTTTTTCTATTCAAATGTTTTTATTGTGGTCACTACACAAAAAGATGAAATTAATTAAATTATTTTATACGTTAAAATTAACTTACGAGCTTCAACTTTTATAACTGTTTTCTCATCTAATTTCTCAAAACTTGTATGAAAAATTTTAGTTTATTTTACTTTAATTTCTTATTTTCTTCTTTTATAAGTATTTATGGATTTTTTTTTTTTTTTACAGATTTATGGATAAGATAATCCAGAGAGAATCTTACTTTAGGCATACTTGAATATTGTAAACTTGTCATTCTCCTTAAAAACTAGATTTGAATACTAGGTTGCTCGTAGATCTAATGTAAATATCACTGTAGTATTAATAATTTAAATTTTATTAAATTAAAGTTATATCAACTAAAATGATTCCGTTAAATATATTATCCTTTTTACTTTTTAGCATAGATTCATTAGCCAGTGGAATAAATTAATTAAAGAACGAACGATGTAGCATCAAAAATTAAAGAATGATGTTGCATTATCGGAGGAACATTGACTGGACTGCGTAAATGGATTATACCTGGTCGAATTCAAGGTGGTGGAAAATATATGGAGTATATGTCAACTTAATTAATTACGCAGTGGTTACGCGTCGTTTTGAAATGGCGCAGAGGAGTAAGCAAAAAACACAGTTTCTCCTGTCAAATTATAAATTATTTAATTAAATTAAACTGATATATATGGTTTGTGGTTGAATAATCTCGTTTCCAGACTGTAAGTCCGGTCTGTAAACCTTTAAAAAAAAAAATAATAAGACGTTAACAGTGAACTCAGCATTAAGGTGAGTTTGGATAAATAAATTCATTGAATATTTATTTAATAAATTTTTATTATATGAATAATTATGTTATAAATTTATTAAAATAAATTAAAAAATATTTTAATAATTCCATTAAAAATTAAAATAAATTATAAAATCATAAATTATTTTCATAAACTCAAGTATTTTTGTTTTAGAAACTTCATCAAACACCTTTCCTAATCACAATACGTTCCAACAAAATGAAATTCAAAATCTGGTCAATTCCTCCTAACCTCTGGTTTCTTATATATATTTTAATGGATGGGATAGTCGTAAAGATAGATTTTACTTGCATGTTTTTAATTATAAAAACACAAATTGTATTTAATAAATAAAGTTTATCTATTTTTTGTGATAAAGTGTATAAATTGTAATTAAAAAAATAGATAAAAAAAAATTGTTTAGTAATAAAAACAATATTTTATAGAAATTGCTAAATCATATTTGAGATATATAGTTTTATAAAATATTGTTTAGAAATATAAAAAAATTATATTTAACAAATGCAATTTACATAAAATGGTTTATTTAAATACCACTTATATAATTTTGATAAATAAAAAATAAATATCATTTTAATAAAAAGTTCTTTTAAAATGTAAGGTATACACGTCAAAGTGATCCTTCCAACAAATGCAAGTCAGAGATTCTTTGCAGAGTTGATAAGTAAATTGTAGAAGTTCTACTGTGGAACAGAAAAATAGTTTCTATGAAGTTGTAATTTTATTTTTTATATGTATCATATTTATAATAATTATCTTTAGATTTTTCAAAAACTAAATTTATATTAAAATATAATTTGTATTTATTTTATATATCTTGCCATTCGAAAGTTCTTGTTTTTCCCTAATGCCTTTGTTGTGTGGAAATAATCAACATACTTGATTATATATTGCTCCTAGAATTAATGATGGCCTCTCTACTTATATTGATGAACAACAAAGAGGAATGAAAATACCTTATTAATATTTACCATTTCTCTTTATTGGTAAAAATAACTATAACTGCAATTCAAAGCCAATCAAAATCATTCAACTCTCCTGACATATATCGGATCGACCTAATGAAACTCCCCTCACATAAAATATATATATATATATATATACATATATATATATATATATATATATATATATATATATATCATCAAATACACTTGCAAGCTTGAAGAATGAGTCGTAGATGCTTGAATCAAATTCTGTAATTTATTGCAGCTTTAGGAATTATTGAACTCGTCACCACATGAACGAATTCTATCAATTGTTTTAATATGGTCAATTCTTTGGACTTAATAAATTCCATTTTACGTGCATGTGAAGGATCAAATTTGTACAATGTAAAATAAAAGAGGAAAATATGTTACTCTTTTTTATATTCAAAACAAATGAGTGAACATTGCAAAAGTCAAAACATGCATATATAAGGAGAATTAGATACTTTATTAATTTTCTTCAAAACAAATGGCTAGAGTGCAGCAACACGACAAAACAGCAATTACAGATGCAACATCAAGGATTTTACGATCCCGAAATGCATCACCACATTAATTATTGCTGCACGAATGACGTTTATCTACAATTTTACACAATATAAAAAGAGTAACGTGCATCCTAAATGAAATGGATTGAGACAGAAAGAAGACAGATAGGAAAAGAAAAAAAAATAAAGAAAGAAAATGATAAATGTAATATGTGATGTGATGAAAAAAATGAGAATTAATAAAAAAAAAGAGGTAAAAATAATATAAAAGAAAAAATAAAATAAAATTTAATAGATATACATTTTCAGTATAAAAATTTTTACATTGTCAACCAATTGAAAATCAGTTTTAATTTGTATGACTTTTAAGATGATTATTATTAAAGTCAACAAACTTTTCATATATCGTGATTTGTGATTGGATGACCATGTAAAAAAAAATTACACTATCAATGCATTTTTTTTTTCTCATAAATGTATGTTGAATATTTTTCATATAAAAAATTGAATATTGACATTACCTTATTCAAGACTTGTCTATTACAAAATAACTTTGGGTCTTGCTAACCAGTGCCCTTAAGGCACTAATTAAGGAATTAAAAAGAGAAAGTATTTATTGTGTAATTCATAGGAGAGCGCAAAAATAATTATGGGCAGCGCAATTTTTCGCCTTCCAATAAAAATCTTTCTTCTTTTAGTTCCTTAACTAGTGTCCTTAGGGTACTGGTTAGCATTTGCCAGTTAATTTTTAAGTGTTGTACTCAGTAGATTATCTTTTTTGTTTTGGTGAATTAAGAAATGTGATTTATTTTTTAGCAAGCAAGGATTAAGGGACGTGATTTTTTTTTTTTTTTTGTGAATCAAGGAACACGATCTATCTATCTATCTATTCATCCATTCATCTATCTATTTACCTGACTCCGTACTTATTAAGTGGATAATTACCTTACTCGTTATAGGTAATTTTTGCAAATACTCACTAGATCCAATACCCATTACTATCCTAGACACATGTCAGGAAAAAAGTGACATAAGCCTAGGCACATGTAAGTAGTGCTTTAAAAGCCGGCTCGGACAGGTCAGTCCGACCAGGACTCCAACATATCATTGGTTTGAGTTACTTTTTAGATCGGACATTAGGGGTGAGCAAACTGGCCCGACCCGACCCAAAACTGCTCAACCCGATTTTTTTTTTTTGCATTTGGGTGGGTTCGGTTGGGTCCACGGGCTTATTGGGCCACAGAAACGGATTTAAAAGGTTTAATTCGGACGGGTTCGGGTTAGAGAATTTAAACCCATCATACCTGACCCGTCCAAAATAGTATACAGATGCATGTGCCATATGAGTTGTGATATAATTTGAGTGTTGGCCCAACACCAAGCCCAATGTAGCACCTCCGCGGCTCCACCTCCACGTACACACAGTCACTTACACGGCCCATATCCAAAATTCCAAACAACTCATAAGACTTAATTAAGCCAGTAAGGCAGTAACCCTAGTTTCATTTCATTCGTTTCTCTTACTCTTTAGTCTCTCCTGTTGTTGCCTCGTGAAACCCTAAGATGGTGGGTGCACCGCTGCTCTCGCATGCAATGAGATAGTGAGACCATAAGCATCACTCACGCTCTTCTCGCCCACCGACGATGCCTTTCAGAACCTGAAACCTGGTGGCCTCAGCGACAATCAGAAAGTGAAGCTCATTCTCCACCGACAACGCCTTCTGAAACCTGAAACCTGGAAGTCAAAGTACTACACCCTCTTCGATCTTTTAACCGTGCGCAGCCCTGTGAGGATGCAGGCTACTGAAGAAGAAGGGACTTAGGGGCTCAACTTCCCCGACCGAGGGAACCTAGTGAATGTTTCCACTGGTGTGTTATTTTTCTTTTTGCACCTCTTTGGCTCTTTAGGGCACCAATTTGTTGTTCTTTTTATACTTTTTTTTTAATTTTGAGCAATTGAGTTAGTGCTATAATTAGATTAGTTTGAGACTTTGAGTGACATTTGTAGCATACAAATTTGATGGGGTCTTTATGTAATGTATGTGCGTCATGGAATCTTTATGTGCCATCCAGTGGTCGTTGTTTCGTAGTTGTTTCATAGTAGGAAGGAAGTTTTATTATTCAATATATGTTTTTGTATTTATGTATATTGTCATCTTCAATAAAGTGTCAACTCAACTGTCAAGACAAAAAATAAAGGGAAAACACAATTACATGTTTGTACTTTGTATCAAGTTTGTTATGTGTCCAGTGTAGCTAAAGATAATGATTAACGGGTTGGTTTAGTCGTCAAGGAAATGTATTGCTTTGGTAAGTTTGAATCTTGGATTATTACTTAATTTTTCTATTAAACCTGGAATGTGAGGGTGCATCTGTTTAAGGCCAGTTCACTAAGTTGAAAACCTTAATACCATTTGTCCAGTCTCATAAAGCTCGTATTATTTACTGGTTTCAATGTTTGTTTGTATCATTGTTGTGTTAAATTTCTTCTGTCATGTGATTTTATTTCTAACTGTGGTTTGTTTTTGTTTTAGAAGACTAATATTTGACGAGAAAGTGAGAAATTGCATACTGAAGATTGAGGTCTTAAGATTCTTCTTGAGGCTGGAGTTCATTTTTTGGTAAGCTATGTTCCTTTATTTTGATTCTTTTTAGTTGTTACTTTTTTGAACCCGCTGGAGATGCTTTATCAGTTTATCAATATCTGATGCTTTGGATAATTTCAATTTGTTTTCCTACTTTGTTTAGCATTGCACTTTGACACACATAGTTTGGATCCATAGTTTCAGAGGTAGAGCGTAATTGGGACAGGGGGAGCCTAATAATTTAATTGTTTCTCATACTTATTTATTTTTCCTTAACTCAATTTACTTACAATTTAGTAGAAAATTTCTTTCTTTTCAATGAAAATAAAAAAACCCTGCTAGAGTGTAGTTTAGTTTTTTATTATTTCTTAATAAAACATGAGACTGAAAGAAAGAAATTTTCAATGACCCTTAACTTAATCATTTCTCGTACTTATTAAATTTGTGTATGATGAGTTACCTTTCAACTTTCAAAGTCATGTAGAGGTAGAGCGTAATTGGGACAGGGGGAGCCTAATAATTTAATTGTTTCTCATACTTATTTATTTTTCCTTAACTCAATTTACTTACAATTTAGTAGAAAATTTCTTTCTTTTCAATGAAAATAAAAAAACCCTGCTAAAGTGTAGTTTAGTTTTTTATTATTTCTTAATAAAACATGAGACTGAAAGAAAGAAATTTTCAATGACCCTTAACTTAATCATTTCTCGTACTTATTAAATTTGTGTATGATGAGTTACCTTTCAACTTTCAAAGTCATGTCTTTACTGTTGTTGTATTTGTTAAATTTTATAAGAAATTTATTGCCTTTAGTAATTTAACGTTACAATGTGTTTAATTGTTACCAAAGGTAATCAACATAATAAGTAATTTGGAAATGAGAATGCAACTATGCATAATAAGTAATTTCCAGCAGTAAAAAAAAAAGTAATTTCCAAAACCAAACTGTTATTTTATTATCTATATATATATCTTAAAATTTTAATATTTTTACTCTTATTTTGTCTCTCTTTTTCTTATTTTATGCACTCTTATTTTATTACTATGCACTCTTTTTTTATGAGAATGCACTTCAAATTATTATTTGATAAATAATTTTGCAGGTAGAAAAACTAGAAGTTTAATGTGCAGCACACTCCTTTTTATAATTTATATAATATCAAGTCTATTTAAATTTTTTGCAAAAGGCCCCAAATTCACTATAATACCATCTCACACACAGCTAACTGGCTGAAACGGTTGTTTTTTATTTCCTATCATATGCTTGTTGAGTTTGTATTCTTTTTATTTGAGTTGAATTAAAAAAACTGAAAATATTCTCATGCATTCCTTTACAGGTCAGATTTGAAACTTTTTGTTTTTTTGGATGTGCATCCAGTCACAATCAGCTGAAATTTTTTGGATGGAAATTCTAAACTATTTTGCAAGGTTTCTTCTTCAATGCCTATTCTGAATTTTTATGACATTTTCTCATATTTATTAAATTGGTTTCATGGTGATGTTGTGCACATTGCAGGTCCACTCAAATGTCAAATTGTTGTTGATTACACAATCTTACTTTCTGCATCTCAAAATTAAACTCTGAAATACTGTCAGTTTACCATTGTGAGTGTATTCCTTGTGTGACTTAAGAAAATGCAATCCACTTGTATAAATGTCTTCCAGATATATTAAATAATCACACTTTTATATTAAATGTCTTATTATTTAATTCTGCTGTGTTATTTTTCTGTTGTGACTAGATTGTGAATCTAATGCTTAGTTTTTATAAGAGCAATTGTTGTTTGGGGTTTGGGGTGAACATACTTGATCCATCATGTAATGTTTGCTTTCTTAGTAGCTAAATGGTAATCCATTTATAACACTTCTATTGTATATTTGATTACCTATTTTGAGTGTTTTCTCTCATGAATATCAACATTAACACTTGTATTAAATTTCAGCTATCAAGATGTGGAAAGTATGAGGTTGGGAATGGAACCTAAGCTTGCTGTTAAAGATGCAATAGCATGAATATTCATCAAGTAATTTTATTTTCACTTATGCTATTTTTTTAAGGAAAAAATTGTGATCAAGGTTGTTATATTTAGAATTTAGTCATGTTGACAGATTTAGTTCTCAAATTCTATTTATCTTAAAGTATTTAGAATGAAGTTATTTTTTTGATCCAGAATACTAATTCACTCCTTTGAATACTAATTTATTATACACTACCTGTCATATTGCTTATTGTTTGGATCCAGAATGAAGTTAATCAAGGAGAGTTTATTCAACATATAATTCATGTAGGCCTATGCATTTGTTATGTTTTGAAATCAATTTTGGTTAGATTTATATAAGTGTATCATTTGTATGGTGTGCTGATTTTTTGCTATTTCATCATTGGCATTTGGCAGGTCACAGGTGTGTGACAGTTATGAGTTTTGTAGCTAAGGTTGGAGTAATACAATGGCAATTGGTGATGTTGGGCTGTTATGATTTGAACACAACATATCTTAATTTTATGGTTGTGTAATTTTAATTGGATTATAAATTTGACTTGAATTAGACATACTGGATGGCTAGCTGGATGTTATTATGGAAGCCTTTGTAATTTCAAACTTATTGAATCTGAATGCTTTAAATTTGTAATTACTTATGGTGGATGGCTGGATGCCTTTTAAAGTTGCTATTTTGTTTTTTTTTCATTTTTTCATTGTGTTTTTTTTAAAGGAATTACAGTAATTAAATTTCCTTAACTTCATTTCTTTTTTGGGCTTAAAAATTAAATAGGCCCAAATTAGCCTGTTTTAAAATGGTTAAAAAAAGTGAAAAAAAAATTGGGTAAAAAAAGTCTCGCCTGCCTACACTTGCTCTTTCTCGAGACCTGTGCATCTGCCACTTGCTCTGCACTCGTGTTGTGCCTACTGTACTTGACATCTGTGATGCTAGTGTGATAGACAAGAATCGAGCATTGTACTTTACAATAATTTTAAAATAGTTAAATCACTACGCCATATGAATTTATAAGAATATGTACAACAAATAATATATATATATATATATATATATATATATATATATATAAGAGGGATCAAATTACATCGGTGTAACTTGAACAACTATTACACCATTCAATAACTTGATATAGAATGTGATTTTTATCGATCCAATCGTTGAATTATATCTATATATTACCAAGATTGTCTGTGCTAAATTTTGTCAAAATTGAACAACAATAAGAGGGTAATCAAAAGATTCATATTTTAGTATATTTTGAAAATTTTATATTACATCGATTTTAATCTATATGAATGAGGTAGCAAATAATTTTGGATTAATATGAAATTTTGTATACATGATCTATGTGAAAGGAACTTTCAATCCAATTGTGGGTTTTAAGAAAACATCATCCAATTGATAGTTATTAAATGGTGTAATAGTTGTTCAAGTTACACCGGTGTAATTTGATCCCTCCTCATATATATATATATATATATATATAAGGAAGGATCAAATTACATCAGTGTAACTCTAAAAGAGTTACACCATTTTAATAACTTGATATAGAATGAAATTTTTATGGATCCAACCGTTGAATTATATCTACATATTACCAAGATTGTTTGTGTCAAATTTTGTCAAAATTGAACAACAATAAGAAGGTAATCAAATGATCCATATTTTAGTATATTTTGAAAAGTTTATATTACGTCGATTTTAATCTATATGAATGAAGTAGCAAATAATTTTGGATTAATTTGAAATTTTGTATACATATCTATGTGAAAGGAACTTTCAATCCAACGGTGGATTTTAAGAAAACATCATCCAGTTGAAAGTTATTGAGTGGTGTAATAGTTGTTTAAGTTACACCGGTGTAATTTGATCCCTTATATATATATATATATATATATATATACACTTATATTCAATTATTTTTAAATTATATCAATCCATACAATTTAATTAGTGACTCACCGGTTCAACCAATGACCCACTGACCCAGTACCTCTACCGAGTCGAACACCAGTCCGAGTTTTAAAACATTGCATGTAAGTGTTCAATAGAATTAATACCAGTCCAAGAAAACAGAAAAATAGTCAAACAAACCATGCAAACTTGTAGATATATTGTAGATAGATTGTACACTACCATGAAATATTCATTTCTATCAAAACCATAAAAGCGAATGATCGTTGCTAAATTTAGGGGAAGAGGAAGAGAGAAGAGAGAAGAGAGAAGAGGGAGGGAGAACGAGAAAGGGTGGAATTACTTAAGTGATAATTGTTTGAGGACAGAGTCTATGGTACAAGAGGAATATAAGTCTTGCATCGTGTGTGAGGAATAAAGGTTGTCAGATCTTGTATGTGAATATCTGAAGGATGGGAATTTGATCTGTATAATGGTTCCATATGTGTCTAAACAAGGTTAAATTTAAAACAAAATAATATAGGTTGACATTAATTTAATCCACGTGGTGGCCCTTGTTCGGAAAACTGAGTGAAATTTTTTTGTCACATTATTTTATTTTAAAAAGAGTTTAATGGTAATACACTAAAAGTGTAAAATAGTTATACACTGTCATTCAATCACAAATCACGGTTGATATGACTTTTAAGATAATTTTGTAAAAGTCAACAAACTTACCATACATGATGATTTGTGATTTGATGATAGTGTAAAATTATTTTACATTGTTAGTGCATCATCATTTTTCTCTTTTAAAAAACCTTAACACCATGTGCCTTTGGTTTTAGTGTTCGCAAGTCGAGTTATGCCTTTACCCTTTCATAGCACCATTATCGAGCCTGGTATGTGTTAACCTAATCAATTAGGGTTCCTTATTGTCGGTCAGAAATCTGATTGTGTTCAATATCATGGCAGATTCATTGTGGTGGTTCAGTCGGTTGTCGCACCATTTTGATTACGTCAATTGAGGTTGCTCTGCATCATTGATGTTTTCCATATCTCCGACGTCGTGGTTGACAGTGGTGCTGAAGTCAGTATAACTTAGAATAGATCTTATTAGTGGTTTAATTTGTAATGATAGTTAAAATTGCACAATTTGATGAAATTCAATTTTCATATAGTATGAGTTTATGATGGAGTGTATGCTGAACCAAAATTGTGGGCTCATGGTAAACCGGAATTGATACTGTTCATTGGTGTATACAACTGATATTGTAACGTTCTGGTAATTTTAGTTGCAGTAATTATTACATTTGGTAAATTTGCTGAAACCCTAGTTGACATTATATGATCTCAAGGTTAGACAGAGGTCATGTTTGCGATGTTCATTGAGGTTCGAGTGATGGTGTTGTGTGAGCCAACCTGTATTATTTTGTTTTAAATTTAACCATGTTCTGATGACACATACTTAACTGTTATACTGATCAAATTCTCATCCATTAGATACTCACATACAAGATCTAAAGGTCTTTATTCCTCACGCACGGTGCAAGACCTATTTTCCTCTTGCGCCGTAGACTCCGTCCTGTTTGAGTATTCACTTCTTAGTTTGTGCACAACATCTATTTCCTAGGCAAAGAGTAAAAGGATGCTATTTCCTAAATACAGATCACTATGAAAACCAAATATATTGAACATGTGATGCATGAACTTATTTAATTAACATCTAATGCATGAAATTGTTTAACATGTGATACATGAACTGCATATTATTCTAATTTCTAACAATCACAAATTGGTCCAGGAACCTACGACACATCCAATTATATTAACTGAAAATGCCAAATAATGAGTTCCATGAATAAACAGCAGAAAACAATGTAAAAAAGAGGTGAGGAACAGAATCCAAGCAACCACCACATATTACACGTGTATCATAGAGGGACCTTTGAATTTCCACAAGCTTTTATTTAGAAGAAAATTATACCTACTCTTCCTAGTCTTGAACATTTGGAATCTAGCAAACACACGCTGAATAGTCAAGCTAAGCAGTTAGATAAATGATTGAATACATGTATCTTTTTGTGAATTAGCTTGTTAGAAAATTTGTTTATACTTTAAAAAAAAAAAATTTGTTTATAAATAGTAGTTGCAGCAAAAGGCTTGTAGTTGGAAAATGGCATTTCTTTTTGTCAAGGTCTCGGCTCAATGGTGAGTGAGATTATACATCCGCTCTCATAGCCATAGGATACATGGTAGTATGTAAATGGCAACATATATTCTTTTAGTTTATTTTTATTGTTTAATTGTCCCTTTTAACTTTGTGCGCCTATGGTTCTTTTTTCTATTCAAATGTTTTTATTGTGGTCACTACACAAAAAGATAAAATTAATTAATTTTTTTATACGTTAAAATTAACTTACGAGCTTCAACTTTTATAACTGTTTTCTCATCTAATTTCTCAAAACTTGTATGAAAAATTTTAGTGTATTTTACTTTCTTATTTTCTTCTCCTATAGGTATTATGAATAAGTTTTTTTTGGTACAGATTTATGGATAAGTTTTTCCAAAGAGAATCTTACTTTAAGCATACTTGAATATTGTAAACATGACAACTTGTCATTCTCCTTAAAAACTAGATTTGAATACTAGATTGCTCGTCTAATGTAAATCACTGTAGTATTAATAATTTAAATTTTATTAAATTAAAGTTATATCAACTAAAATGATTCCGATAAATATATTATCGTTTTTAGCATAGATTCATTAGCCAGTCGAATAAATTAAAGAACGATGTAGCATAAAAAATTAAAGAATGATGTTGCATTAATCGGAGGAACATTGACTGGACTGCGTAAATGGATTATACGTGGTCGAATTCAAGGTGGTGGAAAATATATGGAGTATAAATCAACTTAATTAATTACGCAGTGGTTACGCGTCGTTTTGAACACCTGACTTTATGGCACCGAGGAATAAGCAAAAACATAGTTTCTTCCTGTCAAATTATAAATTACAGTATTTAATTAAATTAAACTAACAAGGTTTGTGGTTGAATAATCTCGTTTCCAGACTGTAACTCCGGTGTGCAAACTTTTAAAATAAATAATTAAGAGGTTAACAGTGAACTCAGCATTAAGGTTAGTTTGGATAAATAAATTCATTGAATATTTATTTAATAAATTTTTATTATATGAAAAATTAAAATAAATTATTTTCATATATTTTTAAATAAAAAAATTATTTTAATAATTTTAATAAAAAAATTAAAATTAACTATAAAACCATAAATTATTTTCATAAACTCAAATTTTTTTGTTTTAGAAAGTTCATCAAATACCTTTCCAAATCACATTACGTTCCAACAAAATGAAATTCAAAATCTGGTCAATTCCTCCTAAGCTGTGGTTTCTTATATAATATCACGTACTCAAGTCCTAATTAAAAAAAATATATCTGATAGATTTTGCTTGCATATTTTTAATTATAAAAATACATGAATTGTATTTAATAAATTGGAATTTGTATAAAAAGTTCTTTTCAAATGTAAGTTATACGTCAAGTTTGATCCTTTCAACACATTCAAGTCAGATTCTTTGCAGAGATAATAAGTAAAAGAGTAAATTACACGGACACCCTCTGAGGTTTGCCTTTATTACATCCGGCACTCCTCCATTTTTGAACCCTACAGAAAATTTTCTAATTTTTGGACTTTCGTTACACAACCCCCCTTATAGGCATAAATCGTTACACTGACCCCCCCTCTCAGGTTTTAAAAATATTACACTTACCCCCCCCCCCCCCCCCCCTTAGGGGTGTTTAGAGTAATGTAAAAAAATAAAGGGGTGTTAGGTGTAATAAGAGCAAACCTCAGGATAGTCTGTGTAATTTACTCTAAGTAAAATGTAAAGGTTCTATTGTGGAACAAAAAACAGTTTCTATGAAGTTGTAATTTTATTTTCTATATGTATCATATTATTAGTATTTCAAAGGCTATATAAATTATTATATTTGCAACCCTATAACATTATTAATCTTTCCTTTATATTCATCTGAGAACTAAAAGTTACTACCTCCGTCCTTATTTATAAGACATTGTTGATCAATTTATGCTTATCTAATTATTAACATTAAATCCGTCTGTAATTGTAATGTTTTTTCAAATTTACCCTTAAATAATTAATGCATGGAGAGAGAATAATAGTAGTGGAGTTTTAATTTTTAAAACTAAACTCTTTAATTATTCAATCCTCGTAAGAGAGAGAAAGATATAATTTAAAGCATTTATTATTTATGGACTGAAATAATTAGGGGTATTTTAGCCAAAAAATAATAAATGTAATGAACAATTAGAATAGAGTCTTATAAAAAGGGACAAGAAACTTTCAAAATAATGTCTTATAAAAAGGGACAGAGGTAGTATTTATTAACTTTTGTCAGGACAAGTTTATGAACCAATAAGTAAGTGTGCTGAGTTTGTGTGTAGGGCCTAATGAGTCTATATCCATGATGGTTGGATATTAGGTTACCTGTTTATTTAAATAAGGATAGGATCCCCAGTTGACTTATTTCCTCTTTGACGGCCCATTGCTCCATCCAATAGTCAATTAAGAGAGGAGAGATCAAGAGGAAGTTCCTTCTCCTGACGTATATACACTTGTGTACACGCTTGCAAGATGAGTAATTGCTATCAAACGTATATACACTTGTGTACACGCTTGCAAGATGAGTAATTGCTATCAACGATGTCTTCAAGAGGTACACAATTTATAATTTAATTGATGATAATTTAGATGTTCTAAATCCTAGTATAGATTTATTAATTCCTACATATTAGTATATAAGAAATTGACAACTTGAATTTTGAGACACCGATAAATATTCTTTCTTTCTATCATTATTTTTCATATATATATTTTTGTTTTTTTCTTGCTTTCTATTTATTGTCATTGTTTGAAAGACTCAGCATGCTTTTAACTTTGAATGCATTAAAACATACTTTTAATTCAAACTTATATTTACAACCTTTCATCCAAACATGTACTTACAAGGTGCCATGTTTAAATCATACGTCATGCTCTACTATGTGTGTATATATATATATATATCAGATTGGTTTTATAAGATGTAATTGCGCTTTAGTTAGAGGCACAAGCTATATGGAACTCATGCTAGTGAAAATCGGTGTAGTAAACACTTTAAATGTGAAGAAACAGTGCAAATTCTTATCCTTAGTCCAAATCGATGTTGCAGTCTTTGCAGGTAAACACACTAACCATTGTTGCATAGTTTTCATTCCTCAACTTTAAATATGGCAACAAATTTATTTCTATATTACTCTGTACACTTTATTTTTCTATTTTAAATTATGTAATTTTGTTTCATGCGCTTATAAAAAATAAATAAATAAGCCCAAGTATTTATAAGATTAAATCAGTTATTAAAAAAGGATGCAATCATGGAAACTATAAAACATGTTGAGCATCTTAATTATAGTGTTAATTAGACGCTGATCCAATTTCTTTATTATTATTAAGCCAAGACTCGCTGTGAGTCTGGTAGAATTCTCCCTGAAAGAGACTCTTAATTATATATATTGTCTCTTATCAGAGTTCAAGAAATTAAGGTATAAAGGAGGAGAAATTAGGGTGGAAAATATTGACAATAATTAAGGTATAATATCACTAATTCAACTACTAATGAGGGAAGATGTTTGATTCAATTAATTTAATGTATTAATCCAACATAGCACTCTACTAGTGCATATGAAGTAATTATATAATCTTCACATGAATCATTTCTTTTTTCCTGTCAAAATCAAAATGTTAGGACACACTTGAATAATTAAAAAAAGATAACCCCCCTATAACGTGCAATTTAAGATTAGAAAAGGGATGAGCATACAAATCATGCAATCGATGTAGTTATCGCACATCATTCAATAAGAGAGTGCCTTATCAAAGCTTGAAGATGGACTACCATGTTAGAGGGTTGGCATGCAGCATGTGACCTAATGAAACTCACACAACGATTAAAATAAATAAATAAAACCCTCAATACACTTGCAAGCTTGAAGAAAGAGTCGTACGTAGATGCTTGAAGCAAATTCTGTGATTTATAGTTTGTAATTTCTACAGAAATTATTCAACTCGTCGCCTCATGAACGGACTCTATCAATTGATTTAATACGGTTAATTCTTCGTACTTAATAGCTTCCATTTTACGTGCATGTGAAGGATCAAATTTGGATAATGTAAAATAAAAGATATAAATATGTTACTATCTTTTCTTTTCTTTTTCTACACAGATGAATGGACATTGCAAAAGTCAAACACATGCATATATTTGCAGCAAAAAAAAAGAACCCCACACATGGAGGAATTTTTAAGTAAATTAAATATAGAGTTAATAAATACACATTATCAGTAATTAAAAATCAGTTTTGTGGTGTGACTAGAGTGCATATCTTTTTTTTTCTCATAATTCATAAATGTATGTTGAATATTTTCCATATAAAAAATGGTAAAATAACTATAACTGCAATTTCTGTCCAAAAAAAAAAACTATAACTGCAATTCAAAACCAATGAAAATCATTCAACGCCCCTGACATATATCGGATCGACCTAATGAAACTCCCCTCACATAACGATAATAATAAAAAATAAAAAATTAAAAAAAAATAAATAAATAAACCATCAAATACACTTGCAAGCTTGAAGAATGAATCGTAGATGCTTGAATCAAATTCTGTAATTTATAGTTTGTAATTGCAGCTTTAGGAATTATTGAACTCGTCACCACATGAACGAATTCTATCAATTGTTTTAATATGGTCAATTCTTTGGACTTAATAAACTCCATTTTACGTGCATGTGAAGGATCAAATTTGTACAATGTAAAATAAAAGAGGAAAATATGTTACTCTTTTTTATATTCAAAACAGATGAGTGAACATTGCAAAAGTCAAAACATGCATATATAAGGAGAATTAGATACTTTATTAATTTTCTTCAAAACAAATGGCTAGAGCTAGAGTGCAGCAACACGACAAAACAGCAATTACAGATGCAACATCAAGGATTTTACGATCCCGAAATGCATCACCACATTAATTATTGCTGCACGAATGACGTTTATCTACAATTTTACACAATATAAAAAGAGTAACGTGCATCCTAAATGAAATGGATTGAGACAGAAAGAAAAATAAAATGACTTTGTATAAAAAAATGACTTTGCATCACCACATTAATTATTGCTCCACGAATGACTTTGTATATCTAGGAAAGAAAAGAAAAATAAAGAGAGAAAATGATAAATGTAATATGTGATGTGATGAAAAAAATGAGAATTAATAAAAATAAAAAAAAAAGAGGTAAAAATAATATAAAAGAAAAAATAAAATAAAGTTTAATAGATATACATTTTCAGTATAAAAAAAATTATATTGTCAACCAATTAAAAATCAGTTTTAATTTGTATGACTTTTAAGATGATTATTATTAAAGTCAACAAACTTTTTATATGAAGTGATTTGTGATTGGATGATCATGTAAAAAAAAAATTACACTGTCAATGCATTTTTTTTTCTCATAAATGTATGTTGAATATTTTTCATATAAAAAATTGAATATTTTTCATATAAAAATGGCAAAATAACTATAACTGCAATTAAACGCCCCAATTGTTCATCTTCCAAAAAAGAAATTGGATAAATTGTTGACCTTGAAGTTTTTTTTTTGTTACCATGTTATTGGTATGGAGTATCTACCGGCTTTACTAATGACTAATCTCCGTCAGAAAACCTGACTGACCACCTTTAATGGGGGACCTTGCAGATTTAAGATTATATATGAAGTGAATTAAGACAGAATGAAAGACTGATAGGAAAAACAAAGAAAAAATAGAGAGAGAAAATGATAGATGTAATATGTGATTTGATGGAAAAAGAAGAAAATTGGAAAAAAAAATATAAAAGAGAAAATAAAATAGAATTTATCAAAGTCAACAAATTTATCATATATAATAATTTATTAGTTAACCGTCTAAAAGAATTTTATATTATCGGTGCATATTCTATTTTTTTCTCATAAATGTATGTTGAATATTTTCCATATAAAAATGGTAAAAATAACTATAACTGCAATTAAATGGCAGTCTAAGGCTGTGTTTGATTTGGTATTCAACCACGTTAAATGCCAAAGCTTCCTCTCACAAAATTCACGTTAAACATGCCTTGGAAAGCGAGATTAATTCATGTAAAATATACACACACTAAAAGTCTAAAACAAACACATAACAATTTAACACCTAGGTGTTCATGGATGATTTTCCAACAACAAAATATAAAAACACCTTTTATAATTTCATGAATATTATAGGTTATGTTTAAATTTCATGTATATCATTTTTAATAAATAGTAAATAGGAAGTACATTTTCTAATTTCATGAATGTGATAGGATATGTTTAAATTATGTTTTTAATTTTTTAATAGTTAAATATTAAATATGAAATACTTTTTTTAGTTTTCTGGATATGATAAGTTAAGTTTAAATTTTATGTTTCTCATTTTTTAATAAATATTATATATGGTACACATTTAATAATTTCATGAATATGATAATTAATTGTGTTTAAAATTTATGTTTATCATTAAAAAAATTATTAGACAAGTGAGATTTATTTTTAATGTTTATGAATATAAAATTTAAAATAATTTTATTATGTTAAAGTTTAATATAAGATATTTTCTCAGAGCATTGGGTTTGAGACAGACGAAAAGTACATGTGTGTTTTGGGCCTCCCTAGCTTTTATTGAGTTTTATTTTTCTTAATATGTATGATATTTTAAAATTAAGGTAATTTTATTTATTTGGGAGTTTGATTGTAGAAATTAAGTGATATTTAGGTATTTTTTTATAAAATAATCATTTTTTTTTTTAACAATTTTACAGTGAATTATAATAACATTATTTTTTTTATAAAATATTGTATTTCCTTTGTATAGTTTTTATTGTGGAGATATTATATTTTTTTCTCTTTTTAAAAATATTTGAACATCATTTACTTCCCTATTTTTATTTTTTTTCTTTTATAATCTATTATTAGTATTTTAAAAGCTATAAATGATTACATTTGCAATCCTATGACATTTTAGTCTTTCCATTAAATTGATTTGAGAACTAAAAGCTATTTATTAACCTTTGCAAGGGCAAGTTTATGAACATTATATAAGAAATTGACAACTTGAATTTTGAGACACCAATAAATATTCTTTCTTTCTATCATTATTTTTCATATATATTTTTTCTTTTCTTCTTTTCGTCTTTGTTTTTATTGTCATTGTTTGAAGGACTCCAGCATGCTTTTGACTTTGAATGCACCCAAACACACAATTGTATAAGTTTTGGAAAAACAAACTAAATACTAGAAAGTAAACACACTGGTATGTAAAATGATATTTGTAATATTGGGTTTTTTTTAAAAATAAGAGGTGTTTAATTTTTCTTCCGTATATTTTTCATTGGTATTAAAACTAGATTGGACCGACCAGTTCAATCGTGAACTGGTCTGTCATCTGGTCTAAAAGAATAATAAATCCGTTCTTTAGTTAAATTGGACTTGAAACTGGTTTGTCATTTGGTCTAAAAGAATAATAAATCTATTTTTTAGTTAAATTGGCGAAAAAAAAAGGGAGTTGCTATTTACACTCCCCTTCATTGCTAATACACTCTCATTTTCTATTCTTTTCCCCAAAATATCCTGTGTTTTAGAATTAGTGCATGTTTGGTTAAACGTTGGTGAGGCCAAAATTAAGTTTGCCAACAGATCATGACCCTTCCTTTTGCGTTCATTTTGCTTTGGTCCGTTGGATTTGCTTTGGAATTCGTACAACAGCAATTTAAACTGAAAACCAAACATGCACTTAATCTTCTAGCATTGTTGCACTCCCCCTCTTCAAGACTTCAACGCACTCCTCCCTCCTGCGAAATAGTGAACTGTTGACCACACTCCTCTGCCACCGCACCACCCTTGCGTTCCCTAGCCAGTGTCGACCACCACCTCCAAGTGTGACAATGGTTCTCCAAAGCGTACTTGTTAATTTGTATTTTGTTTCTAGGCATTTTGTGCGTTGAATTGAATCATGGGAATTGGAGCGTCTTGGTGTTAAATCATCAGAATTAGAATGGTCAATGTATAAGGTTGCTGAAAATGAATACTACAGATACAGTGGTTGTGCCTGATGGTTCAGTTTCAAATTCAATTTATCAATAACCCCAAAGAAGTTGAATACTAATCTTTCTTCAGTATTGCACTCCCCCTCTTCAACATTTTGTGGGACGAGCCTGATGAGGCTATTGAGTCATCAAATAATGTGCGTCTTTCTCTTTTGCATAACTAGTATGTTTATTGGGTGTTTGAGTACCTGGGTCTTATTGATGTTATTTAGGTGAGATTTTTGGAAACCTAGGATACTTTGGGGAGAAAAATAGGAAAGGGAAGTGTATGAGAAATTATGGGAAGTGGAATTAGCAACTGCCCGAAAAAAATCGGTTGAAAAGTGCTGTAATTTGTAAACCCAGTTTAACAAATAAAAAAAAAAACTTAGTTAGGCATTGATATAGCATTTTTAGGCATTCATTTGAGATTGATTTTGGACCTAATTGACATATTTTTGTGCTTAATTTTGACTTGATGGCTGACTTGTAGAAGAGTGGACCTAATTAGGCTTAAGTGTTAAGTTTTGTTAGTTTTGGGAATTTTTACCCACTATGACACTGCTGTCTTGCGTAGGGCATATCTTTTGCTACAGAACTTGGATTTGGATGATCCAGGACATGTTGGAAAGCTAAGACAGAGATCTTCAATTTTTCTCTCAAGAGCTCAGGCCAATTCTGACATTTTGGGGGTCAAAATTGCGTCTCAAGTTTCTGCCTCTGCACTTTATTTTTTTTGTTGGACAACATTTTGGATTTGGGTCTAGCTCTTTCATTAGGGGCCCAACTATAGCTTGCGGCAGCTTCTTAGAGAGGGCTATTACTTCCTGCACCCCCTTTTTGCTTCCTGCATCCCCTAAAAACCCCAAAGAGATCAATATACCATTTGCCTCTCCCAAGTCCATGCAACCTCCACCCAATACTATCGCCGATCCAAACACCACCACCGCAACTACCCAACACCACCGTACAACCATACAACACCACGGAAGCAACCGCAAAACATCGTGTAATCGAAGAAAATACCACCATTACGTAATTCCAGAAAGGCTTTTCTGGAATGAATTTTGTTTTCCAGAAAAGCCTTTCCAAAAAAAAATTCATTCCGGAATCCCCTTTCTGGAAAAAAAATCATTCTAGAACACCCTTTTCGAAAAAAAAAATTCATTCCGGAAAACAACATATAATTATTACTATGTCTTTTACTTCCTACACACCCTATCTGTTTTGCTTTCCGAACCCCTTTTTCTTTCTGAAAAGGGAGTTCCGGAATGGTTTTTTTTTTTTTCCAGAAAAGGAGTTCTGAAATGAATTTTTTTTTTCAGAAAGGGGGTTCCGGAATGAATTCTTTTTTCCAGAAAGTGGGTTCCGGTAGTATAAAAAAATTTACTTTCGGAAAAGCCTTTCCAGAATGATGTCACGTTTTACACCTCTCTTCGTCCTTGACTCCATTCGTGCCTTCTTCCTTGCGCCATAGTCGTCGACAGCGATGTTGGGTGGCAGTGCTTGTGTGTAGCGGTGGTGTTGGGTTGTTGGGCGGAGATGTGGCGCGGTGATGTTGGGTGGTTAGGTGGAGGAGTAGTTTTGTCTGTTTAGGGGTTTTTGGAGGTGCAGGAAGCAAAAATGGGACTGCAGAAAGCAATTCCCCTTAGAGAGCTAAATGCGTGGGCTTTAGTGTTGTTTAGGGTGGCCCACAAAATTAGGAGAGTGCTTTGTAATAAAACAGATTTGGGAGCTTGTAAATATACATTTTTACACGTTTTAACTTTCAGATTCATTTTCTCCTTCTTCCTTCTTCTCTTTTCTCCTTTGTTCTTGTTGTTCTTGCTTGAGTTCTTCAATGGAGATCTCCATGGAGGGCTAAACTCTTGATCAATTCAAGGATCCTACAACTTGTTATTAGAATTTGAGTTTCCTATTTTAATTGTAAATCCATGTTCCTCTTCTTCTTCTCTTTTCAGTTTCTGAAATTGAATTCATGATGATGATTAAGTTTTGGAAATTTAATTAGGATAGGATTGATTAATCAAATTGTGGGATTAGGTAATCGATTGATCACCAAAGTCAATGTGTAATTGTGCCTGACTTCACGTAAATTAGAAATTGCAACTGTAATTTCAATTTTCGTGAATGCATGTTACATGATGATCTAATGGAATTCTTGTTGGCATGTGTATTCATGGATTCGAAATCTTCTTGAAACTGTGATAATTCTACTGCAAGAATTGGATCCCTGGATTGTTGATTTTTTGTTTACTTCTGTTATTGTTAAATTCTGCAATTTAAAAAACAATCCCCTGTCACTATGAATAAGATTAGAAATAGTGGATTTGTGTCCTCAAGAAAAATTATCTAGGTTGGCTCTATACTGCAAAATTAAGAGGAATCTAGTGTTTTTTTGTAATAACTCGGCATTGCTATCAGGCATTCTTCTTTATTTACAAACTACAATGAAGTATTTAATTAATTATTACCATTCAAGTTTAATTATTTAGGTTTGCAATTTAACACAACATGCTCATGTACAAATTTGAAACACAAGTTCAAATAGTTATTACAACAATAGCTATGCATAACTTCTTTAGGAGATCTGCAACTGGTTTTGAATTCAAGCTTTATAAAGGTGAAAATAAAGTTGACGATGAGGATGATAATCATGCTAAGGAAGATCCACCCGTAAGTGCAACTGTGGTCTCTTTAAGATAAATAAATCTTGTTCAAGACTCAATCAAAAATCAAATTATCGAGCATATACACCCTGATTAGTCATATATTTAAATTTCAAAAATCATATTAGTTTACTTTATGTAATTTTCTTGTTATTGTGTATTTTAATTTAGTGCATATAAAGCTTAAATATTAATGATTTATCTTTGTATTTAACTATAACTTGATTTGGAACATATAAGGCTTAATTATTAATGCTTTTGGAGTCTTATTATTTATTAATAAAAATATTTCAATATTATTTTAAGATTTTTTTTTTCTGTTTTATTGATTATTTTTAACAATATATTGGTAGTTCATCTTAAAAGATATTGATTATAAACTTCATACTCTTTTCAATAATTTTACATGCAAAAGTACTTTTGATTAATATTATCCAAACAAATTTGATTTTATCAGACGTACTTTTAAGAAGAAGAAGAAAAATTGAGGGGGTCTAGCTCAGTTGGTTGAGCAGGGTGCGTGAGTTGTTATAACCCCCGATACCTGTCTTTGATTCCTACAAATAAAAAAAAAATAAAAAAAATATCCAAACATAAATCAGTTTATAATAAGGAGTAAGTTATATTTAATTATTAGATTTACATAAAATAAGAGATGGAATATATGTGTGTGTGTGTGTGCAGTAAAATTTTAAATGTGAAGCAACGGTGCAAATCGTTAGTGCCTACCAATGTGGGACTTATCCTCTATTTGCTCAATCGAAGCTGAAACATACATACACAACTTGAGAGAATGCCACCCAATGTGGGACTGTGTTATTGTAACAACCCATCTTCGTTACAGATTTGTTATACTAAAACATTTTGTTAAATATTATCATATGAAACTACATAGAAATTTTTCGCATTTAACACATATATATGTACCTACTTTCCTACATATAATGTACATCATCACATCATAAAAGTATTAGGTATGGCTTTACAACACTTAAATATATATATATATATATATATATATATATATATATATATATATATATATATATATATATATATATATATATATATGTACATACAATACCAAAATAGTCTTCTTTTAGAGGACATTCACTACGACCTAAGTATTTATACATATGTCCTAAGCTGGTCCCCATACTATGTACATATATACAAGAACCTATCCAAAAAGAGGAATCTCATCCCATCTTCAAGATCTACATCCGCTTCAGTCATGAGCGGCCTGAGAACCTGCAACATCACCACTATCTGCTCCCATGCCAACCACACGATCATTGCAGTAATACAACACAAACACAAAATGCAAGGGTAAGCTTATTTATAAAAAGAAGGATAGGATTTAATCAAAGGAAAATTAGAATCAATCAACAATAATAATTCAGCTAATATCATACAACAATACATACATCAATCTTATATACAGTTTCATTCTGTAATTTCGTGCTGACTCGACTCCATGGAGATTTCTACAACTTTTGGGCGGTCCCCATAGGCCTCATCCCCTACCATGGTCCTACTCTCTGACCATTCAGGGAGTCCCTTGAGCTAACCTTGTGGAGGAAATGTGGTTTTATCGAATATAGACAAGTGTGGGTATTGACTTACCTCTGTAAGGTTTGCAAAACCTTCCATATATAGGAATTTGCCCACTTGTCTATTCTATAGGCCCACTGTTAGCCACCACGAAAACCTCCGGCACTAGGTTGAGAGCCTACCTAGCACCCTCAACTTACGTGCCTACCCATATGCAATGTCATGTAACAAGTCAAACAATTTTTATTGCCACAAGTTCCCTCTATGTAATAAATTCACCATTTTTCTCAAATTATGCTTATGAACCCATCCAGCAGTTCAATAAGCTCAAGCAAGATATTCTCACACTCTGAATCCTTACTTACAACACAATACTAACTTTAACAAAAGGTGAATTTCTTAACATAGTTCTAGAACCAAAGTTATGACCTACCTAACATCCTCATTCAAAACATGATTACAAGATCCATCCTATAGTCAAAAGACTGTATCACATAAAACATATTTCAAATATTAAATAATCAAGATTCACATCTCAATAAACAAGCATCACCATTCCAATAATTCTATCATATTAACCAAATTGACCAAATAAGGTCGATTTCTCTTTGGCAGTACTGAATGTGAGCTTTCACTAATTGTAGCAAATGACCTCGGAATTAATTTTTTTTATATAGAATTAAAGCTCTTGAATCCTATTTTTCAAAATGGTATCCCAATTGTAAAATAAACATCTAGAGAATTTTCTAAAATTCCTACAAGTTTACAGTACCGAATTTGACTTTACAGTGAACATGGTTCAAAGAAATTAAGTTTTCTAACACTTCCCAAACTTTTTTTGAGCTGGAATTTTTACAAGATAAAGGTAACACATTGGTATTTCAAAAATGGTATCCGATGTCTTCAAATTCATTCCCAATTGTTCCCAGTAAAATTTTCTCTAACAGCCTAAATTTCGGACTCCAAACAGAGCTCCAAACCCTTGCCCTGTTCCTTTTTAAAAAGTTAATTTAGAAGTTGTGCATGATAATTTTCGTAATTTATATGGTTAAAAATCTTGTTTTGTCTAGTTTTTAATAGTACAAACTCGAAAAAGAAAAGATAAGTACACAAGTGTAAAATTGGGAAAAACTGAGACATGTTCCAACAGAACACCAAAAACAGAACAGCCACATTGTGGGTCGCGGATGAGCCTCAAAAAGAAGTTATATTGACACAGTGTCAAAATAAAAGTTGCTTCATTTTGTGTCTATTTTCATTAAAAATAAATTTCATGAAAAACCAACAGTTAGATCTTCGAAAAATCACAAACCCGTGGGGACTGTACAGAGCTGGATGAACCAAACAGTCACTGCCACTTTATTTTGTGGTTTGATTTTCACATGCAAAGCTTACCAAATAATTTCAAGAAAATTTGGGCATGGTCTCCTTTGTTTTAGGAGCCTTCCCAATCAATTTGAAAGATTAAAACAATCCAAAGATAGTACATGCACCCACACAGCCACTGCCAAAGGGTTCTCAACCCATTCCATCAATATCTCAGGTTCAAACACCAAGCAACACAACATAAACAACAAGAGGGGCATGCATGTTGTATGTGGTTGAGCCCCCTAACTCTCAACCACACTTAAACTGAAAATAGAATTCACAAGGAAACTTTCCTTACCCTATACTCTTGAAATTTCTTAAAAGAGAAACTAGGAGGAGAAATTTGAGGTTCTTGAGTGATCATTTTCCAATTTGTGCTATAGAATCTACTAGGAGGAACCTAAACCAACATCAAAACAAGCTTCAATCAAATTTTAACCCACCAACCAATATTCTACATGAGACCCATTTCATGTCTACTTGGTGGAAGAAGGAAAAAGAACTTAAGAAACCAAAGGAGAAGAAGAGTGGTACTTACCAACTAGAAATCAATCAAAGAAACTCTTGAGATTAAGGAAACAAAGTCCTCTTTGAGTAAATTTCAAAACTCAATCTCTTGAGAGGAAAAGAGAAGCTTAGAGAGGGAGAAGAAAATGGAAGAAATGAGAGAACTTGAAGCTTTACAGTTCAACTGGGATTTTATTTAAAAAATTTACTTTTCGCACCTATACTTCCTCTAAGAACACCCCCTTCTTTTATATTTTTTTTTCTACAACTCAAGGAATTTACGTAAAAGTCCCAAAAATCTCACAATAACACTATGGCACATAACAAAACATAGAACTTAAGTTAATTATTATATCAATCAACATAATTTAAATTTAATTTGTTCTTGCATTATTAATCAAACATCTAATCATACAATTAGGAAAACCACAACGTTACGGTTATTTGCTCAGCCCAAGCTGAATTACATGCAGTGTTTGCACATCAACACACTAAGGTCTAAAGCATAGAAAACCACCATGGAACCACCCCATCACAACCACAGAAACTCAACTGAACCTCACCAGAGACCACACAACTGTCATTATCTAAACTGAACCTTTCCCGCATCATCCATGAGCTAGGAAGCACGGACACGGCAAAGGAAGGCCTTGTCGAGGTGTCCGACATGCTTCCGACACCAACACACCGTGGACACGTGATGGACACAGTGTCGGACACTTTTTTGTTGTGTCTAGTTTTTTTGTTTTTTTTTTCAAGCTTGGACACGGTCCGGATACGGCACAAACATACCGACACACATCGGACACTCCTCTGATTTTTTTTTATCAAAACTTTTAAAATTGAACCTAAAAGATTAGATAATAAAATTTTCTTTTTAAAATTAACCTATTTTGGTGACCTCTCTCACTTACCTTTTGCCTTCTCCACCGTCCGTTCACGTTCTCAAGTACGCCAACGTCATTGGTTCTCACGCCGGCGTAACTGGTACACCCTCTGTTCGTCTTGCTTTTCAGTTTTCTTAACTTGTTTTAAGATGAATATATAAATCTTAATTATCAATTTAAATTTTTGTCAAGTTGATCATATATATATATGTCGTGTCCCCATGTCTTATGTTTTAAACTTTAACTGTGTCCCGATGTCTGTATCGTGTTCGGTGTCCTTGTCCGAGTCGGTGCTTCATAGTCCATGAGTGCACCTGCCATGCACGAAACCAACCATGATGACGCACCAACTAATGCACATAAACATTCTACCATTTTCCTTATCCCCGAGCTGGTTTCATCAGCCAAAAAAACAGATTCACATGCTCATAGGGACACACACTAACACACTCATCCTTTCTCCCATGCATACACTCTTACTCACCTAACAAAACATTAGGCTACAAGCAAAGCCAATCAAGATAACAAAAGCTAGAAAAGACCATTTGCACATAATCCTATCCTTTTCCAATTCTAAAGTTCCCAACGTTTCCAACGTTACAACATAACGTTTCCAATTCGTAAGTTAATGCAAGAACAAAAATAACAAATTATATAAACCTTTTTATCTTAAATAAATAAGTTGTACTAAAATCAAATTTATATATTAAAACTTTACATACTATGTGACCACAAAGATTTTTAATATATAAATTTGAATCCTGATATGTATAATTTTTTAGATAAAAAAATCTGTGGCTCAACACATACTTTATTTTTTAAATGTTATGAAAGGAATATAATATTGTGTTATATTTTTAATATTACTTAATATATTATATTTAATCTTAAGAAAAATTATTTAATTATTACGGATTTAACCATGGTTGGATTGTGGTTGAACAATTGAACTTTGAACTAATGTTATCACCGGTTCAATGACTGATCCAATTTTCATCTTAACATGGTTGGCCTAATTTTTATGGAAAAAAGTGTATATTTAAGTCATTTTCATTTGTAATTAAGAACAATATAATACATAGAGCAATTTTTTTTAAACAATTAGACGTCTTATCAGCCTAAAGACATCATATCAACTAGAATTGTATGTAGAGAGAAATAAAAAGGGGTATAATTATACAAACAAAGATCCAATAATAACTATGTTTTTATTTACACACACACACACACACACACACACACATATATATATATCTTACACGATACATATTGCTATATATAAAATAAACCACTAACTTTTATTTCCTTAGCACGTAAAATATGATGCTTGAAAGTGAGTTTGATAAACATGGACAAGTCAATCATACACTCAATGATCATAAACAAAGGGAATCAAATACAATTCATTTTTCCTCCCAATAACCACTCCAAATTTTTCTGTCATATCTATATCCTCAGGTTTCATCTTATTTGGGAGTTCCCAATTAAAGTGATAGAGTAATAGAGCTAGTGGAAGCATAATGGTGGCTAAACCAAATGTTATGCCTGGACATATTCTCCTTCCTCCCCCAAAAGGGAGATAGTCAAAGTTATTCCCTTTGAAATCGATAGAACTATCCTCGAACCTTTCAGGGACAAACCTTTCAGCATCAGTCCAATATTGGGGATCTTTACAAATTGCATATACATTTACCATGACTTTAGTTTTGGCAGGTATTTCATAGCCATCAATGATGGTTAGATTAGAGCATTCTCTAGGGAGCAATAAAGGAGTAGGTGGGTGTACCCTAAATGTCTCTTTGATCACCAACTTCAAGTAAGTAAGTTGCTCTAGATCACTTTCATGAATTGTTTCCTTTCCTTTAAATGCTTGTCTCAACTCAGCTTGTGCTTTCTCCATCACTCTTGGATTTCTCATCATTTCTGTCATAGCCCACTCTAGTGTTGATGCTGAAGTATCAATTCCACCAGCAAATATGTCCTAGTCAAACAAATAGTTAATGGTTATATATTTTCCATGTAAAACTATTTATACTTTCAATCAATCAGAAATCATTATTGGTACTCCCTTCGAACTGAAATATAAGCAAAAAAATTGCATGTGTGATAAACTAAAATATAAATAAATTTTAACTAACTCTTCCTATTTAATGATACTATCTCTAAAGTACCCTTCATTTTATTTTCAACAACCTTATCTTTTTTTGTCCTATGCAATTAAATGTAAGCGTACACTTTAGGAAATGGGTTAATTTTTTTTAATTTATTGAGACTATCAAAATTAAATGATACTAACTAATTTTCTTAATGGACGTGAATCAATTTTTCTTTAACTTGTATTTCAGTCAGGGAGGAATATAACTTTTAAAACAGAAGTTTGGTGGCATTTACCGACCAATATCAAAGCTTTGATGTTGTTAATAGTCATTTTGATGTCGAGAGTGTCACTTTGTTGGACGCTGAGAAGAACATCAATAAAATCTTGGTCCTCTACTTCAGCTCCATCTTGTTTTGCACTTTCGTGCTTTTCTTGATGCTCTTTGACGATGTTTTCCAAGACCTTGTCAACCTCCTTGTGCAACTTCTTCACTTTGGCCATCTTCCCAGTTATGAAATATAAAAATTTCATGGAAGGAAAAAATTCAGCAAGGTCGAATCCGCCCCCAATTTCTACGACTTTATGAATCAAAGACACAATAAACTCATCTTGCTCCTTGTATTTGCCACCAAATGCTACCCTGGAAATAGAAGCACACACCATTGAGAAGATTCTACTAGTGAGATTGATTGGCGAACCAGCCGCTTCTCGAATCGAGTCGATAAATTTTGCTGCCTCGTCTTCTCTAATGGAAGCAAAAGACTGAACTCTTTTCGCGCTCAGAAGCTCGGTCACGCATATTTTCCTCATTTGTCTCCATTGATCACTATATGGAGCAAAAACAATGCCCAATAACCCATAGGACATGATTTCAGCAGCAACAAGATGGGGTCTCTGCAGAAAATTGACATCATGTGTTTTCACTATTTCCTTGGCCATCTCTGGGGAGGATGCAACCACTGCTGAAATTTCACCAAGTTGGAGGTGCATGAGGGGTCCATGTTTTTGGGCAAGTTTTTTGAGAGCATGGTGTGGAAGTGAACCTGCTTCTGCTAGTTGGTGCAGGTTCCCTATGATGGGTAGTTTCTTTGGTCCTGGGGGAAGGTTGTGAGAGGCATTAGGTTTTAGCCTGTAATATTTTGCAAGCCAATGCAAAAGCAAGAACAAGGAGAAGGCAATAGCCAAGGTTTGAGCTTCCATGGCTTTACAGTTTTATAGAGTTAGCCCTCAAGTGTGTTTTTATTGTTTGCCTATAGGGCTGGTTCCTATTTATTGAATCTTGAATCTGCAAATTATCCATTTGTTTTTGGAAGCTGTATTGTTAGGGGCGTTGAATGACTTTTTTTAATTAGTTGATAGCTGTTGAATGAATTAGATATTGCTTTTTCTTTTTTTTATCCATAAGAATTAAATACAGTTATCGAAAGATTTACAATAATTCACACATTTATTCAACCGAACTAGATCTTCTTGATTTTAGATTGTCGTTTAATTGCAATTGTTATTTTACCATTTTTTTATATGGAAAAGATTCAATGGTAAAGTTTATTTAGACGGTCATCTAATCACAAATCATTATATATAAAAAGTTTGTTGACTTTGATAATAAATGACCCTAACAATCATACAAAAACTTATTTTTAATTGGTTTACAATATAAAATCTTTTATACTTATAATGTACTCCCTTCATTTCTAAACTTTTTATGCGTTAGCTTCTTATTTTTGTTCCTAAACTCTTAATGTTTTACACATTTCAAGGCTCATTAATTATTTTCTTCCACATATACCCCTAATTTAATATGATCTAGATTTTCACAACTTCTTCCATTGTAGATATTAAATGAGAGTATTTTAAACTAAATGTATTGTTTGAGTAATATTAAATGTTTCTTAAACTGTGTGTATGAACCTTAAACATCAAGAGTGGTGTAAGGCCCCATTGCGTTACATGAGGGGGAACGATCTATTTAGCAGGAGAACCCGTGTTCGATTCCCTCCGTGTGCAAAATTTCTTTGGGCTAGCAGTAGCCACGCACCACAAGCAGGACTAGTCTCTAACCAAGTGGGTTAGGGGATACCCGTGATCTCTGACATAGGACAAAAAAAAATCAAGACTTTAGGAATGGAGGGAGTATATTTGTTAAACACTTTTTTTTTTCTCTTTTATATTATTTTTATCTCATTATTTTTTCTAATTTTCTTCTTTTTCTATCATATCACATATTACATTTATCACTTACTCTCTTTATTTTTTTCCTATTTGTCTTCTTTTGGTCTCAATTCACTTCATTTTGAATCTTCAATCTGCAAGGTCAACAACTTATCCATTTACAGTATTTTGGAAGATGTGGAGCGTTAAAGATTTAGATTGCGGTCTAATTGCAATTATAGTTATTTTACCGTTTTTTATTTGGAAAATATTCAACATACATTTATGAGAGAAAAAATAATTTATCTATATGTCGTAAGTCGGAATAACATTGGACTTGAATTCCTTAAGTAAGGTCTCAAGTTTAGATTTTTGTGGATAAAAAAAACTTTGTTGAAAGAAGAGACTCTACTAAAGGTGACTAACTAGGTTTTCCAACGGAAATTAATCATTAACAAAATTGATAAATACTTTACACCAATGTCATGATTACTCAAAAACAATGAGAAAAAAGTTATAAGCATTAACAATGTAAAATTCTTTTACACAATTATCTAATCACAAATCGCCATATATAAAGTTTGTTAACTTTGATAATAATTATCCTAAAAATCATAAAAAAAAAAAACTTATTTTTAATTGCTTGACAATATAAATTTTTTTACAATAAGAATGTTTCTATTTTTTTTTGACAAAATAAGAATGTATCTATGAAACATTATTTTATTTTCTCTTTTATATCATTTTTACCTCATTTTAATTCTAGTTTTCTTTTTTTTCTTCGTCACATCACATGATATTTTATCATTTTGTCTCCGAAATTTTTCTTTCTTTTTCCTATCTGTCTTGTTTCTGTCTCAATTCACTTCATTTAGGATGTAGTTTTATCGTTACTCTTTTTATATTGTGTAAAATTTTAGATAAATGCCATTCGTGCAGCAATAATTAATGTGGTGATGCATTTCGGGATCGTAAAATCCTTGATGTTGCAGCTTTAATTGCGGTTGCACACTACGTCAAAATAGAAAATGTCGTTGCACTCTAGCTATTTGTTTTGAAGAAAATAAAGTATTTCTTCTCATATATGCAGGAGTTTGATTATTGCAATGTTCACTCATCTGTTTTGAAAAAAAAAAAAAAAAAAGTAACATATATATCTCTATTATTTTACATTATTCAAATTTGATCCTTCACAAGCAAGTTGAAAGAGTTAACCATATTAAAACAATTGATAGAATTCGTTCATGAGGTGACGAGTTGATTTTTTTTTTATTGACAAATATTAATTTGTTAGTTTTTGTTAGAAACGTTATTGTGAGGGATTCGAATCCACGACTTTTCTGATGAGTTAAATAATTTCTAGCTACAGCAATTACAAACTATAAATTATAGAATTTCATGCAAGCATCTACGACTCTTTCTTCAAGCTTGCAAGTGTATTGAGGGTTATTTTTTTCTAGTTTTTTTTATCGTATGTCAAGGGAGTTTCATTGGGTCCCATGCCAACCCTCTAACGTGAAGTTCATCTTCAAGCTTTCATTAGGCACTCTCTTATTGAATGTTGTGCGATAACAACATCGATTGCATGAGTCATGATTGCATGCTCCCTTTTCTAATCTTATAGGCACGTTATAGGGAGGATATCATTATTTAATTATTCAAGTGCCCTAAGATTTTGATTTTTAGAGAAAAATAAAGAATGATTGAGCCATGTGTGAAGCTTATATAACATCATATGCCCTAGTACAAGTAGAGTGCCATGTTAAATTAATACATTAAATTAATTGAATCAAACATCTTCCCTCATTAGTAGTTGAATTAGTAAGAGCTAGAAACATCTAATGAGTTAGCGTGATTTAATTAATTATTGTCAATCCATCCTAATGTGACTATAAATGTTTGACCATTCAAGTCTTTTCACTTCTGGAATCAAATATCACTTTCTTACAATATCCTCCTTTTTACGGTAATACCAAGTCATGAATAAAGAAGGGTAGGATTGTACTTGTCAATTTCAAAGCATACTAAATATTTAACAATATAAACTAAAATATCTTTAAAATTATAAAACAAGTGTTAAAACTCTTAATTTTAAATTTTTTAAAAGATTAATCTAATTAATAGGATTATTTAATAGTATTTTATAATTAACGCTAAATGAAAAAAAAAAAGAATATTAATTTCAAAAATTAAGAAAAGTAAATAGTAACTAATTAAAACATATTAATTTAATTTATTATAAGCCTCATACAATATTAACTAAAATTAAAAAGTGTGAGCATACATGAGAAAAAAAAAGGGTAAATGACCATTTTGGTCCTCAAAAGTGTCAAACGCTGACAATTTGCTCCCTTAAAGATGAAAAATTCGAATTTAGTCTCCAAAAGTGAAAAAAGTGCGATAAATTCGTCCTCCTGTTAACTCTTCTCCAGTTAAAGTTAACGGATGTGCCTACGTGACACTTATGGTGATGACATGGCAACTGACGGTTGCCACGTGGCTGTCACGTGTATAAAAGTTGATTTTTCACTTTAGGCTCTGAACTTAACAACTTATTATCATTTTAGTCCCTGACCTTAATCACTTATTGACATTTTGGTCCATAAACTTAATCACTTATTGACATTTTGATCTCTGAATTTAATCACGCACTATCATTTTGGCCCTTGAACGTACTTTTGAATATTTAATTAAGTCTCACGCTACATGTAAATTATTAGTATAGTCATCATCATATTCCATCACTTCCATTTTTTATCTCTCATATTTTTCACCTTCCTCTTACCAATTTGCCATTTAAATTATACTATAAATATGAAACTAATTTATGAGTGATCACATAGTAGTAGTTAGCGGCTAAATCCAAGACATTGGTAACAAGATTCTATAAGGTTCCAATTTATGAGTGATCACATAGTAATAGTTAGTGGTTATATCATGGATATTAAAGGACTTGAGTGGACATGATCTTCTTGTGGGACACGAAGCACATGTCATTTTTCATTCTTTTAACATTTGGAGTGTAGAAAGTGAAAAAATTTGAGGATGAAGGAGGTGTAAGTGGGAGGGGTGGCATAGGATCCATGTGATTGTTTGGCACATGATCGATTATCAAAATAAAAGGATCAAACAAATCAGAAAATATAAACAGCGAAATAAGTTGTGATTTTCATGAACTACTACCGCAAGGTATATATAGACATCAAAGAATTTTAAATGTAGTGGTTACTTGAGGAAGGTGAAAAATATGAGATATAGAATGGAAGTAAGGAGATATGGTGATGACTATGCTAATAGTTTACATGTAGTGTAAGACTTAACTAAAAATTCAAAAGTACTTTCAAGGACCAAAATGATAGTACGTGGTTAAGTTCAGGGGCCAAAATGTTAGTAAGTGGTTAAATTCGGGGACTAAAATGACAACAAATTGTTAAGTTCGAAGACTAAAATAAAAAGTCAACTTTTATACACATGGTAGCCACGTGGCAACCATCAGCTGCCACGTCATCATCATAAGTACCACGTAGGCACATCCGTTAACTTTAACGGAGAAGAGTTAACGGAATGACGAATTTGTAGCACTTTTTTCACTTGACTAAATTCGAATTTTTAATCTTTCAGGGATCAAATTGTCAGCGTTTGACACTTTCGAGAATCAAAATGGTCATTTACCCAAAAAATAATGCATACATAAGTTATATAATATAACATTTTTATAACAGTAATTTTCTCTATTTCTCTTCATTTGTTTATCATATATCATCTTACCACATACTTCTCTTCTCTCTTTTTATCGTAATAAACAAAATTATACAAATAATAAAACACTTTTTATGTAAAAGAAAATTAATGTCTGCAAATAGTATAAACTACACATCTATATTAAAAGACTGTGCAAAAATTCTTAACCAAACATTTAATTATTCATTTTGTTATAAAATAAATATGGGGGAATGCTAACATAGATCCACTCAAAAATTAGAAGGTATATGTTAGCATTCAACATCTTTTTTGTTGGACAGAAAAATCACTTTACTTAATGTAAACTCCCTGTAAAGTGAAGGACAACCATATAATTTTACTTTATTTATTTTTAAAAAAATGTAAATAATCAAAATTTCCCTCTTCTCTCCTCCACGATCACATCTCTTTCTTCCTTCATGTGCTGTGCAGATTTCCAAATTCTACTGCAATCTTTTTCTCCATCACTGAAATATTGAAATTGAAACCCTCATCATCCTTTATCCTCTTTCCAAAACTCCCGAATTTACTATTATCCGCTAAACACACTCCTTGCCGTTGTGCTCTATCATTTCCAATCCAAACCACGTCTCACGATTCCATTATGTCAACCACGGTCCGATCCAATTCCATCCCACAGGTTTTCTTCTTACAACATTCAATAATATCATTATCCTAATCAACAATTAATATTCAATTTGTGTGCAGTGGACACTAAATGACAATTAATTAATACGATGGAGGTTGTTTCAATTGGGTTTGCAGTGAAGAGAAAGATAAGGGGTCACATTCGTTGATGATGTCATGGTAATGGAGTAGACGACGTGGAGAGAGAAAAGGGATTAATAAAATAAAATTAATTTACATAATTAAAATAAAATGAATTTACATGAGTATTCTTTAATTTTTACCGGTCTAAATATAAGAAGAATGATTATTTTATCCAAATGAAAAGATACAGGATGTTAACTTACACCTTCTATTTTTTAAGTGAGTGTATATTAGTAGCCCCATATATATATATATATATATATATATATATATATATATATATGGGACGTATCATATGAAAATGATCATTTTATGTGAGAATAAGAATGGTCCATATCTCAACTGTTAGATTAAAATGGAAGACATAGATTAAAAGTATTTTAAATTCAAATTAAAACCTCATATAACTATAAAATCTCTAAAAGATTCACCAAATAGAAAATCAAATCTCTAAAAGATTCAACAAATAGAAAATCAAATCTCTAAAAGATTTTAATTATCATATTTTAAAATATTTCAAACCCATCATCACCATCATCATCATCATCACCACTACTGTCATGACCGTCACTGCTACCACCGTCATGACCGCCACTGCCATCGTTACCACAATGACTGTCTGCCACCGCCGCCACCACCATGACCACCACAGCCGCCACCAACATGACCGTCGTCGTCGTTGCTACCGACACCACCACCACCATCATGTCGGCGATGGTGGTGCCGGCAGCAATGACGACGATGGTCATGTTTGTGGCGACAGCGGTGGTCATGGTGGTGGTCACGATGTCGGCCATGATGATGGTGATAGTGATGATAGGTTTGAGATATTTTAAAACATGATAAATTAGATCTTTTAGATATTTGATTTTTTGTTTGATGAATCTTTTAGAGATTTTATAGTTATATGATGTTTTAATTTGAATTTAAAATTTTAATCTAGGCCTTCCATTGTAATCTAACGGTTGAGATTGACCATTCTCATTCTCACATAAGATGGTCATTCTCATATGATACGTCCCCTATATATATATATATATATATATATAGGAGAGATTCACTTACTCCAAAAGTAAGTCTTTATCTTCACCATTTATTTTCTTAAAATCTAATGGTTAAGATTAGTTACTCATTACAACCATTAGATTTCAATCTTAACCATTAGATTGTAAGAAAATAAATAGTGAGGATGAAAAGTAAGTCTCTTAGACTTACTCTTTGAGTAAATGAATCCCTCTTCATATATATATATATATATATATATATATAGCATTATTACTATTTTCCTATTACAATCTCTCTTTCTCAACTTTGTCACCAATTCACAATGATTTTGAGTATCTATTTACATAAAAGAAAATAAAATCCCTCACTTGACACATGTCACTCTCTCATAAAAAATTATCCCTTCAAAACTTCTCTGTCTTTCCAACTTTTCTCTCTTTCTTACTTTTTTGTTTTACTTTTTTGTGATTTTTTCTTCTTTTTTTTTCTTTTTTTCTTTTCTATTATTTATATAAGTAAATTTGATCATTTCTATTGTCATTATTTTTTAACATGTACTGTTTTATACTTTTTATATATTTATTTATACTATTATATTAGTTATATTTTTATTACATTACTATTTTATATCTTTTATTTATGAAATTGTATATTCTTGAAATCTTTAATAAAATAATATGCTCAATATTACATAAAAGTATGTTATTATTTATATTAAATGTATGATAAATTTATATAATTACTTATTTAAATTAATTATAATTTATTAAATAAAATTTATATTAATTAGTTAAAATATTTACTACAAAATAACATTTGGATTCTATGTTTAATAACTTTATATGTAATGATTATATGTTTTATACTTTTTATATATTTATATTATTATATCATTTATTTTGAAAATTTTATATTCTTGAAATATTTAATATAATAATATTCTCAATATCACAACAAAATATGTTATTATTTATATTTAATGATAATTTCTTTAAATTAATTTTACAATATTTACCTGAGACTAAAAGTGAGGCCAGTATAAAATATAAAAATATTAATTATGATATTCCTTCCATCCTAAATTGATTGATGTTTTAACATTGAAAAAAAAATCCATATTAAAACATTCATTTCAATTTTTTCGTCTAATAAACACTACTATTATAAAAGACTTAATAATACATTTATTGAAATTAAGAATGGGAATAAAGATATTTTAGTAAAATTGTTCCTTAATAAATACTATTATCTTGGAATACTTACTTTTTCGTAATCTGTATAAAAAAAATCTTAAATACCATTCAATTTGGGACGAAAGGGGTATATATATAATATATGATTTTAGTATTTATATAATATGAAAATGTCAAAGTGATTTAAATTTGTGTAAATATTGTATCATACATACACAATGAATATAAAACTCAAGTGTGCAATATTGGAACATAAAATGTAAATTTAAGACCTCCCATTTTGATTAAATTGTCTAGTATTTTTAGTTGAATTAATTGAAACAACATGTTGCCAAAGTAACCTCTGTTGTGTAGATTAGTTTGATTGAATTTACATAGATGTTGTGTGGAATTATTCATGCGAATTGTGCTCGACCCAAAGGAAGACTCAATTTGGCCGGATAATTACATGCCTGCGATGGTAGATGTGTGGTGATTATAAGGATTGATTTTCCATGTGAATAATGGAGTGTCCAAAGACAATCATTATTTGACAGGAGTTATCACCAAATTAATTTCCATGTGAGCAATGGAGTGTCCAAAGACAACTATTGTTTGACAGGACTTGTCACCAATGTTTGACCATTGCGCTGAGAGTACCACTTGCAGTTAGTCCTTTCAATCCAAAGATTGGGGATTAATGGTGCGCTAGGTATCTTGTTTGGGTCTTTAAATTTACCATAAAGATTACTTGTGCATTGTATGTCTATTCTATTGTTCTCTCTTTAGTTGTTGCTGCTACTGCTCCTATTTTAACTACTCAATTTTTGTGAATCCCAAAGCTGCATGATACAAACTTTAAAGTTTGGAAGAAGTCAGTTGAGATTGTTCTCAATTGCATGAAATTGGACAAATCGACCCATTCTAATTATGGAAAACTCTAATTGGGCTTTATTCACCATGACACCGAATTAAAGTAGGTCATTCTTAGGATAAGAAAAGGAAGAGTGTTGAGGATATGCAAAGAGTTCTTCTCAATTGGAGAAGAAACAGAAGAGCAAGATGAGGAATTTACTTGCTACTTCTGTAAGAAGGTGGGACATATGGAGTAAAAGTGTCCTAAGGTGTGTAAAGAAGGTTAAACTTCTCACTTTTGTTTGTTCTAAAGTTAATTTAGTTTTTTGTACCAAAGGACACTTGGTGGGTAGATTCTGGTGCTACTACTCACATAAGTATTTTATGAAAGGCTACCTGTGGAGCCATCCGCCAAGTGATGCTGAAAGATTCATCTATGTGGGCGATGACAATAAAGTTATAGTTGAAGCTATAGAAACTTTTGGGTTGCTTTTAAAGACTCATTTTCATTTGAATTTGGTTGAGACATATGTTGCACCGTCTATTAGACGAAATTTAATTTCTATTTTGGACAAATCCGATTATTCTTGTTCATTTAGAAATAATAAAGATAGTCTCTCTTGTGATTCAAATGTGGTTAGTTATGGGTATTTAATTGATATTGAGTGTTCCTATTGCAAACAGATTCATGTGGTACAAAACATAAATTAAATGAGAATTTTGCCACTTTATGGCATAAGCGCTTAGGCAATATCTCTAAACAGAGAATTTAGAGGCTTGTATCGAAGGAAATTCTTGGACCCTTAGATTTGTCAAACTTCCAAGTTTGCGTTGAGTGTATTAAGGGTAAACGAACAAACAAACAAAGGGAATTTAGGTGCCGAAAGAGCTAAGGATGTCTTAGAACTAATACATACGGATTTGTGGTCCCTTCCCTATGGATTCATGGAATGGACAAAGGTATATTATTTTGTTTATAGACGATTACTCAAGGTACGGTTACCTTTATTTAATTCATGAGAAGTCTCAATCTCTAGATGTTTACTAGGAAAGAAAATTAAGACCGTCAAATCTGACTGTGGTGGCAAATACTATGGTAGATATGACAGATAAGGTGAGCGACGTCTAGAGCCCTTCATGTTTCTCCTCAATTAGTGTGGAACTATTTTGCAATATAGGATGTTAGGCAAACCTAGCATGAACGGAGGTGCAAAATGATGAAATGGGACTTTTAAGGATATGGTAAGAAGTATGATTAGTCATTCTTCTCTATCAGAGTCACTTTGGGGAAATGCATTAAAGACCGCAATTTATATCCTCTACAAGATATAGAGTAAAGTAGTCGCTAAGACCCCTTACGAGCTGTGGACTAGAAAAAGGCCCAATATTAAGCACATGCACATTTGGGGATGTCTAGCTAAAGCAAGGCCTTATAGGTTGTATGAAGGCAAGCTAGACTTAAAGACAATTAGTTACTACTTTGTTGGTTATATTGAACACTCTCGCGGGTTTAAGTTTTATAATCCCACTATAAGATCCTGCTTTGAGACGGGGAATGCAAGATTCCTTGAGGAAGTTGAGTTTGGAGGGGAAGGAAACATAAGGAGTGTTGTCTTTGAAGAATAACTTGTTATTGACAATGGACAAGTCTTTGTTCCTACCATTGTTCAAGAAACAGATCCAGTAATTAATAATGATGTCATTTCTGACATCATTCAAGGACAAGACAACACTGAGATTCCTCCTTAAGCACCACTTACAGTTCAAACTCAACAACCTCAAGAAGTGCCATTAAGAAGATCCATTAGAGAAATGAGAAGTGCAATTTCAGATGATTATGTTGTATTTCTTTAAGAACATAAATATGACATTGGGTTGACTGGGGAAGATCTAATCAACTTTAGTCAAGTCATGCAGTGTTCCAACTCTCAAGTGGATTGATGCCGTAAATGATGTGATAAAGTTGATGGTTGACAATGACATTTGGAATATTGTCAAAATTACCTGAAGGTGTGAAACCCATAAGCTGTAAATGGATATCTATAATCGAAAGGGATTCAAAGGGTAATATTGACATATATAAAGCTCGTCTTGTCGCCAAAGGCTTTACTAAAAAGGAAGGCACTGATTATAAAGAGACTTTCTCTCCGGTTTCTTAGAAAGACTCTCTTAGTACTATAATGGCACTGATAACTCATTTTGATTTAGAGTTGCATTAGATGGATGTAAAGACTGCGTTTCTAAATGGCAACATTGATGAAGCAATTTAGATGGTGCAGCCAGGAAACTTTGTTTAAGGTGATCCAAAGTCCATGGTGTGCATGCTAAAGAAATCCATTTATGGCCTTAAACAAGCTTCCCGTCAATGGTATTACAAATTTCATCTAGTTTTTTACCTCTTATGGTTTTGAGGCAAATTTGGTTGATGATTGCGTATATCAAAAGTTCAGTGGGAGCAAATTTGTCGTTTTGGTGTTGTATGTTGATGACATCTTGATAGCCATGATATAGTTTTATTATCATGAAAGGAGTTATACCAATACAGTTTTGGATATATTCAGCATGAAAGATAGTAAACCAGAAAAATATACCCGTTGCTAAAGGAGACAAGTTTAAGTCTCAAACAGTGCCCTGTTACTAATCTTGAAAAAGGAAAGATGCAAAAGATTCCTTACAAGTATGCTTAAGTTTGTTTTCGTCTTGACATAGCATTTAGTGGGAATCCTGGGGGAGATATATGAGTAATATTGGTATGCAGCACTAGAAAGTAATAAAGCGTGTAATGCGCTATCAGAAGAGAACAAGAAACTACATGCCTACATATCGGAAGTCTGAAAGTTTAGAGATCATTAAGTATTCTGACTCCGATTTTGCGGGATGCACAAATAGCAGACACTCTACATTAGGATACATCTTTAACCATGGTGGTGGAGTTAATATTTTGCTATGAGGCATTGAACCATAAGATATGAGTGCTAAATTTTGTCACTGGTTTGCTAGTTGTTACCAACATTAAGAGGCCATTAAGTATTTATTGTGACAATAACTCAGTAGTGTTATACTCCAACAACAGGGGTTCAACCAAGTCAAAGGTTACTGACATAAAGTATTTTGTTGTTAAAGAAAGAATTCAGAAAATAAAGATATTTGTAGAACATATAAGAAAAGACAGTATGCTAGCTGACCCACTAACTAATGGTTGACATTTAAGGTATTTTCAAGAGCATGTTGCTCATATGGTGTTATTTAAGTTGTTGCCATGGTTTAGTGGGAGTCTTACTCTATGTTCTATGTTTGGATTTGGATTTGGATTTCATATATTTGATTTTCTGCATAAATAAAGATTATAGCTTACAAGTTTATTATTAAACTTGTTTATTTGTGTGCAATATTTAAATTGTACTTAAGGATTTCTGATTGATCTCATTAAAGACTAAAGTTGGACCAGTTGGAAATAGGCATGATTGAGATCACATTGCATGTAATTTCCATGCTGCTCATCCATATTGATCTATGTCATTGAATGTGTTGATGTGGTGGTCATCGGGGTTTGGTCACATTTACTATAGTGAAAAAAAAAAGCCGCGGTGGTTCCATTATTGATACATGAGATGGACCAGATTGTTAAAGTTGAAGTCTAAGGATAAATAGCGTACGGATGCGCGCCTAAGGAATTGTGATATAATTGTTACAATATGTAGCCCAAGTGGGAGATTGTTGGAATTTTATGTTCCAATAATTAATGTGGACTAATATTATAAGCCAATTATATTAGCTATTTATCATTAATGGGCTTTATTTTATGTGGTCAAATTAAGTGTGCTCGTTAGACTACTAAATAAGGTGATATGGATTTAAATGAGCAGATGTCGGTGTTGGCCCATTAGGGGATAATGGGAACCCTATTAGGTTAACACACTATAAGAAGGCTATGGTCCCCAATATACCGAGCCGTCACACATAGTTTCTCTTCTCCCCATTTGAAGAGTTACGAAGGTCCCATTAAGGAATAAAGAGGCTCCGGTTGAGGAAGAACCATAAAGCCGCCGGCTACGTTGTTCATCGGTTGTTCGTAATTCCGCAACAATTATTCAAGAATGCTTATATCAGGAATCATCAATGGATCCAGGTATTTTATCTAATCCTTAATAATCAAGCATGTTGTAGATCCTAGGACTTTTGGATTATTGTTCTGGGATATGTACCTGTGAATTTTGGCTTCCGCATAAAGAATAAAGAATACTAAAGAAAGGGATAAAGATAAAAATCCCAACATGCAATATAACGCAATATATAATATTTTAACAATTAAAATCAATGTAAAATATTTATTATATATCAACTTTTAAATAGTTTGAAAATAAAATTATCAAGCTCATGCAATGTGTATTACAAATTCTATTATATTGTTCTAATATTTACTTAATATTGAAATGATATATTTATATGCAAAATATATATATTTATAAAATATGAGAAGAGATCAAGTTATTCCAAGAATAACTATAAAAGAGTTACTCTCTATCATTACTATTTAATTTTATTTTTTAATACGTTATTTTTAATATACTTACCACATATAATATCATTATATATCCTTCATGAAAACTGATTGAAATATTTAGACAAAAAATTTAACTTAGTAGGTTTTCTACTCACAGGTCAAAAATAATACTAAAAATATATAACAACTTATCTTACACAAGTACTTGCTAATGAAATATAAATTGTCTATTATAGAATAAAATAATAATTTATTAGTATCCATTGACGTTAGCAAAATCTCTTTCAATCATAAGACTTAAACCTAAAATCTTACTTAAGGAATTCGATCTCAATTCCTCTCGAATCAACAACATGTTGGTAAGTAATATTTGATTTCAAAAGTTTGCATTTAATTAAATTATTTGAAGTATTATTTATAAACTATAAATATTATAAAATTAATATTTTTTTATTTGCAATATAGTTGTAAAATAATTGAATTATTTTATCATTTCACATTTCAAAATTACAAAAAAAAAAAAATTGAACATAAGTTAAATCCTTTCTAAGTTTTTAAACATAAATTTCTCATACAATTTTATAAATATTTTAAATGAAATAAGAAATATCTATAAAATTATAAGTAAATATATTTTTTTGATTGAATACTCTAACTCTTTTTACATTTTTGGAGAATTTAAACTACTAATTACATTTGTATCAATATAAAATTTAATTTTATAAACATGTATATTTCAAACATGCATGAAAATGAGTGATCCATGCGAATACACGGATATCTTTTCCTATTTTTATTGGTGTTTTTTTTTAGTGACACTTTTAGAGACATTTGTTACCATTAGACTAATTTTTTTTTATTATATTTCAAGTTATTATTTTAACACAGTATATGCAGCATTAACTAGATCAATCATTCTTACTCTATCATTCTTATTAAACATTTATGTTTTGATTTCTTATTGCTATTAAGCAATAAATGTATATCCAATATTTATTTTTAAACAAATTATGATATACATAAATTATCTCAAAAAATACATAAAAATCAATACAATCCATATGAACACAGGAATAACTAGCTAGTTGGAAATAAAAACACGTAGCCAACGAAGGGCTTGAAATCCATGTAATCATTAAAATTAGGCCTGGGACCCACCGATCCACGTAGCAAAAGTTATATAATCATTTTTAAATTAATGAACAAGTAAACAATAAACAATTCAATATATGTAAAAGTCAATCAACATTAATATTTACGAAAAGTTAATATAACAATTTTATATTCACATCATATAGAAAAGAAAAAAAATAATAATACACAATATCAAAGATTCAAAAGATCAAATAAAGATTGAAATTTAAAATGTTGGTCGCATGGTGTCCTTAAGTTGGACTCAGTCTCACACAATACGCAAGGAAAATACAAGGAAATAATTCGTTGGACTAACAAGTTTGAATAAAGTGTCAGGTACGCATAGTTTTAAAAATCGGACCGGTTCGGCCGGTTGGACCGTGATCCAGAGGTTAAACCAGGTCGAGCTGGCAATCGGACATGTCATGCTTTCGATCCGGTCAAACCCGGTGCGACCTGTGGTTAAACCGGTGACCCGACCCGGGTCACGCATCTTTTTTTTTTAATTGCTCGAAACAACATCATTTGGATAAAAAATCAAAAGAAAGAATGGTTTTGTGACTATGAGCATTTGGCAAAGCATTGCTTGTTGTGTCGTGTTTCTGAGTCTGTGACTCTTTTTCTTCAAACTTCAAAGTGCACACAGATAAACCCTAAGGCCCTCAACTCAACCACATCGGTCCACACCACATGATTCTGTTTAATCCAACTTGAATGTTATTTTTAGTTGATTCTGTTTTATTATTTATGAATAGTGATTCTTAGGTAATTGATACTGTGATTCTGTCACTGAATTTTGTTTGAAGAAGTGATGGTACAGTTGATAGTATGATTCTATTATTTTGAATTCTATTTAAACTTTAAAGAAGTGTAATAAATAATGTATAATGTGATTTTGTTACTGTGAATTTAATAGATTTGAACTTGAAAAATGAGCTTGTGAAATTATATTAATTTGTTATGTGATTTTTTTTTTTTACTTTTTTAAGACAAGTATAAAATTTTCAAATTTTTTAATATATACCGGGTCATGCAGGTCAATTAGTGATCCACTGGTTCGACCATTGACCCAGTGATCCAGTACCTTAACCAGGTCGATCACGTGTTCGGTTTTTAAAACTATGCAGGTACCTCAATCAAAAACAAGATTAAAATAAATCATTGATTGACAAGTAAATTAAAAAATTAACTAATGAAATACTTGAAACTTGAAGCAAAATACTGTGGACTCTCAAGGGTAAAGGGACATAAGAGAAGGCCTCCCCAAGGCAATTGCTTCTTGCACCCAATAAATTACTACCTGCACCCCATTTTAATTTTAAAACAAAGTTAAAGCCCCAAAATACCCTCTTCTTCTTTCTTTGCTAACCCTAAACCTCTCATAGCCACCATAGAGTGCCGCCACGGACCGCCGCCACCCTAACTGGGATCCACTTCTAGGAGGCTTGTTGGAGGAGAGTATTTGAAACATGACAAAAAAATCCATTAACAAATTAATGAGATTAGATAAGAAACATCACATGTGCTTAGGTTCCTTATAATTTCATCAAATGATCTTGATCCCCTCCCATTAGGATCAACCTGTACGTGTACCACGATAGAGTTTAAGAAACATACAAGCACCATAATGATAAATTAAAAGAAGAATTGGTTTTCCATATTAGTTTATTTTGATCACGTGGAAGTCCAAAGGGGGTGTCTTGTCTCTTATTTATTTCAAATGTGGAAGCTAACAAATTAGATTTGGCAATATTGCACATGAAGGCTGTCCCAGTTGAGAATCCGCTTCAAAGAACATTGCCGAGGGATTACCCTGTGTGTCTTCAATTGGTTGTAAGCCGAGGGAAAGGTAAAGTGCAAACAGGGACCTCACTGGCACTGCCTCCTTAGTTTTGCTTCGTTTCACTTTTTCATTTCCGGAATTAACATTCCAGAATAGTTTTGTCAATCCATGAATGTCTTCCGGAACATTTCAAAAACAATTTCGGATTATCAAATCCGGAACATACAAAAAATCATCCTCTATTACAGAATAGAGAATCCGGAATTATACAAACATAATTTCGGATTAAGTTATCCGGAATACATGTTATTTTCTAGAAAAGATATCTTTTCTAGAAAATAACATGTATTCCAGATAACTTAATCCGGAATTATGTTTGTATAATTCCAGAAGCGCCAATCCGTAAGGGCACAAAATATTTTTCTATTCCAAATTTGTCAATCCGTAAGGGCACAAAATGTGTTGCTCAAAATAAAATACCAGGGGTGACTGCGGAGGGAGACGGAGGCATAAAAGGCTGAAAGGCCCCTTTAAAAAGGTAAGGGTAACTTTGGGATTTTCAAAATTATGGAGGTGCAGGTAGCAATTTATTGGGTGCAGGAAGTAATTGCCCCTCCCAAAATACGAGGGTATCATCTACACAGGCTTCGATCCATCCAATCCATTTTCTACATAAACCCATGTGACTCATCATGTAGTATAAGAATTCTCAATACACTGAATCATAAGTTTTTTCATAATCAACCCTTAAAAATCAAACAAGATTTCTTTTTGGCTTTAGCCTCATCAAACAACTTCATTAGCGATCAATCCCTAAACCTTGTTCATCACCAACTTTATCCTTTTAGACAAGGTTTTCCGATTATTTTGTACATACATCATAAGCATTCTATTTTCCTCTTCCCCAATAGTTATAAAAGATAAACCATTCAGAACTAGTCTCTGCCAACCACTTTCTTTAAACCTGTTTTGGAAGAATTGTTTGAACGCCCTTTTTACCCTTAGTTTATCCTCTTCCCAACATTCCTCCATTAAGAGACCCCTATAGTATTAGTTCTTCTCCAGTTCACCATCATATGAAAATATTGTGTTGTCATCCCCATCTTTAATTCACTTGCTTCTTAACTTTGTTATAAAAAAAGATTCGTACCATTTTGATACTTTCCAAAATTCTGTCAGCCATTCCCTCTATTCCCTCTGCTGTTGCACTTCATCACTCAACCCTCCCAATTCATCCTTTAAATCCATATCATTAATCATTTCCACCAATTCATTGCATGTGTTCCAAGTCCCCCAAACTTTTCTTTGCTCCATCTATTCAGCTCACCCTTCATAATTCAGTTTTTCTTCAAACATGCATTCACCCCTACACCTCAATATATTTTCAAGTTTTTTCCACAAAATCTAAGAATCCCAAATTCATAAACCAACAATTTAGTATTCTAAACGGCTTTGGTATCCAGTCCACAGTTGAGTTTTTTAAAATGATTGGGCAATGGTATTATACATCCTTATTCAGTGCATGCTGAGCACTTCCTAACCATAGGTTAAGCTTCTTCAAATTAGAAAATACCTATTAAAATAAGATGTGTAATCTCTTAGAAAAGAAAATCCACTCTGAAATATACCTTGAAAGAAGTTTAGAAAGTACTATTCCAAATGTAAACAGCTGAGTTTGTACAATTTATATAGACTCAAGTGCATCGTACCAATCTGAATTTCTAGACATCTTGTGGTGCCTTCATTGCTGTCGGTGGTGTAAGAACCAATGAGTTTAAAGTCTTCTCAGGGAACCAACTTTCCTCTAATTTCTTCTTCATCTAATTTTTGTACTCATTTAAGTGGAACACTAGCAGAGTTTACTAATTTTAACACACTTCTTAATAAACCTCATAAATATTAATATAATAAGGAGTAAGTTAAAAATGCAGAATTTTAAGAGAGAAAAAAAAAGTGTAATAAATATTCCTTTTATAAATATGCCCTTTACCTTTTTGGACTACAGGTAAAAAAGGTTGACAGCATCATTTGCTATAAATCAAACTTGTATCGGCAATCAAGATATCATTTTGCTGAATAATAGGTCATCAAAATTGGCAACTTCCTGAATTCTCAAAATTGAACAGAATAATTAATTGATGCAACAGACAAAATTATAATACAACAAAACATACATGTGCAGTTTTCAGTGAGTGATATTTTTCCACACATGTAAAGTTATACAATTGACTAGTAAAGAATTGAGTTTAAGGGTTTCAAATTGTTATTTACAAGAGACAGAATGTATCATAGCATGAGCCACCAATATCTGAAAACTATTAAGAGTAACGCCAACTACTAGTATGCTACAGCTCTTCAAAGACATGCTAACCTTACATGCCACCAGAAAAAAATGCTGCTAAAATTGCATGGCAGACCGATGAACAATGTCATAGAGAGACAGAAGAATTTCAGCACCAATCAATGCAATAATGAGCCACTCTAGGAAATCTGATTTCCTATTTTGAAGAATTTCTTGTAGAAAACGGATGTTATGCTGCAATTAAAAGGGAAGAAAGTTAAAATGCAAACATATAAATAAAAAAGGAAAAAAAAATAAAAACAATGGATAGTCCGGATAGAGAATCAAGCGATAAATTATGTTTCTATTATAGAAGTTACACCTCCACAAATTTCAACTTGAAATCAAGACTTGCAAATCTCTGAGTTAATTCAAATTCATCTCTGAGATATTCCCATATCTGAGCATATTTGGCATCTTTCCAAGCAATATCTGATCTGCAAAAAGCATTTAAATTTTATAACAAGACACATAGAAAGTGACAAATATTTTAAATTTTACTATTGTCAGGTACAATTTCACACGCATGCCATTTCTGATTACCTTGGGTAACAAGCATTTCAATTTACTTCCGCAATTTCTATTTGGAATAATATATGAAAATTTTAAATACAATGAATCAATGGATACGATCTATAAAGAGTGTGCTATGAAAAGAATCCTCAATAGTTCTGCATGCCAATAGTGGCAATGGCAAGTAGGTTGTCCCCAAAAAACACTACAGTGGGATAACCGTTATTTTGAATTTTTTTTATAGTTTATAGTTTATAATGTATGCTATATACATACAAATTCTAAAAAATGATAATAGTTAGTCAAAATTAATGACATTCATAATTAACAATAAAAAGTCATAGGTGTCCTAAACAAAACATACAAGTAAATACCAACAAAAGTCAAATACAAGTTTCCAAGATAGGAATAATCAATCATCATGTTCTAAATCCAAGTCTTCTTTATCATTTTCAATATTATTACAACTGTAGATTTCATTTTTGAAAATTGAAATACTAAAAGTAGCCCCCCAAAAAATACCTAATGCCTCTATTCAAAGGACTCTGTTGGAATCAACATATAGCACCACTATAGCGCCGCTATGGCTGCTACACTAAACTGCTCTGCTATGGACGGCTGCTCTGCAACGCTATGCCACTATAGCGTGCTATTTAAAACCCTGAGTAATATACGTATACCAAATACCATATTTAAACAGTTCAACTAAAAGAACTCACTCAGGACGTAACAAAACATTTAAAAATATGCTCCAAGTTTCATAGACAAATCCAACATTCACCAAATACACCATAGTATGCACCACAAATAGCTAACAGCAGGACAGTGTGGAAATAAATGACTGCTAGTCTCAAAATCAGCAAGACACGTGACACATTGGGATAGAGCTTTGTGTGGTCCTAGTTTTTAAAATATGAATATACAAGGTCACCTTTAAATACAGACTTTGCTTCTTAACATATAACCTCCAGAGGCTTGGATGAGAGTGATAATGTTAGTTGTTGTTAGATTTATAACCCAAGGTCACAAGAAGCCTTCAACCTAGAGTGCTCTACCATAGCCTCCCTGATGTTGGCTTTCCTGTATGGGTGGGGGTTTAAAAGATGAACTAATTCCACTGGTCTTTCGAAGGAGTTGATGTTGCACTGCACCTTCTCTGGCCATAATAGAAGATGAATGTGATAGGAACTGGTTAACAGAACTGAAAAGGTTGTTAGAAAAGCTTGCTAGGAAAGCTATTTTGTGTCTGCTGTCCAGCTTTTCAAAAGCTGACTTTTGTTGTAACTATTGTACTTTAGATAGTAGACCAAGTGTACCTCTTCTCTGTAATCTCTTTTATATATATATTCAAATTGCTGAGTGTGTTAACTCACTCGAGCATTTTATTCAAACTAGCTCTATTATGAACTTAGAGAGGGAATGATCCCGCTCTGTCTCTTCTGTCAAGACCGTCGGTCTGTCATCATCTCTCGCGGGTCCACTAACGGCAACATCTACGGTGAACCTAGGGTCTGGTGCGCCTCGGTGAAGGTGTCATTTGGTGGAGCACTAGAGCCTCTGTTCCAGTGAAGGCTCTGTTTCGGTGAAAGGGAAGGTCTGCTCCGCGATTGGTGAACATCCGACGTCATTTTGTAAGCTGTTCTTTATCCTATCTGTCATTTTGTTCCAATCTGTTGTGGGCTTGTGGCTGATTGATTTTTCTGATTACTGGCTTCTTGACTGAACTAGTAAACCCTCATTCCTTAAGGATTTTTTTTTATATGAAGTAGACTCTCGCGAGTTCACGAGACGAGTTTACAGAGCTCCCACAAGTCTACATAGACTCTCAAGTTTGACAACCTTGGAATCAAGTACAAATAAAACGGACTTGACAGTTAATGAGGGAAGGGGATGGGCGGTGCCAATTCCTTGGCATTGTGTTTGGGAAATGTTGGAGATAGAAAGGGACAATTAAAGAGACCAGTTACCTACCAAGGGGGTCTAGCTCAGTTGGTTGAGCAAGGTGTGTGAGTTATTGTAAATCCCTGGTACTGTCTTCGATTCCTACGGATAAAAAAAAGAGAGACCAGTTACCTAATATATGGTCAAACGCTCTTGAATTAAGTACCAAAGGGCCCAGGGAAGGAGACTGTGAGACACAAGCAAATGAATTAGTAGTATGTGCAATCGAAGCAGTAGCACCAGAGTTTTGACAACTCTTAAATCACTGGAGAAAATCCTCATAAGTTGCAAAGGTGGTCCTGGTTTGATCAATAGTTGGGGGTGGATCAGCAGGAGGGGCATGAGCCACATTAGCAGGGCGCAAAGGCTTGCCATGCAATTTCCAACAGCAGTCAATAGTATGCCCGAGTGGCCGAGTCGATGATAGTGCTCACACTTGTTCTTTGAGTTGGACTGGCCTTGCCGGAAGCATCTTCCATTGTTGCTCTGGGAGGCAAGAGCAGAGGTATCACCATTGAAGTGGAAGATGACTCAACGATAGGTTTTGGCAAAACCAGAAGGACACACGAAGTCATAGTCATAGTAGGAACCGCAGGATACCCCAAGATCTAGTCTCGAATAGCAATGTACTCTAGGGGCAGACCATAAAGTCCAAGAGCCATAAAGAAAGTGCTACGTTTCTCCAGTTCCTTCTTGGCCTCGACAAGAATTGAGGTTGCGGGAGGGAATAACACATTATAATGTAGGCTACATGAACTCGCCCAAGAAATGTAGACATTGACCCATAGAATCGCTGAGGGGCAAGAGTAGTCATCATGTCTTGGCACACTCCGTATAGACGCTAGTATCATTAGTGTAAATGGCTCACTCCAAACCGATTCACATGTTGCATAAGGGTGAAAAATCGATATAAAGGGTGGAGCGTGAACTTGATTACACTGCATAACTGGGTGTCAATCTTCTCCCATTTAGCACAGCCCACTACTGCCACAGAATCAGTGGTAGTGGTGAGATGATCGCGATACCCTTGACCGCTAATCCATAAGGTTATGTCAAGGGCTCAAGTACAATAGTTCGAACCATTCAATTTCTCCGTAGAGTGGAAAGTTTGAAAAAATACGAGCATGTGCCTTAGGTGAGTCTGTAGATCCAGTAGAACCATGATTAGTGAGAAAATAATGCAAATGTGGCAATACCTGAAACACGTTTGCATAATGGATCCCACAAACGTCATCGGATCGGGGTGGGGTTAAGTTCGCTAGAAGGTGGAGCCGGCACCAGAAGCTCGGCCTAAATAGTGGTGGCACGTGTCAGAAACAGGATCTGCATTGTTGCTATTTGGGTACAAGAAACAAGCGCGCGTAGGGGCTAGTCGTAAGTCTGTTTGAGACGCCGTAAGCACCACCGTGTAGATCAACGTACGGCGATGTTGGTGGTGGGATCACCGACCGAAACGGTTGCCAAAGAAATAGCGGCGGGCAGAGGTGGCTGGAAAGTGTTGGAAAAGTGGAAAGGGTCGTTGGAAGAAGGGCGGCAAGTGGAGGGGTGAATTGGCACACAGTTCACCAAAAAAAATTATCTCTAGGGACAATAGGCCCACCGGGCAGGTAGGGTTCTCGAGATGCCTCTGTTAGGCTCTAGATAAAGAGGAAGAAACATAAGCATATTTAGACTGAAATTGTGTGTCTTAAGGCACCACAGAGATAGGTTTATATAGGCTTATTGTATTAATTACAAATAAATAGAGATTTTGTTTCCTTTAAATCAAATATTCGGTTGCCTATAAACCTCTATACATTAAATGTAATGATCCTTTCCTGATTTTCAACAAAGACAAGTTTCCAGCAAGGATATTTTAATGTATCTTCAGGGCATATAACCAATTCTAAGCTCATGTTACCAGCACATGTCCCTATACTTGTTAAAACCTAAAAGCAACCTAATGTTTTCACTCTCAACCAAACATTGGGATAGCGGTGGAGGTATTGTGTTTTATACTAGGAGAACATTTGTGAAACTAAAAGGTGTAATATCTATGAAGCACCAATACTTTTGTTTACTTCACGTATCCGTATCTGATGTGTCCGATACCAATATTCTTAGATACTTATATGTATCTATGAAGTATATATGCCTTTAAAAAATCTAATGAAAAATTGATATAACTACATATGAGACATAGAAGCATATATAATATAGAAAGATAGAAAAATTGTCCCTTGATGAAAAAGAATTGGAAAATGTTCTCTTTTTGGATGATCTCAAGAAAGAAAAAATGAGATTGATACTATATATTCCTAATTGTAGACAATAGGAAGTGATTTATGATGACAATGATTTGTAAATTTTATTTTGTTTTTAATAATGTCCAAAAAGTTAATTTAGATTTGTAGAATTGTAATTATATATTTATGTTTTATGAATATATCGAATCCTATATATTTTTAGAATAATCTTATTGTCATACCACATATTGTAGCTGGTACACTTCATATTTATGCATCATAGTGTAATATTTAATTTACCCTTAATATTTTCTCTATTCAACATACATTTAGGAAGGCCAACCTTGGTGCAATGATAAGATTGCTGCCTTGTGATCTAGATGTCATATTCAAATCTTGAAAACAACCTCTCCATTTGCGGGGTTAAAGCTTAGTACATCTAGCCTCTCTAGATCCTACTACCTCATTCCTTAGATTGCCCTCTTACATTTGGAAATTGAAACTACATGAGTCTCCCAAATAAGCAGAAACTAGCAACAAAAGTACAATTTCTCTTATCAACTTTGAACACTAAAAATTAACCTGCACAATTTGTTACCACAAATAGAATTATTACCTCTCAAATAGTCCAAGCTTTAGAATCACATCAGCAAGATTTGAATTTGCCTTGCCCACCAACTGGAAAAGTTTCTTCCTTTGCATTTTGAATTTTCCAGTTGCTTCCATCTCACGGTTTATGTCTGTAAATTCTGCAACCATTCCATCAACCTAGAATAAAAGCAGAAGGGGACCGTTGTAGAGCCTTAGAGGAATATCACCAGCATACGGTATATCCAAATATCAGAAAATCCTAACCATATGAAGAACATACCTGCCGACCATAGTAATCAAGAGCAATACTTTGACCTAGAACACTACCAATAGTTCGAATTCCGTCGATGTTCAAGTATTGTAACATTATGTAATCTAGTCCACCTTGCATCCATGTGCTTAAAGCTGGTTTTTCTCTAACTTCATACTCTAAAATCTCAAAAGTCAAAACAGAATAAAAATTAAATTGTATAAAATGCATGTTATACGAGACCATAGAAAAAAGAAAAATGTAATAATCACAAAAGGCAATAGTATATCTAAATAATAATAATTTCATAGTATATCTAAATAATAATAATTTCAAAGACCCAAAAATATACAGGCTATGATAATATTATATCTACAAAGAAATACTGCTTGAATCCACCAGTACTTGGATCACAAATTCCAAGCTACAACACTACAAAATATGGGCTCTGGGTCTATGTGCTTTTACGACACATGTCAGGAAAAAGGTGACATGAGCCTAGGCACATGTAAGTGTTCAATAGAATTAATACCACATTCCAAGAAAACAGAAAATCAGTCAAACAAAGCTTCCAAACCAAACTTGTAGATAGATTGTACACTGCCACAAAATAGAGCATATTTATTTCTGGTTTAATTACCCATTTGGTTCCTATAGTTGCAAAAATTTTCCCTTTTAGTCCCTATAGTTCAAAACATCCCATTGTGGTCCCTATAGTTGCAATTTTTTAACCCTTTTGGTCCTTGCTGTCTAAAATAGTCTAATGTTGTTACATTCAGATCCTTTAAAACTACTACAAAACTGAAACTAACAATGAAAAACTGCCAAAAACTTTAAACAGTTTCAGTTGTGTAGCGGTTTTAAAGCATCTGCATGTAAAAGGGTTAAAAAATTGCAACTATAAGGACCAAAATGAGATGTTTTAAACTATAGGGACTAAAAGGGGAAGTCGTTGCAACTAAAGGGGTAATTAAACCTTTTTATCTATCAAAACCATAAAAGCAAATGATCACTGCTAAATTTAAGGGAAGAGTAAGAGAGGAGAGAGGGAGAATGAAATAGGGTGGAATCACTTAAGTGAAACTGATTGAGTATTCACTTCTTAGTTTGTGCATAACATCTATTTCCTAGGCAAAGAGTAAAAGCATGTTATTTCCTAAATACTAATCACTATGAAAACTAAATGTATTGAACAAGTGATGCATGAACTTATTTAACATGTGATTCATGAACTTGTTTAACATGTGATACATGAACTGCATATTATTCTATTCTAATTTCTAACAATCACAAATTGGTCCAGGAACCTAGGACACATCCAACATTCACTGAAAATGCCAAATAAGGAGTTCCATGAATAAACTGCAGTAAACAATGTAAAAATGTTAGTAAATGTAAGAATTCTTTGTAATAAGGTGTATAGTTTTACAGTAGTCTTCACAGTAGGCAATCATTTGTACTGTAACTAACTTGAGTTAGTTACTAGTCTAGTCAGTGCTGAGTCAGCACTTTGGTAGCTTCTCTAAAACTCTTCTCAGAGTCCTTAGTTACAAGTTAGTTTTAAGTAATAATAATTCTCAGGTTCAGTTTTTAGTTTTTTCAGTTTCTCTCTTCAGTTTTTAGTTTGTGAAGAGAGAAACTAAAAAAACTGAAAACTGAATCTAAGAATGAGTATTACTTAATGAAAGAGTTGTGAGGTACAACTATTTATAGACCTAAGGACTCTGAGAAGAGTCTTAGAGAAACTACCTAAGTGCTGACTCAGCACTGACTAGACTAGTAACTAACTTGTAACAAACTCAAGTTAGTTACAGTACAAATGATTGCCTACTGTGAAGACTACTGTAAAACTATACACCTTATTACAAAGAATTCTTACATATACTCTTAACAGAAAAACAGGTGAGGAACAGAATCCAAACAAGCACCACAGATTACACATGTAACATAGGAAACAACCATATGCAACCTATGAACCTACACATGTCACTACTATTAATTCTATTAAGTACTGCACTCCAAATAAAAAAATAAAAACTTGACCATAGGACCTTTGAATTTCCACAAGGGTTTATTAAGAAAATTATACATATTCATGTAATGAGTAAAGAATTTAAAAAATAAAAAAGATTTGCATGAAAACACCCCAAAAAAATCAAGGTATTAAATCCTTTTATCCAGGTGAGAGGACAGTTAAGAATAAATGAGACCCCAAAGAGACTCAAATTCAAAGAATTTCACTGGCATTTAAATTACAAAAAAGTAGGAATTCCATGAAAAAAAAAGTCTTGGACGCACAAAATTATAGATAGGTGAATTATGTGCAGAAGAAAGATGATAATGGCTTGGAAAGGCAGAACTAGAAGGAACAAATCCTTCCTGTTTGTTAGAAAGAATTGCTTCATGTTCCATATCATCAAGAATCTCCACCTCTCTAAGACTTTCATCATTTTGCATTTTGATGTTGCAGTGGTGCTAAAGACATTTCTGTTCCATTCTTTTTCAATCCTTTCAAACATTCTATCCTCCTCACAAACTTAAATTTGCTCTTCCCAGTCTTGAACATTGGGTGTTTCCCAAACATTTCTTATTAAAAGGAAAAAATAACCATTATTAATCCATACATTCTCAAATCAGAAAGGAGTTGGAAGCCACATGATCTTGCTAGATTCCAACATAACAAGAAAATGATGAGACATACAAACATAAACCACCTGAACTAGATCTGGAAAGTTTCTTCCCAGGCACTAAGGAAAGGAAATCTGTCCAGACAAGACAAAAACTAAAACATGTTTCTTCAGCTCAGACACAAAGTTGACAAAAACAAATCCCAAAAGTTGAAATAGTTGTCACACAGCTGTGGGCACTTAGCTTATCATTTGAAAAAGGAATCATAATAGCAAAATCTTTCAGCACGAATTTAGAAGAGATAGCAACACAACAGTTCAGCAAAGGAAAACGAGACACTTGTTGTCTTGTATTATTGGGCTTGGCAGAATCCTACAACTAAACCATTGTATCATAATGAGATCACTAAAAGAACAGCCATTTTATCGTTTAAAACAAGGTGAATCAAGAAAGAAATAAAAGAACTACAAACTTTAGTTTGGAATGCAGCACAATAAAGTGCATGGTCTTTTTACATAGTAAAGCTATGAAGCAATTTCTTCACAATATTTTAACTTTTATATTTAAGGAAAACACAGATGCTTTATAGAACAACCCTAGAGCATCCTTTCCAAATTATCCTCATCAAAGAACAAGTTAACCTTATAATCATTAAAAGAAAATACCAATAAATCTTTTTCAAAATAATCCAACCTTTCCTATTCTTTTAATTTTATGAGAGAAGAAAATCATTAAGATGAAAAGAAAATTGCAAGGAAATTGGAGGATTAGAATCCTCCATAAGAAAAAAACAATGAATAAAACAAATCAATGGAGAAAGTGCACCCAATCCCTCCATATTTCTGACAGGAAAATCATCTTAAAAGGTCATATGCTTATCAAACAAAAAAAGAAAACCAATATTATCCCATTCCCAAATAAGCTGCCAACATGCAAAAGAAACCTCCTTAAAATTACAAGCATTACACCAACCAATACATTATTCTAAAAAATTAGCCTCTTTATTTCTATCAAAACAATTGTTTCAAGAAACTAGGGCACACGAACCATTCAAAAAGAAGGTTTAATTTAATTGCACTTGTAGTCCCCCCCCCCCCCCCCCTCCAACTTTATTCTTCATTTCTTTGTACGATTTTGGTCCCTATAATTTTAATTTTAATTGTGTATATTTATTTAGTCCTCAATTTTTTAATTTTTCAAATTAATTCCCTCATTCTTTTTCCATCCAATAACTAACAGGAATCTAACAGAAGCTCAATGTTGTTAAATAGCAATTAGAGCAGCACTATAGCATTGTGCACTTTAAAGAATCCAATATGCGTTCCACAAAATGGGAGATAGCATCTGCAACGGTGGTGGTTACGGGCATCGCAGAAGACAGAATATTTTTAGGGTCTTTTTTAAAATGAACAGTGACAACGGATGTGTAACTGCACCTGACTGTTTACATCACTCTTTGCACGTGTAATGCACTCTTCCATCAGTCCCAGTCCCACACTCACTTAAATGGAAACCCTTTGCTCACATAAAAGACTCCCCCACTTCTCAATCATCCTCCACTCATGTCCTCCTACATCCTTCTGTCATCTGTGACAAGTCTCACCCTTAAGTAACATCCTCTATTTTTTTCCCGTTATTCCTTTATTCTGTTCCTCCCTTTTCTTCCCTCTCTGTTCTACCCTTGTTTCTCTTCCTCTCTTCTCCCTTTCTTTGTTCTGTATTCATCCTCTGTTAGTCTCTTTGTCTTCCTTCTCCTTCTCTGTTCTTTCTATTCCTCTGTTTTTTCTCCTTTGTTTCTTTCCTACCCCTTTTCTTTTTGTTCCTTCTCTTCCTCCCTGTTCTGTTCTGTTTTCAAATTTCAATTCTCATCATACTTTGTTTTCAATTTAAAAAAAAAAAAACAAAAAAACAAATTGTAGTACAGTGAGTGAATTTTTTGAGGTAATGTTATGTCACATTTTTATATAGATTAGTCCCATTCTATATATATATATGGGGTGTATCAAGTGAGAGGAGTGTTTGTATAAGAGGGTGAGGGTGAGAGGAGTAAATCTGGATCATACCATACATAGATGGTTAGGATTAAAAGTTATTTAATAATCACATGACCACTTAAAAATCACATGCTTTTATCTTCTAATCTTAACCTTTCATGATTTGATCCAATGGCCATAATTCACTCTTCTCACTCCCATATATATATATATATATATATATATATATATGCACACACACACATGGCAGATATTTGGCTTTCTGCCATTTTCCACAATCCACTATTTATAATAGATAAAATTTTTGCATTATATTTAAAATTTAAATACAAATTGGATATCAGAACTTACCGTCTTTTCTCATTTCAGGAAGCAGACCAGATGCATGCTGCTTAACAATTTTCAAATAAGCATCAACCTCATGCTCAGGGACATTAAACAATACAATGGAACCATACTGAAAAACCACCATGAAGCAGCCATTGCGTCCACTCAAGAAAGTACCCGGACCCTAAAAAAGTAATTTGCAGTTACTATCACTGATCTTATGACTTCAAATGTTTATAAAACAGTTGAGAAGGCACACAATACACTTGATGTCCAGTGCATGAATGCTTGAAAATAAAAGAAAGAAATAGTTATAGCTTACAATGTAATAACAGTTATCTATAATTGGAAAAAGGCCACAAAGAAGAGGCGTCAAATTGATTTAATACGATGTAAACATGTATTGTCAATATTCACAAACATCATAGCAATATGCACGAACAAAGATGATTTCCCCTACTTCAACTTTTATCTTGAACCTCATTCTAGAGGGATTCTATTTATACACCACAGGAATGAGTTCAGTCTCATGATGTTTTTTATATGAAAAGGTTTAACCATTAAAGACAAGAAAAAAGAAACAATAGTTAGCCAATAGTAGTTGAGGCCACAAGATTTCATCATCTCTCTTTCCTCCAAATAAAATTAAAACAAAACATGTAGATTGATATGCACTTGAGTGCAACAACTACTGTGAATCATGTCCTCAAACTCAACTTTTATACCTTTCTTGAGGCAGCAATGAGGATAAAACTCTACAGAGACATAGTGGCAATATTACTTATTATTCCTAACCATATAGAATATGCACTGCCTAGATACTAGATACCATATCCCCTATAACAAAAAATTATAAAATAAAGAAAAGAAGACAGAACATGGGTAAATAGTGAGGACAAAATGGACACAAGCATAGCACAAGAGCGACATACCTTGGAATCACAAATATCTCCAAACTTGAGAACTACATAATTAGTCATCCGTGACGATGGCGGGACAAAGTTTGGTTTGTTCTGTTCCACCAAGCTTTTTAAATCAACACTACATTCAAAGAAATGAAAGAGATAATATATCAATATATATATCTATATCTATATATCTATATATATATATGAAACAACAAGCCACCAAGGAGATAGCAACATTTAGTCATCCGATTTTGAAAAATCTGCAATATTACTTTGTCCTAACACTTCATGAATAACTGAAGAAAACATTCTTTGTTGTCCATTTCTCACAAGAAAAAATGATAACTTTCTAATGACAACAGTATTAGAATAACACACTCAAGATCAGGATTTTTTGTGTGGTAGACAACCCTAATGGCTAATATCCAGAGGAGTAATTTAACTACAAGCATAGTTCAATGAAAATAAACAATGAGCACAGTTTTTGAGCACAGACGGCACATTTTCCAATTTTAAAATTAATGCCAACTTGTAGTTAGTAGTCTGCATATGGCACAATTCATAACTATATTTGTGAATGAGAATGGAGTGGCACATTATTATAGTCTTCAATGGCAACCCATTGATTAAACCTAAAGCAGTAATCAAGGCTTTAAATTACAATTGCAGTCACATTGCAGCCATTGCAGGCCACCACAGACTGACGTAGCCAGCTATTTTAATCCCAAGCACTAATAGTTCTGACCCATGAAAAAGATTCATCTTCCCAAGTAATCATAGTATCGTAGGCTCACCATAAGACATAAGCCCTTCATGGCTATCAACATTCACTACATCATGTACAAACATAACCAAAACATGTAAAGCTGCATTAGAAAGTAACACAGTTAAGCATACAAATAATTTGTCCCTGGTTTAAATTTACAACATTAGTTTATTATCTAACACACACCTACCATTCACACACAGTTTGCCATTCTTTTCGTTTCAAATGTTTCTTTAAATTCAATTCAACATGATCCACACAATTGTTGTGTTCTCCAAAACCTTTGTTCGCCTTCATTGTACTAAAAATAATTCCGCAAATAATAATAATAATAATAAATTAATAATATAACCAAAAATGCAACTACGAAGAAATGTTCCAAACCAATTAACCAATCCTCCACGTTTTTCCTTCACACATGCATTATTCTTGTTTCTCAATTTCAATTTTTTTTTTAAAAAAAAAAGTAAATTAATAAATGAAGCATAACATAACCTGAAGTCCTTCTTCTTAAAGATTGGGGGGAAATGCTTATAGTGAAATTCCTTCACATAAGCATTAGTCTTGTTTCTCAATTTCAAATTAAAAGAAAAGAAAAGAAAAACACCAGAAAAGTAAATTAATAAATGAAGCATAACATAACATGAAGTCCTTCTTATAAAAAATTGGGGGAAAATGGTTAGAGTGAAAGAAGAAGAAGAAGAAGAAATACCTAGTAGAGAAGAAGAAGGCTCTGACGGGAATAGAAGGCTTGTTGTCTTGGTCGACGGTTCCGTCATCGCGGCCTTCGGGTTCGACCTCGGAGCACGAGACGGCGTCGTTCCAGTCGAGCGTGGGGAGGGACGAAACGCAGCGCGGAACGGGGGAGGCGAAGCGGCGCGAGTCGGTGAACGAAACGCGCGTCGTCGATGGGGGGATGGGAAGAAAAGAGTGGGAGGTGATGATTGTGGTGAAGGAAGAGGAAGAGGAAGAGGATGCGCAGCAAATGTTGATGAGTGAAGAGGAAGAGGAAGATGAAGAGAAGAGGAAGGAACGAAGGCGCAAGGCTCTCATGGTGCTGCTGTCTAAGGTGAGGTGGTGCGCCACATCTTCTATATGGGTTTGGGTTTCACTTCACTACAACTAAAACCCTTTTAGTTATCGGTTTAACTACTATTTGAGAATTTTTAAATAATTCTTTAACCTAAAAATATTTTATCTTGTAATAATTGGATTACAGAGCTATTTTTAAATAATTCTTTAACCTTAAATAATTCTTTAACCTTCAAAATATTTTATCTTGTAATAATTGGATTACAGAGCTATTTTTAAATAATTCTTTAACCTAAAAATATTTTATCTTGTAATTAGATTACTGAGCTAGTTTATGGCAGCCTGGAATTGTCATAAAAATAATAGGTTAAATTAATATGTGGTTTTTGAATTATTTAATGATTTTTAATTAAGTTTTTGAATTTTTTTGGCTTAAATATAATTTTGGTTCTTATATTTTGTTTAATCTGTAATTTCAATCCATCTATTTTAAAATATAGACATTTGGTCTTCTATTTTAAAAAAAATATGCAATTTCCTGGAAAGGTGTTTCCGAAATTATGTTAATATTATGCTGTTTTCTGGAAAGGTGATTCCGGAATTATGTAACTTATGTTACATAATTCTGGAAACACCTTTCTGGAAACCATTTTCACGTTTTCCAGTTTGCGCGGTGTTGTTTGCGTAGTGTTGGATGGCTGTGCCAATGGTGTTGGTGATTGTAGTGGTGATGTTTGGCGGTGGTATCGGGTAGTTGGGTTGAGGTGGTGCTTGGGAGAGACAAGGGTATTTTGGTTGGTTAGGGGTTTTGGGGTGCATGAAGCAAAAAGGGGGTGTTCCTTTAAAATTAGGTTCATCCATTTATTAATTCCTGCACCCCATTTTTCATCCTGCACCCCCCAAATATTGTAAAATTCCAATATTACCCTCCTTTTTTTACGGAATGGCCATTTCGGGAAAGTATCCCTATTCAGGAATAACTAATATGGAATATGATTTTTATATTCCGCAATAGATTTCCGGATTATTTATTCCTATTCTGGAATATGATTTTCATATTTCGGAATAGCTATTCCGGAATAAGAATAAATAATTTGGAAACCTATTCCAGAATATAAAAATCATATTCTGAAATAGGGTGTCACCACCTAAATGATAAAATCGTTGCTCTTTTTCTTCATTCTGCTTCTGCACCTTCTTCATTATTCATTCTTCTTCATTGCTCTTCCCCACGCATTGACCCTCATTCTCGTTCTCGCAGTCACAGCTCCACATGTTGGCGTGGGTCTCGTCGGAGCTCTTGAGCGTGGCTAGGGCGTCAGTGATGATGGCAACAACGAGGAGCAAGAAATGTTTTAAAATGGGATGTGGTGGTGTTGGGTGGTTGGGTGAAGGTAGGGTGCAATGGTGTTGGCTAGTTTTGGTGATGATGTTTGCTTGTAGCGTGGTGGTGTTGGGTGGAGGTGGGTCACGGTGGTTATGCAGGTGATGACTAGGGTTGGTTTAGGAGAGGGAGGGGTGCTTGGTGAGGGGTATTTTGGTTTGTTTGGGTCTTTTTGGGGTGCAAGAAGCAAAAAAGGGTGCAGAAAGTAATTCCCCACTAGTTACTCTCTTGCATTCGGCAGATGAATAAGATTAAAATTTCACTCCTTTTGTGAGTTTAAGAGTTGTGCTTCTTGTGAGTTCTTAGATTGAACCTTTCTTGATTCTATCAAAGGTTTTCATACATTTGTGACGAATCTTTGTTGGACTTTTCACTCAATTTAGTACATTAAGAAATACTAGTAACACATTTTCAAACATATTCTTAATATCAAGAGAGTCTAACTCAGTTGGTTGAGTTTTTTATTTAACGAGTCACTCATAATTTTTTAGTTTCTAATAAATTTTAGTCATTAGTTAAGAGAAGATAAAAAGAAATGTGTTAAAAAGTATATTACTGGTACCCCTCTTATATATATTTACTAACGCACAACATCATACAAAGTACACTTCAAAAGTTGAGACGGTAAAACATGGACCAGGATTCCCCTGCAGTTGAAAAGTTATTACAGGGTCCTGCAGTCATGATCCAATGCTCCAGATTTTTTAGTCATATTTTCTTTTATTATTTAATCTCTATTAATTATTTTTTGTGGTTAAGATTTCATGCAATCACTTGTAATCGCAAAGAATCCACTTCCATAAAACCCACGTCGTAAATTAAAAAAAAAAAAAACTTTATTCTTTTCACATTATATCTCTTTTTTTTTCTTTACCAAAAAAAAAATCTCATTTTTTTTTCTATCTTTCTTTCTTTCTTCTCTTTTTATGTTTTTATTTCCTATACTCGTCTTTCACCTTTCACCTCAGCAATGGTGTAAGACTATAATTCTTTTATTGAAAAATATCAGGACTAACAATTCTGATATTTTGTTTAGCCATAAGGCCTAGCAAAAGAATGAGACAGATGCCATGCATGGTTTTTTACTTTGACACTTTAAAATGCTTAGGCATCAAATGCAATGATCACAAGTATACTTGTATATTAAGTTTTTTGGATGAACCTATGTTATTCGGTCCTGGAACCACACTACTAGTGTTACTGTTCTTAACTTCTTTGATTTAGAAGCTGTCAAAAAAAAAAAAAAAACTTCTTTGATTTAGAAAGATATATTCACTAGAAGGATAAAGAAAAGAAAAATATATTATGCAGGACAATATGTTGATTTGGTTGACAATTTTACATCAAAAGCAAAAGGGGCTAAAGGGCTTGAATTTCCCATGGACAAAAATCATAGCATGGTATAATAATCTTTAATTTCTTCTCCAGTAATGTAATTCCTCTTGTGCTTGCAGTCAGAAGTCACCAACTCGTGTCATATGAAAAAATATCTGCTAGAAGAGATCAACCCCTTAAATGAATATAAGCACATCGAGGGATTAATCCTTAACTCTCAACCGAGAAATACTCAAATTCAACAAAAAAAAAAAAAAACAAACAAACAAGCAAACAAACTCGCCTGTATAAAAAATATATACATACTTTCAACAAGGGTCTCTTACTTTAATGGGCCTCTTACACAAGGCAATATTGTGTTCTAAATCACAATAATGGATATAGAAGTTATCGGGTAGCCATTGTAATCAATGCTTGGCGATATTATTGAATACAATCATGCTTGACGAAATCAATAGAATATTATAGTATATAGATACATGTGGTTATGAAGTACCCTTGCTCATCTAATCAATCTTCCAAAAAGCAGAGTAAATATGCTTTGTTCCTAGTGGTTTCAAGTTTCAAGTTTCAACTACTCTCTGGCCCTACAACCTTTGGGGAGTTAATGATGAGTACTGTGGTTGAGCCAATGCCACATTGTTGGCATAATTAATATGGGTGCTGATTGGAAGTGTGGCTGATGAGACAGCTAGAAGAAGAGACGAATCCTGATGATGCTGCATTTGGTTGCAATGGCCTTGGGACAATGCTGCCATTGCTGCAAAGTTGCCAAGCCTGCAAGTTGGAAAAATTTTGCATAGGAACATTTCTTATTCTGTCCACCATGGCCCTCTCCTGACAGTAATAGATGATTTAACATTAGAAAAATGTTTAAAATGATAACTCTTAAAGTATTGGCAAATTGACTTTGGTTTGGAAGCATCCCAAGACTAGCATGTTTTATGCATGTTACATGTCTTGAATATTCTTGACCATTCGTACAAATCAATCATTGATATATATAAAAATAGCTAGGCATTCAAATGTCTCAACAGTCAGTTTGCTAAATAACTTTTTTAGAATATAAATTTAATGAAGTTTAACAATCAAATAATGTGATATTATCTTTCATAACTATGTACACCAAATTTTAAATAAATTTATAAACATGTAATTTTTATAGTAAATATTTTTTTTATTCTAAAAAATATAATATACATTAATGAAATGTGACAAATACTTGATTTACTTCTTTTGAACTTTTTGTTGTATAATTTATGTACTGATAGTGTAATTTTTTTTATAATGTCATCTAATAACATATTGCCATGTATAGTAAGTTAGTTGACTTTTATAATAATTATCTTAAAAGTCATACTATAATTTCTAATGATTGACAATATAGGAAACGTTTGTTTCACGGATTATTTCTTTAATCATAGGAATATTTTTTTCCGAGAATATAATAAGGAAATGTTATTCTCGAGTATTTTAAAGAAATGTGTTATATATATGGCGATAATTATTTTATTACCTCATAACAAACGTGAGAATAAATTTTCCCAACTTCATATTTTTGGAAATAAACAAATAATCGATGAAACAAACGCCCTCATAAGTTTTACACTGATAGTGCATAATAATTATAGTCTTTAATTAGCGCAACATTTTATATACTTAATCTACTTAATTAAAGTTTTCAAATTCAACAATTGAATGGATGAAATTCAACACTTACAAAAAGATTAAATAACATCGTATATTAATAAGACTTGCTCCTATTAAAAGGAAATATGCACCCATAAAATGATACTCCCTCCGTTCCTATTTATAAGACTCTTTTAACTAATTCACACCATTTAAGAAAAGTAGTTAATTTAGTTAATCACATTAAATTTGTCAATAATTTGTACTATTCTTCCAAAAGTATCCTTAACTTTTTTTAAATTAATAATCTCTCTCCACTTAATTACTTCTCATTTAATTAATTAATGTTTGGAGAGAATAATTAATTAAGGATACTTTAGAAAAAAAAATAATTAATGCATCTAGAAATTAGAAAATGATCTTATAAAAAAATACAAATAATTTTCTGAAAAGGATCTTATAAATAAGGATGGGAGGGAGTATTGCAACCAGAAGGAAAGCAAAGAGTAGTACCATTGTTCCTCTTTCCTCGGGTATCTTACAAGCTGTAGTGCATCCAAAGGAATACCCTCCTCCATAGTCATTCTTCTTCAGTCTTTTAGAAGATGGAGAAATCCCTAGGCTCAAATCAAGATTATGGCAAGTGCCTGCTTCAGTTGTAACAGGAGGTATATTTATATAATAATTATTAATTATTAATGAGTCAATGTTCTCAGTCACTCAAAGAATATGAAAAGAAACAAAGCAGCAAAAGAATTTGAGCGAGCCAAATATACACATCATCTCTTCATACCTGCTATGCTGGAATTTGCAATTATTTCTCCCTTATAAGAACAGGGCTTAAAACTGCCCTCCACTTTTCCATCATCACACTTGATGGATGACTTGGGATAGAATCTGCACCAAGAAAATATAAAATTAAAATTCATTAAAATCTGGTGGATTAAAGTCCTTATATCATATGCTGTAAAAAAAAAAAAAAAAAGTCCTTATATCATATATAACTATATGGTAGGACAATAAATTCATTATCCCAAAAAGGACTGTTGGAGCTTTCCCTGTTGGATAAACCTGCCAGTGGCACACAAATCCATGAAAACTTGTCATGGTAGGATAAAAAAGGTATTTGTTAATTTTTATATGCAACAACTTTTACACAAAACATATAGGAAGCAAAGAGAAAAAAATCTGTGATAAGATGAATGATGTGATTGAGTATGTAGCAGGTATATGCCTAATTAATATATGTGAATAGTATTAATTAAGACAAGTATGTATAAATTGTAAAAAATTTATATGTGAATAGTATTTTTCAGATAAAATAGGTAATGCCTAATTAAATAAAATAACAAAATGGCAATATCATTATCTAAATAAGAAGGCTCTACTAGTGATGTATGCAAATTTCTTTCCATATTCACACCAAACAAGCAATTTCTTGCTTGAATACAATGTGTATAGGCACAATGAATAACAAATGCAAGATATACTAAATTAAAAAGAATAACAAAGTCCTCTTGCTGAAGTATTTTTTTTTCATTGTTATCTTGAGAATTTTATTGATTGTGCCTATAAGCACACCACTTTCCACATTAAACATTGCATAGAAGATATGACTAAAATTTGAACAAGGCATAATAATGCTTGAAATAGCAGTTCTCACGGCTTGCCAATAAATGGTTCCATTCGTGGTTCTCCTTGAGCCTCTTTGGGAAGGGCCAATGCACCTCTGTATGTTGAACTTCTCCTCGAGGCTCCATTGATTTGTCGACGAAGTAAGAGCACAAACTCTTCCTTACTCAAACCTCTCATCTACATCCCAATTAAATTATGAATTTAACTGTGACACAAAATTCAAATAATAGGCTATGCACTGTCAGTGTAAAACAGTTTTATACTATCATTCAATCACAACCCACCATGTACGGTAAGTTTGTTGACTTTTATGATAACTTCTTTAAAAGTCATATCAACAGTGATTTGTGAGTGAATGACAATGTAAAACTATTTTACACTATCAGTACATGACCATTAAACTCTAATATTAATGGTCATCCAAGCTTTTGGTTCAATACCTGCTGCAAATCCTCCTCATAATCACTCAAAGTAAAGTTTATATCAGCATCTACTCCCCGAAACTTTATTGCAGCACTATCATATGCTCTGTGTAGAGAACAATATCAAGTTTGTAAACAAGTGTTACAGATATTTGGGCCTGTTTGGGTAAGCTATTCAGAAGGACTTTTAGAATTAGAAAATAAAAAGAAAAAAATGAAATGAGTTTCTCCATAAGCTAAACTTAGCTTATACATAAATTAATTTGTAGAAGCTCTCTCATATAGCTTCTCTAAAAGATGAAAGAGCTTCTACAAATTAGCCTATGCATAAGTTAATTTAAGTTTATGGAAAAGTTCATTTCATTTTTTTCTTCTTATTTTCTTCTCCTATAAGTCCTTATGGATAAATTTACCCAAACAGACCCAATACAACCAAAAAAATGGGTGCAAGCAATGTAGCTTTAGCTTCTGTCAAAGGTGTAGTCCTCACCTTGCAGCAGCTTGAGCAGTGTCAAATCCACCTAACAATAATAAAATTAGGGCAATTCAGCCAACTAAATATTCATATGAACAAAAAAAAAATCACCACAGAATCACAGATATAGCTTCCAACCAATAATTGAATCAAAACAACACCAACCAAATCAAATATCCACTTACCCAAATAGACCTGCTTCCCACAATCCCTGCACTCAATAAAAGGAGAAAAAAAAATCAATGATGCGAGTCCAGACAACCAAACAACTTATGACAGCAAGGACAATAATCAAGATTACTGCATTCATGGTTTCAAATTGCAATTGCGTGGTGGTAGTTACCAGAATTATTAAGCAAATGCAACTACAATTATGGTCACTGTGTGATTGCAGAGACCTCCAAAACCATGACATCAACCATAATTGCAATGGTTTTCAAAAACCATTTGCAACCACAATTGTGGCCGCAATGTCAAGGTTTTTGGAGGTCTCTGTGACCACATTACGACCACAATTACAATTATATCAGCTACATCTGTCTGTAATTTTCTACAATGTTAAGAATCGTGACAAAATCATAACCGTGACAACAATTAAAAAACCTTGTAATTACATACAGCAATTTAAAACCTTAACCACATCTATTAATGGAAACTTGAATCTTGGACTAGAAATTCAACATCATGAACCATACCAAATATGTGACTCCCATCTACCAGTCCTCCGGTAGAAGGTGACACCGCGGTACTGCGAGCTGCGAGACCTTGGTCCTCTCCTGTTTTTCCTCACATGAGGTAGCTTCTGCTGTAAGGTTCTCAGTCCACTTTGTCCATCAGGCTCTGGAAAGGACAAGTTCAGCCATTTAGTCTTCCCCCACAACCCCAATTTGAAATCAGGCACTATACCTCCTTTATCAGCAGCAGTCACAGGGAAAAGGGTCCTTGTCACTATCTCTTTTGCCTCTTGTGGTGCCATGTTTTGCTCCCTATTGACCCTTCCAGTGGCAGCATCAAACTCTGACTCATCCCTCTCTTTCTTCAGTATGTCAAAAATCAAGGGAGAGGAGTTGTGTGAGGAATCTTCCTCTGCAGGATTCCACACAGAGGAGTTGGAGGTCCTGGAATCTGAGATTTCAGGTGGGAAACTTTGCAGTTGAACCCTCTTTTGAGCACACCTTGAGCCAGCATCAGCATCAGCATCAGCATCACAGTGGTTGATGTCAACGTTGAGATCAAACATAGCCATGTCTTGGAAAAGCTCTCTTCTTTAACCAGCTTCTGGTTCTGGTCTTCAAATCATACCCTTTTGGAAGAATCTCATGTACTCCCTTCTGCAGTGAAATCAAAGTACAATGAAACTCAAACTAGGAGAGAGAGAGAGAGAGAAAGAGAAAAATGACCCTTTAAAGGTTGAGCATAGCAGAAGAAGATAGAAGAATGAGTTGGTGAAGAAGGTAAAGAGTATCTGTCAGAAGAACAAATAGACTGAAATTAAGGTAGAGGAAGATATCAGGGAGAAAGAGAAGAACAGGAACTTGTTGCAGAATCAGAGGGAATAAGGCACAAGAACCTGGTTGAGACTGACTCAGAAGATGTGATTGGCCTCAAAAAGCAAAGATATTGTGAAGTGCTAACTGTGTGGACTGATAAACATGCCTTTATCTCTGGATAGAAGGGTAAGGACTAAGGAGACATAATATCAACATGATTTCACCCGTTTGTGTTTTCATGTTATGCCTGTCTTTTGCAATTGAATAATTCTATTAAGGTTTAAATATAAATTTAGTATTTTTAAATTTGTTTTTTTTTTTAATTTTGGTCTTAAGTTTATTTTTTTGTTTTGTAGTTTATGTGAGTTTGTGCTTTATCCTGTAATTTTTTTTTTGTTTACTTTTAGTTCATGTAAATTTACATTTTTTTAATTTTAGTCTCTTAAAGAGTAAACTTATAAGGACTAAAATAAAAAATTAAAATTTTAAATGGATTAAAATTTAAAAATCACAAACTTACAAGAACTAAACATTAAAAAAATACGAATTTACATAAACTAAATTCATATTTAAGCCTTCTATTAACACTCTTATTTAATTTTTTTATATTTTTAAGATAGTGAATATATTTAGTTTTGATTTAAATTTTTATATAAAGTATCAGGCGATTAAAATAAGTGAATGTTTTAGGAGAATATAACGTTACTTTATAATCTTATAACTTCATAAGCAATTTGATAAATCATTTTTCTTCTTATTTCGCATAAATTTAATGGATCATTTACTGTTTCTCTTCAATTTTGTTTACATATAAAAAAGAAAACATGAATTACTAAGATGCAAATGACCAAGCTAATTAAGCTCAGTGATAAGAACAATAATAAAGATAACTAGATAAGATTAGAGGGAAGACTAACGGGGCTTATGAGGAGGGGAGAAATATAATACTATATGAAAAAAAATAGAGTACGTAAAATAAAAATATTTTTGTTATATGTCCCACAAATGTATTAATTAAATTATCTTCAACGATGAGCATATTGAGATTTTATTTGACGAGCTATGTAAAAAAATGGCAATTATGATGTTATGTGGTTCTAAAAATAACAAAATAAATGCATAAAACAAAATCAATCAAATGAATATGTTAGCTATAATATAGTATAGTTGTCCTCAGTGCTGGAAAGTGACTACAGAAAATGAAATAAGTGGTTCTTTATTAGGTGTTTTAAATATCGCCACATGATTTTAAATATTTTATTATCGAATAAGTAAATAAAATGTAAATTATTATCATATTTCTCTTTTTAAAAGACTAAAATATTTACACAAGAAGTTAATTAAGCAACTGTTTAATATTAACAGTCTAATTGAAATTTTAATTATAAAAAACATAAATAAATTAATCCAATGACATTTGGTGTTTAAGAGACTTGTTTAATAATAAAAATATTTTAAAATGATATACACTTATCAACATCAATAGGGCGCTTTCTACGGTACACTTGTGCATCAAATTGTGCACGGTGCACCATGTAGAATAGTGAGTACTGTAGGTTTTTTACTCTCTCTCTCTCTCTCTCTCTCTCTCTCTCTCTCTCTCTCTCTATATATATATATATATATATATATATATATATATAATTTACTATTGCTATTCTTACCTCCAAAATTGCTATTCACATTTCCATGTGCTTAATTTTTTTACTGTAGCAAATATATATATATATATATATATATATATATATTTAATTTAACGGGTTACTTTTTTTATTTTAAAGCAGCGAAATTACGTCCAAGTCCTGGTAATTTACTGTAACAAATATATATATTTAATTTAATGGGTTACTTTTTTTATTTTAAAGCAACGAAATTACGTCCAAGCCTCGATAGTGCTATGAATTATTTTTATTTTTGAAAATACCCTTTCCACGGAATCATGATTCCGTGGCAAAATACACTACGGAATCATGATTCCATTGTGTACCTGGAGGTGCAAAAAAAAAATACACAACGGAATCATGATTCCGTTGTGTATTTTATCAACAGAATGACGATTTCGTTTCGTATTTTGACCACGGAATCATGATTCTGTTTCGTATTTTTTTTGCAGTCCCAGGTACACAAACAGAATTATGATTCCGTTGTACATTTTATACAACGAAATCATGATTCCGTGGAAAGGGTATTTTCGGTAAAAAAAATAAAGCACATGGAAATGTGAATAGCAATTTGGAGGTGAGAATAGCAATGCTAAATTAATATATATATATTTGCTACAGTAAAAAAACCTACAATACTCACTATTCTATATGGTGCACCGTGCACAATTTGATGCACAAGTGTACGGTAGAAAGCGCCTATCAATATATGCCCAAACTCGGAAGAGAAATACTTGGTGTTACATGCATATTATTTTCTGTCGCATTCACACATTCAATAAACTAAAACTACCAAATATAGATTGTATAGTCTAAATTATATCTCAATAAATCAGATTTAAAATAAATATAAAATTACCGACAAGTTTTTAATCTAAGTGGTATTGAACTTGGTCTTCTTTAAGTAAAGTTTCATGTTGATGTCTTGTTAATGAAAAAAATGTAATTGTGGTTGAAAAGGAAGACTCGTCAAAGATGGCCAGCTAATTTTCTGACGGAAATTAGTCATCGATAAAATCGATAGATACTTCATAATAATAATAATAAAATAAATATAAAAATATCCAATTGTCATCCAATAATTCGATGACTATTTGATTGTGCAACTTTGGTGGCTACACCAAATCCATTTGCAAGAGAGCGTAGGGTGTGGCAGACAAAGAATGAAATCACGTGTTTCATTTTGTGGTATGTGGTTGAGATGCCTTTTCAAAAGCCAATCATGCACATTGGACCACTTGCCCAAATTCAATGCAAAATTTTCCTCCATAAACCATTACCCCAAAAGGATATAACTCCTCTGAATCACATATTCGCCCAAGATATAGACGCAGGTTATTTTGGAGGACTGTATAATGTCCCTCACCGTGCGTAACTAATATGCACCGTTGGATTTTGAGATCAATGTGGAATTACCGTACGACCATTCACACTAGATTTGTTTTTTATTTTTAAAAAGGGATTTTTTTTCTGTTTAAGTTTTTTATTTATTTAAAAAATGACCATTCTTCTCTGTTGTTGCTTTGTTTCTGTCTCTCTTCCCATTTTTTTGTCCGTCATTTTATCTTGATTTTTATTTTTAGTCCATCATAATTTTTTTTTTTTTTTTTTAGTCTCTCATAAATTGTTCTGTTCTGTTCTATTTTTAGTCCATCATAAATTGTTTTGTTCTATTTTTAGCCCCTAACATTAATTTCAACTGTTAAGTGATGACATAAACTGTGTGTGTGAAAATTTCCTAATTAAGTTTCTAGTGACTTTTAACCGCTGCAAATTTTTTGGTGGTCATAAATGTTTATTTTTGTAACATTTTTTGTGATTTCAGAAAATCTAGTGTTCGAGATTTTGATTTTTGATTTTATTTTTTAACATTTCTGACAGTTTTAGTTTGTCAAAAAATTTGCGATAGTTAAAACCCACTAGAAACTTTAAACAGAAGAAGAAGGATCCCTTTTTTTAAAAAAAAAAATCTAGTGTAAATAGTTGTATGGTAGTCCCACATCAATAAGCAACAACGGAGAAGAATGGTCATTTTTTTTATAAAAAAAAAAACTTAAACAGAAAAAAAAAATCCCTTTTTTAAAAAAAAAAATCTAATATGAACGATTATACGGTAGTCCTACATTGATCTCAAAATCTAACGATGCATATTAGTTACTCAGGTAGGGGACATTATGCAGTCTCCCAAAATAGCCTGCGGATATATATTGCATCTAATTATAGGGCAGGCAATATCAGAAACAAAATAGGTAGAGTGGGCTATCACCATAGTTAATTGGTTCTACCCTTTTCTCCATAACGCAGTCTTTAATACTTGGGCCCATACATCTTCTCCTGAGATTCTATACTCGTCCAAAAAGATTTTTTAATGAATTACTATTTATGCCCTTTTTGTATATATGCAGATTAAACGTTGAAATTTGGTATGTATAACGTCACATTACATTACATGGAAAAAAATAATAATTCTGGTACATATCACAGCATGTTTGTGATGGAGAGAATTATTATAAACGACAATTTTTTTTTAAGTATACAAGAGATAGTTTTTTTTTTTTCCCCTTTTCTTTAGAGTAGTTAGTGTAGTTGGATACTCAAAATTTATACTTAAAATTAGTGGTTAATCTAGAATAACTTCGTACTGGTTGATTCACACGCTTAGTAATTATTAAATATTTAAAATTATTATATCATAACACTAGTTAAATATATTATATAAATTAGAAACCCTAACTTAAAGAATAAAGCTTTTATTATCTTAGTCTCTTAAGTAGAAAGAGCAGTGATATTTAGACAACTCTAAATATTAAACACTCTATCAACACCTTTATTTTCTTTATATTTTTCTTTTCCATCATATCATATCATCTATCATATCTACATTTTTCTCTCACATCTTCTATCTCTCTAGATGTCATGTCATATAGTATTTGGGTGTTCATTTTTTTAATTAGAAATGTTCAACATTCTCTCCTCTTTCTTTGAAAAGTACATTTCACACGTCCTTTTTACCATTAACTAAAAAATCTTTCTCATTATAAAGGACCAAATTAAGGCTACTTTGTAATTTTGAAAATTTATTTAATTTATATTTATAACAGTAACTCAAAAGTGACAAATTAGATTTTTTTAGGTAGTTGTGAAAATGTATATCTCAAAGTACCCTTATTTTAATTTAAAATTTTTATGAAAAGCAACTGTCATTATTTCTAGTCTCTCAAAATGTTCTCATAATTTTCTAAAATCACTTAGTATGAAATTACTATTTTATCCTTATTATTTAATAAAATACTAGAATAACTACATTTAATTCAAATAAATCCAAAACTCTTAATATTTTAGCTTCTTGTTTTTGTTCCAAAACTCTTGATGTTTTACAGATTCCAAGTCTCATTAATTATTTTTTTTCATATATACCCCTATTTAACAATTATGATTTATTTCACAACTACTTCCATCATAGATATTAAATGAGGGTATTTTAGACTATATATATAGTTGGTGAGTAGAATTAAATATTTCTTAAGCTGTGTACATTAATTTTAAACATCAAGAGTTTTTGTCTAGAGAAAGTATTATTTTAAGTTAGAAAATAAAATTCATAAGTGTGAAATGATAGTTTTGGTCTTTTATCATTTTTTTTTTACAAAAATAGTTTTAATTAACTAGTTTTATTTTAGAAATTTATAAAAAAATATCATATCCGAGTTAAAAAATTATTTTCCAATGAGTTAAATCAATAAACAATATAATAATATTTTACAAGATGAGAAATTAAAAAAAATACCCTATATTTATTTTATTTGGATTTTTTTCTCTTGTAACTAGGCTAATCATTAGCCTAGTTTTTGTACAATCTTTTTGTAAAATTTATTGAGAATTCTCTCACTTTTTAAACTTAAAACCCACATTAACCCATTGTTATTAAGTGAAACTTCAGTGTTTAATCATTGTTAAGTTTAAACTTGATTTGAATTAAGGATATAAGGTTCAATTAGGCTTATTTTTCCTATTTTAGCCAATAATTATCTGTTTCTGAACAATTGAATCAAACGAGCATTACTTTCTGGAGGTTGAATTGTGCGTTATTGTGGCTTCAATTCAACGTGTGGAGTTTGATTTTCCAAGTTCTTGAGTTGGCTGGAAATGCAGCGAAAGACAAGACTCGAATTGTGCCTCGTATGATTAATTTATTTCTTAATTTTTGTTGATGACTCAAGTTTGAATTCAAAGTGTAGTGTGTTTAGAGTTTGACTTCTCCATACTAACCACTGATTAATATTGATCAAATTTTGAGCCACAAATACGTTTCATTGGCGAATAAGAAGATGTGAAGTGTATAAAATGGTATAAAAGCTTATGGAGGCAGGGGATTTTTAACTGTCAGAAAATTATTTTTACTCATTGGCTATATTATTCATATGGTCTCTTATTTTTATTTTAGGTTGCAATTTGATCTTTTATTTTTTAAAAGTTACAAAATAGTCCCTTATCTTTATTTTAAGTTGCAATTTGATCTTTTATTTTTAAAAGTTACAAAATTGTCCATTAAGTAATTTTTTTATAGCATGTTTATAAAAAAAAAAATACATTACTAATGGGATAAACATGATATAAAAAAATTACTTAAGGAATCATTTTGCAACTTTTAAAAAATAAAGGACCAACTTGCAACTTAAAATAAAGATACGAGACCATTTTGCAACTTTTAAAAAATAAAGGACCAAATTGCAATATAAAATAAAGATAAGTGACCAAAAAAGTAATTTAGCCTTACTTATTAATTGTCCATCGAAGCATTTTGTTGACAATTTTGAACCACCAGAAATTATTTTAGCCAAGCAATTTTTGGCAAATTCAAACCGCCAAAAAATGAACCACTACAAAATGTCATTAAAATAATTAAAAAATAATTTCACGTTATCATTTAACATCATTTAACTGTACATTTGACAGTAAGGACTAAAAACATTAATGAGAAAAAAACTTTAGGAATTAAGACCGGTCAAAATTTTGATTAGAGACTAAAAGGGAAAATGCGAAAAAGTTTAGGACTAAAAAGATAGTAAATCCAATTTGATTTTAATAATAGAAAACTAAAAAAAATTGAACCAAAATAATAAATGTGATTTTTTTGTTTTTAATTTTTTTATTATCAATTTGAATGATTTTCATTTTTTTATTGATTTGTATGTTTAAAACGGTTTGATTTACTAAATTCATGATATTCACTTTTTAAAAGTTATTTACACGTATGTCAATATATACAGTAGGAAAATGAAAAAAAAAAGAAAAAGGAACGTTCCTTCCTCACTCAACAAAGGAAACAAGCATGGCATTTTCCTTTTGGATTATCAAATGAACACAACATTATATAGAATTGAGTCCACCCATTAATAAACTACTACATTCGTCCCTAAATATAAGACTATTTTCTAAAAAAAATTTGGACTCTTTTCAAGTTGTCTCTTACATTAATTATTTTTGACTAAAATACCCTTATCCACTTTACAATGAATGCTATAAATTAATAAAATAAGTACATTCTCTCTCTTATGAGGATTGAAGATGATGACTAACACTCATTAATTAATTAGGTAGAAAGTAATTAAGTGGAAAGAGAGAGATGATAGTCCCAATAATTGTAAGGGTAGTTTTGGAAAAATAATACAAATTGTTAACAAATTTAATGCTATTAACTAAATTAACCAACTTTCTTAAAGTGTGTGAATTAGTTAAAAGAGTCTTATATTTAGAGACAAAGATAATAATATATAGACATTTATACAAATTTCCACAAGTCACTACTTAACACTAAACTTGATCAAGCTCCCACCAACTAATTATGGATCTTGTTAGGGTAGTTGGCTTGCCTTGCGTAATCTTCAATGGTGCCATTGTTCACTGGGATTGAATCGGTGGGAGAAATGGTTAGTAAAATTCCAAAGGACATTCATAGTTCCAACTTGAGTGCCAAACTGATACAAAGGTGTCATAACATTATTAGCTTTGATTTGAGGATAAGAGGGCATAGTTTTCCGAGGAGCATTTCTACCATGCATGTTGTTAATGGAAAGGGAACCAATCGTGAGTGATCGACAAAGATGATGTGGGTGAAGGTTTTGTTAAGAGGATCTGCCAAAGAGCAAAGCTTCTTGGCTATGCAACAGACCTTGTTTACCTTTTTAGTAATTTGGGGTAATTTTTTAAGAAGGAAAAGGAAGAACAATTGTATAAGTAAGGAGGGAAAGTGTAAATTAACGTGAATTAGAACATCACAAGAAGGGAGGGTTGAATTGTGACTTTGTCATCTATTTTCTGAAACTTGTCCTTTTTTAGTTTCTTACTCAAGACAAACTAGTGCTTAGAAAGTTTTTCTGATGGTGCATTTTGATGCACCACTTTTGTTGATGTCATTCTGATGTGCACCTTTTTTATTGCACTTTTTGATGTGCATCATTCTGATGTGTAGCTTTCTAATGCATTCTTTTGACGCATCCTTCTTATATGCACATTTCTGATGGGCATTTTCTAATGTGCACCTTGTAAGCATTAAAGAGATGCACTGAAAACATGACTTCCTAAATTACGAACTTCCAAACATTCAAAAAGAATATCCATTGGAGTCCTACCAACAAGTTTATGATGAAGTTTTCATGAAGATAAAGCCAACAACTAGAAACACTCTCAACAAGGCAAGCCAAAGCCAAAAATAGAAGATAGAAGCAATGAAGTCAAGGTTTAAGATCAAGATTGAAGAGCTAGAGTCTGTGTCTTAGGTATGCTTTGTAAACTCTATAAGTATCACTGGGACTAGCAATGAAGTCAAGGTTCAAGATCGAGATTGAAGAGCTAGAGTTTGTTTCTTAGGTATGCTTTGTAAACTCTATAAGTATCACTAGGACTAGCATCAATTATCCATCTAGGGCTCTAATAATCAATCTAAGTTTCACGAGTTTGGCAGCCCAAATTTGAAGAATTTGTCTTGTTTTTCAAAAGCAATCTTTCTATAATTAATTGGACCAATAGGATTTTGAAATTGGGAAGTTTTCTATGACAAAATCTATCTGCTTCTAAGAAAATATGAGCTTGTTTCATCTAATTAGGAAATCTCATCTTTAGAGATAAATATGGAAAAGATATTTCCTAAAACAAGCATATTTTCAAATAAGAGATAAATATAAAGTGAATTCAAAGATAGATTTCAAATATATATAAGATAAATCTAATCTTAATCTATCTTTTGAAAAGCCCAAGTCCACTCCACACACACTATAAATAGGTGCCTCAATCATAGAGCTCTGTGCACTCGAGTAGACACAGAAAATAGAGAGAAGCACAATAAGAGCTCTAGTATCCAAGCCTTGAAAAATAGAGAATCTAGGTGCCAAATAGCTTGGATCATTGATGTGTATCTAGAGTGAGAAAGAGACAGTGCTAGGCTCTTAAGTGAGTTGCTATTCAGGCTATAGAGAGCCATAGTTAGCAAGTTGCATGTCACTCAAGCATTAGTTCTTGAGGGTTGTTAGTCAAGGTGTTAGATCTTGAGGGGTTGTTTGAAAATAGGTAGGGTGTCCTAGTTAGGTTGCTGAAGGTGTAGGCATAATCAACCCGTAGCTTCTTTGTTAGGTTCACTAGGGTGTATGATCCCTAGGGGCTAAGTCTAGGGTCTAGAGAGGGGCATCCTTGTGAGGTTTCTGAAGGTGCAAGCATAATCAACTCGGTCTCTATATTCGCTGACTTAGTGGCCAGGTGTAGGTGTTGGACTATTTTAGGCAAGCGCACTTAGTCATGCAAGTATACAATGTAAGTAGAGTATCATTTCCACATGGACTTTGGTGTAATGCCTCGTAGTTTCATATTTTTCCATTATTCAAACTTTTGAAATTTTGTTTCATTTGCAAAATTTAAATTAAAATAAGAACTTTTTAAAAGAAACAAGATTTTTATAATTTTTCTCAAATAAAACTTTTCTTTCAATTTTTCTTAAACACAATTTATAAAAATGTTAGGAATCATGAGGCTCTAAATTTCAATCTCACGATACACAAAATTGGTTCTATCTTAAATTTATATATTTCATTATACTAGAGGCACTGTTTCTTCTCATTCCCAATTCCTTGAAAATAAGAATTCTCAGTTCTGTAGCTTATTCCTTATCCCTAAGAAAATAAATTATAAAACATTGATCAATAGAGCAAACCTTTTATAAGCTAACACATTACAACCTATCCCTAGATCATAACATGAAAGGTTCCCAATTTCATTTCTAAATTTTAATCATGATTTCCCAATCATAACAAATTCTAAAATCATTCTAATGGTTGATTAGGCCACAAAAAGCATTAAGAACAGAAAAAGGGTACTATAACAAAAGATATAAAATGAGATAGAACTTTATTCAATAACAGATCATTACATGAGTTTGGATTTAGAGTACCTCACAATTCCCAACAAGAGATATTTAGCCACTCATGATCATAGCAAACATCAATCTTGAATCCATTACAAAATATTCAAATAAAATGTAAAGAGAAACACTAAGACTCTTAAAACTCTCTCTCTGTTTCGTTCTCCAAAGAATATGATCAGCCTCCCCATATTCCTTCTTCTATGTTGCATTTATATAGAGTTTAAAAATCCTGAGCAAGGCACAACGTGCTATCTTTCTTAGCACGAGGCGCTTCTATGCATATTAAAAATTTGGCCTCTCTAGACAGTGAGCGCGGGGCACTCGTTGTAACACCTCGTTACATTAGACACAATCCACACTGAGGTTTTATTTGTTTTAGTTATTATAAAAATGAGGGTAAATTTTTCGCGATTAAATAAAACATTCATAAAGTATATTTATAATACATAAAATATTTTATAAAGAACCATAATCTTTTTTTAAATAAAAATCAGTTCATATCACAAAATAAATATAGAGAAATTATGTACTAGCTAATCCCAACCCATATGTCAAATAATCCTAGTCAGAGTAGTACATAATTTCTACCCAAAAACAAGAATGAATAAAACTAGCCTTTAAGTCTCATATCTTCTCGCCAGTCTTCACAATCCCCGAGATAACCGTGTCCACAGGAGAGCTCGATCATTGGGCATAACCGTCATCTTCACGTATCCAAGCAAGTACATACACAGAAAACAAACAAAGAGGAGTGAGACTTGATTATAATATATATATATGTATTACTAATGGTATAAACTACTGTCAATTAATATAATAGCGGGGGACCTAATGTCTATCTCGTCATAACATCTCAACCTTCCAAACACAGTATGGATCCATACTCCACGATTGATCAATCACTGATCACAATACCACCTTCGGGAAGTGATGGGGAGTAAGTATACCTCAACCGCTGCCACAGTCCCATACCTATGTAGCTCCACAATCCATATGGTACTCGAGACCATTTCTGGTGTCGCTCAATAACATATCTGTACGCGTACTCAAATCACGGGGCAATCTCCCCACGCGGTCACATCCCCGTTATGAGGTATACCCTTCGCGTCATCATGAAGTTATCTCTACGCTTATCGAGGTGTACGAGCTGGCACTATCAGTCCCAAAACGTAGGGGGTCGACCTACCCTTTGGGACGTCACACACTCGATGCCTTCCACCCCTTAGACCTTAGCCAAGGTCACGGATATCAACTCGCGGCGTACCAAACCGTAACTTCTCGCTCCATCTCACATCAGGCCTTCCGCCTAACTTGGCTACACCAAGTCACGTAACTAATACGTACTCTCGGAATACATCCGTAGAGACTTATTTATCTTTCACGGGTCGTTCTCATCCATATATATAACGTACCTCTACCTCAACAGGCAAAGGTTCATCATCATAACATAGAGATACAACAAAACAAAACAATCATAAAATTCAGAAATATCTCTGGTCTCAACTACTCTGAACACCAACACAAGATATCAACATATCTGCCTTACTGACAGATAAACAATGTTATCAGAGTAGAATTATCATATTATATATTAAGTATCTAATATAAGGATTTATATAATATCATAAAATACTTAAGCAAGACATTAGGTACTTAACTTTTAATTTCACTAATGATTAATTTAACAATTAGCTAATGTTTAACTGATCTCTACTTCTATTAAAATTTTATTAAAAACTTTTGAATTTGTTTTATCCTTTCTCATTATCTAATTCCTTAAAATTATTAAAAAGAAATAACTTTCTAACTTCTAATAAAATATTCCCTTACAAACATAAATAGATTTTAATATTGGAAAATTCCTTTCTGGTATAGAAGATCATATTAGACTGCAACCATAGAACATACTCAGAATTTTCCAAGGACTAAGTTTAAAAACTAGTAATGAGAAAATCCTTTTTCTGATGTAGAAGGTCAGATGAAACTGCAACCACAGAGCATACTTCAGATTTCCTCTAAATTTTATTCTAAGAAACTTTGTATATTTTAAGAAAACATCTTTCTTTAAAAAATAAATTTGCAAACACTTTTTATTCTAACTATTTATTTATTTATTTAAAATAGTAGTCTCTCTTTTCCTTCAAAACCCGTGAATAATTAGAAACAACCAAATTTGTATCAAAAACCTATTACTAAGTAATGAAATTTAGTGTTAAGATTATTATCACAAAAACTAACAATTTTTCTTTCCTTTTTCCTTGCCCAGTCCGAGACCAATTTTGATAGTAACAAAAATCAGTTACAAATTTTTCTTCTCTTACTTAGAAAACAATTTGAGGTTGGATAATTTTCAAAAATTGTTGAATAAGATTTTCTTGGAATTGGCTTAAAAGTCGAAACTGACACACCCAAAGGAAAGCTCCAGGATTCAATTTTGTTCTTTATCAAATTAAAGAAAACATTACTTATAAAGAAAAGCTTGCAGTAGCTTCCTTTTTAATTGATTAAACCGTTCCTATTATTGATATCAGGATATTAATTCACTTTTTGGAATTCATTAGTTCATGGTTAAAGCAACATGTTAATATCTTTATTCTACGTGGGTTATCCATGGTAAATTTAAAAGAAGAAATTATTAAAACATTTGTTTGTAAAGCTCATTAAAATTTTCCTAGCCCATTACTTCTCTCTGTTTGAAACTGATTTGCACACACAAAAGCCTTGTTTGGTAAATTTTGATACTAAATAAATTTAGGAAAACATGACTGGTAAAAAAAAAATATATTTGGTTCCTCTCTTTTCTTCTCACCACCGTATGCACACGCACACTTCTCATAAATTTTTCCTTTTTTATCTTATTAAAAAAATGGTTTTTGAAAAGAAAAAATTACAAAACAAATCAGTCCACTCCTCACACAGTACCACCAAACACACTTCCCCTTTATTTTCTTTTCAAATTGTGCCTTGTACTCTCACCCAACAACCAATTTTATTCTTAACTTCTCTATTTCCTTTTATAGCATTAGAATTCTTTGACTTTTGTAAAGGAAAGACTTGGCTCTTCTGCCTCATGACAAGACCGTGTAAGTGAAGGAGAAAGAGAAGCCTTCTTTGACTTATTTTACTTAACCTGACTAAGTGTGAGACTTGACCACACACACCCATCCCCAACGTGTTGTTTCTCTGTGAAGGAGAAAGAAAAGAAATTTAAAAGAGACCATCCCTTTTTTTCTTTGTGCAGACCGTGAGCTTTGTGAGTGAACATAAGTGGAAAGATTTTGATTCTTTTTTAAACCATGAAAATCACATACTTTTTAGTTTGCTTGTTAGTTTATAAAACTTTAATTCTTCTCCTAGATTTAAGCCAAAAATTTGGCAGAGTCTCCCCTAAAAGAGAGATACTTGCAGCCACATCATCACTTAAATGATGGTAGAGACCTAAAACAAAATATTTAATACATCAAGGATCTAACGCAAAAACAAATTTATTAGGGACGCAAAACAAAATTCACTGATTTATTAGGGATCTAAAACAAAATTTGCTAATTTATTAGGGACCTAAAACATATTTTAGCCTTTTTAATTGATTCAGGCGGTTTTTAGCCGCCAGAAATTGTAATTTAAATTGTTAAATGAATACTGGCGGTTTTAGAAACCGCAAGAAATCACATTTTAAAATTTTTAACAGCCACGTTATCATTTAACTTACGGCAGGGACCCAAAACAAAATTTTCAATATATTAGGAATCTAACGCAAATTTTTTTTATTATGGACCTAAAACAAAATTCGCTAATTTATTAGGGACCTAAAACATATTTTAGCCAATTTTATTTTAAGTTGAAACATTTTAGAAGATTTAAATTATATTTTCTATTAATTATTATGACTTAAAATTACATTTTTGAAATACTTGAATTAGTTAGGTATTTTCAGTCAATAATTCATAATAATTTCGGTTTAGCTCTATAAATTCCCAAATTTTACCAGAAATTATACTTTTATATATGTGACTTAAAAATGAATTGACTTTGTCAGTTTCATCAAGTTTTGATATTAATCCTATACAGGCTGATAGTTTGCTAGATAGTCTAGTTTGTTTTACATAATTTTTTCAGAAAGCTCTAATTTTTCTGAGAAAATTAACGAACCCTTATTTTAATCTATAAAACATGATTTTAAGTTCAAATAATTATTTTATAATTATTTGAGACTTATTCTCATGTTTGCCACAAATATTGATAATCCAATATAATTGTCGTTTTAATAGTTATTTCAGATTTTCATCTAGAATAATTATTAAAATTTTCAATTATATAGAATATAAAATATTAGTTACAATAATGTGATTTAATATTTTATTATCCTATTTGGACTTATCAATTCTCAAAAACAAGATTAAGAATAAACAAACAATTAATTACGGAAAACGAAAATGAGGGTGTTACACTCGTGGCTTGGCACTGGGTGCTTAGCCTCCTGCGAGCACACCTCTAAAATTCTTGACTTTCCAACTTCTTGGGCCTTCTTCTTGGGCTTCTCTTCATTTATTTTAAGCTCTTCTATCAAATCCCAAATTATTCGTAAAAACCTACAAAAATTAGATAAAAACATAAGAAAATTAAATAAAACAAACTTTATAAATTTGTTACTTAACTTTCTAAAATCTATTTAATTACACTCAAAATTAAAATAAAAACAAACTAAAATTAAATAAAAATTACTAAAATAATTAACTAGATTAAACACATTTTTTTACTACTAACAAGGGGGCTTACCAGCTTTACCTATACCGGTGATTTGTCCTTTTCCCATCCCTCCAAAGGCGACAGATCCTCCCTCAACTAGCTTTAGGTCTAGGAACATAGACTTTCCCCCCGTTATGTGTCGTGAGTAGCCACTATCCAAGTACCAACTTAAACCTTGACCTTTTCCTACCAAGGATATCTACAATAGGAATAATCTGAGAATTTGGTACCCAATTCTTTTTGGGTCCAATTGCATTAGTACCCTTGATCTGTTCAGATATTTGTATCTTCTTGTGGATGCATATGAACTTAGAGTGTCTAGTTTTACCACAAAAGTTGCACTTATCTAGATCAGATGGATGATCAAATGAAGACAATGCATCCTTTTCTAAGCTTAAGCTAGATTTATCATGGGGATGTTGATGGCATTTTAAAAGCATCGTTAAAGTGTTGGGACTTTTCAAAAACTTTCCAAAGTCTTTGGTAAGACAAGCTACTTTGTCTCTTAATTTTTCAACTACAGACAATTCATTTGTCTTATCAAAGTTTTTAACTTGCCTTAGACTCTCTTCAAGAGTCTCAATTTTTTCTTCTAAATTTTCAATTGATTTCCTCAGTGAAACATTTTCACAGACAACTTTCTTGTATTTTTCTTTGTATTTTTCACGCTGTAAGGAAATCATATGAGAGTTTTGAAGAAGAATATCGTAGGGCATCTTGTAACATCCAATATATATATATATATATATATATATATATAAAATATTTATTATACAATTTTTTTATAGGAATAGAAAACATATATAGGTTTAGATAAGATAAGATATTAGTTTTATCTTATATTTAAACATATTAGTTTTACCTTATATTTATATGTAAGATAAGATAAGATAAGATGCAGCCAAATAATTAGATAATTAAATTGATAGGAATCAATTATTATTAGTATAAATAAAGGTTAGAAGAATCAGGGAACGTAGAAAGAAAGAGAGAGAGAATTGGAGAGACAAGGAAAAAGGTGAGACCAAAACAGTGAAGAAGCGAGAGCACATGGGGAGGGAATGGACTATGACTATAGAATACCTTGTGGGAACGTTTAGAGCTTTAACGAGGTCTTCAAGAGGTGAGTAAAACACTTTCTTTTAAAACCATCCATGGTATATTTCTTAAATAATTTAATGGGGATTAGGATAAAAAGAATTTGGAAATTAATAGCATTCTATATTTTATTATTGGATTACATTTAATCATTCATGCATACTGAGTATGGTTTGTAAATGTTCGAATGGTGTGATAATCATTATTATAATAACCTTATATATGACCATATACTTTTATATACATATATGAACATAGTAGATATTGTTTCATGTTATTGATGCTTATGATTTTATAATTTAAAGATTGATTGAGCTGAGCCATGATTGATCGGTATGTGTTAATTGTCAATTGAATTGTGATAGATTTTTAGGTGTGATCTAATTAATCTTAATATGCACGATAATATTTGATTTATGTAATTATTTGATAGTATGAGATGAAGTCATGTGCTCCTTATAATTGATTTTATGCCCGCAAGAGATTGAGGTAACTTCTTCGAGGAAGAAGTATATCTCCACATGAGATTGAGGTAACTTCGAGGAAGAAGTATATCTCCACATGAGATTGAGTTGGTGCTCTATATGATTGACTTTATGCCCAAAAGAGATTGAGGTAACTTCTTCGAGGGAGAAGTATATCTCCATATGAGATTGAGCTGGTACTCCATATGATTGGCTTTATGCCCAAAAGAGATTGAGGTAACTTCTTCGAGGAAGAAGTATATCTCCACATAAGATTGAGCTGGTGCTCCATATGATTGGTTTTATGCCCATAAGAGATTGAGATAACTTTCGTCAAGGAAGAAGTATATCTCCACATAACAATGGATGCTATGGAATTTGATTGATTTAGTATTGTGTAGATTGATTGTGATGATTAATTATTGTAATGTGAAAGGCGTGTGTGAAGACATTATAATATCTTGTTATGAGGAAATTATTATTTTAAGATATTTATATTATCACTACAGTTATTTTAGAAGAATGCAGGTACCATGGTTGATTTTTCCGGTTACCATGCCGGCTGAGAACAAACACTGTTTGCGAAATATTTTTAATTGTGTGTTTTATTTACTGGGATTATATATCTCATTAGTTAGTGTTGTTTTCATAGCACGGGGACGGAGTCATTGAGATTAAGGAGGCTTGAAGATTTATTATCTCATTTATTTAGTTTGATTTTAGACTGGTTAGGATTTATTAGAATAAAAGGCCGCTTGTGGCTGAATAAATTTTATTGTTTCTTATTTAGGGTCGTCAGTAGTCGCCCGAGTTTTTGGATTTCATGATACAATTTATATACAAATAGATTATATTGGATATTTTAATATGTCTGAGGTGTTGTTTTAGACCTCTTTGGATTTTGAAATTTAGTCTTTAGAAAATTTTATATATGATTTATTATTGTAACGAAGGACGTTACACATCTCATCCTCTTTATTTGAAGAAGAACTAGATGAGCTATCAGTTTCAATGTAGAATTTTACCTCAGCTTTGTCGTCTGTATCAACCATCAGACATATGTTGGCTTGTTCTTCGTCTGAGCTACTACTATTGTTGTTATATGAGTCATCACATGTAGCCATCAAACTTTTCTTTTTTTTTTCCTCCTGAGTACCATTTCTTCTTAATTTTGGGACACTCAACTTTCTGGTGTCTTGGCTTTTTACACTCAAAGCAGATGATGTTGTTGTTTTCTTCTTTGTCTTTCTTCTTGAATTTGTCTTTCTTCCTGGAAGAGTGTTTGAACTTTCCTTTCTTTTTCAACATCTTCTCAGGGCCACTTCATTGTCTGTTGATCCTCTAGAGCATTTGTTTGAACTTTCAAATTCAACTATCCTTACTTTGAGGGCCTTGGAAGAGCTCTTCTTTTCTTCTTTTATGGAGTTGGTTTCTCCAATTTTAAGGGCAAGAAAGTCCTTTCGCGAAAGCTGATCATAGTTCTACAGATGAACCTCATGAACGTGCAAGACTATCAAGGATCTTCATATTATTCTAAGCCTTGGTAAACTTGTGTTCCAGACCTTGTAGACCATTTATAATAGTTTGAAATCTTCCAAACATTTCATCAATGGTCTCTCCATCCTTCATGATGAAGTTTCCATAATGCCTCATCAAAGTAGCAACTTTTCTAAGTCAAACATCTTTAGTTCCTTCATAGTTTATGCAGAGAGAATTGTTGAGACAAAGTCCCTCTAGAAGCTAGTGTTTTAATGATGACAAACCATCAAGAAGCAAATCCCAAGTATTTTGAACTTAGCTACTAGTGGTTTCTTTGAGTGTTCTTAATTAAGACAAGACTAAATTTAGAAGCATGGAGAAAGTGTGAAGCATAGGCCTACAGTGGAAGCTTTTCAGACATAGATTCTACATAATCAGAAGTAGAACTACTAGAAGAAGAGCTATTCAGAAGCTGGAAATGCAATCATGTTTTTTGGGTCAAAGTGCAGATATTAGAAGCTGTGTATGATCAAAAGCATGGTTCTAGGGGTAGCTTTAGTCAAGGGGTAGATATGAGAAGCTACACATGACTAAGGGATCATCAAAAGTTGCGTTGCAGCAATGGCTTGTGAAGATAAACATGTCTACACCATTCAGAACCACACACACACACGCTTTTACAAGTAGAAGGCATGCATCAGTGTTTGGAAGCACTGATTCTAAAGCTGAGAGTTCCTCATTATCCTTGAAGATTTTCAAACGAAAGGAACTCGAAGAAGACAACAAGTCCTAGTAAGAGAGCAAGCAACCAGTAGAATGAAGATTGAAGCACAATGCATTACAATTACAACGACATCTACAAAAGACATGCTTCAAAATAATCTTCAGAAGACTTCCCATGATTCAAATTTAGAAATCACGAGGAACAACTAAGACTAACAGCTAAGCACGCAACGAATACATTTCAAATTCGAAATGTGCAAGTTGTCATACAGTGAAGAAGAACAGAGATGAAGAAGACAACTTAAGAAGAGTTGCAGAAGACATGGAGGATGAATATTGTGGAGAATGACTAGCTGGAGGAACTTGGACAACTCATGTAGCATTTTGAAGTTTGAATTCAACCTCCCAATGACCATAAAATGGCTAGCTCTAAAACTCAATATATTGATGAAATTTGAAGAAGCAACTTGCAAGGAAGGAGTGCCAAAAAGAGAGGGTAAGGTTAGAAAAGAGTCTATCCAGAACACCCCTATTAGAAGAAACCTTCCTTAGCCAAAAACATTTTAGGTGGAGCCAAGTAGAGACAAATCTGTAGGAGTGTCTGTAAACACCTCCATACGAGGAGCCTCAATAGAAGGTATCCTAAAAGGTATAATGTCCATCCCCTAGGTTAGGGGAAAGAACTTAGAAGAGTAATAAGGGGATTACTGTTTCTAAAGTTCAGAGTGAACACAACAGGTGCTATGTGAGTCCAGTAGCAATTGCAAATGAGGGTGTGAAGCCTGGAGAGGCTTTTTGAAAGAATACTTAGGTGAAGCCTGAAGAGGCATTCTGAAAGAATACTTGGGTGATGCTTGGAGAAGCTTTTCGAAAGAATATTTGGTAGAGCCGGTAGAGGCTTAGAGATTACCGAGTGAAACCTGCAGAGGTTTAGAATACTAGCTGTTTGTTGCCTGTAGAGGCAAGTAAAGAATACTAAATGGAACTTGCAAAGGTTTAGAATACTAGGGTATAGGAGCCTATGGAGGCTTAAGGAAGGAAAGAATACCACGGTTGGGTGCTTAATCTTAGTGGAGAAATCCTATAAGTGTAGGTACCAGACGTAGCCCAGGTTGGGATGAAGCAGTATAAATCCTTCATGTGTTGTATCATTCTTTACTGCTTCTCGTTAGTTTCTGTTGCTACATTCTTTAATTTTGTTTTAGAAAAACCTTATTTACAAAATATATACTTTGATATTTATCAAAAGAATTTTACAAAATAGTTTTGTTATTCAGAAGTAGCACCTACTCCATGAAAGAAAAATGAAAACCAAAAACTGTTAAAACAACAAAATCTGAGATTTTATGAGTAGCTTCTGAAGTAGTAATATTCAAGTTCACTTGGAGGTTTTTACTTTATCTCATTATTTTATCCAAGTATTTGAGAAGGAAAAGCCTTGCTCCATAATAGCTTTTGGATTTCCAAGCAAGAAGCTTGAGAAACAAAAATCAGAAACAAGCATTTTTTGTGCAGGAATATAGCCTAGTCAGTTCACGTGTCACTATTCAACCCCCTTCTAGTGACCAACTGATCCACTTCAAGAATCCCACATCTCTTTGGCTGTTTTTAATTTGCAAATTTTGTGATATTTAGATCTAGTTAAAGCACAGGTAAGAGTATACCTAGTTTTGTTGTTGAGTTAAAGAATGTTACAATCTTCTTGAGTCCATTCTGCTTTTGGCCTTGTGATGGGAATATCTCCATGCATGATGATGTGCCAAAGCTGATATTGGGTGGACTTGATATACATCTCCATACAATCTTTCCAGTATGGATAATCTTCACCCAAGAAGGCTAGGGGTCTGGAGAGGGAAACTCCCTCTAGAATGAACTATCCATGTTAATCTTGGTTTGCCATTAGGATCTTTTTCTCTAGACACTGTTAGGTACTCAACCCCTTAGAGGCTGAGCTCTAATACCAAACTGTAAAAGCAAAAAAATCACAGGAAGATGGTTGAATTGTGATTTTAAAATTTTTCGCAAACCTTTATCGTAAACAATTTTTCATCTGAAAGATTGATTTTAGAGAAACAAACACAGACGATAGTTTTTGTAACTATTACTGTTTTATCAAACACTTCAAAAGGATTTTAAACCAAACTTTCACAATTCAGGGTTAGTAAAAAGAATAGATAAAAGCAAGCAATAAACACATAGATTTATTTTGGTTCATCTCAACCACCGAGACTACATCCAGTTCTTCATAACCCACCAAGTTCCACTATCTTCTCAAAGATACAAGTATTCTTTTACAAGATACTTCTAGCTTAACTCAAGTAGTTTTTACACTAGCCTCTCCAAGCTAACATCCCAAGTATTCTTTGCTACAAAGCCATTCCTGGCTTCAATAAATCAGCAAATTTGTTTAAGGTTTTAAGTGCACATTGACAATTGTATCATCTTATAGACGCATATACAAATAAAGCTCACAGTCTAAGTCTTAGGGTATACAAAGTGTTTTGAGAGCTCAGGAAACTTAGAAAACTTTTTACAAGAGTTTAAATGCTTGAAAGTGATTGTTCGTTTAGGTCTCTTATATGTGTGGAACTTCAATTCTTCAGGTATTTATAGACTTGTTGAGGAAGTAACCGTTGTCTCTAAACAACCTTCTTCTTTCGTTTGATTATTGTTTTTTGGTGAAGGTATCTGTTGGGGGCATTAAATGCTGTATTTAATGCATGTCACCAACTTGTCAAGGTTTCTAATAAAGCACACTGCTTATCTTTCTTGAGGAGAACTTCATATCTTTTCATCAGAGGTCGAATCACCTTTTGTACTCAAGTGTAGTGCAATATGCTTTTAGGCACGTCTTTTTTATGGAGTAGGTAGCTTTATCATCTGACTTCTCTTTTTCTCCTTGTTCTTCGACAGATCATATGAAGAATAAAGAACATTCTTTGCACGAAGGATCAACTAAACAGAACATTAACTATGATCATTAAAAAAAATTACAGACTTGGTGTCAATCTGCTTTCGTTTAATGAAACAGACGCAGACCAAACATTGCTTTCGTCTGTTAAGCTTTAAGACGCAACATTAAAACTTAATATTTATTTGTTTCAAATCAAAATAACTGAGGGTCCTGATTTATCTTATGACTCAACACTATTTACACTCCCAATTTTTCTTACACATCCCCTTTTATTTGATTTTTTCCCTAAAATTCTTGGAACCTGAGATGTATGAAGTGTCTGACCTTTAAAAATGTTTTGATGATAACAAAGAGGATTAAAATTTGTGAAGAATTAATATTTTTACCTATGCAAATTTTGAGTGTTTTTGGACTCTAAGTGTTCGCAAAACACATACATATAGCTTTGTATTTACTTAGATATTTTTATACTATGTACGAAAGCGTCCAATATTTGTCTTAATGTAGTCGTCTAATGTTTTCCTATGTTGATATGTTGAACAAGATATTTTGGTTATAGAAGGTGTATCAAGAATTCCTCACTTTCGATCCCTATATGCAGAAGCAAATAAGAGAAACAAAAGTTGGCAAATACAAGCAACTACCTTTTGGACGAAACTATGTTGCATAAACAAATGGTGGAAGGCCATACAAATCGTTAAATAAAACTATTGTAAAGTAAACAAAAAATAAAATCCAACATGATAAATACTAAACCCAAGCCCCAATGTCACATTATATCAAAGCTCTACAACCCATAAGAAAACATAAACCATTAATGAGGCCTCCAACATCATCCTCAACATGGTGTTGAACTTTACCTACAAATGACAATCAACCTGAACACAAACAACACAAATAGAAAGGGAGTGAGATACATCTCACCACATATATACAATATAAAGATTAGAAGTAACTGAAAACATACATCGTTACATGACAAATCATTAGTACCATAGTCACACAATTACTTACATTCTCATAGACATACATGCATTATGATGCAAATTTAACTTAAGACTCTAGATGCATGTGGTACAAATAAAACATTTTGAAAGAAGCTCGGGAGTACATGCAGTCGATGAATCCATATAATTCAACACTAATAATCTCGATTGAGATGAGACTACTGGCAGAGCGTCAGGGTTACCCAGCCTTGCAATGATACTTCAACCCATGGGATTAGTATCAGCCACGTGAAGATTCCAAACCAGATAACACCCCCAAGCTAGAGTTATACTTCAACTCATTCATGGCCTCGCTAGTTAAGCTCAACAACATCCTTCGAGAAAGACTTTACATGACATGATGCATGAGGTATACAAGGTATCCATGGCATTCTCATATATATCATTACATGGTGGTCCCTTACCTACATGGACTTGTGCCACATACTTGTCATCTCAACACATTACCATGATGTCACTTCATCCACCTCATTTACATATGTACCTCATCATAACATCATTGTAGCATCATACTTTCAACACGAGCATATAAGCTAGCAATCACAACAATATCATAATTGAAGTAGGCACATATACACATAATTGTCAATCATCGTATTTCATAAACATCACAATTAGGAAAGCAACTCATGTCACGTTTCCATATATAGTTCACCAATCGCAACTTACAACTTAGTTTGATTGGGAAAGCTTAAAGCATAAGAACGTAGCACAAATCATGTCAAAATCAAATGGAAAATGTTCCCAAACATAATTCATTCATAACATCTTACTTATATACCACTCACCTATTATGACAACTATCCAATTGGTATTATGATTGAAATGACATTTCTTAAGTTTTGGGTGTTATCTCTACATTTTCCTATTACCCGTCTACGACCTTTGTATAGTGTAAATGTGATATCTAGAGTTGTACTAATCCTATAAAGTTTATTCTTATCTTGTTTGAAAGCTAAGACAATTTTCTACAACTTCGATGTTGACCTAGAAATCTAGTTTAATCATTTACTCTGCCTAACATTGAAGGGAACATTAACTCGCTACCTAATTTTGACAGCTCGACCTTTGCTCACTAATTTGATCATATATTGAGTTCTAGACATTATTTTTGGGTGAAGACTACAAAGTCTAATTCTATTGTTTTCCTACTCATTTTTTTGTTCGAAGTTAACGTTTGTTGTCATGAAAATCAGCACATCTAACATCAGTTATCAAATTCAATTTCAAGAATATCAAAAGGGCAAAACATCAAGAACACCCAACAATCAAATTCACCCAAATCATAACAGAAATAAAGTGTTTCAAGATATTCACAATCCGTCTAAGAAATTAAACTTACTATAAACATAAATCTAAGATCATACAATCTACCTATGGCTCATTGCCCCTTATACAAGAGAATAGAAAGAGAGAACCCATTCCCCTTACCTCAAAAGGAGCAATTCCTCAGCAGGGAAAAGGAGATGATCTCACGACCACACCCCCAAGAACACATGGACTCGATAGAGTCATCCACCATGATCCCCATGACAACTTTTACTATGGCAAAATCTTGGACGTAATTTAAAACACGGTCCCAAGCTCACTTTGTTTATTAAAATTTGCACTAATTGGAAATTCTAATGAAAAGATAAAAATTATTAACTTTGAAGGGCTCTATGCTTTGCACTAAGCCCACTTTGTGTTTGATGCTCTTAAGGCTTGGTGGTCTCCTCTATATGGGGTGTATGAGGTTATTTTGTCCAATGTGGGAGTTAAAGTGTTTTTCATGATCAAGTGACCTACTTTAGGGTCAATTTTCTCTAAGATGAAAGTCAATTTTGGTTTCTAGGGTGTATGAATGAATTGTATCTTTTTCAGCAAGCTTTCTAATGGTGCAAACAACACCTCAAACGAATAAGTACAACTCAAGATACAATATTGTCTTTCTAGGGTTTTCATCATAAAATCCAATACTAGACTTAGACACTTTTCAAGTGTTTTAAATATAAGAACCCCATTAATTAACACTCCTCTTACACCAAATATAATATAATATAACAACCATAGTAATATACTCCCTCCATTCCTAAACTCTTAATGTTTTAGCTTCTTGTTTTTGTTCCAAAACTCTTGATATTTTACATATGTAGTAGCAGTAGCAGTAGCAGTAGCAGTAGCAGCAGCAGTAGTAGTAGTAGTAGTAGTAGTAGTAGTAGTAGTATGTTCATTACTTGTTGTAAAAATGTGAGTAATTTTTTTGTGATAAACTTTAATGTTTAATAAGCATATTTGGAAACGTCATAGCAAATGAAAACAATTTTTTTATAAACAAAATGCAAACAACGTTTTTATAAATGTTGATGCGTCAAATAAATAAAAATGCGCATTGTAATTATGTTGTCATAAACGAAACTTTGAAAATACGTTGCATTTTACATAAAGAACCATGATCTTAAGAATAGAAAAATACTAAAATACATCATACATACTTATCATCACAAATAAGTAATACATCATAATCATAAGTGATACATCAAAGTCAAAGTATCAGCATCAGGATTAGTACAACTCCACTGTCGTCATAAGAAGTACACAATAAAAAAAAGAATATAATGAAATGTCTGAAGCTATGCACCCAACTTAGCTATACAACAAAAAGTCCTATGGGTAGTCAGGACTAACTATTTATCCCTTGTACAAAAGATAATCCCCAAGCTACACTAGTCATCATCAATGTCCGATGAAATGACGCTCTCAGTAGGAGTAGAAGGCTCTGATTCAGAGTGGAATCCATTATACATGCCTGACATATAGAAAGGTGGAAACTCAACTAGCTCAACCTCCATAGGCACACCCTCAGCTGGTGCAAGCAGATCCTCAACAGGTGGATGCTGCTCTAATGGCTCTTCAATGATAGGTTGTGCCCCCTCAACTAGATGGGGGTCTGCTACTACAGGTGGCTGCTCTCCCTGAAGGTTCTCAGGTTGGATATCAGGTTGGTCCTCATCTCCACCATCCACATGCTCTACCTCTATCTCATAGTCTGGGAAATAGGGCATATCAAGCACAACAGGGATTTCAGGCACATGCATCAACTCCACGGGAGGTGCAAAGTTCACGAAAAGATCCATAATAGGTATAGAAGGATCAAGAGGCATATGATACATATCAAAATATGGAAACTCAGTTAGCTCAACTTCCATAGGCACATCCTCAATTAGTGTAAGTGGATCGTCAATAGGTGGATGCTGCTCTAGTGGCTCTTCAATGATAGGTTGTGCCCCCTCAACTAGTTGGGGGTCTGCTACTACAGGTGGTTGCTCTCCCTGAGGATCCTCAGGATGGATATCAGGTTGGTCCTCATCTCCACCATCCACATGCTCTACCTCTATCTCATAGAATGGGAAATGGGGCATATTAAGCATAACAGGGATTTCAGGCACATGCATGAACTCCATGGGAGGTGCGAAGTTCACGAAAGGATCCATAATAGGTATAGCAGGGTTAAGAGGCAAAACAAGAGGCATCTGATACATATAGAAAGGTGGGAACTCAACTAGCTCAACTTCCATAGGCACATCTTCAACTGGTGCAATTGGATCCTCATCAAGTGGATGCTGCTCTGGTGGCTCTTCAATGATAGGTTGTGCCTCCTCAACTAGCTGGGGGTCTGCTACTGTAGGTGGTTGCTCTCCCTGAGGGTCCTCAAGAAGGACATCAGGTTGATCCTCATCTCCACCATCCACATGCTCTACCTCTATCTCATAGACTGGAAAATAGGGCATATCAACCACAATAGGGATTTCAGGCACATGCATGAACTCCATAGGAGGTGCGAAGTTCACGAAAGGAGGCATAATAGGTATAACAGGGTTAAGGGGGGAAATAGAAGGCATATGATACATATACGGGAAGACAGGCCTATGAGGTACCAAAGGTGCAGGGGGTACCAAAGGCATAGGTGGTACTAGGGGTGCAAACTGTGCTGGAGGTACATAGGGTGGAAAAGGATGAAGGTGTCCAATGAAGGCATATGGTGGTGGGAAAGAAACACTCAGCTCATGGTATATGACATAAGGCGGTGCATCTAATCCGAGTATTAGTAACAATGTAGTAGTAGCATAACCGGTGTAGGAGAAATATCCAGTCTCCTCCTCTAAGGACCACCAAGCGCCTGGGCCTGTCAACTCTATGGTGAGGATAGCATAATTCGGTAGATTCGCCATCTTCATATAATAGCAGGTACATACATGCAAACAAACAAAAATAAGGAGTGAGGATTGATTCTAACTTATTTTATGTATCATTAATGGTAGAAAACTACTGCCAATCAAACAATTTATATAATAGTAGGGGAACCTAGAATTTATTCTAGTTATACTAGTCCTACCCATTACACTTTCTATGGATCCATTCTTCCATTTTGGAAGTGACTAGGAGTACATACACCTCAACCAGTGGTAAAAGTCTTCATCTTTCTCAAATGAACTCAATATCTTCAAATCAGGACATCCCCAGTCTGCATCATGAGGCATACTCTTGCACTAATCAATGAAATGCTAAGCAATAATTGAGGTTGCCAAACTTGGTCAGATGAAGTTCCTAACATAGGGTGTCGCCCTAGTCCTTAAGTATTTCATCACTTAAGGGGATACATATCCAATAACCCCCAAATAGGGAAAACCCGCATAAAAATATGATTACAAAATGAAAAGGAACAAGAGATAGAAGATTATAAGGAAATATGCAAAGAAGCATGAAATCAAGGCAATTAATCAACATAAAACAAGCTTTAAACACAAGAATCAAAAGCCTCCTTCCCCCATTACAAAGGAGTGAGATCATATGGCTATTAGAGAAGGAAAGAGATGAGAAATCTTCAAGTCACAAGCTTCATTGGTGCCTTGGTTGAAGAAGATGCAAGCCTTTATGGTTGGGCGCTTCGAAGGTGGTGAATTTATTGTGTTTTAGTGAAGAAAAATTGAGAGAAAATGGAGGGTTGAGCTACTGTGATTTTTGGCAGAGAAAGGAAGAAGAGAGTGGAGGAGAAGGTGAATGGTTGTGAGGGAGTGAATATATAGGCTTATAGGTAACTATTCATGTACTTAGGTGACATTATTTAATTGTACTTTTGAAATTTAAGCTCATGGTGAGAGTGAGAGAGAGGACAACATGTTTAGCATAGACCAGGGGGGTCTCTGTTTTGGCTTAAGTCATCTGGGTCTTAGCATATAGGCCTCCTAGTTCATTTACATTATCGATATCTATTTTCGCGTGCAAAAGTTTTAATTTTTTTAGCATTTTAGTCTAATTAATTTATTTTAAGTTAAAACTTGGTTCAATACTTAATTTATATTTATAAATATTTATTATGAAATAAAATTAATTTTTTTGTAATTATTTTTGAACTATTTGAATTAATTTGTCATTTTCTAGTCAAAAAATCATATTAATTTCATTTTAACTCTAAAAATTCTCAAATTTTAACAAAAAATATATTTTTATTTGAGAGTTAAAAATGAACTGACTTTGTTAGTTTCATTAAGTTTTAATGTTGATCTTATACTGGTTTACGTTTCAGCAGACAGTATAGGATAATGAACCTTGTTTACCTTTTCTGTAATTTAGGAAAAAAGGAAAAGGAAGATGAGTTGTATAAGTAAGGAGGGAAAGTGTATATAACAACTACATTTCCATTTTATCATTTTTGCTAAGCCTGATATTATTTGAAACTAGTAATACTACTAGTTTAATGTACAAGTGTTTTTTTTGTAGTTATGTATGAGAATCCCATTACCCTTTTTGAATTTTTTTTTTTCAAAATTGAGCTTAATTATAGAATAGGTGGACAAAGTTCGTTGCACAGGCAAACAACTTTGTACTTTGGCAGATCTTCAGAGAAAGACCTTCAGCCTCTCATCCTTATGTTCATCAATCATTCATGACTTATTCCTCTTCCATTAACGTGAGTGCAAGGAACACTCATTAGGAAAACTATGCCCCCTAATTCTAAAATTGGAGTTGATGTTTTGGCACCTTTGCATGCGAATAGAAACATTCAAAGAAGTAACATGCTTGTCCCTTAATCGGTGACTATGAACATCCCTAGGAATTCTCTCAATTGTTTTCAACAAAATAGATGTTACATCAATTGTTGTGGACCTTGTTGGGAAAGTTGACTTGTGCCTTAAGACATCTTCAACAGTGCTTTGTAGCTATGGTATCTGTCATACAAATCTCGAAAATAGTTGTCATTGTTCAGTTGGATCAAATCAATGGGAGTTAGAGGAAGACCTAGTGGCACATGAACATCGGTGCCACTTGTAACATCCCGGGCACTGATATGCATGGGGAGTAATCGCCGTGCAAAAAAGAAGAGGCTCAGACAAGGAGCAGCTCTTGGCAGGCTTCCAACGGGAGGAACACATGAATGAATCTAATACACATCGAAATGAGAGGGATCTAGAGGTTGTGTAGGTATGGGACTGTACAATTGAGGATGACTTAAAGGAATTATTTAATATTATCTATACTAATCAAATGCATATACTTTTTGGTATCCCATCACTTAAGAACTCCATAGTTAAGCGTGCTTGGCTTGGAGCAATTTTGAGGTTTGTGACCTCTTGGGAAGTTTCCTAGGAAGCTTGTGAATAAGGCCAAAGCATGTTGAAAGTCTCGTCTCGTGTTGGTTTATGGGGACAGTCAATGATCCTTAAAATAGTCGTGTGTTACAAGTGGTATCAGAGCTTATTGTCGATGTCTCAGAAAAAGGTACTTACGGAGGGTTCTTACTAATGGAGGGTTTTGACCAACGAGGAAGTTGAGAAAAGTTTCATCGAGTATGAGTTGCCAAGACGCTAGCTCTCATGGGTGTTACACCACAATCTTTGTTGTCCATTATGTTGAGAATGATTAGTAAAATTCCAAGGAACATTCGTAGTTTCAACTTAAGGGCTAAACATGTTACTTCCCTGAATGTTTCGTTGCCAATACAAAGGTGTCATAACATCAACTCTGGTTTAGGGATAATGGAGCATATTTATTTTAGAAGCATTTCTAACACTCGTTGAAGCAGAACCCTTTCTGAGTTAAAATGTTTTAATGACAACAAACTTTTAGAAGCAAATTGTAAGTTCTTTAGACTTATGCTACTAATGGTTTGCCTTGAGTGCTTTTAAAAGACAAGTCTTAATCAATAAGTATGGAGAAACGTGTGAAGCATTGGCCTACACTGAAGGTATCTCAAATATGAAGATTGTCTAACTTCAAAAGCATGAAACTAGAAGTAGAATGACAATCATGAGTTCTATGTCAAAGTGCAGATATCAGAAGCTGCAAATGACTAGAAGCATGATTATAGAGGTAACTTGAGTTAATGGGTAGATATCAGAAGCTACACATGACTTAAGGATTATCAGAAGATGCACTATAAGGAAGAATAGTGAAGACAAACATGCCTACACAATTCAAAAGCATGCACCAGAAGATATGAAAAAGATACCATGCAACAATGTACTGAGCATTGTCATTTGAAGTAACCAGCTCTTCTGAAGATACGATCATCTTGAAGATGAGAGAGCTAGTCACCAACCGCAAGTCCTATATCAACAAGGCAACCAAGAACAAGAAAAGGAGATCTAAAGATATCTGCAATGGTTGAAAAATGAGGAAGGCTAACCTGTAGAAGACTCACTTTTCTGGAATAGCAAAACTCATGACTATGTTGTAGAAATGAGAAGTCACAAGCCACTAACATCAGCAAGCACCGATGGCCCAATTTTGAATTTAAATTGTGTGCAAGCTATTCTAGCTAAGGAAGAAGGAGGAACCAACTGTATTGATGGAGACATCTCATAATGGATCTCCTTGTTCTTTAAGACTCTCAAGGAATGAGCAACGATCATCTTCAAGCTCTATATAAGGACGAATAGATGCTGAAGCTCATTGCTATGAAGGAAAATAGGATAAATAGGGTATAAATCAGAAGCCTCATTGTACATATATATCATTTGCTTCTAATACTAGTTTTCCTTAGCCTAGACTCTCTAGGACTTTAGAGCCATATCCATTTAGCCATAGAGTGTTTATAAACATCTTCTTGTAGGAGCTTACTGATGAGTTTTCCCTGAAAGGTGTATTAGGAACCTATCCTTAAACAAAACCCATTTAGGATAGGAGACCTCAGAAGAGCAATAAGGGGATTGCTGCTTTTGAAGGTTTAGAGTGAGCACAATAAGGTTGTGTGTGAGTCAAGTAGTGGTTCCTACTTTGGATTTGAATCCTGGAGTGGCCTTTTGAAACAATAGGGTAGAGCATGCAGAGGCTTAGAGAATACTGGAGGTGAAGCCTGGAGAGGCTTTTCGAAAGAATACTCAGGGTGAAGCTTGTAAAGGCTTTTTGAAAGAATGCTCAGGAGGAGCCTGAAGAGGCTTGGAGAATACTAGTGTAGGAGCTTGCGAAGGCTTCAGGAAAGAAAGAATACCACAGTCGGTGCTTATGTTAGTGGAAATTCTACAAGTGTAGTCACTGGACGTAGCCTAAGGTTGTGGGTGAACTAGTATAAATTGTGTGTTAGTTTTATCCTTCTTTACTATTTCTGATTGATTGCTTTTATATTTTCTGTTTGGAAAACATATTTTACAATGTTATATCTTTGATATAAACTTTAAGAGTTTTCTCAAACGATTTTCAAAGTTTAGAAGCAACATCTACTTTTCTCATGAAAAGATAAAACCAGAATCTACACTAGCGAGACTCTGACATTTTGAGTAGCTTGCAAAGCAGTATACGTAAGTATCTTTGTAGTATTTTATCATAAAACTATCTTTGTGCTCCTAAATAAGGTTTTGAAAACTTAATTGTAAACTATTTCTGAAACTTCGTAAGCTACGTGTTCTTTTGCAGAAAAAGCCATAGTCAGTCAAGTGTCATTATTCAACCCCCTATCTAATGACCTTTTGATCCACTACAGTTGATATCAAAGCTCAGCCTCTAAGGGTTGAGCGCACTTAACAATGCATGAGGAAAAAGATCCTGAAGAAGTGATGGTTACTACAGGAAAGGGGAGCATCCATAACCAAGTCACCAACAACTGATGGGAAGAGTACATATATTCCCATTAGAAGGAAATCTAGACGAGTTCAGACAACAAAGAGCCTACCTACTGAAGGGACAAACAATTTTTTAAGAATCCATGCAACCTGAATCATGGATGAACACTTGTTACTGAGAATAAGTGCTATGAGTTTTGCGCAACAGCTGTCAGAATGTCGAGAAGAAGAAAACCAAGAATCACCCTTGGAAATAAGAGAAAGACTTGAAGTCTTCTCAGGAAGAGACTCAGGGACAGAGTTTAAAAGATTGAAATGCTATCTTTAGAAGATAGAAGATTCAAGTTCACAGTAGGTTGATGAACCTGGAAGTTTAAAAGGAGAGGACATAAGTATCTGCTTGATGAAAAACATATTAAAAGCAACCATTAAAGATTGTCTAATGTCAATCAAAAGAAAGAAGCAATGGTTCTTAGACATTGGTTGTTCTAGACAAATGAGAGGAGATAGGAGCAAGTTCCTGGATATCAATCAGAAGGATGGAAGAGTAGTCACCTTTAGAGATAATAGCCAAGCTCAGATCAAGGCATTGGAAAGATAGGTAACCTTAACTTTGCTCACGTAGATAATGTTTATTATGTAGAAGGTCTACAACATAATTTATTGAGCATAAGTCAATTATATGATAGTGGTTATGAAGTAGTGTTCAAACCTAACAAATGTGTGATTAGAGAGTCATCCACTAGAAATACCATATTTCCAGGATGTAGGGATAAAAACCTGTATAGTGTCTCCTGAGAAGAACTTCCTAGCCAATCATGCTTCATTACATCAGAAGATGATAAATGGATCTGGCATAGAAAGGTAGGCCATATTAACAAAAGAACTATAACTAAGTTAGCAAAGTTAGAACTGGTTAAAGGTTTGCCAAAAATAAAATTTGAAAAAGATAAAATCTGTCAAACTCATGCTAGTTTTCATAGTAAAAATGTAGTATCAACCACTAAACCATTAGAGCTTTTGCACATGGATCTCTTTGGTCCTACTAAGACACTTAGCTTAGGAAGAAAGAAATATGGTTTTATGATAGTGGATGATTACTCTAGATAGACATGGGTTTTGTTTCTCTCTATAAAAGATTAGGCATTTGAAGCCTTCAAAAGCTTTTGTAGAAAGGTACAAAATGAAAAAGGTTCTAACATTATTTCTGTTAGGAGTGACCATGGACGAGGATTTGAAAATTCTTCCTTCAGAACTTTCTTTGATGAGCAAGGTATTTCATATAACTTCTCATGTCCTATGACTCAATAATAGAATGAAGTAGTAGAAAGAAAAAAATAGAACCTTACAAGAGACAAGCAAAACACTTCTGAATGACTCTAGTATTGAAAAATAATTTTGGGTAGAAGCTATGAACACTTCTTGCTACATCTTGAACAGAATATCAATCAGAAGAATAACAAAACTCCATATGAGTTATGGAAGGGGAGAAAACCAAATATATCATATTTTCATGTCTTTGGATGTGAATACTTTATTTTGAACAATAAAGAAAATATTTGAAAATTTGATTCAAAATTAGATAAAGCAATCTTTGTGGGATATTCTCTTACTTCCAAAGCATATCGAGTTTATAATCTTAGAACTCGGGTTATGGAGGAAAGCATGCATGTTGTGGTTAATAATGATTCTATCAAGTTTAAGCAAGTTGTAGAAATAGATGATGAACTAAAGAGAATAGATAGTAGTAGTAAACATGCAGAAAAGAATGTACCAAAAGCTACAAAGCAGAGTGCCTCAGAAGAAGCATATACCTCTCAAAATCAAAAATTAGAATCAAAGGATGCCTAAAGGATGGAGACTTATTATAGCTCATCCTCATGATCAGATAATTGGAGAAACATCACAAGGAGTGAGAACCAGATCTCACTTTAGAAAAGAAGTCAGTGTAGTGGCACTATTATCAGAAGCTGAACCCAGAAGCATAGATGAAGCACTGTTGAAACAAAATTCCTTCTGAAGCTTAAGTTTTAATGGCAGCAAACTTCCAAGAAGCAAATTATAAGTTATATGAACTTAACTACTAATGATTTTCTTTGAGATGTGGTTTATAAGACAGGACTTAATCAAGAAGCATAAAAAAGGTGTGAAGCATTGGCCTGCAGAATGAAGGTTTTCAAAACATAGATTCTGCCCAATTAGAAGCAAGACTACCAGAAGGAGAATTGACAAGAAGCATGAATTGCAATCATGTTTTCTAGATCAAAGTGTAGATATCAAAAGTTGTATATGATTAAAAGCATGATTCTAGAGGTAGCTTTAGTTAAGGGGTAGATACCAGAAGCTACACATGACTAGAGGATCGTCAAAAGATGCGCTGAAGAGCAGAATAATGAAGGCACTAAAGTCTACATTATTTAGAAGCACACACCAGAAGTGGCAAGTCAGAAGTCATGCATCACTGTACTGAAGCACTGAATCAGAAGTAGCATGCTCTCTAGAAGACATGTATAAATTCATATGCAAGAACTTGTACAAGACATCAAGTCCACATTTAGTCAAAGCAACCAGAAGAATGAAGATTGAAGCTTAAGCACTATAGCCATTAGAATCAACATAAGAAGACATCCTGCAGAACAATCTTCAGAAGACATCCCATGATAAGCTCAAGAAGAAGTTATGAGGAATCCACTAATAGTCAGCAAAGTACCAACAGTTACAATTCAAATTCGAACTGTCCAAGCTGACAACAATGGAGAAAGGGTAGAGGAAATGCAACTTGAGGAGATGTTGTAGAAGACTTAGAGGATAAGTAAAAGCAAATGAATAGTTGTATGAAATTGGATAGCTCATATAGTTTTTGAACGTTTGAATTCTGTCTCCAACAACCATAAATGGCTAGCTGTAACACCTACTTAAGAAGATTGATTTAATTAAACGAGCTCATTGCAAGGAAGGAGTGCCAAAAAGAAAGTGTAAGGTGCAAATAGTCGAGTTGCTAAAGCTAAAGAAGAAACCCTATATCAAAAATCTTTCATAGCCAAAACACTCTAGGTTAGAGCCAAACCTTTCCATCCAAAAGAGTTTCTGTAAACACCTTCATTAGTGGAGCCACAATGTAGAAGGCATCCCAAAAGGTGTAGTTTGTCCATCCCCTTAGGATAGAGGGAAGAACTTAAAAAGTAATTAGGGGATTGTTGCTTCTGAAGTTTGTGTGAACACAGCAGGTGCTGTGTGAGTCAAGTAGTAGTTGCTACTTTGAGTTGAAGCCTATAGAGGCTTTTAGAAAGAGTACTTGGGTAGAGCCTGTAGAGCCTTAGAGAATATTGAGTGAGGAGCCTACAAAGGCTTAGAGAATCTTGAGTGTAACCTACAGAGGTTTAGAATATTGGGTTGTGGTTTAGCCTGCAAAAGTTAGTAAAGAATACTAAGTGAAACTTGCAAAGGTTTATAATACTAGGGTGTTAGGAGCATGTGGAAGCTTTAGAAGAAAGAATACCAGTTGTAAGGGTGCTTGGTCTTAGTGGAAAAAGCCTACAGGTGTAGGTACTAGACATAGCCCAGGTTGGGGTAAACCAGTATAATTTTTGTGTGTTGTATCCTTCTTAATTACTTCTTAACTACATATATCTACTGCATTCATATTTTAAGTTTTGGAAAACCTTATTTTACAAAAGCATAACTCTAATACTTGGTAAAAAGGTTTTTACAAAGGATTTTAGTATTTAGAAGCAGCACTTGGTTTCACTAGAATAGAAACCAGAATTTGTCATAACATATTCTTTTATTTTCAGATAACTGTTTTTAGAAGCAACATATTTTAGAAACTTGGAGTTCAATCATTAGATTATTACTATTATCCAAGTATTAGAGAAGGAAAAGCCTTGCTCCTAACAAAACTTCTGATTATCAAGCAGTTGCAAAAAAAAGCCAAATTAGTTTGAGTGTCACTATTCAACCCCCTTCTAATGACTAACTAATTCACTTGAGATATCTCTTAATTTATTAGAGAAAAATTTTGGGAAGCAAAAACAAGGGTCATATTGATTTTAGAAGGTCTTTTACCTCTTTTTTTTATTTTTAAATTTGAAAATTTTCAAGAGTTATAAAATACATTTGTTTTGACTTCCTCTTTTGTACTCGAAAAGATGAAAATATCCACAGTTGTCTTATACAATTTTCTACTAGAAAGATTATACGAAATCCTTTAAAGGATCCTCAAAAATGAAGAAAAGGTCCTTATTCCATGTTTAGGATAAGTTGTGGTTGTTCATGAACCCTTGCAATTCGTACTTGTCATCGCTTGCGCTTCGATGAACAAAGGTCGTGAAATGATGCATGCAACATATCGATAGAAGATTTGATCTAATTGTATATTTTCCTTAAGAGTTATTGATAAGGAATTGAAATGAAATAATATTTATTCATACAAATACAAAAGAAAGGCTTCTTTGTTTATTCAAAGAGATTGAAGAGTTGATCGTTGTTGGCAAAGTAAGGAGACTAAAACTAGAGCTCATTGGGAACAATTTTAACATTGAAATGCACCACAAGCACTACAAATACAGGGACAACATGCTTACATAGGAAAATGCAAGTTGATTGAAAAGGCAAAACTAAAGAAATCCACTAAGGTCAAACTAATGGTGGGAGGTTTAGATAGTATGCATGAGGATTTGAGTTAAAACCTTATTGTTGCCATTATACACACAAAAAAAGACGACAAATGGGTTGGGGGATATGAAGAAGGGAAGAGGAAGAAAAGGCAAACACTATTTTATTATCATAAATTTAGTTTAAAAATATTTATAGAGCAATTCAAGATCAAATAAATGTAAAATGAATAAACAAAGATAATAAATTAAATAGAACAACATAACTATAAAAAAAAAGTTAATAAAAAATGTAAGGAACAATTAGACTTACCACAAATGCGTACTAGGTCTTGTCGTACTCAATCAACCAAATCTTAGAGAACAATCCACGTCTTTCCCTTACAAGAAATATCTTACTAAAGTAGCTTTGGCTTTATATAGGACGAACAATGGATAAAACCCTCTAATTTTATCGATGTGGGGCGTAATTAGGTGTTAACAGTCAGTCTCAGTGTCATCTCAGCACAGTCTCAACAAAGTCTCAATGTCATCCCTTGTAACATGATCATGTTCACGTATAGCACTTCCCAACTCTCTGTCTCTGTCTCTCTCTCTCTCTCGCTCTCTCTCTCAACACGTTCACATATTGATACAAAATCTTCCCAAATGTTAATCTATTTGTATATATGAAACTATATATTTCTGAATGAAATTAAAAATAAATAAATCATAATTTAGTTCAATATGTACACATAAAAACTAAAAAGAAATATAAACTAATTCAAGCTCAAATACATAATGCTTTAGCATAGTCTTACCAGACTTTATTATTATGAACTTTGATCAATATATTTTTGTGTCAATCCTAACCAAAGCTACAACTATTAAGCATATAAAAAAAATAGTAGCATGATTTTTATCTCAAAATTTAAGGAAAAATATTTTTTTATAAGCCAAAGAATTGCACTGAATTGAAAGGTTAACCCACAACATAAGGCATGATAACAAGTTAGCCAAAAGAGTCTACATATAAGAATTAGAAAAGCTGCCAAAAAAGAATCTACAACCATAAAAAACAAAACAAAATTATGCCAAGATTTTAACCACTATATCCTTAACAGAAACAAAGAGTGAGTCATACCAAAATGTCCATGCCCATTGTAATTACCCCCACGAAATTAAGTTGCTAGGTTGCAAAAGAAATTAAGGACAATATGATGGTTCCACCACCAACTAGATGGAACCAAGTGAGTCAATATCCATATGTTATTAAAATGAAACCACTAGAAGAATCAACCTTCACACCATGATTGAGATATAAAATGCATTAAAGCAACCAATTATCACCACCTCTTGCACATAGCAAAAATGGAACCTATCACAAGTCTTTAATTGAATATAGATAATGTGTTGATAACAAATGTTGTAGCACATCTCCCCTGTCAAATGAATGGAAATTACTTTGAACTAATTGACCCCTACTAATAAGCATATGCATGCTAGTACTACATGAATTTCTTCATCCTAGAGCATTGGTTTCTCTCCTTCCACCAATAACATAACACAAAATCCTAATTATAATGAAGGTTATCAATCTAAAACATCAACCATAACTTACTCGTCTATTAAGCACCCCAAGAACCATTAAGAAACCATTTCTCCCATCATTAATATACAACGTTTCCATGCTAATAACTAAAGTCCAATCAACCTCCATAATTCACTTTAATGTTAATATTTTTTGGTCAATAAATGATAAGATTTAATATTCTCTTTCTACACAATCGACCGAATAGATTGAAGATTAAATTATTTGAGCGTCTCATATTTGCCCACACCACACTCCATATCTGTGTTTCACATAAATGCAAAGCAGAAGCCTTAAAAATAGAAGAAACAAAGAAGTAATTTGCATTGATTAAGGAAAAATACTTTGTTGTCCTTTGTAATTATAATAGAGCAAATTACATTGACCTCCCCTGTGTTTTACACTTATTACACTCAGTACCCCTCCTCATTTTTGCATTACTTTAGCACCCCTCAATGAAACGGTGTTACTAACGTTTCTAGTTTTATGTTGAATGACTAACTTGTCCCTTACCTCTTCATCCCCTCCATGTTTTCTGTTCCTTCAACCCTCTCTTTTTGTCCCTCCATGAACTGCATAACCAAACTAAACCCACGCACGCAGTGGAAGAAACACATGGCCGCCAAGTCTATCCTCTTTGTCCCTGTCTCTCCTGCCATGGACTCGCCTGATCTTATCATCGACACCATGCTCCGAAAAAAAAAAAACCTTGCGATTCTTTTCTTGGATTTGTTTCGTGTCTACAATGATTTTATATGAATGGTTTTATGTTGGGTTTTGGTTGATGAAGGTATGGTTTGGGTTTTCTCTTGGATTTGTTCTTCTCTTGATTGATTTTATTGCAATCTGGTCATGGCAAAATTTTCCTTCGCTCCCTTTACACCCAAAAGTTTATTTTACTCTTTCTGTTTTTTAATTTATTGGTTTTGGTTTTACAATTAAGCTGGAAACATATGCTCAGATTTGGGTCGGTCTTCGTTCCTATGTACTGGCGAGTGGTAATTTGTTTTTCACGATTCCACATCATGTGGATATACTGCAATTGGTGTGTTGGATGATGGCCCTGTGTTTTTTTGTCACATTTGTCATAGTGCTTTATGCTTTATTTCTTTAGCCTTTGGTTTTTGTTGGCAGTGGTGTTTTGTAGGTGGCAGGGAGGGGTGTTTATTTGGCTCTTGATATTTGCTAATCTTGTAATGCATAATGGCACTTCTTGTGTGTCAATTTTTTGATTTAGCAAACACTCAGTCCACACCTCCATTCTTTTAATAAAATAAATGCAGTGAGGAAGATGAGGGCAATTTTGTCTAAATTTTTCATTAAACAAGCATGTGCACAACACATGATCTGTTGAGATTAACAAAAAGGAATCCATTACTGTGCAAGGGGTGTCTGTGTAAAAAAATAAGGGGTTTTGTGTAGGGGTCAAATAACAAAGGGTATTGAGTGTAATAAGTGTAAAACACAAGGGAGGCCAGTGTAATTTACTCATTATAATATTATCTTTCCATAATTAAGCCATTTATAAACTACAATATATATTATGGTTATTATGTATGAGCTACTTGTTTTACCAATTTATGACATTAAATTAGAACATTTGTAGGAATATATATATATATATATATATATATATATATATATATATATATATATATATATATATGGGGTTTGCTAACATACTCTCACATGTTTTTTAGTCGGAGTATGTTAGCAACCTACACCAACAATTTTAGATAGAAAACCCAACCTTGACTTTTGTTTTAATTAATTGCTGTCGGGGTATTTAAGTAATTTAAGATTTATTTTTTTTAAAATTTAAAGAAAATGTTTCCCCTCTCATAGTCCCCACGATTTCGAGAAGCGTGATGGAGTGGGAGGCGGGTCTTCCCACAGTCAATGATTTCACCTTACTCTAACTGTTCGATCCTGCTGGAGTTGGCCTCCACCTTCAGCATCTCAGTGGAGCTCCGCTTCACCTTCCTTGACATCAACCGCGCCTCAACAACACCTTACCATGTTCCGCAGCGGCAAAAAGGTCCACCAGGCCTTTTCCTTCAACCACAACCTCGACGTTGTTGTCCCCGATTGCAACAGTTCCAGCTTTAACTCCTAGTAGCACCAGAAGATCAAATTCGTGGAGAATACGAAAGCACTAGGCCATCCATGGTGTATCTTTAATGTTAATGGAGAAGCATTGTGGGCAACACAGATTGGTGCTCAAAATAACAAATCCATCACACAAGACCAGGGGATGAACTTCAATGTTCACGTGAAAACATGTGGGACAAGTTTATGACTTATATTTCGATCATGAATTATAACTAATATTGATTTTTAGTTTTAGGAAGAAGTCCTTCATCTGTTGGTGTTTTCCTCTACGTATGATTTTATTCTTGTCAACATAGTAGATTTTTAAAAGTGAGGTCTACAGGAGAGAGAAGAGAGAAACAATTTTTCTTAAAAGAAATTAAAAGAATAAATCTTAAATTACTTTAATACCCCTAACAACAATTAATTAAAACAAAAGACAAGGTTGGGTTTGTTGTCCAAAATTGTTGGTGTAGGTTGCTAACATACTCTAACTAAAAAATAGGTGAGAGTATGTTAGCAAATCCTTATATATATATATATATATATATATATATATATATATATATATATGTGTATATATATATATATAGAGAGAGAGAGGGAGGGAGGAGAGATCAAATGACACCGGTGTAACTTACACCAACTGTTACACCATTCAATAACTTTCAATTGGATGATATTTTCTTAAAACTCACCGTTGGATTGAAAGTTCCTTCCACATAGATCATATATACAAAATTTCATATTAATCCAAAATTATTTGTTACCTCATTCATATAGATCATTTGATCACTTGCTTATTGTTGTTCAATTTTGACAAAATTTGACACAAACAATCTTGGTAATATGTGTATAGAATTCAACAGTTGGATCGATAAAAATCACATTCTATATCAAGTTATTAAATGGTGTAACAATTGGTGTAAGTTACATCGGTATCATTTGATCCCTCCTCATATATATATATATAGAGAGAGAGAGAGAGGAATGGAATTTGTTGACACCAGGTGTAATTCTAAATACTTACACCAAATCTTAATTGTTAATTTAAATGAATCCTACGTTTTAAATACCTCAAATAAAAAATAAATTAAAAATTAAAAGTGGGTCACATGAGATAAGGTCTCCTTTCCTCTCCTCTTTTTTTTATTCAAGATTCATTGATTTGTTATGTTGTTTTTGGGGTTTATGAGAGTAGGAAAAAAAATAATGTGCAGAGAAGCTGATAATATTTTATTGAAACAACTCTATATAAAGAGCACAAAGCATAACATATACATCCCTTATTTGTAGGCATAACAGCATAATTTTAAATTTAAAAAATCAGAATCATAACTCTTAATATTTGAAATGTAAACAACAACAAATCAAACTCCTAAAAACTGCTACATGAACATCAAGTAACAAAATCCTAAAAAATAGCATAAAAACATACTTTCAAAAATTTGTTGCTGCAGCTTCGATTCATTCAAATCAACATGTTCATTTATGTTCTTTTTTTTTTCTGCACTAAGTTTTTTGTTCTTGTGCCTCAAAATTCATCTTCATCTTTTTACTGTAGTGACACAATTTAACTCCCAGCATCCTTTTCCCCATAAAAGATTGTTCGCTCTCCAACCACCATTGGACACACTAAATTACTATTCTTAGTATCAACATGCAGACAAGCATATGCGTTAAACAAATCTCTTGTTCCCAATTACTGCAACCAGTTGATGTGTAAGCAATTATAATTGGTTCATTATTGTTCTAAATGTTGGAGCTAGTGAACATCACATCACAGCCCAATGAGTCCAAGAAATTGAAAGCGTAGAAGAGTTGCCATTGATCGTATGCAAAAGATCAATTGGAACCAATGTTGTGACGGTGTGTTATACAATAAAGCCTTCTAATGTGCAAAGTTCAAATAGCGAATGAAGGAAGGAACTGCAAAGAAGGGGTATTAACTATTAACTCGTGTGATCCACTTTTTAATTTTTTTTAGTTTTTGAATTTTTTTGTTGAGATATTTAAAATTGTAGGATTCGTTTAAATTAACAATTCATTTTATAGGGAAAAGGATGCTGGGGGTTAGATTGTGTTACAGAAAAAAAAAAATGAAGATGAATTTTGATTCATCAGAACAAAAAAACTTAAGGCAAAAAAAAAAAACGTAAATGAACAAATCGATTAATCTTGAAGCGGAAAAAAAAAAGAAAAGAAGTGAAGAGGAGAGAAGAGGAAATCTTATTCACCTGACCCACTTTTAATTCTTATTTTATTTTTTATTTAATAAATTTAAAATCATGAGATTCATTTAAATTAATGATTTTTGGTGTAAACAAATCCTATCTAATAAATATAGAGAGAGAGTTACTCTGTTACTTCCATAATAACTTTAAAAGAATTACTCTTCATTCTTCTCATCCTTTATTTTTACACACATAGAGAGATAGAGAAAGAGAAAGATAACTTGGCAATATGTTAATTCTTGCTCCATTGACAAGAACCCAAGACAATACTAGGTATACTTTTTTTTTACTGACTACTAGGTATACTTTTAACGTAACATATTATACTTATTAATAAAACTACCACAAAAGGTTAAGCAATACTTTAGGCAATACATCACATATTATCCATACCTACCTTGATAAGCATCTAACATTACAATGGTCAATTTATATTCAAATATTATTTACTCATAAGCAACTTACAAATATTATGATATGATCCCCAACATGATGACTTTCCATTATCTTACATATTGTTGCATCTAATTCATTTAACAAAAACTAATCATTCTCTTGTTTTTATCTTGAACTTATATATATAATATACGCAAGCATTGATGTTTTGTACCTATGGTTTTGTTTGAACAAACTATGACAAGGCATATATCTCTTTTAAGAAAAAAAAAAAAAAAAAAAATAGTTTCATTATGCTTGATTTTTATGTCCAAAAAAAAATGTGTAACAATTATGACTCATTGTTTCTCCAACATGCCAAATGCTCTTTCTATTACATTTATTGTTAAAGAATAATGGGGACTGAATACTTTATGTGCTTTTAGACTATTAACACATCTTAATCATTTATTAAAATAATCGTATGGAATGATTATAAGAAACTAGAAATTTAGATTATCTTACACCTACTAAAAATAAATAATATATAGATTAATTTGCACTATTATGTATGGTAATTTTGTTGACTTCTATAATAATTACGTTAAAAGTCATACAAGAATAATTTCTCATTGATTGACAATTTAAAAAAATTTACACTAACAATGCATGTCTATAAAATTTCACCTACTAATTAGTATTTTCAAACTAAAAACCATTGAATGATTGCAATTTATTTCAACTATAAGTTTGTGTGTGTGGGTTTCTATAATAATTACTTTAAAAGTCATACAAGAATAGTTTCTCATTGATTGACAATTTAAAAAATTTTACACACTAACAATGCATGTCTATAAAATTTCACCTACTAATTAATATTTTTAAACTAAAAACCATTGAATGATTGCAATTTATTTCAACTATAAGTTTGTGTGTGTGTGTGTGAATTTCATGAAAATAAAATTAAAAAAATACAAAAAAAGCATTTAAGTATTATATACCTTGGAAGTCCCACATTGAAAAGAAAGAGAAATAATATGTTTCACCTCTATCTCCAAAGTCCCACATTGAAAAGGAAGATAAGTAAAAGAGAAATTTATGTTTCACCTCTATCTCCAAAGTCACACATAGAAAAACAAAAACTCTTCCGGCCTATATTTTTCCTATAAAGTTATTTACTAAGTGTTCAAACATGTAGAAAAAAGATTTTGATGATACGATGAGTCTTCCAAAGTAAGTATATTTTGTCTTTTTAGTTTAAATTTAATTTTACAAAGTGTCTATTTATAGACTTTGTATGACAAATATAAGTACCTCTTAAAAACTTAGTTTAAATTTAATTTTACAAAGTGTCTATTTATAGACTTTGTATGACAAATATAAGTACCTCTTAAAAACTTTACCTTTTTAAATAATGTAAGCACCTATTTTTATTGAATTTTATTTTTAAAAATACAAAAAAAAGCTTGAAGTACAATATACCTTGGAATTCCCACATTGAAAAGGAAGAGAAATAAAAAAGAGATTTATGATTCACCTTTATCTCCAAAGTCCCACGTTGAAAAGGAAGAGAAGTAAATTTATGTTTCACCTCTGTCTTCAAAGTCCGCACATTGAAAAATAAACGCTCTTTCAACCCCTAATTTTCCTATATAAGGAGTGATTTACTAAGTACTCAAACATGAATAAATAAAATTAACTGAGGATATCAAGAGTTGTCACATTCAAAGTAAGTATATCTATATTTTATTCTATTTTATTTTGTTTAAATTTTGATTAAATTTTATAAAAATAAAATTAAAAGAAAACAAAAATGAAATCTTCAAGTATTGTATACCTTGGAAGTCCCACATTGAAAAGGAAGAGAAATAGAAAGGAAATTTGTGTTTATCACTTCTATCTTCAAAGTCTCATTGGAAAGGAAGAGAAATAAAAGGAGATTATTTATCTTCAAAGTCTCACATCAAAAAACAAACGCTCTTTTCCTATATAAGGATTAAGAAATGATTTACTAGTATTCAAACATGAAAAAAAAAAACATGGAGAAAAAAGATTAACAGGAAATTTCAAGAGTTATCCTATTCGAAGTAAGTATAACTAATTTTTCTTTTTTGGTTTAAATTTAAATGATTCGTGTACTATTTATTTTTCTTTATAAGTTAGGAAATTAAGTTTAAATAAATTAGCCCAAATAAAATTTGCTTCTTAAAAAAAATAGAAAATTACTTTAAAAAAACAGTTTAGACAAATACATTAAAAAGTAGAAAATTTGTTTATTTTATTAAAAAATACTTTTTTAAAAATATAAACTTAAACAAACGAGTTCTAGATTGATTTTCTGGCCGATCCTGCGTGATTCAGTACAAACTAACTCGGTGAGACATCAACGAAATTTGGGTACTACAGCAACTTGCCATTCTTGTTCGCGTGAAGTGAGGTCACTCTTCATTGTTTGAGACTTTGTCGTCATGCTAGGGAGGTGTGGTTGCATTTGGGACTGTTGTCTTAATCGGGTTTTCTCTTTTACATTGGTTGAAGAATCAACTCGCGTCGAAGAGGGTTTTTTATTTGCTACCACTATATGGTGGATTTGGAGATGGTGCAATAACCAGATATTTGATGACCATCATTGGTAGAGGTGTCAAATGGGCCGGGCCGGCCCGGTCCGACCTGGCCCGTCGGGCCAAGTTGCTGAAACGGGCTGGCCCGGCCTGGCCCGAATGCATTGTAGGCCAAATTTTTTTAGGCCCGGCCTAGCCCGTTTGGCCCGTTAGGCCGGGCCTAATTGGCCCATTTAATTTTTTTTGTTTAAATTAGCCTAATTTTAAAAAGAAAAAAAAAAAAAGGCCGGGCCAAGAATTTGTAGGCCCGGCCTGGCCCGTTAGGCCGGGCCAAATTAACATTTTTTTTAGGCCAATTTTTTTTAGCCTGGCCCGGCCTGGCCTGACGAGCCATCGGGCCGGTCCGTCGGGCCAGACCAATTTTGACAGCTCTAATCATTGGGATATTTAGCATGTTGGTAGAAATATTCATCTCCAATACGATGACATGGTTAGTCTGTTAAAGGAGCAGGGAAAGGCTATTTCTAATCCCACGCAGAAGATGTATGGTATAATTGAAAGGATTAGATGAATTTAAGGGTAATTAAAAGTAGTGTACCATATACCACCTATCAAGGTGGTACATGTTAGCCTTCGTCATAAAAAAAAGTTAATTTTAAAAAGATAAAATATGTTTTTAGTCCCTATACTTTCGTTGAATCTTGTTTTTAATTTCCCGAACTTTCGTATCATGTAATTGAATCTTTTTTTTAATTCCCAAACTTTCATATCATGTAATTTAGTCCTTGAATTTTATAAAAAAAAAATATTTTTAGTCCCTTCTGACAACCTGAAGTTAAAAAACATGAAGAAATTGGAGAATAAGTCCAGTGACTAAAAACACTTTTTTTTATAAAGTTAAATGACTAAATTGCATGATATAAAAGTTCGGGGACAAAAAATAAGATGCAACGAAAGTATAAAGACTAAAAATATATTTTATCCATTTAAAAACATGCAATTTCCCTAATGTAAAGGGTAACTACACATGATATGAGAAAATGAAGAAATGAAAAACTGCAGCATAACTGCTGGTTCTGATAGATTTAAAAAAAAAAAATAGATAGTAAACAATGAAACTTGCATCAGGCAAATATAAAACCTCAATAACCAACTCAAACTGCTACATCTTAACTGACAACCCACTACTTATCAGCGTGAAAGTTTTAAAAACCAGAAAATAGATTTCATTTTCTCACCTCTACAGCATTGTTTACCTTTTGAAAGACACGAGAAAAAAATATTTTTTAATTTTAATTACATGAACGAATTACAGAAAAATAATAGCACACTCAGTCAAAATGATGTATAACGATGCCAAAATAATTTTATACCATTAAACTCCCTATTCAATAAGAAACAAAAGGTTATCAAAAATAAAAATGCCGGTGAGCATTGATTTATGACGGTTACTTAAAAAATATACAAACACAATTCGTTTGCTCTCCAAAAATTATGAGACTCCATCTCAGAAATCTCCCGTCAATAAAATTTAAATTTAAATAAAATACAATCATAGTATAAATTTTTTTACATCATCTAATTATAAAATTCAATGTTTTAATACCTTTTGCAGAACCGCAAAAACCAAAAGCAAAAGCAAACAATGACAATCAGATTATTTCAATTTCAATTGCAAAAAATCTAAAGAAATAAAAAATTAAAATTTTGAAGAACATACATAGCAACGATTCTCGTGTACAATAAAATCTATACTCACATTATGAAGAATACCGTATACTGCAACAAAAGGCTGAAAACCAGAGCCACTGCTGCCACGCAATATAAGTTTTTGAAAGACACAAGAAAAATTAAGAGGTCTAATTCAGTTGGTTGAGTAGAGTGTGTAAATTGTTGTGAACCTCTTGGTATCAGTCTTCGATTCCTACAAATAAAAAATAATAATTTTAACTATATGAACAAATTACTGAAAAAAAAGATACAATCAGTCAGTCACAGTGGATACATAAAATAAAAATACACACACTCAGTTACAGTGGAGTCACAGTGGAAAAATTAAAAAAAAAAAAATTAACTACATGAGTAATATCATAACCCTCCTCCTTTATCCGGGCTTGGGACCGGCTGAGACCATAGGCGGAGTTAAAAACTTTTTTTAATAATGATGTACTAATTGGGGTATTCGACAACACATATAACCGAGTATCCTCCGACAGTATTCGGAACATTCTCGTAAATAGACAGGTGTTCGGTGTCTACAGTATAGCCGAACACTCCCAGCGCCGTCCGGTCCGCTTGCCAGATAGGAGTATTCGGCATCTATAAAGCCGAACATCCTTAACCCCTCACCCCAGAGGTCTTAATAATAGTATTCGGCACCACCAGGGCCGAACACCAGTAGAGGTATAAATACCATTAGCGACTCATGGTAACATAAATCTAAGGTTAAAAAGTAATTAAGTACCCTTAATTACCACAGACCTGTGATTAAGAAGAGGCCATGGCCCATGAAGGCCCAGGCCCAATAAGATAAGTATAAAAAGGGGATCCGCCCCCCAAGGTAAGGGTTTTGAATCCTCATTTATTACGTACATTAAATGCTCTAAGCCGAAACCTGACTTGAGCGTTGGAGTGCCTTTTGCAGGTACCCTCCACCTTCCGGGCAAATATAAAAGATCTCGGAACACAAAACAGCAGTTGAAGACCCCAGTATCCCAAGACAGGAACATTTTGGCGCCCACCGTGGGACCCGGTAAAACTTTCCCCGCAGCCCCACAAGGAATGGTTACTACTCGAAGTCACGCACATATGGAAGAACAACGTCTCGTCGACGAAAACTTGGTGGGAGATAAGACAAATCTTTCGTCAGAACTAAGACAGTTGCGAGCCGACATATCGGCAATAAGGCGGCAGCACGCTCAGGAGTTATCAGCCCTCCGCCAAGAGAACGCTGAGTTGAGAGACTTGAACCGATCCAGGAGACCTGAGAATCAGCAACCAGACAAACAAACATCACGAAGACGAGTCGGCCGTCAACCTTAGCGTGCAGGGTACGACGAACCGGCCTTCCCTTTTTACCGTTAACACTCAGTCACACCCCTGTAGGCACCCTTTTGTCTCCGGGATTATGGAAACTCCCCTTCCTCCAAATTGGAAGAGCCTCAGTCTGGACCGATACGATGGTAGCACAGATCCGGATGAACATGTAGATGTATATGTAACCCAAATCAGTCTATACACCGCAGAAGATGTCGTCTTATGTAGGGTGTTCCCCACCTCCCTCAAGGGACACGTCCTTAGTTGGTTTACTCGCCTACCACCTAACTCCATTGACAGTTTCGAGACGTTGGTAACTAGATTCGACAATCAATTCGCAACTAGCAGACCTCATCATCTAACTTCAGTGGCACTAGTGAATATTCGGCAGGAAAAAGGGGAATATCTATGAGTGTTCATGGAAAGGTTCGGCAGAACTGCCTTAAACATCCGAAATCTAGACTCGACGGTGGCCATGCATCAGTTAGTGACGACTCTTAGGCCAGGAGCCTTCGTCAACAGTCTCTGCAAAAAGTTGGCTCTCGACATGGATGACCTCCGGCGACGAGCAGCAAAATACATGCAAATGGAAGAATTATCCGAATACAGGAACCAGGTCCAGGCAGAGGCCAACCCAAGGAAGAGGGAACAAGAAAAGGATTATCAAGGAAAGGGAAAAGACAAGATCAACAAGGAGAAGGAGTATCGTGGCTCCAGGTATGCGACTTATACGCCGCTCAACGCTAGCCGATCCCGAATACTCGAATAGGCCCTGGCTACAGAAATATTGGCCATGTCGAAGAGGGCCAATACTCCTCCTAAGGCTGACTACAACAAACAATGCCGATACCACCGCAATAAAGGCCATTCCACTGAAGAATGCGCCGCACTTAAAGACAAGATCGAGGACCTCATCAAAATGGGGCATCTCAAAGACTTCGTCCATGATCCAAGGACCGAAAGGTCTCAATTTTCGAAAAATAAAGACAATGACAGAACCTATAGAACGGACTTTAGTCACGGCAGAAGTGCCGAAAGACAAAGAAGCAGGTCCAGGGAGCGGCAAGGCATAAAACCCTCCAATCCTCGAAAAGTCATCAACACGATTGCCGGGGATTTGCGGGAGGAGGAAACACCTCGTCGGCCCGAAAGAAGCACCTCCGGTTAGTCCCGTCAGTCAACATGACGTCGACTATAAACAAGCTCAAAATGCCACCCATCAGTTTAACCGATGCGGACTTTCAGGGGTCCGACCCAATGCAAGACGATCCAATGGTCATTAGTGTAGATGTAGCCGACTGCACAGTCCGGAAGACCCTGATAGATCAAGGAAGCTCAACCGACATCCTATACTGGAACACCTTCAAACAACTGGACATACCAGAGAAGAAGCTCATGCCGTATGACGAACCCTTGGTCGGATTCTCTGGCGAGAGGGTTAACACCAGGGGATGTATAGAGTTAGACACGACCTTCGGGTATGAGGGAAAGGAGTACAAGACCATAAGAGTGAGATACATTGTAGTGCACGCCAACACCTCGTATAATATACTACTCGGGCGATCGTCGTTGAACACTCTCGGAGCCGTAGTCTCCACTCCACATCTGGTCATGAAATTTCCATCAAACTGAGGCACGATCGTTACGGTTCACGCGGACCAAAAGGCGGCCAAAGAATGCTACTTAGCCAGCCTCAAGGTTACTCAACTGAAGGAAGACGAGTGCAAGACGGTATACATGGTCTCGGTGGCTGAACCCTCGGACCAAACTTTGGATCTCGATCCCAGAATCGAGGAGGACAAGCGGGTAAAACCGAATGAGGAGATCTATGCATTTCAAATTGGTGAAGAGAAAACTCAAACTACATACCTCGGAAGCAACCTATCCGAAGAAGGCAGGCTTCGGATTCAAAGAGTAGTAAAACAAAATGCCGATCTCTTTGCCTGGAAGGCCGCAGACATGCCTGGCATTGACCCAAAATTCCATTGTCACAAATTGGCAATATGCCGAGAGGCAAGACCAATTTCGCAAAAGAAAAGGAAGATGGGGGAGGATAGGAGGAGAGTAGTAGAAGAAGAAGTGTCCAAGTTGCTAGCCGTCAGCTTTATCCGAGAGGTCAAATATTCCACTTGGTTAGCCAATGTGGTCATGGTAAAGAAGGCAAATGGAAAATGGAGGATGTGTACAGACTACACGGATTTGAACAAGGCTTGCCCAAAAGATGCCTACCCGCTACCAAACATTGACAGATTGGTCGATGGGGCAGCTGGACATCCTTGTCTTAGTTTTTTGGATGCTTATTCAGGATACAACCAAATCCGAATGCACCCTCCCGATGAAGACAAGACCGCTTTCATAACCGAATCAGCCAATTTTTGCTACCAAGTAATGCCCTTCGGCCTAAAAAACGCAGGAGCCACCTATCAAAGGTTGATGGACAAAGTTTTCCAAAAACAGCTAGGATGAAACCTAGAGGTGTATGTTGACGACATGGTTGTTAAGTCTTCCAAGCCTGACGAACACGCAAGGGACCTCGAAGAGATCTTCGCCGAACTCAGGAAACACAACATGCGTCTAAACCCCGAAAAATGTGTCTTCGGTGTCCAAGGGGGAAAATTCTTGGGCTTCATGTTAACATGCTGAGGCATAGAAGCCAACCCCGATAAATGCAAAGCGGTTATTCGTATGAAAAGCCCGAGAACCCCAAAGGATGTCCAGAGACTCACAGGGAGAATTGCCTCTCTATCACGATTCCTGCCAAGAATCGCCGAGAAGGCAAAACCCATCATGCGTTTGCTAAAAACAGCCAAGAACTTCTCATGGAACCAACAATGTGAAGAGGCCTTTCAAGAGCTGAAAAAGACCCTCTCGGCCCCGCCCATACTCAAGAAACCGGAACCTACAAAGGATCTAGTGCTTTACATCTCGGTTTCTCAAGCGGCCATAAGTGCGGTGTTAGTGCAAGAACATGAAGAAGGCCAAGCACCCATATACTTCACCAGCCGGGTACTACAAGAAATCGAGACCAAGTACCATACATTTGAGAAGGCGGCTCTAGCACTAGTGAATGCTGCAAGACGCCTGAGACAATACTTTCAAGGACACCGGGTGATTGTAAAAACCGATTGCCCAATTGCAAAGGTATTAAGGAAACCAGAACTAGCAGGGAGAATGATGGCATGGTCAGTAGAACTCTCCGAGTTCGACTTAAAGTACGAGTTGAGGGGTCCCGTCAAGGCACAGTGTTTAGCAGATTTTGTCAATGAGCTACACCCTGCTGAAACCTTTGAAGAAGACTAGTGGGTAGTACATGTCGATGGCTCATCAAATCGAAGGGGAAGCGGGGCAGGTATCATACTGGAGGGACCCAACCAAATACGGTTAGAACAGTCCCTACGGTTCGGTTTCAAAGCATCCAACAATCAGGCCGAGAACGAGGCCTTATTAGCTGGGCTCAGATTGGCAAGAGAGATGGGAGCCCGAAAAGTACAATGTTGGAGTGATTCGCAAGTAGCATCTGAACAGATCAACGGTGGTTTCCAAGTCAAAGACCCACAGTTGCTGAAGTACTATCACACTTAACTGAAATAAGAATTCGAGGAAATTCGAATAAATCATTTAGCCCGAGAACATAATGACAGGGCAGATCGACTCGCTAAATTAGCTACCACCCAAAAACCTGGATAGTTGATAACATTCATCCAAGAGATGTTGCCCGAACCAAGTGTAACTGTCGAGGAATGCATGCAGCTTTCGGCAGCCAAAAGTACGTGGATAACCGAAATACAACAGTATTTGGCACAGGGAACCCTTCCGGAGGATAAGGAAAAAGCCAAAAGGTTGCGAATCAATGCTGCAAGGTACATTGTGATAGCCGAAGAGTTATACAGAAGGGGATTTTCCACACCCTTATTAAAGTGTCTAGAGAAAGAGCAAGCAGAATACGTGATGAAGGAGTTGCACGAAGGAATCTGTGGCATGCATTCGGGTGCACGAACATAATGACAGGGCAGATCGACTCGCTAAATTAGCTACCACCCAAAAACCCGGACAGTTGAGAACATTCATCCAAGAGACGTTGCCCGAACCAAGTGTAACTGTCGAGGAATGCATGCAGCTTTCGGCAGCCAAAAGTACGTGGATAACCGAAATACAACAGTATTTGGCACAGGAAACCCTTCCGGAGGATAAGGAAAAAGCCAAAAGGTTGCGAATCAATGCTGCAAGGTACATTGTGATAGCCGAAGAGTTATACAGAAGGGGATTTTCCACACCCTTATTAAAGTGTCTAGAGAAAGAGCAAGCAGAATACGTGATGAAGGAGTTGCACGAAGGAATCTGTGGCATGCATTCGGGTGCACGAACGATGGCAACTCGGGTTTGACGAGCAGAATATTACTGGCCGACCCTCAAAACTGACTGCGCCGAATACGCCAAAAGATGTAGCCAGTGCCAAAAACATGCCAACCTTATCCACCAACCAGCGGACAAACTGCACTCCATCTCGTCACCTTGGCCTTTTGCTGTATGGGGAATCGACATCTTGGGTCCTTTCCCTATAGCCAAAGGACAGCACAAGTTCTTGTTAGTAGCTGTCGACTACTTCACAAAATGGATAGAGGCCAAGCCCTTGGCAATCATCTCGGCTCAGAACGTACAGAAATTTTTGTGGAAAAATGTCATCACTCGATTCGGCATTCCCTATGCAATCGTCACTGACAACGGTCTACAATTCACGGACAAGAAGTTAAACACTTTCCTCGAAGGCTTGGGAATAAAGCATAAAGTGACCTCGGTCGAATACCCCCAAACGAACGGATAAGCAGAGGCTGCAAACAAAGTCATCTTGGGAGAACTGAAGAGAAGGTTAGGAACAGCCAAAGGGGTGTGGGCCGAGGAGATACCCGAAATATTATGGGCGTACAGGTGCACCCCACAATCAACCATCAAAGAAACACCCTTCAGAATGGTTTATGGGATCGAAGCAATGATCCCGGTCGAAGTAGAAGAACCCTCATTCCGAAGACAAAACTTTGAGACTCCCGAAAACGAAAGCTCCATGAGATGCGAAATAGACTTGGTTGAAGAAATACGCGACCGAGCACGCCTCAATGCCGAAGCATGCAGACAGAGAATGACCCATAGATTCAACTCAAAGCTGAAGCCGCAAGACTTTAAAGAAGGAGACCTAGTCCTAAGGGTGCATGGCGACGCCCGAAGAGACTCCAAGGAAGGAAAACTGGCAGCCAATTGGGACGGCCCATTCAGAGTTCGGCAAAACCTCAACAATGGGGCCTATAGGTTGAAAGAACTGTCAGGAAGAATAATACCGAGAACCTGGAATTCCACTCATCTCAAATTTTACTTCAGTTAATGTATCATTTCACTATGTATTCAAGTGTTGTACTCTTTTCCCTCATTCGGTCTTTCATCCCTACAAGAATGTAAAAGGGTTTTTATTGGATAAGGTTTTAATGAGGCATACCTCAAATGAATTCTAATAAGAACGTCCTACGCTTCACTATCATTATTTAAGTGCAGCATAATTCGGATCTTCTTCAAAATGGTTTCCCTCCCGAGTGCCCCCACTCGGCTAAGGATGCACCATTCGGATCTTCTTCAAAATGGTTTTCCTCCCGAGTGCCCCCACTCGGCTAAGGATGCACCATTCGGATCTTCTTCAAAATGGTTTCCCTCCCGAGTGCTCCAACTCGGCTAAGGATGCACCATTCAGATCCCCACACCCCCTTTCTTTATTTCAAACAAGAATTTCTAGTCTTACAAAGATGCCGAAGATAACAAACGGCGACGCATCACTCGAATGTACTTTCTAGAAGAACACATACAACCATACTTTGCCCAAATTAAAAATGCAAGTATCGCAAGGTAATCGGACAAGAGTAAGAACGCGGAACAAACTCAACAAGTAAATACCAAAAAGATAAACGCATATTTCATTAATTACCAAAAAGGGGTAGAGTCATTTACAAAACATTCAAAAAAAGGCTCTAACGGCCTGACTCTACAAATATTCTATTCTGTCGGGTCCTCACGGACCTCGGCATCAGCAACATCATCCTCCCCCCCTCTTCATTAGCCCCAGGATCCGCACCACCTTCAACAGCCGAGCCGTAAAGAGGATTCTCCAAAATAGCATCCTCCGGAATGTCATCAATAGGCATTAGCTGCCCTTGATAAACATCCTTCTCCATGTCAAAAATGTTGCGGTCACGAACATTATAATAATGCGTTATTTGCCGCAAGCCGTGGAGAAAACCAGCCTCATGTTCGGCTAAAATCTTATCTTCAGCCGAAGCAAGAATCCTCTTCTTGGCAGCATGCTCCGCGTCCCGCTCTTCCTAGGCCTCGACCAACAGCAACCTTAGCTGCTCGATCTCATCAGATTGAAGCTTGGAATCCTTCTCGGCCATTATTACCTTGGTGTTTAAATCGTTAACATTGGCCGAGAGGTCCTTAACCTCCTCCTTCAAGCGCCCATTCTCGTCGGCTAGAACCATGTTGGGCTCCAACACCTGTTTGTTAGATACCTGGGCCTCCTCCAAACTCTCCTTCAACTTCTCGGCCTCCCTTAGAGGATTTGCGAACATATGATACGCAATGGCCGAAGCCCTTGCTTGAAACTCGCAGTAAGCCGACCAGTTGGCAGCAGCATCGGCCTTGTTAAGGATGGCCTTCCCAGTATCCGAGATGTCGCTGGAGCTCACCATCTTCTTCGGTCGAAAATCTTTGGCAAAAAAGCCCTCGGCGGTTAATGCGTTGATGGAAGATAAAGATGCCGAAGCCGGAAAACCTAAAGTCTGTTGCTTCAGCTTCTTAGCCCTTTCTTCTTCCAAGGCCTCACGGCTTCGGTGCCTTTTCTTGTGATCTTTGTCTTTACTTCTCTTTTCTCCCACCCGGGGGGGCACAGTATCTACCGGGGTTGGCCGAGGGGTCGGTTGCCTGGGAATGAGGGGCACTGAAGCGATACCAGATTTGTTCCCCGCAGCTTGAGCCCGATTCCTCCTAGCATTCCGGAATGAAAGCACATTTCCTTCAGCATCAGCCATGATACCTACATAAAACACTTAGTCAGTGACAAAAGCTAAACATTGAAACACCAGGAAAGAAAGAACAAAAACCTTACCACACATGTCGGCTAAAACAGTGGAAGAATTTAACAAAGCCACAAGCTGCCTAGCTGGGAGCTTTCGGGGGAGAGACTCAAGAAAGAGGAGATCCTCGCGTTCCGTTTCGGTCATCATGGATTTCGGAAACTTGTCATAATGCCGAGGGTTTTGCTCCCAATAGAACGGAAACAGGGACTTTCCACTCATATCGTAAAGATGGTTAGTCTCTATGTTCGGCCTAACAACTACCTTAAAGAAACCGGTTTGTAAGAGGTAGTAAATGACTGGAAAAGATGCCTCTTCGGTTTCCTTATCAAGGAAACCCATAAACCATCCTTGGGTAGAGTACAAAAGTAATACAAAAACACACTCACCGAAGGCTCTATAAAGTTAAAAATACAGAGAGCTCGGAAGGCTTGGATAGCAGCCCACCCATTCGGATGCAACTGCGAGGGTGCCACGTTTAAAACCCGAAGCACCCCCATAGTGAAGTCGTCAAAAGGAACCTTTACATGTAGATCACGAAATACGCAATCATACATGTAAAAGAAGTCCCTTGTCAAGTCACCTTTCCCCATGAAAACAAATTCAGGATTCGGCTCTCGCCGACAACACTGTAACCCTACAGGACAAAACTCATCTTCAGCAATGGAAGACACATCTACATAGTTTACAAAGTTTAACACGCTACGTTTATCGTCATACCGAGATCAATAGGCCCCAACCTCTCCAGCAACCCAGGTATACCCTTCCAGGGTAATCGGCGGAAATTCCCTTTTCGCTCGGGTAACCCGGGGTTTACGCTTCGGTCTTGTAGCAGATGCCTCTCCCGCCGAAGAGGCTGAAGGGGCCGAAGGACCCATAACACTCTCACCCACCCCCTCTCGGACAGGGGACGAAGAAGGGGACACCGAAGGGGAAGAAAGAAAAGACGAAGACGACGAGGTAGTCGAAGACCCTTCACTAGAGTCCCTACTAGTCGAGGAAGCGGACGGAATGTCAACTACCTCGGTTCCCCCAGAAAGCTCACGGCCAGCCGAACTCATAATAATGGAAAGAAAAAGAAATAGCCGAACTCTCGTACCTTGGTTAAGGTGAGAAGAATGAAGCTAGAAGTAACTATTCGGCCGAGAGCAAAAGAAGAAGATTTTTGCAAAATCGTAAATACGGGATGCGAAGACGACATCCTTCACCCTATTTATAGGGCCCAGGCCCATAACGGTCCAAAAACCCTGAACATTGTCAACCGTTAGATCCACTAAGATTTAACGGTCCACATAGTGCAACACTTCGATCCCCTCCAACCCAACGGCTTTTTTTTGCCATAAATGGCAGTAATTTTAAACGACACAACAATAAAGCATCAGTCCCAAGGCAAAGCCTCTTCGTTACCCTCCCTCACTCGAGGCTGGGGGGCATGTGTACTAATTGGGGTATTCGGAAACACATATAACCGAGTACCCCCCCCGACAGTATTCGGAACATTCTCGTAAATAGACAGGTGTTCGGTGTCTACAGGATAGCCGAACACCCCCAGCGCCGTCCGGTCCGCTTGCCAGACAGGAGTATTCGGCATCTATAAAGCCGAACACCCTTAACCCCCCACCCCAGAGGTCTTAATAATAGTATTCGGCACCACCAGGGCCGAACACCAGTAGAGGTATAAACACCATTAGCGACTCATGGCAACATAAACCTAAGGTTAAAAAGTAATTAAGTATCCTTAATTACCACAGACCTGTGATTAAGAAGAGGCCATGGCCTATGAAGGCTCAGGCCCAATAAGATAAGTATAAAAAGGGGATCCGCCCCTCAAGGTAAGGGTTCTGAATCCTCATTTATTACGTACATTAAATGCTCTAAGCCGAAACCTGACTTGAGCGTTGGAGTGCCTTTTGCAGGTACCCCCCACCTTCCGGACAAATATAAAAGATCTCGGAACACAAAACAGCAACCGAAGACCCCAGTATCCCAAGACAGGAACAAATGATATCAGAATTATAAATAAATTATGCTGAATAACATAATTATAAATAAATAAATAATTTATAAATTATTCTTCTTAACAGAATTATCAATAAATAAATTATAAATTATTCTTCTTAATATAATTATCAATAAATAAAGTATAAATTCTGCTAAGTAACAGAATTATCCATCAATAAATTATAAATTATGCTGAATAACAGAATTGTAAATAAATAAATTATAAATTCTGCTGATTAACAGAATTATGAATAAATAAATTATAAATTCTGCTCGGTGACAGAATTATAAATAAATAAATTAGAAATTCTGCTCAGTAACAGAATTTTCATTCTCATTGATTTGAAAACCTCTGAAGTCTAACTTGTGAATTTGATTCTTAAATCGTCACTGCAGAACCCAAAAAATCAAAATCAACACCTAAAAAGATTAGCACAAGGTTTCAATTTCTATTAGAAAATATGTAAAGAAATAGGCTTAATTGCATATTTTACCATCCAACTTTCATAATTTTGCAAATTTTACCATTCAAGTTTTAATTTTGCAAATTTTACCACTCAATTTTCATAATTTTGCGAATTTTACCATCCAAGTTTTTTTTTTTGCGAATTTTACCACCCAACTTTTATCATTTTGTTAATTTTACGACCTAAGTTTTCAATTTTTGCGCATTTTACCACCCTGATGTTTCATAATTTTTTTTTTTGAATTCTTTAACTTTTTTTTGATAAAATATCATAGTGGTAAAATGTACAAAAATTGAAAACTTGGGTGGTAAAATTTGTAAAATTAAAACTTGGATGGTAAAATTCGCAAAATTATGAAAGTTGGGTGGTAAAATTTGCAATTAAACCAAAGAAATAATAAAATTGAGATTTCTTAAAACATACATAGCAATGGCTCTCATCTACGATAAAAAACTCTACTCACATTATGAATCAAAATAGCGTATGCTTCAACAAAGGCAGAAAATCACTTGGCCAAACCAAAAAAGATAAAGAAAATCAACTCAAATTAAGATCAAGAAATTCAAAAAATAATAATAATAACAATAAAAATTATCTGCGATTGGAGAAAAAGAAAGCAAAATGTAATTTCAAGAACCAAAAAAATGAGACAGAAAGAAAGAAAAAGGTGATTTCCAGAACTAAAAACAACGACAAAGTGAGAAAAATGAGGAAGAAGAAAATGTGATTTCACATAAAGATAATAGAGAAAAACCTAAAGATGACGAAGAAGAAAATATGATTTCACGTAAAGATAATTAACAAAGAAAGAACCTAAAAATGACGAAGAAAAAAAATATGATTTCACGCAAGATAACAGAAAAAGAACCTAAAAATGATGAAGAAAGAAATATGATTTCAGAAAAAGTAATAGAGAAAGAACCTAATAGAATCGAAAACCAGTGTTGATGGAAGAGGCACACGAGAGAGATACAATGAGAGACTCACTTGCGGCGCGTATTTATAAGCAAACATAGTTGAACGGTGAATTATCTAGTAGACTAGTACGTAGAAACCCTGAAACAAGAATAATTTCTATTTAATTAGCATAAAAATAAAATCTTAAATTATCATAAACATATACATAATAAATTAAAATATCTTCTTTTTAAATTTGAAATTCTCTTTTCTTTAAATTAAATCAAATTTAAATTAAAATAGACTTTTTCTTTGTTGTATTGTTTTTTTGGTTGAATTTTCTTTGTTGTCTTATTAGAAAAATCAAATATCTTCTTAAAAAAAATCTTTTTTTTTGTTTTTTTTAAACAAAAAATAAATCTGAAAATATTTTATTTTTCCACCTTTCTTATTTGTTGTAAAATAAGCATTTTAAATTTAGACCAGATCGGCCACCAACACCATGAACCCGTCCATCATCTGGTGCAAAATACCCTTATAAAACCATTTGGCTTAAACGCAATTTTGGTCCCCTATTTTGCACAATCCATAATTTTAGTCCTCTTATTTTAAAATATAGACATTTAGTCTCCTATTTTGCACAATCCGCAATTTTAGTCTCTATATTTTAAATAGAAACATTTAGTCCTCCAGTTTTGTAAACTCCATGATTTTCATCCTTCCGTCAAATTAGAAGTGATGACCATTAAGAGATTAACGTTGACTACAACATGACATGTGATGTACTTCAGTGACGTGACTAGTTTAAAATAAATTATCAAGACTCGTGATTTTCATATTAGGGCTCATGATTACTCCCCGCCATTAAAATAAAGAATAAATTACAGCGATCTCCCTTGAGGTTTGTTTTAATTACACTCAACACCCCTCCTTTTTTTTTGGGTACACCTTCACCGCGCTCGTGAAGGGTTGCGCAGCGCGTGTGGCCACAGGGGAGGGTTCACAACCTGTTTGCTTTCCCATTTTTCAAAACCCCATGAAGCTGTGATTCCAATGGTGCCACACGCATGGTGAAAAATGGGGTTTGATTTCCCTCTTTTCTGGTTCCAACGGTGGCGCGTGTGACCACCATCGCAAATCGTTTATGTCGACAGCGCTCACGATGGTTCCAACGAAGATTATTTATTATTATTATCGTTTTTTGTCTCGCTTTCCCTCTTCTGGTTCAATTGTAAGTTGTTTCAATTGGAAGGTTTGAGTTTTTCTGGACTGAATATGTATATATTTTGTTTGTTTTCTTTTGGTCCTCGAGCACACCAATCAAAGGGGTAACTAGCTACAAGTCCAATTTCAAATTAAAACTTGGGGGATTTTGATCTTCTTATACAGAGGGGGATTTTCTTGATCAATGACACTAGCTGCAGGTCCAATTTCATATTGAAACTTAGGGACAAAAAACATTGCAATGGAAATCCTTTCCTTCATTGAAATTCACTGTTGACGTGTTCAACTTTTTTATATAACCCATTGCTCATAATCTGCAAATTCAAGCATTATATAGTATTACAAATCTATAAGCAAGCAATATAATAATAAATAAGTATTATGATGTTTCGTATAAACAAGTCTCATTTTATTTTTGGTATTTTTCTTTGTTTATTTTTTTTTAGTCAATGGCACTAATATTCATCCTTGAGATTTTTTTTTCTTTTCTGAGTTCATCTTTAAGATTATAGTCTATCTCTAGCTATAAAATGCCTTGCCCGCAAAACTTTCCCCTTTTTCCGGTGTACATGAGCTTAACAAAGGGGATGAGGGTTTTTTGGGAAGAATTTTTCATTAAAAGTGATGTGCACGTCACATGCATTGGTTCCATTAAATGTTTAAATGCCGTTTGAACTTACAGGGGTACCCAGTATAACAGATTCTAAATAATTAGGGGGGCTTTTGTAGGGACAAAAAAGAGAGAGGGGTCGGTGTAATTAAGGCAAACTTTAGGGGGGATCATTGTAATTTACTCTAAAATAAATGATTTTACCTTTTTTTTAAAATATATTTTTCATCAATTATTCTACTCAATATTTAAAATAATTAAAAATAAAAAATAATCTCGTATCACATCAATCACTATATTTAAATCACGTCAAAATCAACATTAATCTCTTAATAGTCAACACTTTCAAGCTTATGGTTATAAAACTCAAGAAAGAACAACTAATATAGTTCATAAATTGAATGCACAAGAAATGTTTCACGGATCAACATTAATCTCTTAATAGTCAACACTTTCAAGTCAAGAATGCAAATTATGTAATGATTATGGTATTGCTAATTTCAAATTGTCAAAGAATGCAAATTATAATCTTCGTTCTTGCTCGTTTGTTCTTGACTGCTTTCTTGAATCAAGATCGCAATCAATAAAGCATCTTCATTATTCCCAAGGTTACGACTTACCAATGTGGAACTCATGAAAGAACAAACAAGACAAGAAACGACCTTGAAAGAAAAAAACAAAGAAGAAACACAGCTTGGAATCAATCAAGAATGGATCTTGTTTCCTTTCTTCATTTCCTCCTTGCTTTCTTGGTTTTTTGCTTGAAACATTGCTTTCTTGGTCAACATGAAAGAAGTCAACTAATCTTGTTGACTTCTTCCTTCTTGGTCATTTGTTCTTGACTGCTTTCATGAATCAAGATCGCAATCAAGAAAGCATCTTCATTGTGCCCATGGTTGCGACTGACCAATGTGGAACTCATTAAAGAAAAAACAATACAAGAAACGACCATGAAAGAAACAAACAAGGAAGAAACACAACTTGGAATAAATTAAGAAGAGATCTTGATTCCTTTCTTCATTTCCTCCTTGCTTTCTTGGTTTCTTGCTTGAAACATTACTTTCTTGGTCAACAAGAAAGAAGTCAACTGAGCATCTTGACTTCTTCGTTCTTGGTCATTTGTTCTTGACTGCTTTCTTGAATCAAGATCGCAATCTAGAAAGCATCTTGCCTGCGCCCATGGTTTGCAATGACAAAGGTAGAACTCATGAAAGAACAAACAAGACAAGAAACGACAATGAAAGAAATAAACAAAGAAGAAACACAGCTTCGAATCAATCAAGAAGGGATCTTGATTCCTTTCTTCATTTCCTGTTTGCTTTCTTGGTTTGTTGCTTGAAACATTGCTTTCTTTGTCAACAAGAAAGAAGTCAGTTGAGCTTCTTGACTTCTTTGTTCTTGGTCATTTGTTTGTGACTGCTTTCTTGAATCAGGATCGCAATAAAGAAAACATCTTCATTGCGCCCGTGGTTGCGACTGACCAATGTGGAACTCATGAAAGAACAAACAAGACAAGAAACGACCATTAAAGAAACAAACAAAGAAGAAACACAACTTAGAATCAATCAAGAAGGGATCCTGATTCCTTTCTTCGTTTCCTCCTTGCTTTCTTGGTTTGTTACTTGAAACATTGCTTTCTTGGTCAATAAGATAGAAGTCAAGTAAGGTTGTTGACTTCTTCCTTCTTCGTTGTTTATTCTTGACTGCTTTCTTAAATCAAGATCACAATCAAGAAAGCATCTTGATTGTGCCCATGGTTGCGACTGACCAAGGTAGAACTCATGAAAGAACAAGCAAGACAAGAAACATCCGCAAAAGAAAGAAACAATGAAGTAACATAGCTTTGCATCAATCAAGAAGGGATCATGGTTCCTTTCTTCATTTCCTCCTTGCTTTGTTGGTTTCTTGCATGAAACATTCCTTTCTTGGTCAACAAGAAAGAAGTCAACTGAGCTTCTTGACTTCTTCCTTCTTGGTCACTTTTTCTTGACTGCTTTCTTGATCAAGAAGGCAATCAAGAAAGCATGTTCATTGTGCCCATGGTTTGCAATAAAAAAGGTAGAACTCATGAAATAACAAACAAGACAAGAAATGACCATGAAAGAAAGAAACAAAGAAGAAACACAGCTTGGAATCAATCAAGAAGGGATCTTAATTCCTTTCTTCATTTCCTTGTTGCTTTCTTGGTTTCTTGCTTGAAACATTGCTTTCCTGGTCAACAAGAGAGAAGTCAACTGAGCTTCTTAACTTCTTAATTCTTGGTCATTTGTTCTTGACTGCTTTCTTGAATGAAGATGGTAATCAAGAAAGCATCTTCACTGTGCCCATGGTTGCGACTGAACAATGTAGAACTCATGATAGAACAAACAAGACAAGAAACGACCATGGAAGAAACAAACAAAGAAGAAACACAGCTTGGAATTAATCAAGAAGGGATCTTGATTCCTTTCATCACTTTCCTGCTTGCTTTCTTGGTTTCTTGTTTGAAACATTGCTTTCTTGGTCAACAAGAAAGAAGTCAACTAAGCTTCTTGACTTCTTCATTCTTGGTCGTTTGTTCTTGACTGCCTTCTTGAATCAAGATGGTAATCAACAAAGCATCTTCATTGCGCCCATGGTTGCGACTGACCAATCTGAAACTCATGAAAGAACAAATAAGACAAGAAACGACCATGAAAGAAAGAAACAAAGAAGAAACACAGCTTGGAATCAATCAAGAAGGGATCTTGATTCCTTTCATCATTTTCCTGCTTGCTTTCTTGGTTTCTTGCTTAAAACATTGTTTTCTTGGTCAACAAGAAAGAAGTCAACTAAGCTTCTTGACTTCTTCGTTCTCGGTCGTTTGTTCTTGACTGATTTCTTGAATCAAGATGGTAATCAAGAAAGCATCTTCATTACGCCCATGGTTGCGACTGACCAATGTGGAACTCATGAAAGAACAAACAAGACAAGAAATGACCATGGAAGAAACAAACAAAGAAGAAACACAGCTTGGAATTAATCTAGAAGGGATCTTGATTCCTTTCTTCATTTCCTCTTTGCTTTCTTGGTTTCTTGCTTGAAACATTGCTTTCTTGCTCAACAAGAAAGAAGTTAACTGAGCTTCTTGAGTTCTTCCTTCTTTGCCGCTTGTTCTAGACTGATTTCTTGAATCAAGAACGCAATTAGGAAAGCATCTTGATTGCGCCCAAGGTTGCGACTGACCAAGGTAGAACTCAAGAAAATAAACACAAGGCAAGAAATGAAATACAGAGAAACACACTAGAAGGGGGGTTGAATAGTGTGTTTATATTTTCTTTGAAATCCTTTCACAAATATGAAGATAGTGTATCTTAAGTTTTACAAGAACCTTGTGAAACAGAAGACTATGCTATCGTCCAGTGGTTCAAATACAACAGTTCATTGAAACTGCATTTTTCGTCAGAACACACGTAAAATATTTTTGTAAATAAAATGTGTAAAGAAACTCTTTCGTGGTATGTGAAGAGATAACTTAAGAGATTTACGAGTAAGCTAGAAAGCAAAAGAGTAGAACACTTAGTTTTATACTGGTTCACTCAAACTGAGCTACGTCCAGTTCTCCTTCAAAAACCTTTGAAGGATTCTACTAATCAGAATTTGATTACAAACAAGTATTTTAACCCTGCCACTTCTGGCTACAAGTATTCTCTAGGCCACTCCTGGCACACCTTTAATCTCCCCCTGAGATTAAAGCAAACCCAAGTATTCTTTAACATTAAGCCACTCCTAGCTTTCCAAACAGAAATTGTTTGAGTATAGAAAGAATGAATAACTCTCACAGAGAGGATATTACAATAAAAAATCGAATACACAGAATCGCTTAGCAAAGCTAAGTAGAAAGCTCTTTTTCGCTCAAATGTGGATCGTCCAGTTGTTTTGACAGAGTTTCGGCTCCTAATCAATCTTTGTGTTTGATGCATGAGCTTGTTCCTCTATTTATAGGCAGCTTGGTGTAAAGTATCTGTTGTGGGATCTGTGCCTTTGCCAATAATGATTCTCTCCCAATTATGTGACCGTTGCCACATGTCGACTTGGGGTGGAGACACAGCGGAGACAACAGTACATGCAGCGCCTCCACTACTTGTACTTATTTTTGCGGAGAAATGCTTTTCTGTCCTTGTACAATACTTTTCAAAAATTCAAATGAAATGTCATGTTAGAATGAGAGGGAATAATCGAACATTCCAGAGAATCATCGTCGAAAAAGTATTGTCACATTATATAACTTTTAAGATAGAAAACAGAGTGTAAGTTATATAGGCATTGGACGCTTGCTTTGCAGAAACATTGGATGCTGGATGTTGTACTTTACAAAACATATTTGGACGCTTTGCTTATAGAAATATAAAGTCTAAGTTTGAGAGATACAATACCATTGCGGCATTGGACGACGTAGATCCTATAACACTCAAACAAAACCATTAGATACTTCAAAATTTATCCTTTATTTGTTATCATCAAAACCAAAATTTGAGGGTTTGGACATCGTCCAAAGTCTTAGAACTTAACAATCTCCCCCTTTTTGATGATGACAAATAATGTTAAATTTTGATGTTAACAGGCACATAATCATATACGAATACAATAAAGCATATAAGATATGATTATGTTATGCCAGTGTATGTTGACAGGGTTAATATATGTGAAATGAAGTACTCCCCCTGAGTTCAACATTTCTTATGCATCTGATAACAGTGTATAATAAACAGCAGGAATATATCAGATATAACAGATATCAGAGTGTAAAAAACATATCAAGGATATGGATGCAGAATATGTGATATAAACACCTCATGTATTAAAAATGTATTGATAAAACAGCCAAAATATTCACAGAGTGTAAGCCATATACTTCTATGACATCAAAATTCCAATTTCTCCCCCTTGTCATTAACAAAAATGGGTTTGAAAGATGGAAAAATGACTTGACCATCGTGGTCACCTATGGCTGTGAAGGTGGTTCTTATGGTGGTGGTGGTGGTTGTTCTGGTGGTGCTGGTTGAGGAGGTTGTGGTTGGATGGGTAGTGCTGGTTGTTGGAGTTGTTGTGGTTGGACGGGTGGAATGGCATGAGCAACATGTCCAAGCAGGTTGGCTACAGTATTTTGAATTTGATTCACAAGCGTCTGGGAGAGGCTCATGAACTGTTCAGTGATAGCATTCTGCAGCAGCATACGATGTTGAGCAGCCTCAGCCTGTTGCCTTTGCTGAAATGCTTGAAGAGGTGCATCGGTTTCCAGCTGTTGTTGCCTCAGAGCCTGTTGCATGATCTCATGAACACGATCTTCTGAGACCCCTTGAGGTTCAGCAAATCGCAAGGGAAGGATGCCCCTTGGACTTGAAGATCCTGTGGGAACCAGTTGATGTGTACCCGAGTGAGCTTCAGTAGACGCATCAACAATGGGGAAGCTGGTTATATCTTCAGCAGGAGGCTTTTCTGCAGTTGATTCCATGGGCTTGGATGCTTCAACAATAGGCTCTCCATCATCCTTGGACTTTCCAGATTGGACGGTGGGTTCTTCATGTGAAGCGACAAAGTGTTCCACATCTACTGGTACAGATGGGTCCAAGTCAAGATGAGCTAGCACCTTTGTTACCTTGGCAGATGCTTCATCCAACTCTGCTTGTGTAGCTTTCGGCTTGGCAACCTGATCTTCCTTTTCTGTGGTTGCAGCCTCAGCTTGCTCAAGAGCCAGCTGCTCTATTCGAGCTTGTTCTACTGCTTTGGCCTCTTCTGCCTTGTACTCCTCATGCAGAGTTTGGAGTTCCTCCACAAACTCTGTGCGATCCAGTGTCCGAAGGTCAAACACTTTGTTGCTTCTGATGATAGGTAATGTCTTCATTAAATCCAGGTAGTCATCTAAATCTGTCAGAAAGCAAGCAAAGGTGTCTGTGAAGTGATGAGTCTTCACTGGACGCAGCACCTTAAGACCATAAGGGGGGTGAACGAAATCATTCTTGGAGCTGCCGGAGGAGGAGGCCTTCTGGGAGTCGTTCCATAAGATCTGGCGCCAAAAGGTCATGGAATCGAAAGTTCCAAGTGGACGTGTAAGCTTACCAGTCTTGTCAAACAGGTGACCCCAGGTATGAGAGGATTGTTGCAGGGCTTCAACTTTTTCTTCCCTACTTGGCATCTCAATGCCATAGAACTTGTAACCTTTCTTTCGATCAGCATCATATAAGGGTAGTCTAGGACACACCCTGTCTGGTACAAACTTGATTTCTTTGGCGCGGCTGATGTGAAGGTTTGGTAGGTAGGCAATGGCTTGGTTTGGTATATACATCTGTTGAAGAAGTTTGCCAAGATCATCATAGTCACTTGGCTGGAAATTAAGCACTGGAGTTCCAGCAGGTAGAGGTAGAAACTTTGTAATGGGAGTCCAGATGCGAACATCATTGACCCATTATACATCTAGATGCTGCTTCGACTTGGAAGGGTCCAGGCTTTCTTTAATGGCCAACTTCAATTCTACGATCAGTTCAGTATCCCTACTAACAATTATCCCAAGTCTGAATCACTTAATTATTACCAGTATGCATCCATACTTCACTTCCACGACAGCTAATCTCTATTGAATCTCAATCACATTAGATAACAACGAGTTTGTAAATATTTCTATTTTTTTTATTAAAATCTTTTTATTTAAATATTAGACTTCAGAGTTAGACTTACCCCCCCCCCCCCCCCCAACTAAATTATTACCAGTATGCATCCATACTTCACTTCCGCGACAGTTAATCTCTATTGAATCTCAACCACATTAGATAACAACGAGTTTGTAAATATTTCTAATTTTTTTTTTATTAAAATCTTTTTATTTAAATATTAGACTTCAGAGTTAGACTTACCCCCCCCCCCCCCCCCCCCCCCCCCCCCTCCCTTTTTTTCCCCTATTTATAAGATTTGAATTTTAAACTTTACTTTAGACACCAAACATCTCATCCACTTAAGATTAAAAGAGTTTTAGCGTTAGTACGCGTGATATATTTTTATGTTAGTAAAAGTGAGTGGTAAACAGACAAAAAGACGAGTTTTAAACATGAGAAATGATAGTAATATTTTTTATTTAATACATTTATAATTATTGGATAAAAAAGAGTGGAGTTAATTTTTTTTAGTAAGATATACACATAAAAATTTATCCAATATGATACAAAATATTAAAAAGTAATATAAAAAACTGTATTGTTAACTCACTATTTTAAAAGTTTAAACATATTGGGCGTTCGATCAACAAACACGTCAGAGCGCAGCTTTAGATCGATTTTGAACCTAAATTGATTGTGCGTGCCAATAGAATATCCAACAAAAAACAGAATTAAATAATGTTTTATTACTGTACTATATATTTAGTAGGAGCGCCATTATGAATCATGACAGTCAGTGATTATTTCTTATACATGCGAGTGATGTAGCTAATTGGAATATTGAAGGTATAAACAGATCCTTCATCATAAACTATGAATGTTTCAAGAGAGAGATAAAGAGTTTAATCTCTAGTCTCTAGCTAGAAAAAGGATTATTATACAGGCTGAGTAAGGCCGGTTATTTTTTTTTTTTTTTCTTAGGTTAGAGATCATAGGTGTCCCTCAACCTACTGGATCAAAGACTAAGTCCGATTATTCTTCTATATATTAATAATATGGCAATTATACTTCCAAGATAATTTTACGGCATGAGAGGCGGCTCACCTGCACCAACAAGATAATTTTTAAAAGACAATAATAAACCATGTGAAGCCTGTTACACAATTAAAATAAATATAAATATATCTAATGTAAGAAAATAATAATTAGAAGCCACATTATACTTGCAAAACATAATTATACATGGGATTAATTACACATAAATTAATGCACTTGAGTATATTATTTGTGTAAAATGAATTCTCTCGTTGTAGATTTTTGCATAATTTTTTTCATTTCAAAAAAATTTGTAGTTATCTCTCTTTTTACATATGGACATCATAAAATTTGATAAAACCCCAGCTATTTAATATGTATGGAGAATATATATATATATATATATATATATATATATATATATATATATATATATATATTTTACATGGTTTTATTACTCGAAAAGTTCACATAAAAGGATGCATTCCTGTATTTGTATGAATAAAATGTTATTGATATATATATATCTGAATGACTTTTGTAAAAAGTGTATTACGACGAATCATGCATTTTTGATCAATTAGAAAATGATCATAAGTATTTAAGTAGTATGACTTTTTTTTTTTTTTTTTTTATTTAAATGGACATTAAAAAAACAGTTGTCAAAAGAACAGATATATACATACATGGACGATTTATTCCACCCTCGTGATGCAATGGTTCACTTCCACTGCATGTTTCAGCAACATGTGCTTTTTGAATTTAGGAGAGTCATACGCCTCAGGTTCGCTATTAAGCATAGGATTAATGGCTTCACCAATATCAGCTTCTTCTGCAGGATTAATGGCTTCACCAATACCAACATCTTCTGCAGGATTAATTGATTTATCAATACCAGCATCTTCTGCAACTATTGCACCTATAAACAGAAATAGAGTAATTTGTATCACTCTCATTTTCTCCATTAGTCGTGACCTAGTTTCTACTTTTGAGCGCTATTTGGTTTGTGTTTATGTATGTGAATTTTGCATTTATATATATAAGGGAATATATATAGGAACTATTAATAAATGTTTATTATAAAAATTTTATAACGACTTTTGATATCTTTACTCACTCCGTTCCAGATTATATGACGTTTTAGAGAAAAAAATTTGTTCCAAAATAGATGACGTTTTACAAAACCAATGCTGCATTTAATATCTTTTTCCAAGACTACCTTTAATTAATACTTAGTAGGAATAGTGTAGTATGAGTAATTAATTAGAGAGATAAAGGGTATATTAAGAAATTACCTAATATTTTCTAGAAAATTTAACAAATTAATTGCATTCCTTAATACCTATGTCAAAACCTTAAACGTCATATAAATTGGAACGGAGGGAGTATGATATATCCTGACTCACTTGCTTTCCAAGAGGTACAAGTGTATCTGTCTTTCTAACAATAAAATGGAATATGTTTTTATCAATACACTAATTACTACTGAATTTATATCTATTTCTTTCCCTTTTCGTTGGTTAAAGAGTTTCTTTAATTTTTTTTTTTTTTTTTTGCTTCGGATATGTATAAACAATAAGTTGTTTAAAGTGGTAAATTATATATGGTTTAAGCATCCATGTGAAGAAATATTTACATTTAAGAATTTAACTTCTTTAAAATAAGAGAATACGTTTTAGAAATACACAGTTATGGTTATTGATTAAAAAAAATAATGATTATCATGCACACGTATAATAAAATATAAATTTATTAAAATTTCAACCGTAAATTTTTAAATCGATTGTATCTATTTTTTTTTTAAAGAAGCAAATCTTACATTTGATGGGTGACTGTACTTGCGGCCTTGAGTAAAATTATACATTTCTTACAAAAAAATACATGTAAGAAAAAAAGTAGTTATGTATTTATTATTTTTAATTATATTCAATAAATTATCAAGCATTTGTGTTAAAATTAATATATAATTAAAAAATATTTTACAGCCCATTCGTGTATTAGATAGAACAAAAACTTCCATCAAACAACATGCGTTTTAAAAAAATTCGGTTTAACAAAGAGATGCTTCATTAATATTAAGAGTCATTTTATCATTTTATTATTTAAAAATGCTTGATATTTACGAAGTTTTAATTCATTAAAAAAGTGCAATTATTAAATATATGTCACCGTTATAACTACAATTGTTTGATTAGGACGATAATTATTAAAAAAAAAAGTTATTTTTATGCTAAATTATATTTTTTTAAAGATATTTAAATTACAATGTTATTTCTTTCATTTTGAAAAATCAAAATTTCTCTTTTCCTAACAAATAAGGATGAATTTATCAAATATATAGGAGGGGCAGAAAATAAACACTTTAAAACATAAATTGACATTACCTAAAAAGCTTGCCAAATGATATCATGTGATTTATGTAGCCTATCTCATCTAATGAGATAAGGCTTTATCGTTGTTGTGGAATATATATGCATTAAGTGCCAAATTTTGTAAAATTACACTTTTATAACCTTTTATAAAAATTACATTTTATTAATTAACTATTAGATTTAAATTTTAATTGCTAGGGCCGGTAATATAAGAGCATTTCCAACGCGGATCTTTATCAAATTGCTTAAAGTTAAGCAACGTTATTTGATTTTTTTTTTCCATTGGAGCATATGACATGGCAGTGCGTTGCTTAAGTAAGTTGCTTAATTGATTATTACCAGAAAAAGAATCATTTTTCAATAAAAAATTTAATGCGGCTCAAGTTAAACACTCACTCTATCAACTTTAGCATTGAATTAAATTTTTGTGTAAAATTCTTAAATCTATGTGGCCTTGTAGGGCTCACAAATATGATAAGCAATTCACCTAAGTAATCATGCATTATAGATGCTCTAAGATATAATAAGATGTAAGAGTCGGATAAGAATAGGATAGGATAAGAATATGTTAAGATCTTATATTATTATTAACGGTAAGGATCTAATTAAAAAATAAATAAAAATTTAGATATTCAATTGAGAAAAAAATAGTTTAGGGACCTCATTAATTTTGTGCAATTTTGGTCTTTGAAAATTTTTATTGCATATTTAGTCCCTCAAGTTTTCATTTGGTCCAACATTAATGTGCCGTTAATTTTTTAATAGAAATTACTACGTGACAATCCAACAAAGATAGAAATTACACTAACTTGCAACTTAAACAAATTGTTAGTGCTATGTAAACACATTTTTAATATATTTTTTAATTGATATAAAACATATATTTCATATAATTTATTTATTCAGTCCCTCTCTCTTTTTCACTCATATCCATCCAAACAAGTAGAGAGAATTTTTTTTTTCCATTCATTTCCTTCTTATTTGTATCCATCCAAACAAAATATTTTTTTCACTTTATTTTTCTTTTATTTCTATCTTCTCTCTATTTATTTATTTCTTAAATCTTTATTCTCCGTTTCATTCTTAATTCAAACAAAGCATTAAGCTCCACCGGGATATACACATTTATTTAGAGATGGAATGAGACAAGCCGCTAAACCTGATGTAGCAACATTAGGACCAGTCAAACAACTTCGTGCACTGACATGAGTGCAGGTTCTCAAGATGGTTTGAAATTTTAGAGTCTCAATAAGGAGGGAATGATATTGGATTGGCTTAGGAGATTCGGGTGGGAATACTTGGGGACCTTGATGGTTATCTTTGGAAGTAACAATTGTTTGTTGATATTGGATTGAGTGAGGAAGATCATCAGGTGGCGTTACTTGGAGTTGGCTTTGATGGTTACCTTTGGAAGTAACAATTGTTTGATATTGGATTGAATGAGGAAGATCAGGTGGCATTACTTGGAGTTGACCTTGATGATAGGAATCTTGGGTTGTTTGATAAAGTGAGGCACCATGGTCTACCAAGCATCTCTCCATAGAATTGAAAAGGCAAAGAGCCAACCCCCATGGACCATTTATTCCACCCTCATGATGCAATGGTTCACTTCCACTACATGTTTCAGCAACATGTGAGCTGCAATGTGTCACGAACTTTTTGAATCTTGGAGACTCATATGCCTCGGGTTCGGTATTAAGCATAGGATTAATGGCTCCACCAATATCAGCTTCTTCTGCAGGATTAATGGCCTTACCAATGCCAGCTTCTTCTGCAACTGCTGCACCTATAAACAGGAATAGAGTAATTAGTATCACTCTCATTTTCTCCATTAGTCGTGACTTACTTTGCACTTTTGAGCGCTATTTGGGTGCTCATGCATGTGAATTTTGCAATATAAATAAACATGTATGTTTATTATAAAAAAATTATAATAACCTTTGGTCTTTGTTATATATTATGACTCGTTTGCTTTCCAAGAGCTACAAATATATATCTGTCTTTCTAACATTAAAATTGAATATAGCTACATAAAATAATAGAATATATTTGATCATTACACTAATTACTACTGCATTCATATTTATTTATTTCTTTTTTTTTTTTGGTTAAAAAGATTTTTTTTTAAGATTTATATATGTATAAACAATAAGTTGGTTAAAGTGGTAAATTATGTTTACATTTAAGAATTTAACTCCTTTAAATGCTTAAAAAAAATCTCATTTAAATGAGATAGTACGTTTTAAAAAAATAAGTAGCTATGTTTTTTTTTTTGTCTTTTTTTTAATTAAGGTAGTTATAGTTGTTGATTAAAACAGAATTTTTTTGTATTGGTGAATTGATTAAAATTTCACCCGTAATTTTTTTAATAAGTGGTAATAATTTATTTAAAAGATGTAAATGTTACATTTGATGCGTGACTGTAGATGCCTTGAGTAAGATTATTTCTTACTAAAAAAAACACATGTAAGAATCAATATAGTGTGACATGGTTGAGAGATAATCTTATCCTTTAAACATATAGTCAGGTATTTGATTCTTGGTCCATGGTATAGAAAAAATCTAATAAGAGAAGTCATCTCCTTAAATAGATCTAAGTACTTTAAGAAATTAGTTATTGGCTTTCAATATGGATACCCTAGGTTAAAAAAATTGCATGTAAAACTAAAAAAGTAGTTATGTAATTATATATTGTTTTTAATTGCATTCAATAAATTATCAAGCATTTGTGATCAAATTAATATATAATTAAAAAATATTTTACTGCCCATTCATGTATTTGATAGAATAAAAACTTCCATCAGACAATGTTAACATTTTGAAAAAATTCAGTTTAAGAAAGAAATGCTTCATTAAAATTAAGAGTCATTTCATTTTATTATTTAAAAATGCTTATATATATTTGAAGTTTTAATTCTTTATCAAAGTGCAATTAGTATATGTCACCGTTATAATTATAATAGTTTGATTAGGACGATAATTATTTTAAAAGTTATTTTTTATGATAAATTATATAATTTCTTTAAAATATTTAAATTACAATGTTATTTCTTAATTTCATTTTGAAAATGTAAATTTTATTCTGTTGACAAATAAGGATGGAGTTAGAAAACAAATATAGCAGGCACTGAAAATAAACACTTTAAAACATAAATAATTTGTATTAATTAATTAATAAATTATAGGAATAAATTGTCTAAAACTTAATATATATAATTATCAACATAATATTATATTGATAAAAATTAATTTTTATAGTGCTATTAAAGTAATTTTATACATTTTAAGGTGTGCCGGTTAATCTTATTCTATTTTTAAAATAATTAAACTACTTAACATCTTAATGATGAATAAGTTGAAGGGAGATTGGGCAACTCTTGCCCCTTGGATACTTCTGCGGAGACAAATATGCATAACATTTAACTATCTTTTATTGTTAACAAATTCTTTAGAGATAATTTTTTTTAATTATTCTGCGTACCCATACTTTTATCAAATTTTCATTTAGGTTCCTAATTTTTTTTTAGTTAGATTCTTGATTTCTTTTAATTGAGTTCCTGAACTTTTATTTATTTTTCAATTAGATCATTTGTCTAATTGTTTTTATAAAAAATCAACTGCAAATATCTAATTAGAGGTGCAGATAATGCAGTCGTGATTATGGGAGTTTGTTGTAAGCACAACTGATTGTGAAAGAATATCTGAATTGAATTGACTTACATAAGTTAAAACTTTACAGAAATGTCTCGTAATTGAGATTGAAATGAATCCATTCATGGACACCAAGGCTAAAGAAGGTAGCCCAATGATCAGTAGAAACAGTCTGATTCCAAAACTTCCCTTATCTCATCATAAAGGTTTCTGGTTGATCAAAGCACTGAGGACAAAGATCGGAATTAGCTTCCTAATTCATGGTTTGTAAGGAGTCTTCCATGTGCCAATTTCCAGAGAAAAGTTTTAAATTTTTGGGGTCCTTGCCATTTCCAAATAAGAGAAAATTGGAAAACAGGAGGAGTATTAACATGTGCTTCTGCAGACAGAAATAAATAAGCTAATTCCTTGATTGAGAAAATCCCATCCCTGGAACTAGGGGTGGCAAAACGGGCCCAACCCGACGGGTTGGCCCGTTTGACCCGTTTTTTTTGGCGGGGCGGGTCAAGGTTTATAACCCGCCAACCCGCTATGACCCGCCCCGACGTGGCCCGCCAAAAAACGGGTTGATGGCGGGTCGGGGCGGGTTGGCCCGCCAACCCGTTTTAATTAATAATTATATATTTTTTATTAAGATATATATATTTTTAATATTTTATACATATATATTATTAATATTTATTTAATTTATTTTTGTCTAAATAAATTATTATTCCAAATTTAAGGTAATATATTTAACTTTTTTTAATAAATATTTATTATTTAGTATTTTTAAAAGATAAAAATAATTAAAATCAATTAAAATATATATATATATATATATATATATATATATATATATTTTAATTTTTTTATTTTTAACGGGTAAAACGGGGCGGGCTTGATTTTGTAACCCACTTTCTTATGCGGGGCGGGGCGGGCCAACCCGTTTTCGGCGGGTCAACGGCGGGGCGGGGCGGGTTGGCCCGTTTTGCCACCCCTACCTGGAACTGCGCCAAATGGGAGGCAAGGGGTTCAAGGACCTCCACTGTGGGTTCAAGTGCTGAGAAGTAATTAAATATGGTTGTGGGACAAAAACTTTGCCTGTTGTGAGTAGAATGACAAATAAGTCTGATCTGATCTGATATCTGGAGAGTTATTCATGATACATGGATTATCTAGTCTCTGCAGATTATGTTGATTCATATGGGAACTAGAAGCTTCACTACCTACGTGAGCTATAATATAACTGAAGTGATGGGAGTAGTTAACCCTAACAATGAAGCTGGTTAATTAGGATAGATTCATATGGGGTTTAATTGCTGATGGTCAAATTTCCACTAAGACAATGTATAATACTACCTCTGGTCCTAATTATAAACAATATAGAACAAATCATCAATATCAAAAAAAGTAATTAATACAGTTTTTTTAATTAATTTTACTATAAATTTAATTTTTATTCCAAAAACACTTTTTGTTTTAAGTGGTTGTCATAGGAATAAGTGAATGTTGGTAAAAGAAATTTAACCTTGAATAACTTTAAAAATTAATGATTGTTGATTATAATTAGGACTAAAGAAAAAGTCAATTTATTGTTTATAATTAGAACCAGAAATAGTATATATTATGATTATGATGAGCTACGCCCTTCTGCAAAATAGTTGGAACATGGTTTTGAAATTTGAAGTGCATTCTCCACCATAGATATACAAGATCTTTAATTATATGGCGAAGGGTCCTCCATCATGGTATCTCCACCATAGTATGTTGGTTCAAAGAGGTATTTCTAATAACTTTCTGTGCCCCTTAATGTTACCAGAAGGAACAGTCTATACTCTGTACACCATACTCCATTCTATCAGGGACTGCGCCATGGTTTCCCAAGTCTGAATCACTTAATTATTACCAGTATGCATCCATACTTCACTTCCACGACAGTTAATCTCTATTGAATCTCAATCACATTAGATAACGAGTTTGTAAATATTTCTAATTTTTTTTTTATTAAAATTTTTTTATTTAAATATTAGACTTCAGAGTTAGACTTACCCTCCCCCCCCCCCCCCCCCCCCCCACTTAATTATTACCAGTATGCATCCATACTTCACTTCTGCGACAGTTAATCTCTATTGAATCTCAATCACATTAGATAACAACGAGTTTGTAAATATTTCTATTTTTTTTTTTATTAAAATCTTTTTATTTAAATATTAGACTTCAGAGTTAGACTTACCCCCCCCCCCCCCCTCTCTTTTTTTCCCCTATTTATAAGATTTGAATTTTAAACTTTACTTAAGACACCAAACATCTCATCCAGTTAGACCTAAAAGTTAATCATCGTTGATTCAAGTCAAGAACAAGCGATCAGGAAAGAAGAGGTCAAGAAGCTTAGTTGACTTCGTTCTTGTTGACCAAGAAAGCAATGTTTCAAGCAAGAAAGCAAGGAGTAAATGAAGTAAGGAATCAAGATCCCTTCTTGATTCATTCCAAGCCATGTTTATTCTTTGTTTCTTTCTCTCATGGTCCTTTCTTGTCCCCTTTGTTCTTTCTTGAGTTCTACCTTGCTCAATCGCAACCACAGACGCAATCAAGATGCTTTCTTGATTGTGATCTTGATTCAAAAAAACAGTCAAGAACAAGCGACCAAGAAAGAAGAGGTCAAGAAGCTCAGTTGACTTCTTTCTTGTTGACCAAGAAAGCAATGTTTCAACCAAGAAATCAAGGAGGAAATGAAGAAAGGAATCAAGATCCCGTCTTGATTGATTCCAAGCCGTGTTTTTCTTTGTTTCTTTCTCTCATGGTCGTTTCTTGTCCTCTTTGTTCTTTCTTGAGTTCTACCTTACTCAATCGCAACCACGGACGCAATCAAGATGCTTTCTCATAATCATAATCATTGTTAAAATAAATGGTCAACAAATTTGAAATTATGTAATGATTATGGTTAGCTAGAAAAATAAGCAAGTTGAAACATTTCTCTTAAAAATAAATGGTGAGGGTTTTTTGGGAAGAATTTTTCATTAAAATATAACAGATTCTGAATAATTAGGGGGGCTTTTGTAGGGACAAAAAAGAGAGAGGGGTCGGTGTAATTAAGACAAACTTTAGGGAGATCATTGTAATTTACTCTAAAATAAATTATTTTACCTTTTTTTTAAAATATTTTTTTCATCAATTATTATACTCAATATTTAAAATAATTAAAAATAAAAAATAATCTCGCATCACATCAATCACTATATTTAAATCACGTCAAAATCAACATTAATCTCTTAATAGTCAACATTTTCAATTTAATAAAATGATCAAAATTACAAATTTTAAAAAATTGAAAAAAGTAAATATCTCTATTTTAAAAAAAGAGAACCAAAATTATAAATTATACAAAAATTGAGAAACTAAAATTATAAATTGTACAAAATAAAAAGACCAAAACTGCATTTAAACCATTCCAATTTTAAAAAAGATTCATTCACAAACTGGTAAAAACCCTTCTACAGAGCCTAAGTTTAAAGGGTTCACGAGAAAAACAGAGCTAATAATAGGTAGCACGAGTACGCACACGTCAAATCAATTCAAGCTTAGTTTGTCAATAACATTGCTTTTATAGAGTGAGAACTACAACTCATTTTATTTTTCCACCGACGTGGGACTCAAAATATGACTCACTGGGTAAAGAGTAAACAACTTTAAAAGGGTGAAAATCAGAAAAGCAACCCTTCAGTGTTCAATGTGGGACTAGTAATACAGGGTACTGACTTTTTAACCACTGATGAGTACTAGTGTTTTATGCTAACGATGTGGGACTTAGCAACCCTTTCTTTCCTTTTTTTATGATATGAAAACCAGGCAACAAGAAACAAAAACTGCGCACAAAAAATTGGGAACAAACCAAGGAAAACACACCCCAAAATATCAACAAGAAATTATATAGAACAAAATGGGAGGAAGGCACTCGAACAAAAGAAACTGTATAGATTCAACTTAACTATTATATCTTGATAACATAAAATAGTTTTATATAATTAGTCTTAATAGCTATTATGTTTTATATAATCAGATCCATTTTATTTCATATCTGCGTTTCTAAATAATAAATGAGCATCTAATAGACTAGAACCACTTTTTAAAACTTAAGTGAATTTTGCAAAAAGAACTCAAGAGTCGTGCTGACAAGATAACGGAAATGAGAGTGTTTTAAACACTTTTTTTATTGGTTAAAATTTATCGAAAATTACAAAATTAGAAAGAGAAGATAGTTAAATAAGATATTATTTTCAATTAATTTCAATCAATAAAAAGGATGTGTTCAAAAGAGTGTCTTCCTAACATTTTTCTAATTACAAAGCCCTATTCAAGGTTGAATCAATTTTTATACATTAATATTAATTTGCTAAATATGATAATACAAGTTTATAAAAAATATGAAGATACAAGACTTTTAATAATGTAAAAAAGTTATAAAAAAAAACAATAAAATAAAATCAATTTTCTCAACTCTGAAGCAATGTTCCCCGCTTTCGAAAGGCACACAAAAAAAAAATTAACTACATGAACAAATTACTGAAAAATAAAATTAAATACAATCAGTCAGTCACAGTGGATACATAAAATAAAATTCAGTCACAGTGGAAAAATTAAAAGAAAAAAATGATTTTAAATAGATGAACAAATTTAATTTTAACTAGATGAGTAATATCACAAGATTCACAACCCTCCTCCTTTATCCGGGCTTGGGACCGGCTATGAGACCATAGGCGGAGTTAAAAACCATTTTTTTTACAATGATATCAATTATAAATTCTGCTGAGTAACAGAATTATCAATAAATAAAGAATAAATTCTGCTGAGTTACAGAATTATCAATAAATAAATTATAAATTCTGCTTAACAGAATTGTCAATAAATAAATTATAAATTCTGCTAAGTAACAGAATTATCAATCAATAAATTATAAATAAATAAATAAATTATATATTCTGCTGAATAACAGAATTATAAATAAATAAATTATAAATTCTCCTGAGTAACAGAATTATGAATAAATAAATCACAAATAAATAAATTATAAATTCCGATCAGTGGCAGAATTATAAATAAATAAATTAGAAATTCTGCTCAGTAAAAGAATTTTCATTCTCATTTATTTGAAAACCCTCTGAAGTCTGACTTGTGAATTTGATTCTTAAATTGTCACTACAGAACCCAAAAAACCAAAATCAACATCTAAAAAGATTAGCACAAGGTTTCAATTTCAATTGGAAAATATGTAAAGAAATAATAAAATTGAGATTTCTTTTATCAAAAAATAAAATAAAATAAAATTGATATTTCTTAAAACATACATAGCATATACTGCAACAAAGGCAGAAAATCACTGAGCCAAACCAAAGCCACGTAAAATTCAACTAAAAGATCAAGAAATCAAGAAATAATAAAAATAAAAATTATCTGCGATTGGAGAAAATTAAAAGAAATCGAAATGTAATTTCAAGAACCAAAAAAATGAGACAGAGAAAGAAAGCAAAAAAGGTGATTTCCAGAACTAAAAACAACGACAAAGAGAGAAATGAATCATCAGAGACTTAAATACAAGGAATCATGCATGGAATGAATCCAATCATATTTTTGCAGTTTTTTTCTCATCAGATTATCCACACCAAAAGAAAAATGAGGAAGAAGAAAATATGATTTCGCATAAAGATAATAGAGAAAAACCTAAAGATGACGAAGAAGAAAATATGATTTCACGTAAAGATATATAACAGAGAAAGAACCTAAAAATGACGAAGAAGAAAATATGATTTTTCGTAAGATAACAGAAAAAAGAACCTAAAATTAATAAAGAAGAAACTATGATTTCAGAAAAAGTAATAGGGAAAGAACCTAATAGATTCGAAACCCAGTGTTGATGGAAGAGGCGCACACGATACGGTGAGAGAATCACTTGCTGCGCGTATTTATAATTAAGCATAGTTGGACGGTGAAGTTTCTAGTAGACTAGTGCGTAGAAAACCTGAAACAAGAATAATTTCTAATTAATTAGCATAAAAATAAAATTTTAAATATAATTATCATAAAGAAATACATAATAAATTATAAATAATAAAATTTATTAAAACTCATAGTTAAAATGAAACTTAAAATAATTCATATAAAAGTCAATAATTTTAAGGTTTAATTAATTATTTTGTCCCTATATTTGCATTTTTTTTTTATATATAAACGGGGCCTAAGCCCAAAAGAAGAATACATAGAAGCTACAGGAGGATTAGAAACCCCAACTAAATCAATCAACTTTTAACAACAGGCTTAGAAAAGCCAGTTGTTGTTGTTGGTACATTACAAATTCCCCATCCATAACATGTGCATTATTAGCCAAGGTAATCTTGAACCGATTGAACCCTATCAGCAACTTACGAATAGTTTTGACCATGTTGTAGCTGATAGCACTCCCTTCCTTACTTACTAAGCTGATAGTTGATAGCTGCTGCTTAGGAATCCATTTTTTTTGGTGAATTGCTTGGGAATCCATTTGCAACTCAACAGTTGGAAAACCACGATCTCTGGCTATCCTGAGTCCTTCATATGCTCCCCATAATTCAGCCATAAAAACAGAAGTAATTCCCAACACTTTTAGAAAAACCGGTCAGCCATCTACCACAGTGATCTCTAATCAAGCCCACCACAAGAGGCTAAATTCTGAGTACTTTTGACTAATGTTTTCAAAACCAGACCGGTCATTGAACCGATGAAGGTACTGGTTCAAGGTTCAGTGGTTCAACTGTTGTTGAACCGGTAATAAATAAATAATATTTATTAACATTTTAATGTAACTTTAACCAATATTAACAAATTTTTATTTAAAGTTCTATTAGTAAAAGTAAAAAATATAAATATGTAGCATACTTTTTGTTTGTCTATGTATATTTTCACTAATTCAAATACAAAATAATACAAATTATATTTGGTATGAGTCTGGATTTGTATTGTGTAATGATAACTAATAAAATAGAAGTAGTATAGTAATAAAAAAAATAATAAAAAAAGAAATAAAATGTATCACGTATAGCCTAGTCTCTACAAGTGAAATGCACTTGTAAAATATAACTTGTAGAAAGTCCCACATAGTATAATAAAATAACAGAAGGGGAATGAAATGTAAATGGTTCTTACATGTAGTCTGAGCAAGTGAATTGTGGAAGCCAAGGTACCACATCGGATAATTTATTTAGTAGGAGGGAAGTACACACATTCTAAAAGAAATAAAAACGAATATTGAATGCTTATGTTTTAGAACAGTAAAAGTCCCACATCGGACAATTTATTTAGCGAAAGGGAGGTGCTCTTATTATAAAGAAGCTAGTTATCTGAATGTTCTATTATACGTTGAAGCAGAAGTCCCACATCGTTCTATCTGTGTAGCAGAAAGGAAAGTTCCTTCTTTATAAAATAGCTTATTTTCAAATGTTATCAGAGTTGGTTCTTGTTGAACTCAGAACCGGTTTCACCTGGTCAACCGGTTTTGAGCTGGTTAATATACTTGTTCATTAACGGTTTTTATATTCAATGGTTTTTAGGTTATTTTAGACTGGATGGCAGGCCAGTTCCCAGTCTAACCTGTTGGTCCGGTCTGTATTTAAAACCATGCTTTTGACCTAATCATTAGAATTGATAGCGACCTAACCTTCTTGACTTCGAGGAGGTTTCCAATGCACTCAAATTTGCCTTCTAAATTTTTATGTTTTACTCCATGTCGTTAATTTAACTCTGTAGAAATTTTAATGATTTGGCTATGTGTGAGTTCAATTGGCATTGTTTTGTATGGTGATGTGGCAAGTGACATTGGAGAGAAGTTGAAAATCTGTAGAAATTTTAATGATTTGGCTATGTGTGAGTTCAATTGGCATTGTTTTGTATGGTGATGTGGCAAGTGACATTGGAGAGAAGTTGAAAATTGTAAATTGATCAAGGAATTGCAAATGAAGAAATAAGAGATATGTTTTGTGAGTGAATTACCCCTCATCTCTTAAATCAAGTGAACCTTGGTGGTTGTCTTTTGTTGTGAGTGACTGAACATGGCATTAGCTCCAATGGTGTTGTGGTGTCAATTTTGACTCTTAGTGTAAGCATGGTTGCCACTAGTGGTGTCGATTTCGTCTGAGTGCGTGGGGTTGTCTTTGGTGGCTTAGATTTCTCGTGTAATTAAACTAGGTACTTGTGCTAAAAATTAGTCATGGTTCCTTCTGTTTTTAGTGTACATATAAATAGAGTTGTCAATATGGGCGACCTAGCCTGACTAGCCAAAACATGAAACTAGGCTAGCTCGGCCCACATTCACTTTAGGATGTCATTTTTTGGGCCTAACCCTATATCGGGCCACCAGGCCAAATTAGGCTTAGTTAAAAATGAATAAAAAAATAAAAATGAAGACTTATTATAGTCATATGCAAAATGCATTGCATTTATCATATTTTTTATTAAAACTAAAATTAAATTTGAAAGTTTTTTATTTTTATGGAAAACTTAATATTTGAATGTTAATTTATATCTTGATAAATTTTTAAATAAGAATATTTATAAAAATAGCTTTTTTTACAAATAATATTTAAGTAAGAATTGTAACCAATTCATAATCCTAATGGAACCAAAGAGTTAACAATTGCACTCGAGAAATGTCAACAAATTGGTCAAACCCACATTGACGAATAATCAATTAAAATAACCTATTAAAATAAATATAAAAAAAAACACTAGCAAATTGGTCAAACCCAATGGTATCCGCAACAAGAAGCAAACCTTAGCAATATAAAAGGGAAAACAGTGGTGGGGTTCAAACTTCAAAGTCTTTGCGGGAACAAAAAGTAAGGTCAAAAAGAGGAAAAGGAAAGTGACATACTTTATGTTGTGGAGAGAGAGAGATATCCACTTACTCCAAGAGTAAGTATAAGAGACTTACTCTTCATTTTCATCATTCATTTTCTTGAAATCTAATGGTTGTAATGAATAATTAATCTTAACCATTAGATTTCAAGAAAATGAATAATGAGGATGAAGAATAAGTCTCTTATACTTACTCTTGGAGTAAGTGGATCCCTTCTCATATATATATATTACCTTTTTTCTTATATTACTTATTGGGCAAGCTTTGCCCTATAGGCCAACTCAGGCCAAGCCCAGGTTGGCCCGCCAAGCCAAAAGGTCTGGTTAATTTTAGGCTATCTTCTTTAAAGTCTATTGGAGACACCAACAAAGAGTAAAGGTTATTAGTTGACCTACATTGGGAGGGGGCAGTATACAACGTGGCTCTTATGTTGCTTTGCTTTCTTGGATTCTCGTAAAGAAAAGAAAAACGGAAGTTGAAGATGCATTAGAGAGGCCAAAAAAGAAAAAATTAACGAATACCAAATACAACAAAAGTGAGACTAAAAGATGAGATCTGCATGAAAAAAATAATAGTGAGCGAGAAAGTTGTGTTGTGTTGTCAAGAGTAACAACAAAGAAGGCCGATTTTATCAAGAGTAACAACCAACACAAGAGCAAAAGTGGCCTACTTGTTTCTAACGGAAGGTTGATAGATGAGGGGTTTGATGGAGGCAAGAGCGCGTCTCTTTCCATAAACCACTTTTAATACCTTCGTTGTCTCTCTACGTGCGAAATCCGTTGACCTCTCTGCACCCCTGAACTTCCGCCCATTTTCTTCGCTACTCTTCTTCGGCTTCTTCATTCACAGGATTTAGGGGCTTTGCTGGAGGTCAAGACTCAAGAGTAACAACCAACACAACAAAGGAATAGATCTGGGGAGGAAGAGGGGAGAAGAAGAGAAAGAAAAAAAAAAAAAAAAAAAGGCCACCAGAAATCGCCTCCGACGACGGCTTACGTGAAGGGAGTATGAATCTAGCTAGTAGGGAAGGTGTAGGAAAGGAGAAATGAAACTAGATGAATCTTATGGTAAAGAATAGTGGTCCATCATAAACCACATGTGATGATGGTTCACCCTAGAAGTGGTCCACAAATATTGTTAATAACAAAATCCCACAATTTTGGGGAGGGAATCTTTCAAAATCATGCTCATTAGTGGCACAAGAAAGGCACACCCTAATAGCACCTCTTTCTCTTTTTCCGTATAACTCACACTCCCGTTTGAAGACACATGCACTACATTTAACTCTCATAAGCACACTCTCATTTATGCAACCCACAATAATATCACAACACACTCCCTTATCATTCTTCCATTCACACTATGCACCACCCTCCCACTAGTAGAGTAGACCAACCATCATACAAGATGTATGAATGGCCGGATGAAAACCAGTACCATCCAGTTACAGACTTCTGTTAAGTAAGGCACATAAATACTGCCCTAGTTACTGATGAATCCCTCTTAAAACTACCCCATCTAGTTACATCCCAACACCGTCCAGTAATCGGACAGCGCAGCCTCCTCCTTTTACGGTGGTCGCCGACTCAGGAAGTGGTGTCGTGGTGGCCTCCGACGAGGGGAAGGGCTATAGAGTAGTAACAATTAAGATTTCGAAGAACATGTATAGCAACGATTCTCATGTACAATAAAATCTAGAGTAAATTACACAGACACCTCCTGAGGTTTGTCTTTATTACACTTGGCACCCTTCATTTTTTAACCTTACAAAAAAACCTCCTAATTTTTGGACTTTCGTTATACCGACCCCCCCTCATAGGCATAAATCATTACACTGACCCCCCCTCCCTCTCAGGTTTAAAAAATATTACACTTACCCCCTTTAGGGATGCTCAAAATAATGTAAAAAAATAGAGGAATGCTAGATGTAATAAGAACAAACCTCATAAACATATGTGTAATTTACTCTAAAATCTATACTCACATTATGATGAATACCGTGTACTGCAACAAAAAGTAGAAAACCAGAGCTACTGCCACGCAATAATCTCTACTAAAAGATCTAGAAATTCAAAAAAGCAAAATTATCTCCGATTGGAGATCAGAAATTGGCAATTGTTATCGGTCATTGTGATTCCGAAACACGGACCAATGTAAAACTCATCATGTTCTCAAATTAAAAAAATAAAAGATTCAAAAAGAAAAAAAATAATCATTAGACAAAATCGGATGATCGATACCAAAAGAATAAATCCAACCATATTGTTACTTCGTTTAAGCAGTACTGATACTGATTAATTTCCAGTTAGAAGAGAAGATAGTTAAATAAGATTTGATTTTCAATTAATTTCAACCAATAAAAAGCAAATTGTATTTAAAAGAGTTTGTTCAAGGTTGAATCAATTTTTATACAATAATACAAATTTCTTTTTTGGTACATAAGAGTTTAGGTGAGTTGGATTTTGAAAGCTTACTCATCAGAGTCAGGACATGTCTCAAGACTCACTGAGCACACGTTAATATGATTATACTACTAAATATGATAATACAAGTTTATCAAAAAAATATATATGATGATACATGACTTTTAATAATGTACGGAAGTTTAAAAAAACAAGAAAATAAAATCAATTTTCTCAACTGAACCAATGTTCCCCGTTTTCGACAGACGCAAAAAAAAAATTAACTACATGAACAAATTAATGAAAAATAAAAATAGAATTAGTCAGTCACAGTGGATACATAAAATAAAAATACAATCATTCAGTCACAGTGAAAAAATTAAAAAGAAAATAATTTTAACTACATGAACAAATTACTGAACAAATCTAATTTTAACTACATGAGTAATATCACAACCCTCCTCCTTTATCCGGGCTTGGGACCGGCTATGAGACCATAGGCGGAGTTAAAAACTTTTTTTTACAATGATATCAATTATAAATTCTGCTGAGAAACAGAATTATCGATAAATAAATTATAAATTATTCTGATTAACAGAATTATCAATAAATAAAGTATAAATTCTGCCGAGTAACAGAATTATCAATAAATAAAGTATAAATTCTGCTTAACAGAATTGTCAATAAATAAATTATAAATTCTGCTAAGTAACAGAATTATCAGTCAATAAGTTATAAATAAATAAATAAATTATATATTCTGCTGAATAAAAGAATTATAAATAAATAAATAAATTATAAATTCTGCTGAGTAACAGAATTATGAATAAATAAATTATAAATTCTGCTCAGAGACAGAATTATAAATAAATAAATAAATTAGAAATTCTGCTCAGTAACAGAATTTTCATTATTGATTTGAAAACCTCTGAAGTCTAACTTGTGAATTTGATTCTTAAATCGTCACTGCAGAACCCAAAAACCAAAATCAACACCTAAAAATATTAGCATAAGGTTTCAATTTCTATTGGAAAATATTTAAAGAAATAATAAAATTGAGATTTCGTAAAGGGTAAAATATGTTTTTGGTCCTCCATTTTATCTTGATTTATGTTTTTAGTCCCTCATAAATTTTTTTCTGTTTTTAGTCACTCAAAAATTGTTTCATTTTGTTTTTAGTCCCTGACATTAATTTTAACGGTTAAGTTATGTTGTGGCGAATAGAATTTGTGCTTGAAAATTTTCTACGTTTTTAACAATTTTTAACTGTTGTAAATTTTCTAGTAGACTAAAACCGCTAGAAATGTTAAAAAAAAAATCAAAATCTCGAATACTGGATTTTCTGAAATCACAAGAAATGTTACAAAAGTAAACATTTCTGACAGCCAAAAAATTTGTAGAGATTAAAAGTCATTAAAAACTTAATCAGGAAATTTTCACACACACATTTTATGTCCGACATGTCATCACTTAATAGTTGAAATTAACATTAGGGAGTACAAACATAACAAAATAATTTATGAGTGACTAAAAACATAACAGAATAGTTTATGAGGGACTAAAAACAGAGAAAAAAGTTATGAGGGACTAAAAACAAAAATCAAGATAAAATGATGGACCAAAAACATATTTTACCCTTTCTTAAAAACATACATAGCAACGGCTCTCATCTACGATAAAAACTCTGCTCACATTATGAATCGTAATAGCGTATAACAAATTAATTAAGGCAGAAAATCACTTAAAATTCAACTAAAAGATCAAGAAATAATAAAAATAAAAACTATATGTGATCGGAGAAAAAGAAAGCAAAATGTAATTTCAAGAACCAAAAAAATGAGACAGAGAAAGAAAGCGAAAGGTGATTTCCAGAACTAAATTAAAATGACGAAGAAGAAAATATGATTTCAGAAAAAGTAATAGAGAAAGAACCTAATAGAATCGAAACCCAGTGTTGACGGAAGAGGCACACGAGAGAGATACAGTGAGAGAATCACTTGTTGTGCGTATTTAAAAGCAAGCATAGTTGAACGGTGAAGAAGTATCTAGTAGATAGCGCTTTTTATAATTTTATTTTTATATTTTGTTACCAGAAGAAAATACTCTAGTTCCGTCGCTGTCATTTATCATCATCGACAAAATATCATTTCATATTAAATCTTACATATATTTTTGTGTTTTTATTAATATACTAACATTTAGTTTTATTTCCTTTATAATTTGATATTTTGTTTGTGTTTGTTATCTTGTTAAAAAAACAAATATTTTAAGTCTATTTTCATAGATCCATTAAATGTCACAGTGAACTAAAAATTCATTCATTGTGGATTTATGAAAGTAAAACAAAAACAAAAAAAACTAACAACCAATAGGATAATACTTCACAATTATGTCACATTTCAATTAGAACAAAAAAGGAGACATGAAATGCAACAATAATTTTAATCTATTTAAAAAATAACATAAAATAATATAAAATTATTAAACAAGCATATAATTTTTTTTTAAAAAAAATTGGGCCCCTTTTAGCTGTGGGCCCTATGCTATCGCACCTCCAAACAAGGCCCAGGGTCGGCCCGAATAACCAATTAAAATAAGAGAAAATTACAGTGACCTTCTTTCAGGTTTGCCTTAATTACACCTATCACCCCTTTATTTTTTTTCCCTACAAAAACCCCCTTAATTGTTTAGTATATGTTACACTGGCACCCCCTGTGACTTAAACGGTATTCAAAACGTCAAATAGAGAGTCACGTGTGAGTGACACGTGACTTTAATGATTTTTTTTTTCCCAAAAAGCCCTTTCTCCCTCACTTTCCCAGCCTTCTCTTTCCCCCCTCCCTTCTCTCTTCCCTTTCCCTTTCTCCTCCCCCTCTGTCATCCTCACCCAAGACGACTTGCATGGTCCCTGGCCTCGGCACCAGCTCCACCGCCAAGCACGCCGTTCATTGCATCGATGAGCTTCTCCAACAAGGAAAACTCACAAACAAGCTCTCTCCCTCGGGATCCCTTTCTCTGATCTCGACGCCCACTTCGCCGTCGATCTCGCCATGGATGGCGCCGACGAGATCGACCCCTTCAACCTCGTGATCTCTCCATGGTTCACGAAGTTTGTGTTCTCCTTCACAGCGGCCTCCATGCTCACGCCGTGGCCACCACCGCCAACCCTTTTTACACTGCCGCCGGAGAACTGCATGAGTTTCCCCAAAGCCGAAGAGAGAGCGAGGTCCCTAAACATTAGTTTCTGTACTAGATTTTTTCTGGATTTGCTATTTTTTTTTTTTTTTTGATATGTTCTTCAATTTTATTTCTTGAACATGTTCTTCCATTTTGAACATGTTTCGTTGCTGCATTAATGGATTCCCTTGAGGGGCTTTTGTTCATTCTTGATTAGATACATTGTAATTTGTCAATGATAACTTGTGGCTTTGTTGGGGATTGATTACCCCCTTGGCTGAGATTTTTGTAACAATGGAGACGGTGTGGCAAAATGGGTTTACCCCTTAGCTGTGATTTCTGCAAAGATTGGGTTTGGGCAAAAGGAAAGGGAAAAATCGATTTTTCACAAAAGAAAGAATTTTTTTTTCAGTTTAAAATTTGTTTTTAACAGAAAACTTAACATTGTTAGTGCAAGGGGGTAAAAGTAATGAAAAAAAAGGAAGGGGCGTTAGGTGTAATTAAGGGAAACCTTAAGGGAGGTCATTGTAATTTACTCTTAAAATAACCTATCAAAACCAGAAAAATGCTAGGAAATTGGTCATATCCAATGGTATCTGCAACAAGAAGCAGACCTCAGCAATATAAAATGGGAGAGCAACGATGGGGTTCAAACTTCAAAGTCTTTAGGGAAATGAAAATTAAGGTCAAAAATATGAAAGGGGAAAGGAAAGTGACATACTTAATGTTATAATTTTTATTTTACTTTTTTCTTATATTACTTATTGGGCAACCCTAAATCCTATAGGCCAACTCGGCTCAATCCCAAGTTGGCCTACCAATCCAAAAAGGCCTGGTTAATTTTAGGCTATCTTTTTTAAAGCCCAATTTGGTTCTATTTTTGAGTTACTTGGGCCAACCCATTTGGTTGGGCCCAAATGGATAGGTCTACATGTAAACCATATCTATTAAAGACACCAACAAAGAGTAAAGGTTATTACATGTAAGTGATAACACAAGATGCACACTTAACAAACAAAATGAGACACAAAAAACTGCTCCAAAGCATAAACAACACCACACTTAGCAATTTGTTTTTATTGCTTAATCAATTTCTTATTATTTACATTTTCACTGATAATTCTCCTCTTCACTGTACCTCACACAATTGTGAGTAAAAAAATTTTAATGGAAGAGAATATGGAATTAGGAAATTATAATATTAGTAACAATGTGTTAGTAAAAATCACAAAACAGATCCAAACCAAATCACAAAATATTGATTTGATTTGGTTCGGATTTGATATTATATTTAAACCAAAACAAATCGAACTGCATATAATTATGTTTTGTTCGAATGACTTTTTAACCAAAAATCTAACCAAACCACACTGCAAACACTCTTGGAGGGTAATGTGTAAAGATTATTTGGATATAGTTTTTGGACACTTGGTTATTGATTTTGGATATTATTTGTAATAGTTTAAAGATAAAGTGACTATATTTTTCAATTTATGTAAATAAACTAAACACATTCCTTGTGTCTAGAAAAATGCAAAATAATTTTCATCTTGTTAGAGTCAAATGGTTCCAAGGTGTTTTCAAAACAAGTTGTAATTGATTTTATACAATAGCTTAACACAACACCCATAACTTTTATTTTTTGATTGGCACACAACACCCATTATACTCGTCATTGTGGTTCAGAAACACGGAGCAATGTAAAACTAATCATGTCTCTTCGCTTTTGGAAGCACAAGGCAACTTAAAAAACCAAAAATAAAAAGGAATTTATCAAATCTAAGTTTTCCTATCTCACATAATCAGACACTTATTAAGTTATTTTCAATAACATTCAAGGAAACAACATGCTTGTCCCTCAAGTTGGAACTGCAAACATCCTTTAGAGCTTTCCCAACTATTCTCAAGACTCAACAAAATAGATCTTATACTGATGGTGGCACTAGTGTTCATGTGGCACCAAATCTTCTATATTTCATTATTTCCCCCACCAATTCAATCTCGTTGGATCCTATGAGAATTTGTGTCATAGAAACAACCACATAGCGCTGCCAATGACACAAGGCACAACTCGACTCCCCAACGAGGTCCACCACCTGTCACTGTTCTCATCGTCGCGACCAAGGTCATGAACATGATGATAAAGGTTGTTGACATCGTCTCACTCGAAAGAGCACTCTTAAAATTTAGATTTGGACCTAATTCACTCCCAAAAATTAGCTTATAAGATGAAGATTGTCTCCAACTTATGATGAATGCTAGCGTGAACCAGTTAGACAAATGATTTATCATGGACCACTTTTTTATACCGTACGACTCATCTCAACCACACCATAATATGGTGCAGCCTCCCCACTAAATATTTTCCTTTTCCTCCGTTACCCTTCTTCACCTTTTTTCCACTGTTCTCCTTCCACTACCCTCCTTCATTCTTTCTCCTCTTTTCTCCGACCACCATCTTCCGTTTTTCAACCAGCCACCACCTACCGATGCCACAATATTATCCAATGATTTTTTTAGCATAAAAAATACTCCAAAAGCTCAAAGCACAATTGCAATGATTTATTAAACAAAGGTGCATATAACAATGAATCCTCCTTCAACAACATTAACATTTCCTTATTAACTAGTGTATTTGCCCATCATCAACATGACAAAGCATGATTTGTTAGTTTCTCCATCGATCTACCGCATGCACCACCACAAAAAGAGGGAATGTGCTGATGACTTAGAGTTGCAACCACAACCATCATTTCCATCACAATAGAACAAACACAAATCCAAAAATTGTTTGTTGTTAATTTCTGCAGTACACTTGCGGAGAGTTTGACATAGGGAGAAAAAAATAAGAAAAAGAGAAAGAGGGTCGTCACTACTGGAAATCGCCTCCGACAGCGATGAGTGGCCGAAAAGTCGAAAAAAGGTGGGTGGTCGAAGAACATAAAAGAGAAAGGGAAGGAGAAGAAAGGGGGAAGGATGTGAACGGAGGAGAGAGGGGGAATGAAGGTAACAGAGGAAAAAGGGGGAAAAGGAAAAGTTTAGTGTGAAGCTCCACTGTATCATCGTGTTGTTGAGATTAATCTTAAGGTGTAGAAAAATGGTCCGTAATAAACCACTTATTCAACTGATCCATGCTAGCTGTTGTCCCAACTTATAATATTTAAACATTATCTTTAACCAATGTGAAACTTATGTTTTTCCTATTAAGCACCATTACTTCCTACAAGTATGCCATCTTATTTCCATCATTTTTAAAATTATTTCCATCTTGTTTATCTTCCTCCAGACACACCAAGTTATTTTCATTCACCCTTCTCCCATAATTTCTCACCTACCAAACAAGAGATTAATTTTCTATTACAATCATACTTCAGAAAACTAATTTTCGAAATATATTACAATTTTGAAAATTATTTTTCAAAAAAAGGACATTCAAATATGGAGTGTATAAGTAAAAGGGAGTGAAAAAAAGCAACTGCCAAAGAGGAAATTAACATTGATCTAATCTCATGGAGCACCAAACAAATTAAGTATGAAGAGCCCATTTCAATTTTGTGAAAAACTGAGTATATTTGGAAATAATCTACTTGGACCCTTTTAAAAAAAGTTTGGACATTCCAATGCACCACAATGCACCAAATGTAGAAGGACTGAAGAATGAACTTAGGATGAGTTGAAATCAATGGTTTACAAAACACACTAATTTTCAACCTAGAGATATGCCACAACTACAAGTGCACATTATCTTAATTCCAAATACCAAATTTCTAGTTCATTGCACAGCTATATCCTTGAGAGCAATCACAGGCAACAGTAATTGTTAAATCATCTGAACGGGGTCTCTGAACACCACTAAACATTTTCTCCGATCGTCACACCAATAGTGTAGGTACATTTTTTATACTCATGTAATACCTACTTCCTTGACTATTATTATTCTTAATTTAACAATCTTTTTTATTTAAACATTTTGAAATTAAAAAAAAAAACCATACATACTAAATGCCATAAATTTAATGAAAAAAGTACATCTCCTAGACGACTGAAATTATGGGGAGGATAGAGGAATACACTAGACCAATTAGCACAAACTTTCAGCAATTAAAAAAAGGAATAGGAGTATTCTGAAAAACCATTTTACACTTACCTATAACAAGTACATATTAGGTTCAACTTATTTTAGTTAATTTTGCTAGCATAAAAAATAAGCCATTACTTCATCAAAAATAATCTCAACCAAACATTTTCTAAGTACTTGAATTCTGCTCAATCTCACATTCCTATTTTACAGTCACCACTCATCATCAGTGTATTAAAATATCTCATATATGAAAATTTGGAAAAGCATAAGCTAACGATTAACATACTAATGCGCTTAAAAATTACTGACACAGTGACACATATAACCAATATGACTAGCATCAACCTCTATCCCTCTGAAGGCTAACTATAATTGCCGAATGACTATTATATGTAGCATTGATATTGATACAGAACCAGAGTTCAGACTAGAGAATTCAAAACAATCAGGATGGAGAATGATGGCAACAACTACAGAAGAGGGTCAGCTGACAAGGCTATACAGAAAACTAGAAAATGAATTACAAACTACGGAACTACAACTAAAGGAATCCTACAATCAAAAATATCTCTAAACAGAAAATTGGATGACCAGATGAATTAACATTCTGGTTACCTACCTACTTACTTCAGCAGCCACTTGGTAAAATTTTGCTTCAGCAATTCATTCAGCCAAACTTAGCCGCCACATCATCGTCAACACTCCCTAAAATGAGAATCACAAATATCATTTATTGTACATAGAATATTGGTTTTGAAGTAGATGTCAATTTGAAGTGAATGTACAGATTGTATCAAACCAAACACAAGATGAATGGTGCAAACAAATAAAACACATTTTTTTCCCTTCATATTTTAAGTACTCCTTAACACTATACAGTCACAATTGTATGGAAGGACCATTGACCATGCTAGTAGCTAAACAAAGAGACAACACAATTCAAATTCCTTCTTCTACTTATCAAAATTTTCAAGAATGCCTGCTCCCAAACAAAACGAACTCACATAGGATGCAATGGCATCAAGAAAGTCAAATATTAATAACAAATTTTCCAAGCACATAATAGACCCTTGTTCTTTTCAAAAGTTTTTTCTTCAGTAGTTTCAGATTGTCACTAGACAATCATTTCTTTCCTTAAATGTTTCAGGGTGGGTAAAATCTTATGAGCTTAATTTATATTCACTATATGTGTAAAATTTTTAGACATCCAATAGGAATTCAATTGGACGATGTGGCAATATAGTAAATTTCGATTGGCTACCTGCATAGAAGTTTTACACTCACGAGTGCTTATATAAATTAAACTCAAATCCTGAGCATCCTCTTCCTGATTGTGTTCTATTTTGATAGTCTGCTGGCATTTTTCTTTATAAGTTTCTATTTTCCCTAAATATCTTTGGCCAATTAAGGTTATGGAATAATTCAATCAACCACCAAATCATAACTACAGCTGAATAACTAAGATGATTGATAAAGGCTCCTCTAAAGTGAGATTGTCTTTAAAATAAGGATGCATCCAGCCTTATATCAATTTAGTGGATTAAGATCAGAAGCAACTTAGATCTAAGTATGGGTGGATTCACCATTACTCGCTCAATTTACAAACAAGCTCACTTTAAAGTAGCCTTTTACATGATAACTGGATCCCCAAGCATAATTTTTTTCTTGAAGCTAGTGCATACCCCATCACAATAGCATAAACTAACTATAGCTTAAAAGTGAATCTATCCAAGTGAACCAATCAACATATTGTGCATGAAATAGCAATTAAGGTTACTTACCAATCAAATATTAACTTCAAAATTGGAGAGATCAAGATGCATCTCCTGGTCCTGTGTTGTGGCAACAGACGAAGCTTTGAACAATGCACTAGGACTAGGAGTATAATTAAGCTGGTAATTTACAAGTATTGGACCAAATATGTTGAACTTTTGAGCACTACTACAAGCAACCTCTGCATCAACACACTTTTTAAAAACCACTCTTGCCCGGCTGCTTACTGTATCAACTTCTGTCTCAGCTTCCTTTAGAGGTCCAAAACGCCTAAACATTTTATTAAGGTTTGTTTCTGAGGGAACAGAACCCAACTCAGCAAAGTTCATAACAAGTTCAGCAGGGGCATTCTCATCTATATAACCAGGAGGTTTTTCAGGAGCCTCAACGTGATTGTTGTTAGAATATTGTTTCCTGGAATATGGCCTACGACTAACTTGAACAGGCTTCCCTGGCTCAGCAGGAACAAGTTGATTGTCTTTTTTCCGGTTTCTCCGTGCTGGTTGTGATGGTTGCGCTGGTTGTGACGGTTGCGCTGGTTGTGCTGGTTGCGCTTCACTGCCATTGTCAATGACCCTGTCTGTCCAATATGTGTCACTCATATCCTCAAATTCAAATGTTTCAGGCAGTCCAGCTGTGGGCGGTTTCTTCCTTTTAGTACCAACTTTATCTTTACAAAAGATATCTTTTACAGAATCATCAGCCACAACTATCGAATTCCTGAAATCAGAGAAGAAGCTTACAATAGGATTCAGGAAGCTATAATCTCCAAGGGGTTCTTGTGCCACTGAATGAAGTGAAGATAGCAAATCGTCCAGAGATGAATACTCTGTTGGAGCAACCATACTTGACCTCTGAGCCTCCTCAAAGGAAAAATCGGATCCATTCCCAGAAAAACCATCAGCGCTTCCATCTGTCTTCTGAGACCGGTCACCAGAACCCTTCATAGAGGGTGAACCAGTAAGTTTACTAGCAACCCTACGAATACGGTCACCAATTAAAAATGACGGCTTTGTGGTATTAGAAACTTTTGCAACAGAAATTGTTTTTCTTCCATCTGGCTTCCCAAAGTCATCAGCATAGTGATCAACAGTCCTCCTTTTCTTGGGACGGCCAGGTGAAACCAGATTATCAGTTACCTTCTCATCAGACCAATAACCACCATCAGGAGAGTCTGGAGTCCCACCCATTAGTTCTGACAAGCTTCTTTCCTTCTTTGTTTCATGCATAATATCCTTCAAATTATGTTTCCGTTTACGGCGAGAGCCGCTTTGGTTTTTTAAATTTCCAGAACCAGCTTGACCATCATTCTTGCTTACAGGAGCTGCATGATCAATGACTTTATTCTCATCATCATCAACTAAGGTGTCCATGTCATCGTCAAAACCTCCACAATATTGTAATTCTGGCAAGCAAGAGTAACCCTTAAAACGATAGAATGCAAGCAGTTGAGCCTTAGCAATCCCAAGCTCCAAACGATCAAACCCAGCAGTTGGCAATTCAGATAGTGTTTTCAAGTATTCTACAAGATTACCAGGTGAAAAGGAGCTGGCACTTAGAGATTCATCCACCCCATGTCTGACACTTAGTTCTGGTCGAATCCCAGTGTTTTCTACAGTCTGGAATTTAATTGAGTCATAGGTATCATTAGGTATACAAGAACATGCCAACCCATATTCTGCTCGTCTTGTGACTTCATCCAGTGCACAATCTACAGCATTGTGAAATGATTCTGAAGTGCTCTGCTTTTCAATAGAGGAGAAATGTGTCCTAAAAGGTTTTAGCTGAGATTCTTCATTCCAAGCAAATGTTCTATCCCCAAAATATGCTACCAAATAGCAGTCCTTTTTATAATGCTTCATTGCCTTCTCAGACGAATCTGAGGTATCAAATATCTGTCCAGGCCACCATGGGTGGCTTCTCACCTTTCCCCAAACCATATCAGACACAGAAAACTCACCTTCCTTTTCTGTTGGTAGCAGATATCTTGCATGATTTTCTGAACTCCCAAGCTTCAATAATGATGAACGTCTCGTGACTCTTCCCTCTACTTTTCTCTGTTCAGCTTCAATAAACTCTTCAACTTCAACTTCAACTTCCTGACCTCCATTTGAACCAACCTGCTCAGAAATGCCAGTTTGTACTTCAACATTTTGCCTAATATTAGACTCATCATGTACTTCTTCCTTTCCAGCATCCATCAGTGCAAGGTTATCCTGGTCAGCAATTTGAGTGTCATCTCCTACAATCACTGAAATTGCATTAGCATCTAAATTTTTCTCACTCTCAAAAGAAACAAATGTACCTGCTTCCACAGAATTACAAGGATAATTTTCTAGAACCAAAAGAAAAATTTTATTTACGGTTACAATTTCATTTTCGACCACTGATTGAGCTGGGAAATAAGCAGTTATGAGATCAACAGAGATCTTACCTTCAATCTCTGAAGTGTGGTTCGTTGTTTTAGTACTTTCTGTTTCTGGTTGACCTTCAGCTTCTACTTCTATCCCCTTACGCAAACCACATTTTTCAGCATCAGAAACATTCTTGTTTAATTCCTCTTCTTTTGTTGAATCCTTATCAACTATTCCCTGCCCTGTATCTGAACTAACCTGTAAAGTATCAGACGTCTGTTCCTTTTCGGTGCATAGTCCCAAACACTGGTTTTCCTCAGAATTTGGAAGAGCCTTGTCCACTGCAACTTCAGTTCCACCAACCACTTCTTCTAGTACATTATTGGACTCGCCATCAACCTTATCGATCTCCATTGGCTGTTCTACATCTGAATTTAACGTTTCCTCGGATTCAACTTTGTCGCTGGTACATGCTTCTTTCTCCAACATTTCATCACTTTGCAAGCTAGCAATGTTCTTCTCTTCATCTAAGATCACATCATCTCCATCTCCTGTTGCTCCATTATCCTTTTCAGCACATCCACCCTGTACATTCTCTCCTCCTACAGAACTACCTGTTAACGAGCATCCTAAAGCATCATCACATCTACTATTCATCACCTTGTGATCTGAGACCCCAGCATCCGGTGCATTTGTGCACTCAACCCCAACGTCCGCCACAATAGGATCTTCAGTGTTGCTAATAACCCCAGTCCCCACTTCTTTCTGAGCTCTATTATCCAAAACAGACTCCTCCTGTAAAGGTGCAGCATCAACTTCACCACTACCAACTACTGCTTCATCTCTATCTTCCCTCCCCAACACCACACTATCCAATTCCATCGCCACATTCTCACTCCTACCTTCTTCAGATTCCACACCATCTAACCCTCCAGACCTCACATCCTTGCCCAAACCCTCCACACCCTCAACTGATCCACCACCACAACCCACTTCACCACTCAACTCAGCACCATTCTCATGAGTGCAAACACCATCTATGTACACATCAGACCCCAAAACCTCCACCATTACATCCTTCCCATTACAAGCCCCACCCTCCCCAACCAACTCTTCAGAGAATGAACCCTCCATCAGAACCTCACCCCCACAATCCACAGACCCTTCTAGGGTTTCACCCCTCACTTTCTCCTCGTGAGCCACTGTGAATTCTGATGTTCCCCACAAACCCTTCTCTTCTTCCTCCATGGATATTGTATCTAACAAAAATTAAAACTTTCAAACATTCAATAACACACAAAAAATAAATAAATAAATAAAAATAACCGCTCTTTTCACCCCAAGAATATGGCAAAATGTAAAAGACCCAGATGAAAAAAACTGCACAGATTTCTCCACGACGTGCACCTATACAAAGGGAACAAGAAAAAAACAATTTTGCGAAAAACCCAGAAAAGAAAATAACATAAAGATTCAAACTTTGATACGCATCAAAGAGTAACCAACAAAAAAAAAATGAAAAGAGCGAGTACCAGGGTTAGATCTTGTGTCGTAGTGAAAAAGTGTGCTGAGGGTATGGCGAAGGTTTTTAGAGAGAGAGTGTGTTTAGAGAGAGAAAGTAAAGTCGCGATTCTTAAAACCGGATATAATGCACCCTTGTCCTTTTCGCTTTTCAACTAGTGGTTTGTTAAGATCACCCGCAAGTGTTGGTGATGTCCGTCACCACCAATAGAAAAACTGTGGGTTTTTCGTGTTTAAATTCGTTTGGCTACGTGGCACTCGCTTATTGGACCACGGATGGTGGTAAATGTGGAACTATCTAATCTAATCTAATCTAATTAGATAAACCGTTTGGCATTTGGAATAATCATCATTAAATTGTAGTAAGTGAAATCTGGAATTCAGCATTTCAATTTCTAGTGTTATATCGTTTGAAATTAAAATTATTATAAACATTATAAAAAAAAAATTCAGGTAATTAAAAAAAACAATTAGTATAAGCTATGGTCTATTTATAATGACTGTCATGGTTATATAATGACTATCATGAGACTGTTCAAGATGTTTCAAAAAAAGCGAAACATAATGTTATCTATGGCTTAAGGGAGTGAGAGAGAAAAACTGAGACAATGTGAAACAGGTGACTCTCATGCTTTGATTAATTTGAAAAAGTAATTGCAGAGTGAATATAGTGAGACGCAATACTATAAGAAGAATTGCAATAACTGCTCTGGTAGAAAATTTCAAAATAATAATAATAATAAGTGTGATTTGAAGATTGAAATATGAAATTCTTTCACCAAGTAACTGTCAGCAGAAAACGAAATAAATTCATGGGCCTTGCTTTGGAGGTTGGTGGCACCTGATGAAATGATAGGTAAAGAAATCAAGCATTTCTTTAACTTTTGTTTTTCTTTGATATCATGGTAAAGTTTTCTTTTAATGTTCAACGCCTGCCTTATTAATGAGTTTAGGGTTTAAAAGGAAGAAGTTAAGGAAACAATCATTAGTGATGGACCTAGAAATTTTAGATAGTGAAGGTAAGATGATATCTCTTAATTTATAAGAGAAAAAATTTTGGGTAGCAAAAACAGGGGTTAGATTGATTTGAGAGGATTTTTTACTTTTAATTTCTATTTTCAAATTTGAAAATAATTCATTTTTATTTTAAAAATAGTTTTTTTTTTTAATTTTTAAGATTTAAAAAATATATTTGTTTGACTTCTATTTCTACAAAAGAGATGAAAATATATAGTGTTGTCTTGAAGGATCACACAAAACTTTCTAGAAGTTCCTTGACAACAAAGAAAAGGTCCACATTCCACGTTTACGATAAGTTGTGGTGGTTTACGAACCCTCTCAAATCGTACACGTCATTGTTTGCACTTCGACAAATAGAGGTTAATAGATCAATTGAAGAGTTGCTTCAATTCAGTATTTTCTTTAGGAGGTATATGGAAGGAATTGGAATGTAATAATTATAATTCATATAGATATAGAAGAAAGGGTTCTCTATTGATTCAATTGGACTAAAGAGTTTATTACTATTGGCGAAGTAACTATATTAGAATCGCAGCTCATTAGGAACGATACGCACCACAAGCAACACAAATATAAGGACAACATGGTTACATAGGCAAATGTAGGTTGGTTCAAAAGGCAAAACTAAAGAAACCCAATAAGGTCAACCTAATGATGAGAGATTTGGATAGTTTGCATTAGGATTTAAGTTCAAACCTCATTGTCGCCATTGTGCACACACACACAGACAAAACTAAAAGGTTAAAGGATACAAAGGGGGGAAGAGGAAGAAAAGGCAAACACTATTTTATTATCATAAATTTAGTTTAAGAATATTTATAAAGTAATTCAAGATCTAATAAATATAAAATGAATAAACAAATATATAAAGTAAATAGATTAAATAAAACAGCATAACTATATAAAAAAAAGTTAATAAAAATAATAAAAAATAAGGAACAATTAGACTTACCACAAATGCGTACTTTATCACACTCAATTAACCAAATCTTATAGAACAATCCACGTCTTTCCCTTATGAGAAATATTTTACTAAAGTAACTTCAGCTTTATACTTAGTATCAAGCCTAAATACTTTATCTTTTACCTCGCTAGACCATATGAAGACCAATTCTTTATATAGGACGAACAATGGATAAAAAGCCTTTAATTTTACCGATGTGGGACGTCATTAGGTGTTAACCATCAGTCTCAGCATAGTCACAACACAGTCGCAGCACAATTTTGGTGTCATCTCTTGTAACATGATCATGTTCATTTATAAATGTGAAATCTTTCCAACTCTCTCTCTCTCTCTGAACATGTTCACATATAGATACTAAGTCTTCTCAAATCTTAATATCTTTGTATAAATGTAACTATATATTTCTGAATGAAATTGAAAATAAATAAATCATTATATTGGGGAACCTCAGGTGCCTCTTAGAACCTATGCCTAACCTACATAATGGCCATTAAGCCATCTCATCTTCAAAGGACTTGAGGCTTGGAGGCTTGTGTACTGAAATGGTCGAATACCATTCAGCCATTACTTACTAAACCGAATAGGTCTCGACACAACGAACCATCGTAAATCAAGAAAACGATAAAGATAATAATGGCTACATAGCATATCTTTATCGTATCTTATATTTGTTTCTGATATTCATCCTTAGAGATAAGGTAATTATATCTTTCCCTAAATAAGTATAATGTTATTAAGTATATAAAGGGGTCTCCCCATTGAGGTTAGACACATTATTCCTATTGCTCTCTCTCCCTCTTTTTATCACTCTATCCTCCTTAAGCCTCACATTGACTTGAGCTTGAAGTGACTTTGCACCCCGCCATCTCCCAAAGAAGGCATACCAGCAACGAGAGCAAAAGGCAACCTCTACCTCTCAGTAGGTACAATCATAAATTTAATTCAATATATACACTAAAAAGAAAGAGAAAATAAATCAAGCTCAAATACATAATACCTTAGCATAGTCTTACCAAACTTTATTACAATGAATTTTAATGAATGTACTTTTGTGTCAATCCTAACTAAAACTACAAATATTTAGCATATATAAAAAATAGTAGCGTGATTTTTATCTCAAAATTTAAGGAAAAAATAATTTTTTATAAACCAAAGAATTGCATTGAAATGAAAGGTTAATCCTTAGCACAAGGTATGTTAACATATTAGCCAAAAGAGTCTTCATATAAAAATTAAAAAAAAAACTGCCAAAAAAGAAACCATAAGCAAAGAAAAAAAAAATAGAACAAAATTACACTAGAATTTTAACCACTATATCCTTAATAGAAATAAAGAGCGAACAATTATCCCAAAATGTCCAAGTCCATTATAATTACCTCAAGAAATTAAGTTGTCAGGTTGCAAAAGAAATTAAGGACAATATAATGGTTCCACCACCAAATAGGTGGAATCAAGTGAGTCAATATCCATATGTTATTAAAATGAAGCCACTAGAAGAATCATCCTTTAGACCACTAATTGAGATATAAAATGCATTGAAGCGACCAATTATTACCACCTCTTGCACATAGCAAAAATATAACCGATGACAAGTCTTTGAACGAAAATTATAGTGAACATGTTGATAACAAATGTTGCAACACTTCTTTCCGACCAAATTATTGGATGGAAATTACTTTGAACTAACCAACCCCCACGAATAAGTATCTAATAGTCCTACGTGTGAGTTCTTCATCCCGGAGCATTAATTTCTCTCTTTCCACTATAACACAAAATCCTATTACAATGAAGATTACCAATCCAAAACATCAACCATAACTTACTCTTCCATAATGCAACACCCCTAGCACCACCAATAGTACACCTTTTTCCCATGTCATTGATATACAATGCATCCATGCTAATAACCAAAGTCCAAGCATCCTTCAAGATTTAAATCTTCACTTTAATGCTAATAATTTTGTGTCAAACAATGCCAATATTTAATCTTAACTTTCTTTATGTTATCCTCCACAACGAACTAAATAGATTGAAGATTAATTTATTTTGAGTGTCCCATATTCACCCACACCACACCCCATATCTTATGTTTCACAAAACTGCAAATGGAAGCCCCAAAAATTGAAGGAAAAAAAAGTAATTTGCATTGATTAAGGAAAAATACTATGTTATTCTTTGTAATTATAACACTATATTTCATTAATTAAGCCATTTATCACTACAGTATATGTGATGGTTCAATATATGTAATGGTTTTTATGTTTTAGCTACTTGTTTTACCTATATGTGTGTGTGTGTGTGTTTTAATTCTTTCTCCATCAAAAAGTAAAAGAACCAAAACAAAGGAGACAAAATTATATATACTTTTAACATAACATATTACACTCATTAATAAAACTACCAAAAAAGGTTAAGCAATATATCACAAATTATCCATGCCTACCTTGATAAGTATCTAACATTTCAATAGTCAATTTATATTCAAATATTGTTCACTTATAAGCAACTTACTAATATTATGACGACGTCATCCCAACATGATGACTTTCCATTATCTTTCATATTGTTGCATTTACTTCATTTAACAAAAACCATTCATTCTTGTTTCTGTCTTAAATTTATACATATAATATAAAACAATCATTGATATTTTGTACTTATGTCTTTAATTTTTTTATCCATAGGAATCGAAGACAATACTGGCGAGTTTATAACAACTCACGCACCCTACTCAACCAACTGAACTAAACTCCCTTGGTACTTGTGTTTTTAATTTGAACAAAATACTATGATGACAAGGCATATCTCTTTTAAGAAAAAAAAAATAGATTCATTATGCTTGATTTTTATGTAAAAAAAAATTGTGTAACAATTATGACTCATTATTTTTCCAACATGCCAAATGTTCTTTCTATTACATTTATTGTTAAAGAATAATGGAGATTGAATAACTCTATGTGCTTTTAGACTATTAACACATCTTAATCATTTGTTAAGATAATAATTGTATCGAATGATGATAAGAAACTAGTAAATTATATTACCTTAAACCTACTAAAATTAAATAATATTTGCATTGACAATATAAATGTTTACACTATTATGTATGGTAAATTTGTTAACTTTAACTTTACAATAACTACCTTAAAAGTCATGCAAGGATGGTTTCTCATTGATTAACAATTTAAAAAATTCTACACTAACAATGTATGCCTATAAAATTTCACCTATTAATTAATATTTTCATATTAAAAATCATTGATTGATTGCAATTTAAATCAACTATAAGTTTATTTTGTTGGAGTCTAAGACTTTGGATGATGTCCAACCCCCCAAACTTCGATTTTGAAGATAACAAATGAGAATAAAATTTTGAAGTATCTAATGATTTATGTTTGAGTATTATAGGTACCACACCGTCCAATGCCTCAATGGTATTGTATTTCATAAGCTCAAACTTTATATCTCTATGTGTACAATGCGTCCAAGGAGTAATTGGAAACTTGTTTTCATAAGTATTAAAACCAACATCCAATGCGCTGTTATAAAACAAGCGTTCAATGCATTGCAAAAACCAGTGTGTAAACAACGTCCAAGGCTTATATAACTTACATCATCTTTTCTATCAAACAGTTATATAAAGCGTCCATGATTGTGTAGAAGTACACTTATGCTTTTCGATTATGATTATCTGAAATGTTCAAATATTCCCTCTCTTTTCTAATGTGACATTTCATTTGAAAATTCAAAAAGTGTACCACAAGGAACATAAAAGCTTCTCTCTGCAGAAACTGTATAAGTAGTGGAGGCGCTGCATGTACCGTTGTCTCCTCTCCATCTCTCCACCCCAAGCTGACACGTAGCAACGGTCATATGATTGTGAAAGAACGATTATTGGCAAAGGCACAGATCCCACAACGGATATCTTCACCAAGTTGCCTATAAATAGAGGAACAAGCTCACAAAATCAACAACGAAGCATTCAAGTTTTCTAAGAGCTGAAACTCTGCCAAATCAATTGGGCGACTTGCACTTGTGCGAAAAGAGAAATCTTCTTAACTTTGCTAAGTTCTTTGTGTATTTGCTTACATTGTAACATCCTCTCTGTGAGAGTTATTTGCTGAATTTGTAATCAAACAGTTTCTGTTTGGAAAACCAGGAGTGGCTTAGTGACAAAGAATACTTGGGTGTTCTTTAATCTCAGGAGGAGATTAAAGGTTTACCAGAAGTGGCTTAGAGAATACTTGTAGCCAGAAGTGGCAGGGTATATAATACTTGTTTGTAATTATAATTTGATTAGTGGAGCCCTTCAAAGGTTTTTGAAGGAGAACTGGACGTAGCTCAGGTTGAGTGAACCAGTATAAACCAAGTGTTTTTACTCTATCGCTTTTAAGCTTATCAGTTATTCTCTTAAGTTGCTTCTTCGCATCATACGCACAAGTTTCTTCTCTCTCTATTTGCAAAAATCCTTTTGCTTCACATTTGGACGGTATATGAAAATGCAGTTCCATTGAACTGTCTTTTAACGATTGGACGATACTTGCAATCTTTCATTTTTACAAGTTCCTTGTAAAACTTAAGTTAGTATATATCCATCTTTGCGAAAAGATTTTAAGGTTTTAACTAACACACTATTCAACCCCCTTCTAGTGTGATTCTTTGCATTTCATATTTGGCATTGCAAATGGATTTGCTCTTGTTATATAGCATTATGCAAGATTCTTTGAATCTTTTTTTTTGTCTAGACTACCCAAAACTCGAGTATTTAACATAGCTGCATACCCAGAACTCGAATCTAAGACTACTGGTTAAGCTGGAACAACCCCACTCATAGTTGATCCACGTGCTTGGTGGTAGATTCTTGAATCTAATGTAAGACATAAACAAATTTCATATTTTAATCACAAAATCCTAATATATTTATATGATGTGTTATTTCATGTAATTATTTTTAGAGTAAAATATGTTTTTGGTCTCTAAAATTTCAAAAGTTCGTTTTTAGTGCCTTTAAAAAAATTTGTCCATTTTTAGTCCCTCTTGTGTGTGCATGGCTGATATTCTATGGGGGGGTAAATGCTAAAGCAAAGCAAAGCATAGTGGCAGCATCTGCCCTTTGGGCTTAGGCCACCTGCTATTGGATTACAATGTGGGTGTTTGCCCCCTGCAGTATGGTACAAGGGTGATATTGTAATTTTGTATCGTGTTTATTCTATATATTTCATGTAACATTATTTGATCTATCAATAATAGAAACAACTACTATGCTCCTAAGGACATAAACACATTTGTCGAACCTCATCAAATCTTTGTGCTCGTGTGCGTGCATGCTTACACCATTTTAGATTTCTAGTTGCTATTGCTAACACCTTCAATTTTAAAATGTTAATTTTTTGTCTCTCTAAATTTGAAATGTACCACTTTTGGTCCTCAAAGAGCTTTAGATAACGCTTTATAGAAGGATGAAAAATGGTTTAGACAACACTTAAGATGAAAAACAGACATTTCAAAATTAGAGGAACAAAAAATGGACAAAAAAATTTAGAGGGACTAAAAACAAACTTTTGAAATTTTAGAGGAACCAAAAACATATTTTACCCTTATTTTTATCTTGTTTATAAATATATATGAATAATTTTATATGGCGTGTTATGTCCAAAGAGTCTATTTGTGGACTTTTTATAACTATAAAATTCTTCCTTTTTGAACCATGTAATAAGCACCTAAATTTGATTGAATTTTATAAAAAAAATAAAATTAAAATATACAAAAAGAAGTCATAAGCACTATATACCATGAAAGGCTCACAATGAAGAAAGAGAAATAAAAAGGAGATTTGTATTTTACTTGTATCTCCAATGTCCCATATAAAAAAATAAGCACTATTTTGAACTTTTTTTTTATCCTATATAAGTAGTAATTTACCAAGTATTTATACATGTAGAAAAAAAAGATTAACCAAGGATATTAAGAGTTGTTGCATTCAAAGTAAGTATATCTATCTTCCTTTTTTTCCTTTTTAAACCATGTAAGCACATAATTTTGACTGAATTTTATGATTTTTTTTAAAAGAAATACAATTTTTTTTAAAGTATTATATACCTTGGAAGTTCAAACAAACTCCATCAATGATCATGGAATCCTTTTTGTTATTACATGTTGGATGATTTAGAAAGAGCATAATTTTTGAAGACAAAAGTTGGGCTGACTGGTTTATTGTGAATAACATTCAAGTGTTGCATGAAATTATCAAGCAGGTTCTTAATTAAGACACACCAACCTTCCAAAACTCAAATTCAAGTTTGCTAGCAGCCATCTCAACATGCTTTTGTCAAAGTTAATGTTGATGGGAGCTTAGTTGGTAACCTAAGAGCGTCTGGATTTGGTGGGATTATCAGAGATACATTGGGCAATTGGCTTCTTGGATTCTTATGTTCTTGCAGGGTGACAACCAACTTAAATGCTAAATTATTTGTCATATTCCATGGACTTCGAACTGCTTGCGAAGCTAGTTACAGGCATATGATATGCGAATCTGATTCTTTGTATGCTTTGGAGCTGGTTAAGAAGGAAGTCAACGAATTTCATCCTTATTTATCTCTTCTTGCCAAAATTCGTCAACTACTTGGATTTAATTGGATGGTTCGTCTACAACACAACTACCGTGAAGCAAATGAATGTGCAGATTGGTTAGCAAAGAAAGGATCTTCTTCAAACCAAGCCTTTGTGTATTGGGAACATTGCCCCCTTAGTTATTTTGTACTTTGTTAACTAATGCCATGGGTATTTATTCCCTACATTAATAGTTTCTTTCTTTCTGTCTTTTGTTTGTATTTTCCTACTTATAAAAAAAAATACCTTGGAAGTCCCACATTGAAAAAAAAAAAAGAAATAATAAGTAGTTATGTGTTTCACCTATATCTCTAAAGTCCCACATTGAAAAGTAAAAGAGAAACTTATGTTTCACCTTTATCTTCAAAGTCACACATCGAAAAATAAGTGCTTTTCTAGACTCTCTTTTTCCTATATAAAGAGTGATTTATTAAGTGTTCAGACATGGAGAAAAAAGATTAATTAAGGATATGATGAGTTGTCACTTTCTTTTAATTTAAATTAGTTTAAATTTACTAAGTGCCTATTAATGGACTTTGAATGATAAATATAAATAGGCATGTTTAAAAAAACTAAAAACTATGAAACCAAACCATAACTAAATTGCACCAAACCATTAATAACTAAATTGTTTATAAACAAAACTGCATCAAGCTATTTTCTATCAAAGCAATTCAATAACTAAACTAGTGTAAGAATTTAATTTGGTGAACCTCTAAACTTTAACCTCTTTGCTATGATGACATAAAGTTATCAAAGGAGATTTCTCCTTGTTTTGTATAAGAGCCTTAACCAATAAATAATCCAACCTTAACATCTTAACTTTAACAATTCATGTCAGTAAATAAAAAATATTAAATCAAGCTCTTTTGCACTACACCACTACCACTGCATTTGATATTTGCACACTTAAGATTAATTGTTGTTAGTAAATGGACAGATGAATTGCATCTGTCCTACTATAAAAAATAACAAAGCCCAAATTTGTCATATTTACTACAATTGCTTATGTCTTCATTATTCATTAATTAGTCTTTTAATACTATTTTAATGTTTGTAATATGCCTATAAAAGGCCACCCTCTGCATCATGTAATATCAATCTATGAATGAATTTTGTGAGTGAATAGAGTACAAAATTTTTGTCTCTTTCTCTTGGTTTATTGTATGTGAGTGACTGTCTTTTTATATGAACCACTAATACCAATTTAGTTTTACTTTTTTAATATGGAATTGATTCACTAAATCTAAAAACAATTCAATTTAGTTCCAAATTGAAAGTAAATAGTTTAATTTGGTTCTTTAGAACCCTTTTTAAGTTCAGTTTAGTCTGGTTTAGTTTTCTTTCCTAAACCAAACTATGAACAATCCTAAATATAAGTACCTCTAAAAATTTTCTGTTTTAAATGATGTAAGCACCTATTTTTTATTGAATTTTATACAATATATATATATATATATATATATATATATATATTTATATTTACATTGTAAGTCTCACATTGAAAAAGAAGAGAAGTAAGAGAGAGACTTATGTTTCACCTCTATCTTTAAAGTCCCCACATAAAAAAAAACAAGTGCTCTTCCAACCTTTTTTTTTCCTACATAAGGAGTGATTTACTAGTGTTTAGACATGGAGAAATAATGTTGACAAAATTAATTGAGGATATCAAGAGTTGTTGCATTTAGAGGCGTTTGATACAAGGAAAGTTTTTTCATGCCTGGAAATTAAGATTTCTAGGAATCATGATTCCCAGGATTCATGATTCCTATAAATGACTAAAAATTGTTTAGTTGGTTATAAATATTATTAGGAATATTTATTTATATAAGTTTTCTGAAAATTGAAGAGTAACGTGGTATTTTTAGCATACACTTTTACTTATTTATCACGTTAAATGGTCTATTAAAAGAGTAACGTGATATTTTACTGTAGTAAAACTTTTTTTAACTCAAAAGTAAGATTATCACCTCCCCATGGGAACAATTTTGTGGAAAACATAGCTAAAAAACATTTTTGAGAAACATTATTTCTCAGGAATGTTATTTTTTTTAAACCAAACATGGAAAACAAAGTTTCCCAACTTTAGATTCCCAAGAAACTAAAAATTTCTCTTGTACCAAACGCTCCCTCAAAGTAAATATATCTATCTTTTATTATATTTTATTCTAGTCTTTTTTTTTTGTTTAAATTCACAAAGCATCTATTAATGGAATTTGTATAATGAATATAAAAACCTCTAAACCTTTCCCTTTTTAAATCATGTAAGCACCTAATTTTGACTGAATTTTATAAAAAAATAAAATCAGAAATACAAAAAAGAATCCCTAAAATACTACATATCTTGGAAGTCTCACATTGAAAAGGAAAAGAAATAAAAAGTATATTTGTGTTTCACCTTTATCTCCAAAGTCCCGATTTGAACATGAAGAGAAGTAAAAAAGGGATTTATGTTACACCTCTATCTCCAAAGTGTAACACCCTATTACATTAATTTAACCCTTATCTTACTTAATTCATTTTATTTGTTGTTATAAAAATATTAGTAAATTTTTTGCGATTAAACATAATGTTTATTAAGCGTATTTAGAAACATCTGAAGAATATAAAGTGATTTAAAACATGCGTTGTTGTAAAGCAAGTTTAAAATACAAAACATATTATATAAAGAACTATTATCTTCTTTAAAATGTTCATTAGATCATAATACAAAAATAAATATAGAGTTGGAAAAATATAGGGAAATTATGCACTAGCTATTCCCAACCTATACATCAATTAACCTAGCCAAAGTAGTACATAAGTTCTATCCTATCTCAGATAAAGAACAAATAAAATTGGTCTTCGAGTCTTATAACTTCTTGTCAGTCTTTGCAATCTTCAAATTATCTGCAGTAACAAAAGAGCTTGATCACTGGGCATGATCGTCATCTTCACGTATCCATCCAACGAGCACATACATAGAAAAGAAAGATAGAGGAGTGAGGTTTTGATTTCATACTTATCTACATATTGATGATAACACAAACTACCGTCAATCATACAATTGACAAGATTTTATGGGGGGCCTAAGACTCATCTAGTTATACTCTCTTAATTCTTGACTCTGTACAGATCCATACTTCTTATTTTGGAAGTGACTGCAAGTACATACATCTCTACAACATGGTACAAGTCTTTTATCTTCCTTAGATGATCTCAATTTCTTACAACTTAGGACATCCATAGTTCTTTTCCTGAGACGTACTTTCTCACCAATCAATGGAATGCTAAGCAGTAATCGAGAATGCCAAGTTTGATCACATGAAGTTCCCAACACAGGGTGTTGCCCTGGCCCTTAAGGTACTTCATCACTCGACACCTACCCCCAAGACTTCCGTCGGTGAGCCCTTGCCGTTCATTCCTCAGTGTACCAGGCTATGACTTCCCATACAGGGTGTCATGCCAATGCATGCCCCTTGCATCACATACCTGAGTAGAGGTTTCCTTTGGTCTCAACATTCCTAAGCACTAATCCAGTAATAATGTGGTCTCATGGTCTCAGCTTCGCTGACCAGTTCAAAGTAACTATCTCTACCTCACTTTATAGATATATTTCTGGTCTCAACATTTTTTAGCACCAATACAGGTATTTATCTCCGCCTCAACAGGCATAGGTTCATTATCACAATATTTTTAGATAAATAGCATAAACGTACAATCATTGCAAAGATATAACAGTACATAGGTCAATAAAAGAAATTCTAATAAGTATCTAAAATTGGTAACGAAGTATACTTGAAAATATATTCTACTTATTCTAACAAAATATTTAGATACTTAATTTTTTTATAATACTATTTTAATTAATCCAATTTGTACTGGACCTACATTGGACTCACTAACACTTTATTAATAAGAAAGTATAGATTTTTAGGATCAAACCTTACCTTGAGCCTACAAGATTATAACTAAAAAGTTTCAAGAACTCTTTCAAGAACTCAAGAACTCTTTAAGAACATAAAGTTGTTGCTTTCTAGATTTTTTGAACAGAAAGTAAAGCCATTTTCGTAATGCCTAATGATTTTTAAAATTTGCAAACCTTATATGGATCAAAAGAATTTTGTGTCTATTTTACAAAATGGTAAACCACATGTTCAAGAAAGTTTGACAAAAATTCCTATTAAATAAACAAACACAAAAGGTCATATTGGTTTGAAAACAAGACAATTGGAAATATTTCCATGGATCTGGACCAATTTAAAACGAAAAAGGACCAAACTTTTTTCTAGGTTCTAGTTCTTGAAATATAGTTTGCAGAAAGATATGATCCGCTTTCTAATTCCTTTTCTTCAATTTATGATGATTTTTCTTTCAAGGTTGTTTTACAGTGTACAAATAGAAGGAGACAAACACATTGCTTTTGTCTCAACAATTTATTTTAAAATAGCAAATTGACTCTAAAATTAACTTGGAATATATGGATTAAAATCTTATGATTTCTAGTTTAAGAATATGTAAAAAATTAGTGGCAAAACTGAACAAGAATTTTGATCCGTAGGAATTGAAGATAGGTACCAGGGGTTTACAACAACTCACACACTCTGCTCAACCAATTGAGCTAGACCCCCTCGGTATTCCAATATATTTAATGTTATTTGATAAAATAATTTTGTTAAATTTTATCAAAATTATTTAATATATATTTACTTTAATTATATGATATGATTTTTTCCTTTTTATAATAATTATAATCATAAATTTGCATATTGAATTTAACTCATTTAATCAATGCAATACTACGATATAATATTGAGTGTTTGTTTGGTAAAGGTTAAATAGAGGGGTAGAGTGTGAAAGTGAGGAAATGTTGGTTGTTTGAAAGAGTAAAAACTAAAAATGCAAGAAAATACTCCCTCCGGAAATATAAAAAAAAATATATGTGTGATGGACTAAAATATAAACAAATTTTAACTAATTTTCCTCTATTTAATACTTTAGGAAATGAATTAATTTTTTCATTGAAACTATCAAAATTAAATGATATTAACTTATTTTCTTAATGGGTGTGAATTGGTTTTTTTTCTTCTTATATTTCAGTCCGGAGGGAGTATTAAAAAAATATATGGGTTAACTAAGTTTTTAAAATTTTTGTATTTAGAAAATTTTTTGTAATATCTTTTTAGTCCTTAAACTTTTTCAATATTTGGTTTTTAGTCTTTGAACAAAAGTTCGATTGGTCATGGTCCCTCAACTTTTCCTAGTTAAAGTTTTTAGTCCCTAAACAAAAGTTTGACCGGTCAAGGTCCTTAAACTTTTTAAAGATTTGGTTTTCAGTCTTTGAACAAAAATTTGAATCCCATTATTTTTATTTAGAGCAAACTATGTTTTTGGTCCCTAAACTTTTTCACATTTATGGTTTTCGTCCCTAAACTTTTTTACGACCGGTCAAAGTCCTCCAACTTTTTTCCGTCCTAAGTTTTAGTCCTTTCCGTCTATTCCACTGCTAAATGATGATGTGACATTTATTTATTTTTATTATTATTTTATTAGGATTTGTTTTCTGGAGGCTAAAAACTACCAGAAATTGCTTCTCTAAACATAAAAAACAAACTTGTGGAGACATAAGTGTAGATCAAAATCAAACGATTTCAAAAAAGAAAATCAAAATCAAAATCAACAACATTAGTCAATTTCAAAATCAAACACATATCCAGAATTTTTTTTAAAAGAAATTAACAAAGGAAGAAGTTTGGATTGCAACACAACGAAGGATCTTTGGATCTCTCTCTTTGTCTGTTGCAGAAGCATACTAGCCGTTCACGTAATGGAGGAGCCATCGCATGATCCAAACGCCCCACAACCCAGAACCTCCACCACTGAAGGGATGAATAACTGTGACTACTGTAACACCCCGTTACATTAGACACAACCCACACTAATGTTTTATCTGTTTTAGTTATTATAAGATGAGGGTAAATTTTTCGCGATTAAGTAAAACATTAATAAATTTAGCATACATAAAATATATTATAAAGAACCATTATCTTCTTTTAAATAAACATCAGTTCCTATCACAAAATAAATACAGAAAAATTATGTACTAGCTAATCCCAACCCATACATCAAATAATCCTAGTCAGAGCAGTACACAATTTCTACCCAAAAACAGGAATAAGTAAAACTAGCCTTTAAGTCTCGTATCTTCTTGTCAGTCTCCACAATCCCCGAAATAATCGTGTCCGTAGGAGAGCTCGATCATTGGGCATAACCGTCATCTTCACGTATCCAATCAACAAGTACATACACAATAAGAAAGAGAAAGGAGTGAGACTTGATTCTAATATATATATGTATTACTAACGGTATAACTACCGTCAATTAATATAATAGCGGGGGACTTGGTGTCTATCTCGTCCTCACATCTCATCCTTCAAAAAGCAGTATGGACCCATACTCCACGATTGATCAATCATCATCACAATACCACCTTTGGGAAGTGATGGGGAGTGAGTATACCTCAACCGCTGCCACAGTCCCATACCTGTGCAGCTCCACAATCCACATGGTACTCGACACCATTCCCGGTGTTGCTCAATATCATATCAGTATGCATACTCAAATCATGGGGCAATTTCCCCACGGGGTCACATCCCCGTTACAAGGTATACCCTCCGCGTCATCATGAAGTTGTCTCTGTGTTTATCGAGGTGTACGAGCTGGCACTATCAGTCCTAGAACGTAGGGGGCCGACCTACCCATTGGGACGTCACACACTCGATGCCTTCCACCCCTTAGACCTTAGCCAAGGTCACGCATATCAACTCACGGCGTACCAAACAGTAACTTCCCGCTCCATCTCCCATCAGGCCTTCCGCCTAACTTGGTTACACCAAGTTACGTAACCAATACATACTCTCGGAATACATCCATATAGACTTATTTATCTTTCACGGGTTGTTCTCATCCATATATATAACATACCTCTACCTCAACAGGTAGATGTTCATCATCATAGCATAGAGATACAACAAAACATAACAATCATAAAATTCAGAGATATTTCTGGTCTCAGCTACTCTGAGCACCAGCACAAGATATCAACATATTTGCCTTATTGACAGATAAACAATGTTATCAGACTACAATCATCATATCATATATTAAGTACCTAATATAAGGATTTATATAATATCACAAAATACTTAAACAAGACATTAGATACTTAATTTTTAATTTCACTAACGATTAATTTAACAATTTGCTACTGTTTAATTGATCTCTGTTTCTATTTTATTAAAAACTTTTGAATTTGTTTTATCTTTTCTTCTTATCTAATTCCTTAACTTAAATTGTTAAAAAGAAATAATTTTCTATCTTATTATAAATAAAATATTTCCTTACAAACATAAATAAATTCTAATATTGGAAAATTCCTTTTTGATGTGGAAGATCAGATTAGACTGCAACCACAGAGTATACTCGGAGTTTTCCATAGACTAAGTTTAAAAACTAGTAGTGAGAAAATCATTTTTTTTATGTAGAAGGTCAGATGAAACTGCAATCACATAGCATACTCCGGATTTTATTCTATTAATTTTAAGAACTTATTTATTTAAAGAAAAACTATTTTCTTTCAAAAAGTAACTTGATAATTCCTATTGGTCAAGTTAAATAGTAGAATTAAGTATTTAAGATGTTAACATAAATTTTTTAATCATTATCTCTTTATTCTATATCAAACCGGAGACCAAAATATAAAGAACATAAGATTAAGTTTTTGCTTCAAAAACATATTACTAAGTGATATAGTTGAATAATAATATAACTAATAATTTCTCCTTTATTTGTCAAACCAACCCGAGACTAATTTGGTTATAAAAGACCAAAGTTTTATCTTCCTCGTGTAATTTAGAACATTAAGGTTATTAATTAATACAAAAATCTTATGATTTTGGCCATATGGCCGTGGCTAGTCCAAGACCAAAAACTTCAGATTGTTCTTCCATCTAGTTAGAAAGATTATTAATCTAGCATGTAAAAATTATAATGGTTTCCTCCCTAATTAATCAACCTGTGACTGTATTGGTGTCAGGGTCAATTTCTTTTGTTAAAAGCCTAAGGTGCTGCAAGTTTCAAAAGAGAAATTTAAGTCTTAAAAAATTATTATTGCCTAACAAAATAATCATTTCTATTATTTGTTCCTAAAAAAAAACTACTTTGAAAGGAAAAATAAAATAAAACAGAATTTGTTTTATCTCCTGACTCAAGGCATTTTGATGCAAAACTTTAAGTTCCAAATCTCTTTTTCTTTCTTCTTAGACCGAATCACATATACATATATACCTAGATTATTTTATTTCTCCTACTGAATCTATGTTAAGAAATTCTAGTTTATAAAAATTTCTTTACTTTTTAAAACAATCTCTCAACCTCACCAAATGTTCACCCTTATTTTCCTATCTCATTTTATTTCTTGTTACAAGAATTTATTTTAAACAAGAACTCTTTTTCCTAATTGCCTTATCCCTACCGAAATATTCACATACACACTTTTATTACAATTATTGTTATATATATATATATATATATATATATATATATATATATATATATATATATATATATATATATATATATATATATATATTAGCTTCTTTTTGTTAAATGAAATTATATTGCTAGAAGGAAGTTTAAAAATTTGATTCTCACTCTAGAAATACCTCCGGTACACGCATACCCAGATTGGGGTTCAAAATGCTAACTTTTGGTCTTATGTTTGGCTTATGATAAAAAGCTCTGTTAACTTATTTTTGAAAAAGACAAATCCTTTTACCCCTTTTGTTTCCTTGCTTGACCGAACTACAACTACACCCCCATCCCATTCAAGTTTTCTTTGCTATTTAATAAAACGTGATAAGTTGGAAAAGAAAAGACCCCTTTGTTGTGTGTTACTATATTAGTACCGAAAATGGTAAGAAAAGAAAAAAGTAGTTGTTAACCAATTTTACCTCAAGAGATTAAGGCTTTATGATAAAGGATAAATAGATTATCAAAGCTTGATTCAGAGAACGAGTTACAGAATAAAATAATAAAACGAGGGATCGACAATGTTAGAGAGGGTTTAGGTGAGATAAATCAAAATTTTTAGTTGGTAAACACATAAGGATGATTGTAGCATCATAATACAACAAATAAACATGATTAAGGAGCTAAATCAAGAATAAAATTTGACATAGCCTCCCCTTAAGGAGAGGCTACCGAAACAGTCCTAAGAACAATAAAAATTACAAGAAAATGAAAATACAACAAAGGAATGAATAAGAAATTAAAGGAATACAATAAATGAATCAAGAGAAGATAGTACATATATCAAAAGAACATAGAAGAATAAGATGGAAACAACAATAAATCAAGATAGGAATAACAAGGAATCAAAGCCTCACTCCCCCCTTACCAAGAGAGTGATTCGTTCACAGCAAAGAGGAGAGGAAGAAGAGGGTTTCATGTTTTTGTAGCTTTGGTGTTGCTTGCAAGTGAAAGGAAGAGGCTTTGGGAAGCTTGGAAGCTTCAACAATGGAGGCTTTGTGTATTTTTGAGAAGAAGATGAGAGAAAGAAGAAAACTGAATGGGAGTGTTGAGAGAGAGAGAAAACCGAAGAGAGAAGGCAGAGAATTGGTCGTGAGAGATGAGAGAGAAAGTGTAGAGAAAGAATGTGATTTTATAGAGTTAAGTTTCCCTTTTTCATTTCATTTTTTTTTCTTTTCTTGTAAGAGAAGAAGAGTGCTACGTGTGAGTGAGAGAAAAGGAACACTTGAGTTGCTAGCTTCGGCTGATAAGGGAGAAGAAGTTTGATGGTTAGATATTTATGGACTTTTTGTTTTAATTTTTTAAATAAAAAAAACTGCACAAATATCTCTATCTAATTATTGGTAACTAATACTTAGTAACTAAATTCATTTAGTTTGTTTCTAGTTTCTCGTTATTAGCCCATGTTTATTATATCAATTCTAGATCCTTCTTTTAATCTTATTTTATTTTTATTTTTCCTTTCCTTGTAAAAGAAATTTTATCTGTGTTTCTTCTAGCTTTTTAACCAAATAAATTTATTTTAAGTTGAAATATTTTAGAAGGCTTAAATTATATTTGCTGTTAATTATTATGACTTAAAATTACATTTTTATAACTATTTTTGAAATACTTAAATTAGTTAGGTATTTTCAGTCAATAATTCACAGTAATTTCGTTTTAGCTCTATAAATTTCCAAATTTAACTAGAAATTATATTTTTATATTTATATGTGTGACTTAAATATAAATTGACTTTGTCAGTTTCATCAAGTTTTGATATTAATCTTATATAGGCTGACCTATTAGCAGTCTGTCTAAAGCGTTCGGTAAAATTTTCTCAGAAGTCTTCTAAAATTTCTGAGAAAATTATCTCAACCATATTTAAGCCTATAAAACATGGTTTTAAGTTCAAATAATTATTTGACACTTATTTTCACGTTTGTCACAAATATTGATAATCCAGTATAATTGTCGTTCTAATAGTTATTTCAGATTTTCATATGGAATAATTATTAAAATTTTCAATTATATAGAATATAAAATATTAGTCACAATAATGTGATTTAATATTTTATTATCCTATTTGGACTTATCAATTCTCAAAAATAAGATTAAGAATAAACAAACAATTAATTATGGAAAACAAAAATGAGGGTGTTACAACTACGAGGCACTGGTTGTTAGCGAGAAGGTGGGAGGAGGGAGTAGATATGCGGATCTGCGGTCATCAATATAGGATTGCGTCTTCGATCCGACTCAGGCCGCGCCAAGTGCCATTGTGGTCAAGCCGACGTGTTCTATCCGACTCAGGTGAAGTTGCTCTTCGACTTCGCCGTAGAGGGCGTCATCAATAGGGGCGAGAGCGCGGAATATGGTAACGGGTTTAAGTTCAAAGACCACCGGCGATTGCGCAACTCCTTCCGCAACTCCTTATTCCCAATATTCCCAACGATTGCATTCTCCGGTTCCTCCCATTTGAGTTCCTTTGTCTCAACCTTCCATTTTCTCGTTGGATTCATTTCCCCCATTGAGTCCTTCACTGCGTGTTGCTGCGCTGCCGTGAGACCAATCGGACTCCATCACCGTGAGATCTAAACTCGTGTTTTTGGGGTTATTGATATTTGCTGATGGTATGTAATGAAGTTGGGAGTTGAGCATAAAATAATGAATGAATGGAGATTTAAAAGGTGTTTTTGCTCATGCTCGTCAGAGAAGGTGATAAGGAGTGGTGCATTTTGTTATTGTGATGCATTTTCTGGCGGCTAAAAATCGTCAGAAAACGTAATAAAATTAAATAATAATAAAACCAATGCCACATCATTACTTAATGGCTAAAATGGATGGAAAGGACGAAAATATTGGACGGAAAAAAAAATTTGAGGATGTTGACCGGTCGTAAAAAAGTTTAGGGACCAAAATCACAAATGTGAAAAAGTTTAGGAACCAAAAACATAATTTGCTCTTTTATTTATTTAATGGAATTTTAGGGACTAAAAGTTGAATTTTTTAAAAGTTTAGAGACTTTGATCAGTGAAACTTTTGTTTGAGAACTAAAAATTCTAATGGAAAAAAGTTAAGGGAGCTTAATGAGTCAATTTTTTTTGTTTAAAAACTAAAAATTGAATTTCAAGACAGTTTAGAGAATAAAAATTTAGTTGACCTAAAACATATATATAAGGGATCCACATGAAATAACCTCTATTTCGGTCCAAACAATCCATTCGGCACGGGAGAGTGCTTTCACTTTGGGTACACATAGAAAGGAAGAAGAAACATTCCCAAAAGATGAGAGAAAGAAAAGAAAGAGCGAAGAACCATGAGCACAACACAGTGCTGATAGTGCTATTCTCAAAGATAGCGGTTATACCTTCAATTTCTGCAACTGATTTCGGTATTCAAAGAGAGTGCGATCAGGAGCAACAGAGAGATGGGTTCTCCTCAAGGGTTTTCTCTCTGTGTATGTATTTGTATTTATCAACACTTAGTATTAGTAATCCATCAATATTTTTGCTTTTTAATGCCTACCCATTATTCTTTTGCTTCTGAATGTTGAGTTATTTCATTGCTGAGATGGGTTGTTATATTCACTTAGTCATGTTGGGGGCATGAATTGAATCTTGTATTGGGTTCTTTTTGGTCTTTTTATTTGGATTGGATATTATGTACCTTAATGATTTCAATGATAGTTGATGATTTTTTTTTTTTTTTTGAGGTTTTGACTCAATTGCTTTTGCAAATGGTAACCTGTCAGTCAGTGTTAATATGATTTGGTGTTGCATCCATCCTAGGTATAATTTGGAATGCCATATTGCTCTTTTGAAGGCCTTCAAATAATGATTTCTAGATATGGAGATAGCTACTTGCACATATGTTTGTTTTTGGCTTTCTTAGATTGCGATTGAGTTGGAAATTTGTATGTGTCTTTGAGATTGATTTCATGGTTTCTTGGCTGAAAAATTGGACAAATTTTTAGAATAATATTAGTTACAGGAGATTCTGTCGTTTGTTTTAATTTTAAGTTAGATTATACCTTTTATTTACTAAAAGGAAAGAGATAATGTACCAAAAAAGGAGAGGGATAACGCATTGAAAAAAGGAGACGGACGGTAATTAGATTTGATCTTGTCATAGTTGAATGAACCGGAGCAAGCCGGTTGCCGGTTAAAGTTTGAAGAATCGGTCAAGCATGTTTGACTTTGACCCGTTTCACTATATAAACTCCCTAAGACAGTGCTACTCTCTAGGAGTCTAGGTGTGCCATTCTTTGTTTTCTCTGTCCTTCGCTATATCTTGGTAAATCTCTATTTCTCTGCTTTGGCCTTCATCTTGCTTGCATTAATTTCTGTTGACTCATGTTTGCATCAGTGTCGGTATGCTTTTTCTTGTGAAAATCTGGACTTTGATTAAACATATATCTCGCCATTGCTCTGATTTGTTGGCTGTTGCAGATTGCTTGTGCTCTACTCTCTTTGAATACCAAGATTAGTTGCAGCAATAAACTGAAGATTACCGAGAAAACACCAAGATCGCCTGCGATTGTGGTGTGGTGAAGCGCTAGTAGGTTACTTACACGTATCCTGCTGTCACAGTTTACGATGCAACCCATCCAAGGTACTTCTTCAATTAAAGGTGCTGACTGGAATATTGAGCCATACCATTGTAGCTATGAGCATATTTTAGACCATTTCCTTCCATGTTGTTTGATATGGAAAAATTAGGGCTTTTTTAAATGCAATTGGTGATTTTGGGGGAAAGTGATTATTGTTGAAAACAAAATCTAGTATGAATCAATGATTCAATATTTCATAATTGCAGATAAAGCTTAAAAATTTATGAAACTCTTTTTATATATGAGATGAACATTACTCTTCCCCCCCGCCCGGTATAATGGAGAATCGGACCTTTGATAACATCATACCTTAGTCTTAAAGAGACTTGTGTTATATAACACCAATTTGCCTTTTTTTTAGGGCTTTTGTAATTACAATGCATTGGTTGCTTCTGTAGTATCCACCCATATTTTGCTTAGCAGATATACTCCTATAGTTCAAATCCACCCCTGGCCCTTTTAGTTATTGTTTTGATGCAACCTGATATGATAGTTCAATAAAAAGTAATTATCAGAAATTTATGTTAATGCTATAGAAATGGAATTTTTATTGATACGAAAGAAAATTATTGTTGTTTGATGTTTATTTTCATTGATTAAAATACTGTACCAGGCAAGCATGAGATCTTTAGTCTGTTTCTTTGATGTCCTCTTTCATATGGCATATGCAGTTCATGAAAATAAATAAAATTGTGATGTAGAACATTTTATGAAGAAGTTCTATTAGCTGTTACAGAAATGAAGATTGGTGAGAGAACAGGGGTTGTAAGGGGAAGATTCAATGACGCAATCATTTTGGTAGATGACAGATCCCTTTAGCAGTTGCTGGTAATGGATTGTAGAGAGCAGGAGAAGGGGTGTGTGTGAAGGGAAGATGCAAATAAATAGGTTGACACTAGTTGAGATATTTGTCTACTTGATGCAAAATGACTTCGCTATTCATAAATCTTGTGTTGCTAAATTTAATATATGGATCTCTTGTCCATTTAAAATGGTACAAGATGCCTGCCATCTTTTTTGCAGTATAGGGCATGTGTGTTTAGGGCATTTTCATTTCTTTACTTTTTGTTAAATACTTTTTGTACATTTGAGGCATTCAATTCGATGATAATATTAATATTGTTATGTTAAATGATATTTTAATTTTATTTTGATTTGTAGATTCATCTGGTTCATCTGCAACTCAGGCTGCACAGGAGGAAATGGATTCTCGGTCCATCTATGTTGGAAATGTGAGATTCAAATATTCTTATTCCGCCCCTTTTCATTTCCTTTCTGCTATATATGTTGACTTGACATCTTTTTGCAATTTATTATGTGTACTTGTGAGATATATGATCTTGTGCAAAAGTAGGTGTTAGTTTGTCTAGTTTGGCCGGTCCCATTTTTCCTGCTGTCGAATTTAGAAATCTGTATATCTTAGCTTGCCTACAATGAAGATGAGGGGAATGTGCTTTCATGGGTACTCAACATACTTGCTGATTGTCTTGTGCCAGCCTTTCAGTATGTCATGCAATCCTTTGATTGTTTTTAACTTTTGTGGTGGAATTGTTTTGATATATTAAAGCTTTTTTGTTTAGGTAATAGGTATTTGCTTAACATCTTCATCTTTTTGGTAAAGCTTTTTGACTTGTGTCCTACTGGTGAAAAATCAAAAGATTTGAATCAGGGGGTTAATGGAAAAGATACTTCTTGATTTAGTTATAGCCTATAGGAGACTTCCTAGAAAAAAAGGCAAAATCAGATGTTAATTAATTTTTAAAAAGCTTTTAGCCAATAAAGCTAGCAAACATATGGGAAGGGTTAACTTATACACAATACTGAAGTCACAGGAAATGTGTTGGGCAAGATACTGATTATATACTGGCAAGTGGCAACCCCACATTAGTGCCCCTTAGCGCACTTTAGGTCTTTCTCCTTTAAGCCACATTATTTTGCCAACACGAGGGTTAAATTCACAAATAATTTGTTATAACTTTTTGCCTTTTTAAGATGTCAATTTTCATTCTTCACACCATAGTTGTTAATGGTGCGTGGTAGCGGCACTTTTCGCAGCTGAAATCGCAGCCATTTTCATACTTCACATCATAGTTGTTAACCTCCATTGCATCATGCTTGTCTGTAGCAGCACTTTTCACAGCCGAAATTGCAGCCATTTGCGTCTGCGGGCGCTATTACTCTAATGCATCGAAGACCCTGTTTTTTTCTCAACAGTTAAAGACCCTTTTTGCCCCTAAAATCAGTGTCATTTCATGTGTTATTTTGGGGGCAAACTCCTAAACTTGCCCACCCTTATAATCAGACTTGTTTTGTTTGTTTCTCACCTTTTCTCATCACTTCTTTGTACCCTTGTGCCCCTGTTCTGCACTTCTACCTTACTCTGTTCTCTGGCACCATCTCTGACATTCTGAAACATGACTCACTGTTCTTTGGCACTGTCTCTGGGCATTTCTGAACATTTTCTGGTTCCTTCCTGCTGTTTCTGGCGGTGCTCTATTCTCTGGCACCATCTCTGACATTCTGCTCTGTTGTTTCTATCCAGTTCTCTCTCTTTCTGTTCCCTGCTCTCTCTTACATATTGTTCTGCTCTTTCATTTTGTTCTCTCACACAGGTCTTTCATGATTTCATCTCTGTTCTCTGTTCTCTATTAGCAGCATATGAATGTCTCTAATTTTGGGTAATTTTTTATATTTGAGCTTGTGTGTATGTGTATCTGTGTATCATAGTCTGTAACGTCCCTTTCAAGTCCGCATTCTCCTTATATCCCTCCAATCTATTCATCTCTACCCATTGCGTTGTGTCCCATTCTATTATGCTCAGAGACAGCTAATGGAATATGGTCCACAAGTGAATATTCTTTCGTGATTTTCTCATTATTGCTCCTCCATGCTGTTTTTACCATGGTGGGTTGGTTCCTGGATCAGAGCCTATAATATAATCATTCAGATTTATAGAAATTAAAGATTTATAGGCAGAGTTGGTTACAATTCAAATTCAAAAATAAATAAGACAGGAAAAATAAAGAAGAAAAGATAAGGATAAGATCAGTAAACAACTGATCTTGTCCATCCTAAGGGTGCTAGAATTTAATTTATTTTCTAAAATATCCTAACATCTTCGACAAGAACTATCAGAATGTATCATATTTCATTTCAGTAAAATCAAAATTGTTTCTCTTCATTTTTCTCTAATATGGCATCAAGAACTTGCGATGACCTCTAATGGCTTCCGATCCATCTCCTTCCCAACCACTGCCATTTTCCGCAGCATCATTGTCACTGATTCTTGATCTGCAACTGAACACTCATTCTCCAGTGGTCGATGAGGACCAAATCTCTATACCTCTGGCAATAACGATCACATTTTCTCACATGATCACAGAAAAACTTGATGATAAGAACTTTCTTCTCTGGTGACAGCAAGTGGATCCAGTAGTCAAAGGCCATCAATTGCATCACTTTGTGGTTTGTCCTCAAATTCTGCCTTGATTCTTGACGAAAGAAGATCAAGCAACCAGTCTGTCAATGTGGCATATCTTGTTTGATCCAGTAGTCAAAGGCCATCAATTGCATCACTTTGTGGTTTGTCCTCAAATTCTGCCTTGATTCTTGATGAAAGAAGATCAAGCAACCAGTCTGTCAATGTGGCATATCTTGCTTGGGAGCAGCAAGGCCAAATGTTACTTTCTTGACTCCATTCTTCTCTATCCAGCTCCATTCTCGAGTTATTGGCAGTGTGCACTCCTACGTGCGGGACAAGATTCATGTGTATTTTCAGAAACAGACACAAGCGAAAGCGGCCAATTGTGCACTGAACTTTGCCATACATCACTTGCCGATTATTCTATGTCCGGATTCCTACTTCAGATCAAGGGGTTGATGGATTATCTGATTGGTGATCCTGTTTTACTGCAAGAACATGTTCATGTTATTCTTGAAGGCTGGCCTTAGGAGTTTTATTTTGTAATCTTTCATTAAAAACAAGTTCGAACCTATTGATTGAATAGGTTGAAGCCCTACTTCTTGCGCATGAAATGTGAGTTTAGAAGTTCTTCTAGAAGGCCTTGGTGACTCTGTTTAGAAATTTCTTACGTTTTAATGCTGATTTTCTTTTTAAGCTTTTTATTATCCTCTTGCTGCTTGCACAAAACAACATGCATGTATATGATAAATTGACTGTGACAGACTCTAGTATATGGTACAATTACATTTCTAATGCATATTGAATTGGTTTTCTGGGTAGATGTTATTACATTATAATTTTGTAAATTTTCAACTGAATAATGTGTTTCATTAAAATATAATTGTGATTCAGGTTGACAATATGTGTACAGCTGAAGAACTCAGACAACATTTTAAAGCATGTGGAACTGTGAACAGAGTGACGATCCTGACTACCAAATATGGTCGACCAAAAGGATGTGCTTATGTTGAGTTTCTTGAAGTTGATGCAGTTCACAACGCTCTCATTTTAAATGAATCGGAACTTAATGGTCGAAAACTGAAGGTGTTTAATTGATAATTTGTGTACATGCTATTAATTACTCTTCTAGTTTTTCCATTTGAATTATACTTAAATTCTGGTTTGCCCTTCAGGTCTGTGCTAAGCGTACAAACTTTCCTGGAATGAAACAGTGCCATGGAAGAAGACCATTCGGTTTAAGATTTAGAAGGCCTTCATTCCTTGCTCAGTCTAGTTATGGGTAAGCAATTATCAGGAACTGAACAAACTAATACAATTTATCTTGGATTTGATAATAGTTTGTGTTGGTTTCAATTGTCTCTGCTATGCGCTGTATAAAATTTTATGCCTTAGAAGGTAAAAAAACTATATATTAGGTAGAATATGATTTTACGATCTGTAATATGTTTTCTTCTGATTTTGATCATTTAAAATTTTCTTACTTAATTTTGGTGTTTGCAAATTTTAAATTTTTTTAACTTACTCGACATCACTTAATAATTATATGACATGTATCTAATCATGTCATGCCATATGCCATCTCAAAATGTTTGCTTATGTAATAGGTTTAGATGCATGACATGTCACTACTAAGTAGTGATAAGTACTGTTTTATAATTTTTTTAACATTGTGACGACTAAGACAATAACAACAAAAGCCTTATCCCATTAGGTGAAGTTGGTTACATGGATCGCATGAAGCCGTTGGGCTTGGCTAAATACCAAATTCCTTAATGAAAATTTTTTGAACAACTAAAACCAAATAAAACTATATTTACAAGGACTAAACACATATTTAAGTTGTTGAAAATCAGAATATTATATTCTGATTCTATTAATAATAGCGGTTTATAGGAACATAATCTTTAATTTAGAGGAAACAAAATATCCTCTATTAATGTGTAATTAATGTAATTAACCTATATAAACACCCATCCGCTGTGTACTCTGACACACAATTTTCACTCCATTATACCTCTGTTTTCTTCTATTTTAACATGGTATCCAGAGCCTGATAGAGGTATTACGAAAATTGTGCCTCACCGGGGACAGACCTACTGTCCCCGGTGGACCCTTTTGATTGTCTCCCTTCTTTTGGTGATCAATTTCGCACCTCCGATGACTTTTCCGGCCACCGCCTTCTACTCGCCCCACCGTCGCCGACAAAACCCACTCTGTCCTTATCCCAGATGCACTGGCCTCGTACATGTCCCAGTTGCACTGGCCTCGTCCTTGTCTCATATGCATTGGCATTGTCCCAATCATTGACTTGGTTGCTGTCCTTGCGGTTCGATCTGGTCAAGAACCGTCTATTTGGGTCTTCACTAATATTGGTTTGAAGCTTCTAAATGTTGGTTTTAAGAAAGTCGGAACTTGCTTTGCTTGCCATGAATTTTCTTAGGCTGATGGGTATTCCAGCTCTCTGGCAATGTTATCTTTCTAGCAATATTCCCCGACTTCACCAAGATCCCAAAGTTGTCTTCAAAATATTGTTTTTTAGTGGAGCTCAATTTTTATGTTTTTGTTGGGAATAAATTTTCTTGTAACAAGCTGAGAGCTTAGTAAGCTTCAGCTTGAGGGGGAGTGTTGAAAATCAGAATATTATATTCTGATTCTATTAATAATAGCGGTTTATAGGAACATAATCTTTAATTTAGAGGAAACAAAATATCCTCTATTAATGTGTAATTAATGTAATTAACCTATATAAACACCCATCCGCTGTGTACTCTGACACACAATTTTCACTCCATTATACCTCTGTTTTCTTCTATTTTAACATAAGTGAAAAATATTTTTGCTTGAAATGGTGCTTCACATCTAGCTAGTGCAATTAGAAAGTAGATGAATTTGTTAATGTGCCAGCAATACTTCTAATGATAGGTCCCTTCACCTTTAATATTTTAAATCTCAACTTAAAGCCCAAAAGTTAAAAGAAAGACAATGTTCCAATGCAACAATAGTAATGAAAAAATTTAGGAGTTCTCTTGGTTGGTTACTAGAGATATTTAAATTCTCAAACTTTGTAGTTTCCACCATATTGGAACCATATAAAGCATTCTTGCTCTGAGTAGTCATTCTTTATTTTATGTGGTCACATAATAAAATATTGAGCATTTTTATTCAATCTTCTGTTATGTGATGATTAAATCCTTTTGATTTGCAGAAGGTTTCCAAGGTTTAGCCGATCCATGCAATACAGGCCATACTAGGTGTGGTATGATGATATGATTACAAGTTTATGATATGATGGGGACAAGGGATTCTTAATTTACCATTATAATAGTTTCCATTGTGGGGAACAAGAACATTTCTCTTAATTTGCATACCAAAGGTAAATGATCTTGGCCTTTTCAACTCTAGATGTGTGGTATGTACAATTGACATTGACCAATTAGTTACTGTACTCATTCCTAAATGTTTGGCATCAATTGGTGATGGGATATGTATATGTGGAAAGTTCTCAATAGGTTCTTTCTTTGAACTTCAGAGGTTATCAACTCGAATATTAGATTTAAATTTTACTGATTTGAATTGTGATATTGAATTTTGTATTCCCTGAAATCAATTCTAACGTTTGTTTGAAGTAGGTTAATTCTTATGATATTACATATCTTAAGTAGGAAATCTTGTTTAAAGACAAATATTATTTTATTTCTAAAAATTAATAGGCATTGGGGGTCTTGTTCATTCGATTGAGATGTTGAGCAGTTGATTAGTCTTAAATCATGTATGAATTCAGTTTAGTTCCTTTAGTTATATGATTTATACATATTTTACAAGAGTTTTTGATTTTTTTTGAGTAAATTAGATTGACATTTCTTGTGGTTTCATCAAATTTCTTCCGATACCCATCCTTGTTTGAAAAACATTACACTGACACTTCTTATATTACATCAACTCCCTTAATTGTTTGAAAAATATTACATCATGTACCATTATAAGGAGGATGCTGCCGATTAAAAAAAAATTATAAGGAGGATGCTGTAAACATTAAAAATTAAGGGAATTGTGTGTAATCTCAAGAAATCACATGGAGCGCCAGTATAATTTACTCTATTTTTTCTCTCTCTTGTCATGTCAATTATTTTGTTTCATATCTTTCTTTTTTCATTTTTCTTTGGTGTACAAAAACTAGTATAAATTTATCGTATTAACTAGTATTTTAGCATTACTTATCCACCATTTAATAACAGCGAGACAATGCTCAGTTTTCATCCAATCATAAGACAATGTCCACGGGAAGTCAACATACACCTATGTAATGGCTAATGAGACAATTGCATGAGGGTAACGATGAGTGACAGAGTAAAAACTAGTATTTTAGCATGTGTAATACATAGAGCAAGTATTTTTTTTAATGGAAATTTATAATAAATAAATACTTTTAAATATAAAATTTATATTATAATTAAAATTTAAGGTGATATGACGAGTTGTGTCCTTGAGAATTTGATGTGTTCAACTACATACAATAATCAAATTTTTAGGTCTCCAAATTGAGTTTGGACGAAAGGCTAATAATGGACTTCATTTAGTAATATAAATTGGAAGAGGTAGGTTTTATTTGTGAATTTGTGTGTTCACCACATAGTTTTAAAAATCGGCTCGGACTGGCCGGTCGAATCGGTCTGACCGGGAACCGGGGCTATAACCGGTTCGAGCCAGTTATTCGATCGTTCATGCTATTAGCCCGTTACGAACTGGTGTGACCCGTCTAGTTTTTCGGTTAAGCCAATGACCCACAGCTACTGAAGGTCATGCTCCAACTTTATTAATGAAAAGCTTAAAAAAAACACTCCATTAAGGAATCAAACTTGTGTTCCCTTGAAGCTTTAAGCTTATACTTAACCACCGAGCCATCATAATAACTTTGTTAATATGTGCGCCAAAATAATATATATATTACATAGATATTTTAATTATTTTATTATTTATACAGGTTCATGCGGTTCAACTAGTGACCCACTGGTTCAACCAGTGACCCAGTGCACCGGTAACTTGACTGGGTCAATGATCGGTCCGGTTTTTAAAACTATGGTTCACCAACCACTTTATATTTTCCAAAAGATTCTAATTAACCTTTATTTTTTTAACAAAATTTGCTCCAAACTAATTGTTATGAGTTATTAAATGATAATGTTAATTCAATTGGTACAACTTAAGTTAATTGCTAATTTGTCCAATATTCTTAGATTTTGTCTTACTCTGACAAATAAATAAAATTTAGGCTTAAATATGTTTTTGGTCCCATTTTAAAAAAATAATTTTATAAGGACCAAAACAAAAAAAAAAACATAGTATATTACAAGGACCAAAAACATATTTAAACCTAAAATTTAATATTTATTATTACCATTCACAATAAGATGTTACTATCTCGCATAATGAAAGTGAGGCGATTCTTCAAAATTTGGAACCCCCTATTGTCTTTTAGGAAGAAGGATGTTGTGTATGTCAAGCTTGTTGGCGACGATAGAAATGCATCTTCCTCTAAACTTCGAAAGGTCATAAAGGAAGATAATGAATAGTGTTGGCAGAAAAATGTTTTGTTGGATAGTTTCAACTTTGGATTATTATTATTATTATTATTATTATTATTATTATTATTATTATTATTATTATATTTTTGTTCGATCATGCTATATATGTTATATTCTAAGTTTAAATATTTTTAATTTTAAACTCAAGTCCACATTTAACAAGTCGAATAAAAAAGATAAATTACGCTTTTAGTACTTTATCTTATTTTATTAGATTCAATTTAGTCATTTTTTTTAAAGTAATTCAAAATGGTCATTTTCGTCACTTCAATTACTTAAAAAAATTGATTTGTCGTTTTTGATTGTCAATAACAGTTTTAGGAAGGGCAAGGCTTTTTACAAGTATAAACAATTTTATAGTGATTTTAAATAGCCAGAAATTGCTTAAAAATAAGTAAGATAAACCCTTGGCCTCCCAATTCCCCACCATCTCATTCTTCTCCTGTCATCGCCATTTGAAATGGGGAACAAGCTCCCCCTCAGTAACATCAATCTCGGTTGGCTGTGTACCAGCTCCCCCTAAAGCATTTGTGACTTCCTTCTCCTTATGAGTATGCGCAAGCAAAGAACCAGGTGGTTGGTCTTGATATTTGTTAGAGTTATATAATGGTAGTGTTTGTTATATGTAGCAGCCATGTCGAGTTAGGTCCCGTTGGAGACTTGATGTTATTTTATACATACTTACCCATTATAAGCATAAAATCTTTTCTCTTATTGATCTTGATACTTTGTTATTTACAACTCTATTATATGTCTGTATCTACACCTTATACTTTACACAAACTTATGTTTAGTAGAAAGTCTTTTGAGCATATATTGCTATAGATACTTATCATAAACTAAGAGAAAATATTGTATAGGGTTTCAAATTACCATGTATTTAAAGACATAATGTATGATAGAATATATGTATACTATATCGTATTTTGTAAACCTTGGTAATACATAATTACAGTTTTAATGTATGTATGCAACTTTATATTCTGCTCATGTATAATTATTCTTTTTATTTCCTAAATCCCTTATACATGTTTATCAGAGAAAAAGAAACTACCTCCGTCCCTAAATATAAGACTATTTTCTAAAAAAATTGTCCCTTTTTATAAGACTATTTTCAAGTTGTCTCTTGCATTAATTATTGTTTGACCAAAATACCCTTAACCACTTTACAATGAATGCTATAAAGTAATAAGATAAGTACATTCTCTCATGAGAATTGGAGAGGATGACTAGCACTCATTAATTAATTAGGTAGAAAGTAATTAAGTGAAAAGAGAGAGATGATAGTCTCAATAATTGTAAGGGTAATTTTGGAAAAATAATACAAATTGTTAACAAGTTTAATGCTATTAACTAAATTAACCAACTTTCTTAAAATGTGTGAATTAGTTAAAAGAGTCTTATATTTAGGGACGCAGGTAGTATATGTTTTTATCGTTTTATTTTGAACTTGAACTTAAGAAGTTTTCCACTAGACTGTATACAAAATCTACTTATGAATTACTTATCAAGTACTTGCGAACGATGTCTCTTTTTAAATGGATCCTCTTTATGAAAGCATATGTAAAATAATTAAACACCATGTTTACTATTGTTTTAGAATATCTTTCGTTCACAAGATGATTTCCTTTTCTTCTCAAAGAATTCCTATAAGGTACAATCGAAATTTAAGTTTTAAGAAAACACAAAATTCAATTGTCTCTCTGACGTTTTAAAAATGATATAAACACTTATTTTCTTATAACTAAAACAAAAGCGAGTTAGGTCTTATTTTCAACATCTGGGTGGTACACACTTAATCAAATAAATTCAATTTAATGTATTATATACTTTATGAAAAATATACATAAATGTCCAATTCATCTAAACTTTTGTGTGCATGATTGTTGAGAAAATATTTAACAAATGCATTATTGAAATTATTTGTATACAAATAGTTACTTATGGAGTAACTTTATTCCCACCCATATACATTAATAACTAAACAGGGTTTTAAGCTAGAGCTGTAATGTCAATATAATTAATAGCCAATTGGTGGATTTGGACCATGTGGAGGAGCTCCACGAGGTGAATCATTGATGCCTGGTGAAGGACTAGGATGTGGAATAGGCCCTCTAGGGAGAACATGGAGCTCTTTGGTTTTAATATTGTTAACTACATATTTATGAGCTTGAGGACAATTTGATGGATTCAGGTCAAGTGGATCTTTAAGAGGTGGATCATTGTGGCAACGTGAAGGTCCAGAAGGTGGAACAACCCCTTTAGGGAGAACATGGAACTTTTTGGTTTTAATGTCGTTAACAACATATTTATGAGCAGGAGCTCTAACAATATTATTAGAGCCAGTTGGTGGATTCAGGTCATTTGGAGCTTCAGAAGGTGCATCATTGTGGCAATGTGAAGGATTAGAAGGTGGAGCAGGCGCTTTAGGGAGAACATGATACACTTTACTTGCAATATTATTGACAATATTTGTATTAGCATGAGTGCTAACTTTAGCTCTTTCTTAGATGTTGAAACCTCTGTGGTGAAGGATCTTCAAGTCTAAACTTTTGGAAAACGTAGCATTTGCTACAACTATATTCGAGAAAATAAGCAATAGCAAAAATGAACTTAGTCAATGACCATTTTGAATTCCTTGACAAAAATCAAAAGCCTGATACTAATCCTTTTTTTTTTATTCCATGTGAAGCCAAGGAGTCACTGGTTTTAGGTTGGATTTATACACTAACAAACAGGAAAAAATGTCAACTACTACAATGTAAGAAAGATCCATGCTTATGAGGATACGATTGTTGACCAATCTTTCAACATTGAAAATTTTGATACCATTTTTAATATTGACCATTCTTTATTTGAAAAAGAATGTTGAAAAGTGATTTGACTTTTAGACCAATTAAATGCTTATTCATTTTGAGATTTTATTTGTTCAAGATCATGATATATTTTAAATGAGGAAAGATCAAATTACTTCTAGAGTAATTCTTGGTAAAGTTATTTCATTCAATAATACTTCACTTATATATATATATATATATATATATATGGTAATCATGTTATTGGTTGAAGTATCTACCAGCTTTGTCGATGACTAATCTTTGGCAAGGAACTTGACTTACAATCTTTAGTGGAGTCTCCTCTCCCAACCATGTTTTTTTCATCAACAAGGCTCGAATATGAGACTTTGCATAAGGGGACTAAGCGAAATTCTACTTAGACCAACGACTTGTTAGTAAATTGTTATATATTAATAATATAAATTCTTAGTATAATAATTCCTTTAATTTAATAATAAATTTTTAATATATATAGAAATGTATATATAAAAAGTCATACATATAATAAAAAAATTACATTTCTTAAATTTAATGAATGTATTTTATTTGAAAATGTAATAGTTGATAATCTATTTGATTCTCTTATATATTATATTTAAAAAAAAATTCTATAAGTAATATACTATAAGTAAGATTGACTATTCTAAAATATTAAATATTATATTCATTAAATATAATATATTTATAAATATTTTACTAAATATAACATATATTTCAAAATTTAACAACATTAATATTTAAAAATTTAGTCAAGTAAAATATATAGTCAAAGTTAACATGATTGAAAAAATTAAATTTATCTAAAATGGTAGTTTGATATAGAAACTTATTAAGCACTTTATTGAAGACTATTTTTATAATATAATTTGCATATATTTTTTTTTACACAATAGTAAGGATTGCAACCTTTTTTGCGATATATAATTATTGACAATAGGTCAATATAAGTAGTTGTATAACAAAATAGCAAGAAACAGTAGATAAAATTATAAAAACACACACATTATTCTAATTGAATAATGAAAAATGTGACACAATATTATATTTTAATTAAATTCATTTTAATGTTTTTTCTCTCAAATAAAAAATAAATTCTTAATAATATTGCATTTTAATTTTATATTTATGATATTTTTCCGTAATACATGCAAATTGTACAATAACATTTTCATTCTCATCATTTTATTGATTGCATATCAAACAATATTGTAACACCCCGTTACATTAGACACAACCCATACTAATTACTTTAGTTATTTTACGAGGGAAATTTTTTTCGTAATTAAATGAAACATTTATCAACCACATTTAGAATACAGAAAATATTATATAAAGAACCATGATCATCTTACAATCAAACACCAGTTCATGACATTAAAATAAATACAGGGAAATTATGTACTAGCTAATCCCAACCCATACATCAGATAACCTAGTCAGAGCAGCACACAATTTCTACCCTAGCCCAAATACAGAAAATAAATAAAACTAGTCTTCAAATTATGTATTATCGCCTTATCATCTGCAACTTCTATCCGCATCAACGGGGAGACTTGATCACTGGGCGTGAACGTCATCTTCACGTATCCAATTAACAAGTACATACACAGAAAGAAAGATAGAGGAGTGAGATATGGTTCTATATATATATGTATCACTGACGGTAAAAACAACCGTTAGTTAATTAATAGCGGGGGACCTAAGATTTACTCTAATATGTTTGTCTTAACAAATAAAACCTCTAGACGTAGTATGGATCCATACCCCTCGATTGGAAGTGACTGGGAGTACATACGCCTCAACCTATGGCAAAACTTTCATCTTCCACAGATGAACTCAATTTATCTAATTTTAGAACATCCACAGTCCTATATAACTCAGGCGTACTCTCGCACCAATCAATGGAATGCTGAGCAGTTGTTGGGGTTGCCAAGCTTGGTCAGATGAAGTCTCCGACACAGGATGCTCCCCTGGCCTTTAGTTACTTCATCACTCGACACCGTACCCCCTAGACTTTCGTCAGTGAGTCCCTGCCTTTCATTCCTCAGCTTGCCAGGCTGTGTCTTCCACTATAGGCAACATGCCGCTGCATGTTCCTCTCTTAATAGTACTTACATTAGAGTACTCACAATTTACTTATCAATCTTTGGTCTCAATCACTGAGCACCAACATAGGATAATAATATTTCTGTCACTCAGACAGATAAATAGTATAACTATCGTATGATCACATTTCAGTGTGCTATATCTAACATCACTGAGTATCAAAATTTCAGAGGATCAAATTTCTGTCATTCCGACAGACAAATAGAATACACAGTACATAGATATGCAAAGTCACAATATATCACAATTTAATCATTACATCCAATAATATTTTCAGGAATATATATATATATATATATATACTTTAAGTAAAATAATCATTACAATATTATGAAATTATTAGATACTTAATTTTAATTCTTCTAACTTTAATTAATTATTAAGATTTATAGTCACCCATCTTAAAATTAAAATATACTAATATTACTTAATTAAATACAAGGAATTGATATTAAATGAATTGAAGTATTAGTTAATTTCATATAATTAGAAACGTGAGGAATTTGTAATTAATTCACAAGTTTTATTTAAACAACATAGTTAAGTACTTAGAATTTATTTGTAGAAATAAACATAGTCAAGTCTAAATTTTAAAATCTAATTCTAAGTAGTAGGATTAAATACTTAAGTTGTTAATTTAAATTTTTGACTCTTTGTATTTTTATTCCTTACCAAACTCCGAGAACTAACCTATAAGGAAAAGCTTGGTCAAATTTGGTTTTTAAACTATAATTATTATCATTACTTTTAATGTTATTATTATTATTATTTATCTGACACGCTGAAGTCTAAAATTAGAACTTGCTTTTACTACCAAGAATCGAAACTATATAGTAGAGAAGGTAATGGTTTGTATCTTTTAACAAAAGTCAATTTTCTTGTTTATTTATTTTATCATGACTGAAACTAGTGATTGGGTTGGCCAAATTTCTGACTGTTCATTATTCCTAGTTGTGTCACGTGAGGAAAGATGAAATGCTAAGAAAGTATATTGGTTCTAATTTTCCAAGAACTGAATTTCAAAATTGACTTTTGTTGTTTTCTTTAACTTTTGTAGCAGAAACTCTTCTTAGAAAAAGACTAGCTTACTTTCTTGTGGTCCCCTACATATATGTCCACATCCTTTGTTTCTTTTCTGTCTTCTTTCTTTTTAATATAAAACATACTGTTTAAAAAAAAAAATAGAAACTTACTTCTTAGGGAAACGAAAATGTCAAGGAAAGGAAGAAGTATTTCCTTTGACTTCTGCTGTTTTATGAAGAAAGAGGTTAATGCTTGGTTTAAAGACTGAACTAAAATAGCACAGCCTTTCTTACTATTAACCCAGACAGTGAACTTTTTGGACCAAAAGAAAGGAAATATTTTCAGTTCTGCAGGTTTGTAAGTGTTGAGTTCATTGTTAGATTATCAATAATAAAAAATCAAAAGGTATCTCAGCAAAAGTTCCCTTAAAGGTGAACTTAACAACACAGCAAAACAATAAAAGGAACAGAGAAAAATTCACATTTCAGCTTCATATGGTTTAAGAAATAAAGGAAAACAGTAGGAACTACAAGGTTACTACTGCACATCATCATAAAAAGAAATAAAAATTGAAAGATCAATAGTATTGAACCACCTCACTCCCCGCTTACCTTACAGTAACGTGCAGCAGGGAATAAGAGGAGGAAGAGCTGCTGTTTGCTCCTGGAAGAGTGGAGAATGAAGTCTCCTATGGTTTTTGCTTCACGGTGGAGGAAGAGAAAAATGAATTAAGGGTGCATAACTGAAGTGAAAAAATGAAAGTTGGAAAAGTGTGTGTGAATTTTTTCTGAAGTGAGGAATAGGCTTAAATAGAAGATGGAGATTATGGGATATGTCACATAGTTTCTTCTGGTTACATGAGGTAGTTTGACTAATTGAAGGAACCATTACTTCTCCTGAACAAGTGGTTGTAGACTGAAGGAAGGAAGAAGAAAAAAATGCTTCTCGTAAGTCTTTGGGAGAGACAGCTTAGATTTTTATTTCCACTTTCAGAGAAGTTAGGTGAACATAACTTGAGTGGTAGATTTCTGATGGTTAGGTGAATTGTGTGAAGTGTTTCTGGTTAGGTGAGTATTAGAGGTTTGACAGTTAGGTGAGAATTTTGTTTTAAACTGAAAACTTGTTTCTGGTTAGGTGAGTATTAGAGGTTTGACACTTAGGTGACTCATTCTCACATTCGAACATTAGGAATCACAGCCGTGAGATATGGATCACAACCGTGACTGGCGCTGATTTGCTTATTTGTTGAATCGCAACAGCATGGATCACACCCGTGAGATATGAATCACGCCTGTGACGCGTGACAGACGTGAATTTTACTTAGTTTTAAGTTTTTATTTGTATTTGAGCCTGAATCTTTTTAGCCCATTATTCTTAAATATCCTTTTTAAACTTTGAAAAGGGTTCTGCACTTCTAACGCTTGATGGTTTGGGAAGTAAGCTAGGGTTATCAATTCTTAAAAAATAAAATTAAGAATTAAACAAACAATCAAATATAGAAAGCGAAAATGAGGGTGTTACAAATATGACTCAGGTAATCAGATAAATAAAAATCATGCAAATTACATAAAATCTACGATTTTAATTGTTCGTTCAATTATTTATAGTAAATAAAATTCAAATTACCATGTTATATATATATATATATATATATATATATATAATATGCTAATGACACTCGTATGCTTAATCAATTTAATGTATGTAATGGCTAAATTGTATGCATACTCAGCTATAAATCGACCCGTCTATAGTATCTGCTAGTTGACCAAAACAATTCCTGCAGACAAAGAAATATATGCCCACTCATGTATATGTGTGTGTAATTACCACCATGATCACCACCACCGTTATGACTGTGTACAAAACTGCATAGAAAAGTAAATTAGATGTATGTCAAAAGAGGAATAGCCTGGCTGACTAAATATATACATATCTAAAAAGAAACTAATCCTGGCCTACCCATATAATATATCAAAAGGTAAAGGCCTAAGAATTAGAGCAGTCAACTAAACTATATCCTAATCAAAACCTAACTCAATAGAAGCTCTTACGGGGTATCGTTCTCCTCCACTCCTCCCTCGTTCTCCACTACATAACCATCCTCTATTAGCCACTCGTTGACCTATGACGTCTAGGAGCAGGTCTAGTAGCCCAACCAGGAAAGAGAAAGTCAAACTGGCTAGCTAGATCATAAACAAGGAGAGGTAGTGGTGGTGCAAGTAAGACACTCCTCAGTGGTCGAGGATTGTAGTACTGATGTAACGTCCCTTATTACATTGTCCGAAACGCTTATTAATTAATTTTTAAACAAAATTCTTGATTAATTTATTTCTGAAAAATTGTGTAAATTTTTTGCACGATTAGAACATCAACGAATAAAAGTGAAATTTAACATGAGAACATCATATAGAAAGGAAACATACTTATAATCATTAATCCATGGTTTCGAACAAGTACATCTGATGTCAACCAAAAACTACTAAAGATTGCAATACAACGGAAAGGAAATACAACTAAAATAACTAAAATACAACTAAAATAGCTGATAAGTAACCACCACGTGAGATCACTAGACTCTCGAACCCCTAGTCAAAGTAGTACCCTAAGACACAACCTATCCATCTCTTTCATGATCAAACTCAATAGGATGACGGTCATTGCCCCCGGGTATAAGAGGTGACAGAGGCAGACATTTGTACTCTTCATTGATGCTAGGATTTGTAATAAGTTGCTCACAATCAGGTATGAAGAACACTCCAGTGGGAAGGATGAGTTCAATTGGTGCTAACGGTAGTCTGAAAAGCGAAACGAAGCGTACAATGATCTCACCACGATAGAGATATCTCCTCTCATCAACAAAGTGAATCCATCACCCCTCTGGGCTGAATTCCATTCTCAGGTCCCACAAAGTGTTGTCCATCTATATCAATGAGAAAGGAATGGGGTGAGGTTGTATTCATTTAATGTCACTCCATGAAAGAGTTGAGATATTTTATGACTCCATCACACAACAGTCAACAATCATATATATAGTAACTACAGTATAAGGGGGACCTAGATCATTCTAAGTTTCATTGCGTACGCCATTGTCATCATCTTCACATCATCACTGTATGGATCCATACTCTCGGTTGATCAACCTTCATAACAACTTCATCCTTGGGAAGCGATGGAGAGTAAGTATATCTCTGATCCGCATCCAAGGTACTCTGACGCAATACCAGCTCGTCAGTCATCATATAGTCATAATAATCAAGTACATTATCATATGCGTATCAACCGGACGAACTCCTCGTAAGAGATATACCCTTCGCACCATGACAAATAGTTTGACATTTATTGAGGTGTGCGAGCTGGCACCGCTCATCTTAGCTTGTGGGTTGCAAGCCCATCGCTAGGATTCCACACACTCGCGCAGTTCACCCCTTAAGCCCACACAAGGCCATGCCCTAAACTATCTATAGTGTACCGCGCTGTAACTTCCCGCACCACATCCAAAACCTTTTGCCTAACTTGGCTAGTCCAAGTCTTCCAGGCTCTAAGGTTCATACTCGTGGATTAACCGTCGAGGTCAACATACGAGGGTCGTTCTCACCCTTTAACAACAATATATATAAGGATATGGTACGAGAAACAATCAACATTATATAATCAACTTGTTACACCATCAATCATTCCAAGGTATCACAATCTCATACATGCATAACAATGCGTTTTAATGGTGATGACGCATCAAATACGTCCACATACTTATATCCATCAAATACGTTCTTGTAACAAGTCTTTATAAATTATTTTAGTTTGCTTCTAAACTTGTTCATCTATTATTCTAAGATGTCTTTTACTAACAAGATAGATACCACATATTAAATTGTCGTTACTATAATATTTTATGGAAAACTGTTATTATAGTAGGATCATACGTTCATATATAATTATAGATATTGTCATATCAATTTTTATAAACATTCTCTTTATAAAATAAGAGTCCTTACTTGTTAATAAAATAACTTTTATATATATATATATATATATATATATATATATATATATATATATATATATATATATATAGACACACACAAACGTGTCATGTATACATAATATAGTAACAAACTTTTTTTTTATAATTAAACTCTATCTCTTTATCAAATTATATAGCAACATCTTATGTAGTTTTTTTTTTTTTAAAGAAAGCTATAACCATTTAGAGATATATAAAATAATAACTTTTTCTTCATAATTAAAATAATAATTATAGCAAGCATTTGTCTCTTGAAATTTCCTATGATAAAATGTTGCTTTTGAAACTCTCCATAATTTTAAAATCACATAAAATAACAATTTCTTTTTCTAAAATAATAAACATAGTAACGTATTTATTTCAATTAAAGTATTGTCAAACTATGAAATATCATTTTAAGTATTTATTTAAATGAAACAGTATATATAATAATTACAAATCACATAAAATAATAACTTTCATAATTTTACTTTTAATAAAATAACTTAGTAATAATAAATTCATATTTATACTTGACAATACAATTTTCTTCTTATTTTCCTTTGATAAAAACGTGGGGTTCTCATATGGTTAAATTAATCTGCAGGTCCCTATACTTTACCAAATTTTCAATTAGGTCCCTGAACTTTTTTTTAATTGAGTCCCTGAACTTTTTTTTTTCAATTGGGTCCCTCATCTAATTGTTATTATGAAAAACTAACCGCAGACACTTGATTAGAGGTGCAGACAGTGAGTTGATGCTTCTGGAATATGTTGTAAGCACAACTGAATCAATTCTGAAAGATTTCTGCAAAGTTTCAACTTTTACATGTCAATTTAACTCAAGCATTTTTTCACAATTATTTGGCTTTGAAGAAGGTTAAAACTTTGCAGAAAACTCTAAGAATTAACTCAGTTGAGCTTACAACACATTCTAGAAATATCAGTTCACCGTTTGCACCTCTAATTAAGTGTCTGCGGTAACAACAATTAGACAGAAGGACCCAATTGAAAAACAAATAAAAGTTCAGGGATCCAATTGAAAAATAAATAAAAGTTCAGGGATCCAATTGAAAAATAAATAAAAGCCTTTCAATCTCCAACATGCTTATAATAACAATGAAAACCTAAAACAGAAATTAAAATCATACAATAACAAGATTAAAGGATGGAAATGAAAAAATTTCTAACACATTCATGGCATATCATTAGAAATATACAACTCCCCCATACCTCTTTCTCCTAGCTTGCAAAAACTGAAACTTCCTCCTTCCTCTCCTATGCTTCACGTCACCACCACCAAGGGAAGAGCTTCAGCTTCTTCTCCTTCCCTCAGTCTCACTCTAACTCTTACTCTCTCAAGTGTTTCTAGGAGTCTCTTACTCAAGTATGCAGAATGGGTTAGCATGGAATGGTATTTATAGACTCTAAGGGTTGACAAGGGTTGCCAATGGTGGCAAAATGAGCTAATAAGTGTGAGACACACTTACACCTAGATAACTAGAGTAGGGAACATGCATGCAATGCAGAATGGGTTAGCATGGAAGGATTTCATTGTTAATGATTTAGACGGAGCTGGTAGCATTGGAACTGTTTTAGGCTGAAACATGTGATTCAATTCCAAATTCAGTTACAATGTGCTTCAAGCTTGTGCAGGTGTTGTTGAATTGGAACAAGGAAAGTTGATTCATGGCTTTATTTTTAGAAGGGGTCTTGATTCTACACTGCCAGTTCTTAGAAGTTAGAACCCTTAATTATATGTGGTGAGATTTTGATGGGACAAAGAGTGTTTGATATTTATATTTCACTTATATCAAGAAGACCAAATTTTAAAAAACAAGTTTGCTAAACTGTGTGAATATAATTATAGATTATGCATGCATCTATGCAATTCTATCTCATGGTTATTGATCATGCAACTAAATATAATCGTGGTAAGAAAAAGAGAAAAAAATAAATGGAAATATTTGCAAATTCTGCTGTATAAGCTCTAATTTACAGGCAATCAAAGTATCTTTAGAGATATCATTAATTATTAAGGTATGATAGAAACCTTATCAACACTATATAAGAATGTGAATAGGTTAAACCAACTGCATGCAAGATCAGTACATATCACAACTTGATTGGTTACAACCGTTTCACCTTACCCATTCTATTAGCTCACAGTTGATTAAGATCAACAACATCTCAACAACTTCAAGTCAGAAAGAACAACACCTCCACAACATCAAGCCAGAAAGAGCAACAGCATATTAACTTACAAAAATCAGCAACTGTTTTTACCAAAACAAGACATCTAAATATGGTGAAATAATCAAAATACTTAGGGTTTGAATTTGAAAACTATTGAAAAGAGCGTAAGAGAAACAAACTACAAACATATTAAAATTAAGAGGAAAGAAGATAAAGATACTAAATAGCATGTATAACACAAACTAGGATTTGCACTCCTACTCTGAAACATCTTGTAAAGTTTGTTGATACTCGAACTTTACTGAAATCACCACTAAGATATACACTATTTCTGCACTAACACTAGTTAATTTAATATCGTTAGCATGCAAATCTCTTCTAAGTGCTTTACTTTCTGTTAACAGTGTTACCATTTGTAGGAAAATGACATCGAGGTAACTGTATATATTCTTGCATCTTTCGTGGCCTGCAGGAAACATGAGCTTATTGTAAATGTTAGAACATTAATTGGACATTTTCTAAGATTTTAGCAGTAAAACGGTGATATTGTAAAATCTCATGGGAAATCCTAATAGTTAATTTTACTGTAAACATTAGTTGTTTTTCTTATATAATTTTGGCATTCAAATTGCCTTTTATTATTGAGGCTTGTGACTAAGCAAGGCATAAATATTTTAACTAAGCAAGGTGAATTGAATCCATCACCACCACCACCAAACCTCATCTTTCCATGCAATGTCATGCATCACTTAATTTAAAACATAGAACAAAAAATGTATGATCAACAAGGATGTGGGGGGGACTGAAAATAGGTGAAAGCATGATTTTTCACATACCATGCTTTCTGCATGTAACATTTCATTTCCCGAAATGCAAGATGAATAGGAATATAATGGTGAAAGGGATTTGAGTACAACGAGTACCCCGATTTTTCTTCTATTACTGTTGGTCATCTTCAGTTGTTTCCCGAATGACAACATGGGGAGCGACAATAGACCCTCTCTATACATAGATTATAGATTAGTACAGTAGTACAACTCTTGATTTGCAACATATTCGACATGCTCAAGTAGTTCTCCTTTGTCATTAAGTTTCTCTAACCTTCTTCCACGGATATTTGATCCAAAAATTCCACCATTTTCTGTGACGCATATTGGGGAAAGCCATAATTAGGGATAACAATGGACTTGGTCCAAGATGATTGCACTTTATATTCTTTCATCATCCATATTTCAGTCGTTGGACAGCCTTGGACCATGCAACACACCGAGACATCCTCCTATCACCCTTAAATTGTACACTTCATATATTTCTGCAGCGAAATGATTTGATAGAGGAATCTTTGATAAAGTCCTCTGTAACAGATCAAAGGCAATAATGACAGGAACCATCTTATCGTTGGAGTAAACCAACCAATGAAGAGCCTCATTGAAGAGTGACCCAACTCTGACAGTATAGCCGAGATCCATATATGGAACATTAATATTCCCTCCATTCACAAATGACTGATGTTTAAGGTTTTCACAGATTAAGAATAACAATAAATAAGTTATTGAAATAATTTTACTAAAATATCCTTACTCTTCATAAATGCATTACATGTAACTATTGCGTGATAAATGGTGGTGGTTGAAAATTTGATGGGCACATTACTAAAAAATTGTTAGATTGGTGTAATTTATTTGGGGCAAATTTAGAATATTATTTTATTGAAAACTGAAAACATTAGTCAATTATATGGAATTGTTTTTTTGAATGTCAGTCATTTTGGAATGGAAGTAGTATCTTCTATGTTTCGCGAACAAGTTTTGAAGGAGAAAGTCAGGATTCCAGTCTCAGGACATTTAGTCAATAACAATGCAACAAGAATTATCAAGTAGTCGTTAATTTGTTGATGGGTCATGTAACACCCTAATTCTATAATGGTAAATATGCGAGGTTTAGTTCAATTAATTATTTCATAAAGCACTTTTATTAATTTACTTACGAAAATCTAGTGAAATTAAGAAAACTTGATTGGGATTTTAGTGAAATTTTGAAGATCTTTTACCTCAATTTTAATTTTGAAAGTTGCGCTTCGTTTTAATAGTTATAATGAGTTAATGTAATTTGGAAGAAACGGTCGTGGCGTTATTTTGATTGTAAAGGAACGGTTTTAAGTTTTCATAGGAGTAGAAATATGTAAATACAAATGATAATTATGACTAAAATATAACATATGCATATCTGAAAGTGTTTAACATAATGTACCCCTAGAGTATAACAGTAAACACGTAGAAAGGCAAAGTATGGGAAAACTAGAACATAGTCATATAACATGATGACTGGCATATACACATAACAAAAGAAATCCGAGTACCTAGGTCCACCCCAACGAAATACATGACAAAGAAAAGAAAGTCCTAGGACTCAGAGCAGTCATCTTCTAACTCCCACCGTGTGCAGAGATCCTAAGCCCCAAGGGTCATACGTGGGCGTACATGTGAACCAGATGTAGCCCAAGATGTGATCCATGCCCTGGACCACAACTGCTACCCATCTCTCGAAGATGCTCTCAATCCTCCAATGGAGGGTTGATTCCTCCGTTGCCATTTGCCCCTAAAAGAAAATAAACAGAGGGTAAACTCTCTGCTTCATCAAGAAGCACGCAAACAACGACTTTAGAAGTCACAAACAAAATCCTATCATCATCGTCATATAGTTGTCTAACGTTCACACTCGCAGTCCTAATCGTTTCCTTCTACTAACTCTGTAAATCCTTTCTTACTGGTCAGCTGCCACTGGAACTCCCAGAACTCAGTGGTCTTACACAATTGAGTTGGATGACTGTTGGGAGTACACCTCTCACCATTGTACTATGGCGGGCTCTCACCAAGTGATGATGTCTCGTATTTTTGTCAGGGTGGCCGAGTCAGCTATGTGATCTATCATCACAACTCAGTTCACCTCCAAGGTCATCATGCCTTAAGATCATCTCTCAGGTACCAACTGTGGTCATCCATTACTCGGAGGACTGACTCCTCCACAACTCTCCTCATAGGGATTTTTCTTTCTCGTCACAATGGGGTTCTGCCATACATGGTACTGGACGGTCGAATAGACGCCGAGCCTGAGACCTCCTCTATGCTCAAAATTATATGTATGAGGACATTTGCCTCCATCACCTTTCTATGGGTGACCGTCACATTACGTCGTGACACGCCTTTCGAACTCCGCCCCCTCTCTTTGTTATTCTCACAGTTGGAACACTCCACGCGACTCTCTTTTCATCTTGTAGTTCCCATGAATCCCCATGCACACGCAGTTCCATTGCACAACTCTTAGAAATCAACATGATTCACAACGCGTAACAAAATCTTGTTAAGTTTTATTTTTGCCTTACCCTCTCAAATTCAAAAACTTTAATTATATTTCACTTATATCAAGAAGACAAAATTAAAAAAAAAACAAGTTTGCTAAACTGTGAGAATATAATTATAGATTATGCATGCATCTATGCAATTCTATCTCATGGTTATTGATCATGCAACTAAATATAAACGTGGTAAGAAAAAGAGAAAAAAATAAATGGAAATATTTGCAAATTCTGCTGTATAAGCTCTAATTTATAGGCAATCAAAGTATCTTTATAGATATCATTAATTATTAAGGTATGATAGAAACCTTATCAACACTATATTAGAATGTGAATAGGTTAAACCAACTGCATGCAAGATCGGTACATATCAAAACTTGATTGGTTACAACTGTTTCACCTTACCCATTCTATTAGCTCACAGTTGATTAAGATCATCAACATTAATGTTTGTTGATACTCCAACTTTACTGAAATCACCACTAAAATATACACTAGTTCTGCACTAACACTAGATAATTTAATATCGTTTGCATGCAAATCTCTTCTAAGTGCTTTGCTTTCTGTTAGCAGTGTTACCATTTGTAGGAAAATGACATCGAGGTAACAGTATATATTGTTGCATATTTCGTGGCCTGAAAGAAACATGCATGAGCTTATTGTAAATGTTAGAGCATTAATTGGACATTTCCTAAGATTTTAGCAGTAAAACGGTGATATTGTAAAATCTCATGGGAAATCCTAATTGTTAATTTTACTCTAAACATTAGTTGTTTTTCTTATATAATTTTGCATTCAAATTGCCTTTGATTATTGAGGCTTGTGAGTAAGCAAGGCATAAATATTTTATCTAAGCAAGGTGAATTGAATCCATCACCACCACCACCAAACCTCATCTTTCCATGCAATGTCATGCATCACTTAATTTAAAAAATAGAACAAAAAATGTATGATCAACAAGGATGTGGGGAGAGGGGGGGGGGGGGGGGGGGGGGAGGGGGAGTGAAAATAGGTGAAAGCATGATTTTTTACATACCATGCTTTCTGCATGTAACATTTCATTTCCCGAAATGCAAGATCAATAGGAATATAATGGTGAAAGGGATTGGAGTACAATGCGTACCCCGATTTTTCTTCTGTTACTGTTGGTCATCTTCAGTTGTTTCCCGAATGACAATACGGCGAGCGACAATAGACTCTCTCTATACATAGATTATAGATTAGTACAGTAGTACAACTCTTGATTTGCACCATGTTCAACATGCTCAAGTAGTTCTCCTTTGTCATTAAGTTTCTCTAACCTTCTTCCACGGATATTTGATCCAAAAATTCCACCATTTTCGGTGACGCATATTGGGGAAAGCCATAATTAGGGATAACAATTGACTTGGACCAAGATGATTGCACTTTATGTTCTTTCATCATCCATATTTCAGTCATTGGACAGCCTTGGACTATGCAACACACTCAGACATCCTCCTATCACCCTTAAATTGTACACTTCATATATTTCTGCAGTGAACTGATTTGATAGAGGAATCTTTGATAAAGTCCTCTGTAACAGATCAAAGGCAATAATGACATGAACCATCTTATCGTTGGAGTAAACCAACCAATGAAGAGCCTCATTGAAGAGTGACCCAGCTCTGACAGTATAGCCGAGATCCATATATGGGACATTAATACTCCCTCCATTCACAAATGATTGATGTTTAAGGTTTTTACACAGATTAAGAATAACAATAAATAAGTTATTGAAATAATTTTACTAAAATATCCGTACTCTTCATAAATGCATTACATGTAACTATTGCGTGATAAGTGGTGGTGGTTGAAAATTTGATAGGCACATTACTAAAAAATTGTTAGATTGATGTAATTTATTTGGGGCAAATTTAGAATAGTATTTTATTGAAAACTGAAAACATTAGTCAATTATATGGAATTGTTTTTTTGAATGTCAGTCATTTTGGAATGGAAGGAGTATCTTCTATGTTTCGCGAACAAGTTTTGAAGCAGAAAGTCAGGATTCTAGTCTCAAGACATTTAGACAATAACAATGCAACAAGAATTATCAAGTAGTCGTTAATCTGTTGGTGGGTCATGCCCAAAATCATACAGAAATTCATAGTTTATCTCATTATATTCAAAGGGTGGTGGTAATCGCTTATGGACACCTATTGATGGATTCCATGAACACAAAATCTCATGTTGATTGCAAAAACGGTAACCATGGCATGGGGGTAATGGACGGGGGTGGGGGGAAGGAAATGCGCTGCACCAGTATATCTTCGAAGCTGTCCCTCCTCTATATCAGAGGAATGAACATAATAAAAACCAGTTGATCTGAGAAGAAGTCAGTTTATGCGGCCGCTGGGTCATAGTGGGAAATGCCAAATTGGGGATTGGAAATGAGAGAAAGCCATGTCTTACATAGCCACTTGAAACGCAAAACAAATCTCACTATCAATCTTAGCAAAATTTCCATTATCAACTCGAGAGGGAGAGAACCAACAAGGTCCATCACAGTTGGTAGATAACTGGGTTTCTTAAGCATGTTGACAAGGGTTCTATTCTCTTTTAGTGCGAATGAAAAAGACTTGATTGGGAGAGGCAAAATGCACTTAGGTTCCCCCATTCTTCCTGTTTCGCTACCAGACAGACATAAATATACAAAATGCGAGACAATAACTTCTTGCCTATAATTCTTTTGAAATTCACAAATAACTTCAGTGCTTGCATTTTTTTAGGCTTAATTACACATTTTACCACCCAACTATAATAATTTTGTGAATTTTACTTTTCAAGTTTTTTTTTCCGTGCATTTTATCATCATTTTTTTTAATTTTCGCGCATTTTACCGATCCATTAAATGTGTAACGAGTGCTGACCTGTCCCTAAAAAAGTAAAAACGAAAAAACAAAACGACGTTGTTTCATTACCAACATGATAGTAAAGTACACGAAAATTAAAAAACACGATGGTAAAATGCGAGAAAAAAAACTTTTGTTTATTTATTTCTTTTTAAATTACTTTAGAGATAGGTTTTCACAATAACCAAATAAGAAATGGATCCAAAATGATGATAAAAAATTGTTTAAAAAGAACAAAAAATATAATTATATTTACAATGAAGACTATAACAAGAAAAATGAAATATTTGTCTAAAATGAAAAAAGAACGCCATTTTCATCACAATAAAGACGGGAAAAGGAAATAGATTATTTTGTCAAAAAATAGAAAAGAAATAAATAATACTTAAATGTTATTATTTCTACCAGCTAGACCCCAAATAAAAAATTACCCTAATACACATATTAAAATTTTTAAATTAAAAAAATATATAGGGGGGCAACCTCTTCTCCCCCACTTGTAAGAGTAGATCTGTCCTTGCTTAAGGTGATGTTGATGAGTCGTGTCCTCGAAAATTTGATGTGTTCAGCTACATACAATAAACAATTTTTTAGGAATCCAAATTGAGTTTGGACTAAAGGCTAATAATGGACTTCATCTAGTAATATAAATTGGAAGAGGTAGATTTTATTTGTGAGTTTGTGTATTCACCAACCACTATATATTTTCCAAAAGATTCTAATTAACCTTTTTTTTTTTTAACAAAATTCGCTCCAAAATAATTGTTGAGTTATTAAATGATATTGTTAATTCAGTTGGTACAACTTAGTTAATTACTAATTTGTCCAATATTCTTAGATTTTGTCTTACTAACATTGATAGATAAATAAAATTTAGGCTTAAATATATTTTTGGTCCCATTTAAAAAATAATAATTTTATAAGGACCAAAACCATAAAAAATAGTACAATACAAGGGCCAAAAAAAATTTAAACCTAAAATTTAATATTTATTGTTACCATTCACACTAAAACGTTACTATCTCGCATAGTGAAAGTGAGTCGATTCTTCAAAATTTGGAACCCCCTATTGTCTTTTAGGAAGGAGGATGTTGTGTATGTCAAGCTTGTTGGTGACAATAGAGATGCATCTTCCTCTAAAATTCGGAAGGTCATAAAGGAAGATAATGAATAGTGTTGGCACAAAAATGTTTTGTTGGATAGTTTCAACTTTGGATTATTATTATTATTGTCCTATGATATTTTTGTTTGATCATGCTATATATGTTATATTCTAAGTTTAAATATTTTTTAATTTTAAACTCAAGTCCATATTTAACAAGTCCAATAAAAAAGATAAAATTACGCTTTTAGTACTTTATCTTATTTTTTTAGATTTAGTTTGGTCCCTTATATTTTACAATTTAGACATTTATATTTTTAAAGTAAGTCACAATGGCCCTTTTCGTCACTTCCATTATGTTTAACATTAAAAAAAAATTGATTTGGCATTTTTTGACTGCCAATAACGGTTTTAGGGAGGGTATGGCTTATTACAAGTATAAACAATTTTATAGCGATTTTAAATAGCCAGAAATTGCTTAAAAATATGTAAGATAAAACCTTGGCCTCCCAATTCCGCACCATCTCATTCTTCTCCTATCATTGCCATTTCAAAAGGGGAACAAGCTGCCCCTGAGTAACATCAATCTCAGTGGGCTGCGTACCAACTCCCTCCAAAGCATTTGTGACTTCCTTCTCCTTATGAGTATGTGCAAGCAAATAACCAGGTAGCTGGTTCAAATTCCCATCCATGGAAGTGTAACTGTCTTCGAGGAGCAAAAAGGTTTGGTTGGAGCATTGTATATAGAAGCTGTCGAAACTAGCGCAACCCTCTCGAATCCACACTGGCACACATGAGGCTCTCAACGAAGACAAGGTGTCTGAGACGCACTGTGAGGTGAAGAGGCATGTTTCTTCCTGAAACGTCACGCCAGCATTGGGACCAGGACCGAGAGGCCTCAAGCACTACCGTCAGGTCATGGACTTCTTGTCCGTAAAGCTTTATTTCCTTTCTTAGGAGTGATTGGATGATATTTGTTAGAGTTATGTAGTGATAGTGTTTGTTATATGTAGCAGCCATGTCGAATTAGGTCCTGTTTGAGTCTTGATGTATTTTATACATACTTACACGTTATAAGCATCAAATCTTTTATCTTATTGATCTTGATACTCTTTTATTTTCAACTCTAATATATGTCTACCTTATACTTTACACAAACTTATGTTTAGTAGAAAGTCTTTTGAGCATATATTGCTATAGATACTTATCTTTAACTAAAAGAAAATATATCGTATAGGGTTTCAAATTACCATATATTTAAAGACATAATGTATGATAGAATATATGTATACTATATCGTATTTTGGTAATACGTAATTACAATTTTAATGTATGTATGCAACTTTGTATTCTGCTCATGTATAATATTCTTTTTATTTCCTAAATCCCTTATACATGTTTATCAGGTACTGAGAGAAAGAAGGTATATGTTTTTATTGTTTTATTTTGAACTTGAACTTAAGAAGTTTTCCACTAGACTGTACACAGAATCTACTTATGAATTACTTATCAAGTACCTGCGAACGATGTCTCTTTTTAAATGGATCCTCTTTATGAAAGCATATGTAAAATAATTATACACCATGTTTACTATTGTTTTAGAATATCTTTCGTTCACAAGATGATTTCCTTTTCTCCTCAAAGAATTCCTATAAGGTACAATCGAAATTTAAGTTTTAAGAAAACACAAAAAATTCAATTGTCTCTCTGATGTTTTAAAAATGATATAAACACTTATTTTCTTATAACTAAAAAAAAAGCGAGTTAGGTCTTATTTTCAACATCTGGGTGGTACACACTTAATCAAATAAATTCAATTTACTGTATTATATACTTTATGAAAAATATACATAAATGTCCAATTCATCTAAACTTTTGTGTGCATGATTGTTGAGAAAATATTTAACAAATGCATTATTGAAATTATTTGTATACAAATAGTTACTTATGGAGTAACTTTATTCCCACCCATATACATTAATAACTAAACAGGGTTTTAAGCTAGAGCTGTAATGTCAATATAATTAATAGCCAATTGGTGGATTTGGACCATGTGGAGGAGCTCCACGAGGTGAATCATTGATGCCTGATGAAGGACTAGGATGTGGAATAGGCCCTCTAGGGAGAACATGGATCTCTTTGGTTTTAATATTGTTAACAACATATTTATGAGCTTGAGGACAATTTGATGGATTCAGGTCAAGTGGATCTTCAAGAGGTGGATCATTGTGGCAACGTGAAGGTCCAGAAGGTGGAACAGGCCCTTTAGGGAGAACATGGAACTTTTTGGTTTTAATGTCTTTAACAACATATTTATGAGCAGGAGCTCTAACAATATTATTAGAGCCAGTTGGTGGATTCAGGTCATTTGGAGCTTCAGAAGGTGCATCATTGTGGCCATGTGAAGGATTAGAAGGTGGAGCAGGCGCTTTAGGGAGAACATGATACACTTTACTTGCAATATTATTGACAATATTTGTATTAGCATGAGTGCTAACTTTAGCTCTTTCTTGGATGTTGAAACCTCGGTGGTGAAGGATCTTCAAGTCTAAACTTTTGGAAAACGTAGCATTTGCTACAACTATATTCGAGAAAATAAGCAATAGCAAAAATGAACTTAAGTCAATGACCATTTTGAATTCCTTGACAAAAATCAAAAGCCTGATACTAATCCTTTTTTTTTTATTCCATGTGAAGCCAAGGAGTCACTGGTTTTAGGTTGGATTTATACACTAACAAACATGGAAAAATGTCAACTACTACAATGTAAGAAATATCCATGCTTATGAGGATACGATTGTTGACCAATCTTTCAACATTGAAAATTTTGATACCATTTTTAATATTGACCATTCTTTATTTGAAAAAGAATGTTGAAAAGTGATTTGACTTTTTGACCAATTAAATGCTTATTCATTTTGAGATTTTATTTGTTCAAGATCATGATATATTTTAAATGAGGAAAGATCAAATTACTTCTAGAGTAATTCTTGGTAAAGTTATTTCATTCAATAATACTTATATATATATATATATATATATATATATATATATATATAAGGTAATCATGTTATTGGTTGAAGTATCTACTAGCTTTGTCGATGACTAATCTTTGGCAAGGAACTTGACTTACCATCTTTAGTGGGGTCTCCTCTTCCAACTTTGTTTTTTCATCAACATGGCTCGAATTTGAGACTTTGCATGAGGGGACTAAGCGTAATTCTACTCAGACCAACGACTTGTTAGTAAATTGCTATATATTAATAATATAAATTCTTAGTATAATATTTCCTTTAATTTAATAATAAATTTTTAATATATATAGAAATGTATATATAAAAAGTCATACATATAATAAAAAAATTACATTTCTTAAATTTAATGAATGTGTTTTATTTGAAAATGTAATATTTGACATGCTATTTGATTCTCTTATATATTATATTTCAAAAAAATTCTATAAGTAATATACTATAAGTAAGACTGACTATTCTAAAATACTAAATATTATATTCATTAAATATAATATATTAATAAAGATTTTACTAAATATAATATATATTTCAAAATTTAACAACATTAATATTTAAAAATTTAGTCAAATAAAATATATAGTCAAAGTTAACATGATTGAAAAAATTAAATATATTTAAAATGGTAGTTTGATATAGAAACTTATTAAGCACTTTATTGAAGACTATTTTTATAATATAATTTGCACATTTTTTTTTATTTTACACAATAGTAAGGATTGCAACCTTTTTTGTGATATACAATTGTTGACAATAGGTCAATATAAGTAGTTGTATAACAGAATAGCAAGAAACAGTAGATAAAATTATAAAAACACACACATTATTCTAATTGAATAATGAAAAATGTGACACAATATTATATTTTAATTAAATTCATTTTAATGCTTTTTCTCTCAAATAAAGAATAAATTCTTAATAATATTGCATTTTAATTTTATATTTATGATATTTTTCCGTAATACATGCAAATTGTACAATAACATCTTCATTCTCATCATTTTATTGATTGCATATCAAACAATATGACTTAGGTAATCTGATAAATAAAAATAATGTAAATTACATAAAATCTACGATTTTAATTGTTCGTTCAATTATTTATAGTAAATAAAATTCAAATTACCATGTTACATACATACACACACACACACAGATATATATATATATATATATATATATATATATATATATATATATATATATATATATATATATATATATGTTAATGACACTCATATGCTTCATCAATTTAACGTATGTAATAACTTATTTCCTATATTCTTCTTCACTTATTATTATTATTATTATTATTATTATTATTATTATTATTATTATTATTATTATTATTATTATTATCATTATTGTTGTTGTTGTTGTTTGCATAACATCCACAATTTTAATTGTTTGTTCAATTATTTATAGTAAATAAAATTCAAATTACATTATAATATGCAATATATATATATATGCTAATGACACTCGTATGCTTAATCAATTTAACGTATGTAAAGGCTAAATTGTATGCATACTCAGTCTATAGTATCTGCTAGTCAACCAAAACAATTCCTGCAGACAAAGAAATATATGCCCACTCATGAATATGTGTGTGTAATTACCACCATGACCACCACCACCGTTATGACTGTGTACAAAACTACATAGAAAAGTTAATCAGATGTATGTCAAAAGAGGAATAGCCTGGCTGACTAAATATATACATATCTAAAAAGAAACTAATCCTGGCCTACCCATATAATATATCAAAAGGTAAAGGCCTAAGAATTAGAGCAGTCAACAAAACTATATCCTAATCAAAACCTAACTCAATAGAAGCTCTTACGGGGTATCGTCCTCCTCGACTCCTCCCTCATTCTCCACTACATAACCATCCTTTATTAGCCACTCGTTGACCCATGACGTCTAGGAGCAGGTCTAGTAGCCCAACCGGGAAAGAGAAAGTCAAACTGGCTAGCTAGATGATAAACAGGGAGAGGTAGTGGTGGTGCATGTAAGACACTCCTCAGTGGTCGAGGATTGTAGTACTGATGTAACGTCCCTTATTACATTGTCCAAAATGATTATTACTTAATTTTTAACAAAATTCTTGACTAATTTATTCATGAAAAAATGTGTAAATTTTTCGCGCGATTAGAACATCAACGAATAAAAGCGGAATTTAACATGAGAACATCATATAGAAAGGAAACATACTTATAATCATTAATCCATGGTTTCGAACAAGTACATCTGATGTCAACCAAAAACTACTAAAGATTGCAATACAACGGAAAGGAAATACAACTAAAATAATTGATAAGTAACCACCACGTGAGATCACTAGACTCTCGAACCCCTAGTCAAAGTAGTACCCTAAGACACAACCTACCCATCTCTTTCATCATCAAACTCGATAGGATGACGGTCATTGCCCCCGGGTATAAGAGGTAACAGAGGCAAACATTTGTACTCTTCATTGATGCTAGGATTCGTAATAAGCTGCTCACAGTCAGGTATGAAGAACACTCCAACTGGAAGGATGAGTTCAATTGGTGCTAATGGTAGTCCGAAAAGCGAAACGAAGTGTACAATGATCTCACCACGATAGAGATATCTCCTCTTATCCATGAAGTGAATCCATCGCCCCTCTGGGCTGAATTCCATTCTCAGGTCCCACAAAGTGTTGTCCATCTATATCAATGAGAAAGGAATGGGGTGAGGTTATATTCTTTTAATGTCACTCCATGAAAGAGTTGAGATATTTTATGACTCCATCACACAATAGTCAACAATCATATATATAGAAACTACAGTATAAGGGGGACCTAGATCATTCTAAGTTTCATTGCGTACGCCATTGTCATCATCTTCACATCATCACTGTATGGATCCATACTCTCGGTTGATCAACCTTCATCACAACTTCATCCTTGGGAAGTGATCGAGAGTAATTATATCTCTGATCCTCATCCAAGGTACTCTGACACAATACCAGCTCGTCAGTCATCATATAGTCATCATAATCAAGTACATTATCATACGCGTATCCACCAGACAAACTCCTCGCAAGAGATATACCCTTCGCACCATGACAGATAGTCTGACATTTATCGAGGTGTGCGAGCTGGCACCGCTCATCCAAGCACTGAAGTTAATCCATTTCTTTCGATTAGTCTAACATGCAGGGTTGGGTTTAGAGATGACTGCTCTAAGAATAGGTTTTTCCCTTTTATGTATTTGAATACGGGTAGACCTAGGTTTTTGATTTTACTATGTATATTCAGTTTTCATACTCTATTACCCTATGTATTTGGTATATACCTTGAATAATGTGTATATGTATATATGTTACTATTGCTCCGGAAAACATTTTGATGTATGAAATTCTCTATTTTACGCATATGGGTATACTTGATAACCAACCAAATTATCTCGTGTTCTTTATCTTATTAATTAGAAATTAAGTGCCCATTTATGTTTGAATGACGTTGCAATTAGTTTCTTGCGAACGTAAATAACCCGTTTTAATTACTAAGTGGAACACAACTTTCGAACTTAAAATTTACACAACTTTTTTTTTTTAATTTGGCAAAATTCCAACTTACCTTTTTACAATTACATTTGATTTGCGAAATTAAACAAACTTTGGCGCTTTGTAAAATGATTAAGTAAATAATCTCTTCTTTCTTTTACGAGAATTAAATTAAGTATCACGCCTATGAAATTAAAATGAGTTTAAAATGCAAATACATGTAAACCCGGATTTAGGGTGTTACACAAAGTAGTACCCTAAGACACAACCTAATCCTCTCTTTCATCATCAAACTTGATAGGATGACGGTCATTGCCCCCGGGTATAAGAGGTGATAGAGGCAGACATTTGTACTCTTCATTGATGCTAGGATTTGTTTTGCATTTCAAGCGCGTGTGTAAGACATAGCTTTCTCTCATGTCCAATCCCCAATTTGGCATTTCCCACTATGACCCAGCCGCCGCATAAACTAACTTCTTCTCAGATCAACTGGTTTTTATTATGTTCATTTCTCTGATATAGAGGAGGGACCACTTCGAAGATATACTGGTGCAGCGCATTTCCTTCACCCCACCCCCCTCCATTACCCCCATGCCATGGTTACCATTTTCGCAATCAACATGAGATTTTGTGTTCATGGAATCCATCAATGGGTGCCCTTTGAATATAATGAGATAAACTATGAATTTCTGTATGATTTTGGGCATGACCCATCAACAAACGACTACTTGATAATTCTTGTTGCATTGTTATTGTCTAAATGTCCTGAGACTGGAATCCTGACTTTCTCCTTCAAAACTTGTTCGCGAAACATATGAGATACTCCTTCCATTCCAAAATGACTGACATTCAAAAAAACAATTCCATATAATTGACTAATGTTTTCAGTTTTCAATCAAATACTATTCTAAATTTGCCCCAAATGAATTACATCAATCTAACAATTTTTTAGTAATGTGCCTATCAAATTTTCAACCACCACCATTTATCACGCAATAGTTACATGTAATGCATTTATGAAGAGTAAGGATATTTTAGTAAAATTATTTCAATAATTTATTGTTATTCTTCATCTGTGTGAAAACCTTAAACATCAGTCATTTGTGAATGGAGGGAATATTAATGTTCCATATATGGATCTCGGCTATATTGTCAAAGTTGGGTCACTCTTCAATGAGGCACTTCATTGGTTGGTTTACTCCGACAATAAGATGGTTCTTGTCATTATTGCCTTTGATATGTTACAGAGGACTTTATCATAGATTCCTCTATCAAATCATTTCGCTGCAGAAATATATGAAGTGTACAATTTAAGGGTGATAGGAGGATGTCTCGGTGTGTTGCATGGTCCAAGGCTGTCCAATGACTGGAATATGGATGATGAAAGAACATAAAGTGCAATCATCTTGGTCCAAGTCAATTGTTGTCCCTAATTATGGCTTTCCCTAATATGCATCACCGAAAATGGTGGAATTTTTGGATCAAATATCCGTGGAAGAGGGTTAGAGAAACTTAATGACAAAGGAGAACTACTTGAGCATGTCGAATATGGTGAAAATCAAGAGTTGTACTATTGTACTAATCTATAATCTATGTATAGAGAGAGTCTATTGTCGCTCCCTGTGTTGTCATTCGGGAAACAACTGAAGATGACCGACAATAACAAAAGAAAAATCGGGGTATGCGTTGTACTCCAATCCCTTTCACCATTATATTCCTATTCATCTTGCATTTTGGGAAATGAAATGTTACATGCAGAAAGCATGGTATGTGAAAAATCATGCTTTCACCTATTTTCACCCCCCCCCCCCCCCCCACATCCTTGTTGATCATACATTTTTTGTTCTATTTTTTAAATTAAGTGATGCATGAGATTGCATGGAAAGATGAGGTTTGCTGGTGGTGGTGATGGATTCAATTCACCTTGCTTAGATAAAATATTTATGCCTTGCTTACTCACAAGCCTCAATAATCAAAGGCAATTTGAATGCAAAATTATATAAGAAAAACAACTAATGTTTGGAGTAAAATTAACAATTAGGATTTCCCATGAGATTTTACAATATCACTGTTTCACTGCTAAAATCTTAGAAAATGTCCAATTAATGTTCTAACATTTACAATATGCTCATGTTTCCTGCAGGCCATGAAATATGCAAGAATATATACAGTTACCTCGATGTCATTTTCCTACAAATGGTAACACTACTAACAGAAAGCAAAGCACTTGGAAGAGATTTGCATGCAAACGATATTAAATTATCTAGTGTTAGTGCAGAACTAGTGTATATTTTAGTGGTGATTTCAGTAAAGTTGGAGTATCAACAAACTTTACAATATGTTTCAGAGTAGGAGTGCAAATCCTAGTTTGTGTTATACATGCTATTTAGTATCTTTATCTTCTTTCCTCTTAATTTTATTATGTTTGCAGTTTGTTTCTCTTACGCTCTTTTCAATAGTTTTCAAATTCAAACCCTAATTATTTTGATCATTTCACCGTATTTAGATGTCTTGTTTTGGTAAAAACAGTTGCTGATTTTTATAAGTTAATATGCTGTTGCTCTTTCTGACTTGATGTTGTGGAGGTGTTGTTGTTTCTGACTTGAAGTTGTGGAGATTTTGTTGATCTTAATCACCTGTGAGCTAATACAATGGGTAAGGTGAAATGGTTGTAACCAATCAAGTTGTGATATGTACCAATCTTGCATGCAGTTGGTTTAACCTATTCACATTTTAATATAGTGTTGATAAGGTTTCTATCATACCTTAATAATTAATGATATCTCTAAAGATACTTTGATTGCCTATAAATTAGAGCTTATACAGCAGAATTTGCAAAAAATTCCTTTTTTTTTCTCTTTTTCTTACCACGATTATATTTAGTTGCATGATCAATAACCATGAGATAGAATTGCATAGATGCATGCATAATCTATAGTTATATTCTCACAGTTTAGCAAATTTGTTTTTTAATATTTGGTCTTCTTGATATAAGTGAAATATAAATATCAAACACTTTTTATCCCATCAAAATCTCACCACATCTTCCATACATTGTTATAATTAAGGGTTCTAACTTCTAAGAACTGGCAGTATAGAATCAAGACCCCTTCTAATAAGGATAAAGCCATGAATCAACTTTCCTTGTTCCAATTTCACTACAAAAAAACATGGATTTAACGGGGAAAATTTAACTACGGTTATATAAAACGTAGGGAAGTTGTAACATTAAAGGAGGTTTCTCTAGCCGTAGTTAAGTACCAACGATTTTTGTTATAGCCGCAAGTACTTACCCACGTTTTTGTTTAAACCATGGTTAATTTTTTTAATCTCTGCGCGCATTTCAATTTTCCATTCCCGCATTCACTAATTGACAAAATTTTAGAATTGCCTTTACCTCTCTCTTCCTTTACCCTGTTTTCACCTTTTGCCTTTACCCCTTTAGCTTTCACTTTTTCCTGTTCCCCTTTCTGTAGTAAGAGACTTGATTCAGTGAAAGTCTTCTCTGGTAAATTTTTTTTTTTCACTTGCTCTATTTCACTTTCATTGTTATGCTTTCACTTCATCTATAACTGTTCATACATGTCTTTACAAAGAAAAACCCTAACAACCTTGCTTGCTTCCGATTCCATTCAATTCAATGGCTTTTGTGCTTCAAAAACTACTGAGAAAATCCCCATTCACGAGAATCATCACTGCCTTCCATGCATCGCAAGGGGAACTCCTTTCACGTCGTCGTTTCCTTTTCGCCGTGAGGTTCCATAACGGGGCATTTGGGCTCTCCCTGTTGCGATGTTATTATTCCCAGCTTCCTATTGGGGTTTTCCCCAAACCCCATTTTGGAAAGGGATGAGTCGACGGTGCCATTGGGGGTCTTCACACCATGCGATGTATCCTTCAATTTTTTATTCCTACCAATTGCTCTTCATCTCATTGCGCCATTCTCTTCTCAAGTCTCTTTCAGTCGCACTTTCTCCACCTTCGTGTGACGTCTTCATCTTCTCGAGCCCCTCACACCATGCGTGTGTTTTGTTCCCTCTTTGGTCTACTAAAACTGTTCGATGGATTAGTTTGGTCCCCACTACACACACAATAGATGCGCACAAGGTGTCTGATTAAATGCTTAAGAGTGTTGTGATTTCTAATTTGGTGAATTATAGTGTTTTAATCCGTAGGCTTCTTTGGGAGAGGGATGTGGAAGGTGGGAGGGAATTAATGTGCAAGTTGTGGCAGAGGATAAGTGCGGAAGTGGAAGCTAATGTGAAAACTATGACTTTTTGCAAATTTATTTGATTGTTTGTGTAGGGAAGGAATTTTAGTAAAGTATTTAGGATTGCAGGTTGTTATGGATTATGTGTTCTAACTAGTTTGTTAATGTTTACTTTTGTATCATTGTTTTTCAGGATCAAGTGATAAAATAGGACAAGAGATACTTGAGTCTGTTGCTGGTTTTGGTGAACTTGCGGGTCCTCCAACTCATCCTACTAGGTAAGAGTTGAAGATTGCTATGTTGCTTTCACCATTTCAATCATTTTTTAAACTTTTGTGTACAAGACAAGGCATATGGTTTTTATTCTATGAAGTTTTTTTCGCAATTGTCAATTATGCCTCTATTATTCTTCTAATTTATAAGCATGGTGTTTTTATAATTTATAACCTTGTAAGACTAAACTAACTAGTGGCAACTACTTTAACAGACCTTTGTAGAGCAAGTCATCATCTTGCTTTAGTCTTTGCACATTGTGATAGTACTCCATCCTTTGGTGAGTTCTGTTATCCCTTTCCCTGCTCTGTCTAAAAGCTTCTTGTTCTGATATTCTCTCTTGTGAAACGATTTAAAAGAAATTAATTAGGTTAATGGTTCTCTATGACATAATTGTTCAATTTCTAATTTAATTTTTGTTTTTTTATCTCTTCTATCCATGCTGTTCTATTTTATTATTTTACTTTTGGCCTGAAAACTGAATCAATTTGTTATGTTTTTGTATGGGAGCGATTTTGGATCTGTTATTATGGTGGTTTTTTTATTATCCTCAATATGAATGTTGAGAAGAGTATTTAGAAATCGTTTCAAAATTGATAATTCACTTCTTGGGCACTAAGTGCCCAAGTGTATATCATGTCAAAATACACTATTAAGTTTTAAATTGTTTACTGTCCAGCTCCTGTTATCCACGTGTGTTATATTCAGCTCAAGACTAGCTTTGTAGAATTATGAAATTTGTACCATAACTAGACTGTGTAAGCCTGTTATATTATAGTCACAGAGCAAAAACAACTATGGATTCTTAATGGTGAATGGAGCCTTAAGCATGCCCCTCTTTAAAGTTTGTTATTTTATATTTTTTTCAATAACATATTATTTGATAGTTACTAGAAACCTTATATTGTTCTTATTGCTTTCTAGAAACCTTAAAGATGAGGTTATTTTCCACCAACAAGACTAACTTTGCACCTCAACTGAATCTTCAACCTCCTCTTGAATCTCAGTTTGATTCTCAGCCTACAAATGCATCTCAATCTCATACTCGGCCTACACATGCATCTCAATCTGATTCTCAACCTACACGTGCATGTCAATCTGATTCTCAGCCTATACATGCATCTCAGTCTGATTCTCAGCCTATACATGCATCTCAATCTGATTCTCAGCCTATACATGTATCTCAGTCCCATTCTCAACCTACACCTGTTGTTGAACCAGAGTTTGACTTTGATAGTGAAGAGGAAGAAAATGAAGAAATTGAAATGCAACAATCACAACCTGCAGCTCGTAAGAGAGCCTGGATTGTTGATGTGATTGGTAAGCACTTTACAAGATTGTTGTATGGTTTTGGATTGAGGGTGTGTGTGATACTATTTATGAAAAAATGGGTATGTTTAACTGCAAAAGTTTGGCTTCAAAATATTCACAGGGTTCTCTTCTCTCTTGGCAATAGTATTAAATGTTTTGCTATGTAGTTTCTTGGCATTGCTAAACACTTTGTATTTTCCGTTCTTTTTTCTACCTCTGGGTGTGCTTGTATTTATGAGTACAATTTTGTATATTAGAAGTTGTGTTTATATCTACAAGATCTCTTATGTTTTAAACTTTTTTCTGTTTAATTTATGTTTTCCAGGCTTTATGCAAATTCTGTTTTGCTGTCAAATTTGGTTTATTATTGAAAAGGATTTGTATTTTCTGCCATATGGTTTTCTGTACAGATTCATTTTACTGGAAGTTCTTAATCTCTTCCATTAATTAGAAGTGTGAACTTTACACACCTGTGTTTTTGGTCTTAGTACTTGTATATAATTAAAATATTATTTTTCTAATATATTTGATAATTTGATAGATGACCAAGGCACAAAGAATACAAAGCCACTTACAGTGAATGATGTTTGGTCTTTATCTCCTACTGAAAGGATTGTTGTAGAATGGAATGATGAAGACCAAGCAACTGGAGATAGTGGAGCATTGTTAAATAGGTTCTTGGGTCGCCTTGCAAGAGACTATGATGTATTCCCTATTAGTTATACCAGTTGGAAGAAGATTCCTAAAGATTACAAGCTAAATGTACTTAAGGACATTATTCAAGTAAGTGATGTATGCGTTTTATTTACACTATAATTTCAATTGTACTACAAATTATTGTTAACTTTAATTGTCCAATAATTTGAAGGTTAAGTTTGAAGTTGAGCATGCTCTTCACATAACTTATGTCTTCAAATCACTTAACACAAAATGGAGAGAGCATCGACAAGAATTGTGGCAGCAAAGGGATGATGGCACCTGTAATAGAGATCAATTGATTGCAATGGTCCCAATAGGATTAAATAAGGATCAATGGGCATCTTTTGTTGACTATCGTCTAGATTCAAAAACTAAGGTAAAACTAACTTTTAATTCATCTTTGATTTTTATCTCCTTGGATTTACAAATTTCTTCTATGTCAATGATTAGGAAAAGCCTAGAAAAATAAAGATAATAGAAAGAAGCAAACAATTCCCCACACAAGTGGATCCATGAGCATTGCACGCAAGAGGCAAAAGATGGTAACCTATATACTTCTTACTTTTTAATAATGAAATTATACTTTTGCTTTTTACATATAATTTTTATTCTTGTTGGATTTTGTAGGAATTAGAGTGTGGTCGCAAAGTTAGTAGGGGAGAAATATGGATAGCAACACACAAGCATGGTAATGGAGAATTTGTGAATGATAAGGCTAAAGAAATTGGAGTAAGTTCAATTCTATTAATGATGATAATGCTCAATTTTTGTTTGAGGTTAGCTTAACATGTTTCTTTTTGTGTTCTTTGTAGGAAAAAATTGAAGCATATGAATCAAGTGGAAGTATTTCAAAAGACATATCAAGTAAAGATTCCTTAGCTAAAGCTCTAGGAAGTCAAGAACACTGTGGACGTGTTCGGGGGTTAGGATTGGGACCTTGCCCATCTTGGGTGTTTGGACACACTGTACGTTCGTATAGTGGGATATCCTCATCTTCGCCTTCTTATAGAGAGTTACAAAATGAGGTCAGTAGTTTGCTGCATTTTCCTTTACAATTTTAATGTTAGGTTTTAGCTTCTCTGGATTGTTGTTTTAGCTTCTTTGGATTCCCAAAAATGCAATATTGGATGCTAAGTACTATTTGTACAATAAGGATTTTATTGTGGATCTAATTTGAAGTCGATTTGAGCAGAGTTTGTAAAATTTTAGGCATCTTTTGGTGATTCCCTTGAACCTTTTGCTTGTTGCCATCTGTTTGTATAATTAAGATCTTATTGTGGATTTGAGTTTTGAAGAAAACTATTATATTGAGTTGTTGAATATTGGTATGATTTTCCATTCTATTTATGTATTTATTTATATTGATTTGATTAAACTTGTGTTTTGAAACAGGTTACTGAATTGAAATCACAAATGGTTGAACAAAATAAGAAAATAGAGGAACAAAATAAAAGATTTGAAACAATGATGAGTTTTTTTGCACAGAACTATCAAGGTCAAGGGCTTCCTGATTTGGCTATGTTTCAAGCTTCACCGGTAATATTTTAAATTTGAATTAATTTTATAAATATTTCAAAATATAAATTTTTTTCTAACTATGTTTTACATTATATTTTAGGTGTCTGACCAAGGAAGTGCACAACCAACTAATGTCCCTAATCATTCTCGAACAGATTCTCAGCTCAAAGAATAGGACTACATTTGATAACTAGAGATGTTGACTCTTTTATTTTAGGAAAATTAATATTCAGTTGGATATGTTTTGTTACTTCTTAGAAGTTCTTTTGGATATTACTAAACTATGGATGTTACTTCTTAGGGGTGCTTTTGGATGTTACTAAACTATAGATGTTACTTCTTAATTAGGGGTTCTTTTGGATGTTACTAAACTATGGATGTTCTTAGTGATTTTATTGGATAACTTGTTTAAGTACATTTGTTTACTCATAAAATTTGAGGATTGCTTGTTTTACTTTATTTTATTTTTGGAATATTTATCTAACATGCATTTTATAGACACAAACATACAAAGTTTGATTCAATTGGTACACAAGAATCCTCAAATGCAACTTTAATAGTGATTAAAATATAATGCACGAGTAAAATAAATTAGGTAAATAAAAAAACAATAAGATTTTCTTAAAAAAAAAAACTTTGATTAACAAGGGATAAAAACCACCAGTAAAGCTCAAAATTAACAGGGGTTAATAAACCCCAGGTAAGTGCCACATGTTCACATGTCAACTGAGGTTGACAAGGGTTAGAGAGCCGCTGGTTATTGACTATGGCATTAATGAGGTTAGAAAATCGCTGGCAGATAAATAGGGTTAAAAAAAAGCGGGTTAACGGGGATTTAAAGCCGTTGGTAAATTACAGGGGTTTTAAACCGCAAGTATTGACTATGGCATTAACTGGGGTTCAGAAACCGTAGGTAAACCATGCGTTTCCGAGGGTTAATATAAACCGCCGGTAAAACGCTTGCCACGGATGCTTTCCCGACGGAAAAAGCAACCGCAGGAAATTCATTTGCCTGGGGTTTTAACCGTCGGTAATGCCCAATATAACCCCCGTTAACTCCATATTTTCTTGTAGTGTTTAGCAACACCTGCACAAGCTTGAAGCACATTGTAACTGAATTTGGAATTGAATCACATGTTTCAGCCTGAAACAGTTCCAATGCTACTCTGAGACAACCCCAGTCTTAAGCATATACATATATGTATGTGAACTTACCTGATGGGATCCCAATCCATTTCATCTGAACATACAAATCATGCGTCATCTCCTTTCCACGACCCATCATTTCCAGCACTCGGTAGAGTGCATTCCAGACATATATAGTTCTCTTCCAAATTTCATCATATTCCTAGCAAGAATAATTAATAGACACAAGCTCATAGTACATATTGATAAGTTTAGTAGCTAAAAAGGGTCCTGGTCAAAACCACTATTAAACATTGAAGAGAGAGCTGATGACTGATGATAATTACAGGCGTAAAGAGAAGGACCTTGAAGAGGCACTGATGAACATTGATGCAACTAACGTAACACTGAGAAATTAAGAAGATGATGTGAACAATAGGCTTTGCGATATAACTCTGAATGAGATGGTAAATATTTGTTTGTGCGATATTGTTTATCTTTATTTTTGTTTATTCCGATATCATGTATTAATTGGTCCATATCTTCTGATACAGGAATGTGATTCTGTGAGAATAAACATGGAGGAAAAGCTCAATGCTAGAGAAAAATTATGTTCTTGTGCCAACTCATTTTCTTATGGTTAAATTACTTTTTTGGTCCCTTGATTTATTTATTAGGTCCAATTTGGTCAATTTATTTTTGAAAAGTTAAATAGGTCCCTTGTTTTTTAAAATGGGTTTAATTTGGCCTCTTCTACCAGCTCCATCTATATCATTAATGATGAAATCCTTCGTGGCCATTGACGTGACATTAATGGCCTTTTTCCACGTAGGAACATTGTTAACGTCATTAATGGCCATCAAGGGCTTTAATTATCAATTTAAGTTAATAATAAATCAACTAAGGAAAGGTTTTCACGATACATTGATAAAAGAACCTTGAAAACTCATTTTTAGGCATTTTGGATTGAGTCCAGCAGGGAAGACTTGAGTCCAAACAGCCCAAACTTGAGACTGGGTATGCAGACTCAAGTCCAATAGGGCCAAACTCGAGTCTTGCTTGGAAAAACTCGAGTCCAACGAGTATACAGCCCCAAAATTCAAGATTTTATGCTAATTTTCGAAAATAAACTTTCTCTAATTAAACCTATCTTTTGAATTACAAATTTGGAAAGTATCTTATGCCTAAAATCAAGTAGCTTCTTAAAATAAAGAGATAAGGGATTTTTTTTAATAAAATATTTCTTCTAAAAAGTCCAAATCCAAATCTCTTTCACACTATAAATAAGTGTCACTGCTTAAGAGCATAGTGCACCAGACACAAACTAGAATACTCAACAAGAGTAGAGAATCCAAGCATAGAATAGTTAGAGAAGTTAGGTGCCTGTAGCTTGGATTATTGATGTTTGTCTAAGTTGAGAAAAAGATAGTACTAAAGCTTAAATGAGTAGTTATTCCCCTATTGAAAGTATTTTGTTAGCAAAATGTTATTCAAGGTTTTGAGGCCTTTAGGGTTATATCTGAGGAGAAAGGGGTGTCCTTGTTAGCTAGGTTGTCATAGGTGATGGCATAATCAGCTTGTTGCATCTTCGTCACATTCACTAGGGTGTGTGATACCTAAGGGCTAAGTTTAGGATTCAGAGAGGGGTGTCCTTGTCAAGTAGTCATAAGTAATGACATAATCAGGTCATTTTTTGTAATTGTTTTACCTAGCGGAAAATCTTGAGTGCGGCTTGAGGATTGGAGGTAGGTTTGGTTGACCAAACCAGTATAAAAATCATTATTGCACTCTTTTCTAACCCATACTCTTTAAATTGCTTTATTGTTTTTATAAATTGTTTTATTGCTTTTATATGTTAATTGTGCAGGGTTAGGGTTTGGGTAAATTATCTCTCTTTTTTCTATAATTGAAATAATTAATTCCTTTGAGATTAAAGGTGGAACATGAAATGATTTTGAAACAACTCAATTAAACCCCCCTCTTGAGTTATTGAAGTCAATTGGTTAACATTTCAATCAAAATTGGAGTTTCACGCTTCTTATGGTAGACATGTGCTCCTACATTATTTCATAAGTTAGTTGGCTTCACATGGCATATGAAGTAGAGTCAAGAGGTTATTGCTTTACATGTGCATCAAGTGATTTCATTGATGAGTTGTGTGATTCTACGTGTGAATCTATGTCGTGGCTATATTATTTATTGCTTATGTTATACTTTGTATATGTGCGACTATGATTCTCATTCCCGTATGTTGTATTCTTGTTGTGTGTGTTTGGGATGATCAGGACTATCCGGGTGTCAAACATAATGTCGGGGTAGAGGCTTAGCATGTGTTAGTTTATATTTGTTGCTATGGGACTTGTGCTCTAATAACTGTGACATCAAGGCAAGGTTATAGGTTTATGTTTCTTTCTTCATATTGCTAGATGTTTTCTATGATGTATGGCCTTTGGAATGCCAACCTTCATGATTTATCTTTGTATATGTCATATTCATAGATGATTACATGATTTAAGAATGTGAACTGTTATTTTTGCATAAGAGTTTTCCTTTCTTTTCGTTATCTTATTAAAAAAAAAACCCTTTTGGGGTAGAAAGGTGTCACATTCTAGATGACACATTCCAGGGGTAGTGACACTGACATATATGCCCATCTTTGCCAATTTACTTCGATTAATATCTTGATGATCTACGCCTAGTCTCCTGCATCGAGTGATTTCAAACATGAGTTGTGTGTTTCTACGTGAGAGCTTCACCACTATATTCTTCTACTTCACCAGATTCTATGATGCTTGATTTTTAGTATGCTCTAGTAGTTTAGTTGTAATGACCCAAAATTTCCACCTTGAAGGAATTATGGTGTTTGATATATTTTAGGAAATTTAATATTTCTTAAAATATTTCTTGTTTGATTTTAAAGAATTATATTCGCAAGAAATTGCAAATAATTATTTTATAATTTATTGATTTGTTTGGGTTAGTGTGTTTGAATTATGATTATTAATTTTTTGTTTATTTTATGCTTTGTTGATAATTAATTATTTAATTAATTGTCATGTGCTTGATAGGATGGGCTAAGGTTATTAGTTTTGGGCTTAGAAAATAAAAATAAAAATAACAGCTGAAGGGGTGTGAACAGTAGATATAAGGGGTGCTGGAAAAAATCTGGCCTATATCTAATATTGGTATAGATAGTAACTTAGGGGTGTGTAAACAGTAGCAGTTTTGAGCTTTTATCTCTGACCAAATAAGAAACACAAATAAGACAATAAGAAACACAATAGAAACTTAAGAGAGAATTATCTACCCAACTCCCAATTACGCCCAACTACCTATTTACTCTAATAAGACAAGAGGAAAAAGACAAAAAAAAAGTGGGTGGGTGGGTGTGTATGTGTGTGTGTAACGTGCTGAGTGAAGGAGAGGGAGAGTGGATTTTTGCCTTGCATGCATGTTCCCTACTCTAGTTATCTAGGTGTAAGTGTGTCTCACACACTCATTGGCTCATTTTGCCACCATTGGCAACCCTTGTCTACCCTTAGAGCCTATAAATACCATTCCATGCTAACCCATTCTGCACACTTGAGCAAGAGACTCCTAGAAACACTTGAGAGAGTAAGAGTTAGAGTGAGATTGAGGGAAGGAGAAGAAGCTGAAGCTCTTCCCTTGGTGGTGGTGGTGACGTGAAGCATAGGAGAGGAAGGAGGAAGTTTCAGTTTTTGCAAGCAAGGAGAAAGAGGTATGGGGGAGTTGTATATTTCTAATGATATGCCATGAATGTGTTAGAAATTCTCTCATTTCCATGCTTTAATCTTGTTATTGTATGATTTTAATTTCTGTTTTAGTTTTTCATTGTTATTGTAAGCATGTTGGAGATTGAAATGCTTATTCTATGTTGATACTACTGGAACAGTTTTGATAACACTTAAATTATTGCTATAACATGTTGTTTTGGGATCAAATAGAGTAAAATTGATGAGTTTGAAAAGAACAAATAAGAACATGCAAGAACATGATGAATGTAGTGAGAAAACTAGAAGTTTGACCCTTTAGATCCTAGAAAGGGGCGTGAGTTTCATCCCCATGTGTTAGTGTCTCACTTATATTTTAATTACTAAGAATAATAACCTTGTTTAAGGGCTTTTGTAAATTAAAACAGTATACTACTTTTATAATTAAATTATATGGGAGTTATTATCTTAGACTCAGTTATTATAAATATGAAATGAAGATTATTTTAGGGATATGAGAAGGTTTAATTACTCTGTAGGTCCCTATACTTTTACCAAATTTTCAATTAGGTCCCTGTACTTTTTTTCTTTTAATTGGACCCCTGAACTTTTATTTATTTTTCAATTGGGCCCCTGAACTTTTATTTGTTTTTAAATTGGGTCCTTCTGTCTAATTGTTGTTACCGCAGACACTTAATTAGAGGTGCAGACGGTGAACTGATATTTCTAGAATGTGTTGTAAGCTCAACTGAGTTAATTCTTACAGTTTTCTGCAAAGTTTTAACCTTCTTCAAAGCCAAATAATTGTGAAAAAATGCTTGAGTTAAATTGACCTGTAAAAGTTGAAACTTTGCATAAATCTTTCAGAATTGATTCAACTATGCTTACAACATATTCCAGAAGCATCAACTCACTGTCTGTACCTCTAATCAAGTGTCTGCGGTTAGTTTTTCATAACAACAATTAGATGAGGGACCCAATTGAAAAAAAAAAGTTCAGGGACTCAATTAAAAAAAAGTTCAGGGACCTAATTGAAAATTTGGTAAAAGTATAGGGACCTGCAGATTAATTTAACCATATGAGAACCCCACGTTTTTATCAAAGGAAAATAAGAAAAATTGTATTTTCAAGTATAAATATGAATTTATTATTACTAAGTTATTTTATTAAAAGTAAAATTATGAAAGTTATTATTTTATGTGATTTGTAATTATTATTATACTGTTTCATTTAAATAAATATTTAAAATGATATTTCATACTTTGACAATACTTTAATTGAAATAAATACATTACTATGTTTATTATTTTAGAAAAATAAATTCTTATTTAATGTGATTTAAAAATTATGGAGATTTCAAAAGTAACATTGTATCAAAGGAAATTTCAATTAGATGAGGGACCCAATTGAAAAAAAAAAGTTCAGGGACTCAATTAAAAAAAAGTTCAGGGACCTAATTGAAAATTTGGTAAAAGTATAGGGACCTGCAGATTAATTTAACCATATGAGAACCCCACGTTTTTATCAAAGGAAAATAAGAAAAATTGTATTTTCAAGTATAAATATGAATTTATTATTACTAAGTTATTTTATTAAAAGTAAAATTATGAAAGTTATTATTTTATGTGATTTGTAATTATTATTATACTGTTTCATTTAAATAAATATTTAAAATGATATTTCATACTTTGACAATACTTTAATTGAAATAAATACATTACTATGTTTATTATTTTAGAAAAATAAATTCTTATTTAATGTGATTTAAAAATTATGGAGATTTCAAAAGTAACATTGTATCAAAGGAAATTTCAAGAGATAAATGCTTGCAATAAATATTATTTTAATTATGAAGAAAAAGTTATTATTTTATATAGCGCTAAATGGTTATAGCTTTCTTTAAAAAAAAATAAATAAGATGTTGCTATATAATTTGATAAAGAGATAGAGTTTAATTAAAAAAAAGTTTGTTACTATATATTATTAATGTATACATGTCACGTTTGTGTGTGTGTGTGTATATATATATATATATATATATATATATAGGAGGAATCAAATTACACCGGTGTAACTTAAACAACTATTACACCATTCAATAACTTTCAACTGGATGATGTTTTCTTAAAATCCAACGTTGGATTGAAAGTTCCTTTCACATAGATTATGGATACAAAATTTCAAATTAATCTAAAATTATTTGCTACCTCAATCATATAGATTAAAATCGACGTAATATAAACTTTTCAAAATATACTAAAATATGGATCATTTGATTACCTTCTTATTGTTATTCAATTTTGACGAAATTTGACACAACAATCTTGGTAATATGTAGATATAATTCAACGGTTGGATCGATAAAAATTTCATTCTATATCAAGTTATTAAAATGGTGTAACTCTTTTAGAGTTACACTGGTGTAATTTGAACCTTCCTCATATATATATGTATATGTATATATATATATATAATTTATTTTATTAACAAGTAAGGACTCTTATTTTATAAAGAGAATGTTTATAAAAATTGATATGACAATATCTATAATTATATATGAACGTATGATCCTACTATAATAACAGTTTTCCATAAAATATTATAGTAACGACAATTAAATATGTGGTATCTATCTTGTTAGTAAAAGACATCTTAGAATAAAAGACGAACAAGTTTAGAAGCAAACTAAAATAATTTATAAAGACTTGTTACAAGAACGTATTTGATGGATATAAGTATGTGGACGTATTTGATGTGTCATCACCATTAAAACGCATTGTTATGCATGTATGAGATTGTGATACCTTGGAATGATTGATGGTGTAACAAGTTTATTATATAATGTTGATTGTTTCTCGTAACATATCCTTATATATTGTTGTTAAAGGGTGAGAACGACCCTCGTATGTTGACCTCGATGGTTAATCCACGAGTATGAACCTTAGAGCCTGGAAGACTTGGACTAGCCAAGTTAGGCAAAAGGTTTTGGATGTGGTGCGGGAAGTTACAGCGTGGTACATTATAGATAGTTTAGGGCGTGGCCTTGTGTGGGCCTAAGGGGTGAATGGCGCGAGTGTGTGGAATCCTAACGGTGGGCTTGCAACCCACAAGCCAGGATGAGTGGTGCTAGCTCGCACACCTCGATAAATGTCAGACTATCTGTCATGGTGCAACATTTGTACCCTTCATTGATGCTAGGATTTGTTTTGGAATTCACAAATAACTTCAGTGCTTGCATTTTTTAGGCTTAATTACACATTTTACCACCCAACTATAATAATTTTGTGAATTTTACTTTCCAAGTTTTTTTTCTGCGCATTTTACCATCATTTTTTAAATATTTGCGCATTTTACTGATCCATTAAATGTGTAACGAGTGCTTACCTGTCCCTAAAAAAGTAAAAACGAAAAAACAAAACGACGTTGTTTCATTACTAATGTGATAGTAAAGTAGGCGAAAATTAAAAAACACGATGGTAAAATGCGAGAAATTTTTTTTTTGTTTATTTATTCCTTTTTAAATTACTTTAGAGATAGGTTTTCACAATAACCAAATAAGAAATGGATCCAAAATGATGATAAAAAATTTTGTTTAAAAAGAACAAAAAATATAATTATATTTACAATGAAGACTATAACATGAAAAATGAAATATTTGTCTAAAGAAAAAAGAACGTAATTATCATCACAATAAAGACTGGAAAAGGAAATAAAATATTTTGTCTAAAAATAGAAAATAAATAAATAATACTTAAATGTTGTTATTTCTACCCGCTAGAATTTAGTTAAATATAATATATAATCAAATTTAGTTAAATATAATATATAATCAAATTAATTTCACTAAATTCATTTTAACTTTGATTTTGTAATATATAATCTAATTTAGTTAAATATAATATATAATCATCAAATATAAAAATTTGATTATATATTATATTTAACTAAATTTTTAAATATTAATGTTGTTAAGTTTTTAAATATATATTATATTTAGTGAAATCTTAATAAATATATTATTTTAAGGAATATAATATTTAATTATATTTTAATTTGAATATATATTATATTTAATAAATATTTAATATTTTAGCATAGTCAATCTCACTTATAGTATATTAATTATAGAATTTTTTTTAAAATATAACATATAAGAAAATCAAATAGATTATTAAATATATTTTTAAATAAAATACATTCATGCAGTTTAAGAAATGTAATTTTTTTAATTAAATATATGACTCCACTAAAGGTAGTAAGTAAGGTTCTTTAGCAAAGATTAGTCATCGACAAATCTTATATATATATATATGCAACTTTATATTCTGCTCATGTATAATTATTCTTTTTATTTCCTAAATCCCTTATACATGTTTTGCTCATGTATAATTATTCTTTTTATTTCCTAAATCCCTTATACATGTTTACCAGGTACCGAGAGAAAGAAGGTATATGTTTTTATCGTTTTATTTTGTACTTGAACTTAAGAAGTTTTCCACTAGTCTACATATATACATAATCTACTTATAAACTACTTATCAAGTACCTGCAAACGATGTCTCTTTTTGAATGGATCCTCTTTATGAAAACATATGCAAAATAATTATACACCATGTTTACTATTGTTTTTGAATATCTTTCGTTCATAAGATGATTTCCTTTTCTTCTCAAAGAATTCCTATAAGCTACAATCGAAATTTAAGTTTTAAGAAAACACAAAAAATTTAATTGTCTCTCTGACATTTTAAAAATGATATAAACACTTATTTTCTTATAACTAAAACAAAAGCGAGTTAGGTCTTATTTTCAACATTTGGGTGGTACACACTTAATCAAATCAATTCAATTTAACGTATTATATACTTTATGAAAAATATAAGTAAATGTCCAATTCATCTAAACTTTTGTGTGCATGATTGTTGAGAAAATATTTAACAAATGCATTATTGAAATTATTTGTATACAAATAGTTACTTATGAAGTAACTTTATTCCCACCCATATACATTAATAACTAAACAGGGTTTTAAGCTAGAGCTGTAATGTCATTGTAATTAATAGCCAATTGGTGGATTTGGGCCATGTGGAGGAGCTCCACGAGGTGAATCATTGATGCCTGGTGAAGGACTAGGATGTGGAATAGGCCCTCTAGGGAGAACATGGAGCTCTTTGGTTTTAATTGTTAACAACATATTTATGAGCATGAGCTCTAATCACATTCAGGTCAAGTGGATCATTGTGGCGAGGTGAAGCTCCAGAAGGTGGAAGATGCCCTTTAGGGAGAACATGAAACTCTTTGGTTTTAATATTGTTAACAACATATTTATGAGCTTGAGGGCAATTTGATGGATTCAGGTCAAGTGGATCTTCAAGAGGTGGATCATTGTGGCAACGTGAAGGTCCAGAAGGTGGAATGGGCCCTTTAGGGAGAACATGGAACTTTTTGGTTTTAATGTCGTTAACAACATATTTATGAGCAGGAGCTCTAACAATATTATTAGAGCCAGTTGGTGGATTCAGGTCATTTGGAGCTTCAGAAGGTGCATCATTGTGGCCATGTGAAGGATTAGAAGGCGGAGCAGGCGCTTTAGGGAGAACATGATACACTTTACTTGCAATACTATTGACAATATTTGTATTTGCATGAGTGCTAACTTTAGCTCTTTCTTGGATGCTGAAACCTCGGTGGTGAAGGATCTTTAAGTCTAAACTTTTGGAAAATGTAGCATTTGCTACAACTATATTTGAGAAAATAAGCAATAGCAAAAATGAACTTAAGTAAATGACCATTTTGGATTCCTTGACAAAAATCAAAAGCCTGATGCTAATCCCTTTTTTTTTTATTATTCCATGTGAAGCCAAGGAGTCACTGGTTTTATGTTGGATTTATACACTAACAAACATGGAAAAATGTCAACTACTACAACCTAAGAAAGATCCATGCTTATGAGGATACGATTGTTGACCAATCTTTCAACATTGAAAATTTTAATACCATTTTTAATATTGACCATTCTTTATTTGAAAAAGAATGTTGAAAAGTGATTTGACTTTTAGACCAATTAAATGCTTATTCATTTTGAGATTTTATTTGTTCAAGATCATGATATATTTTAAATGAGGAAAGATCAAATTACCTCTAGAGTAATTCTTGGTAAAGTTATTTCATTGAATAATACTTCACTTATATATATATATGTATATATGTATATATATATATATATATGTATATATATATATATGTATGTATATATATATGTATGTATGTATATATGTATATAAGGTAATCATGTTATTGGTTGAAGTATCTACTAGCTTTGCCGATGACTAATCTTTGGCAAGGAACTTGACTTACCATCTTTAGTGGGGTCTCCTCTTCCAACCATGTTTTTTTCATCAACAAGGCTCAAATTTGAGACTTTGCATGAGGGGACTAAGTGTAATTGTACTCAGACCAACGACTTGTTAGTAAATTGTTATATATTAATAATTTAAATTCTTAGTATAATATTTCCTTTAATTTTTTTTAATAAATTTTAATATATATAGAAACGTATATATAAAAAGTCATACATATAATAAAAAAAATTACATTTCTTAAATTTAATGAATGTATTTATTTGAAAATGTAATATTTAATAATCTATTTGATTCTCATATATATTATATTTTAAAAAAAATTCTATAATTAATATACTATAAGTAAGACTGGCTATTCTAAAATATTAAATATTATATTCATTAAATATAATATATTTATAAAGATTTTACTAAATATAATATATATTTCAAAATTTAACAACATTAATATTTACAAATTTAGTCAAATAAAATATATAGTCAAAGTTAACATGATTGAAAAAAATTAAATATATCTAAAATGGTAGTTTGATATAGAAAATTATTAAACACTTTATTGAAGACTATTTTTATAATATAATTTGCATATTTTTTATTTTACACAATAGTAAGGATATAAAAGCACACACATTATTCTAATTGAATAATGAAAAATGTGACACTATTATATTTTAATTAAATTCATTTTAATGTTTTTTTCTCTCAAATAAAAAATAAATTCTTAATAAATTGCATTTTAATTTTATATTTATGATATTTTTCCATAATACATGCAAATTGTACAATAACATTTTCATTCTCATCATTTTATTGATTGCATATCAAACAATGTGACTTAGTAATCTGATAAATAAAAATCATGCAAATTACATAAAATCTACGATTTTAATTGTTCGTTCAATTATTTATAGTAAATAAAATTCAAAATTACCATGGTGTGTGTGTGTGTGTGTGTGTGTGTCTATATATATATATATATATATATATAATATGCTAATGACACTTGTATGCTTAATCAATTTAACGTATGTAATGGCTAAATTGTATGCATACTCAGCTGTAAATCGACCCGTCTATAGTATCTGCTAGTCGACCAAAACAATTCCTGTAGACAAAGAAATATATGCCCACTCATGTATATGTGTGTAATTACCACCATGACCACCACCACCGTCATGGCTCTGTACAAAACTGCATTGAAAAGTAAATCAGATGTATGTCAAAAGAGGAATAGCTTGGCTGACTAAATACATACATATCTAAAAAGAAACTAATCAGGAAATAGAGTAGTCAGCTAAACTATATCCTAATCAAAAGAAACTAATCAGGAATTAGAGCAGTCAACTAAACTATTACCTAAGTATATACATATCTAAAAAGAAACTAATCCTGGCCTACCCATATAATATATCAAAAGGTACAGGCCTAAGAATTAGAGCAGTCAACTAAACTATATCCTAATAAAAAACTAACTCAATAGAAGCTCTTACGGGGTATCGTCCTCCTCCACCCCTCCCTTGTTCTCCACTACATAACCATCCTCTATTAGCCACTCGTTGGCCCATGACGTCTAGGAGCAGGTCTAGTAGCCCAACCAGGAAAGAGAAAGTCAAACTGGCTAGCTAGATCATAAACAAGGAGAGGTAGTGGTGGTGCAAGTAAGACACTCCTCAGTGGTCAAGGATTGTATTACTAATGTAACGCCCCTTATTACATTGTCCGAAACGCTTATTAATTAATTTTTAACAAAATTCTTGATTAATTTATCTATGAAAAATTGTGTAAATTTTTCGCGCGATTAGAACATCAACGAATAAAAGCGGAATTTAACATGAGAACATCATATAGAAAGGAAACATACTTATAATCATTAATCCATGGTTTCGAACAAGTACATCTGATGTCAACAAAAAACTACTAAAGATTGCAATACAACGGAAAGGAAATACAACTAAAATAACTAAAATACAACTGAAATAACTGATAAGTAACCACCACGTGAGATCACTAGACTCTCGAACCCCTAGTCAAAGTGTAACACCCCAAAAATTTCAACCCAGTAAGCAGGAACGTGAGAGATTTAATTAGAAATTAATGAGAATTTAATTGTTTTTTTTAAATAAGAAAAAGATATGTTTTGAGAAATTAAAATATAGTTAGTAATTAATTGTGTAGATAAGAAAAAGGAAGGAAAATAAATAATATGAGTAATTCGTTATAATGGTCAAATAGGAAAAGATCTATAAAATCAAAAGATATAATATCATCTGTAATTAAAATCTAAGAGAGTAATCTAATTAAAACAATTGCTTATAATAAAAAGTCCTCTGTGAGTTGAGTCTCTGCAATTAATTCTCGGTAGTTACTTTCTTGTGCATTTGTCTGTGAGTGATTATTTGTTATGCCTGCTAGTAAGTAATTGAACCATGATTAATTACTAGTAGTAAATATTTAATATATCTATTGCTATGTATTAATTAATTAATTGATTTCAAATTGGTTTTAATTATTTTAAATTCTGAAACTTGCCCGTCAAGTTATCGCTTATAAAAGTCATCTGTCAGCAATTCCTCTATAGAGAGAATTTTATAAGAGTAAATAAAAAAATAGTTTTCATTTCATAAAGATTTATAAAATTAAATAAATAATTATCTGTTTGAAATATCTGGGAAAAACCGTTTTGAATCGTTTTTAAATTTGAGACTTGCAAGACAAAGAATCTTTCGTAAAATTCATCTGTGAGTGATTACTCTACAGAGAAATTTTAGGAAAGTTATTTAAAAAGTTTTTCAATTATAAAGGATTCTCAAATTTAAATTGGATGTTTAAAAATCCATTTTTTTTATTTAGAATGTGTTCTGGTTTAAATTACACAGTGTATTTCTACACTGTGTAACTTGACACGACCCTAATCCATCTAATCAAGTGACTTTTAGCCACTTAAAATGCATGCAAAACACTCCCTCACACACTCAAACTCATGGCCACTCACACTCACTCTCCCTAATCATCACTCAAATCACAACTTAAAACTAACACTCACAACCTCTCACTTAACTTCAGCTCACTCACTTAAGTCAGCCACATTCAGCCCAAGGGAAATCAAATTGCTCCTCCCTCTCTCTTCCTTTCTCCTGGCTGAAACTCTTTCCCCCTCACAGCACCATTTTCTTCAACTTCTTCCTTGCCTTGCATGTCCTAGCTAGAGGGACCGAAGGGCTGCACTCCTTTGGAAGAAAACAACCAGCTCCTTCTCCTCTTCCCAGCAAGCTCACCATCAAGTAAGGGGGCTCTTTGATGGATTCAAAGTGGTTGGAGGTGGAGGATCCAACCACTCTCACCTAAAATGCCTCCCATATTGACTGAATGTGTGAAACGTGTGATTTCATGTATGTGATTGGATTTGTATTTTGAAATTCCCTCTTGGCAGTGGCTTGTAACTGTGTCAAAACCTTCTCCTCATCTTCTTCTTTTTCTGAAATTCATGGGATGGCTCCAATACAAAGGAGACCATGCCCAAATTTTGTTAGAACTCATGCATTTTCAAAATTCGAAAAATTGTGTTGGCGGTGGCTGTCTCATTGTAGAAGCCCTGGACAGTGTTTACGTTTTTGTGCATAACTTTTGATCCAGCCTTTGGATTTTGGTGAAACTTGTCCCCAGTTGAAGTAGACTCAAAATTTACCAATTTTTCTTTTGAGACCATTGTGAGATAACCTCAAATAAAGGTTCATCTGTCACATGCAATGGGACCGTTCTACTTGTGAAAACTGGTTCGGGCAGTGGCTGTTTCACGTAGAAGCCCTGGACAGTGTTTATGTTTTTGTCCATAACTTTCAATCTAACCATTGGATTTTGATGAAACTTGTCCTCAGTTAAATTATACTCAAAATACACCAATTTTATTTTTGAGACCTTTCGAGATAACCTCAAATGAAGGTTCATCCGTGACATGCAATGGGACTATTCTGCTTGTAAAAACTGGTTCGGGCAAGGTTCTGTTTTTGACCTTTTTAAACCAAATTAATGACTGTTTTTGAAATATATTTTTTGTTCATAAAACTAGACAAACATAGATTTAAAATGATATAAGTTTCGAAAATTTTCATCCACAATTGCTAATTTAACTAATTTGGTTTAGACAGAACTCATGCATGGATCCCAAATCTCAAACTTGAGACATAGGTCTTAGAAAAGAAATTTCTTGGAAAAATGTAGGAGGAATTAGGATTCACGTTTTACTTTTTCTGAAAGGTATGAATGTTAGCTTTCTACCATAAAAATTTGAGTTAAAATCTCATTTGGGAAGGTTGAGAAAATTACACATCTTTGATGTATGCTCACTGTGAGGAGCATACTGACCTGCGAACTTCTATGAATTTTTATAATTTTTGTAGATTTAATCTGAGAGTGTGGGTTACCTTTTTGAAAAATATGTTTTAAGGGCTATAATTTGATATAATAATTTCACAAAAGAAAAATCGTTTGCTAAATTAATTTTTGACAGAGATTAGATCCTGCCAGAGAGGGATTCTATTTTAAAAATTGCCTTGATATGTGATATTTGAATTATGATATATTTGAATGTGCAAATTAATTATAAATGTGTTCATGCAAGGCAGTGGGTAAATTTGACCCTTGTCTTAAATGATTGTAAGACCCTTGGAATGTGAACCTAGGGCATCTCTATGCATGTGATTGTGCGTTTTGAAACACTATGTGGTACAGTAACGTGGACTGTAGTGTGATTTGAAATTCTCTGTGATGTCTATGATATGTGAGCATAAGACTCGAACGCGAGTGCTTATGTGGACTAGGACACTGTCCTAGTAATCTGGGAAAATTTTACCGACAATAATAATATAAATTCCAACAGTGAGAACAATTAATTTAGACTTAAGAATTTATTTATTTTATAAGCTTAATAAATGAACTCTTTGATTTGTGCTTTGGACTTAGATAAATATTCTAGGACCCTTGCGTGGAGGAATCGTCGGTAAGTATTAATTATTAAAAAACTTTAGAAATTGAGAGGGTAAGACACAAATAAAATATAATGAAGAATCTTGATACGTGATGGCGATATGCGCCTTGAGAGTCGTGCAATGAGGCAATATGCGTGTATGACGGACTTGTGAAGAAAGTCGTGTGGGGAAATTCCGGCTGGAAGAAAGATGCAAAGATGCTGGCGGAGATTGAATGACGTGGTCACCAATGGGTGATGGAGAGCATATTCTCATATGGTATAATTTTTGTTGGAGGCAGGACAAGGTCTTAAGCTCGGTGTTGATTCGACCCGTCTTGTACCACCAGTAGCGGAAACCCACGGTGACAAGCAAAGATAATCTCTGTGAGAGAGTGTGAGAGGAGTAAGTCCTCGGAGTATGAATGACCACAGATTGGTACCTAGGAGATGATCGTGAGGCATTACGACCTTGGAGGGTAGGCGTCGAGTTGTGACTATGTTCACACAAACCGACTTGGCGACCTTGACAATAACCACGAAAAAATCTCAGTTGGTGAGAGTCCACCTTATACCAAGGTGATGGTGTACTCCCAGCAGTCATTCCCCTCAATATATGTAAGACCACTGAGTTCTGGGAGTTCCAGTGGTAGCTGGCTAGTGTGTTATAGTTTACAGATAAAAGTCATGGAAATGAGTAGGTTCCGAGTGTGAACATTAGAGAACCACCTCGCAGTGGTTAGCAGGATTATGTGTGACTTTTAAAGTCGTTTCTGTGTGATTTTCTTGATGAAGCGAAGGGCTCACCCTTACGTTTTTTGTTTTAGGAGCCGATGGCAGTACCTGTGAAGATCATAAAGGGGGGATATCCTCATCAATTTCGTCGCTCTCATCATCTTCCATCTCTTCGGAGTGTCCTTGAAGAGTTCATCGATACCTGCTACTGTTTTCGATGCCACACCATCCGAGGAGTTCACGTTGGTCGGACGCTTCCTGCCTTTCGTCGAACCCTTCTTACGTTAAAGAATTGGAGACGTAATTGGGTGGGAGTCAGTCAGGGGGATCCGCCGCTAGTCGTGAACTTTGGGAGCAGTGAGTCCTAGGATTTTGAGGAGGATTGGAGAACCTTGAGAAAGATTCCGTGAAGGATCCAGTGGAGAATGACCGCTAGATTCTCTCCTCAGGGATCTTGTCAGAGGCCCTCCGCCATCCCATTTCTTTGGATTAGTCTAACATGCAGGGTTGGGTTTAGAGATGACTGCTCTAAGAATAGGTTTTTCCCTTTTATGTATTTGAATACAGATAGACCTAGGTTTCTGATTTTACTATGTATATTCAGTTTTCATACTCTATTACCCTATGTATTTGGTATATACTTTGAATAATGAGTATATGTATATATGTTACTATTGCTCCGAAAAACATTTTGATGTATGAAATTCTCTATTTTATGCATATGGGTATACTTGATAACCAACCAAATTATCTCGTGTTCTTTATCTTATTAATTCGAAATTAAGTGCCCATTTATGTTTGAATGACATTGCAATTAGTTTCTTGCGAACGTAAATAACCCGTTTTAATTACTAAGTGGAACACAACTTTCGAACTTAAAATTTACACACAACTTTTTTTTAATTTGGCAAAATTCCAACTTACCTTTTTACAATTACATTTGATTTGCGAAATTAAACAAACTTTGGCGCTTTGTAAAATGATTAAGTAAATAATCTCTTCTTTCTTTTACGAGAATTAAATAAAGTAACACGCCTATGAAATTAAAATGAGTTTAAAATGCAAATACATGTAAACCCGGATTTAGGGTGTTACACAAAGTAGTACCCTAAGACACAACCTATCCCTCTCTTTCATCATCAAACTCGATAGGATGACGGTCATTGCCCCCGGGTATAAGAGGTGATAGAGGCAGACATTTGTACTCTTCATTGATGCTAGGATTCGTAATAAGCTGCTCATAGTCAGGTATGAAGAACACTCCAGCGGGAAGGATGAGTTCAATTGGTGTAACGGTAGTCCGAAAAGCAAAACGAAGCATACAATGATCTCACCACGATAGAGATATCTCCTCTCATCAACGAAGTGATTCCATTGTCCCTCTAGGCTGAATTCCATTCTCAGGTACCACAAAGTGTTGTCCATCTATATCAATGAGAAAGGAATGGGGTAAGGTTGCATTCTTTCAATGTCACTCCATGAAAGAGTTGAGATATTTTATGACTCCATCACACAATGGTCAACAATCATATATATAGTAACTACAGTATAAGGGGGACCTAGATCATTCTAAGTTTCATTGCGTACGCCATTGTCATCATCTTCACATCATCACTGTATGGATCCATACTCTCGGTTGATCAACCTTCATCACAACTTCATCCTTGGGAAGCGATGGAGAGTAAGTATATCTTTAATCCTCATCCAAGGTACTTTGACGCAATACCAGCTCGTCAGTCATCATATAGTCATCATAATCAAGTACATTATCATATGCGTATCCACTGAACGAACTCCTCGTAAGAGATATACCTTTCGCACCATGACAGATAGTCTGACATTTATCGAGGTGTGCGAGCTGGCACCGCTCATCCTGGCTTGTGGGTTGCAAGCCCACGGCTAGGATTCCACACACTCGTGCCGTTCACCCCTTAGGCCTACACAAGGCCATGCCCTAAACTATCTATAGTGTACCATGCTGTAACTTCCCGCACCACATCTAAAACCTTTTGCCTAACTTGGCTAGTCTAAGTCTTCCAGGCTCTAAGGTTCATACTCTTGGATTAACCGTCGAGGTCAACATACGAGGGTCGTTCTCACCCTTTAACAACAATATATATAAGGATATGGTACGAGAAACAATCAACATTATATAATAAACTTCTTACACCATCAATTATTCCAAGGTATCACAATCTCATACATGCATAACAATGCGTTTTAATGGTGATGACACATCAAATACGTCCAGATACTTATATCCATCAAATACGTTCTTGTAACAAGTCTTTATAAATTATTTTAGTTTGCTTCTAAACTTGTTCATCTTTTATTCTAAGATGTCTTTTACTAACAAGATAGATACCACATATTTAATTGTTGTTACTATAATATTTTATGGAAAACTGTTATTATAGAAGGATCATACATTCATATATAATTATAGATATTGTCATTTCAATTTTTATAAACATTCTCTTTATAAAATAAGAGTCCTTACTTGTTAATAGATAACTTATATATATATAGACACACACAAACGTGCCATGTATACATTAATAATATAGTAACAAACTTTTTTTTTAATTAAACTCTATCTCTTTATCAAATTATATAGCAACATCTTATGTATTTTTTTTAAAGAAAGCTATAACCATTTAGAGATATATAAAATAATAACTTTTTCTTCATAATTAAAATAATAATTATAGCAGGCATTTATCTCTTGAAATTTCCTTTGATGAAATGTTACTTTTGAAACTCTCCTTAATATTTGAAATCACATAAAGTAACAATTTCTCTTTCTGAAATAAAAAACATAGCAATGTATTTATTTCAATTAAAGTATTGTCAAACTATGAAATATCATTTTAAGTATTTATTTAAATGAAACAGTATATATAATAATTACAAATCATATAAAATATTAACTTTCATAATTTTACTTTTAATAAAATAACTTAGAAATAATAAATTCATATTTATACTTGAAAATACAATTTTCTTCTTATTTTCCTTTGATAAAAACGTGGGGTTCTCATATGGTTAAATTAATCTGCAAGTCCCTATACTTTTACCAAATTTTCAATTAGGTCCCTGAACTTTTTTTAATTGAGTCCCTGAACTTTTTTTTTTTCAGTTGGGTCCCTCATCTAATTGTTGTTATGAAAAACTAATCGCAGACACTTGATTAGAGGTGCAGACAGTGAGTTGATGCTTCTGGAATGTGTTGTAAGCACAACTGAATCAATTCTAAAAGATTTATGCAAAGTTTCAACTTTTACATGTCAATTTAACTCAAGCATTTTTTCACAATTATTTGACTTTGAAGAAGGTTAAAACTTTGCAAAAAACTCTAAGAATTAACTCAGTTGAGCTTACAACACATTCTAGAAGTATCTGTTCACTGTCTGCACCTCTAATTAAGTGTCTGCGGTGACAACAATTAGACAGAAGGACCCAATTGAAAAACAAATACAAGTTCAGGGACTCAATTGAAAAATAAAAAAAAAGTTTAGGGATCCAATTAAAAGAAAAAAAGTTCAGGGACCTAATTAAAAATTTGGTAAAAGTATAGGGACCTACAGAGTAATTAAACCTTCTCATATCCCTAAAGTAATCCTCATTTCATATTTATAATAACTTAATCTAAGATAATAACTCCCATATAATTTAATTATAAAAATAGTATACTGTTTTAATTTACAAAAGCCCTCAAACAAGGTTATTATTCTTAGTAATTAAAATATAAGTGAGTCACTAACACATGGGGATGAAACTCACGCCCCTTTCTAGGATCTAAAGGGTCAAGCTTCTAGTTTTCTCACTACATTCATCATGTTCTTGCATGTTCTTATTTGTTCTTTTCAAACTCATCAATTTTACTCTATTTGATCCCAAAACAACATGTTATAGCAATAATTTAAGTGTTATCAAAACTGTTCCAGTAGTAACAACATAGAATAAGCATTTCAATCTCCAATATGCTTATAATAACAATGAAAAACTAAAACAGAAATTAAAATCATACAATAACAAGATTAAAGCATGGAAATGAGAGAATTTCTAACACATTCATGGCATATCATTAGAAATATACAACTCCCCCATACCTCTTTCTCCTAGCTTGCAAAAACCGAAACTTCCTCCTTCCTCTCCTATGCTTCACGTCACCACCTCCACCAAGGGAAGACCTTCAGCTTCTTCTCCTTCCCTCAATCTCACTCTAACTCTTACTCTCTCAAGTGTTTCTAGGAGTCTCTTGCTCAAGTGTGCAGAATGGGTTAGCATGGAATGGTATTTATAGGCTCACTACAAGAATGCAGGGAAATAGGTGCGACATATTTGTGTAGGCCACATAGCGGACGCAAATAGAGTCGGCGAAGCCGACTCTTAACCGACACTAGAGCAATTTTTTTTTTTATTTAATTTTTCTAAAATTTTTAATTTGTATAGGCTTAGCCGACACTTAATATTATTTTCTTTATTTTTTAAAATATTTTTATTGTTTGTGTCGGGTATAAACCGATTTTATTTTAATTTTAAAAAGGTTTTTAATTATATTCGTCGGATTAGCCGACGCTATGTAAAAATAGATTTTTAATATTATTTAATTAGTGTTAGCGTCGCGCATAAGCCGACGCTTATCCTAAATAAAATTTCACCTTTCTCGCGCCTATGTGTAAATAGAATTTCACTATCGCGCCTATGTGAATAAAACCTAAATCCCTAATAAGATTTCACCAGTATTCTCGACGCACTAGCAGTGGAACCCTAGATCTCACTCTCGAACCCAACCTCACACTCTCGAAATCAATCTTTCACTCACTAACCTATTCTGTTCTAGGTTCTCAATTGAAGCCACTCATTGTTACAGTGTGTCACTGCGTCGTCCCCTTCTTCATGAAGAACCTTCAATTTCGTTGGCGACGATGAGTGGTGATGGTCGAAGACGGGACCGGAGAGACACCATGGTATCAAGGAAGCAGAAGCTGAACCGCACCCCTGAGGAAGAGCTCGAGGTAAAATTAGGGTTCGATCTTTTCTTAAGCACATTCCTAATTTTATTTTTCCTTTTTCGAGCTCTCAACCTATGATGTAAACATGTTCGCTAGTTACGGTATTTGATTCACGAAGCACGAATACAAAAGTGAATGTCACTCACTCACTTGCAATTCACAGGATAGAAATATCAGTTTAAAGGAAAACAGTGGCAAAGGATGATTTGGGGAATATGTTAGTTGAGCTGTATGTAGCATTTGCTTAAATCGGTTCTGTAATGGCTCTTCTGTGCTTTGCTTTCTGGTTATTTTCCACATAGAGAAGAGGTACCTTGTATACAAGAAACATAGGGAGGTTGGGTTTTTGTTGGTTTGGACTCATGAGGGGGGCGGGTATATAGGATCTTTTCACAGAAACTGTTTTTGCTTTCTGGTATAGTTACTGCCATGTATTGCTTTTGGTTAGTCTCTCATACAACTTGTATGAAGGCTATTCTATAATATAACTTTTTTACTGACAAAAAAAAGGGGGGATAGAAATATATTTTATGAAGAGCTCTTACTATATATTGATTTGTTGTTTGTTGTTACAACTTGTTGGGAGGTTCTTGTGGCCCATTATATCAATCAGTAGCGCCAACATCACTGAAAGGTAGTTTTTAACAACATTAACTTTCAGGTACTTTTATACACAATTATTAGTTGTTGTAGTAGTGGGTTTCTCATACGGTTTTCCAGACTTATGTTTTTGCCTTGATTTTGTAGGATACTCTGCAAAGGAGGTTTGGCACATACTTACAGCATCATAAAAGTTATCTAATTGAGTACCAAAGAACACAAGTTGGCAGAAGAATAGCTGCAGGATACTCTCTTAATCCCTTACTTTGTTTGTCAATGTCATTACTTTGTATGTGTCTTGTTAATTTGTCTGCAGTCATGTGGATTCATTCTTTGAGGTGATAGTGAATTGACTATTAATTGGGCAAATGTGAGGCTAAGTGTGATTAGGGGGGGACTAGGATAGAAGGCTTTAGGCTCAAGTTTGTGAACTACTTGTTATGGTGCTGTGAGATTAGGGGGTTGTTTTTTATTCTATTTTGAACGGCCAGCTTGATGCAAATGTTAACATTAAGAGCAAACAAGCTATTAGGAGAGATAAGAGCCTTCATATAGAACCTCTGTCAATTGTTTCATTTACATGTAGGAGAAAATATGTTAGAAGGAAATATTCCTCCGAGTATAGGAATTTCAACCTAATCGGGTGAGCTCCAACCTAAACATTGTATGCAAACAAATTAAGGTTCCCTATTCCATATTACTCCTTTTCTTAATCAGTCTGCAAAGTGTCATTAGCTCATCTTTCATTCTTTGAAAGTCATGGATTTGTCTCTGACCTTTGTTCTTTAAATTCTGCAGATGGGGACGAAGGAAGGAAAGCAAGAAGCTATCCACGTAGAGCAGAATTTTCTCCTCTTGATGACAAGAGCAAGTCCTTAGTGTTGGTAAACTATTTTTGATCTGCTCCACTTAAGCCAATCACATGCGAAGATAACTCTGGAGGTCTCATTGAAATGCTACAGACCTGTCATGGTGCTACTGGCAACAGGTTGGCTAATTATGTTGCATATTGACTATTACAAGGTAGGACTTGGCATATTTTCTTTTTTCCTACTAATTTTTGTTGCTGAAGCATAAACTTTTGGACTCATTCATGCTAATATTATTTATAATTTGGTGATCATTTGTAGAGGAGCGAAGTAGGAGGGTTGTTTGTAGCCATGGACACTCTCATGCCTAAATTCTTTTTCCCCAAAGGAGCATCATGATATCTCTGGTTAAGTTTTAAGGATGGTCTCTTTATTTAATGTTGTTAGTAAAAATATATTGTACACAACTACTCAATTGATCTTGATAAATTGCAGTTCAGATCCAATATTTGTCAAACTGTGGATCTTTGTGATGATAATATGACTTGAATTTCCAAATTCACTGTATCAGTTTTTGGAGGCTGTCACTGGAGTTATGGATGCTCATCTTCGGTATTATCAACAGGTATATGACATGGTATATTTGAATTGATTTCAATGGTTCCTAGTTTTATCTATAATTTGGTATTTAACTAGCTTAATGCCAGATATTGTTTGGTTGATTTGTTTAATGCCGCAGACTCAATTCTGAATTTTCCTATTAAGAAGATTATGAATCTGACATACAAGAATAATCATGGCTGCTAAAACTCGTAAGTCATGAGTAAGGAAGCACTTAAACAGTAAACTTGTTGCATGAAAGAATACCTTGTTGAGTTCTAGTCTTAGATTATCCTAATACATTCCTGCAATTAAGGTCCTGTCACTGCATGCAAATCCTCCCTATCTCCTAAAAAGTTATATATACACACACAGACTATTTTTGGCTTCTGTTATTGTAGTTCTGGTTTCTAGGCTCAGGTTGTGATTGCTACAAGTAACATCACCAATATTTGAGCAATTGTTTTAAAATGGATTTAGAAGGAAGTCAAGGAACTAAACACTGCTCCTTTGAGCTTGGACTTGAGATTGCTACAGATGAGCCTGAAGCCTGGTCAATTCATTTTCGCTCAATCAACAAGCACACTTGTATTAATCTGTTATTTTTATTTAGATAACCAACATATTATAACCATGCATTGCTTGTATGCTTATATGTTTATTACCACATGTCCTTTTTTCCCAGGAAGCGGATTTTTTATGTCTCTGACTTGTTATTTCTTGTTTCACCCCTTTACTTTTACTGATGGAAGTGATAAGAAGAGCTCCTCATGAGTTCAAGATTGCTGGTTTAGAGGTAACTACCAGAACACAAAAGCATGTCACTGATATATAACTCTGAAATGTTATTGGAAGGCATCTTCTTGCCAACATTACAATAATAATGTGATGCAAGATATCAAAATACTTTTCCCTTCTAACTATAATCATAATCCATTCTATGCAGGATTTGGCAATAGAGATACGAATGAACTTAGTTACAAAAAGATTGGAGTCCTGAAGGGAAAAAAATTTATTATTAACCCTAAGGTGTGCTTCCTGGACACATATTTGATTGATGGGCATGACCATGCCCTTATTTTCCTTCTTTTTTATCTGCATTAAATCCAAATTCATTATAATCCTCCTATCAACAGAATCTTATAACATTTGGCTTACTTGTTATATTGTACTACACCTTGTATATTTTAAATTTTCATTGGGGGTGACCATGGAATAATGACATAGATGCTTATCAAAGCAACTTTTTCTCTAGCTCAAATTTTGGGTTGGTGGGTAGTATTAAGTTTGTATTTCATGCCATGATATGGAGCTTCAAGTCTTAAGTCTTAACTGGGTATTGATGTTTATCTTTAGTTTGTCTATCATGCGTAAAAGGAAACCAATTGGACCCTGTTGGAGTGAGGAGCTAGAACAGGGCAAGCAACATGAAAGCCAAGGTACTAAACTCTCGTGTTTGACTTTTTATAAATTGGCTTGATTATAGATTGTGAAAAACTTATTTTCCTCAATATTGTAATCTCAGAATGGACTACTGAATTGGCTAAATGATTTGTTTGGTGGCTTCAATTTTGTATTTTTTTCCAGTGACTCTTCTACCGCATCCATGCCATAGGAAATACCAATATCAATATTATGTACAAGACCCCCATTCCATGCCATAAATAGGAGAAATAGAAACATCATGCATGTTATATGTGTTATATGTATATTTTCTCTGCAATTTAGTCATATTGATCTGTCATTGATGCTTTTAATTGTGATTCAACTTACCAGTATAACTGGCAAGAATGGTTATGATTTCAAATCTATGAGGAGATGGACCAGCCAAAAGAAATTGGGATATGGCCTTCATCAATGTGATAATTATGTTGAAGAAATTATCAATTTTTGCTTTTCTTATAACCAATCAAATTGGTTTTTATGCTGATTTTTTTTACCTTATTAATTTGTTGTTCCCAGATATTTGTCCCTATCCATAAAGTGATCCATTGGTGCTGGGCTGTTCTCAATAAGAGAATAAGAAATTTCAGTATCTGGACACACTGAGAAGGATATCCAAGTGATGAAAGTTCTGGTAATGTTTTTGGTCTAGTGGAGTTGATGCTCCTTTGAAAGCTATTTAGATGTAGGTAATTTCTGTTTTCAGAATTGAAAGTTATGGATTCCAGCCTTTTAACGATGTATGTCTGATGTTTCACTCCACTATTGCTTTCATTTTTGGATTAAAGAAAAAAAACCAGCGTCGGCTATGCCGACTTTAAACAGTCCGCTAAACCGACGCTCAATGAAATGATTTTAGAAAAAGAAATAAATATAGAGTCGGCTTCACCGACGCATATAGAGTCGGCTTCACCGACGCTTTCAAAAATTAATTTAATTTAGCATAAAATATGTTAATTTGTAAGTAGCGATTTTAGACTCGGTTAAGCCGAGTCTACTTAGTGTCGCACTGAAATAACCGACGCAATTATTTTAGCCGCGGGCCTTTTAGAGTCCAAGTCGAATCCGACGCGTACCCGACGCTTAAATGCATTAAATGCATGCAAGGAAAAAATCCACTCTCCCTCCCCTTCACTCAGCACGTTACACACACACATACACACCCACCCACCCACTTTTTTTTTACTTTTTCCTCTTGTCTTATTAGAGTAAATAGGTAGTTGGGAGTAATTGGGAGTTGGGTAGATAAGTCTCTCTTAAGTTTCTATTGCGTTTCTTATTGTCTTATTTGTGTTTCTTATTTGGTTAGAGATAAAAGCTCAAATTGCTACTGTTTACACACCCCTAAGTTACTAACTATACCAATATTAGATATAGGCCAGATTTTTTCCAGCACCCCTTATATCTACTGTTCACACCCCTTCAGCTCTTATTTTTATTTTTATTTTCTAAGCCCAAAACTAATAACCTTAGCCCATCCTATCAACTAAACTACTAGAGCATACTAAAAATCAAGCATCACAGAATCTGATGAAGTAGAAGAATATAGTGGTGAAGCTCTCATGTAGAAACACACAACTCATCAATGAAATCACTCGATGCAGGAGACTAGGCATAGATCATCAAGATATTAATAGAAGTAAATTGGCAAAGATGGGCATATATGTCAGTGCCACTACCCCTGGAATGTGTCATCTAGAATGTGACACATTTTTACCCCAAAAGGTTTTTTTTAATAAGATAACGAAAAGAAAGGAAAACTCTTATGCAAAAATAACAGTTCATATTCTTAAATCATGTAATCATCTATGAATATGACATATACAAAGATAAATCATGAAGGTTGGCATTCCAAAGGCTATACATCATATAAAATATCTAACAATATGAAGAAAGAAACATAAACCTATAACCTTGCCTTGATGTCACAGTTATCAGAGCACAAGTCCCATAACAACAAATATAAACTAACACATGCTAAGCCTTTGCTCCGACATCATGTTTGACACCCGGATAGTCCTGATCAGCCTAAACACACATAACAAGAATACAACAGACGGGAATGAGAATCATACTCGCACATATACAAAGTATAACATAAGCGATAAATAATATAGCCACGACATAGATTCACATGTAGAATCACACAACTCATCAATGAAATCACTTGATGCACATGTAATGCAATAACCTCTTGACTCTACTTCATATGCCATGTGAAGCCAGCTAACTTATGAAATAATGCAGGAGCACATGTCTACCCATAAGAAGCGTGAAACTCCAATTTTGATTGAAATGTTAAGCAAGTGACTTCAATAACTCAAGAGGGGGGTTGAATTGAGTTGTTTCAAAATCGTTTCATGCTCAACCTTTAATCTCAAAGGAATTAATTATTTCAATTATAGAAAATAGAGAGATAATTTACCCAAACCCTAACCCTGAACAATTAACATATAAAAGCAATAAAACAATTTATAAAAACAATAAAGCAATTTAAAGAGTAAGTGTTAGAAAAGAGTGCAACAATGATTTTTATATTGGTTTGGTCAACCAAACCTACCTCCAATCCTCAAGCCACACTCAAGATTTTCCACTAGGTAAAACAATTACAAAAAATGACCTGATTATGTCACTACTTATGACTACTTGACAAGGACACCCCTCTCTGAATCCTAAACTTAGCCCTTAGGTATCACACACCCTAGTGAATGTGACGAAGATGCAACAAGCTGATTATGCCATCACCTATGACAACCTAGCTAACAAGGACACCCCTTTCTCTTCAGATATAACCCTAAAGGCCTCAAAACCTTGAATAATATTTTGCTAACAAAACACTCTCAATAATGGGAATAACTACTCATTTAAGCTTTAGCACTATCTTTTTCTCAACTTAGAGAAACATCAATAATCCAAGCTATAGGCACCTAACTTCTCTAACTATTCTATGCTTGGACACTCTTGTTGAGTATTCTAGTTTGTGCCTGGTGCACTTTGCTCTTAAGCAGTGATTCTTATTTATAGTGTGAAAGAGATTTGGATTTGGACTTTTTAGAAGAAATATTTTATTAAAAAATATCCCTTATCTCTTTATTTTAAGAAGCTACTTGATTTTAGGCATAAGATACTTTCCAAATTTATAATTCAAAAGATAGGTTTAATTAGGGAAAGTTTATATTCGAAAGTTAGCATAAAATCTTAAATTTTGGGGCTGTAGACTCGTTGGACTCAAGTTTTCCAAGCCAAACTCGAGTTTGGCCTATTGGACTTTAGTTTGCATACCTAGTCTCAAGTCTGGGCTGTTTGGACTCGAGTCTTCCATGCTGGACTCAGTCCAAAATGCCTAAAAATGAGTTTTCAAGGTTCTTTTAAAAATGTATTGTGAAAACCTTTCTTTCGTTGATTTATTATCGACTTAAATTGATTATTAAAGCCCTTGATGGCCATGAATGACATTAATAGTGTGTCTACATGGAAAAAGGCCATTAATGACACGTCAATGGTCATGAAGGATTTCATCATTAATGATTTAGACGGAGCTGGTAGAAGAGGCCAAATTGAACCCATTTTAAAAAGCAAGGGACCTAATTTAACTTTTTAAAAATAAAGTGACCAAATTGGACCTAATAAATAAATCAAGGGACCAAAAAAATAATTTAACCATAAGAAAATGAGTAGGCACAAGAACATAATTTTTCTCTAGCATTGAAATTTTCCTCCATGTTTATTCTCACAGAATCACATTCCTGTATTAGAAGATATGGACCAATTAATACATGATATCGGAGTAAACAAATATAAAGATAAACAATATCGCACAAACAAATATTTACCATCTCATTCAGAGTTATCACTACAAGAAAAAGGCTTATTATCGACGGATATTTACCTAAGGATTTTAATCTGTTGGTATTTCAACGTTATTGACGGATTCATATTCGTCGGTATTTTAAATTTACCGACGGATTTTACTGATGGATAAAAATCTGTAGATAAGTTTGTGACTTACCAATAGACTTGCCCACCCTTATAATCAGACTTGTTTTGTTTGTTTCTCACCTTTTCTCATCACTTCTTCGTGCCCTTGCCCCTGTTCTGCACTTCTGCCTTACTCTGTTCTCTGGCACCATCTCTGACATTCTGAAACATGACTCACTGTTCTTTGGCACTGTCTCCGGGCATTTCTGAACATTTTCTGGTTCCTTCCTGCTATTTCTGGCCATGCTCTATTCTCTGGCACCATCTCTGACATTCTTCTCTGTTGTTTCTATCCAGTTCTCTCCCTTTCTGTTCCCTGCTCTCTCTTACATATTGTTCTGCTCTTTCATTTTGTTCTCTCACACAGGTCTTTCATGATTTCATCTCTGTTCTCTGTTCTCTATTAGCAGCATATGAATGTCTCTAATTTTGGGTAATTTTTTATATTTGAGCTTGTGTGTATCTGTGTATCATAGCCTGTAACCTCCCTTTCAAGTCCTCATTCTCATTATATCCCTCCAACCTATTCATGTCTCCCCATTGCCTTGTGTCCCATTCTATTATGCTCAGAGGCAGCTAATGGAATATGGTCCACAAGTGAATATTCTTTCATGATTTTCTCATTATTGCTCCTCCATGCAGTTTTAACCATGGTGGGTTGGTACCTGGATCAGAGGTTATAATATAATCATTCAGATTTATAGAAATTAAAGATTTATAGGCAGAGTTGGCTACAATTCAAATTCAAAAATAAACAAGACAGGAAAAATAAAGAAGAAAAGATAAGGATAAGATCAGTAATCAACTGATCTTGTCCATCCTAAGGGTGCTAGAGTTTAATTTATTCTAAAATATCCTAACATCTTCGACAAGAACTATCAGAATGTATCATATTTCATTTCAGTAAAATCAAAATTGTTTCTCTTCATTTTTCTCTAATATGGCATCAAGAACTTGCAATGACCTCTAATGGCTTCCGATCCTTCTCCTTCCCAACGACTGCCATTTTTCACAGCATCATTGTCACGGATTCTTGTTCCGCAACTGAACACTCGTTCTCCTGTGGTCGATGAGGATCAAGTCTCAATACCTCTGGCAACAACGATCACATTTTCTCACATGATCACAGAGAAACTTGATGATAAGAACTTTCTTCTCTAGCGACAGCAAGTGGACCCAGTAGTCAAAGGCCATCAATTGCATCACTTTCTTGATGAAAGAAGATCAAGCAACCAGTCTGTCAATGTGGCATATCTTGCTTGGGAGCAGCAAGGCCAAACGTTACTTTCTTTACTCCATTCTTCTCTATCCAGCTCCATTCTCTAGTTATTGGCAGTGTGCACTTCTATGTGCGTGACAAGATTCATGTGTATTTTCAGAAACAGACGCAAGCGAAAGCGGCCAATTGTGCACTGAACTTCGCCATACATCACTTGCAGATTATTCTATGTTCGAATTCCTACTTCGGATCAGGGGGTTGGTGGATTCTCTGATTGTTTGCCTTAGGAGTTTTATTTTGTAATCTTTCATTAAAAGCAAGTTCGAACCTATTGATTGAATAGGTTGAAGCCTTCTTGCGCATGAAATGTGAGTTTAGAAATTATTCTAGAAGGCCTTGGAGACTCTGTTTAGAAATTTCTTTCGTTTTAATGCTGATTTTCTTTTTAAGCTTTTTATGATCCTCTTGCTGCTTGCACAAAACAACATGCATGTATATGACAAATTGACTGTGACAGACTCTAGTATATGGTACAATTACATTTCTAATGCATATTGAATTGGTTTTTTGGGTAGATGTTATTACATTATAATTTTGTAAATTTTCAACTGAATAATGTGTTTCATTAAAATATAATTGTGATTCAGGTTGACAATACGTGTACAGCTGAAGAACTCAGACAACATTTTAAAGCATGTGGAACTGTGAACAGAGTGACAATCCTGACTACCAAATATGGTCGACCAAAAGGATGTGGTTATGTTGAGTTTCTTGAAGTTGATGCAGTTCACAACGCTCTCATTTTAAATGAATCGGAACTTAATGGTCGAAAACTGAAGGTGTTTAATTGATAATTTTGTGTACATGCAATTAGTTACTCTTCTAGGTTTTCTATTTGAATTGTACTTAAATTCTGGTTTGCCCTTCAGGTCTGTGCTAAGCGTACAAACTTTCCTGGAATGAAACAGTGCCATGGAAGAAGACCATTCGGTTTAAGATTTAGAAGGCCATCATTCCATGCTCAGTCTAGTTATGGGTAAGCAATTATCAGGAACTGAACAAACTAATACAATTTATCTTGGATTTGATAATGGTTTGTGTTGCTTTCAATTGTCTCTGCTATGTGCTGCATAAAATTTATGCCTTAGAAGGTAAAAAAAATAAAAAAAATTAGGTAGAATATCATTTTACGATCAGTAATATGTTTTCTTTTGATTTTTGATCATTTTAAAATTTCTTAGTTAATTTGGTGTTCGCTAATTTTAATTTTTTTTAACTTACTCTCGACATCACTTAATAATTATATGACATGTATCTAATCATGTCATGCCATATGCCATCTCAAAATGTTTGCTTATGTAATAGGGTTAGATGCGTGACATGTCACCACTAAGTAGTGATAAGTACTGTTTTAAATTTTTTTTAACATTGTGACGACTAAGACTATAACAACAACAAAAGCCTTATCCCATTAGGTGAAGTTAGTTACATGGATTGCACGAAGCCATTGGGCTTGGCTAAATACCAAATTCTTTAATGAAAATTTTTTGAACAACTAAAACCAAATAAAACTATATTTACAAGGACTAAACACATATTTAAGTGAAAAATAGTTTTTGCTTGAAATGGTGCTTTATATCTAGCTAGTGCAATTAGAAAGTAGATGGATTTGTTAATGTGCCAGTAATACTTTTAATGATCGGTCCCTTCACCTTTAATATTTTAAATCTCAACTTAATGCCCAAAAGTTAAAAGAAAAACAATGTTCCAATGCAACAATAGTACTGAAAAAAATTTAACTCTTGGTTGGTTACTAGAGATATTTATATTCTCAACCTTTGTAGTTTCCACCATATTGGAACCATATAAAGCATTCTTGCTCTGAGTAGTCATTCTTTATGTGGTCACATAATAAAATATTGAGCATTTTTATTCAATCTTCTGTTATGTGATGATTAAATCCTTTTGATGTGCAGAAGGTTTCCAAGGTTTAGCCGACCCATGCGATACAGGCCATACTAGGTGTGGTATGTCTGATATGATTACAAGTTTATGATATGATGGGGACAAGGGATTCTTAATTTACCATTATAATAGTTTCCATTGTGGGGAACAAGAACATTTCTCTTAATTTGCATACCAAAGCTAATGATCTTGGCCTTTTCAACTCTAGATGTGTGGTATGTACAATTGACATTGACCAATTAGTTACTGTACTCATTCCTAAATGTTTGGCATCAATTGGTGATGGGATATGTATATGTGGAAAGTTCTCAATAGGTTCTTTCTTTGAACTTCAGAGGTTATCAACTCGAATATTAGATTTAAATTTTACTGATTTGAATTGTGATATTGAATTTTGTATTCGCTGAAATCAATTCTAACGTTTGTTTGAAGTAGGTTAATTCTTATGATATTACATATCTTAAGTAGGAAATCTTGTTTAAAGACAAATATTATTTTATTTCTAAAAATTAATAGGCATTGGGGGTCTTGTTCATTCGATTGAGATGTTGAGCAGTTGATTAGTCTTAAATCATGTATGAATTCAGTTTAGTTCCTTCAGTTATCTGATTTATACTTATTTTACAACAATTTTTGAATTTTTTTTTTGAGTAAATTACATTGACATTTCTTGTGGTTTCATCAAATTTCTTCCGATACCCATCCTTTTTCTATACTTAACTCCCTTGTTTGAAAAACATTACACTGACACTTCTTATATTGCACCAACTTACATTATGTACCATTATAAGGAGGGTCCTGTAAACATTAAAAATTAAGGGAATTGTGTGTAATCTCAAGAAATCACATGAAGCGCCAATGTAATTTTCTCTATTTTTTCTCTCTCTTGTCATGTCAATTATTTTGTTTCATACCTTTTTTTTCCCATCTTTCTTTGTTGTACAAAAACTAGTATACATTTATCGTATTAACTAGTATTTTAGCATTACTTATCCACCATTTAATAACAACGAGACAATGCTCAGTTTTCATCCAATCATAAGATAATGTTCACGGGAAGTCAACATACAGCCTATGTAATGGCTAATGAGACAATTGCATGAGGGTAACGATGAGTGACATAGAGTAAAAACTAGTATTTTAGCATGTGTAATACATAGATCAAGTGTTTGGTTTTTAACAGAAATTTATAATAAATAAATACTTTTAAATATAAAATTTATATTATAATTAAAATTTAAGGTGATGTGATGAGTTGTGTCCTTGAGAATTTGATGTGTTCAGCTACATACAATAAACAAATTTTTAGGTCTCCAAATTGAGTTTGGACGAAAGGTTAATAATGGGCTTCATTAAGTAATATAAATGGGAAGAGGTAGGTTTTATTTGTGAATTTGTGTGTTCACCAACCACTTTATATTTTCCAAAAGATTCTAATTAACCTTTATTTTTTTAACAAAATTTGCTCCAAAATAATTGTTATGAGTTATTAAATGATAATGTTAATTCAGCTGGTACAACTTAAGTTAATTACTAATTTGTCCAATATTCTTAGATTTTGTCTTACTAACATTGATAAATAAATAAAATTTAGGCTTAAATATGTTCTTGGTCTCATTTTAAAAAAATAATTTTATAAGGATCAAAACCAAAAAACATAGTATATTACAAGGACCAAAAACATATTTAAACCTAAAATTTAATATTTATTGTTACCATTCACACTAAAACATTACTATCTCGCATTGGAACCCCCTATTGTCTTTTAGGAAGAAGGATGTTGTGTATGTCAAGCTTGTTGGTGACAATAGACATGCATCTTCCTCTAAACTTCGGAAGGTCATAAAGGAAGATAATGAATAGTGTTGGAACAAAAATGTTTTGTTGGATAGTTTCAACTTTGGATTATTATTATTATTGTCCTGTGATATTTTTGTTCGATCATGCTATATATGTTATATTCTAAGTTTAAATATTTTTTAATTTTAAACTCAAGTCCACATTTAACAAGTCCAATAAAAAAGATAAATTACGCTTTTAGTACTTTATCTTATTTTTTTAGATTCAATTTGGTCCCTTATATTTTACAATTTAGTCCTTTATATTTTTTTTTAAAGTAATTCAAAATGATCATTTTCGTCACTTCAATTACTTAAAAAAATTGATTTATCGTTTTTGATTGTCGACAACAGTTTTTGGAAGGGCGTGGCTTATTACAAGTATAAACAATTTTATAGTGATTATAAATAGCCAGAAATTGCTTAAAAATCAGTAAGATAAACCCTTGGCCTCCCAATTCCCCACCATCTCATTCTTCTCCTGTCACCGCCATTTGAAACATCAATCTCGGGTGGCTGCGTACCAGCTCCCTCTAAAGCATTTGTGACTTCCTTATCCTTATGAGTATGCGCAAGCAAAGAACCAGGTGGTTGGTCTTGATATTTGTTAGAGTTATATAATGACAGTGTTTGTTATATGTAGCAGCCATGTCGAGTTAGGTCCTGTTGGTGTCTTGATGTATTTTATACATACTTACATGTTATAAGCTTCAAATCTTTTCTCTTATTCATCTTGATACTTTGTTATTTACAACTCTAATATATGTCTGTATCTACACCTTATACTTTACACAAACTTATGTTTAGTAGAAAGTCTTTTGAGCATATATTGCTATAGATACTTATCATAAACTAAGAAAAAATATTGTATAGGGTTTCACATTACCATGTATTTAGACATAATGTATGATAGAATATATGTACACTATATCGTATTTTGTAAACCTTGGTAATACGTAATTACAGTTTTAATGTACGCATGAAACTTTATCATTTTATTTTGTACTTGAAATTAATAAGTTTTCCGCTAGCCTACATATATACATAATCTACTTATAAACTACTTATCAAGTACCTGCGAACGATGTCTCTTTTTGAATGGATCTTCTTTATGAAAGCATATGTAAAATAATTATACACCATGTTTACTATTGTTTTAGAATATCTTTCGTTCACAAGATGATTTCCTTTTCTTCTTAAATAATTCCTATAAGATACAATCGAAATTTAAGTTTTATTTTTTGCTCAAAAAATTTAATTGTCTCTCTGACGTTTTAAAAATGATATAAACATTTATTTTCTTATAACTAAAACAAAAGCGAGTTAGATCTTATTTTCAACATCTGGGTGTTACACACTTAATCAAATAAATTTAATTTAACGTATAATATACTTTATGAAAAATATAAGTAAATGTCCAATTCATCTAAACTTTTGTGTGCATGATTGTTGAGAAAATATTTAACAAATGCATTATTGAAATTATTTGTATACAAATAGTTACTTATGGAGTAACTTTATTCCCACCCATATACATTAATAACTAAACAGGGTTTTAAGCTAGAGCTGTAATGTCATTATAATTAATAGCCAATTGGTGGATTTGGGCCATGTGGAAGAGCTCCACGAGGTGAATCATTGATGCCTGGTGAAGGACTAGGATGTGGAATAGGCCCTCTAGGGAGAAAATGGAGCTCTTAGGTTTTAATATTGTTAGCAACATATTTATGAGCTTGAGGGCAATTTGATGGATTCAGGTCAAGTGGATCTTCAAGAGGTGGATCATTGTGGCAACGTGAAGGTCCAGAAGGTGGAACATGCCCTTTAGGGAGAACATGGAACTTTTTGGTTTTAATGTCGTTAACAACATATTTATGAGCAGGAGCTCTAACAATATTATTAGAGCCAGTTGGTGGATTCAGGTCATTTGGAGCTTCAGAAGGTGCATCATTGTGGCCATGTGAAGGATTAGAAGGTGGAGCAGGCGCTTTAGGGAGAACATGACACACTTTACTTGCAATATTATTGACAATATTTGTATTAGCATGAGTGCTAACTTTAGCTCTTTCTTGGATGTTGAAACCTCGGTGGTGAAGGATCTTCAAGTGTAAACTTTAGGAAAATGTAGCATTTCCTACAACTATATTCAAGAAAATAAGCAATAGAAAAAATGAACTTAAGTCAATGACCATTTTGAATTCCTTGACAAAAATCAAAAGCCTGATACTAATCCTTTTTTTTTATTCCATGTGAAGCCAAGGAGTCACTGGTTTTAGGTTGGATTTATACTCTAACAAACATGGAAAAATGTCAACTACTACAATGTAAGAAAGATCCATGCTTATGAGGATACGATTGTTGACCAATCTTTCAACATTGAAAATTTTGATACCATTTTTAATATTGACCATTCTTTATTTGAAAAAGAATGTTGAAAAGTGACATTATTTTTAGACCAATTAAATGCTTATTCATTTTGAGATTTTATTTGTTCAAGATCATGATATATTTTAAATAAAGAAATTATCAAATTACTTCTAGAGTAATACTTGGTAAAGTTATTTCATTCAATAATACTTCACTTATATATATATATATATATATATATATATATATATATATATATATATATATATATATATATATATATATCATGTTATTGGTTGAAGTATCTACCAGTTTTATGGATGACTAATCTTTGGCAGGGAACTTGACATACAATCTTTAGTTTGGTCTCCTCTCCCAACCATGTTTTTTTCACCGACAAGGCTCGAATATGAGACTTTGCATAAGGGGACTAAGCCTAATTCTACTCAGACCAACGACTTGTTAGTAAATTGCTATATATTAATAATATAAATTCTTACTATAATAATTTCTTTAATTTAATAATAAAATTTTAATATATATAAAAATGTATATATAAAAAGTCATACATATAATAAACAATTACATTTCTTAAATTTAATGAATGTATTTTATTTGAAAATGTAATATTTGATAATCTATTTGATTCTCTTATATATTATATTTTAAAAAAATTCTATAATTAATATACTATAAGTAAGGCTGACTATTCTAAAATATTAAATATTATATTCATTAAATATAAAATATTTATAAAGATTTTATTAAATATAATATATATTTCAAAATTTAACAGCTTTAATATTTAAAAATTTAGTTAAATAAAATATATAGTCAAAGTTACCATTATTGAAAAAATTAAATATATCTAAAATTGTAGTTTGATATAGAAACTTATTAAGCACTTTATTGTAGACTATTTTTATAATATGATTTGCATATTTTTTTATTTTACACAATATTAAGGATTGGAACCTTTTTTGTGATATATAATTATTGACAATAGGTAAATATAAGTAGTTGTTTAACAAAATAGCAAGAAACAGTAGATAAAATTATAAAAACACACACATTATTGTAATTGAATAATGAAAAATGTGATACAATATTATATTTTAATTAAATTCATTTTAACGTTTTTTCTCTCAAATAAAAAATAATTTCTTAATAATATTGCATTTTAGTTTTTATATTTATGATATTTTTCCGTAATACATGCAAATTGTACAATAGCATTTTCATCTGATCATTTTATTGATTGCATATCAAACAATATGACTTAGGTTACCGATAAATAAAAATCATGCAAATTACATAAAATCTACGATTTTAATTGTTTGTTCAATTATTTATAGTAAATAAAATTCAAATGAGTGTGTGTGTATATATATATATATATGTATATATATATATATATATATAGTAATTATGTGAGAACATGAGAACTCTAATAAAAACCATCAGATCAAGATTAGAAATAAAAAACGGCTGAGATTAAAATATTTAAAATTCAAATTAAAATTTAATGTAACAATCAAATCTCTAAAAGATTTACCAAACAAAAATCAAATCTATAAAATATCTCAATTATCATTTTCTAAAATATCTCAATTAACTCATCACCATCACCACTATGATCGTTGCTGCCACTGCCATGACCACCACTACAACCACTACCATGATTGTCAGTGTCGTTACCACCATAGCCATGACCGTTGCTGCGTGCCACTACCACCATCACCACCATAACCACCACCACCACCTCGGCTCCTTGACCCTCATCGCTGTTGTCGTTGCCGCCATCGCCAGAGGTGGTGGTGGCAGCAACGACGACGGTGACGAGGGTCATGGCTCGGAGGTGGTGGTGGCGGCAACGATGACGGCAACGAAGGTGATGGCAGTGGAGGTGGTGGCAGTCATGGTGGTAGTGATCGTGATAATTGAGATATTTTAGGATGTGATAAGATTTGATTTTTGTTTGGTGAATCTTTTAGAGATTGGATGGTTATATTAGATTTTAATTTGAATTTTAAATATTTTAATCTCATCCATTTATTATTTTTAATCTTGATTTGATGTTTGTTATTGGTTGTTCTCATGTTCTCACATAAGAAAGAGTTATTACAGGAGTCGTACTCTCTCTCTTTATATATATATATATATATGCTAATGACACTCATATGCTTAATCAATTTAACATATATAATGGCTAAGTTGTATGCATACTCAACTATAAATTGACCCGTCTATAGTATCTGCTAGTCGACCAAAACAATTCCTGTAGACAAAGAAATATATGCCCACTCATGTATATGTGTGTGTGTAATTACCACCATCATGACCACCACCACCGTCATGACTATGTACAAAACTGCGTAGAAAAGTAAATCTGATGTATGTCAAAAGAGGAGTTATAGCCTGGTTGACTAAATATATACATATCTAAAAAGAAACTAATCCTAGCCTACCCATATAATATATCAAAAGGTAATGGCCTAAGAATTAGACCAGTCAACTAAACTATATCCTAATCAGAACCCAACTCAATAGAATCTCTTACGGGGTATCATCCTCCTCCACTCCTCCCTCGTTCTCCACTACATAACCATCCCCTATTAGCCACTCGTTGACCCATGACGTCTAGGAGCAGGTCTAGTAGCCCAACCAGGAAAGAGAAAGCCAAACTGGCTAGCTAGATCATAAACAGGGAGAGGTAGTGGTGGTGCAAGTAAGACACTCCTCAGTAGCGGTCGAGGATTGTAGTACTGATGTAACGTCCCTTATTACATTGTTCGAAATGCTTATTAATTAATTTTTAACAAAATTCTTGATTAATTTATTTATGAAAAATTGTGTAAATTTTTTGCGCGATTAGAACATCAACGAATAAAAGTGGAATTTAACATGAGAACATCAAATAGAAAGGAAACATACTCATAATCATTAATCCATGGTTTCGAACAAGTACATCTGATGTCAACCAAAAACTACTAAAGACTGCAATACAACGGAAAGGAAATACCACTAAAATAACTGATAAGTAACCACCACGTGAGATCACTAGACTCTCGAACCCCTAGTCCAAGTAGTACTCTAAGACACAACCTATCCCTCTCTTTCATCATCAAACTCGATAGGATGATGGTCATTGCCCTCGAGTATAAGAGGTGATAGAGGCAGACATTTGTACTTTTCATTGATGCTAGGATTCGTAGCAAGCTGCTCATAGTCAGGTATGAAGAACACTCCAGCAGGAAGGATGAGTTTGATTGGTGCTAACGGTAGTCCCAAAAGCGAAACGAAGCGTACAATGATCTCACCAAGGTACAGATATCTCCTCTCATCAACGAAGTGAATCCATCGCCCCTCTGGGCTGAATTCCATTCTCAGGTCCCACATAGTGTTATCCATCTATATCAACGAGAAAGGAATGGGGTGAGGTTGTATTCTTTCAATGTCACTCCATGAAAGAGTTGAGATATTTTATGACTCCATCACACAATAGTCAACAATCATATATATAGAAACTACGGTATAAGGGGGACCTAGATCATTCTAAGTTTCATTGCGTACGCCATTGCCATCATCTTCACATCGTCATTGTATGGATCCATACTCTCGGTTGATCAACCTTCATCACAACTTCATCCTTGGGAAGCGATGGAGAGTAAGTATATCTCTGATCCTCATCCAAGGTACTCTGACACAATACCAGCTCGTCAGTCATCATATAGTCATCATAATCAAGTACATTATCATACGCGTATCCACCGGACGAACTCCTCGCAAGAGATATACCCTTCGCACCATGACAGATAGTCTGACATTTATCGAGGTGTGCAAGCTGGCATCGCTCATCCTGGCTTGTGGGTTGCAAGCCCACAATTAGGATTCCACACACTCGCGTCGTTCACCCATTAGGCCCACACAAGGCCATGCCCTAAACTATATATAATGTACCACGATGTAACTTCCTGTACCACATCCAAAACCTTTTGCCTAACTTGGCTAGTCCAAGTCTTCCAGGCTCTAAGGTTCATACTCTTGGATTAACCGTCGAGGTCAACATACGAGGGTCGTTCTCACCCTTTAACAACAATATATATAAGGATATGGTACGAGAAACAATCAACATTATATAATAAACTTCTTACACCATCAATTATTCCAAGGTATCACAATCTCATACATGCATAACAATGCGTTTTAATGGTGATGACACATCAAATACGTCCACATACTTATATCCATCAAATACGTTCTTGTAACAAGTCTTTATAAATTATTTTAGTTTGCTTCTAAACTTGTTCGTCTTTTATTCTAAGATGTCTTTTACTAACAAGATAGATACCACATATTTAATTGTCGTTACTATAATATTTTATGGAAAACTGTTATTATAGTAGGATCATACGTTCATATATAATTATAGATATTGTCATATCAATTTTTATAAACATTCTCTTTATAAAATAAGAGTCCTTACTTGTTAATGAAATAACTTATATATATATATATATATATATATATATATATATATATATTCCCACTTCCACATCCAAAAAAGTAACAGTAATATCCAACGATGCACGTATCACTCCACATCTATAAAAGTTGAGCTTGTTTGAGATAGTTGAGACTGCTGTGTCTGTGGGGCAGAGGTAGTCACATTGTTAAAAATTGGTCTAGTTGCAGATGATTGTTGGCTGAATGGGAGGGCTCCTGATACAGTTGAAATTGAAGTTGGTGGTGGTGCTCGGGCTGAATGAGCAGTTGGAGCTGGTGCTGGAACAGTTGGCACTATCTTACTGGATACTGGTGGTGGTGGTACACATGCAGCTGATTGAGCAGCAAAAACTGGTGCACGTACAGCTGCAGCAGCAGAAGTTTCACCTGGACCTGACTTAAGAGTTGCATTGCTTTTGGATTTTTGCAACATATTACAGTCAATTGCACATGTTAGATATTAATGACAATGAATGGTAATATAAATTCAAATTTATTTATGAAAACCTTGTGTCCACCATTTTGTTGGGAGGTTTGTTTTCTTTTCAATTGCTGCAAGAAAACATAAAGTGTAAGCTCTAATATCAATATTACTAAACATATTACAACAACATATTAAAAAGTCAATTTACCTTGTTTCCCCCTTTAGGAATATCCCTATCCGCCCCTGTTTTACCTTTACAGGTTCTTATATTATGTCCTACTTTTCCACAACCTTTACAAACAACAGAGACTGCTTGTCTTGGTAACTTGTATTTGTCCTTTGGCTCATCATTGGCCTTGTTCCTCACTATTTTAGGCCTACCAAGTGCTCTCCTTACAGTAGGGGGATTGATTGGGTCACCATTGCTTGGAGGCCAATTTAATGGACCATTACATGGTCGGATAAAATATGAATAAGTAGTCATATAAGTGGATTTCCTATATGAATGAGTAAAGTTAGTTAAACATATCACAAGTTATAATAGAAAACATTGGAATTTATTACATTAAAGTCACTTAAATATACTACCTATAACAAGATGCCACATAATCTTCAGGTTTGTAGTTGTTGTGCCATAAACATGCTACTCCATGGCAGCAAGGAATGCCTGTCAAATCCCATTTTCTGCAGTTGCAAACTCCTTTTGTTGATGTCCACCACATACTTGTTATAGTAATTAGACACCTCAAATAAGGAGAATTGGTCATCACCAGACCAATTAGGACTCCACCACATCCCTCACCAGACCAATGGTGGAGGTGGATACCGATTTGAAGAAAAAGTTTGTGGATCCAACAGAGTAGTCCAGTCCTAATCTTCTTCATAGCCTCTATCATCCAAGGATGTGTTTTGACTTTCACATTCATCTTCACCCTTATAATCCTCATCTTCACTATCTCCATTATCAACTACATCACCATCATGTTCCTTATCACCCTCACCCTGCACCTCACCAATACCCTCACCCTGCACCTCATGAATACCCTCACCAATGACCTCACTAATACCTTGACCCTGCACCTCATCAGTACCCTCGCCAGTGACCTCACTAATACCCTGACCCTGCACCTCATCATCTTTCTCACCCTCACCCCTAACCTGAACTTCATCCTTTTCACTGTCCCCATCATCAATTACAAGAACTTCAACCACATCACTTAAAGAAAAATATTTTCCTCTCCCTTTTCATAGCCCTTCATCTAACACCAGAACATCAATAAGATGCTCCACATATATGTCCACCACTTCAAACCCTTTACAATCAGTAGCAAGTTGCAACACATCATGTCATTGTTTAGTGGTTTCAACTCATGACTGAGAGCAAATCTTAGATGTCGGTACCAAAGACACTTGAAATGTTTGAACCCCAATTTGTGAATGACCTTTGACATGTCAATATAGGACATCTCATCCACATCCCAACACCATTTTTCTTCTTTACTTGTGCCCCTTACATACATGGTACAAGGCTCATAAATGAGCATTCCTGAGTGGTGTATCTTCAGCCTTATGGTCTGCACTTCAGTAGGCCTGACAATAAATCACACAACCACCAAATATACATGCAGTTAATACAGCCAATTGAAAATAACAAAAATGCATGTCATAAAATACAAACCAGATATACTTCATCAATTTCCCCAAATAAGACAGTAGTAGGGACTTGTCTTTGCAATTATCAAAAACTTCCATGTCTTAATTGTAATATACCAAAAATGGCAGCCTAAAAAACAAACAAAAAACCCTAACCCCACCACGAAACAACATCATACTCCACATCATCACACACTACTAACACACAACACATATGCATAAAAAATCCCCCCAGTGCACGAGTTTAACTATTATAATACTGTTAACCCTAGGTCACAATGAATAAAGAAATCCCAAACCTGGACCACTTACAATCAACCTTACCCAACAACCAAAAAATTCCCTTAAGTGTCAGGAATCTAACATGGAACAGTATACTGCGTCCTATTTTTTGCCCCCCATGTTCGCTGCGTGAGATCCACGCCCACAACTACGAACGCCGCCAACCATCGATTTTGGAAAAGCACTTTCAGAATCCAATAATGAGTGTTGACAAGTCCAAGACCCAATAGAGAGTGCAGCCTCACACGTCTCTCTCCATGAACAAAGCAATAGGAATTGGGAATTTTTTTCAATGTTAGGGTTAAACTTCGAGCATGAGCACAATATATGTGTGGTAACTGGTAAATAAGAAACAAATAACTTAACCTAGCTCTAATTTTTGATTAGTTGAAAATTCGATCATTAATAGTATTCACTTAATTACTAGGCACCTAAGTATCACCCAATACTAATGAATCACACATCAGCATAGTCAACGTTAGTCTTGACAGTCAATGCATCCCACTTAACGGAATAACCAAAATTAAGAATTTTTCAAAATAGGGGGACCAAATGTCCGAATTAAAAAGTAGGGGGACCAAAATCGCGGTTTTGCAAAAGTAGGGGGGGGACCAAATGTGTATTTAAGCCTTAATAATATAGTAACAAACTTTTTTAAAAAAAAATTAAAATCTATCTCTTTATCAAATTATATAGCAACAACTTATGTATTTTTTTAAAAGAAAGCTATAACCATTTAGAGATATATAAAATAATAACTTTTTCTTCATAATTAAAATAATAATTATAGCAAGCATTTATCTCTTGAATTTTCCTTTGATAAAATGTTACTTTTGAAACTCTCCATAATTTTGAAATCACATAAAATGACAATTTCTTTTTCTAAAATAATAAACATAGTAATGTATTTATTTCAATTAAAGTATTGTCAAACTATGAAGTATCATTTCAAGTATTTATTTAAATGAAACAGTATATATTACGAATCACACAAATAATACTTTTTCACATAAAACAATAACTTTCATAATTTTACTTTTACTAAAATAACTTAGTAATAATAAATTCAGATTTATACTTGAAAATGCAATTTTCTTGTTATTTTCCTTTAATAAAAGCGTGGGGTTCTCATTTCGCTAAAATAATCCTCATTCCATATTTATAATAACTGAATCTATAATAACTCCCATATAATTTAATTATAAAAATAGTATACTGCTTTAATTTACAAAAGCCCTTAAACAAGGTTATTATTCTTAGTAATTAAAATATAAGTGAGACACTAATACATGGGGATGAAACTCACGCCCCTTTCTAGGATCTAAAGGGTCAAACTTATAGTTTTCTCACTACATTCATCATGTTCTTATTTGTTCTTTCCAAACTCATCAATTTTACTCTATTTGATCCCAAAACAACATGTTATAGCAATAATTTAAGTGTTATCAAAACTGTTCCAGTAGTAACAACATAGAATAAGCATTTCAATCTCCAACATGCTTATAATAACAATGAAAAACTAAAACAGAAATTAAAATCATACATTAACAAGATTAAAGCATGGAAATGAGAGAATTTCTAACACATTCATGGCATATCATTAGAAATATACAACTCCTCCATACCTCTTTCTCCTTGCTTGCAAAAACTGAAACTTCCTCCTTCCTCTCCTATGCTTCACATCACCACCACCACCAAGGGAAGAGCTTTAGCTTCTTCTCCTTCCCTCAATCTCAATCTCACTCCAACTCTTACTCTCTCAAGTGTTTCTAGGAGTCTCTTGCTCAAGTGTGCAGAATGGGTTAGCATGGAATGGTATTTATAGGCTCTAAGGGTAGACAAGGGTTGCCAATGGTGGCAAAATGAGCTAAAAAGTGTGTGAGACACACTTACACCTAGATAACTAGAGTAGGGAACATGCATGCAAGGCAAAAATCCACTCTCCCTCTCCCTCACTCAGCACATCACACACACCCACTTTTTTTTTTGTCTTTTTCCTCTTGTCTTATTAGAGTATATGGTAGTTGGGGTAGTTGGGAGTTGGGTAGATAAGTATCTCTTAAGTTTCTGTTGTGTTTCTTATTGTCTTATTTGTGTTTCTTATTTGGTCAGAGATAAAAGCTCAAAACTGCTACTTTTTACACCCCCTAAGTTACTATCTATACCAATATTAGAGATAGGCCAGAATTAGAGATAGGCCAGAATTCTTTCCAGCACCCCTTATTTCTACCGTTCACACCCCTTCAGCTCTTATTTTTATTTTTATTTTCTAAGCCCAAAACTAATAACCTTAGCCCATCCTATCAAGCACATGATAATTAATTAAATAATTAATTATCAACAAAGCATAAAATGAACAAAAAATTAATAATCATAATTCAAACACACTAACTCAAACAAATCAATAAATTGTAAAAGAATTATTTGCAATTTCTTGCGAATATAATTCTTTAAAATCAAACAAGAAATATTTTAAGTAATGTTAAATTTCCTAAAATATATCAAACAACATAATTCCTTCAAGGTGGAAATTTTGGGTCGTTACAACTAAACTACTAGAGCATACTAAAAATCAAGCATCATAGAATCTGATGAAGTGGAAGAAGATAGTGGTGAAGCTCTCAAGTAGAATCACATAACTCATCAATGAAACCACTCGATGCAGGAGACTAGGAGTAGATCATCAGGATATCAATCGAAGTAAATTGGCAAAGATGGGCATATATGTCAGTGTCACTACCCCTGGAATATGTCATCTAGAATGTGACACCTTTTTACCCCAAAAGGTTTTTTTTTTAATAAGATAACAAAAAGAAAGGAAAACTCTTATGCAAAAATAACAGTTCACATTCTTAAATCACGTAACCATCCATGAATATGACATATACAAAGATAAATCATGAAGGTTGGCATTTCAAAGGCCATACATTGTATAAAATATCTAACAATACGAAGAAAGAAACATAAACCTATAACCTTGCCTTGATGTCATAGTTATTAGAGCACAAGTCCCATCCCATAACAACAAATATAAACTAACACATATGAAGCTAAGCCTCTGCTCCGACATCATGTTTGACATCCGGATAGTCCTGATCAGCCCAAACACACACAACAAGAATACAACAGAAGGGAGTGAGAATCATACTCGCACATATACAAAGTATAGCCATGACATAGATTCACACACAGAATCACATAACTCATCAATGAAATCACTTGACGCACATGTAATGCAATAACCTCTTGACTCTACTTCATATGCCATGTGGAGCCAACTAACTCATGAAATAATGCAGGAGCACATGTCTACCCATAAGAAGCGTGAAACTCCAATTTTGATTGAAATGTTAACCAAGTGACTTCAATAACTCAAGAGGGGGGTTGAATTGAGTTGTTTCAAAATTGTTTCGTGCTCAACCTTTAATCCAAAAGGAATTAAGTATTTCAATTATAGAAAAAGAGAGATAATTTACCCAAACCCTAACCTTGCACAATTAACATATAAAAGCAATAAAACAATTTATTAAAACAATAAAGCAATTTAAAGAGTAAGGGTTAGAAAAGAGTGCAACAATGATTTTTATACTGGTTTGGTCAACCAAACCTATCTCCAATCCTCAAGCCGCACTCAAGATTTTCCACTAGGTAAAATAATTGTAGAAAACAACTTGATAATGTCATTACTTATGACTACTTGACAAGTACACCCCTCTTTGAATCCTAAACTTAGCCCTTAGGTATCACGCACCCTAGTGAATGTGACAAAGATGCAACAAGCTGATTATGTGATCACCTATGACAACCTAGCTAACAAGGACACCCCTTTCTCCTCAGATATAACCCTGAAGGCCTCAAAACCTTGAATAACATTTTGCTAACAAACACTCTCAATGGTGGGAATAACTACTCATTTAAGCTTTAGCACTATCTTTTTCTCAACTTGGAGAAACATCAATAATCCAAGCTATAGGCACCTAACTTCTCTAACTATTCTATGCTTGGACTCTCTACTCTTGTTGAGTATTATAGTTTGTGCCTGGTGCACTTTGCTCTTAAGCAGTGACTCTTATTTATAGTGTTCAGCTACATACAATAAATAATTTTTTAGGAATCCAAATTGAGTTTGGACGAAAGGCTAATAATGGCCTTCATCTAGTAATATAAATTGGAAGAGGTAGATTTTATTTGTGGATTTGTGTGTTCACCAACCACTATATATTTTCCAAAAGACTCTAATTAACCTTTTTTTTATATCAAAATTCGCTGCAAAATAATTGTTGAGTTATTAAATGATAATGTTAATTCAGTTGGTACAACTTAGTTAATTACTAATTTGTCCAATATTCTTAGATTTTGTCTTACTAACATTGATAAATAAATAAAATTTAGGCATAAATATGATTTTGGTCCCATTTAAAAAATAATAATTTTATAAGGACCAAAACAAAAAAAAATAGTATTACAAGGGCCAAAAAAATATTTAAACCTAAAATTTAATATTTATTGTTACCATTCACACTAAAATGTTACTATCTCGCATAGTGAAAGTGAGTCTATTATTCAAAATTTGGAACCCCCTATTGTCTTTTAGGAAGAAGGATGTTGTGTATGTCAAGCTTGTTGGTGACAATAGAGATGCATCTTCCTCTAAGCTTCAGAAGGTCATAAAGGAAGATAATGAATAGTGTTGGCACAAAAATGTTTTGTTGGATAGTTTCAACTTTGGATTATTATTATTATTGTCCTATGATATTTTTGTTCGATCATGCTATATATGTTATATTTTAAGTTTAAATATTTTTTAATTTTAAACTCAAGTCCACATTTAACAAGTCCAATAAAAAAGATAAAATTACGCTTTTAGTACTTTATCTTATTTTTTTATATGTAGTTTGGTCCCTTATATTTTACAATTTAGTCATTTATATTTTTAAAGTAAGTCAAAATGGCCCTTTTCGTCACTTCCATTATGTTTAACATTAAAAAAAATTTGATTTGGCATCTTTTGACTGCCAATAACGGATTTAGGGAGGGTATGGCTTATTACAAGTATAAACAATTTTATAGTGATTTTAAACAACCAGAAATTGCTTAAAAATATGTAAGATAAAACCTTGGCCTCCCAATTCCCCACCATCTAATTCTTCTTCTATCATTGCCATTTCAAACGGGGAACAAGCTCCACCTGAGTAACATCAATCTAGGTCGGCTGCATACCAACTCCCTCCAAAGCATTTGTGACTTCCTTCTCCTTATGAGTATGCGCAAGCAAAGAACCAGGTAGCTGGTTCAAATTCCCATCCATGGAAGCGTAACCCTCTTTGAGGAGCAAAAACGTTTGGTTGGAACATTGTATATAGAAGCTGTCGAAACTAGCGCAACCCTCTCGAATCCACACTGGCACACATGAGACTCTCAACGAAGACAAGGTGTCTGAGATGCACTGACAGGTGAAGAGGCATGTTTCTTCCTGAAATGTCACGCCAGCATTGGGACCAGGACCGAGAGGCCTTAAGCACTAGCGTCAAGTGATGGACTTCTTGTCCGTAAAGCTTGATTTCCTTTCTTAGGAGTGATTGGATGATATTTGTTAGAGTTATGTAGTGATAGTGTTTGTTATATGTAGCAGCCATGTCGAATTAGGTCCTGTTTGAGTCTTGATGTATTTTATACATACTTACACGTTATAAGCATCAAATATTTTCTCTTATTGATCTTGATACTCTTTTATTTACAACTCTAATATATGTCTACCTTATACTTTACACAAACTTATGTTTAGTAGAAAGTCTTTTGAGCATATATTGCTATAGATACTTATCTTAAACTAAGAGAAAATATATCGTATAGGGTTTCAAATTACCATATATTTAAAGACATAATCTATGATAGAATATATGTATACTATATTGTATTTTGTAAACCTTGGTAATACGTAATTACAATTTTAATGTATGTATGCAACTTTGTATTCTGCTCATGTATAATATTCTTTTTATTTCCTAAATCCCTTATACATGTTTATCAGGTGCTGAGAGAAAGAAGGTATATGGTTTTATCATTTTATTTTGTACTCGAACTTAAGAAGTTTTCTGCTAGCCTACATATATACATAATCTACTTATAAACTACTTATCAAGTACTTGCAAATGATGTCTCTTTTTGAATGGATCCTCTTTATGAAAACATATGTAAAATAATTATACACCATGTTTACTATTGTTTTAGAATATCTTTCGTTCACAAGATGATTTCCTTTTCTTTTCAAAGAATTCCTATAAGGTACAATCGAAATTTAAGTTTTAAGAAAACACAAAAAATTTAATTGTCTCTGTGACGTTTTAAAAATGATATAAACATTTATTTTCTTATAACTAAAACAAAAGCGAGTTAAGTCTTATTTTTAACATCTAGGTGGTACACATTGAATCAAATAAATTCAAAAGAAAAGCAAGTGCAAAAAACTTGAAAGAAAGTTGAATTTCATTAAATGAAATTATATTGCTAGAAGGAAGTTTAAAAATTTGATTCTCACTCTAGAAATACCTCCGGTACACGCATACCCAGATTGGGGTTCAAAATGCTAACTTTTGGTCTTATGTTTGGCTTATGATAAAAAGCTCTGTTAACTTATTTTTGAAAAAGACAAATCCTTTTACCCCTTTTGTTTCCTTGCTTGACCGAACTACAACTACACCCCCATCCCATTCAAGTTTTCTTTGCTATTTAATAAAACGTGATAAGTTGGAAAAGAAAAGACCCCTTTGTTGTGTGTTACTATATTAGTACCGAAAATGGTAAGAAAAGAAAAAGTAGTTGTTAACCAATTTTACCTCAAGAGATTAAGGCTTTATGATAAAGGATAAATAGATTATCAAAGCTTGATTCAGAGAACGAGTTACAGAATAAAATAATAAAACAAGGGATCGACAGTGTTAGAGAGGGTTTAGGTGAGATAAATCAATTTTTTTAGTTGGTAAACACATAAGGATGATTGTAGCATCATAATACAACAAATAAACATGATTAAGGAGCTAAATCAAGAATAAAATTTGACATAGTCTCCCCTTAAGGAGAGGCTACCGAAATAGTCCTAAGAACAATAAAAATTACAAGAAAATGAAAATACAACAAAGGAATGAATAAGAAATTAAAGGAATACAATAAATGAATCAAGAGAAGATAGTACATATATCAAAAGAACATAGAAGAATAAGATGGAAACAACAATAAATCAAGATAGGAATAACAAGGAATCAAAGCCTCACTCCCCCCTTACCAAGAGAGTGATTCGTTCACAGCAAAGAGGAGAGGAAGAAGAGGGCTTCATGTTTTTGTAGCTTTGGTGTTGCTTGCAAGTGAAAGGAAGAGGCTTTGGGAAGCTTGGAAGCTTCAACAATGGAGGCTTTGTGTATTTTTGAGAAGAAGAAGATGAGAGAAAGAAGGAAACTAAATGGGAGTGTTGAGAGAGAGAGAAAACCGAAGAGAGAAGGTAGAGAATTGGTCGTGAGAGATGAGAGAGAAAGTGTAGAGAAAGAATGTGATTTTATAGAGTTAAGTTTCCCTTTTTCATTTCATTTTTTTTCTTTTCTTGTAAGAGAAGAAGAGTGCTACGTGTGAGTGAGAGAAAAGGAACACGTGAGTTGCTAGCTTCGGCTGGTAAGGGAGAAGAAGTTTGATGGTTAGATATTTATGGACTTTTTGTTTTAAATTTTTAAATAAAAAAAAAACTGCACAAATATCTCTATCTAATTCTTGGTAACTAATACTTAGTAACTAAATTCATTTAGTTTGTTTCTAGTTTCTCGTTATTAGCCCATGTTTATTATATCAATTCTAGATCCTTCTTTTAATCTTATTTTATTTTTATTTTTCCTTTCCTTGTAAAAGAAATTTTATCTGTGTTTCTTCTAGCTTTTTAACCAAATAAAATTATTTTAAGTTGAAATATTTTAGAAGGCTTAAATTATATTTGCCGTTAATTATTATGACTTAAAATTACATTTTTATAACTATTTTTGAAATACTTAAATTAGTTAGGTATTTTCAGTCAATAATTCACAGTAATTTCGTTTGAGCTCTATAAATTTCCAAATTTAACTAGAAATTATATTTTTATATGTGTGACTTAAATATAAATTGACTTTGTCAGTTTCATCAAGTTTTGATATTAATCTTATATAGGCTGACCTATTAGCAGTCTGTCTAAAGCGTTATGTAAAATTTTCTCAGAAGTCTTCTAAAATTTCTTAGAAAATTATCGTAACCATATTTAAGCCTATAAAACATGGTTTTAAGTTCAAATAATTATTTGACACTTATTTTCACGTTTGTCACAAATATTGATAATCCAGTATAATTGTCGTTCTAATAGTTATTTTAGATTTTTATCTGGAATAATTATTAAAATTTTCAATTATATAGAATATAAAATATTCGTCACAATAATGTGATTTAATATTTTATTATCCTATTTGGACTTATCAATTCTCAAAAACAAGATTAAGAATAAACAAATAATTAATTATGGAAAACAAAAATGAGGGTGTTACAACTACGAGGCACTGGTTGTTAGCGAGGAGGTGGGAGGAGGGAGTAGATATGCGGATCTGCGGTCATCAATATAGGATTGCGTCTTCGATCCGACTCAGGCCGCGCCAAGTGCCATTGTGGTCAAGCCGACGTGTTCTATCCGACTCAGGTGAAGTTGCTCTTTGACTTCGCCGCAAAGGGCGTCATCAATAGGGGTGAGAGCGCGGAATATGGTAACGGGTTTCAGTTCGAAGACCACCGGCGATTGCGCAACTCCTTCCGCAACTCCTTCCGCAACTCCTTATTCCCAATATTCCCAGCGATTGCATTCTCCGGTTCCTCCCATTCGAGTTCCTTTGTCTCAACCTTCCATTTTCTCGTTGGATTCATTGCCCCCATTGAGTCCTTCACTGCGTGTTGCTGCGCCGCCGCGAGACCAATCGAACTCCATCACCGTGAGATCTAAACTCGTGTTTTTGGGGTTATTGATATTTGCTGATGGTATGTAATGAAGTTGGGAGTTGAGCATAAAATAATGAATGAATGGAGGTTTAAAAGGTGTTTTTGCTCATGCTCGTCAGAGAAGGTGATAAGGAGTGGTGCATTTTGTTATTGTGATGCATTTTCTGGCGGCTAAAAATCGTCAGAAAACGTAATAAAATTAAATAATAATAAAACCAATGCCACATCATTACTTAATGGCTAAAATGGACGGAAAGGACGAAAATATTGGACGGAAAAAAAGTTTGGGGATGTTGACCGGTCGTAAAAAAGTTTAAGGACCAAAATCACAAATGTGAAAAAGTTTAGGGACCAAAAACATAATTTGCTCTTTTATTTATTTAATGGAATTTTAGGGACTAAAAGTTAAATTTTTTAAAAGTTTAGAGACTTTGATCAGTGAAACTTTTGTTTGAGAACTAAAAATTCTAATGGAAAAAAGTTAAGGGAGCTTAATGAGTCAAATTTTTTTGTTTAAAGACTAAAAATTGAATTTCAAGAAAGTTTAGAGAATAAAAATTTAGTTAACCTAAAACATATATATATATATATATATATATAAGGGATCCACATGAAATAACCTCTATTTCGGTCCAAACAATCCATTCGGCACGGGAGAGTGCTTTCACTTTGGGTACACATAGAAAGGAAGAAGAAACATTCCCAAAAGATGAGAGAAAGAAAAGAAAGAGCGAACAACCATGAGCACAACACAGTGCTGATAGTACTATTCTCAAAGATAGCGGTTATACCTTCAATTTCTGCAACTGATTTCGGTATTCAAAGAGAGTGCGATCAGGAGCAACAGAGAGATGGGTTCTCCTCAAGGGTTTTCTCTCTGTGTATGTATTTGTATTTATCAACACTTAGTATTAGTAATCCATCAATATTTTTGCTTTTTAATGCCTACCCATTATTCTTTTGCTTCTGAATGTTGAGTTATTTCATTGCTGAGATGGGTTGTTATATTCACTTAGTCATGTTGGGGGCATGAATTGAATCTTTTATTGGGTTCTTTTTGGTCTTTTTATTTGGATTGGATATTATGTACCTTAATGATTTCAATGATAGTTGATGATTTTTTTTTTGTTGAGGTTTTGACTCAATTGCTTTTGCAAATGGTAACCTGTCAGTCAGTGTTAATATGATTTGGTGTTGCATCCATCCTAGGTATAATTTGGAATGCCATATTGCTCTTTTGAAGGCCTGCAAATAATGATTTCTAGATATGGAGATAGCTACTTGCACACATGTTTGTTTTTGGCTTTCTTAGATTGCGATTGAGTTGGAAATTTGTATGTGTCTTTTAGATTGATTTCATGGTTTCTTGGCTGAAAAATTGGACAAATTTTTAGAATAATATTAGTTACAGGAGATTCTGTCGTTTGTTTTAATTTTAAGTTAGATTATACCTTTTATTTACTAAAAGGAAAGAGATAATGTACCAAAAAAGGAGAGGGATAACGCATTGAAAAAAGGAGACGGACGGTAATTAGATTTGATCTTGTCATAGTTGAATGAACTGGAGCAAGCCGGTTGCCGGTTAAAGTTTGAAGAATCGGTCAAGCATGTTTGACTTTGACCCGTTTCACTATATAAACTCCCTAAGACAGTGTTACTCTCTAGGAGTCTAGGTGCGCCATTCTTTGTTTTCTCTGTCCTTCGCTATATCTTGGTAAATCTCTATTTCTCTGCTTTCGCCTTCATCTTGCGTGCATTAATTTCTGTTGACTCATGTTTGCATCAGTGTCGGTATGCTTTTTCTTGTGAAAATCTGGACTTTGATTAAACATATATCTCGCCATTGCTCTGATTTGTTGGCTGTTGCAGATTGCTTGTGCTCTACTCTCTTTGAATACCAAGATTAGTTGCAGCAATAAACTGGAGATTACTGAGAAAACACCAAGATCGCCTGCGATTGTGGTGTGGTGAAGCGCTAGTAGGTTACTTACACGTATCCTGCTGTCACAGTTTACGATGCAACCCATCCAAGGTACTTCTTCAATTAAAGGTGCTGACTGGAATATTGAGCCATACCATTGTAGCTATGAGCATATTTTAGACCATTTCCTTCCATGTTGTTTGATATGGAAAAATTAGGGCTTTTTTAAATGCAATTGGTGATTTTGGGGGAAAGTGATTATTGTTGAAAACAAAATCTAGTATGAATCAATGATTCAATATTTCATAATTGCAGATAAAGCTTAAAAATTTATGAAACTCTTTTTATATATGAGATGAACATTACTCTTCCCCCCCGCCCGGTATAATGGAGAATCGGACCTTTGATAACATCATACCTTAGTCTTAAAGAGACTTGTGTTATATAACACCAATTTGCCTTTTTTTTAGGGCTTTTGTAATTACAATGCATTGGTTGCTTCTGTAGTATCCACCCATATTTTGCTTAGCAGATATACTCCTATAGTTCAAATCCACCCCTGGCACTTTTAGTTATTGTTTTGATGCAACCTGATATGATAGTTCAATAAAAAGTAATTATCAGAAATTTATGTTAATGCTATAGAAATGGAATTTTTATTGATAAGAAAGAAAATTATTGTTGTTTGATGTTTATTTTCATTCATAAAAATACTGTACCAGGCAAGCATAAGATCTTTTGTCTGTTTCTTTGATGTCCTCTTTCATATGGCATATGCAGTTCATGAAAATAAATAAAATTGTGATGTAGAACATTTTATGAAGAAGTTCTATTAGCTGTTATGCAGTTCATGAAAATAAATAAAATTGTGATGTAGAACATTTTATGAAGAAGTTCTATTAGCTGTTACAGAAATGAAGATTGGTGAGAGAACAGGGGTTGTAAGGGGAAGATTCAATGACGCAATCATTTTGGTAGATGACAGATCCCTTTAGCAGTTGCTGGTAATGGATTGTAGAGAGCAGGAGAAGGGGTGTGTGTGAAGGGAAGATGCAAATAAATAGGTTGACACTAGTTGAGATATTTGTCTACTTGATGCAAAATGACTTCGCTATTCATAAATCTTGTGTTGCTAAATTTAATATATGGATCTCTTGTCCATTTAAAATGGTACAAGATGCCTGCCATCTTTTTTGCAGTATAGGGCATGTGTGTTTAGGGCATTTTCATTTCTTTACTTTTTGTTAAATACTTTTTGTACATTTGAGGCATTCAATTCGATGATAATATTAATATTGTTATGTTAAATGATATTTTAATTTTATTTTGATTTGTAGATTCATCTGGTTCATCTGCAACTCAGGCTGCACAGGAGGAAATGGATTCTCGGTCCATCTATGTTGGAAATGTGAGATTCAAATATTCTTATTCCGCCCCTTTTCATTTCCTTTCTGCTATATATGTTGACTTGACATCTTTTTGCAATTTATTATGTGTACTTGTGAGATATATGATCTTGTGCAAAAGTAGGTGTTAGTTTGTCTAGTTTGGCCGGTCCCATTTTTCCTGCTGTCGAATTTAGAAATCTGTATATCTTAGCTTGCCTACAATGAAGATGAGGGGAATGTGCTTTCATGGGTACTCAACATACTTGCTGATTGTCTTGTGCCAGCCTTTCAGTATGTCATGCAATCCTTTGATTGTTTTTAACTTTTGTGGTGGAATTGTTTTGATATATTAAAGCTTTTTTGTTTAGGTAATAGGTATTTGCTTAACATCTTCATCTTTTTGGTAAAGCTTTTTGACTTGTGTCCTACTGGTGAAAAATCAAAAGATTTGAATCAGGGGGTTAATGGAAAAGATACTTCTTGATTTAGTTATAGCCTATAGGAGACTTCCTAGAAAAAAAGGCAAAATCAGATGTTAATTAATTTTTAAAAAGCTTTTAGCCAATAAAGCTAGCAAACATATGGGAAGGGTTAACTTATACACAATACTGAAGTCACAGGAAATGTGTTGGGCAAGATACTGATTATATACTGGCAAGTGGCAACCCCACATTAGTGCCCCTTAGCGCACTTTAGGTCTTTCTCCTTTAAGCCACATTATTTTGCCAACACGAGGGTTAAATTCACAAATAATTTGTTATAACTTTTTGCCTTTTTAAGATGTCAATTTTCATTCTTCACACCATAGTTGTTAATGGTGCGTGGTAGCGGCACTTTTCGCAGCTGAAATCGCAGCCATTTTCATACTTCACATCATAGTTGTTAACCTCCATTGCATCATGCTTGTCTGTAGCAGCACTTTTCACAGCCGAAATTGCAGCCATTTGCGTCTGCGGGCGCTATTACTCTAATGCATCGAAGACCCTGTTTTTTTCTCAACAGTTAAAGACCCTTTTTGCCCCTAAAATCAGTGTCATTTCATGTGTTATTTTGGGGGCAAACTCCTAAACTTGCCCACCCTTATAATCAGACTTGTTTTGTTTGTTTCTCACCTTTTCTCATCACTTCTTTGTACCCTTGTGCCCCTGTTCTGCACTTCTACCTTACTCTGTTCTCTGGCACCATCTCTGACATTCTGAAACATGACTCACTGTTCTTTGGCACTGTCTCTGGGCATTTCTGAACATTTTCTGGTTCCTTCCTGCTGTTTCTGGCGGTGCTCTATTCTCTGGCACCATCTCTGACATTCTGCTCTGTTGTTTCTATCCAGTTCTCTCTCTTTCTGTTCCCTGCTCTCTCTTACATATTGTTCTGCTCTTTCATTTTGTTCTCTCACACAGGTCTTTCATGATTTCATCTCTGTTCTCTGTTCTCTATTAGCAGCATATGAATGTCTCTAATTTTGGGTAATTTTTTATATTTGAGCTTGTGTGTATGTGTATCTGTGTATCATAGTCTGTAACGTCCCTTTCAAGTCCGCATTCTCCTTATATCCCTCCAATCTATTCATCTCTACCCATTGCGTTGTGTCCCATTCTATTATGCTCAGAGACAGCTAATGGAATATGGTCCACAAGTGAATATTCTTTCGTGATTTTCTCATTATTGCTCCTCCATGCTGTTTTTACCATGGTGGGTTGGTTCCTGGATCAGAGCCTATAATATAATCATTCAGATTTATAGAAATTAAAGATTTATAGGCAGAGTTGGTTACAATTCAAATTCAAAAATAAATAAGACAGGAAAAATAAAGAAGAAAAGATAAGGATAAGATCAGTAAACAACTGATCTTGTCCATCCTAAGGGTGCTAGAATTTAATTTATTTTCTAAAATATCCTAACATCTTCGACAAGAACTATCAGAATGTATCATATTTCATTTCAGTAAAATCAAAATTGTTTCTCTTCATTTTTCTCTAATATGGCATCAAGAACTTGCGATGACCTCTAATGGCTTCCGATCCATCTCCTTCCCAACCACTGCCATTTTCCGCAGCATCATTGTCACTGATTCTTGATCTGCAACTGAACACTCATTCTCCAGTGGTCGATGAGGACCAAATCTCTATACCTCTGGCAATAACGATCACATTTTCTCACATGATCACAGAAAAACTTGATGATAAGAACTTTCTTCTCTGGTGACAGCAAGTGGATCCAGTAGTCAAAGGCCATCAATTGCATCACTTTGTGGTTTGTCCTCAAATTCTGCCTTGATTCTTGACGAAAGAAGATCAAGCAACCAGTCTGTCAATGTGGCATATCTTGTTTGATCCAGTAGTCAAAGGCCATCAATTGCATCACTTTGTGGTTTGTCCTCAAATTCTGCCTTGATTCTTGATGAAAGAAGATCAAGCAACCAGTCTGTCAATGTGGCATATCTTGCTTGGGAGCAGCAAGGCCAAATGTTACTTTCTTGACTCCATTCTTCTCTATCCAGCTCCATTCTCGAGTTATTGGCAGTGTGCACTCCTACGTGCGGGACAAGATTCATGTGTATTTTCAGAAACAGACACAAGCGAAAGCGGCCAATTGTGCACTGAACTTTGCCATACATCACTTGCCGATTATTCTATGTCCGGATTCCTACTTCAGATCAAGGGGTTGATGGATTATCTGATTGGTGATCCTGTTTTACTGCAAGAACATGTTCATGTTATTCTTGAAGGCTGGCCTTAGGAGTTTTATTTTGTAATCTTTCATTAAAAACAAGTTCGAACCTATTGATTGAATAGGTTGAAGCCCTACTTCTTGCGCATGAAATGTGAGTTTAGAAGTTCTTCTAGAAGGCCTTGGTGACTCTGTTTAGAAATTTCTTACGTTTTAATGCTGATTTTCTTTTTAAGCTTTTTATTATCCTCTTGCTGCTTGCACAAAACAACATGCATGTATATGATAAATTGACTGTGACAGACTCTAGTATATGGTACAATTACATTTCTAATGCATATTGAATTGGTTTTCTGGGTAGATGTTATTACATTATAATTTTGTAAATTTTCAACTGAATAATGTGTTTCATTAAAATATAATTGTGATTCAGGTTGACAATATGTGTACAGCTGAAGAACTCAGACAACATTTTAAAGCATGTGGAACTGTGAACAGAGTGACGATCCTGACTACCAAATATGGTCGACCAAAAGGATGTGCTTATGTTGAGTTTCTTGAAGTTGATGCAGTTCACAACGCTCTCATTTTAAATGAATCGGAACTTAATGGTCGAAAACTGAAGGTGTTTAATTGATAATTTGTGTACATGCTATTAATTACTCTTCTAGTTTTTCCATTTGAATTATACTTAAATTCTGGTTTGCCCTTCAGGTCTGTGCTAAGCGTACAAACTTTCCTGGAATGAAACAGTGCCATGGAAGAAGACCATTCGGTTTAAGATTTAGAAGGCCTTCATTCCTTGCTCAGTCTAGTTATGGGTAAGCAATTATCAGGAACTGAACAAACTAATACAATTTATCTTGGATTTGATAATAGTTTGTGTTGGTTTCAATTGTCTCTGCTATGCGCTGTATAAAATTTTATGCCTTAGAAGGTAAAAAAACTATATATTAGGTAGAATATGATTTTACGATCTGTAATATGTTTTCTTCTGATTTTGATCATTTAAAATTTTCTTACTTAATTTTGGTGTTTGCAAATTTTAAATTTTTTTAACTTACTCGACATCACTTAATAATTATATGACATGTATCTAATCATGTCATGCCATATGCCATCTCAAAATGTTTGCTTATGTAATAGGTTTAGATGCATGACATGTCACTACTAAGTAGTGATAAGTACTGTTTTATAATTTTTTTAACATTGTGACGACTAAGACAATAACAACAAAAGCCTTATCCCATTAGGTGAAGTTGGTTACATGGATCGCATGAAGCCGTTGGGCTTGGCTAAATACCAAATTCCTTAATGAAAATTTTTTGAACAACTAAAACCAAATAAAACTATATTTACAAGGACTAAACACATATTTAAGTTGTTGAAAATCAGAATATTATATTCTGATTCTATTAATAATAGCGGTTTATAGGAACATAATCTTTAATTTAGAGGAAACAAAATATCCTCTATTAATGTGTAATTAATGTAATTAACCTATATAAACACCCATCCGCTGTGTACTCTGACACACAATTTTCACTCCATTATACCTCTGTTTTCTTCTATTTTAACATGGTATCCAGAGCCTGATAGAGGTATTACGAAAATTGTGCCTCACCGGGGACAGACCTACTGTCCCCGGTGGACCCTTTTGATTGTCTCCCTTCTTTTGGTGATCAATTTCGCACCTCCGATGACTTTTCCGGCCACCGCCTTCTACTCGCCCCACCGTCGCCGACAAAACCCACTCTGTCCTTATCCCAGATGCACTGGCCTCGTACATGTCCCAGTTGCACTGGCCTCGTCCTTGTCTCATATGCATTGGCATTGTCCCAATCATTGACTTGGTTGCTGTCCTTGCGGTTCGATCTGGTCAAGAACCGTCTATTTGGGTCTTCACTAATATTGGTTTGAAGCTTCTAAATGTTGGTTTTAAGAAAGTCGGAACTTGCTTTGCTTGCCATGAATTTTCTTAGGCTGATGGGTATTCCAGCTCTCTGGCAATGTTATCTTTCTAGCAATATTCCCCGACTTCACCAAGATCCCAAAGTTGTCTTCAAAATATTGTTTTTTAGTGGAGCTCAATTTTTATGTTTTTGTTGGGAATAAATTTTCTTGTAACAAGCTGAGAGCTTAGTAAGCTTCAGCTTGAGGGGGAGTGTTGAAAATCAGAATATTATATTCTGATTCTATTAATAATAGCGGTTTATAGGAACATAATCTTTAATTTAGAGGAAACAAAATATCCTCTATTAATGTGTAATTAATGTAATTAACCTATATAAACACCCATCCGCTGTGTACTCTGACACACAATTTTCACTCCATTATACCTCTGTTTTCTTCTATTTTAACATAAGTGAAAAATATTTTTGCTTGAAATGGTGCTTCACATCTAGCTAGTGCAATTAGAAAGTAGATGAATTTGTTAATGTGCCAGCAATACTTCTAATGATAGGTCCCTTCACCTTTAATATTTTAAATCTCAACTTAAAGCCCAAAAGTTAAAAGAAAGACAATGTTCCAATGCAACAATAGTAATGAAAAAATTTAGGAGTTCTCTTGGTTGGTTACTAGAGATATTTAAATTCTCAAACTTTGTAGTTTCCACCATATTGGAACCATATAAAGCATTCTTGCTCTGAGTAGTCATTCTTTATTTTATGTGGTCACATAATAAAATATTGAGCATTTTTATTCAATCTTCTGTTATGTGATGATTAAATCCTTTTGATTTGCAGAAGGTTTCCAAGGTTTAGCCGATCCATGCAATACAGGCCATACTAGGTGTGGTATGATGATATGATTACAAGTTTATGATATGATGGGGACAAGGGATTCTTAATTTACCATTATAATAGTTTCCATTGTGGGGAACAAGAACATTTCTCTTAATTTGCATACCAAAGGTAAATGATCTTGGCCTTTTCAACTCTAGATGTGTGGTATGTACAATTGACATTGACCAATTAGTTACTGTACTCATTCCTAAATGTTTGGCATCAATTGGTGATGGGATATGTATATGTGGAAAGTTCTCAATAGGTTCTTTCTTTGAACTTCAGAGGTTATCAACTCGAATATTAGATTTAAATTTTACTGATTTGAATTGTGATATTGAATTTTGTATTCGCTGAAATCAATTCTAACGTTTGTTTGAAGTAGGTTAATTCTTATGATATTACATATCTTAAGTAGGAAATCTTGTTTAAAGACAAATATTATTTTATTTCTAAAAATTAATAGGCATTGGGAGTCTTGTTCATTCGATTGAGATGTTGAGCAGTTGATTAGTCTTAAATCATGTATGAATTCAGTTTAGTTCCTTCAGTTATCTGATTTATACTTATTTTACAACAATTTTTGAATTTTTTTTTTGAGTAAATTACATTGACATTTCTTGTGGTTTCATCAAATTTCTTCCGATACCCATCCTTTTTCTATACTTAACTCCCTTGTTTGAAAAACATTACACTGACACTTCTTATATTGCACCAACTTACATTATGTACCATTATAAGGAGGGTCCTGTAAACATTAAAAATTAAGGGAATTGTGTGTAATCTCAAGAAATCACATGAAGCGCCAATGTAATTTTCTCTATTTTTTCTCTCTCTTGTCATGTCAATTATTTTGTTTCATACCTTTTTTTTCCCATCTTTCTTTGTTGTACAAAAACTAGTATACATTTATCGTATTAACTAGTATTTTAGCATTACTTATCCACCATTTAATAACAACGAGACAATGCTCAGTTTTCATCCAATCATAAGATAATGTTCACGGGAAGTCAACATACACCCTATGTAATGGCTAATGAGACAATTGCATGAGGGTAACGATGAGTGACATAGAGTAAAAACTAGTATTTTAGCATGTGTAATACATAGATCAAGTGTTTGTTTTTTAACAGAAATTTATAATAAATAAATACTTTTAAATATAAAATTTATATTATAATTAAAATTTAAGGTGATGTGATGAGTTGTGTCCTTGAGAATTTGATGTGTTCAGCTACATACAATAAACAAATTTTTAGGTCTCCAAATTGAGTTTGGACGAAAGGTTAATAATGGGCTTCATTAAGTAATATAAATGGGAAGAGGTAGGTTTTATTTGTGAATTTGTGTGTTCACCAACCACTTTATATTTTCCAAAAGATTCTAATTAACCTTTATTTTTTTAACAAAATTTGCTCCAAAATAATTGTTATGAGTTATTAAATGATAATGTTAATTCTGCTGGTACAACTTAAGTTAATTACTAATTTGTCCAATATTCTTAGATTTTGTCTTACTAACATTGATAAATAAATAAAATTTAGGCTTAAATATGTTCTTGGTCTCATTTTAAAAAAATAATTTTATAAGGATCAAAACCAAAAAACATAGTATATTACAAGGACCAAAAACATATTTAAACCTAAAATTTAATATTTATTGTTACCATTCACACTAAAACATTACTATCTCGCATAGTAAAAGTGAGTCGATTATTCAAAATTTGGAACCCCCTATTGTCTTTTAGGAAGAAGGATGTTGTGTATGTCAAGCTTGTTGGTGACAATAGACATGCATCTTCCTCTAAACTTCGGAAGGTCATAAAGGAAGATAATGAATAGTGTTGGCACAAAAATGTTTTGTTGGATAGTTTCAACTTTGGATTATTATTATTATTGTCCTGTGATATTTTTGTTCGATCATGCTATATATGTTATATTCTAAGTTTAAATATTTTTTAATTTTAAACTCAAGTCCACATTTAACAAGTCCAATAAAAAAGATAAATTACGCTTTTAGTACTTTATCTTATTTTTTTAGATTCAATTTGGTCCCTTATATTTTACAATTTAGTCCTTTATATTTTTTTTAAAGTAATTCAAAATGGTCATTTTCGTCACTTCAATTACTTAAAAAAATTGATTTATCGTTTTTGATTGTCGACAACAGTTTTTGGAAGGGCGTGGCTTATTACAAGTATAAACAATTTTATAGTGATTATAAATAGCCAGAAATTGCTTAAAAATCAATAAGATAAACCCTTGGCCTCCCAATTCCCCACCATCTCATTCTTCTCCTGTCACTGCCATTTGAAACATCAATCTCGGGTGGCTGCGTACCAGCTCCCTCTAAAGCATTTGTGACTTCCTTATCCTTTTGAGTATGCGCAAGCAAAGAACCAGGTGGTTGGTCTTGATATTTGTTAGAGTTATATAATGACAGTGTTTGTTATATGTAGCAGCCATGTCGAGTTAGGTCCCGTTGGTGTCTTGATGTATTTTATACATACTTACACGTTATAAGCTTCAAATCTTTTCTCTTATTCATCTTGATACTTTGTTATTTACAACTCCAATATATGTCTGTATCTACACCTTATACTTTACACAAACTTATGTTTAGTAGAAAGTCTTTTGATCATATATTGCTATAGATACTTATCATAAACTAAGAAAAAATATTGTATAGGGTTTCACATTACCATGTATTTAGACATAATGTATGATAGAATATATGTACACTATATCGTATTTTGTAAACCTTGGTAATACGTAATTACAGTTTTAATGTACGCATGAAACTTTATCATTTTATTTTGTACTTGAAATTAATAAGTTTTCCGCTAGCCTACATATATACATAATCTACTTATAAACTACTTATCAAGTACCTGCGAACGATGTCTCTTTTTGAATGGATCTTCTTTATGAAAGCATATGTAAAATAATTATACACCATGTTTACTATTGTTTTAGAATATCTTTCGTTCACAAGATGATTTCCTTTTCTTCTTAAATAATTCCTATAAGATACAATCGAAATTTAAGTTTTATTTTTTGCTCAAAAAATTTAATTGTCTCTCTGACGTTTTAAAAATGATATAAACATTTATTTTCTTATAACTAAAACAAAAGCGAGTTAGATCTTATTTTCAACATCTGGGTGTTACACACTTAATCAAATAAATTTAATTTAACGTATAATATACTTTATGAAAAATATAAGTAAATGTCCAATTCATCTAAACTTTTGTGTGCATGATTGTTGAGAAAATATTTAACAAATGCATTATTGAAATTATTTGTATACAAATAGTTACTTATGGAGTAACTTTATTCCCATCCATATACATTAATAACTAAACAGGGTTTTAAGCTAGAGCTGTAATGTCATTATAATTAATAGCCAATTGGTGGATTTGGGCCATGTGGAAGAGCTCCACGAGGTGAATCATTGATGCCTGGTGAAGGACTAGGATGTGGAATAGGCCCTCTAGGGAGAAAATGGAGCTCTTAGGTTTTAATATTGTTAGCAACATATTTATGAGCTTGAGGGCAATTTGATGGATTCAGGTCAAGTGGATCTTCAAGAGGTGGATCATTGTGGCAACGTGAAGGTCCAGAAGGTGGAACATGCCCTTTAGGGAGAACATGGAACTTTTTGGTTTTAATGTCGTTAACAACATATTTATGAGCAGGAGCTCTAACAATATTATTAGAGCCAGTTGGTGGATTCAGGTCATTTGGAGCTTCAGAAGGTGCATCATTGTGGCCATGTGTCGGATTAGAAGGTGGAGCAGGCGCTTTAGGGAGAACATGATACACTTTACTTGCAATATTATTGACAATATTTGTATTAGAATGAGTGCTATCTTTAGCTCTTTCTTGGATGTTGAAACCTCGGTGGTGAAGGATCTTCAAGTGTAAACTTTAGGAAAATGTAGCATTTCCTACAACTATATTCAAGAAAATAAGCAATAGAAAAAATGAACTTAAGTCAATGACCATTTTGAATTCCTTGACAAAAATCAAAAGCCTGATACTAATCCTTTTTTTTTTATTCCATGTGAAGCCAAGGAGTCACTGGTTTTAGGTTGGATTTATACTCTAACAAACATGGAAAAATGTCAACTACTACAATGTAAGAAAGATCCATGCTTATGAGGATACGATTGTTGACCAATCTTTCAACATTGAAAATTTTGATACCATTTTTAATATTGACCATTCTTTATTTGAAAAAGAATGTTGAAAAGTGACATTATTTTTAGACCAATTAAATGCTTATTCATTTTGAGATTTTATTTGTTCAAGATCATGATATATTTTAAATAAAGAAATTATCAAATTACTTCTAGAGTAATACTTGGTAAAGTTATTTCATTCAATAATACTTTACTTATATATATATATATATATATATATATATATATATATATATATATTAATATCATGTTATTGGTTGAAGTATCTACCAGTTTTATGGATGACTAATCTTTGGCAAGGAACTTGACATACAATCTTTAGTTTGGTCTCCGCTCCCAACCATGTTTTTGTCACCAACAAGGCTCGAATATGAGACTTTGCATAAGGGGACTAAGCCTAATTCTACTCAGACCAACGACTTGTTAGTAAATTGCTATATATTAATAATATAAATTCTTACTATAATAATTTCTTTAATTTAATAATAAAATTTTAATATATATAAAAATGTATATATAAAAAGTCATACATATAATAAACAATTACATTTCTTAAATTTAATGAATGTATTTTATTTGAAAATGTAATATTTGATAATCTATTTGATTCTCTTATATATTATATTTTAAAAAAATTCTATAATTAATATACTATAAGTAAGGCTGACTATTCTAAAATATTAAATATTATATTCATTAAATATAAAATATTTATAAAGATTTTATTAAATATAATATATATTTCAAAATTTAACAGCTTTAATATTTAAAAATTTAGTTAAATAAAATATATAGTCAAAGTTACCATTATTGAAAAAATTAAATATATCTAAAATTGTAGTTTGATATAGAAACTTATTAAGCACTTTATTGTAGACTATTTTTATAATATGATTTGCATATTTTTTTATTTTACACAATATTAAGGATTGGAACCTTTTTTGTGATATATAATTATTGACAATAGGTAAATATAAGTAGTTGTTTAACAAAATAGCAAGAAACAGTAGATAAAATTATAAAAACACACACATTATTGTAATTGAATAATGAAAAATGTGATACAATATTATATTTTAATTAAATTCATTTTAACGTTTTTTCTCTCAAATAAAAAATAATTTCTTAATAATATTGCATTTTAGTTTTTATATTTATGATATTTTTCTGTAATACATGCAAATTGTACAATAGCATTTTCATCTGGTCATTTTATTGATTGCATATCAAACAATATGACTTAGGTTATCGATAAATAAAAATCATGCAAATTACATAAAATCTACGATTTTAATTGTTTGTTCAATTATTTATAGTAAATAAAATTCAAATGAGTGTGTGTGTGTGTATATATATATATATATATATGTATATATATATATATGTATATATATATATATAGTAATTATGTGAGAACATGAGAACTCTAATAAAAACCATCAGATCAAGATTAGAAATAAAAAACGGCTGAGATTAAAATATTTAAAATTCAAATTAAAATTTAATGTAACAATCAAATCTCTAAAAGATTTACCAAACAAAAATCAAATCTATAAAATATCTCAATTATCATTTTCTAAAATATCTCAATTAACTCATCACCATCACCACTATGATCGTTGCTGCCACTGCCATGACCACCACTACAACCACTACCATGATTGTCAGTGTCGTTACCACCATAGCCATGACCATTGCTGCGTGCCACTACCACCATCACCACCATAACCACCACCACCACCTCGGCTCCTTGACCCTCATCGCTGTCGTCGTTGCCGCCATCGCCAGAGGTGGTGGTGGCAGCAACGACGACGGTGACGAGGGTCATGGCTCGGAGGTGGTGGTGGCGGCAACGATGACGGCAACGAAGGTGATGGCGGTGGAGGTGGTGGCAGTCATGGTGGTAGTGATCGTGATAATTGAGATATTTTAGGATGTGATAAGATTTGATTTTTGTTTGGTGAATCTTTTAGAGATTGGATGGTTATATTAGATTTTAATTTGAATTTTAAATATTTTAATCTCATCCATTTATTATTTTTAATCTTGATTTGATGTTTGTTATTGGTTGTTCTCATGTTCTCACATAAGAAAGAGTTATTACAGGAGTCGTACTCTCTCTCTCTTTATATATATATATATATATATATGCTAATGACACTCATATGCTTAATCAATTTAACATATATAATGGCTAAGTTGTATGCATACTCAACTATAAATTGACCCGTCTATAGTATCTGCTAGTCGACCAAAACAATTCCTGTAGACAAAGAAATATATGCCCACTCATGTATATGTGTGTGTGTAATTACCACCATCATGACCACCACCACCGTCATGACTATGTACAAAACTGCGTAGAAAAGTAAATCTGATGTATGTCAAAAGAGGAGTTATAGCCTGGTTGACTAAATATATACATATCTAAAAAGAAACTAATCCTAGCCTACCCATATAATATATCAAAAGGTAATGGCCTAAGAATTAGACCAGTCAACTAAACTATATCCTAATCAGAACCCAACTCAATAGAATCTCTTACGGGGTATCATCCTCCTCCACTCCTCCCTCGTTCTCCACTACATAACCATCCCCTATTAGCCACTCGTTGACCCATGACGTCTAGGAGCAGGTCTAGTAGCCCAACCAGGAAAGAGAAAGCCAAACTGGCTAGCTAGATCATAAACAGGGAGAGGTAGTGGTGGTGCAAGTAAGACACTCCTCAGTAGCGGTCGAGGATTGTAGTACTGATGTAACGTCCCTTATTACATTGTTCGAAATGCTTATTAATTAATTTTTAACAAAATTCTTGATTAATTTATTTATGAAAAATTGTGTAAATTTTTCGCGCGATTAGAACATCAACGAATAAAAGTGGAATTTAACATGAGAACATCAAATAGAAAGGAAACATACTCATAATCATTAATCCATGGTTTCGAACAAGTACATCTGATGTCAACCAAAAACTACTAAAGACTGCAATACAACGGAAAGGAAATACCACTAAAATAACTGATAAGTAACCACCACGTGAGATCACTAGACTCTCGAACCCCTAGTCCAAGTAGTACTCTAAGACACAACCTATCCCTCTCTTTCATCATCAAACTCGATAGGATGATGGTCATTGCCCTCGAGTATAAGAGGTGATAGAGGCAGACATTTGTACTTTTCATTGATGCTAGGATTCGTAGCAAGCTGCTCATAGTCAGGTATGAAGAACACTCCAGCAGGAAGGATGAGTTTGATTGGTGCTAACGGTAGTCCCAAAAGCGAAACAAAGCGTACAATGATCTCACCACGGTACAGATATCTCCTCTCATCAACGAAGTGAATCCATCGCCCCTCTGGGCTGAATTCCATTCTCAGGTCCCACATAGTGTTATCCATCTATATCAACGAGAAAGGAATGGGGTGAGGTTGTATTCTTTCAATGTCACTCCATGAAAGAGTTGAGATATTTTATGACTCCATCACACAATAGTCAACAATCATATATATAGAAACTATGGTATAAGGGGGACCTAGATCATTCTAAGTTTCATTGCGTACGCCATTGCCATCATCTTCACATCGTCATTGTATGGATCCATACTCTCGGTTGATCAACCTTCATCACAACTTCATCCTTGGGAAGCGATGGAGAGTAAGTATATCTCTGATCCTCATCCAAGGTACTCTGACACAATACCAGCTCGTCAGTCATCATATAGTCATCATAATCAAGTACATTATCATACGCGTATCCACCGGACGAACTCCTCGCAAGAGATATACCCTTCGCACCATGACAGATAGTCTGACATTTATCGAGGTGTGCAAGCTGGCATCGCTCATCCTGGCTTGTGGGTTGCAAGCCCACAATTAGGATTCCACACACTCGCGTCGTTCACCCATTAGGCCCACACAAGGCCATGCCCTAAACTATATATAATGTACCACGATGTAACTTCCTGTACCACATCCAAAACCTTTTGCCTAACTTGGCTAGTCCAAGTCTTCCAGGCTCTAAGGTTCATACTCTTGGATTAACCGTCGAGGTCAACATACGAGGGTCGTTCTCACCCTTTAACAACAATATATATAAGGATATGGTACGAGAAACAATCAACATTATATAATAAACTTCTTACACCATCAATTATTCCAAGGTATCACAATCTCATACATGCATAACAATGCGTTTTAATGGTGATGACACATCAAATACGTCCACATACTTATATCCATCAAATACGTTCTTGTAACAAGTCTTTATAAATTATTTTAGTTTGCTTCTAAACTTGTTCGTCTTTTATTCTAAGATGTCTTTTACTAACAAGATAGATACCACATATTTAATTGTCGTTACTATAATATTTTATGGAAAACTGTTATTATAGTAGGATCATACGTTCATATATAATTATAGATATTGTCATATCAATTTTTATAAACATTCTCTTTATAAAATAAGAGTCCTTACTTGTTAATGAAATAACTTATATATATATATATATATATATATATATATATTCCCACTTCCACATCCAAAAAAGTAACAGTAATATCCAACGATGCACGTATCACTCCACATCTATAAAAGTTGAGCTTGTTTGAGATAGTTGAGACTGCTGTGTCTGTGGGGCAGAGGTAGTCACATTGTTAAAAATTGGTCCAGTTGCAGATGATTGTTGGCTGAATGGGAGGGCTCCTGATACAGTTGAAATTGAAGTTGGTGGTGGTGCTCGGGCTGAATGAGCAGTTGGAGCTGGTGCTGGAACAGTTGGCACTATCTTACTGGATACTGGTGGTGGTGGTACACATGCAGCTGATTGAGCAGCGAAAACTGGTGCACGTACAGCTGCAGCAGCAGAAGTTTCACCTGGACCTGACTTAAGAGTTGCATTGCTTTTGGATTTTTGCAACATATTACAGTCAATTGCACATGTTAGATATTAATGACAATGAATGGTAATATAAATTCAAATTTATTTATGAAAACCTTGTGTCCACCATTTTGTTGGGAGGTTTGTTTTCTTTTCAATTGCTGCAAGAAAACATAAAGTGTAAGCTCTAATATCAATATTACTAAACATATTACAACAACATATTAAAAAGTCAATTTACCTTGTTTCCCCCTTTAGGAATATCCCTATCCGCCCCTGTTTTACCTTTACAGGTTCTTATATTATGTCCTACTTTTCCACAACCTTTACAAACAACAGAGACTGCTTGTCTTGGTAACTTGTATTTGTCCTTTGGCTCATCATTGGCCTTGTTCCTCACTATTTTAGGCCTACCAAGTGCTCTCCTTACAGTAGGGGGATTGATTGGGTCACCATTGCTTGGAGGCCAATTTAATGGACCATTACATGGTCGGATAAAATATGAATAAGTAGTCATATAAGTGGATTTCCTATATGAATGAGTAAAGTTAGTTAAACATATCACAAGTTATAATAGAAAACATTGGAATTTATTACATTAAAGTCACTTAAATATACTACCTATAACAAGATGCCACATAATCTTCAGGTTTGTAGTTGTTGTGCCATAAACATGCTACTCCATGGCAGCAAGGAATGCCTGTCAAATCCCATTTTCTGCAGTTGCAAACTCCTTTTGTTGATGTCCACCACATACTTGTTATAGTAATTAGACACCTCAAATAAGGAGAATTGGTCATCACCAGACCAATTAGGACTCCACCACATCCCTCACCAGACCAATGGTGGAGGTGGATACCGATTTGAAGAAAAAGTTTGTGGATCCAACAGAGTAGTCCAGTCCTAATCTTCTTCATAGCCTCTATCATCCAAGGATGTGTTTTGACTTTCACATTCATCTTCACCCTTATAATCCTCATCTTCACTATCTCCATTATCAACTACATCACCATCATGTTCCTTATCACCCTCACCCTGCACCTCACCAATACCCTCACCCTGCACCTCATGAATACCCTCACCAATGACCTCACTAATACCTTGACCCTGCACCTCATCAGTACCCTCGCCAGTGACCTCACTAATACCCTGACCCTGCACCTCATCATCTTTCTCACCCTCACCCCTAACCTAAACTTCATCCTTTTCACTGTCCCCATCATCAATTACAAGAACTTCAACCACATCACTTAAAGAAAAATATTTTCCTCTCCCTTTTCATAGCCCTTCATCTAACACCAGAACATCAATAAGATGCTCCACATATATGTCCACCACTTCAAACCCTTTACAATCAGTAGCAAGTTGCAACACATCATGTCATTGTTTAGTGGTTTCAACTCATGACTGAGAGCAAATCTTAGATGTCGGTACCAAAGACACTTGAAATGTTTGAACCCCAATTTGTGAATGACCTTTGACATGTCAATATAGGACATCTCATCCACATCCCAACACCATTTTTCTTCTTTACTTGTGCCCCTTACATACATGGTACAAGGCTCATAAATGAGCATTCCTGAGTGGTGTATCTTCAGCCTTATGGTCTGCACTTCAGTAGGCCTGACAATAAATCACACAACCACCAAATATACATGCAGTTAATACAGCCAATTGAAAATAACAAAAATGCATGTCATAAAATACAAACCAGATATACTTCATCAATTTCCCCAAATAAGACAGTAGTAGGGACTTGTCTTTGCAATTATCAAAAACTTCCATGTCTTAATTGTAATATACCAAAAATGGCAGCCTAAAAAACAAACAAAAAACCCTAACCCCACCACGAAACAACATCATACTCCACATCATCACACACTACTAACACACAACACATATGCATAAAAAATCCCCCCAGTGCACGAGTTTAACTATTATAATACTGTTAACCCTAGGTCACAATGAATAAAGAAATCCCAAACCTGGACCACTTACAATCAACCTTACCCAACAACCAAAAAATTCCCTTAAGTGTCAGGAATCTAACATGGAACAGTATACTGCGTCCTATTTTTTGCCCCCCATGTTCGCTGCGTGAGATCCACGCCCACAACTACGAACGCCGCCAACCATCGATTTTGGAAAAGCACTTTCAGAATCCAATAATGAGTGTTGACAAGTCCAAGACCCAATAGAGAGTGCAGCCTCACACGTCTCTCTCCATGAACAAAGCAATAGGAATTGGGAATTTTTTTCAATGTTAGGGTTAAACTTCGAGCATGAGCACAATATATGTGTGGTAACTGGTAAATAAGAAACAAATAACTTAACCTAGCTCTAATTTTTGATTAGTTGAAAATTCGATCATTAATAGTATTCACTTAATTACTAGGCACCTAAGTATCACCCAATACTAATGAATCACACATCAGCATAGTCAACGTTAGTCTTGACAGTCAATGCATCCCACTTAACGGAATAACCAAAATTAAGAATTTTTCAAAATAGGGGGACCAAATGTCCGAATTAAAAAGTAGGGGGACCAAAATCGCGGTTTTGCAAAAGTAGGGGGGGGACCAAATGTGTATTTAAGCCTTAATAATATAGTAACAAACTTTTTTAAAAAAAAATTAAAATCTATCTCTTTATCAAATTATATAGCAACAACTTATGTATTTTTTTAAAAGAAAGCTATAACCATTTAGAGATATATAAAATAATAACTTTTTCTTCATAATTAAAATAATAATTATAGCAAGCATTTATCTCTTGAATTTTCCTTTGATAAAATGTTACTTTTGAAACTCTCCATAATTTTGAAATCACATAAAATGACAATTTCTTTTTCTAAAATAATAAACATAGTAATGTATTTATTTCAATTAAAGTATTGTCAAACTATGAAGTATCATTTCAAGTATTTATTTAAATGAAACAGTATATATTACGAATCACACAAATAATACTTTTTCACATAAAACAATAACTTTCATAATTTTACTTTTACTAAAATAACTTAGTAATAATAAATTCAGATTTATACTTGAAAATGCAATTTTCTTGTTATTTTCCTTTAATAAAAGCGTGGGGTTCTCATTTCGCTAAAATAATCCTCATTCCATATTTATAATAACTGAATCTATAATAACTCCCATATAATTTAATTATAAAAATAGTATACTGCTTTAATTTACAAAAGCCCTTAAACAAGGTTATTATTCTTAGTAATTAAAATATAAGTGAGACACTAATACATGGGGATGAAACTCACGCCCCTTTCTAGGATCTAAAGGGTCAAACTTATAGTTTTCTCACTACATTCATCATGTTCTTATTTGTTCTTTCCAAACTCATCAATTTTACTCTATTTGATCCCAAAACAACATGTTATAGCAATAATTTAAGTGTTATCAAAACTGTTCCAGTAGTAACAACATAGAATAAGCATTTCAATCTCCAACATGCTTATAATAACAATGAAAAACTAAAACAGAAATTAAAATCATACATTAACAAGATTAAAGCATGGAAATGAGAGAATTTCTAACACATTCATGGCATTTCATTAGAAATATACAACTCCTCCATACCTCTTTCTCCTTGCTTGCAAAAACTGAAACTTCCTCCTTCCTCTCCTATGCTTCACATCACCACCACCACCAAGGGAAGAGCTTTAGCTTCTTCTCCTTCCCTCAATCTCAATCTCACTCCAACTCTTACTCTCTCAAGTGTTTCTAGGAGTCTCTTGCTCAAGTGTGCAGAATGGGTTAGCATGGAATGGTATTTATAGGCTCTAAGGGTAGACAAGGGTTGCCAATGGTGGCAAAATGAGCTAAAAAGTGTGTGAGACACACTTACACCTAGATAACTAGAGTAGGGAACATGCATGCAAGGCAAAAATCCACTCTCCCTCTCCCTCACTCAGCACATCACACACACCCACTTTTTTTTTTGTCTTTTTCCTCTTGTCTTATTAGAGTATATGGTAGTTGGGGTAGTTGGGAGTTGGGTAGATAAGTATCTCTTAAGTTTCTGTTGTGTTTCTTATTGTCTTATTTGTGTTTCTTATTTGGTCAGAGATAAAAGCTCAAAACTGCTACTTTTTACACCCCCTAAGTTACTATCTATACCAATATTAGAGATAGGCCAGAATTCTTTCCAGCACCCCTTATTTCTACCGTTCACACCCCTTCAGCTCTTATTTTTATTTTTATTTTCTAAGCCCAAAACTAATAACCTTAGCCCATCCTATCAAGCACATGACAATTAATTAAATAATTAATTATCAACAAAGCATAAAATGAACAAAAAATTAATAATCATAATTCAAACACACTAACTCAAACAAATCAATAAATTGTAAAAGAATTATTTGCAATTTCTTGCGAATATAATTCTTTAAAATCAAACAAGAAATATTTTAAGTAATGTTAAATTTCCTAAAATATATCAAACAACATAATTCCTTCAAGGTGGAAATTTTGGGTCGTTACAACTAAACTACTAGAGCATACTAAAAATCAAGCATCATAGAATCTGATGAAGTGGAAGAAGATAGTGGTGAAGCTCTCAAGTAGAATCACATAACTCATCAATGAAACCACTCGATGCAGGAGACTAGGAGTAGATCATCAGGATATCAATCGAAGTAAATTGGCAAACATGGGCATATATGTCAGTGTCACTACCCCTGGAATATGTCATCTAGAATGTGACACCTTTTTACCCCAAAAGGTTTTTTTTTTAATAAGATAACAAAAAGAAAGGAAAACTCTTATGCAAAAATAACAGTTCACATTCTTAAATCACGTAACCATCCATGAATATGACATATACAAAGATAAATCATGAAGGTTGGCATTTCAAAGGCCATACATTGTATAAAATATCTAACAATACGAAGAAAGAAACATAAACCTATAACCTTGCCTTGATGTCATAGTTATTAGAGCACAAGTCCCATCCCATAACAACAAATATAAACTAACACATATGAAGCTAAGCCTCTGCTCCGACATCATGTTTGACATCCGGATAGTCCTGATCAGCCCAAACACACACAACAAGAATACAACAGAAGGGAGTGAGAATCATACTCGCACATATACAAAGTATAGCCATGACATAGATTCACACACAGAATCACATAACTCATCAATGAAATCACTTGACGCACATGTAATGCAATAACCTCTTGACTCTACTTCATATGCCATGTGGAGCCAACTAACTCATGAAATAATGCAGGAGCACATGTCTACCCATAAGAAGCGTGAAACTCCAATTTTGATTGAAATGTTAACCAAGTGACTTCAATAACTCAAGAGGGGGGTTGAATTGAGTTGTTTCAAAATTGTTTCGTGCTCAACCTTTAATCCAAAAGGAATTAAGTATTTCAATTATAGAAAAAGAGAGATAATTTACCCAAACCCTAACCTTGCACAATTAACATATAAAAGCAATAAAACAATTTATTAAAACAATAAAGCAATTTAAAGAGTAAGGGTTAGAAAAGAGTGCAACAATGATTTTTATACTGGTTTGGTCAACCAAACCTATCTCCAATCCTCAAGCCGCACTCAAGATTTTCCACTAGGTAAAATAATTGTAGAAAACAACTTGATAATGTCATTACTTATGACTACTTGACAAGTACACCCCTCTTTGAATCCTAAACTTAGCCCTTAGGTATCACGCACCCTAGTGAATGTGACAAAGATGCAACAAGCTGATTATGTGATCACCTATGACAACCTAGCTAACAAGGACACCCCTTTCTCCTCAGATATAACCCTGAAGGCCTCAAAACCTTGAATAACATTTTGCTAACAAACACTCTCAATGGTGGGAATAACTACTCATTTAAGCTTTAGCACTATCTTTTTCTCAACTTGGAGAAACATCAATAATCCAAGCTATAGGCACCTAACTTCTCTAACTATTCTATGCTTGGACTCTCTACTCTTGTTGAGTATTATAGTTTGTGCCTGGTGCACTTTGCTCTTAAGCAGTGACTCTTATTTATAGTGTTCAGCTACATACAATAAATAATTTTTTAGGAATCCAAATTGAGTTTGGACGAAAGGCTAATAATGGCCTTCATCTAGTAATATAAATTGGAAGAGGTAGATTTTATTTGTGGATTTGTGTGTTCACCAACCACTATATATTTTCCAAAAGACTCTAATTAACCTTTTTTTTATATCAAAATTCGCTGCAAAATAATTGTTGAGTTATTAAATGATAATGTTAATTCAGTTGGTACAACTTAGTTAATTACTAATTTGTCCAATATTCTTAGATTTTGTCTTACTAACATTGATAAATAAATAAAATTTAGGCATAAATATGATTTTGGTCCCATTTAAAAAATAATAATTTTATAAGGACCAAAACAAAAAAAAATAGTATTACAAGGGCCAAAAAAATATTTAAACCTAAAATTTAATATTTATTGTTACCATTCACACTAAAATGTTACTATCTCGCATAGTGAAAGTGAGTCTATTATTCAAAATTTGGAACCCCCTATTGTCTTTTAGGAAGAAGGATGTTGTGTATGTCAAGCTTGTTGGTGACAATAGAGATGCATCTTCCTCTAAGCTTCAGAAGGTCATAAAGGAAGATAATGAATAGTGTTGGCACAAAAATGTTTTGTTGGATAGTTTCAACTTTGGATTATTATTATTATTGTCCTATGATATTTTTGTTCGATCATGCTATATATGTTATATTTTAAGTTTAAATATTTTTTAATTTTAAACTCAAGTCCACATTTAACAAGTCCAATAAAAAAGATAAAATTACGCTTTTAGTACTTTATCTTATTTTTTTATATGTAGTTTGGTCCCTTATATTTTACAATTTAGTCATTTATATTTTTAAAGTAAGTCAAAATGGCCCTTTTCATCACTTCCATTATGTTTAACATTAAAAAAAATTTGATTTGGCATCTTTTGACTGCCAATAATGGATTTAGGGAGGGTATGGCTTATTACAAGTATAAACAATTTTATAGTGATTTTAAACAACCAGAAATTGCTTAAAAATATGTAAGATAAAACCTTGGCCTCCCAATTCCCCACCATCTAATTCTTCTTCTATCATTGCCATTTCAAACGGGGAACAAGCTCCACCTGAGTAACATCAATCTAGGTCGGCTGCGTACCAACTCCCTCCAAAGCATTTGTGACTTCCTTCTCCTTATGAGTATGCGCAAGCAAAGAACCAGGTAGCTGGTTCAAATTCCCATCCATGGAAGCGTAACCCTCTTTGAGGAGCAAAAACGTTTGGTTGGAACATTGTATATAGAAGCTGTCGAAACTAGCGCAACCCTCTCGAATCCACACTGGCACACATGAGACTCTCAACGAAGACAAGGTGTCTGAGATGCACTGACAGGTGAAGAGGCATGTTTCTTCCTGAAATGTCACGCCAGCATTGGGACCAGGACCGAGAGGCCTTAAGCACTAGCGTCAAGTGATGGACTTCTTGTCCGTAAAGCTTGATTTCCTTTCTTAGGAGTGATTGGATGATATTTGTTAGAGTTATGTAGTGATAGTGTTTGTTATATGTAGCAGCCATGTCGAATTAGGTCCTGTTTGAGTCTTGATGTATTTTATACATACTTACACGTTATAAGCATCAAATATTTTCTCTTATTGATCTTGATACTCTTTTATTTACAACTCTAATATATGTCTACCTTATACTTTACACAAACTTATGTTTAGTAGAAAGTCTTTTGAGCATATATTGCTATAGATACTTATCTTAAACTAAGAGAAAATATATCGTATAGGGTTTCAAATTACCATATATTTAAAGACATAATCTATGATAGAATATATGTATACTATATTGTATTTTGTAAACCTTGGTAATACGTAATTACAATTTTAATGTATGTATGCAACTTTGTATTCTGCTCATGTATAATATTCTTTTTATTTCCTAAATCCCTTATACATGTTTATCAGGTGCTGAGAGAAAGAAGGTATATGGTTTTATCATTTTATTTTGTACTCGAACTTAAGAAGTTTTCTGCTAGCCTACATATATACATAATCTACTTATAAACTACTTATCAAGTACTTGCAAATGATGTCTCTTTTTGAATGGATCCTCTTTATGAAAACATATGTAAAATAATTATACACCATGTTTACTATTGTTTTAGAATATCTTTCGTTCACAAGATGATTTCCTTTTCTTTTCAAAGAATTCCTATAAGGTACAATCGAAATTTAAGTTTTAAGAAAACACAAAAAATTTAATTGTCTCTGTGACGTTTTAAAAATGATATAAACATTTATTTTCTTATAACTAAAACAAAAGCGAGTTAAGTCTTATTTTTAACATCTAGGTGGTACACATTGAATCAAATAAATTCAAAAGAAAAGCAAGTGCAAAAAACTTGAAAGAAAGTTGAATTTCATTAAATGAAATTATATTGCTAGAAGGAAGTTTAAAAATTTGATTCTCACTCTAGAAATACCTCCGGTACACGCATACCCAGATTGGGGTTCAAAATGCTAACTTTTGGTCTTATGTTTGGCTTATGATAAAAAGCTCTGTTAACTTATTTTTGAAAAAGACAAATCCTTTTACCCCTTTTGTTTCCTTGCTTGACCGAACTACAACTACACCCCCATCCCATTCAAGTTTTCTTTGCTATTTAATAAAACGTGATAAGTTGGAAAAGAAAAGACCCCTTTGTTGTGTGTTACTATATTAGTACCGAAAATGGTAAGAAAAGAAAAAGTAGTTGTTAACCAATTTTACCTCAAGAGATTAAGGCTTTATGATAAAGGATAAATAGATTATCAAAGCTTGATTCAGAGAACGAGTTACAGAATAAAATAATAAAACAAGGGATCGACAGTGTTAGAGAGGGTTTACGTGAGATAAATCAATTTTTTTAGTTGGTAAACACATAAGGATGATTGTAGCATCATAATACAACAAATAAACATGATTAAGGAGCTAAATCAAGAATAAAATTTGACATAGTCTCCCCTTAAGGAGAGGCTACCGAAATAGTCCTAAGAACAATAAAAATTACAAGAAAATGAAAATACAACAAAGGAATGAATAAGAAATTAAAGGAATACAATAAATGAATCAAGAGAAGATAGTACATATATCAAAAGAACATAGAAGAATAAGATGGAAACAACAATAAATCAAGATAGGAATAACAAGGAATCAAAGCCTCACTCCCCCCTTACCAAGAGAGTGATTCGTTCACAGCAAAGAGGAGAGGAAGAAGAGGGCTTCATGTTTTTGTAGCTTTGGTGTTGCTTGCAAGTGAAAGGAAGAGGCTTTGGGAAGCTTGGAAGCTTCAACAATGGAGGCTTTGTGTATTTTTGAGAAGAAGAAGATGAGAGAAAGAAGGAAACTAAATGGGAGTGTTGAGAGAGAGAGAAAACCGAAGAGAGAAGGTAGAGAATTGGTCGTGAGAGATGAGAGAGAAAGTGTAGAGAAAGAATGTGATTTTATAGAGTTAAGTTTCCCTTTTTCATTTCATTTTTTTTCTTTTCTTGTAAGAGAAGAAGAGTGCTACGTGTGAGTGAGAGAAAAGGAACACGTGAGTTGCTAGCTTCGGCTGGTAAGGGAGAAGAAGTTTGATGGTTAGATATTTATGGACTTTTTGTTTTAAATTTTTAAATAAAAAAAAAACTGCACAAATATCTCTATCTAATTCTTGGTAACTAATACTTAGTAACTAAATTCATTTAGTTTGTTTCTAGTTTCTCGTTATTAGCCCATGTTTATTATATCAATTCTAGATCCTTCTTTTAATCTTATTTTATTTTTATTTTTCCTTTCCTTGTAAAAGAAATTTTATCTGTGTTTCTTCTAGCTTTTTAACCAAATAAAATTATTTTAAGTTGAAATATTTTAGAAGGCTTAAATTATATTTGCCGTTAATTATTATGACTTAAAATTACATTTTTATAACTATTTTTGAAATACTTAAATTAGTTAGGTATTTTCAGTCAATAATTCACAGTAATTTCGTTTTAGCTCTATAAATTTCCAAATTTAACTAGAAATTATATTTTTATATGTGTGACTTAAATATAAATTGACTTTGTCAGTTTCATCAAGTTTTGATATTAATCTTATATAGGCTGACCTATTAGCAGTCTGTCTAAAGCGTTATGTAAAATTTTCTCAGAAGTCTTCTAAAATTTCTTAGAAAATTATCGTAACCATATTTAAGCCTATAAAACATGGTTTTAAGTTCAAATAATTATTTGACACTTATTTTCACGTTTGTCACAAATATTGATAATCCAGTATAATTGTCGTTCTAATAGTTATTTCAGATTTTCATCTGGAATAATTATTAAAATTTTCAATTATATAGAATATAAAATATTCGTCACAATAATGTGATTTAATATTTTATTATCCTATTTGGACTTATCAATTCTCAAAAACAAGATTAAGAATAAACAAATAATTAATTATGGAAAACAAAAATGAGGGTGTTACAACTACGAGGCACTGGTTGTTAGCGAGGAGGTGGGAGGAGGGAGTAGATATGCGGATCTGCGGTCATCAATATAGGATTGCGTCTTCGATCCGACTCAGGCCGCGCCAAGTGCCATTGTGGTCAAGCCGACGTGTTCTATCCGACTCAGGTGAAGTTGCTCTTCGACTTCGCCGCAAAGGGCGTCATCAATAGGGGTGAGAGCGCGGAATATGGTAACGGGTTTCAGTTCGAAGACCACCGGCGATTGCGCAACTCCTTCCGCAACTCCTTATTCCCAATATTCCCAGCGATTGCATTCTCCGGTTCCTCCCATTCGAGTTCCTTTGTCTCAACCTTCCATTTTCTCATTGGATTCATTGCCCCCATTGAGTCCTTCACTGTGTGTTGCTGCGCCGCCGCGAGACCAATCGAACTCCATCACCGTGAGATCTAAACTCGTGTTTTTGGGGTTATTGATATTTGCTGATGGTATGTAATGAAGTTGGGAGTTGAGCATAAAATAATGAATGAATGGAGGTTTAAAAGGTGTTTTTGCTCATGCTCGTCAGAGAAGGTGATAAGGAGTGGTGCATTTTGTTTTTGTGATGCATTTTCTGGCGGCTAAAAATCGTCAGAAAACGTAATAAAATTAAATAATAATAAAACCAATGCCACATCATTACTTAATGGCTAAAATGGACGGAAAGGACGAAAATATTGGACGGAAAAAAAGTTTGGGGATGTTGACCGGTCGTAAAAAAGTTTAAGGACCAAAATCACAAATGTGAAAAAGTTTAGGGACCAAAAACATAATTTGCTCTTTTATTTATTTAATGGAATTTTAGGGACTAAAAGTTAAATTTTTTAAAAGTTTAGAGACTTTGATCAGTGAAACTTTTGTTTGAGAACTAAAAATTCTAATGGAAAAAAGTTAAGGGAGCTTAATGAGTCAAATTTTTTTGTTTAAAGACTAAAAATTGAATTTCAAGACAGTTTAGAGAATAAAAATTTAGTTAACCTAAAACATATATATATATATATATATATATATAAGGGATCCACATGAAATAACCTCTATTTCGGTCCAAACAATCCATTCGGCACGGGAGAGTGCTTTCACTTTGGGTACACATAGAAAGGAAGAAGAAACATTCCCAAAAGATGAGAGAAAGAAAAGAAAGAGCGAAGAACCATGAGCACAACACAGTGCTGATAGTACTATTCTCAAAGATAGCGGTTATACCTTCAATTTCTGCAACTGATTTCGGTATTCAAAGAGAGTGCGATCAGGAGCAACAGAGAGATGGGTTCTCCTCAAGGGTTTTCTCTCTGTGTATGTATTTGTATTTATCAACACTTAGTATTAGTAATCCATCAATATTTTTGCTTTTTAATGCCTACCCATTATTCTTTTGCTTCTGAATGTTGAGTTATTTCATTGCTGAGATGGGTTGTTATATTCACTTAGTCATGTTGGGGGCATGAATTGAATCTTGTATTGGGTTCTTTTTGGTCTTTTTATTTGGATTGGATATTATGTACCTTAATGATTTCAATGATAGTTGATGATTTTTTTTTTGTTGAGGTTTTGACTCAATTGCTTTTGCAAATGGTAACCTGTCAGTCAGTGTTAATATGATTTGGTGTTGCATCCATCCTAGGTATAATTTGGAATGCCATATTGCTCTTTTGAAGGCCTGCAAATAATGATTTCTAGATATGGAGATAGCTACTTGCACACATGTTTGTTTTTGGCTTTCTTAGATTGCGATTGAGTTGGAAATTTGTATGTGTCTTTTAGATTGATTTCATGGTTTCTTGGCTGAAAAATTGGACAAATTTTTAGAATAATATTAGTTACAGGAGATTCTGTCGTTTGTTTTAATTTTAAGTTAGATTATACCTTTTATTTACTAAAAGGAAAGAGATAATGTACCAAAAAAGGAGAGGGATAACGCATTGAAAAAAGGAGACGGACGGTAATTAGATTTGATCTTGTCATAGTTGAATGAACTGGAGCAAGCCGGTTGCCGGTTAAAGTTTGAAGAATCGGTCAAGCATGTTTGACTTTGACCCGTTTCACTATATAAACTCCCTAAGACAGTGTTACTCTCTAGGAGTCTAGGTGCGCCATTCTTTGTTTTCTCTGTCCTTCGCTATATCTTGGTAAATCTCTATTTCTCTGCTTTCGCCTTCATCTTGCGTGCATTAATTTCTGTTGACTCATGTTTGCATCAGTGTCGGTATGCTTTTTCTTGTGAAAATCTGGACTTTGATTAAACATATATCTCGCCATTGCTCTGATTTGTTGGCTGTTGCAGATTGCTTGTGCTCTACTCTCTTTGAATACCAAGATTAGTTGCAGCAATAAACTGGAGATTACTGAGAAAACACCAAGATCGCATGCGATTGTGGTGTGGTGAAGCGCTAGTAGGTTACTTACACGTATCCTGCTGTCACAGTTTACGATGCAACTCATCCAAGGTACTTCTTCAATTAAAGGTGCTGACTGGAATATTGAGCCATACCATTGTAGCTATGAGCATATTTTAGACCATTTCCTTCCATGTTGTTTGATATGGAAAAATTAGGGCTTTTTTAAATGCAATTGGTGATTTTGGGGGAAAGTGACTATTGTTGAAAACAAAATCTAGTATGAATCAATGATTCAATATTTCATAATTGCAGATAAAGCTTAAAAATTTATGAAACTCTTTTTATATATGAGATGAACATTACTCTTCCCCCCCGCCCGGTATAATGGAGAATCGGACCTTTGATAACATCATACCTTAGTCTTAAAGAGACTTGTGTCGCCCCTTCATTGCGCCCTTAACCCTGCAGTTTCGCCTCCATCAGAGTTGTTTTGTCGGCGACGGTGGGGCGAGTAGAAGGCGGTGGCCGGAAAAGTCATCGGAGGTGCGAAATTGATCACCAAAAGAAGGGAGACAATCAAAAGGGTCCACCGGCCGGAAAGGTCGCCGAAGCTCCGACAGCGGACTGCGACGGTTGCCGAAAAAATGTCGCCGGAAAGCGAAAACAAGTCGTCGAAAGAAGGACGAGCAGAGAGGTCCACCGGGGACAGTAGGTCCCCGGTGGGGCACGATTTTTGTTATTCCTCTGTCAGGCTCTGATACCATGTTAAAATAGGAGAAAACAGAGGTATAATGGAGGAAAAACCTTGTGTTAGAGTACACAGAGAATGCGTGTTTATATAGGTTAATTACATTAATTACACATAAATAGAGGATATTTTGTTTCCTCTAAATCAAAGATTATGTTCCTATAAACCGCTATTTTTAATAGAATCAGAATATAATATTCTGATTTTCAACACAATGCATTGGTTGCTTCTGTAGTATCCACCCATATTTTGCTTAGCAGATATACTCCTATAGTTCAAATCCACCCCTGGCCCTTTTAGTTATTGTTTTGATGCAACCTGATATGATAGTTCAATAAAAAGTAATTATCAGAAATTTATGTTAATGCTATAGAAATGGAATTTTTATTGATAAGAAAGAAAATTATTGTTGTTTGATGTTTATTTTCATTCATAAAAATACTGTACCAGGCAAGCATAAGATCTTTTGTCTGTTTCTTTGATGTCCTCTTTCATATGGCATATGCAGTTCATGAAAATAAATAAAATTGTTATGTAGAACATTTTATGAAGAAGTTCTATTAGCTGTTATGCAGTTCATGAAAATAAATAAAATTGTGATGTAGAACATTTTATGAAGAAGTTCTATTAGCTGTTACAGAAATGAAGATTGGTTAGAGAACAGGGGTTGTAAGGGGAAGATTCAATGACGCAATCATTTTGGTAGATGACAGATCCCTTTAGCAGTTGCTGGTAATGGATTGTAGAGAGCAGGAGAAGGGGTGCGTGTGAAGGGAAGATGCAAATAAATAGGTTGACACTAGTTGAGATATTTGTCTACTTGATGCAAAATGACTTCGCTATTCATAAATCTTGTGTTGCTAAATTTAATATATGGATCTCTTGTCCATTTAAAATGGTACAAGATGCCTGCCATCTTTTTTGCAGTATAGGGCATGTGTGTTTAGGACATTTTCATTTCTTTACTTTTTGTACATTTGAGGCATTCAATTCGATGATAATATTAATATTGTTATGTTAAATGATATTTTAATTTTATTTTGATTTGTAGATTCATCTGGTTCATCTGCAACTCAGGCTGCAAAGGAGGAAATGGATTCGCGGTCCATCTATGTTGGAAATGTGAGATTCAAATATTCTTATTCTGCCCCTTTTCATTTCCTTTCTGCTATATATGTTGACTTGACATCTTTTTGCAATTTATTATGTGTACTTGGGAGATATATGATCTTGTGCAAAAGTAGGTGTTAGTTTGTCTAGTTTGGCCGGTACCATTTTTCCTGCTGTCGAATTTAGAAATCTGTATATCTTAGCTTGCCTACAATGAAGATGAGGGGAATGTGCTTTCATGGGTACTCAACATACTTGCTGATTGTCTTGTGCCAGCCTTTCAGTATGTCATGCAATCCTTTGATTGTTTTTAACTTTTGTGGTGGAATTGTTTTGATATATTAAAGCTTTTTTGTTTAGGTAATAGGTATTTGCTTAACATCTTCATCTTTTTGGTAAAGCTTTTTGACTTGTGTCCTACTGGTGAAAAATCAAAAGATTTGAAGCAGGGGCTTAATGGAAAAGATACTTCTTGATTTAGTTATAGCCTATAGGAGACTTCCTAGAAAAAAAGGCAAAATCAGATGTTAATTAATTTTTAAAAAGCTTTTAGCCAATAAAGCTAGCAAACATATTGGAAGGGTTAACTTATACACAATACTGAAGTCACAGGAAATGTGTTGGGCAAGATACTGATTATATACTGGCAAGTGGCAACCCCACATTAGTGCCCCTTAGCGCACTTTAGGTCTTTCTCCTTTAAGCCACATTATTTTGCCAACACGAGGGTTAAATTCACAAATAATTTGTTATAACTTTTTGCCTTTTTAAGATGTCAATTTTCATTCTTCACACCATAGTTGTTAATGGTGCGTGGTAGCGGCACTTTTCGCAGCTGAAATCGCAGCCATTTTCATACTTCACATCATAGTTGTTAACCTCCATTGCATCATGCTTGTCTGTAGCAGCACTTTTCACAGCCGAAATTGCAGCCATTTGCGTCTGCGGGCGCTATTACTCTAATGCATCGAAGACCCTGTTTTTTTCTCAACAGTTAAAGACCCTTTTTGCCCCTAAAATCAGTGTCATTTCATGTGTTATTTTGGGGGCAAACTCCTAAACTTGCCCACCCTTATAATCAGACTTGTTTTGTTTGTTTCTCACCTTTTCTCATCACTTCTTTGTACCCTTGTGCCCCTGTTCTGCACTTCTACCTTACTCTGTTCTCTGGCACCATCTCTGACATTCTGAAACATGACTCACTGTTCTTTGGCACTGTCTCTGGGCATTTCTGAACATTTTCTGGTTCCTTCCTGCTGTTTCTGGCGGTGCTCTATTCTCTGGCACCATCTCTGACATTCTGCTCTGTTGTTTCTATCCAGTTCTCTCTCTTTCTGTTCCCTGCTCTCTCTTACATATTGTTCTGCTCTTTCATTTTGTTCTCTCACACAGGTCTTTCATGATTTCATCTCTGTTCTCTGTTCTCTATTAGCAGCATATGAATGTCTCTAATTTTGGGTAATTTTTTATATTTGAGCTTGTGTGTATGTGTATCTGTGTATCATAGTCTGTAACGTCCCTTTCAAGTCTGCATTCTCCTTATATCCCTCCAATCTATTCATCTCTCCCCATTGCGTTGTGTCCCATTCTATTATGCTCAGAGACAGCTAATGGAATATGGTCCACAAGTGAATATTCTTTCGTGATTTTCTCATTATTGCTCCTCCATGCTGTTTTTACCATGGTGGGTTGGTTCCTGGATCAGAGCCTATAATATAATCATTCAGATTTATAGAAATTAAAGATTTATAGGCAGAGTTGGTTACAATTCAAATTCAAAAATAAACAAGACAGGAAAAATAAAGAAGAAAAGATAAGGATAAGATCAGTAAACAACTGATCTTGTCCATCCTAAGGGTGCTAGAATTTAATTTATTTTCTAAAATATCCTAACATCTTCGACAAGAACTATCAGAATGTATCATATTTCATTTCAGTAAAATCAAAATTGTTTCTCTTCATTTTTCTCTAATATGGCATCAAGAACTTGCGATGACATCTAATGGCTTCCGATCCATCTCCTTCCCAACCACTGCCATTTTCCGCAGCATCATTGTCACTGATTCTTGATCTGCAACTGAACACTCATTCTCCAGTGGTCGATGAGGACCAAATCTCTATACCTCTGGCAATAACGATCACATTTTCTCACATGATCACAGAGAAACTTGATGATAAGAACTTTCTTCTCTGGTGACAGCAAGTGGATCCAGTAGTCAAAGGCCATCAATTGCATCACTTTGTGGTTTGTCCTCAAATTCTGCCTTGATTCTTGACGAAAGAAGATCAAGCAACCAGTCTGTCAATGTGGCATATCTTGCTTGATCCAGTAGTCAAAGGCCATCAATTGCATCACTTTGTGGTTTGTCCTCAAATTCTGCCTTGATTCTTGATGAAAGAAGATCAAGCAACCAGTCTGTCAATGTGGCATATCTTGCTTGGGAGCAGCAAGGCCAAATGTTACTTTCTTGACTCCATTCTTCTCTATCCAGCTCCATTCTCGAGTTATTGGCAGTGTGCACTCCTACGTGCGGGACAAGATTCATGTGTATTTTCAGAAACAGACACAAGCGAAAGTGGCCAATTGTGCACTGAACTTTGCCATACATCACTTGCCGATTATTCTATGTCCGGATTCCTACTTCAGATCAAGGGGTTGATGGATTATCTGATTGGTGATCCTGTTTTACTGCAAGAACATGTTCATGTTATTCTTGAAGGCTGGCCTTAGGAGTTTTATTTTGTAATCTTTCATTAAAAACAAGTTCGAACCTATTGATTGAATAGGTTGAAGCCGTACTTCTTGTGCATGAAATGTGAGTTTAGAAGTTCTTCTAGAAGGCCTTGGTGACTCTGTTCAGAAATTTCTTACGTTTTAATGCTGATTTTCTTTTTAAGCTTTTTATTATCCTCTTGCTGCTTGCACAAAACAACATGCATGTATATGATAAATTGACTGTGACAGACTCTAGTATATGGTACAATTACATATCTAATGCATATTGAATTGGTTTTTTGGGTAGATGTTATTACATTATAATTTTGTAAATTTTCAACTGAATAATGTGTTTCATTAAAATATAATTGTGATTCAGGTTGACCATACGTGTACAGCTGAAGAACTCAGACAACATTTTAAAGCATGTGGAACTGTGAACAGAGTGACGATCCTGACTACCAAATATGGTCGACCAAAAGGATGTGCTTATGTTGAGTTTCTTGAAGTTGATGCAGTTCACAACGCTCTCATTTTAAATGAATCGGAACTTAATGGTCGAAAACTGAAGGTGTTTAATTGATAATTTGTGTACATGCTATTAATTACTCTTCTAGTTTTTCCATTTGAATTATACTTAAATTCTGCTTTGCCCTTCAGGTCTGTGCTAAGCGTACAAACTTTCCTGGAATGAAACAGTGCCATGGAAGAAGACCATTCGGTTTAAGATTTAGAAGGCCATCATTCCATGCTCAGTCTAGTTATGGGTAAGCAATTATCAGGAACTGAACAAACTAATACAATTTATCTTGGATTTGATAATGGTTTGTGTTGCTTTCAATTGTCTCTGCTATGTGCTGCATAAAATTTATGCCTTAGAAGGTAAAAAAAATAAAAAAAATTAGGTAGAATATCATTTTACGATCAGTAATATGTTTTCTTTTGATTTTTGATCGTTTTAAAATTTCTTAGTTAATTTGGTGTTCGCTAATTTTAATTTTTTTTAACTTACTCTCGACATCACTTAATAATTATATGACATGTATCTAATCATGTCATGCCATATGCCATCTCAAAATGTTTGCTTATGTAATAGGGTTAGATGCGTGACATGTCACCACTAAGTAGTGATAAGTACTGTTTTAAATTTTTTTTAACATTGTGACGACTAAGACTATAACAACAACAAAAGCCTTATCCCATTAGGTGAAGTTAGTTACATGGATTGCACGAAGCCATTGGGCTTGGCTAAATACCAAATTCTTTAATGAAAATTTTTTGAACAACTAAAACCAAATAAAACTATATTTACAAGGACTAAACACATATTTAAGTGAAAAATAGTTTTTGCTTGAAATGGTGCTTTATATCTAGCTAGTGCAATTAGAAAGTAGATGAATTTGTTAATGTGCCAGTAATACTTTTAATGATCGGTCCCTTCACCTTTAATATTTTAAATCTCAACTTAATGCCCAAAAGTTAAAAGAAAAACAATGTTCCAATGCAACAATAGTAATGAAAAAAATTTAAGAGTTCTCTTGGTTGGTTACTAGAGATATTTATATTCTCAACCTTTGTAGTTTCCACCATATTGGAACCATATAAAGCATTCTTGCTCTGAGTAGTCATTCTTTATGTGGTCACATAATAAAATATTGAGCATTTTTATTCAATCTTCTGTTATGTGATGATTAAATCCTTTTGATGTGCAGAAGGTTTCCAAGGTTTAGCCGACCCATGCGATACAGGCCATACTAGGTGTGGTATGTCTGATATGATTACAAGTTTATGATATGATGGGGACAAGGGATTCTTAATTTACCATTATAATAGTTTCCATTGTGGGGAACAAGAACATTTCTCTTAATTTGCATACCAAAGCTAATGATCTTGGCCTTTTCAACTCTAGATGTGTGGTATGTACAATTGACATTGACCAATTAGTTACTGTACTCATTCCTAAATGTTTGGCATCAATTGGTGATGGGACATATTCACCAAAAAAAAAAAAAATTGGTGATGAGACATATATGTGGAAAGTTCTCAATAGGTTCTTTCTTTGAACTTCAGAGGTTATCAACTCGAATATTAGATTTAAATTTTACTGATTTGAATTGTGATATTGAATTTTGTATTCGCTGAAATCAATTCTAACGTTTGTTTGAAGTAGGTTAATTCTTATGATATTACATATCTTAAGTAGGAAATCTTGTTTAAAGACAAATATTATTTTATTTCTAAAAATTAATAGGCATTGGGGGTCTTGTTCATTCGATTGAGATGTTGAGCAGTTGATTAGTCTTAAATCATGTATGAATTCAGTTTAGTTCCTTCAGTTATCTGATTTATACTTATTTTACAACAATTTTTGAATTTTTTTTTTGAGTAAATTACATTGACATTCTTGTGGTTTCATCAAATTTCTTCCGATACCCATCCTTTTTCTATACTTAACTCCCTTGTTTGAAAAACATTACACTGACACTTCTTATATTGCACCAACTTACATTATGTACCATTATAAGGAGGGTCCTGTAAACATTAAAAATTAAGGGAATTGTGTGTAATCTCAAGAAATCACATGAAGCGCCAATGTAATTTTCTCTATTTTTTCTCTCTCTTGTCATGTCAATTATTTTGTTTCATACCTTTTTTTTCCCATCTTTCTTTGTTGTACAAAAACTAGTATACATTTATCGTATTAACTAGTATTTTAGCATTACTTATCCACCATTTAATAACAACGAGACAATGCTCAGTTTTCATCCAATCATAAGATAATGTTCACGGGAAGTCAACATACACCCTATGTAATGGCTAATGAGACAATTGCATGAGGGTAACGATGAGTGACATAGAGTAAAAACTAGTATTTTAGCATGTGTAATACATAGATCAAGTGTTTGTTTTTTAACAGAAATTTATAATAAATAAATACTTTTAAATATAAAATTTATATTATAATTAAAATTTAAGGTGATGTGATGAGTTGTGTCCTTGAGAATCTGATGTGTTCAGCTACATACAATAAACAAATTTTTAGGTCTCCAAATTGAGTTTGGACGAAAGGTTAATAATGGGCTTCATTAAGTAATATAAATGGGAAGAGGTAGGTTTTATTTGTGAATTTGTGTGTTCACCAACCACTTTATATTTTCCAAAAGATTCTAATTAACCTTTATTTTTTTAACAAAATTTGCTCCAAAATAATTGTTATGAGTTATTAAATGATAATGTTAATTCAGCTGGTACAACTTAAGTTAATTACTAATTTGTCCAATATTCTTAGATTTTGTCTTACTAACATTGATAAATAAATAAAATTTAGGCTTAAATATGTTCTTGGTCTCATTTTAAAAAAATAATTTTATAAGGATCAAAACCAAAAAACATAGTATATTACAAGGACCAAAAACATATTTAAACCTAAAATTTAATATTTATTGTTACCATTCACGCTAAAACATTACTATCTTGCATAGTGAAAGTGAGTCGATTATTCAAAATTTGGAACCCCCTATTGTCTTTTAGGAAGAAGGATGTTGTGTATGTCAAGCTTGTTGGTGACAATAGACATGCATCTTCCTCTAAACTTCGGAAGGTCATAAAGGAAGATAATGAATAGTGTTGGCACAAAAATGTTTTGTTGGATAGTTTCAACTTTGGATTATTATTATTATTGTCCTGTGATATTTTTGTTCGATCATGCTATATATGTTATATTCTAAGTTTAAATATTTTTTAATTTTAAACTCAAGTCCACATTTAACAAGTCCAATAAAAAAGATAAATTACGCTTTTAGTACTTTATCTTATTTTTTTAGATTCAATTTGGTCCCTTATATTTTACAATTTAGTCCTTTATATTTTTTTAAAGTAATTCAAAATGGTCATTTTCGTCACTTCAATTACTTAAAAAAATTGATTTATCGTTTTTGATTGTCGACAACAGTTTTAGGAAGGGCGTGGCTTATTACAAGTATAAACAATTTTATAGTGATTATAAATAGCCAGAAATTGCTTAAAAATCAGTAAGATAAACCCTTGGTCTCCCAATTCCCCACCATCTCATTCTTCTCCTGTCACCGCCATTTGAAACATCAATCTCGGGTGGCTGCGTACCAGCTCCCTCTAAAGCATTTGTGACTTCCTTATCCTTATGAGTATGCGCAAGCAAAGAACCAGGTGGTTGGTCTTGATATTTGTTAGAGTTATATAATGACAGTGTTTGTTATATGTAGCAGCCATGTCGAGTTAGGTCCCGTTGGTGTCTTGATGTATTTTATACATACTTACACGTTATAAGCTTCAAATCTTTTCTCTTATTCATCTTGATACTTTGTTATTTACAACTCTAATATATGTCTGTATCTACACCTTATACTTTACACAAACTTATGTTTAGTAGAAAGTCTTTTGAGCATATATTGCTATAGATACTTATCATAAACTAAGAAAAAATATTGTATAGGGTTTCACATTACCATGTGTTTAGACATAATGTATGATATAATATATGTATACTATATCGTATTTTGTAAACCTTGGTAATACGTAATTACAGTTTTAATGTACGCATGAAACTTTATCGTTTTATTTTGTACTTGAAATTAATAAGTTTTCCACTAGCCTACATATATACATAATCTACTTATAAACTACTTATCAAGTACCTGCGAACGATGTCTCTTTTTGAATGGATCTTCTATATGAAAGCATATGTAAAATAATTATACACCATATTTACTATTGTTTTAGAATATCTTTCGTTCACAAGATGATTTCCTTTTCTTCTTAAATAATTCCTATAAGATACAATCGAAATTTAAGTTTTATTTTTTGCTCAAAAAATTTAATTGTCTCTCTGACGTTTTAAAAATGATATAAACATTTATCTTCTTATAACTAAAACAAAAGCGAGTTAGATCTTATTTTCAACATCTGGGTGTTACACACTTAATCAAATAAATTTAATTTAACGTATAATATACTTTATGAAAAATATAAGTAAATGTCCAATTCATCTAAACTTTTGTGTGCATGATTGTTGAGAAAATATTTAACAAATGCATTATTGAAATTATTTGTATACAAATAGTTACTTATGGAGTAACTTTATTCCCACCCATATACATTAATAACTAAACAGGGTTTTAAGCTAGAGCTGTAATGTCATTATAATTAATAGCCAATTGGTGGATTTGGGCCATGTGGAAGAGCTCCACGAGGTGAATCATTGATGCCTAGTGAAGGACTAGGATGTGGAATAGGCCCTCTAGGGAGAAAATGGAGCTCTTAGGTTTTAATATTGTTAGCAACATATTTATGAGCTTGAGGGCAATTTGATGGATTCAGGTCAAGTGGATCTTCAAGAGGTGGATCATTGTGGCAACGTGAAGGTCCAGAAGGTGGAACATGCCCTTTAGGGACAACATGGAACTTTTTGGTTTTAATGTCGTTAACAACATATTTATGAGCAGGAGCTCTAACAATATTATTAGAGCCAGTTGGTGGATTCAAGTCATTTGGAGCTTCAGAAGGTGCATCATTGTGGCCATGTGACGGATTAGAAGGTGGAGCAGGCGCTTTAGGGAGAACATGATACACTTGCAATATTATTGACAATATTTGTATTAGAATGAGTGCTATCTTTAGCTCTTTCTTGGATGTTGAAACCTCAGTGGTGAAGGATCTTCAAGTCTAAACTTTTGGAAAATGTAGCATTTCCTACAACTATATTTGAGAAAATAAGCAATAGAAAAAATGAACTTAAGTCAATGACCATTTTGAATTCCTTGACAAAAATCAAAAGCCTGATACTAATCCTTTTTTTTTTTATTCCATGTGAAGCCAAGGAGTCACTGGTTTTAGGTTGGATTTATACTCTAACAAACATGGAAAAATGTCAACTACTACAATGTAAGAAAGATCCATGCTTATGAGGATACGATTGTTGACCAATCTTTCAACATTGAAAAATTTGATACCATTTTTAATATTGACCATTCTTTATTTGAAAAAGAATGTTGAAAAGTGATATTATTTTTAGACCAATTAAATGCTTATTCATTTTGAGATTTTATTTGTTCAAGATCATGATATATTTTAAATAAAGAAATTATCAAATTACTTCTAGAGTAATACTTGGTAAAGTTATTTCATTCAATAATACTTCACTTATATATATATATATATATATATATATATATATATATATATTAATATCATGTTATTGGTTGAAGTATCTACCAGCTTTATGGATGACTAATCTTTGGCAAGGAACTTGACATACAATCTTTAGTTTGGTCTCCTCTCACAACCATGTTTTTTTCACCGACAAGGCTCAAATATGAGACTTTGCATAAGGGGACTAAGCCTAATTCTACTCAGACCAACGACTTGTTAGTAAATTGCTATATATTAATAATATAAATTCTTAGTATAATAATTTCTTTAATTTAATAATAAAATTTTAATATATATAAAAATGTATATATAAAAAAGTCATACATATAATAAACAATTACATTTCTTAAATTTAATGAATGTATTTTATTTGAAAATGTAATATTTGATAATCTATTTGATTCTCTTATATATTATATTTTAAAAAAATTCTATAATTAATATACTATAAGTAAGGCTGACTATTCTAAATTATTAAATATTATATTCATTAAATATAAAATATTTATAAAGATTTTATTAAATATAATATATATTTCAAAATTTAACAACTTTAATATTTAAAAATTTAGTTAAATAAAATATATAGTCAAAGTTACCATTATTGAAAAAATTAAATATATCTAAAATTGTAGTTTGATATAGAAACTTATTAAGCACTTTATTGTAGACTATTTTTATAATATAATTTGCATATTTTTTTATTTTACACAATATTAAGGATTGGAACCTTTTTTGTGATATTTAATTATTGACAATAGGTAAATATAAGTAGTTGTATAACAAAATAGCAAGAAACAGTAGATAAAATTATAAAAACACACACATTATTGTAATTGAATAATGAAAAATGTGATACAATATTATATTTTAATTAAATTCATTTTAACGTTTTTTCTCTCAAATAAAAAATAATTTCTTAATAATATTGCATTTTAGTTTTTATATTTATGATATTTTTCCGTAATACATGCAAATTGTACAATAGCATTTTCATTATGATCATTTTATTGATTGCATATCAAACAATATGACTTAGGTTATCTGATAAATAAAAATCATGCAAATTACATAAAATCTACGATTTTAATTGTTTGTTCAATTATTTATAGTAAATAAAATTCAAATGAGTGTGTGTGTATATATATATATATATATATATATATATATATATATATATATATAGTAATTATGTGAGAACATGAGAACTCTAATAAAAACCATCAGATCAAGATTAGAAATAAAAAACGGTTGAGATTAAAATATTTAAAATTCAAATTAAAATTTAATGTAACAATCAAATCTCTAAAAGATTTACCAAACAAAAATCAAATCTATAAAATATCTCAATTATCATTTTCTAAAATATCTCAATTAACTCATCACCATCACCACCATGATCGTCGCTGCCACTGCCATGACCACCACTACAACCACTACCATGATTGTCAGTGTCGTTACCACCGTAGCCATGACCGTTGCTGCGTGCCACTACCACCATCACCACCATAACCACCACCACCACCTCGGCTCCTTGACCCTCGTCGCTGTCGTCGTTGCCGCCATCGCCGGAGGTGGTGGTGGCAGCAACGACGACGGTGATGAGGGTCATGGCTCGGAGGTGGTGGTGGCGGCAACGATGACGGCAACGAAGGTGATGGCAGTGGAGGTGGTGGCAGTCATGGTGGTAGTGATCGTGATAATTGAGATATTTTAGGATGTGATAAGATTTGATTTTTGTTTGGTGAATCTTTTAGAGATTGGATGGTTATATTAGATTTTAATTTGAATTTTAAATATTTTAATCTCATCCATTTATTATTTTTAATCTTGATTTGATGTTTGTTATTGGTTGTTCTCATGTTCTCACATAAGAAAGAGTTATCATAGGAGTTGTACTCTCTCTCTTTATATATATATATATATATATATATATATATATATATATATATATATATATATATATATGCTAATGACACTCATATGCTTAATCAATTTAACATATGTAATGGCTAAGTTGTATGCATACTCAACTATAAATTGACCCATCTATAGTATCTGCTAGTCGACCAAAACAATTCCTGTAGACAAAGAAATATATGCCGACTCATGTATATGTGTGTGTGTAATTACCACCATCATGACCACCACCACCGTCATGACTATGTACAAAACTGCGTAGAAAAGTAAATATGATGTATGTCAAAAGAGGAATTATAGCCTGGTTGACTAAATATATACATATCTAAAAAGAAACTAATCCTAGCCTACCCATATAATATATCAAAAGGTAATGGCCTAAGAATTAGAGCAGTCAACTAAACTATATCCTAATCAGAACCCAACTCAATAGAATCTCTTACGGGGTATCATCCTCCTCCACTCCTCCCTCGTTCTCCACTACATAACCATCCCCTATTAGCCACTCGTTGACCCATGACATCTAGGAGCAGGTCTAGTAGCCCAACCAGGAAAGAGAAAGCCAAACTGGCTAGCTAGATCATAAACAGGGAGAGGTAGTGGTGGTGCAAGTAAGACACTCCCCAGTAGCGGTCGAGGATTGTAGTACTGATGTAACGTCCCTTATTACATTGTTCGAAACGCTTATTAATTAATTTTTAACAAAATTCTTGATTAATTTATTTATGAAAAATTGTGTAAATTTTTCACACGATTAGAACATCAACGAATAAAAGTGGAATTTTACATGAGAACATCAAATAGAAAGGAAACATACTCATAATCATTAATCCATGGTTTCGAACAAGTACATCTGATGTCAACCAAAAACTACTAAAGACTGCAATACAACGGAAAGGAAATACCACTAAAATAACTAATAAGTAACCACCATGTGAGATCACTAGACTCTCGATCCCCTAGTCCAAGTAGTACTCTAAGACACAACCTATCCCTCTCTTTCATCATCAAACTCGATAGGATGATGGTCATTGCCCTCGAGTATAAGAGGTGACAGAGGCAGACATTTGTACTTTTCATTGATGCTAGGATTCGTAGCAAGCTGCTCATAGTCAGGTATGAAGAACACTCCAGCGGGAAGGATGAGTTTGATTGGTGCTAACGGTAGTCCCAAAAGCGAAACGAAGCGTACAATGATCTCACCACGGTACAAATATCTCCTCTCATCAACGAAGTGAATCCATCGCCCCTCTGGGCTGAATTCCATTCTCAGGTCCCACATAGTGTTATCCATCTATATCAACGAGAAAGGAATGGGGTGAGGTTGTATTCTTTCAATGTCACTTCATGAAAGAGTTGAGATATTATATGACTCCATCACACAATAGTCAACAATCATATATATAGAAACTACAGTATAAGGGGGACCTAGATCATTCTAAGTTTCATTGCGTACGCCATTGTCAACATCTTCACATCATCATTGTATGGATCCATACTCTCGGTTGATCAACCTTCATCACAACTTCATCCTTGGGAAGCGATGGAGAGTAAGTATATGATCCTCATCCAAGGTACTCTGACACAATACTAGCCCATCAGTCATCATATAGTCATCATAATCAAGTACATTATCATACGCGTATCCACCGGACGAACTCCTCGCAAGAGATATACCCTTCGCACCATGACAGATAGTCTGACATTTATCGAGGTGTGCGAGCTGGCACCGCTCATCCTGGCTTGTGGGTTGCAAGCCCACAATTAGGATTCCACACACTCGCGCCGTTCACTCCTTAGGCCCACACAAGGCCACACCCTAAACTATATATAATGTACCACGATGTAACTTCCTGTACCACATCCAAAACCTTTTGCCTAACTTGGCTAGTCCAAGTCTTCCAGGCTCTAAGGTTCATACTTGTGGATTAATTGTCGAGGTCAACATACGAGGGTCGTTCTCACCCTTTAACAACAATATATATAAGGATATGTTACGAGAAACAATCAACATTATATAATAAACTTGTTACACCATCAATCATTCCAAGGTATCACAATCTCATACAAGCATAACAATGCGTTTTAATGGTGACGACGCATCAAATACGTCCACATACTTATATCCATCAAATACGTTCTTGTAACAAGTCTTTATAAATTATTTTAGTTTGCTTCTAAACTTGTTCGTCTTTTATTCTAAGATGTCTTTTACTAACAAGATAGATACCACATATTTAATTGTCGTTACTATAATATTTTATGGAAAAATGTTATTATAGTAGGATCATACGTTCATATATAATTATAGATATTGTCATATCAATTTTTATAAACATTCTCTTTATAAAATAAGAGTCCTTACTTGTTAATGAAATAACTTATATATATATATATATATATATATATATATATATATATATATATATATATATATATATATATATATATATATATATATATTCCCACTTCCACATCCAAAAAAGTATCAGTAATATCCAACGATGCACGTATCACTCCATATCTATAAAAGTTGAGCTTGTTTGAGATAGTTGAGACTGCTGTGTCTGTGGGGCAGAGGTAGTCACATTGTTAAAACTTGGTCCAGTTGCAGATGATTGTTGGCTGAATGGGAGGGCTCCTGATACAGTTGAAATTGAATTTGGTGGTGGTGCTCGGGCTGGGGCTCGTGAAAGAGCAGTTGGAGCTGGTGCTGGAACAGTTGGCACTATCTTACTGGATACTGGTGGTGGTGGTACACATGCAGTTGATTAAGCAGCGGAAACTGGTGCACGTACAGCTGCAGCAACAGAAGTTTCACCTGGACCTGACTTAAGAGTTGCATTGCTTTTGGATTTTTGCAACATATTACAGTCAATTGCACATGTTAGATATTAATGACAATGAATGGTAATATAAATTCAAATTTATTTATGAAAACCTTGTGTCCACCATTTTGTTGGGAGGTTTGTTTTCTTTTCAATTGCTGCAAGAAAACATAAAGTGTAAGCTCTAATATCAATATTATTAAACATATTACAGAAACATATTAAAAAGTCAATTTACCTTGTTTCCCCCTTTAGGAATATCCCTATCCGCCCCTGTTTTACCTTTACAGGTTCTTATATTATGTCCTACTTTTCCACAACCTTTACAAACAACAGAGACTGCTTGTCTTGGTAACTTGTATTTGTCCTTTGGCTCATCATTGGCCTTGTTCCTCACTATTTTAGGCCTACCAGGTGCTCTCCTTACAGTAGGGGGATTGATTGGGTCACCATTGCTTGGAGGCCAATTTAATGGACCATTACATGGTCGGATAAAATATGAATAAGTAGTCATATAAGTGGATTTCCTATATGAATGAGTAAAGTTAGTTAAACATATCACAAGTTATAATAGAAAACATTGGAATTTATTACATTAAAGTCACTTAAATATACTACCTATAACAAGATGCCACATAATCTTCCGGTTTGTAGTTGTTGTGCCATAAACATGCTACTCCATGGCAGCAAGGAATGCCTGTCAAATCCCATTTTCTGCAGTTGCAAACTCCTTTTGTTGATGTCCACCACATACTTGTTATAGTAATTAGACACCTCAAATAGGGAGAATTGGTCATCACCAGACCAATTAGGACTCCACCACATCCCTCACCAGACCAATGGTGGAGGTGGATACCGATTTGAAGCAAAAGTTTATGGATCCAACAGAGTAGTCCAGTCCCAATCTTCTTCATAGTCACTATCATCCAAGGATGTGTTTTGACTTTCACATTCATCTTCACCCTTATAATCCTCATCTTCACTATCTCCATTATCAACTACATCACCATCATGTTCCTTATCACCCTCACCCACCCTGCACCTCACCAATACCCTCACCCTGCACCTCATGAATACCCTCACCAATGACCTCACTAATTCCTTGACCCTGTACCTCATCAGTACCCTCACCAGTGTCCTCACTAATACCCTGACCCTGTACCTCATCATCTTTCTCACCCTCACCCCTAACCTGAACTTCATCCTTTTCACTGTCCCCATCATCAATTACAAGAACTTCAACCACATCACTTAAAGAAAAATATTTTCCTCTCCCTTTTCATAGCCCTTCATCTAACACCGGAACATCAATAAGATGCTCCACATATATGTCCACCACTTCAAACCCTTTACAATCAGTAGCAAGTTGCAACACATCATGTCATTGTTTAGTGGTTTCAACCCACGACTGAGAGCAAATCTTAGATGTCGGTACCAAAGACACTTGAAATGTTTGAACCCCAATTTGTGAATGACCTTTGACATGTCAATATAGGACATCTCATCCACATCCCGACACCATTTTTCTTCTTTACTTGTGCCCCTTACATACATGGTACAAGGCTCATAAATGAGCATTCCTGAGTGGTGTATCTTCAGCCTTATGGTCTGCACTTCAGTAGGCCTGACAATAAATCACACAACCACCAAATATACATGCAGTTAATACAGCCAATTGAAAATAACAAAAATGCATGTCGTAAAATACAAACCAGATATACTTCATCAATTTCCCCAAATAAGACAGTAGTAGGGACTTGTCTTTGCAATTATCAAAAACTTCCATGTCTTAATTGTAATATACCAAAAATGGCAGCCTAAAAAACAAACAGAAAACCCTAACCCCACCACGAAACAACATCATACTCCACATCATCACACACTACTAACACACAACACATATGCATAAAAAATCCCCCCAGCGCACGAGTTTAACTATTATAATACTGTTAACCCTAGGTCACAATGAATAAAGAAATCCCAAACCTGGACCACTTGCAATCAACCTTACCCAACAACCAAAAAATTCCCTTAAGTGTCAGGAATCTAACATGGAACAGTATACTGCGTCCTATTTTTTGCCCCCCATGTTCACTGCGTGAGATCCACACCCACAACGACGAACGCCGCCAACCATCGATTTTGGAAAAGCACTTTCAGAATCCAATAGATCTGCGAATGAGTGTTGACAAGTCCAAGACGCAATAGAGAGTGCAGCCTCACACATCTCTCTCCATGAACAAAGCAATAGGAATTGGGAATTTTTTTCAATGTTAGGGTTAAACTTCGAGCATGAGCACAGTATATGTGTGGTAACTGGTAAATAAGAAACAAATAACTTAACCCAGCTCTAATTTTTGATTAGTTGAAAATTCGATCATTAATAGTATTCACTTAATTACTAGGCACCTAAGTATCACCCAATACTAATGAATCACACATCGGCATAGTCAACGTTAGTCTTGATAGTCAATGCGTCCCACTTAACGGAATAACCAAAATTAAGAATTTTTCAAAATAGGGGGACCAAATGTCCGAATTAAAAAGTAGGGGGACCAAAAATGCGGTTTTGCAAAAGTAGGGGGGACCAAATGTGTATTTAAGCCTTAATAATATAGTAACAAACTTTTTTTTAAAAAAAAATTAAAATCTATCTCTTTATCATATTATATAGCAACAACTTATGTATTTTTTTTTAAAAGAAAGCTATAACCATTTAGAGATATATAAAATAATAACTTTTTCTTCATAATTAAAATAATAATTATAGCAAGCATTTATCTCTTGAATTTTCCTTTGATAAAATGTTACTTTTGAAACTCTCCATAATTTTGAAATCACATAAAATGACAATTTCTTTTTCTAAAATAATAAACATAGTAATGTATTTATTTCAATTAAAGTATTGTCAAACTATGAAGTATCATTTCAAGTATTTATTTAAATGAAACAGTATATATAATAATTACGAATCACATAAAATAATACTTTTTCACATAAAACAATAACTTTCATAATTTTACTTTTACTAAAATAACTTAGTAATAATAAATTCAGATTTATACTTGAAAATGCAATTTTCTTGTTATTTTCCTTTGATAAAAGCGTGGGGTTCTCATTTCGCTAAAATAATCCTCATTCCATATTTATAATAACTGCATCTATAATAACTCCCATATAATTTAATTATAAAAATAGTATACTGCTTTAATTTACAAAAGCCCTTAAACAAGGTTATTATTCTTAGTAATTAAAATATAAGTGAGACACTAATACATGGGGATGAAACTCACGCCCCTTTCTAGGATCTAAAGGGTCAAACTTATAGTTTTCTCACTACATTCATCATGTTCTTGCATGTTCTTATTTGTTCTTTCCAAACTCATCAATTTTACTCTATTTGATCCCAAAACAACATGTTATAGCAATAATTTAAGTGTTATCAAAACTGTTCCAGTAGTAACAACATAGAATAAGAATTTCAATCTCCAACATGCTTATAATAACAATGAAAAACTAAAACAGAAATTAAAATCATACATTAACAAGGTTAAAGCATGGAAATGAGAGAATTTCTAACACATTCATGGCATATCATTAGAAATATACAACTCCTCCATACCTCTTTCTCCTAGCTTGCAAAAACTGAAACTTCCTCCTTCCTCTCCTATGCTTCACATCACCACCACCACCACCAAGGGAAGAGCTTCAGCTTCTTCTCCTTCCCTCAATCTCAATCTCACTCCAACTCTTACTCTCTCAAGTGTTTCTAGGAGTCTCTTGCTCAAGTGTGCAGAATGGGTTAGCATGGAATGGTATTTATAGGCTCTAAGGGTAGACAAGGGTTGCCAATGGTGGCAAAATGAGCTAATAAGTGTGTGAGACACACTTACACCTAGATAACTAGAGTAGGGAACATGCATGCAAGGCAAAAATCCACTCTCCCTCTCCCTCACTCAGCACATCACACACACCCACTTGTTTTTGTCTTTTTCCTCTTGTCCTATTAGAGTATATGGTAGTTGGGGTAGTTGGGAGTTGGGTAGATAAGTATCTCTTAAGTTTCTGTTGTGTTTCTTATTGTCTTATTTGTGTTTCTTATTTGGTCAGAGATAAAAGCTCAAAACTGCTACTTTTTACACCCCCTAAGTTACTATCTATACCAATATTAGAGCTAGGCCAGAATTCTTTCCAGCACCCCTTATTTCTACCGTTCACACCCCTTCAGCTCTTATTTTTATTTTTATTTTCTAAGCCCAAAACTAATAGCCTTAGCCCATCCTATCAAGCACATGACAATTAATTAAATAATTAAGTATCAACAAAGCATAAAATGAACAAAAAATTAATAATCATAATTCAAACACACTAACTCAAACAAATCAATAAATTGTAAAAGAATTATTTGCAATTTCTTGCGAATATAATTCTTTAAAATCAAACAAGAAATATTTTAAGTAATGTTAAATATCATAAAATATATCAAACAACATAATTCCTTCAAGGTGGAAATTTTGGGTCGTTACAACTAAACTACTAGAGCATACTAAAAATCAAGCATCATAGAATCTGATGAAGTGGAAGAAGATAGTGGTGAAGCTCTCAAGTAGAATCACATAACTCATCAATGAAACCACTCGATGCAGGAGACTAGGAGTAGATCATCAGGATATCAATCGAAGTAAATTGGCAAAGATGGGCATATATGTCAGTGTCACTACCCCTGGAATGTGTCATCTAGAATGTGACACCTTTTTACCCCAAAAGGTTTTTTTTTTAATAAGATAACAAAAAGAAAGGAAAACGCTTATGCAAAAATAACAGTTCACATTCTTAAATCACGTAACCATCCATGAATATGACATATACAAAGATAAATCATGAAGGTTGGCATTTCAAAGGCCATACATTGTATAAAATATCTAACAATACGAAGAAAGAAACATAAACCTATAACCTTGTCTTGATGTCATAGTTATTAGAGCACAAGTCCCATCCCATAACAACAAATATAAACTAACACATATGAAGCTAAGCCTCTGCTCCGACATCATGTTTGACATCCGGATAGTCCTGGTCAGCCCAAACACACACAACAAGAATACAACAGAAGGGAGTGAGAATCATACTCGCACATATACAAAGTATAGCCATGACATAGATTCACACACAGAATCACACAACTCATCAATGAAATCACTTGACACACATGTAATGCAATAACCTCTTGACTCTACTTCATATGCCATGTGGAGCCAACTAACTCATGAAATAATGCAGGAGCACATGTCTACCCATAAGAAGCGTGAAACTCCAATTTTGATTGAAATGTTAACCAAGTGACTTCAATAACTCAAGAGGGGGGTTGAATTGAGTTGTTTCAAAATTGTTTCGTGCTCAACCTTTAATCCAAAAGGAATTAAGTATTTCAATTATAGAAAAAGAGAGATAATTTACCCAAACCCTAACCTTGCACAATTAACATATAAAAGCAATAAAACAATTTATTAAAACAATAAAGCAATTTAAAGAGTAAGGGTTAGAAAAGAGTGCAACAATGATTTTTATACTGGTTTGGTCAACCAAACCTATCTCCAATCCTCAAGCCGCACTCAAGATTTTCCACTAGGTAAAATAATTGTAGAAAACAACTTGATAATGTCATTACTTATGACTACTTGACAAGTACACCCCTCTTTGAATCCTAAACTTAGCCCTTAGGTATCACGCACCCTAGTGAATGTGACCAAGATGCAACAAGCTGATTATGTCATCACCTATGACAACCTAGCTAACAAGGACACACCCCTTTCTCCTCAGATATAACCCTGAAGGCCTCAAAACCTTGAATAACATTTTTCTAACAAACACTCTCAATGGTGGGAATAACTACTCATTTAAGCTTTAGCACTATCTTTTTCTCATCTTGGAGAAACATCAATAATCCAAGCTATAGGCACCTAACTTCTCTAACTATTCTATGCTTGGACTCTCTACTCTTGTTGAGTATTATAGTTTGTGCCTGGTGCACTTTGCTCTTAAGCAGTGACTCTTATTTATAGTGTTCAGCTACATACAATAAATAATTTTTTCAGAATCCAAATTGAGTTTGGACGAAAGGCTAATAATGGCCTTCATCTAGTAATATAAATTGGAAGAGGTAGATTTTATTTGTGGATTTGTGTGTTCACCAACCACTATGTATTTTCCAAAAGACTCTAATTAACCTTTTTTTTATATCAAAATTCGCTGCAAAATAATTGTTGAGTTATTAAATGATAATGTTAATTCAGTTGGTACAACTTAGTTAATTACTAATTTGTCCAATATTCTTAGATTTTGTCTTACTAACATTGATAAATAAATAAAATTTAGGCATAAATATGATTTTGGTCCCATTTAAAAAATAATAATTTTATAAGGACCAAAACAAAAAAAAATAGTATATTACAAGGGCCAAAAAAATATTTAAACCTAAAATTTAATATTTATTGTTACCATTCACACTAAAACGTTACTATCTCGCATAGTGAAAGTGAGTCTATTATTCAAAATTTGGAACCCCCTATTGTCTTTTAGGAAGAAGGATGTTGTGTATGTCAAGCTTGTTGGTGACAATAGAGATGCATCTTCCTCTAAGCTTCAGAAGGTCATAAAGGAAGATAATGAATAGTGTTGGCACAAAAATTTTTATTGGATAGTTTCAACTTTGGATTATTATTATTATTGTCCTATGATATTTTTGTTCGATCATGCTATATATGTTATATTTTAAGTTTAAATATTTTTTAATTTTAAACTCAAGTCCACATTTAACAAGTCCAATAAAAAAGATAAAATTACGCTTTTAGTACTTTATCTTATTTTTTTATATTTAGTTTGGTCCCTTATATTTTACAATTTAGTCATTTATATTTTTAAAGTAAGTCAAAATGGCCCTTTTCGTCACTTCCATTATGTTTAACATTAAAAAAATTTGATTTGGCATTTTTTGACTGCCAATAACGGATTTAGGGAGGGTATGGCTTATTACAAGTATAAACAATTTTATAGTGATTTTAAACAACCAGAAATTGCTTAAAAATATGTAAGATAAAACCTTGGCCTCCCAATTCCCCACCATCTAATTCTTCTTCTATCATTGCCATTTCAAACGGGGAACAAGCTCCACCTGAGTAACATCAATCTAGGTCGGCTGCGTACCAACTCCCTCCAAAGCATTTGTGACTTCCTTCTCCTTATAAGTATGCGCAAGCAAAGAACCAGGTAGCTGGTTCAAATTCCCATCCATGGAAGCGTAACCCTCTTTGAGGAGCAAAAACGTTTGGTTGGAACATTGTATATAGAAGCTGTCGAAACTAGCGCAACCCTCTCGAATCCACACTGGCACACATGAGACTCTCAACGAAGACAAGGTGTCTGAGATGCACTGACAGGTGAAGAGGCATGTTTCTTCCTGAAATGTCACGCCAGCATTGGGACCAGGACCGAGAGGCCTCAAGCACTAGCATCAAGTCATGGACTTCTTGTCTGTAAAGCTTGATTTCCTTTCTTAGGAGTGATTGGATGATATTTGTTAGAGTTATGTAGTGATAGTGTTTGTTATATGTAGCAGCCATGTCGAATTAGGTCCTGTTTGAGTCTTGATGTATTTTATACATACTTACACGTTATAAGCATCAAATATTTTCTCTTATTGATCTTGATACTCTTTTATTTACAACTCTAATATATGTCTACCTTATACTTTACACAAACTTATGTTTAGTAGAAAGTCTTTTGAGCATATATTGCTATAGATACTTATCTTAAACTAAGAGAAAATATATCGTATAGGGTTTCAAATTACCATATATTTAAAGACATAATCTATGATAGAATATATGTATACTATATTGTATTTTGTAAACCTTGGTAATACGTAATTACAATTTTAATGTATGTATGCACCTTTGTATTCTGCTCATGTATAATATTCTTTTTATTTCCTAAATCCCTTATACATGTTTATCAGGTGCTGAGAGAAAGAAGGTATATGGTTTTATCATTTTATTTTGTACTCGAACTTAAGAAGTTTTCTGCTAGCCTACATATATAGATAATCTACTTATAAACTACTTATCAAGTACTTGCAAATGATGTCTCTTTTTGAATGGATCCTCTTTATGAAAACATATGTAAAATAATTATACACCATGTTTACTATTGTTTTAGAATATCTTTCGTTCACAAGATGATTTCCTTTTCTTTTCAAAGAATTCCTATAAGGTACAATCGAAATTTAAGTTTTAAGAAAACACAAAAAATTTAATTGTCTCTCTGACGTTTTAAAAATGATATAAACATTTATTTTCTTATAACTAAAACAAAAGCGAGTTAAGTCTTATTTTTAACATCTAGGTGGTACACACTGAATCAAATAAATTCAAAAGAAAAGCAAGTGCAAAAAACTTGAAAGAAAGTTGAATTTCATTAAGATAAATGCACCCTATTAGATAGGCCGGGTGCGAGCCTTTTACAAAAGAAAAATAAAAAGCCTAGAACTAAGCTTGGGCTGAACCACCGGTAGCCTCCTCATCTGGGATGTTCTACTCATCAACCAACTCCCCTTGCTTGTTAACATCCTTACTAACGTCAAATAGGGAGAGGTTGGCATCCTTGAAGAAGAACCAAGCCTGGCGAACTGCCTTCTGGAACCCGCCTTCATGAGTGGTGATAACTTCAGCCACCGCCTCATCCAAATCAGCCCTCAACTTAGCTTCAGAGCTGGCCGCATCCAACTTGACTCACTCTAACTCCAAGTTGAGATGCTCCACCTCAGCCTGAAGGTCCTCAGAAGACTTCTCGGCCCGTGCTAAAGAAAGCTTTAGAGCATCCTCCTGGCTCTCAGCTTCCCACAACTTAGCCTCCGCCACCTCAAGGGACTTACAAGACTCCTCAGCCAATTGAAGTAGAGTCTCGTTAGCCCGAGTAGCATGCACTAAAGCTTGCTCGGCCTTCGAAGCAGCTTCCTTGACCATGGCAAGCTCCCGGTGACCATAATCGAACTCCTCAGCCCAGTATTAGGCAATCGCCCAAGAATGAGCTTGGAAACGCGAAATCGCCTCCATAGAAAGCTGAGGCCTGGCATCCCGCAACATATCCCGGTCGGCTTGACTGAGATTCTCAGCACTGATAAGAGCTCAGGGGTTGAAGTCCTTGCCCCAGAGAGAGGTCTGCTCATCCTTCATTGAAAGAAAGGTAGGATGCCTCTCAATCGGAGAAGTCACGGTCTAAGCAGCAGGAGGACACGGCTTCCCCCTATTGGAAGGGCCATCCCCATCCACAACATTCTGAATCTTCCTCTTAGGTGAAGGAGGAAGAGGAGGGGGAGGAGGAGACGAAATAAGAGAAGGAACTAGAACCTCCTTGGCGACAACACCTTTGTTCTTTAGCTTTTCAAGCTGAAGTTTCTTAGCATTCTTATAGTCAAATTTCCCCATCACCACTGCAAAAAGGAGGAAAAAGGGATTAACAACAAATAAACATAAGAAAGAAAAAGGAATAAATCAAAAAGTACTCACAATCCTAGTCAGCTCTCAGAGTCTTGGAGAACAGAATCTCGACTATGGTTTTACACCTAAGAAGACGGGGAAGACGACAAAGATCAACCATGTCGTCTTGGTTACTAGGAGACATGTCCATTATTTTACAGGAAAGCTATTTATTAGGAGACTGAGTCCAGTACAAAGGAAACCTGGACCTCCCCCGTCTATCAAAATAGTTTGACATCCCGTCCTTCCCCGATCGAACCCGGAAAAACCCTCCCTTGAAGTTTTTCCAGGAAGAGGTATAGGGATCGAGTAAAGACTTACCCGGGATGCCAGTCAAGGAAACACAACCGCCCTTCTTACTCTCCTTCACTGTGTAATGAAAGAGAAACTTAGGAGCAGTGGGCGTAATGAATAACTCATTACACAAAACCCGAAAAGCACATATGGAAGCCCAGGCATTCGGATGCAGCTAGGTAGGAGCAACATTTAAATCTCGAAGGACGTCACACTCAAATTTGTCAAAAGGAACAGTGACGTCAAGAGAAGAGAATAGGGCATCATACATGTAAGTATAATGAGACTTACATGGGAAAGCCTGAAGGAGGACGTGCTTACTCGGATGACAAGGCTCGGCATGAACGATATCCGGCAAGTCCGAGTGGCACAACTCGATCTCTTCTAAAAAAGACTGAAGAGACTCTCGGGTCTGCTACCGACAAGCATAACCCCCATCCTCCTCATTTACCCAGAAATAGCCCAGAAGAGTAATGGGAGAAAAGACCTTTTTGGAGGCTTAGAACCACTCGGCTCAGGAGGAGGAGGAGGAGGAGGAGGAGGAGGAGTTTGGACGCGATGAGGAACCAAAGGTACCTCCTCGGTGGCCTCAGAGTCATCTAAGACCACAACTCCTGTCTGAGCAGCAGCCATAGGAACCTCGGCCTGACTAGAAGGCATGGAAGAGTGAACCACTTCCATGTCAGTGGCGCCAGAAGCTGACGCGCCATCACTAACCCCATCGGAGTTATGACAACTTGGTGAAATCTCGCCATCGGAATCCTCTCTGATCAAATGCATCTCTGTCGGCAGCATTCTGCCACCATCGGAACGCCCTGAATCCCCGAAAGATGAAGACATGATCCCAAAAGAAATAACAGAATAAGGGGACAGAGGGCGTACCTTGGCTGAAAAAGAAAAGGAAGGAGAAGGCAAGGAGGAGGAAGGAGCAGAGGAAAAAAGATCACCGGAGAAGAAAAAACGAAGAAGTGAATGAAGGTCGCACAGTGACCCTTATATAGAGGGCCAAGGGCCTCGATTGCGAAAGGACGAAACGACTCGGATCGTTGGATCAAGACCCTTCGCCAAATGAATCAACGACTAGGGAGGCTTGAGACAGTTGGGTATCCCGAGGACGTTTTCGAAATTCAAAAATAATCATTGCCGCTGCCCTCGGGAAGCGTTATGAGTTAATGGGTCCAAAGCGACACGACCACTCAAAAACAAAACGACATGACCACTTGAAAACGAAGTCACGACCATTACAGAATAGCTGAACCCAATGAAAGGGAACGAGTAAAAACCACACCGACTCGGCCGAAAGGGAACTCGAACTCGGCGAGACCATCACTTAAGCTCTTCCACATCTTCAGAACTTGGGGGCATGTGTACTACTCGGACTTGACACTCCATCGAGTAGCTGATTTGGCCGGGTAGGACCATCTTACTCGGACCAAAGAAGTTATAACGGAAAGTATATCTTACTATAAGATAAGATAGAGATAAAGGCATAAGATAATGATAGAAGATAAGATTATCTCTATCAGGAATTACGATATTTGATAGGAAAATAACCCTATCTAATCTACCTATTTACCGTCGATAAATACAACAATAATCCAACCAATCAAGGTACGAAATTCTATACCCAATTGTGATACCTGTCTCTTACCTTTGCACCTCTAACTTGAGTGTCGGAGTGTCTTTGCAGGTACATCCCCCACCATTCACCAAGGAGATCCCGGCGGAGCCACCGCACCGGAATTCTTACCAAATCAGGTAAGAACAGTCATAAAGGAAGATAATGAATAGTGTTGGCAGAAAAATGTTTTGTTGGATAGTTTCAACTTTGGATTATTATTATTATTATTATTACTATTATTATTATTATTATTATTATTATTATTATTATTATTATTATTATTATTATTATTATCATTATTATTGTTATTATTATTGTCCTATGATATTTTTGTTCGATCATGCTATATATGTTATATTCTAAGTTTAAATATTTTTTAATTTTAAACTTAAGTCCACATTTAACAAGTCCAATAAAAAAGATAAATTACACTTTTAGTACTTTATCTTATTTTTTTAGATTCAATTTGGTCCCTTATATTTTACAATTTAGTCCTTTATTTTTTTTAAGGTAATTCAAAATGGTCATTTTCATCACTTCAACTACTTAAAAAAATTGATTTGTCGTTTTTGATTGTCAATAACAGTTTTAGGAAGGGCGTGGCTTATTACAGGTATAAACAATTTTATAGTGATTTTAAATGGCCAGAAATTGCTTAAAAATAAGTAAGATAAACCCTTGGCCACTAAATTCCCCATCATCTCATTCTTCTCCTGTCACCACCATTTGAAATGGGGAACAAGCTCCACCTGAGTAACATCAATCTCGGTTGGCTATGTACCAGCTCCCTCTAAAGCATTTGTGACTTCCTTCTCCTTATTAGTATGTGCAAGCAAAGAACTAGGTGGTTGGTTCAAATTCCCATCCTTGGAAGCATAACCCTCTTCGAGGAACAAAGTGTGTGTTTGGTTAACCGTTTGAACCCACGTTCAACGGAGAAACATGCGTTCCAAGGCACAAAAGCAAAAGTAACGTGAGAGTAGCTTTTTTTTGAACGGTCGTTACGTTGAACGTAACTGGTTCCCAAACACACTCAAAAAGTTTTGGTTGGAACGTTGTATATATATAGAAGCTGTCGAAACTAGTGTAGCCCTCTCGAATCCACACAGGTGTACATATGAGTCTCAACGAAGATAGGGTCTCTTAGACGCATTGTGAGGTGAAGAGGCATGTTTCCTACCGAAACGTCATGCCGGCGTTGGGACTAGGACCGAGAGGACCCAAGCGCCACTTCAACAACGAGTATTAGGTCAAGGACTTCTTGTTCGTAAAGCTTGTTTTCCTTTCTTAGGAGAGATTGGATGATATTTGTTAGAGTTATATAATGATAGTGTTTGTTATATGCAGCAGCCATGTCGAGTTAGGTCCCGTTGGAGTCTTGATGTATTTTATACATACTTACACGTTATAAGCATAAAATCTTTTTCTCTTATTGATCTTGATACTTTGTTGTTTACAACTCTAATATATGTATGTATCTACACCTTATACTTACACAAACTTATGTTTAGTAGACAGTCTTTTGAGCATATATTGCCATAGATACTTATCATAAACTAAGAAAAATATTGTATAGGGTTTCACATTACCATGTATTTAGACATAATGTATGATAGAATATATGTATACTATATCGTATTTTTTAAACCTTGGTAATACGTAACTACAGTTTTAATGTATGTATGCAACTTTATATTCTGCTCATGTATAATTATTCTTTTTATTTCCTAAATCCCTTATACATGTATATCAGGTACTGAGAAAAAGAAGGTACTACTTCCGTCCCTAAATATAAGACTCTTTTCTAAAAAAAATTGTCCCTTTTTATAAGACTCTTTTCAAGTTGTCTCTTGCATTAATTATTTTTTGACCAAAATACCCTTAACCACTTTACAATGAATGCTATAAATTAATAAGATAAGTACATTCTCTCTCTCTTATGAGGATTGGAGAGGATGACTAGCAATCATTAATTATTTAGGTAGAAACTAATTAAGTGGAAAGAGAGAGATGATAGTCTCAATAATTGTAAGGGTAATTTTGAAAAAAAAAATACAAATTGTTAACAAATTTAATGATATTAACTAAATTAACCAACTTTCTTAAAATGTGTGAATTAGTTAAAAGAGTCTTTTATTTAGGGACGGAGGTATGATATGTTTTTATCATTTTATTTTGTACTTGAACTTAAGAAGTTTTCCGCTAGCCTACATATATACATAATCTACTTATAAACTACTTATCAAGTACTTGCAAACGATGTCTCTTTTTGAATGGATCCTCTTTATGAAAACATATGTAAAATAATTATACACCATGTTTACTATTGTTTTAGAATATCTTTCGTTCACAAGATGATTTCCTTTTCTTCTCAAAGAATTCCTATAAGGTACAATCGAAATTTAAGTTTTAAGAAAACACAAAAAAAATTATTTGTCTCTCTGACGTTTTAAAAATGATATAAACACTTATTTTCTTATAACTAAAACAAAATCGAGTTAGGTCTTATTTTCAACATCTGGGCGATACACACTTAATCAAATAAATCAATTTAATGTATTATATACTTTATGAAAAATATAAGTAAATGTCCAATTCATCTAAACTTTTGTGTGCATGATTGTTGAGAAAATATTTAACAAATGCATTATTGAAATTATTTGTATACAAATAGTTACTTATGGAGTAACTTTATTCCCACCCATATACATTAATAACTAAATAGGGTTTTAAACTAGAGCTATAATGTCATTATAATTAATAGCCAATTGATGGATTTGGGCCATGTGGAAGAGCTCCACGAGGTGAATCATTGATGCTTGGTGAAGGACTAGGATGTGGAATAGGCCCTCTAGGGAGAAAATGGAGCTCTTTTGTTTTAATATTGTTAACAACATATTTATGAGCTTGAGGGCAATTTGATGGAATCAGGTCAAGTGGATCTTCAAGAGGTGGATCATTGTGGCAATGTGAAGGTCCAGAAGGTGGAACAGGCCCTTTAGGGAGAACATGGAACTTTTTGGTTTTAATGTCGTTGAAAATATATTTATGAGCAGGAGCTCTAACAATATTATTAGAGCCAGTTGGTGGATTCAGGTCATTTGGAGCTTCAGAAGGTGCATCATTGTGGCCATGTGAAGGATTAGAAGGTGGAGCAAGCGCTTTAGGGAGAACATGATACACTTTACTTGCAATATTATTGACAATATTTGTATGAGCATGAGTGCTAACTTTAGCTCTTTCTTGGATGTTGAAACCTCGGTGGTGAAGGATCTTCAAGTCTAAACTTTTGGAAAATGTAGCATTTGCTACAACTATATTCGAGAAAATAAGCAATAGCAAAAATGAACTTAAGTCAATGACCATTTTGAATTCCTTGACAAAAATCAAAAGCCTGATACATATCTTTTTTTTTTTATTCCATGTGAAGTCAAGGAGTCACTGGTTTTAGGTTGGATTTGTACACTAACAAACATGGAAAAATGTCAACTACTACAATGTAAGAAAGATCCATGCTTATGAGGATAGGATTGTTGACCAATCTGTCAACATTGAAAATTTTGATATCATTTTTAATATTGACCATTCTTTATTTGAAAAAGAATGTTGAAAAGTGATTTGACTTTTAGATCAATTAAATGCTTAATCATTTTGAGATTTTATTTGTTCAAGATCATGATATATTTTAAATGAGGAAAGATCAAATTACTTCTAGAGTAATTCTTGGTAAAGTTATTTCATTCAATAAGGGGACTAAGCGTAATTCTACTTAGACCAACGACTTGTTAGTAAATTGTTATATATTAATAATATAAATTCTTAGTATAATAATTCCTTTAATTTAATAATAATTTTTAATATATACAGAAATGTATATATAAAAAGTCATACATATAATAAAAAAATTACAATTCTTAAATTTGATGAATGTATGTTATTTGAAAATATAATATTTGATAATCTATTTGATTCTCTTGTATATTATATTTTAAAAAAAATCTATAATTAATATACTATAAGTAAGACTGACTATTCTAAAATATTAAATATTATATTCATTAAATATAATATATTTATAAATATTTTACTAAATATAATATATATTTCAAAATTTAACAACATTAATATTTAAAAATTTACTCAAATAAAATATATAGTCAAAGTTAACGTGATTGGAAAAATTAAATATAACTAAAATGGTAGTTTGATATAGAAACTTATTAAGCACTTTATTGAAGACTATTTTTATAATATAATTTGCATATTTTTTTTTATTTTACACAATAGTAAGGATTGCAACCTTTTTTGTGATATATAATTATTGACAATAGGTAAATATAAGTAGTTGTATAACAAAATAGCAAGAAACAGTAGATAAAATTATAAAAACACACACATTATTCTAATTGAATAATGAAAAATGTGACACAATATTATATTTTAATTAAATTCATTTTAATGTTTTTTCTCTCAAATAAAAAATAATTTCTTAATAATATTGCATTTTAATTTTATATTTATGATATTTTTCCGTAATAGATGCAAATTGTACAATAACATTTTCATTCTGATCATTTTATTGATTGCATATCAAACAATTTGACTTAGGTTATTTGATAGATAAAAATCATGCAAATTACATAAAATCTACGATTTTAATTGTTTGTTCAATTATTTATAGTAAATAAAATTCAAGTTACTATTATATATATATGTGTGTATATATATATATATATGTGTGTGTGTGTGTATATATATATATATATATATATATGCTAATGACACTCATATGCTTAATCAATTTAACGCATGTAATGGCTAAGCTGTATGCATACTCAACTATAAATCGACCCGTCTATAGTATCTGCTAGTCAACCAAAACAATTCCTGCAGACAAAGAAATATATGCCCACTCATGTATATGTGTGTGTGTAATTTCTACCATCATGACCACCACCACCATCATGACTATGTACAAAACTGCGTAGAAAAGTAAATAAGATTATGTCAAAAGAGGAATTATAGACTGGCTGACTAAATATATACATATCTAAAAAGAAACTAATCCTGGCCTACCCATATAATATATCAAAAGGTAAAGGCCTAAGAATCAAAGCAGTCAACTAAACTATATCCTAATCAGAACCCAACTCAATAGAAGCTCTTACGGGGTATCATCCTCCTCCACTCCTCCCTTGTTCTCCACTGCATAACCATCCTCTATTAGCCACTTGTTGACCCATGACGTCTAGGAGCAGGTCTAGTAACCCAACCAGGAAAGAGAAAGCCAAACTGGCTAGCTAGATCATAAACAGGGAGAGGTAGTGGTGGTGCAAGTAAGACACTCCTCAGTAGCGGTCGAGGATTGTAGTACTGATGTAACATCCCTTATTACATTGTTCGAAATGCTTATTAATTAATTTTTAACAAAATTCTTGATTAATTTATTTATGAAAAATTGTGTAAATTTTTCGCGCGATTAGAACATCAACGAATAAATGCGGAATTTAACATGAGAACATCATATAGAAAGGAAACATACTCATAATCATCAATCCATGGTTTCAAACAAGTACATCTGATGTCAACCAAAAACTACTAAAGACTGCAATACAACGGAAAGGAAATACCACTAAAATAACTAATAAGTAACCACCACGTGAGATCACTAGACTCTCAAACCCCTAGTCCAAGTAGTACTCTAAGATACAACCTATCCCTCTCTTTCATCATCAAACTCGATAGGATGATGGTCATTGCCCCCGAGTATAAGAGGTGACAGAGGCAGACATTTGTACTCTTCATTGATGCTAGGATTCATAGCAAGCTACTGACAGTCAGGTATGAAAAACACTCCAGTGGGAAGGATGAGTTTGATTGGTGCTAACGGTAGTCCGAAAAGCGAAACGAAGTGTACAGTGATCTCACCACGGTAGAGACACTACAAGAAATCAGCCCTTTAGTGTCGGCCAAAGCCGACTCTAACAGGAAAAAACCGACTCTAAATGGTGAATAAGCATCGGACAAACGTCGGAGTCAACATGGACTCTAAAACCCTGGAAGCTAATTCGCTAGCGTAGGCTTTTGGAGGGGGACGCTAATTGAGACGGCCTAGCCGACACTTAAACGGTCACAGTGCAAAGGCCGACGCTAACATTGATTGCTTATTTTAACATAAAATTTTCTTTTAGAGTCGGCTTAGACCACTCTAATTTATTTCATTTTTAATTAACATTTCACCGAGTTACTTTGTGTCAGCTAAGCCGACGCTAGATGATTTTTTAAAATAAAAAAAATTAAAATAAAAAATGAGCTTGTCCTATCTGAATATCGGGCCATACCAGTTGTAGAAGCCTCAGATTAAAATCTCACAGCAGCTGGTATCACAACCACAACCAAGCCACACTTATCATAATATATATTAAAAAATAGAAAGAAAAATACCAAGAGAAATACCAAGAAAAATTACTCTTGAATCATAAAACAATCAAGTCCCTAATATGTAGATATTAGACAAATAGCTTGCCCAAAGGCCAAAAGTAACCATTTTATCGAGTTGTGATATGGCTTGGCAATTGAGCTAAAATTTGCCATCGAGATACTAATAATGATATATCATCTAGACTTCTAAAGGAAATGAAATTGAAAAGTTGAGTTATGGTTATAGTTAATAATTCAGCTAAAAACTACATGCTAGCATAAGTCAGCAAGTCATTACATGGATTACAGGACCCAACCATGATCCAGCAGAAGGAAAACACAGGGCAACTTTTTGCCATCAACAGGTACTTCCACTTTATAGGCCCCAATTCCCTGTGTGATCCCACCAACTTCAGAAGCAGCTACCTGAAATTCCTGAAATTTCAGCGAGGCACATGAAAATATAACTTAAAATCAAGATGTTGTTATGTGTTACCAAGAACCTTTCTTGCAGAGGTTGGCTATTAAAATTTAGTTGGAAAAGGAATTGTCAAATTGATGTTCAATCCTTATTAGAATCTACTTTCTATTTATTTACCCCTTCAAATAAATAATCTAATACTTGTAACAGGGGACTGAGAGAAAGATAAGCAGTACCAAAATTAAAATTTCCTCAATCAACAAAGATAAAAAAAAGTAGCAAATCCAATTATATAATTCCACCTTAAAAGAGAGATAAGCAGATACGTGCAGATAGATGCAGGGAGAGTTAAATATATATCCTTACCAAATTATTTACGTGTTGGGGGAATGTAAGCCCATATGCACTGTCACCACCTTTGCGAATATCAGACTCGTTAAATTGCACTTCAAAATGAGACTTGTAGAAATATAAGCCCCATATGCCCTGTCACCACCATCTCAGATTTTAGTTCTTGATTCCTAAATCCTAATAAAATTAGTATCAAGTATGACTCACCATTAGTTATCTGTTATCCTTCATAACCAATTCCACTGCCAGAAGTGTCCTGTGGGTTGATTCAATAATAAAGTCACCACCAATCTTAGTGTTCAATTAACATCTAAGTGTACATGACAGAGAACTAACTGTTCTTATAGGAAGAAAACCGTTGAGCCAGCATAAAGGTCAAAAGAAAGTATAACTAACAGAAAAAATCAACATTCACATCTTAACTCGCGAGCATAGTAGTAGTTAGAGTGGTTAGTTATTCAAGTAAATAAGGGAATCAAGGAGAAAGGCTTTATTCAGTCATGTATCATTTGAGAATTTAGCATTTGCTCTCTCCGCCTCTATTTGACACAATTCATTTGTTCTTACCAGCTCACTAAAAATTCCACTGATTAAGAAAAGGGAATAAAAATCATAAGATTTAAACTTAATGTGCGGTCAGCCTTATAAAAGCACTACTAGTTACCAGTGTTTGGGAAAAGAAAGATTGAAGCAGAAACCAAGTAAATGCCTAGCAAAGTTGCTTTGTTAAACTAGTTAATGACATAAAAATACACCAAAATTAGCATTTTTGGCTTATAATACAAATGTTAAGATCCTTGTAACAGATTAGTAATTAACAGTACTTCAGGATCCTTGTAACAGATAAGTATATGGATGTTCAAGCCATTATCTTACACAGGCACTGATGGAAGAAAAAAGAAAAAGGAAAGCATTGACCGGATTGCTAGTTACAGTCTCTATGCATAATGGAGATTCTAAGCAACAATCAAATTTTAGTTGAAAAAATCATAAACATTGATGGAGCTTAATATAATCGAAATCCTTGCAAACAATGACAAAAATAAACTAAGTCAGAAAAAATGGTTTGCATAGCCTGATCTAAGACAAGCTTTGCTTATTATAAGGCTTGCTGTGAAAACAAGCAATACAGTTGGTAGGTCAAATATTATGAATGTAACCTTCATTTGAGGAGGTCTTCAGAATGGATCATATGAAAATAGCCATCCCTGCATAAATGAAATAGGATCCATTAAGAGTTTGGTGGAAGCATGGATGCATAAGTTTACTTACATGAAATCTATGCTTATATACAAAAGCTAGCACTTAGCAGCATCAAATCAATGTTAAACAATAACAATAATAAAGAAAACTAATTTCTATCACCTGCATCAGCCAAACAGCATCATCATCACCACTCTGCATTCATTTAAAAATTGCTGCACCTAATGATGAAATGTACTCTGGATCATCAACTGGCGGGGTGTTCTCATCAAAAGTATCACTGTGATTAGTCCAACATACTCTATGTTAATGAATGAGAGTATCCTTTGTGAACATAAGCTTATAGCAAGATGGTGCATATGCATATAAACCATAATTCAAATGCACTGGTGATTTTTAACTGAATAGATATTTTAATGATAGAACTACTTATGTCTTTACAGTTTACACTTCAGTGCATTGATTGCGATTGTCTTCAATAAAATAAAAAATAAACATTATCTAGTCAAAGGTGTGGTACTGGGGTATGTTAGTTTTTTTTATCTAGTAAAAGGTGTAAATTATCACCAAAAGTTGTTAAACTTGATAGTTAAAGTAACCTCTTGGTCTCCTAGTAAAACTCGAACCATTCAATGGTAAAGAGTTTACATATTTCAACATATAATTTAAAAAACATGTGTTCAAAACATAATTTAATAGCATATTTATAATTAATATTACACATTCTAACTCCATAAGGCAAATCTAAGTAATAAAGTAAAAATGTAACTTATAACTTGACTAACTATTCTTAATGAGGACTTCATTTTCACCATATATCACAAAGCTTTTGTTCTAATAATATTGATGAGATATTGGTAACTTAAGGAAAAAAAAGAACATGTTGAGAAATAATCAAGGAGAGTTCTACTTGTGACAGTTATATCAATGCAAGAACCTGAGAATCATGAACAAGGAAGTTCTTATAGCCATATCATAAATAACTACAAGGGTGGGATTTAAGCATGAAAACTTTTATTGATATGCATTATTGTCTAAGGACGCTACACAGACCTAAGTTAGGTCACTTAACTAATACCATTGCATGCCAGGAGGGACACATGTAGAATATGTCGAGTTAACAGAATAAGTGTTCCATAAATATTCCTTCTACCAAAATACAGCAATTTGTGCAAATATTTCAGCAATGAAAATTTAAAATATATTTTAAAATTGATGAGTGAAGAAAAACTTACGAGATGAAAATTCAGAAACTACACAAGACTAATCTACAAGCTCCACTGGTTCAATTTTCAACAATTGGACATAATAGAAACACACTCATACCAAATATCAAATAACCATAACATAAACGAAAAATACACGCACATAGGGTTACCTTTTGTGCGCCTTATCGAATTTTGAATTCTTAGCATCTTCCTCTGCCATATCAGCTTTCTGCATTCTCGAGTTCCAATTATTAGGGTTTCGATGACGACAAATCTAACGGAGAAGATCCATGGATCGAACTTGTTCACCTTATCTTCTTATACCAGATCAGCAACAACCCTAACTCCTTGAAGTTCTTCGTGAGTGACCTCCGAGGCCTCAGTCGCTTCCCAATCGAAGAGGCAAGGCACCACAACACCGCACGAAGAGGAGGGGTTGGGGGTAAGGACAGGTTGGGGTTTGTCTTAGGTTTGGGGGTGAGGACTCTAGGAGTGGTTCGAGAAAAGCCCAAAATTAAGCAACGAAGAATCGATAAAGAGCAAAAGAGGGTTATTGGTGAATCAGAGAGAGAAATAAAAACCCTCGAGAAATAGGGAAGGGTTAATAATGAAGTTGAATCGGAACGAACCTTTGTGGAGCTTGATGGGGAGCTTCTTGGCAGGCTGGGGGCAGGGTGGCTTTCTTTAAGAAGATTTTGGCGTCGTGGACCTGCGGCCACTGGACAGATCGACGTCGAGAAGCATGGAGGAAGGGATCAAACGGTGTCGTCGAAAGGGGCACAGAGGAGGGACTTGGCCCATTTCATGGGGGTGGTGGTGGCGGTCACAGGGAGGAACCAGCGGCACTGTTTGGTGGGGAGATAAATCAAAGGAGGAGAATGAGAACTAGGGTTAGAAAGTGAGTGAAGTGCATCAAGTAGATTTGAAATTTTATTTGAGATATTTCAAAAATTAAAAAAATAAAATTAGCATCATCTTATCTGACGCATACAATAAAAAATATTTCAAAAATAAAAATATATATGATTAAGCATCGGCTTATCCGATGGAAATAAAAAATTTTCGTAAAATAAATCATATATGAATAAAAATTACTTTAGTGTCCGCTAAGATTCGGCCAAGCCGACTCTATTTGCGTCCGCTATAGGCCTACGCTCAAGTGTGGCAGCTAATTCCCCGCATTCTTGTAGTGAGATATCTCCTCTCATCAACGAAGTGAATCCATCACCCCTCTGGGCTGAATTCCATTCTCAGGTCCCACATAGTGTTATCTATCTATATCAACGAGAAAGGAATGGGGTGAGGTTGTATTCTTTGAACGTCACTCCATGAAAGAGTTGAGATATTTTCTGATTCCATCACACAATAGTCAACAATCATATATATAGTAACTACAATATAAGGGGGACCTAGATCATTCTAAGTTTCATTGCGGACGCCATTGTCATGATCTTCACATCATCACTGTATGGATCCATACTCTCGGTTGATCAACCTTCATCACAACTTCATCCTTGGGAAGCGATGGAGAGTAAGTATATCTCTGACCTTCATCCAAGGTACTTTGATGCAATACCATCTCGTCAGTCATCATAATCAAGTACATTCTCATACGCGTATCCACCAGGCAAACTCCCCGCAAGAGATATACCCTTCGCACCATGACAGATAGTCTGACATTTATTGAGGTGTGAGAGCTGGCACCGCTCATCCTGGCTTGTGGGTTGCAAGCCCCTCGCTAGGATTCCACACACTCGCGTCGTTCACCCCTTAGGTCCACACAAGGCCACACCCTAAACTATCTACAGTGTACCACGCTGTAACTTCCCGCACCACATCCAAAACCTTTTGCCTAACTTGGCTAGTCCAAGTCTTCCAGGCTCTAAGGTTCATACTCGTGGATTAATCGTCGAGGTCAACATATGAGGGTCGTTCTCACCCTTTAACAACAATATATATAAGGATATGGTACGAGAAATAATCAACATTATATAATAAACTTGTTACACCATCAATCATTCCAAGGTATCACAATCTCATACATGCATAACAATGCGTTCTAATGGTGATGACGCATCAAATACGTCCATATACCTATATCCATCAAATACGTTCTTGTAACAAGTCTTTATAATTATTTAAGTTTGCTTCTAAACTTGTTCATCTTTTATTCTAAGATGTCTTTTACTAACAAGATAGATACCACATATTTAATTGTCGTTACTATAATATTTTATGAAATACTGTTATTATAGTAGGATCATACATTCATATATAATTGTAGATATTGTCATATAAATTTTTATAAACATTCTCTTTATAAACTAAGAGTTCTTACTTGTTAATAAAATAACTTGTATAAACTTTTCAAAATATACTAAAATATAGATCATTTGATTACCTTCTTATTGTTGTTCAATTTTGACAAAATTTGACACAAACAATCTTAGTAATATCTAGATATAATTCAACAGTTGGATCGATAAAAAATTCATTTTATATCAAGTTATTAAAATGGTGTAACTCTTTTAGAGTTACACTGGTGTAATTTGATCCCTCCTCATATATATATGAATGAGGTAGCAATTAATTTTGGATTAATTTCAAATTTTGTATACATGATCTATGTGAAAGGAACTTTCAATCTAACGGTGGGTTTTAAGAAAACATCATCCAGTTGAAAGTTATTGAATGGTGTAATAGTTGTTTAACTGGCGTAATTTGTTCCCTCCTCTGGATATATATATATATATATATATAGACACACACGTGTGCCATGTATACATCAATAATATAGTAACAAACTTCTTTTTTTTTAATTAAACTCTATCTCTTTATCAAATTATATAGCAACATCTTATGCATTTTTTTTAAAGAAAGCTATAACCATTTAGAGATATATAAAATAATAACTTTTTCTTCATAAATAAAATAATAATTATAGCAAGCATTTATCTCTTGAATTTTCCTTTGATAAAATGTTACTTTTGAAACTCTCCATAATTTTGAAATCACATAAAATGACAATTTCTTTTTCTAAAATAATAAACATAGTAATGTATTTATTTCAATTAAAGTATTGTCAAACTATGAAATATCATTTCAAGTATTTATTTAAATGAAATAGTATATATAATAATTACGAATCACATAAAATAATACTTTTTCACATAAAACAATAACTTTCATAATTTTACTTTTAATAAAATAACTTAGTAATAATAAATTCAGATTTATACTTGAAAATGCAATTTTCTTGTTATTTTCCTTTGATAAAAACGTGGGGTTCTCATTTCGCTAAAATAGTCCTCATTCCATATTTATAATAACTGAATCTATAATAACTCCCATATAATTTAATTATAAAAATAGTATACTGTTTTAATTTACAAAAGCCCTTAAACAAGGTTATTATTCTTAGTAATTAAAATATAAGTGAGACACTAACACATGGGGATGAAACTCACACCCCTTTCTAGGATCTAAAGGGTCAAACTTATAGTTTTCTCACTACATTCATCATGTTCTTCCATGTTCTTATTTGTTCTTTCCAAACTCATCAATTTTACTCTATGTGATCCCAAAACAACATGTTATAGCAATAATTTAAGTGTTATAAAAACTGTTCCAGTAGTAACAATATAGAATAAGAATTTCAATCTCCAACATGCTTATAATAACAATGAAAAACTAAAACAGAAATTAAAATAATACATTAACAAGATTAAAGCATGGAAATGAGAGAATTTCTAACACATTCATGGCATATCATTAGAAATATACAACTCCTCCATACCTCTTTCTCCTAGCTTGCAAAAACTGAAATTTCCTCCTTCCTCTCCTATGCTTCACGTCACCACCACCACCAAGGGAAGAGCTTCAGCTTCTTCTCCTTCCCTCAATCTCAATCTCACTCTAACTCTTACTCTCTCAAGTGTTTCTAGGAGTCTCTTGCTCAAGTGTGCAGAATGGGTTAGCATGGAATGGTATTTATAGGCTCTAAGGGTAGACAAGGGTTGCCAATGGTGGCAAAATGAGCTAATAAGTGTGTGAGACACACTTACACCTAGATAACTAGAGTAGGGATCATGCATGCAAGGCAAAAATCCACTCTCCCTCTCCCTCACTCAGCATATCACACACACCCACTTTTTTTGTCTTTTCCCTCGTCTTATTAGAGTAAATAGGTAGTTGGGGTAGTTGGGAGTTGGGTAGATAAGTATCTCTTAAGTTTCTGTTGTGTTTCTTATTGTCTTTTTTGTGTTTCTTATTTGGTAAGAGATAAAAGCTCAAAACTGCTACTTTTTACACTCCCTAAGTTACTATCTATACCAATATTAGAGATAGGCCATAATTCTTTCCATCACCCCTTATTTCTACCGTTCACACCCCTTCAGCTCTTATTTTTATTTTTATTTTCTAAGCCCAAAACTAATAACCTTAGCCCATCCTATCAAGCACATGACAATTAATTAAATAATTAATTATCAACAAAGCATAAAATAAACAAAAAAATTAATAATCATAATTCAAACACACTAACTCAAACAAATCAATAAATTGTAAAAGAATTATTTGCAATTTCATGCGATTATAATTCTTTAAAATCAAACAAGAAATATTTTAAGAAATATTAAATTTCCTAAAATATATCAAACAACATAATTCCTTCAAGGTGGAAATTTTGGGTCGTTACAACTAAACTTCTAGAGCATACTAAAAATCAAGCATCCCAGAATCTGATGAAGTGGAAGAAGATAGTGGTGAAGCTCTCAAGTAGAATCACATAACTCATCAATGCAACCATTCGATGCAGGAGACTAGGTGTCAATCATCAGGATATCAATCGAAGTAAATTGGCAAAGATGGGCATATATGTTGGTGTCACTACCCCTAGATTGTGTCATCTAGAATGTTACACCTTTTTACCCCAAAAGGTTTATTTTTAATATGATAACGAAAAGAAAGGAAAACTCTTATGCAAAAATAACAGTTCACATTCTTAAATCATGTAACCATCCATGAATATGACATATACAAAGATAAATCATGAAGGTTGGCATTCCAAAGGCCATACATCATATAAAATATCAAACAATACGAAGAAAGAAACATAAACCTATAACCTTGCCTTGATGTCATAGTTATCAGAGCACAAGTCCCATAACAACAAATATAAACTAACACATATGAAGCTAAGCCTCTGCTCCTACGTCATGTTTGACATTCGGATAGTCCTGATCAGCCCAAACACACACAACAAGAATACAACAGAAGGGAGTGAGAATCATACTCGCACATATACAAAGTATAGCCATGACATAGATTCACACACATAATCACTCAACTCATCAATGAAATCACTTGATGAACATGTAATGCAATAACCTCTTGACTCTACTTCATATGCCATGTGGAGCCAACTAACTTATGAAATAATGTAGGAGCACATGTCTACCCATAGGAAGCGTGAAACTCCAATTTTGATTGAAATGTTTACCAAGTGACTTCAATAACTCAAGAAGGGGGTTGAATTGAGTTGTTTCAAATTGTTTCGTGCTCAACCTTTAATCTAAAAGGAATTAAGTATTTCAATTATAGAAAAAAGTGAGATAATTTACCCAAACCCTAACCCTCCACAATTAACATATAAAAGCAATAAAACAAATTATAAAAACAATAAAGCAATTTAAAGAGTAAGGGTTAGAAAAGAGTGCAACAATGATTTTTATACTGGTTTGGTCAACCAAACCTATCTCCAATCCTCAAGCCGCACTCAAGATTTTCCACTAGGTAAAATAATTACAGAAAATGACCTGATTATGTCATTACTTATGACTACTTGATAAGTACACCCCTCTTTGAATCCTAAACTTAGCCCTTAGGTATCACGCACCCTAGTGAATGTGACGAAGATGCAACAAGCTGATTATGTCATCACCTATGACAACCTAGCTAACAAGGACACCCGTTTCTCCATATAACCTTGAAGTCCTCAAAACCTTGAATAACATTTTGCTAACAAACACTCTCAATAATGGTAATAACTACTCATTTAAGCTTTAGCACTATCTTTTTCTCAACTTAGAGAAACATCAATAATCCAAGCTATAGGCACCTAAATTCTCTAACTATTCTATGCTTGGACTCTCTACTCTTGTTGAGTATTCTAGTTTGTGCCTGGTGTACTTTGCTCTTAAGTAGTGACTCTTATTTATAGTGTGAAAGAGATTTGGATTTGGACTTTTTAGAAGAAAGATTTTATTAAAAAATATCCCTTATCTCTTTATTTTAAGAAGCTACTTGATTTTAGGCATAAGATACTTTCCAAATTTATAATTCAAAAGATAGGTTTAATTAGGGAAAGTTTATTTTCGAAAATTAGCATAAAATCTTAAATTTTTGGGCTGTAGACTCGTTGGACTCGAGTTTTCCAAGCCAAACTCGAGTTTGGCCTATTGGACTTTAGTTTGCATACCCAGTCTCAAGTTTGGGCTGTCTAGACTCGAGTCTTCCATGCTGGACTCAGTCCAAAATGCCTAAAAATGAGTTTTCAAGGTTCTTTTAAAAATGTATTGGGAAAACCTTTCCTTAGTTGATTTATTATCGACTTAAATTGATTATTAAAGCCCTTGATGGCCATTAATGACGTTAACAGTGTGCCTACGTTGAAAAAGGCCATTAATTACACGTCAATGGTCACGAAGGATTTCATCGTTAATGATTTAGATGAGCTGGTAGAAGAGGCCAAATTGAACCTATTTTAAAAAACAAGGGACCTAATTTAACTTTTTAAAAATAAAGTGACCAAATTGGACCTAATAAAAAATCAAGGGACCACAAAAATAATTTAACCATAAGAAAATGAGTAGGCACAGAACATAATTTTTCTCTAGCATTGAGCTTTTCCTCCATGTTATATCGCACAAACAAATATTTACCATCTCATTCAGAGTTATATCGCAAAGCCTATTGTTCACATCATCTTCTTAATTTCTCAGTGTTACGTTAGTTGCATCAATGTTCATCAGTGCCTCTTCAAGGTCCTTCTCTTTACGCCTGCAATTTTCATCAGTCATCAGCTCTCTCTTCAATGTTTAATAGTGGTTTTGACCACCCTTTTTAGCTACTAAACTTATCAATATATACTATGAGCTTGTGTCTATTAATTATTCTTGCTAGGAATATGATGAAATTTGGAAAAGATCGAAATGATGGGTCGTGGAAAGGAGTTGATGCATGATTTGTATGTTCAGATGAAATGGATTGGGATCCGATCCTGTAAGTTCACATACATATATGTATATACTTAAGACTTGGGTTGTCTCAGAGTAGCATTGGAACTGATTCAGTCTGAAACATGTGATTCAATTCCAAATTCAGTTACAATGTGCTTCAAGCTTGTGCAGGTGTTGCTGAATTGGAACAAGGAATGTTGATTCATGGCTTTATCCTTAGAAGGGGTCTTGATTCTATACTGCCAGTTCTTAGAAGTTAGAACCCTTAATTATAACAATGTATGGAAGATGTGGTGAGATTTTGATGGGACAAAGAGTGTTTGATATTTATATTTCACTTATATCAAGAAGACCAAATATTAAAAAACAAGTTTGCTAAACTGTGAGAATAAAATTATAGATTATGCATGCATCTATGCAATTCTATCTCATGGTTATTGATCATGCAACTAAAAATAATCATGGTAAGAAAAAGAGAAAAAAAAAAATGGAAATATTTGCAAATTCTGCTGTATAAGCTCTAATTTATAGGCAATCAAAGTATCTTTAGAGATATCATTCATTATTAAGGTATTATAGAAACCTTATCAACACTATATTAGAATGTGAATAGGTTAAACCAACTGCATGCAAGATTGGTACATATCACAACTTGGTTGGTTACAACCGTTTCACCTTACCCATTCTATTAGCTCACAGGTGATTAAGATCAACAACATCTCCACAACTTCAAGTCAGAAAGAACAACAACAACTTCACAACATCAAGTCAGAAAGAGCAACAACATATTAACTTATAAAAACAGCATATCTCATGCATCACTTAATTTAAAAAATAGAACAAAAAATGTATGATCAACAAGGATGTGGTGGAGGGGGGGGGGGGGGGAATGAAAATAGGTGAAAGCATGATTTTTCACATACCATGCTTTCTGCATGTAACATTTCATTTCCCAAAATGCAAGATGACTAGGAATATAATGGTGAAAGGGATGGAATACAACACGTACCCTGATTTTTCTTCTGTTACTGTTGGTCATCTTCAGTTGTTTCCCGAATGACAACACGGGGAGCAACAATAGACTCTCTCTATACATAGATTGTAGATTAGTACAGTAGTACAACTCTTGATTTGCACCATATTCGACATGCTCAAGTAGTTCTCCTTTATCATTAAGTTTCTCTAACCTTCTTCCACGGATATTTGATCCAAAAATTCCACCATTTTCGGTGACGCATATTGGGGAAAGCCATAATTAGGGATAACAATGGACTTGGTCCAAGATGATTGCAGTTTATATTCTTTCATCATCCATATTTCAGTCGTTGGACAGCCTTGGACCATGCAACACACCGAGACATCCTCCTATCACCCTTAAATTGTACACTTCATATATTTCTGCAGCGAAATGATTTGATAGAGGAATCTTTGATAAAGTCCTCTGTAACAGATCAAAGGCATTAATGACAGGAACCATCGTATTGTCGGAGTAAACCAACCAATGAAGAGCCTCATTGAAGAGTGACCCAACTCTGACAGTATAGCTGAGATCCATATATGGAACATTAATATTCCCTCCATTCACAAATGGCTGGTGTTTAAGGTTTTCACACAGATTAAGAATAACAATAAATAAGTTATTGAAATAATTTTACTAAAATATCCTTACTCTTCATAAATGCATTACATGTAACTATTGCGTGATAAATAGTGGTGATTGAAAATTTGATAGGCACATTACTAAAAACTTGTTAGATTGATGTAATTTATTTGGGGCAAATTTAGAATAGTATTTTATTGAAAACTGAAAACATTAGTCAATTATATGGAATTGTTTTTTTGAATGTCAGTCATTTTGGATGTAAGGAGTATCTTCTATGTTTCGCGAACAAGTTTTGAAGGAGAAAGTCAGGATTCCGGTCTCAGGACATTTAGACAATAACAATGCAACAAGAATGATCAAGTAGTCGTTTGTTGATGGGTCATGCCCAAAATCATACAGAAATTCATAGTTTATCTCATTATATTCAAAGGGTGGTGGTAATTGCTTATGGACACCTATTGATGGATTCCATGAACACAAAATCTCATGTTGATTGCGAAAACAGTAACCATGGCATGGGGGGAAGGAAATGCGATGCACCAGTATCTCTTCGAAGTGGTCCCTCCTCTATATCAGAGGAATGAACATAATAAAAACCAGTTGATACGAGAAGAAGTTAGTTTATGCGGCGGCTGGGTCATAGTGGGAAATGCCAAATTGGGGATTGGAAATGAGAGAAAGCCATGTCTTACACACGTGCTTGAAACGCAAAACAAATCTCACTGTCAATCTCAGCAAAATTTCAATTATCAACTCGAAAGGGAGAGAACCAACAAGGTCCATCACAGTTGGTAGTTAACTGGGTTTCTTAAGCATGTTTGTAACACTATGATTTTTCCAATCTATGATGAAGTAATTGAAAATAATTACAAGAGATAATTAAATTTAATTTCATAATAAGTTTTTTTTTTTTTTTTTGTAGTTAAGGCTAAAGCTAAAGTGTGAATAGTTCAACAAGATTTTGACTTTTCTCTTTTGTTTGTTGGAAATATATATGTATAAAACTCCTCAGACTAGGAGAGTTGAACCGTGGTTATAAACCGTGGTATTATAACCACTGTTGATGGAATTCAATAAATTGAAAAATTATGATATAGAAGAAAGGTTTCAAATAACAAATAATTAAATAAAGAAAATAAAAACTTAAGAATTTGACATTCATGTGAAACAACTAAGCCAGTTTAGAAACTTATGAGCATAAGTATATTTTTATATAGAAAAGAGAAACTGCGAGGGAATTTATGAAATTAATATAATTTTTTTATATAATTTTTAAATAGATTAACTTTAAGTTATAATTTAATTATTTCAAAATTAGTATTATATTATTGTTAAATTAAAATAACTTAGAAAATAGTTTCTAAATTATTATAGAAATTTGATTTAAAGGTGAAAATAATTAATTTTGATTGTAATATAAAAATATTTAAAAGATTCAAGTGGAATGAATTTTAAATGCTTATATAAAATTTTATAGTGTATGTTATCCGTAGTTAACGGAAAACGTTAAATATAGAGAGTGGAATCCCCATAAGACAAAGGTTGCTTGGTAGGACCTTTGTTTGTGTACATGCAATTAGTTACTCTTCTAGTTTTTTCCATTTGAATTATACTTAAATTCTGGTTTGCCCTTCAGGTGTGTGCTAAGCGTACAAACTTTCCTGGAATGAAACAGTGCCATGGAAGAAGACCATTCGGTTTAAGATTTAGAAGGCCTTCATTCCATCCTCAGTCTAGTAATGGGTAAGCAATTATCAGGAACTGAACAATACAATTTATCTTGGATTTGATAGTGGTTTGTGTTGCTTTAAATTGTCTCTACTATGTGCTGCATAAAATTTATGCCTTAGAAGGTAAAAAAAATAAAAATAAAAAGGTAGAATATCATTTTACGATCTGTAATATGTTTTCTTTTGATTTTTGATCGTTTAAAAATTTCTTAATTAGTTAATTTTGGTGTTCGCTAATTTTAATTTTTTTTAACTTACTCTTGACATCACTTAATAATTTTATGACATGTATCTAATCATGTCATGTCATGCCATATGCCATCTCAAAATGTTTGCTTATGTAATAGGGTTAGATGCATGACATGTCACCACTAAGTAGTGATGAGTACTGTTTTAAATTTTTTTAACATTGTGATGACTAAGACTATAACAACAACAAAAGTCTTATCCCATTAGGTGAAGTTGGTTACATGGATCGCATGAAGCCATTGGGCTTGGCTAAATACCAAATTCTTTAATGAAATTTTTTTGAACAACTAAAACCAAATAAAACTATATTTACAAGGACTAAACACATATTTAAGCAAAAAATATTTTTGCTTGAAATGGTGCTTCACATCTAGCTAGTGCAATTAGAAAGTAGATGGATTTGTTAATGTGCCAGCAATACTTCTAATGATAGGTCCCTTCACCTTTACTATTTTAAATCTCAACTTAAAGCCCAAAAGTTAAAAGAAAGACAATGTTCCAATGCAACAATAGTAATGAAAAAATTTAGGAGTTCTCTTGGTTGGTTACTAGAGATATTTAAATTCTCAAACTTTGTAGTTTCCACCATATTGGAACCATATAAAGCATTCTTGCTCTGAGTAGTCATTCTTTATTTTATGTGTTCACATAATAAAATATTGAGCATTTTTATTCAATCTTCTGTTATGTGATGATTAAATCCTTTTGATTTGCAGAAGGTTTCCAAGGTTTAGCCAACCCATGCGATACAAGCCATACTAGGTGTGGTATGATGATATGATTACAAGTTTATGATATGATGGGGACAAGGGATTCTTAATTTACCATTATAATAGTTTCCATTGTGGGGAACAAGAACATTTCTCTTAATTTGCATACCAAAGCTAATGATCTTGGCCTTTTCAACTCTAGATGTGTGGTATGTACAATTCACAATGACCAATTAGTTACTGTACTCATTCCTAAATGTTTGGCATCAATTGGTGATGGGACATGTATATGTGGAAAGTTCTCAATAGGTTCTTTCTTTGAACTTCAGAGGTTATCAACTCGAATATTAGATTTAAATTTTACTGATTTGAATTGTGATATTGAATTTTGTATTTGCTGAAATCAATTCTAACGTTTGTTTGAAGTAGGTTAATTCTTATGATATTACATATCTTAAGTAGGAAATCTTGTTTAAAGACAAATGTTTTTTTTTTCTAAAAATTAATAGGCATTGGGGGTCTTGTTCATTCTATTGAGATGTTGAGCAGTTGATTAGTCTTAAATCATGTTTGAATTCAGTTTAGTTCCTTTAGTTATATGATTTATACATATTTTACAACAATTTTTGAAATTTTTTTTTGAGTAAATTACATTGACATTTCTTGTGGTTTCATCAAATTTCTTCTGATACCCATCCTTTTTCTATACTTAACTCCCTTGTTTGAAAAACATTACACTGACACTTCTTATATTACACCAACTCCCATAATTATTTGAAAAATATTACATTATGTACCATTATAACGAGGATGCTGTAAACATTAAAAATTAAGGGAATTGTGTGTAATATCAAGAAATCACATGGATCGCCAGTGTAATTTACTCTATTTTTTCTCTCTCTTGTCATGTCAATTATTTTGTTTCATACCTTTTTTTCCCCCATCTTTCTTTGTTGTACAAAAACTAGTATAAATTTATAGTATTTTAGCATTACTTACCCACCATTTAATAACAGTGAGACAATGCTCAGTTTTCATCCTATCATAAGACAATGTTCACAGGAAGTCAACATACACCCTATGTAATGGCTAATGAGATAATTGCATGAGGGTAATGATGAGTGACATAGAGTAAAAACTAGTATTTTAGTATGTGTAATACATAAAGCAAGTGTTTTTTTTTCTTTAATGGAAATTTATAATAAATAAATACTTTTAAATATAAAATTTATTATAATTAAAATTTAAGGTGATGTGGTGAGTTGTGTCTTTGAGAATTTGATGTGTTCAGCTACATACAATAAACAAATTTTTTGGTCTCCAAATTGAGTTTGGATGAAAGGCTAATAATGGACTTCATTCAGTATTATAAATTGGAAGACGTAGGTTTTATTTGTGAATTTGTGTGTTCACTAACTAATTTATATTTTCCAAAAGATTCTAATTAACCTTTATTTTTTTAACAAAATTTGCTCCAAAATAATTTTTATGAGTTATTAAATGATAGTGTTAATTCAGTTGGTACAACTTAAGTTAATTACTAATTTGTCCAATATTCTTAGATTTTGTCTTACTAACATTGATAAATAAATAAAATTTAGGCTTAAATATGTTTTTTGTTCCATTTTAAAAAAATAATTTTATAAGGACCAAAACCAAAAAAAATAGTATATTACAAGGACCAAAAACATATTTAAACCTAAAATTTAATATTTATTATTACCATTCACACTAAGACGTTACTATGTCACATAATGAAAGTGAGGCGATTCTTCAAAATTTGGAGCCCCCTATTGTCTTTTAGGAAGAAGGATGTTGTGTATGCCAAGCTTGTTGGTGACGAAGAGATGCATCTTCCTCTAAACTTCGAAAGGTCATAAAGGAAGATAATGAATAGTGTTGGCAGAAAAATGTTTTGTTGGATAGTTTCAACTTTGGATTATTATTATTATTATTATTATTATTATTATTATTATTATTATTATTATTATTGTCGTATGATATTTTTGTTCGATCATGTTATATTCTAAGTTTAAATATTTTTTAATTTTAAACTCAAGTCCAGATTTAACAAGTCCAATAAAAAAGATAAATTACGCTTTTAGTACTTTATCTTATTTTTTTAGATTCAATTTGGTCCCTTAAATTTTACAATTTAGTCCTTTATTTTTTTTTAAAGTAATTCAAAATGGTCATTTCCGTCACTTCAATTACTTAAAAAAATTGATTTGTCGTTTTTGATTGTCAATAACAGTTTTAGGAAGGGCGTGTCTTATTACAGGTATAAACAATTTTATAGTGATTTTAAATAGCTAGAAATTGCTTAAAAATAAGTAAGATAAACCCTTGGCCGCCCAATTCCCCACCATCTCATTCTTCTCCTCCATCTCATTATTGTCCTGTCACCGCCATTTGAAACGGGGAACAAGCTCCACCTAAGTAACATCAATCTCGGTTGGCTGTGTACCAGCTCCCTCTAAAGCATTTGTGACTTCCTTCTCCTTATGAGTATGCACAAGCAAAGAACTAGGTGGTTGGTTCAAATTCCCATCCTTGGAAGCATAACCCTCTTCGAGGAGCAAAGTGTGTGTTTGGTTAACCGTTTGAACCCACGTTCAACGGAAAAATACGCGTTCCAAGGCACAAAAGTAAAAGTAATGTGAGAGTAGCTTATTTTTGAACAACCGTTACGTTGAACGTAACTGGTTCCCAAACACACCCAAAAAGGTTTGGTTGGAACGTTGTATATATATATATATATATATATATATAGAAGCTGTCGAAACTAGTGTAGCCCTCTCGAATCCACACTGGCGTACCTGAGAGTCTCAACCAAGATAGGGTCTCTTAGACACATTGCAAGGTGAAAAGGCATGTTTTCTGCCGAAACGTCACGCTAGCATTGGGACCAGGACCGAGAGGCCCCTAGCACCACTTCAACGATGAGCGTTAGGTCAAGGACTTCTTGTTTGAAAAGCTTGATTTCCTTTCTTAGGAGTGATTGGATGATATTTGTTAGAGTTATATAGTGATAGTGTTTTTTATATAAGTAGTAGCCATGTCAAGTTAAGTCTCGTTGGAGTCTTGATGTATTTTATACATACTTACACGTTATAAGCATCAAATCTTTTCTCTTATTGATCTTGATACTTTTTTATTTACAACTCTAATATATGTCTGTATCTACACCTTATACTTTATACAAACTTATGTTCAGTAGAAAGTCTTTTGAGCATATATTGTTATAGATACTTATCATAAACTAAGAAAAAATATTGTGTAGGGTTTCACATTACCATGTATTTAGACATAATGTATGATAGAATATATGTATACTATATGGTATCTTGTAAACCTTGGTAATACGTAATTACAGTTTTAATGTACGCATGCAACTTTATATTCTGCTCATGTATAATTATTCTTTTTATTTCCTGAATCCCTTATACATGTTTATCAGGTACTGAGAAAAAGAAGGTAATACCTCCGTCCCTAAATATAAGACTCTTTTCAAGTTGTCTCTTGCATTAATTATTTTTTGACCAAAATACCCTTAACCACTTTACAATGAATGCTATAAATTAATAAGATAAGTACATTCTCTCTCTTAGGAGGATTGGAGAGGATGACTAGCACTCATTAATTAATTAGGTAGAAAGTAATTAAGTGGAAAGAGAGAGATGATAGTCTCAATAATTGTAAGGGTAATTTTACAAAAATAATACAAATTGTTAACAAATTTAATGTTATTAACTAAGTTAACCAACTTTCTTAAAATATGTGAATTAGTTAAAAGAGTCTTATATTTTGGGACAGAGGCAGTATATGTTTTTATCATTTTATTTTGTACTTGAAATTAATAAGTTTTCCGCTAGCCTGCATATATACATAATCTACTTATAAACTACTTATCAAGTACTTGCAAACGATGTCTCTTTTTGAATGAATCCTCTTTATGAAAACATATGTAAAATAATTATACACCATGTTTACTATTGTTTTAGAATATCTTTCGTTCACAAGATGATTTCCTTTTCTTCTCAAAGAATTCTTATAAGGTACAATCGAAATTTAAGTTTTAAGAAAACACAAAAAGTTTAATTGTCTTTCTGACGTTTTAAAAATGATATAAACACTTATTTTCTTATAACTAAAACAAAAGCGAGTTAGGTCTTATTTACAACATCTGGGTGGTACACACTTAATCAAATAAATTCAATTTAACGTATTATATACTTTATGAAAAATATAAGTAAATGTCCAATTCATCTAAACTTTTGTGTGCATGATTGTTGAGAAAATATTTAACAAATGCATTATTGAAATTATTTGTATACAAATAGTTACTTATGGAGTAACTTTATTCCCACCCATATACATTAATAACTAAATAGGGTTTTAAACTAGAGCTGTAATGTCATTATAATTAATAGCCAATTGGTGGATTTGGGCCATGTGGAGGAGCTCCACGAGGTGAATCATTTATGCCTGGTGAAGGACTAGGATGTGGAATAGGCCCTCTAGGGAGAACATGGAGCTCTTTGGTTTTAATATTGTTAACAACATATTTATGAGCTTGAGGGCAATTTGATGGATTCAGATGAAGTGGATCTTCAAGAGGTGGATCATTGTGGCAACGTGAAGGTCCAGAAGGTGGAATAGGCCCTCTAGGGAGAACTTGGAACTTTTTTGTTTCAATGTCATTAACAACATATTTATGAGCAGGAGCTCTAACAATATTATTAGAGCCAGTTGGTGGATTCAGGTCATTTGGAGCTTCAGAAGGTGCATCATTGTGGCCATGTGAAGGATTAGAAGGTGGAGCAGGCGCTTTAGGGAGAACATGATACACTTGCAATATTATTGACAATATTTGTATTAGCATCAATGCTAACTTTAGCTCTTTCTTGGATGTTGAAACCTCAGTGGTGAAGGATCTTCAAGTCTAAACTTTTGGAAAATGTAGCATTTGCTACAACTATATTTGAGAAAATAAGCAGTAGCAAAAATGAACTTAAGTCAATGACCATTTTGAATTCCTTGACAAAAATCAAAAGCATGATACTAATCCTTTTTTTTTATTCCATGTGAAGCCAAGGAGTCACTGGTTTTAGGTTGGATTTATACACTAACAAACATGGAAAAATGTCAACTACTACAATGTAAGAAAGATCCATGCTTATGAGGATACGATTGTTGACCAATCTTTCAACATTGAAAATTTTGATACCATTTTTAATGTTGACCATTCTTTATTTGAAAAAGAATGTTGAAAAGTGATTTGACTTTTAGACCAATTAAATGCTTATTCATTTTGAGATTTTATTTGTTCAAGATCATGATATATTTTAAACGAGGAAAGATCAAATTACTTCTAGAGAAATTCTTGGTAAAGTTATTTCATTCAATAATACTTCACTTATATACATACATACATACATACATACATACGTATATATATATATATATATATACAAAGCTGGTAGAGACTTCAACCAATAACATGATTACCTTATATATATATATATATATATATATATATATATATATATATATATATAAGGTAATCATGTTATTGGTTGAAGTCTCTACCAGCTTTGTCGATCGATGACTAATCTTTGGCAAGGAACTTGACTTACAATCTTTAGTGGGGTCTCCTCTCCCAACCATGTTTTTTTCATCAACAAGGCTCAAATCTGAGACTTTGCATAAGGGGACTAAGCGTAATTCTACTTAGACCAACGATTTGTTAGTAAATTGTTATATATTAATAATATAAAGTTTTAGTATAATAATTCCTTTAATTTAATAATAAATTTTTAATATATATAGAAATGTATATATAAAAAGTCATACATATAATAAAAAAATTACATTTCTTAAATTTAATGAATGTATTTTATTTGAAAATGTAATATTTGATAATCTGTTTGATTCTCTTATATATTATATTTTTAAAAAAATTCTATAAGACTGACTATTCTAAAATATTGAATATTATATTCATTAAATTTAATATATTTATAAAGATTTTACTAAATATAATATATATTTCAAAATTTAACAACATTAATATTTAAAAATTTAGTCAAATAAAATATATAGTCAAAGTTAACATGATTGAAAAAATTAAATATATCTAAAATGGTAGTTTGATATAGAAACTTATTAAGCACTTTATTGAAGACTATTTTTATAATATAATTTGCATATTTTTTTTATTTTACACAATAGTAAGGTTGCAACCATTTTTGTGATATATAATTATTGACAATAGGTCAATATAAGTAGTTGTATAACAGAATAGCAAGAAACAGTAGATAAAATTATAAAAACACACATTATTCTAATTGAATAATGAAAAATGTGACACAATATTATATTTTAATTAAATTCATTTCAATGTTTTTCTCTCAAATAAAAAATAAATTCTTAATAATATTGTATTTTAATTTTATATTTATGATATTTTTCCGTAATACATGCAAATTGTACAATAACATTTTCATTCTCATCATTTTCTTGATTGCATATCAAACAATATGACTTAGGTAATCTGATAAATAAAAATCATGCAAATTACACTCATATGCTTCATCAATTTAACGTATGTAATAACTTATTTCCTATATTCTTCTCCACTTATTATTATTATTATTATTATTATTATTATTGTTGTTGTTGTTGTTGTTGTTGTTTGCACAACATCTATGATTTTAATTGTTCGTTCAATTATTTATAGTAAATAAAATTCAAATTACCATGGTGTGTGTGTGTGTATATATATAATATGCTAATGACACTCGTATGCTTAATCAATTTAACGTATGTAATGGCTAAATTGTATGCATACTCAGCTATAAATCGACCCGTCTATAGTATCTGCTAGTCGACCAAAATAATTCCTGCAGACAAAGAAATATATGCCCACTCATGTATATGTGTGTGTAATTACCACCATGACCACCACCACCGTTATGACTGTGTACAAAACTACACAGAAAAGTAAATCAGATGTATGTCAAAAGAGGAATAGCCTGGCTGACTAAATATATACATATCTGAAAAGAAACTAATCCTGGCCTACCCATATAATATATCAAAAGGTAAAGGCCTAAGAATCAAAGCAGTCAACTAAACTATATCCTAATCAAAACCTAACTCAATAGAAGCTCTTACGGGGTATCGTCCTTCTCCACTCCTCCCTCGTTTTCCACTGTATAACCATCCTCTATTAGCCACTCGTTGACCCATGATGTCTAGGAGCAGGTCTAGTAGCCCAACCAGGAAAGAGAAAGTCAAACTGGCTAGCTAGATCATAAACAAGGAGAGGTAGTGGTGGTGCAAGTAAGACACTCCTCAGTGGTCGAGGATTGTAGTACTGATGTAACGTCCCTTATTACATTGTCCGAAACGCTTATTAATTAATTTTTAACAAAATTCTTGATTAATTTATGAAAAATCGTGTAAATTTTTCGCGTGATTAGAACATCAACGAATAAAAGCAGAATTTAACATGAGAACATCATATAGAAAGGAAACATACTTATAATCATTAATCCATGGTTTCAAATATGTACATCTGATGTCAACCAAAAACTACTAAAGATTGCAATACAACGGAAAGGAAATACAACTAAAATAACTAAAATACAACTGAAATAACTGATAAGTAACCACCACGTGAGATCACTAGACTCTCGAACCCCTAGTCAAAGTAGTACCCAAAGACACAACCTATCCCTCTCTTTCATCATCAAACTTGATAGGATGACGGTCATTGCCCCCGGGTATAAAAGGTGACAGAGGCAGACATTTGTACTCTTCATTGATGCTAGGATTCGTATTAAGCTACTCACAGTCAGGTATGAAGAACACTCCAGCGGGAAGGATGAGTTCAATTGGTGCTAACGGTAGTTCAAAAAGTGAAGCGAAGCATACAATGATCTCACCATGATAGAGATATCTCCTCTCATCAATGAAGTGAATCCATCGCCCCTCTGGGCTGAATTCTATTCTCAGGTCCCAAAAAGTGTTGGCCATCTATTCAATGAGAAAGGAATGGGGTGAGGTTGTATTCTTTTAATGTCACTCTATGAAAGAGTTGAGATATTTTATGACTCCATCACACAACAATCAACAACCATATATAGTAACTACAGTATAAGGGGGACCTAGATCATTCTAAGCTTCATTACGTACGCCATTGTCATCATCTTCACATAATTACTGTATCCATACTCTCAGTTGATCAACCCTCATCACAACTTCATCCTTGGGAAGCGATGGAGAGTAAGTATATCTTTGATCCTCATCCAAGGTACTCTGACACAATACCAGCTCGTCAGTCATCATATAGTCATCATAATCAAGTACATTATCATACGCATATCCACCGGACGAACTCCTCGCAAGAGATATACGCTTCGCACCATGACAGACAGTCTGACATTTATCGAGGTGTGCGATCTGGCACCGCTCATCCTGGCTTGTGGGTTGCAAGCCCACTGCTAGGATTCCACACACTCGCATCGTTCACCCCTTAGCCCACACAAGGCCACGCCTTGAACTATCTATAGTGTACCACGCTGTAACTTCCCGTACCACATCCAAAACCTTTTGCCTAACTTGGCTAGTCCAAGTCTTCTAGGCTCTAAGGTTCATACTCGTGGATTAACCGTCGAGTTCAACATACGAGGGTCGTTCTCACCCTTTAACAACAATATATATAAGGATATGGTACGAGAAACAATCAACATTATATAATAAACTTGTTACACCATCAATCATTCCAAGGTATCACAATCTCATACATGCATAACAATGCGTTTTAATGGTGATGACGCATCAAATACGTCCACATACTTTATATCCATCAAATACGTTCTTGTAACAAGTCCTTATAAATTATTTTAGTTTGCTTCTAAACTTGTTTGTCTTTCATTCTAAGATGTCTTTTACTAACAAGATAGATACCACATATTTAATTGTCGTTACTATAATATTTTATTGAAAACTATTATTATAGTAGGATCATACGTTCATATATAATTATAGATATTGTCATATCAATTTTTATAAACACTCTTTATAAAATAAGAGTCCTTACTTGTTAATAAAATAACTTTTAAATATATATATATAGACACACACAAACGTGCCATGTATACATTAAAAATATAGTAACAAACTTTTTTTTTTAATTAAACTCTATCTCTTTATCAAATTATATAGCAACATCTTATGTATTTTTTTTTAAAGAAAGCTATAACCATTTAGAGATATATAAAATAATAACTTTTTCTTCATAATTAAAATAATAATTATAGCAAGCATTTATCTCTTGAAATTTCCTTTGATAAAATGTTACTTTTGAAACTCTCCATAATTTTGAAATCACATAAAATAAAAATTTCTTTTTCTAAAATAATAAACATAGTAATGTATTTATTTCAATTAAAGTATTGTCAAACTATGAAATATCATTTTAAGTATTTATTTAAATGAAACAGTTTATATAATAATTACAAATCACATAAAATAATAACTTTCATAATTTTACTTTTAATAAAATAACTTAGTAATAATAAATTCCTATTTATACTTGAAAATACAATTTTCTTCTTATTTTCCTTTGATAAAAATGTGGGGTTCTCATATGGTTAAATTAATTTGCAGGTCCCTATAATTTTACCAAATTTTCAATTAGGTCCCTGAACATTTTTTTCTTTTAATTGAGTCCCTGAACTTTTTTTTTTCAATTGGGTCCCTCATCTAATTGTTGTTATGAAAAACTAACTGCAAACACTTGATTAGAGGTGCAGACAGTGAGTTGATGCTTTTGGAATGTGTTGTAAGCACAACTGAATCAATTATAAAAGATTTCTACAAAGTTTCAACTTCTACAGGTCAATTTAACTCAAGCCTTTTTTGACAATTATTTGGCTCTGAAGAAGGTTAAAACTTTGCAGAAAACTCTCAGAATTAACTCAGTTGAGCTTACAACACATTCTAAAAGTATCAGTTCACTGTCTGCACCTCTAATTTAGTGTCTGCGGTAACAACAATTAGACAGAAGGACCCAATTGAAAAACAAATAAAAGTTTAGGGACCCAATTGAAAAATAAATAAAAGTTCAGGAATCCAATTAAAAGAAAAAAAGTTCAGGGACCTAATTGAAAATTTGGTAAAAGTATAGGGACCTACAGAGTAATTAAACCTTCTCATATCCCTAAAATAATCCTCATTTCATATTTATAATAACTGAAACTAAGATAATAACTCCCATATAATTTAATTATAAAAATAGTATACTGTTTTAATTTACAAAAGCCCTTAAACAAGGTTATTATTCTTAGTAATTAAAATATAAGTGAGACACTAACACATGGGGATGAAACTCACGCCCCTTTCTAGGATCTAAAGGGTCAAACTTCTAGTTTTCTCACTACATTCATCTTGTTCTTGCATCTTCTTAGTTGTTCTTTTCAAACTCATCAATTTTACTCTATTTGATCCCAAAACAACATGTTATAGCAATAATTTAAGTGTTATCAAAACTGTTCCAGTAGTAACAGCATAGAATAAGCATTTCAATCTCCAACATGCTTATAATAACAATGAAAAACTAAAACAGAAATTAAAATCATACAATAACAAGATTAAAGCTTGAAAATGAGAGAATTTCTAACACATTCATGGCATATCATTAGAAATATACAACTCCCCCATACCTCTTTCTCCTAGCTTGCAAAAACTGAAACTTCCTCCTTCCTCTCCTATGCTTCACGTCACCACCACCACCAAGGGAAGAGCTTCAGCTTCTTCTCCTTCCCTCAATCTCACTCTAACTCTTACTCTCTCAAGTGTTTCTAGGAGTCTCTTGCTCATGTGTGCAGAATGGGTTAGCATGGATTGGTATTTATAGGCTCTAAGGGTAGACAAGGGTCGCCAATGGTGGCAAAATGAGCTAATGAGTGTGTGAGACACACTTACACCTAGATAACTAGAGTAGGGAACATGCATGCAAGGCATGCAAGGCAAAAATCCACTCTCCCTCTCCCTCACTCAGCACATCACACACACCCACCCACCCACTTTTTTTTGTCTTTTTCCTCTTTTCTTATTAGAGTAAATAGGTAGTTGGGCGTAATTGGGAGTTGGCTAGATAAGTCTCTCTTAAGTTTCTATTGTGTTTCTTATTGTCTTATTTGTGTTTCTTATCTGGTCAGAGATAAAAGCACAAAACTGCTACTGTTTACACACCCCTAAGTTACTATCTATACCAATATTAGATATAGGCCAGATTTTTTCCAGCACCCCTTATATCTACTGTTCACACCCCTTCAGCTCTTATTTTTATTTTTATTTTCTAAGCCCAAAACTAATAACCTTAGCCCATCCTATCAAGCACATGACAATTAATTATCAACAAAGCATAAAATAAACAAAAAATTAATAATCATAATTCAAACACACTAACTCAAACAAATCAATAAATTATAAAAGAATTATTTGCAATTTCTTGTGCAATTATAATTCTTTAAAATCAAACAAGAAATATTTTAAGAAATATTAAATTTCCTAAAATATATCAAACAACATAATTCCTTCAAGGTGGAAATTTTGGGTCGTTACAACTAAACTACTAGAGCATACTAAAAATCAAGCATCACAGAATCTGACGAAGTAGAAGAATATAGTGGTAAAGCTCTCACGTAGAAACACACAACTCATCAATGAAATCACTCGATGCAGGAGACTAGGCGTTGATCATCAAGATATTAGTCAAAGTAAATTGGCAAAGATGGGCATATATGTCAGTGTCACTACCCCTGGAATGTGTCATCTAGAATGTGACACCTTTTTACCCCAAAAGGTTTTTTTTTTAATAAGATAACGAAAAGAAAGGAAAACTCTTATGCAAAAATAACAGTTCAAATTCTTAAATCATGTAATCATCTATGAATATGACATATACAAAGATAAATCATGAAGGTTGGCATTCCAAAGGCCATACATCATATAAAATATCTAACAATATGAAGAAAGAAACATAAGCCTATAACCTTGCCTTGATGTCACAGTTATCAGAGCACAAGTCCCATAACAACAAATATAAACTAACACATGCTAAGCCTCTGCTCCGACATCATGTTTGAGACCCGAATAGTCCTGATCAGCCCAAACACAAACAAGAAGAATACAACAGATGGGATTGAGAATCATACTCGCACATATACAAAGTATAACATAAGCAATAAATAATATAGCCATGACATAGATTCACACAACTCATCAATGAAATCACTTGATGCACATGTAATGCAATAACCTCTTGACTCTCTTCATATGCCATATGAAGCCAACTAACTTATGAAATAATGCAGGAGCACATGTCTACCCATAAGAAGCATGAAACTCCAATTTTGATTGAAATGTTAACCAAGTGACTTCAATAACTCAAGAGGGGCTTGAATTGAGTTGTTTCAAAATTGTTTCGTGCTCAACCTTTAATCTCAAAGGAATTTATTATTTCAATTATAGAAAAAAGAGAGGTAATTTACCCAAACCCTAACCCTGCACAATTAACATATAAAAGAAATAAAACAATTTATAAAAACAATAAAGCAATTTAAAGAGTAAGGGTTAGAAAAGAGTACAACAATGGTTTTTATACTGGTTTGGTCAACCAAACCTACCTCCAACGCTCAAGCCGCACTCAAGATTTTCCACTAGGTAAAACAATTACAGAAAATGACCTGATTATGTCATTACTTATGACTACTTCACAATGACAACCCTCTCTGAATCCTAAACTTAGCCCTTAGGTATCACACACCCTAGTGAATGTGACGAAGATGCAACAAGCTGATTATGCCATCACCTATGACAACCTAGCTAACAAGGACACCCCTTTCTCCTCAGATATAACCCTGAAGGCCTCAAAACCTTGAATAATATTTTGCTAACAAAACACTCTCAATAGTGGGAATAACTACTCATTTAAGCTTTAGCACTATCTTTTTCTCAACTTAGACAAACATCAATAATCCAAGCTATAGGCACCTAACCTCTCTAACTATTCTATGCTTGGATTCTCTACTCTTGTTTAGTATTCTAGTTTGTGTCTGATGCACTTTGCTCTTAAGTAGTGACTCTTATTTATATTGTGAAAGAGATTTGGATTTGGACTTTTTAGAAGAAAGATTTTACTAAAAAAAAATCCCTTATGTCTTTATTTTAAGAAGCTACTTGATTTTAGGCATAAGATACTTTCCAAATTTGTAATTCAAAAGATAGGTTTAATTAGGGAAAGTTTATTTTTGAAAATTAGCATAAAATCTTGAATTTTGGGGTTGTAGACTCGTCGGACTCAAGTTTTCCAAGCAAGACTCCTGTTTGGCCCTATTGGACTTTAGTCTGCATACCCAGTCTCAAGTCTGGGCTGTTTGGACTCGAGTCTTCCCTGCTAGACTCAGTCCAAAATGCCTAAAAATGAGTTTTCAAGGTTCTTTTATCAATGTATCATGAAAACCTTTCCTTAGTTGATTTATTATTAACTTAAATTGATTATTAAAGCCCTTGATGGCCATTAATGACGTTAACAATGTGCCTACGTGGAAAAAGGCCAGTAATGACGTTAACAATGTAACTACGTGGAAAAAGGCCACTAATGTCGCGTCAATGGCCACGAAGGATTTCATCATTAGTGATTTAGATGGAGCTGGTAAAAGAGGCCAAATTGAACCCATTTTAAAAAACAAGGGACCTAATTTAACTTTTCAAAAATAAAGTGATCAAATTGGACCTAATAAATAAATCAAGTGACCAAAAAAAATAATTTAACCATAAGAAAATGAGTAGGCACAAGAACATAATTTTTCTCTAGCATTGAGCTTTTCCTCCATGTTTATTCTCACAGAATCACATTCCTGTATCAGAAGATATGGACCAATTAATACATGATATCGGAATAAACAAAAATAAAGATAAACAATATCGCACAAACAAATATTTACCATCTCATTCAGAGTTATATTCGCAAAGCCTATTGTTCACATCATCTTCTTAATTTCTCAGTGTTACGTTAGTTGCATCAATGTTCATCAGTGCCTCTTCAAGGTCCTTCTCTTTACGCCTGCATGCAAGATATTATAGGTTAAACCAACTGCATGCAAGATCGGTACATATCACAACTTGATTGGTTACAACCGTTTGACCTTACCCATTCTATTAGCTCACAGGTGATTAAGATCAACAACATCTCCACAACTTCAAGTCAGAAAGAACAACACCTCCACAACATCAAGTCAGAAAGAGCAACAACATATTAACTTATAAAAATCAGCAACTGTTTTTACCAAAACAAGACATCTAAATATGGTGAAATAATCAAAATACTTAGGGTTTGTATTTGAAAACTTTTGAAAAGAGCATAAGAGAAACAAACTGAAAACATAACAAAATTAAGAGGAAAGAAGATAAAGATACTAAATACCATGTATAACACAAACTACGATTTGCACTCCTATTCTGAAACATATTGTAAAGTTTGTTGATACTCCAATTTCACTGAAATTACCACTAAAATATACACTAGTTCTGCACTAACACTAGATAATTTAATATCGTTTGCATGCAAATCTATTCCACGTGCTTTGCTTTCTGTTAGCAGTGTTACCATTTGTAGGAAAATGACATCGAGGTAACTGTATATATTCTTGCATATTTCGTGGCCTGCAGGAAACATGAGCTTATTGTAAATGTTAGAACATTAATTGGACATTTTCTAAGATTTTAGCAGTAAAACGGTGATATAGGAAATTGTAATTGTTAATTTTACTCTAAACATTAGTTGTTTTTCTTATATAATTTTGCATTAAAGTTGCATTTGATTATTGAGGCTTGTGAGTAAGAAAGGCATAAATATTTTATCTAAGCAAGGTGAATTGAATCCATCACCACTACCACCAAACCTCATCTTTCCATGCAATCTCATGTATCACTTAATTTAAAAAATAGAACAAAAAATGTATGATCAACAAGGATGGGGGGGGGGGGGGGGGGGGGGAGGAGTGAATTTAGGTGAAAGCATGATTTTTCACATACCATGCTTTCTGCATGTAACATTTCATTTCCCAGAATGCAAGATGAATAGGAATATAATGGAGAAAGGGATTGGAGTACAACGCGTACCCGGATTTTTCTTCCGTTACTGTTGGTCATCTTCAGTTGTTTCCCGAATGACAACACGGGGAGTGACAATAGACTCTCTCTATACATAGATTATAGATTAGTACAGTAGTACAACTCTTGATTTGCACCACATTCGACATGCTCAAGTAGTTCTCCTTTGTCATTAAGTTTCTCTAGCCTTCTTCCACGGATATTTGATCAAAAAATTTCACCATTTTAGGTGACGCATATTGGGGAAAGCCATAATTAGGGATAACAATGGACTTGGTCCAAGATGATTGCACTTTATATTCTTTCATCATCCATATTTCAGTCGTTGGACAGCCTTGGACCATGGAACACACCGAGACATCCTCCTATCACCCTTAAATTGTACACTTCATATATTTTTGCAGCGAAATGATTTGATAGAGGAATCTTTGATAAAATCCTCTGTAACATATCAAAGGCAATAATGACAGGAACCATCTTATCGTCGGAGTAAACCAACCAATGAAGAGCCTCATTGAAGAGTGACCCAACTCTGACAGTATAGCCGAGATCCATATATGGAACACTAATATTCCCTCCACTCACAAATGACTGATGTTTAAGGTTTTCACACAGATTAAGAATAACAATAAATAAGTTATTGAAATAATTTTACTAAAATATCCTTACTCTTCATAAATGCATTACATGTAACTATTGCATGATAAATGGTGGTGGTTGAAAATTTGATAGGCACATTACTAAAAACTTGTTAGATTGATGTAATTTATTTGGGGCAAATTTAGAATAGTATTTTATTGAAAACTGAAAACATTAGTCAATTATATGGAATTGTTTTTTTGAATGTCAGTCATTTTGGAATGGAAGGAGTATCTTCTATGTTTCGCGAACAAGTTTTGAAGCAGAAAGTCCGGATTCTAGTCTCAAGACATTTAGACAATAACAATGCAACAAGAATTATCAAGTAGTCGTTTGTTGATGGGTCATTCCCAAAATCATACAGAAATTCATAGTTTATCTCATTATATTCAAAGGGTAGTGGTAATCGCTTATAGACACCTATTGATGGATTCCATGAACACAAAATCTCATGTCGATTGCGAAAACGGTAACCATGGCATGGGGGTAATGGAGGGGGGTGGGGGGAAGGAAATGCACTGCACCAGTATATCTTCGAAGTGGTCCCTCCTCTATATCAGAGTAATGAACATAATAAAAACTAGTTGATCTGAGAAGAAGTCAGTTTATGCGGCGGCTGGGTCATAGTGGGAAATGCCAAATTGGGGAATCGAAATGAGAGAAAGCCATGTCTTACACATGCGCTTGAAACGCAAAACAAATCTCACTGTCAATCTCAGCAAAATTTCCATTATCAACTCGAGAGGGAGAGAACCAACAAGGTCCATCACAGTTGGTAGATAACTGGGTTTCTTAAGCATGTTGACAAGGGTTCTATTCTCTTTTAGTGCGAATGAAAAAGACTTGATTGGGAGAGGCAAAACGCACTTAAGTTCCCCCATTCTTCCTGTTTCGCTACCAGACAGACATGAATATACAAAATGCGAGACAATAACTTCTTGCCTATAATTCTTTTGGAATTCAAAAATAACTTCAGTGCTTGCATTTTTAGGCCTAATTACACATTTTACCACCCAACTATAATAATTTTGTGAATTTTACTTTCCAAGTTTTTTTTTCGCACATTTTACCATCATTTTTTTTTAATTTTCGCGCATTTTACTGATCCATTAAATGTGTAACGAGTGCTGACCTGTCCCTAAAAAAGTAAAAATGAAAAAACAAAACGATGTTGTTTCATTACCAACATGATAGTAAAATACACAAAAATTAAAAAAAACGATGGTAAAATGTGAGAAAAAAAACTTTTGTTTATTTATTCCTTTTTAAATTACTTTAGAGATAGGTTTTCACAATAACCAAATAAGAGATGGATCCAAAATGATGATAAAAGATTTTGTTTAAAAAGAACAAAAAAATATAATTATATTTACAATGAAGACTATAGCAAGAAAAATGAAATATTTGTCTAAAAAGAAAAAAGAATGTCATTATCATCACAATAAAGATGGGAAAGGGAAATAGAATATTTTGTCAAAAAATAGAAAATAAATAAATAATACTTAAATGTTATTATTTCTACCCGCTAGACCCCAAATAAAAAATTACCCTAATACACATATTAAAATTTTTCAATTAAAAAAATATATAGGGGGGCAACGTCTCCTCCCCCACTTCTAAGAGTATATCTATCCTTGCTTAAGGTGTTGTTGATGAGTCATGTCCTCGAGAATTTGATGTGTTCAGCTACATACAATAAACAATTTTTTAGGAATCCAAAAATAGTTTGGACAAAAGGCTAATAATGGACTTCATCTAGTAATATAAATTGGAAGAGGTAGATTTTATTTGTGAATTTGTGTGTTCACCAACCACTATATATTTTCCAAAAGATTCTAATTAACCTTTTTTTTTTTAACAAAATTCGCTACAAAATAATTGTTGAGTTATTAAATGATAATGTTAATTCAGTTGGTACAACTTAGTTAATTACTAATTTGTCCAATATTCTTAGATTTTGTCTTACTAACATTGATAAATAAATAAAATTTAGGCTTAAATGTGTTTTTTGTCCTATTTAAAAAATAAAAATTTTATAAGGACCAAAACCAAAAAAATAGTACATTACAAGGGCCAAAAAAATATTTAAACCTAAAATTTTTATTGTTACCATTCACACTAAAACGTTACTATCTCGCATAGTGAAAGTGAGTCGATTCTTCAAAATTTGGAACCCCCTATTGTCTTTTAGGAAGAAGGATGTTGTGTATGTCAAGCTTGTTGGTGACAATAGAGATGCATCTTCTTTTAAACATCGGAAGGTCATAAAGATAATGAATAGTGTTGGCACAAAAATGTTTTGTTGGATAGTTTCAACTTTGGATTATTATTATTATTGTCCAATTATATTTTTGTTCGATCATGCTATATATGTTATATTCTGAGTTTAAATATTTTTTAATTTTAAATTCAAGTCCACATTGAACAAGTCCAATAAAAAAGATAAATTTATGCTTTTGGTACTTTATCTTAGTTTTTAAGATTTAGTTTGGTCCCTTATATTTTACAATTTAGACATTTATATTTTTAAATTAAGTCAAAATGGCCATTTTTGTCACTTCCATTATGTTTAACGTTAAAAAAAATTATTTGGCATTTTTTGATAGCCAATAATGGTTTTAGGGAGGGTATGGCTTATTACAAGTATAAACAATTTTATAGTGATCTTAAACAGCCAGAAATTGCTTTAAAATATGTAGGTTTAAATACCTTTTTAGTCCTTGCAATTTGCTTTTTTTTGCTTTTCGTCCTTCCAATTTTTTTTTTGGTTTTAGTCCTTGCAAATTATGTTTGTTTTGTTTTTGGTCCTTGAAGTGGTTTAGATAACGCTTTGAACAGTGGAGAAAACGCTATCTAAACCATTTTAAGGACGAAAAACAAAACAAACATAATTTGCAAGGACTAAAACCAATTATTTTTTGCAAGGACGAAAAACAAAAAAGCGCTAAATTGCAAGGACTAAAAATGTACTTAAGCCAAATATGTAAGATAAAACCTTGGCCTCGCAATTCCCCACCATCTCATTCTTCACCTATCATTGCCATTTCAAACGGGGAACAAGCTCCACCTGAGTAACATCAATCTTGGTCGGCTGCGTACCTACTCCCTCCAAAGCATTTGTGACTTCCTTCTCCTTATGAGTATGAGCAAGCAAAGAACCAGGTAGCTGGTTCAAATTCCCATCCATGGAAGCATAACCCTCTTCGAGGAGCAAAAAGGTTTGGTTGGAACATTGTATATAGAAGCTGTTGCAACTAGCGCAACCCTCTCGAATCCACACTGGCACACATGAGACTCTCAACGAAGACAAGGTGTCTGAGACGCACTGCGAGGTGAAGAGGCATGTTTCTTCCTAAAACGTCATGACAGCGTTGGGACCAGGACCGAGAGGCCTCAAGCACTAGCGTCAGGTCATGGACTTCTTGTCCATAAAGCTTGATTTCCTTTTGTAGGAGTGATTGGATGATATTTGTAAAAGTTATGTAGTGATAGTGTTTGTTATGTAGCAGCCATGTCGAATTAGGTCCCGTTGGAGTCTTGATGTATTTTATACATACTTACACGTTATAAGCATAAAATCTTTTCTCTTATTGATCTTGATACTCTTTTATTTACAACTCTAATATATGTCTGTATCTACATCTTATACTTTACACAAACTTATGTTTAGTAGAAAGTCTTTTGAGCATATATTGCTATAGATACTTATCTTAAACTAAGAGAAAATATATCGTATAGGGTTTCAAATTACCATATATTTAAAGACATAATGTATGATAGAATATATGTATACTATATCGTATTTTGTAAACCTTGGTAATACGTAATTACAATTTTAATGTATGTATGCAACTTTATATTCTGCTCATGTATAATATTATTTTTATTTCCTAAATCCCTTATACATGTTTATCAGGTACTGAGAGAAAGAAGGCATATGTTTTTATCATTTTATTTTGAACTTGAACTTAAGAAGTTTTCCACTAGACTGTATACAGAATCTACTTATGAATTACTTATCAAGTACCTGCGAATGATGTCTCTTTTTGAATGGATCTTCTTTATGAAAGCATATGTAAAATAATTATACACCATGTTTACTATTGTTTTAGAATATCTTTCGTTCACAAGATGATTTCCTTTTCTTCTTAAATAATTCCTATAAGATACAATCGAAATTTAAGTTTTATTTTTTTCTTAAAAAATTTAATTGTCTCTCTGAAATTTTAAAAATAATATAAACATTTATTTTCTTATAACTAAAACAAAAGTGAGTTAGATCTTATTTTCAACATCTGGGTGTTACACACTTAATCAAATAAATTTAATTTAACGTATAATATACTTTATGAAAAATATAAGTAAATGTCCAATTCATCTAAACTTTTGTGTGCATGATTGTTGAGAAAATATTTAACAAATGTTTTATTGAAATTATTTGTATACAAATAGTTACTCATGGAGTAACTTTATTCCCACCCATATACATTAATAACTATAAACATGGTTTTAAGCCAGAGCTGCAATGTCATTATAATTAATAGCCAATTGGTGGATTTGGGCCATGTGGAGCTCCACGAGGTGAATCATTGATGCCTGGTGAAGGCCTAGGATGTGGAATAGGCTCTCTAGGGAGACCATGGAGCTCTTTGGTTTTAATATTGTTAACAACATATTTATGAGCATGAGCTCTAATCACATTCAGGTCAAGTGGATCATTGTGGTGAGGTGAAGGTCCAGAAGGTGGAAGAGGCCCACTAGGGAGAACATGGAACTTTTTGGTTTTAATGTCATTAACAAAATATTTATGAGCATGAGCTCTAATCACATTATGAGGGCAATGTAGATTCAGGTCAAGTGAATCTTCAAGAGGTGGTTCATTGTGGCAAGGTGAAGGTTCAGAAGGTGGAACTGGCCCTTTAGGGAGAAGATGGAACTCTTTGGTTTTAATGTTGTTAACAACATATTTATGAGCAGGAGCTCTAGCTCTAACCACATTCTTAGAGCCAGTTGATGGAATTAGGCCATGTGGAGCTTTAGGAGGTGAATCATTGTGACCATGTGAAGGTCTAGAAGGTGGACTAGGCGCTTTAGGGAGAACATGAAACTCTTTGGTTTTAATGGTTTTAACAACATATTTATGAGCAGGAGCTCTAACCATATTATGAGAGCCAGTTGGTGGATTCAGTTTTGGAGCTTCAGGAGGTAGATCATTGTGGCCATGTGAAGGTCTAGAAGGTGGAGCAGGTCCTTTAGGGAGAACATGATACACTTTACTTGCAATATTATTGACAATATTGGTATTAGCATGAGTGCTAACTTTAGCTCTTTCTTGGATGTTGAACCCTTGGTGGTGAAAGATCTTCAAGTCTAAACTTTTGGAAAATGTGGCATTTGCTACAACTATATTTGAGAAAAAAAGCAATAGCAAAAGTGAACTTAAGTCAATGACCATTTTGGATTCCTTGACAAAAAACAGAAGCCTGATGCTAATCCTTTTTCTATGCAATGTGAAGACAAGGAGTCATTGGTTTTGGGTTGGATTTATACACTAACGAACATGGGAAAATGTCAATTACTACAGTGTAACAAATTCCATGCTTGTATGAAAAAGAATGTTGACCAATCTTTCAACATTGAATATTATGATACCACTTTTAATATTGACCAATCTTTATATGAAAAAGAATGTTGAAAAGTGATATTACTTTTAGACCAATTAAATGCTTATTTATTTTGAGATTTTATTTCTGTATATATATATATATATATATATATATATATATATATATATATATATATATATATATATATATATATATATATATATATAACCTAATTAATCCATTCTTTGAATGTTAATTCACTGATCATGAATATCAAAATTTAGATAAATTTAACATTCATAATTAAGTAATCTTATAGTCAATATTTGCAAATATTTGGAATAGTATCTCTAGGTTCTTGAACTATTTAACAATTTTTAATTAGGTCCCTGAAGTAAAAAGTCATACAAATAGAAGGAGTGCATTAGGTTTGTCTAAACAGAACCTCTTAGGGAAAACTAGAAGTGCAGTAAGGGACATTCTTCTGGAGTTGAATACTGATTGAAAAATCTACAGAGGTTGAGAATATTGAATTTAAAACATGTTGTGGCAAACATATTGACCTGTAGAGGTTTGCAATTTTTAATTAGGTTCCTGAATTATGACCATTTTAATTAGGTCCTTGAATTTGTATTTGTTTTTTAAGGACCTAATTAAAAAACAAATACAAGTTTAGGGACCCAATTGAAATAAAATATAATTTAGGGAGCGACTTAATTAGAAATTGCCAATTAGATTGGGGTCCTGCAGATTGATTTAACCTTAAATTTATTTTGAAGTATCAAGTAATTTGAAAATTTGTAAACTTGATCTACTAAATAAAAAAAATTAATTTGACAGTTAGATTAATAAAATTTAATATGTAAAAAGAGTTATTAAAGTGAGTAACTTTACCAAGAGTTAATTCTTGAGTAACATGATGTTAAAAAAAAAATTACACTCTTATCTAATTATAGATAACCGCATATGGTAGGATTTTTTACTTTTATAATAATTAATTTAAAAGTCATTTATAAGGTGATTTATATTTGATTGATGGTGTAAAAATCTCAACACTAACAATATATCAAAATTAAAAGTAAACACAGGCATATAAAAATTGACTAAATTATTCACATGGTCCTCTATCTTTATTTTAGATTGCGATTTCGTCCTTTATTTTTTAAAAGTTACAAATTGGTCTCTTATTTATTAAAAGTTGTAAAATGATCCCTTAAGTGATTTTTTATAGCATGTTTATGCAAAAAAAAAAAAGTAAAAAAAAATTACTTTTAGGGGTAAACATGCTACAAAAATTACTTAAGGGACCATTTTACAACTTTTAATAAATAAGGGATCATTTTGCAACATTTAAAAAATAAAAGATCAAATTGCAACCTAAAATGAAGATAAGGAACCAATGGAGTAATTTAGCCTATAAAAATTTAGTGACTTACACACACTTATTGTACAAATTTACTTTAAAAGTTATATGTTTAAAATACATATATTACACTTATTAATTTTAATAGATATATTGTATTTAATAAATGATTTATTGATTGTCCCACCTGATTAAATATTATATTATTAGATATAATTTATAGTCAAAAGAAAAGGATTAATATATATATTGGTCAAAGAACTTGGCTTGCCACTTTTAGTGAGGTCTCCCCTCCTAACCATGTTATTTTTTCCACGCGGCTCAAACCTGAGAGACCTTGCTTAAATGAACTGAGCGTAGTTTCACTCAGAACGAGTTGTTAGTAAATTGCTATATATTAATAATATAAATTCTTAGTATAATAATTACTTTTATTTAATAATACATTTTTAATATATATAAAAATTTATAAAAAGTCATACATTTAATAAAAAATTATATTTCTTAAATTCCATGAATGTATTTTATTTAGAAATATAATACTTAATGATCTATTTTATTTTCTTATATGTTATATTTTAAAATTTTCTATAATTAATATTCTATATTTGAGATTGACTATCCTAAAATATTAAATGTTATATTTATTAAATATAATATATAGTCAAATTAAAATATAGTTAAATATTATATTCATTAAAAATAATATATTTATTAAGATTTTACTAAATAAAATATATATTTAAAATCTTAACAACATTAATATTTAAAATTTTAGTTAAATATAATATATAGTCAAAGTTAACATGATTAAAAAAAATGAAATATATCTAAGATTGTAGTTTAATATAGTAATTTGTTAAGCACTTTATTGTAGACTATTTTTATAATATAATTTGCATATTTTTTTATTTTACACAATAAGATTGCAATGTTTTTTGTGATATATAACTATTGACAATAGGTCAATATAAATAGTTGTATATAAAAATAGTAAGAAACAATAGATAAAAATATAAAAACACATTATTCTAATTAAATAATGAAAAATGTGACACAATATTATATTTTAAATTCATTTTAATGTTTTTCCTCTCAAATAAAAAATAAATTCTTAATAATATTGTATTTTAATTTTATATTTCTTATATTTTTCCTTAATTCAAGCAAATTGTACATTAATATTTTCATTCTCATTATTTTATTGATTGCATATAAAATAATATGACTTAGGTTATATGGTAAATAAAAATACTACAAATTGCATAACATCTACGATTTTAATGGTTCAATTATTTATAGTAAATAAAATTCAAATTACTATATAATTTGTGATATTACACACACACACACACACACACACGAAAATTACACTCATTCATTTTTTTTTAAATAAGTATGTTAGCAAGTTACATCTTAAATATATTTTAATAATTATAGTTATAACTTATTAAAGTATTCCCTCTAAAAAACAAGTACGTGTACCCCTACAAGAATATTGCATATTAGTGAATGAAATGTCTCTCGCAAATCCCTCGCTAAAGAGAATAGTGAGGGATTAGAGAGATTTGCGAGGGACTGTTTCCTCCAAGTAGCTAATTGACGACGCACAAAAATCCCTCAGTATTTTTCGCCAATTCCTTTGCCATTCCCCTGCAATTTGCCTCGCTCATCCACCGAACCCAGCTCGCACAAATTCATTGCTATTGGCTCACAGACGTAGTTCCCCTTATCCCTCGCCAAATTCCTTCATTATTCTCTCGCTAATGTCTCACAAAGCCCTCAAAAGATATCCCTTGCTACTTTATTGCTATTTAGTCACAAATTATTGTTTAATTGGTTCCTCGATATCTCCTTGCTACTCGCTCGCAAAATCTTCTTGCTAATCCTCAGCAATCCCGTGCAATGATCCCTTGTCATATCCTCGCTAATCTCTCGCAATTCCCTAGCATTATATCCATCACAAGCCTTCGCTAATCCCTTGCAACTCCTTCACAAATATATCCATTCCATTCCTTCGCTAATCCCTTGCAATATATTTGTTGCATTCCTTCACTAATTTCTTACCAATCCTTTGTCAATCCCTCACAAGATACCACTAGGCAATCACTAATCCCTACCCAATCTTTCAAATTTTCCTAGCGATTTTAATTCAATTAGTTTATCAACTAAATTAAATATGTCAATTCTTTAAATAAAAATGTTGAATATACTACAACTTGATTTAAAATAAAACTTGCAAGTGACAACATGTCTTACAAGACTAAATTGGTGAATGTATTACAAATAAAAACTACTCAATAATGTCTTACAAAACTACATTGATCAATGTGTATTTAGTCCCTCAAATTTAGGGGGCTATCTTTTTTATTTTTGATAATTTGGATGCACAATTTGTGGCAGTTTTTTTTATCACAGGAGACTAAAAAAAACATTTCGCAAATTTGAAGGATTAAAAAATGTAAGTTTTAGTTTGAAAGACTAAAAAGACAATCCTCAAATTTGAGGAACTAAAATCATATTTAAGCTAAAAGAAAAGACAAATAATAATTAACCTAAACTAGTAAAATCATCATTGCAACCTTGATCCTCCTATGTTGGTTGATTGACAATATTGATGGTTGGACTGCCTAAATTATCTACCTCATCATCTCTGGCAATTGTGTTTGCAAAAAAGAGGCTAATGTAGTATTTATAACTGCAATGACCCATTTTTTTGTCATAGGTGTAGGATTTGTGGAGGAACCTACAGCCTCTAAAGATGAGGCTTGTGTAGTGCTACCGCTAGTGCCAAGATCCAAGTTATGACCAAGGCCATGGACTATATTATTCTTGTTTTCACCTGTAGCTTTTAACCAAAGATCAAAATCAATTACAGCATTGGATGAAGTGTCTTCTCCATATTTCTGTATTATTGAAACTTCATATGATTCCTACAACAAATAAACAAAAATTTGCTATACACTATACATGACAATATAGGTTAACAAAAGTAATCAATCTTAAAACATAAAAACACATACAATAAAGTTATTCGCCCTAGGAAAGACAAATTCTCCATCTTTCTTTTTATGAAATTTGCTATACACTTCACAGTAAGAAACATGACGGTTCGCTTCTGCCTCCTGTAATAACATTATAGTGTAAATTATAAGTCATGGTCAGTTTTAAACTAAACTAATTCCCAACAATCTAAATTAACATGTTTAGGCACTACCACTCAAAGAGAGTAAATTTGATAAACAATCATTTCCTACAACTCAAACTGTGATTTCATACTATTAAGAATAAAAGGAACATGTTGTGTAAGAATATATTGCGATTTCATAAAACTAATTTTTAAACAATTTTTTTTTGTGTTAATCCTAAATAGTATTTGCTTACATTTTTATTACACTTGATTAACCTGTTAGCAAATGTAAATAACTAGTCAGCAACTAATTATCAAATGTGGTCATGTGGGTTAATCCCTATCTAAGAGTGTTTATCAATTATCATACCAATATCACATAAAGTTACATGATAGATGCATCCAATTCTTAATAACACAAAAAGAAAGAATCCAAAACAAAATAAACTAAAAAGTGATCAAGCAAATGATGAGGTAGATAATTTAGGGTATAGATATTAATCAAGTAAGTAATCAAAGAGAATATAGCGTATAAATATTAATCAAAGAGTTAATGATTAAAGGCATTTCTTTAATTCTTTTTCCTTCTCCAACATCATACTCCACTCATTATTGATTGACAAAAGTAAGTATGATTACCATAATTTTGCCCGAAGCTCTTTGACCCTTTTGTGTGCACCATTGCATCAGGCTAGGAACCCCTATTTTTTCTTCCAATAGCAGAATTCTTCTGTCACTCCAGTGTTTTTCAAATGTCGATCAACCCATTCCATATTTCAGCTTTCATCACTCTAGGCCTGTGACCCCTTAAGTCCTCACATTCCCTTGAGTTTGCTGCTTTGATTGCTTTATTCATATCTTTACACAATTGATCATAATATCTATCCATACATGTCTTTTCCCAAACTTCCCTCGCCATCACACGATCCTATTTTGATGCGAAATAGTATTTCTCCTACAACAATACAACTTAAGTAAAAAAATAATAATTATAGATATAATAATATAATACATAATACTAGCATAATCATGAATGGACCCCTTTTTTCTTGGAAGAATGAAAATCTAACACCTGAATACGGGGTGACAAAGAACTTTCCCAAGGTAGCTTAAAAATTGATTTCAATTTTACAACAAAACAAACAGTAAACCAAATTACATGATGTGATAGCTAAAACCAAAAACATGAATTTTTTTGCTAGTTTTTCCCTTTTGAAAAAAGAGGAACTTGAGATTCACAACGAAATTAAATTTAATTGTGCCAACCCAAGCTGAATTAGGTGAAGGAGGAAGAGGAGGGGGAGGAGGAGACGAAATCAGAGAAGGAACTAGAACCTCCTTGGCGACAACACCTTTGTTCTTTAGCTTTTCAATCCGAAGTTTCTTAGCATTCTTATAGTCAAATTTCCCCATCACCACTGCAAAAAGGAGGAAAAAGGGATTAGCAACAAATAAACATAAGAAAGAAAAAGGAATAAATCAAAAAGTACTCACAATCCCAGTCAGCTCTCAGAGTCTGGAGAACGGAATCTCGACTATGGTTTTACACCTAAGAAGACGGGGAAGACGACAAAGATCAACCATGTCATCTTGGTTACTAGGAGACATGTCCACTATTTTACAGGAAAGCTGTTTATTAGGAGACTGAGTCCAGTACAAAGGAAACCTGGACCTCCCCCGTCTATCAAAACATTTTGACATCCCGTCCTTCCCCGGTCGAACCCGGAAAAACCCTCCCTTGAAGTTTTTCCAGGAAGAGGTATAGGGATCGAGTAAAGACTTACCCGGGATGCCAGTCAAGGAAACACAACCGCCTTTCTTACTCTCCTTCACTGTGTAATGAAAGAGAAACTTAGGAGCGGTAGGCGTAATGAATAACTTATTACACAAAACCCGGAAAGCAAATATGGAAGCCCAGGCATTCGGATGCAGCTAGGTAGGAGCAACATTTAAATCTCGAAGGACGTCACACTCAAATTTGTCAAAAGGAACAATGACGCCAAGAGAAGAGAATAGGGCATCATACATGTAAGTATAATGAGACTTACATAGGAAAGCCCGAAGGAAGACGTGCTCACTCGGACGACAAGGCTCGGCATGAACGATATCTGGCAAGTCCGAGTGGCACAACTCGATCTCTTCTAAAAAGACTGAAGAGACTCTCGGGTCTGATACCGACAAGCATAACCCCCAACCTCCTCATTTACCCAGAAATAGCCCAGAAGAGTAATGGGAGAAAAGACCTTTTCGGAGGCTTAGAACCACTCAGCTCAGGAGGAGGAGGAGGAGGAGGAGTTTGGACGCGACGAGGAACCAAAGGTACCTCCTCGGTGGCCTCAGAGTCATCTAAGACCACAACTCCTGTCTAAGCAGCAGCCATAGGAACCTCGGCCTGACTAGAAGGCATGGAAGAGTGAACCACTTCCATGTCAGCGACGCCAGAAGCTGACGCGCCATCACTAACCCCACCGGAGTTATGACGACTTGGTGAAATCTCGCCGTCGGAATCCTCTCCGATCAAATGCACCTCCGCCAGCAGCATTCTGCCACCATCAGAACGCCCTGAATCCTCGAAAGATGAAGACATGATCCCAAAAGAAATAACAGAATAAGGGGACAGAGGGCGTACCTTGGTTGAAAAAGAAATGGAAGGAGAAGGCAAGGAGGAGGAAGAAGGAGCAGAGGAAAAAAGATCACCGGAGAAGAAAAAATGAAGAAGTGAATGAAGGTCACACAGTGACCCTTATATAGAGGTCCAAGGGCCTCGAATGCGAAAGGACGAAATGACTCGAACCGTTGGATCAAGACCCTTCGCCAAACGAATCAACGGCTAGGGAGGCTTGAGACCGTTGGGTATCCCGAGGACGTTTTCAAAATTCAAAAATAATCATTGCCGCTGCCCTCGGGAAGCGTTATGAGTTAATGGGTCCAAAGCGACACGACCACTCGAAAACAAAATGACATGACCACTCGAAAACGAAGTCACGACCATTACAGAATAGTTGAACCCAATGAAAGGGAACGAGTAAAAACCACACCGACTCGGCCGAAAGGGAACTCGAACTCGGCGAGACCATCACTTAAGCTCTTCCACATCTTCAGAACTTGGGGGCATGTGTACTACTCGGACTCGACACTCCATCGAGTAGCTGATTTGGCCGGGTAGGACCATCTTACCCGGACCAAGGAAGTTATCACGGAAAGTATATCTTACTATAAGATAAGATAGAGATAAAGACATAAGATAATGATAGAAGATAAGATTATCTCTATCAGGAATTACGAGATTTGATAGGAAAATAACCCTATCTAATCTACCTATTTACCTTCTATAAATACAACAATAATCCAACCAATCAAGGTACGAAATTCTATACCCAATTGTGATACCTGTCTCTTACCTCTGCGCCTCTAACTTGAGCGTCGGAGTGTCTTTGCAGATACATCCCCCACCATTCACCAAGGAGATCCTGGCAGAGCCACTGCACCGGAATTCTTACCAAATCAGGTAAGAACAGTCATAAAGGAAGATAATGAATAGTGTTGGCAGAAAAATGTTTTGTTGGATAGTTTCAACTTTGGATTATTATTATTATTATTATTATTATTATTATTATTATTATTATTATTATTATTATTATTATTATTATTATTATTATTATTATTATTGTTATTATTATTGTCCTATGATATTTTTGTTCGATCATGCTATATATGTTATATTCTAAGTTTAAGTATTTTTAATTTTAAACTCAAGTCCACATTTAACAAGTCCAATAAAAAAGATAAATTACACTTTTAGTACTTTATCTTATTTTTTTAGATTCAATTTGGTCCCTTATATTTTACAATTTAGTCCTTTATTTTTTTAAGGTAATTCAAAATGGTCATTTTCATCACTTCAATTACTTAAAAAAATTGATTTGTTGTTTTTGATTGTCAATAACAGTTTTAGGAAGGGCGTGGCTTATTACAAGTAAAAACAATTTTATAGTGATTTTAAATGGCCAGAAATTACCTAAAAATAAGTAAGATAAACCCTTGGCCACTAAATTCCCCACCATCTCATTCTTCTCCTGTCACCACCATTTGAAATGGGCAACAAGCTCCACCTGAGTAACATCAATCTCGGTTGGCTATGTACCAGCTCCCTCTAAAGCATTCGTGACTTCCTTCTCCTTATGAGTATGTGCAAGCAAAGAACTAGGTGGTTGGTTCAAATTCCCATCCTTGGAAGCATAACCCTCTACGAGGAACAAAGTGTGTGTTTGGTTAACCGTTTGAACCCATGTTCAACGAAGAAACACGCATTCCAAGGCACAAAAGCAAAAGTAATGTGAGAGTAGCTTTTTTTTGAACGGTCGTTACGTTGAACGTAACTGGTTCCCAAACACACTAAAAAAGTTTTGGTTGGAACGTTGTATATATATAGAAGCTGTCGAAACTAGTGTAGCCCTCTCGAATCCGCACAGGCGTACATATGAGTCTCAACAAAGACAGGGTCTCTTAGACGCATTGCGAGGTGAAGAGGCATGTTTCCTACCGAAACGTCATGCAGGCGTTGGGACTAGGACCGAGAGGACCCAAGCGCCACTTCAACGACGAGTATTAGGTCAAGGACTTCTTGTTCGTAAAGCTTGTTTTCCTTTCTTAGGAGAGATTGGATGATATTTGTTAGAGTTATATAATGATAGTGTTTGTTATATGCAGCAGCCATGTCAAGTTAGGTCCCATTGGAGTCTTAATGTATTTTATACATACTTACACGTTATAAGCATAAAATATTTTCTCTTATTGATCTTGATACTTTGTTGTTTACAACTCTAATATATGTATGTATCTACACCTTATACTTACACAAACTTATGTTTAGTAGAAAGTCTTTTGAGCATATATTGCCATAGATACTTATCATAAACTAAGAAAAAATATTGTATAGGGTTTCACATTACCATGTATTTAGACATAATGTATGATAGAATATATGTATACTATATCGTATTTTTTAAACCTTGGTAATACGTAACTACAGTTTTAATGTATGTATGCAACTTTATATTCTGCTCATGTATAATTATTCTTTTTATTTCCTAAATCCCTTATACATGTTTATCAGGTACTGAGAAAAAGAAGGTACTACTTCCATCCCTAAATATAAGACTCTTTTCTAAAAAAAAATTGTCCCTTGTTATAAGACTCTTTTCAAGTTGTCTCTTGCATTAATTATTTTTTGACCAAAATACCCTTAACCACTTTACAATGAATGCTATAAATTAATAAGATAAGTACATTCTCTCTCTTATGCTTGGTGAAGGACTAGGATGTGGAATAGGCCCTCTAGGGAGAAAATGGAGCTCTTTTGTTTTAATATTGTTAACAACATATTTATGAGCTTGAGGGCAATTTGATGGATTCAGGTCAAGTGGATCTTCAAGAGGCTAGGTGGATTATTGTGGCAACGTGAAGGTCCAGAAGGTGGAACAGGCCCTTTAGGGAGAACATGGAACTTTTTGGTTTCAATGTCATTAACAACATATTTATGAGCAGGAGCTCTAACAATATTATTTGAGCCAGTTGGTGGATTCAGGTCATTTGGAGCTTCAGAAGGTGCATCATTGTGGCCATGTGAAGGATTAGAAGGTGGAGCAAGCACTTTAGGGAGAACATGATACACTTTACTTGCAATATTATTGACAATATTTGTATTAGCATCAATGCTAACTTTAGCTCTTTCTTGGATGTTGAAACCTCGGTGGTGAAGGATCTTCAAGTCTAAACTTTTGGAAAATGTAGCATTTGCTACAACTATATTTGAGAAAATAAGCAATAGCAAAAATGAACTTAAGTCAATGACCATTTTGAATTCCTTGACAAAAATCAAAAGCCTGATACTAATCCTTTTTTTTTATTCCATGTGAAGCCAAGGAGTCACTAGTTTTAGGTTGGATTTATACACTAACAAACATGGAAAAATGTCAACTACTACAATGTAAGAAAGATCCATGCTTATGAGGATACGATTGTTGACCAATCTTTCAACATTGAAATTTTTGATACCATTTTTAATGTTCACCATTCTTTATTTGAAAAAGAATGTTGAAAAGTGATTTGACTTTTAGACCAATTAAATGCTTATTCATTTTGATATTTTATTTGTTCAAGATCATGATATATTTTAAATGAGGAAAGATCAAATTACTTCTAGAGTAATTCTTGGTAAAGTTATTTCATTCAATAATACTTCACTTATATATATACATACATACATACATACATATATATATATATATATATATATATATATATATATATATATATATATATATATATAAGGTAATCATGTTATTGGTTGAAGTCTCTACCAGCTTTGTCGATCGATGACTAATCTTTGGCAAGGAACTTGACTTACAATCTTTAGTGGGGTCTCCTCTCCCAGCCATGTTTTTTTCATCAAGGCTCAAATCTGAGACTTTGCATAAGGGGACTAAGCGTAATTCTACTTAGACCAACGATTTGTTAGTAAATTGTTAGATATTAATAATATAAAGTTTTAGTATAATAATTCCTTTAATTTAATAATAAATTTTTAATATATTTAGAAATGTATATATAAAACGTCATACATATAATAAAAAAATTACATTTCTTAAATTTAATGAATGTATTTTATTTGAAAAATGTAATATTTGATAATCTATTTGATTATCTTATATATTATTTTTTTAAAAAAATTCTATAAGTAAGACTGACTATTCTAAAATATTGAATATTATATTCATTAAATTTAATATATTTATAAAGATTTTACTAAATATAATATATATTTCAAAATTTAACAACATTAATATTTAAAAATTTAGTCAAATAAAATATATAGTCAAAGTTAACATGATTGAAAAAATTAAATATATCTAAAATGGTAGTTTGATATAGAAACTTATTAAGTACTTTATTGAAGACTATTTTTATAATATAATTTGCATATTTTTTTTATTTTACCCAATAGTAAGGATTGCAACCTTTTTTGTGATATATAATTATTGACAATAGGTCAATATAAGTAGTTGTATAACAGAATAGCAAGAAACAGTAGATAAAATTATAAAAACTCACATTATTCTAATTGAATAATGAAAAATGTGACACAATATTATATTTTAATTAAATTCATTTCAATGTTTTTCTCTCAAATAAAAAATAAATTCTTAATAATATTGTATTTTAATTTTATATTTATGATATTTTTCCGTAATACATGCAAATTTACAATAACATTTTCATTCTCATCATTTTATTGATTGCATATCAAACAATATGACTTAGGTAATCTGATAAATAAAAATGATGCAAATTACACTCATATGCTTCATCAATTTAACGTATGTAATAACTTATTTCCTATATTCTTCTTCACTTATGATTATTATTATTATTATTATTATTATTATTATTATTATTATTATTATTGTTGTTGTTGTTGTTGTTGTTGTTGTTGTTTGCACAACATCTACGATTTTAATTGTTCGTTCAATTATTTATAGTAAATAAAATTCAAATTACCATGGGGTGTGTGTGTGTGTGTATATATATATATATATATATATATAATATGCTAATGACACTCGTATGCTTAATCAATTTAATGTATGTAATAGCTAAATTGTATGCATACTCAGCTATAAATCGACCCGTCTATAGTATTTGCTAGTCGACCAAAATAATTCCTGCTGACAAAGAAATATATGCCCACTCATGTATATGTGTGTGTAATTACCACCATGACCACCACCACCGTTATGACTGTGTACAAAACTACACAGAAAAGTAAATCAGATGTATGTCAAAAGAGGAATAGCCTGGCTGACTAAATATATACATATCTGAAAAGAAACTAATCCTGGCCTACCCATATAATATATCAAAAGGTAAAGGCCTAAGAATTAGAGCAGTCACCTAAACTATATCCTAATCAAAACCTAACTCAATAGAAGCTCTTACGGGGTATCGTCCTTCTCCACTCCTCCCTCGTTTTCCACTACATAACCATCCTCTATTAGCCACTCGTTGGCCCATGACGTCTAGGAGCAGGTCTAGTAGCCCAACTAGGAAAGAGAAAGTCAAACTGGCTAGCTAGATCATAAACAAGGAGAGGTAGTGGTGGTGCAAGTAAGACACTCCTCAGTGGTTGAGGATTGTAGTACTGATGTAACGTCCCTTATTACATTGTCCGAAATGCTTATTAATTAATTTTTAACTAAATTCTTGATTAATTTATGAAAAATTGTGTAAATTTTTTGCGTGATTAGAACATCAACGAATAAAAGCGGAATTTAACATGAGAACATCATATAGAAAGGAAACATACTTATAATCATTAATCCATGGTTTCAAACAAGTACATCTGATGTCAACCAAAAACTACTAAAGATTGCAATACAACGGAAAGGAAATACAACTAAAATAACTAAAATACAACTGAAATAACTAATAAGTAACCACCACGTGAGATCACTAGACTCTCGAACCCCTAGTCAAAGTAGTACCCAAAGACACAACCTATCCCTCTCTTTCATCATCAAACTCGATAGGATGACGGTCATTGCCCCCGGGTATAAAAGGTGACAGAGGCAGACATTTGTACTCTTCATTGATGCGAGGATTCGTAATAAGCTACTCACAGTCAGGTATGAAGAACACTCCAGCGGGAAGGATGAGTTCAATTGGTGCTAACGGTAGTTCAAAAAGTGAAACGAAGCATACAATGATCTCACCACGATAGAGATATCTCCTCTCATCAACGAAGTGAATCCATCGCCCCTCTGGGCTGAATTCTATTCTCAGGTCCCACAAAGTGTTGGCCATCTATTCAATGAGAAAGGAATGGGGTGAGGTTGTATTCTTTTAATGTCACTCTATGAAAGAGTTGAGATATTTTATGACTCCATCACACAACAATCAACAATCATATATAGTAACTACAGTATAAGGGGGACCTAGATCATTCTAAGCTTCATTACGTACGCCATTGTCATCATCTTCACATCATTACTGTATGGATCCATACTCTCAGTTGATCAACCTTCATCACAACTTCATCCTTAGGAAGCGATGGAGAGTAAGTATATCTTTGATCCTCATCCAAGGTACTCTGACACAATACCAGCTCGTCAGTCATCATATAGTCATCATAATCAAGTACATTATCATACGCATATCCACCGGACGAACTCCTCGCAAGAGATATACCCTTCACACCATGACAGACAGTCTGACATTTATCGAGGTGTGCGAGCTGGCTCCGCTCATCCTGGCTTGTGGGTTGCAAGCCCATCGCTAGGATTCCACACACTCGCATCGTTCACCCCTTAGCCCACACAAGGCCACGCCCTAAACTATCTATAGTGTACCACGCTGTAACTTCCCGTACCACATCCAAAACCTTTTGCCTAACTTGGCTAGTCCAAGTCTTCCAGGCTCTAAGGTTCATACTCGTGGATTAACCGTCGAGTTCAACATACGAGGGTCGTTCTCACCCTTTAACAACAATATATATAAGGATATGGTACGAGAAACAATCAACATTATATAATAAACTTGTTACACCATCAATCATTCCAAGGTATCACAATCTAATACATGCATAACAATGCGTTTTAATGGTGATGACGCATCAAATACGTCCACATACTTTATATCCATCAAATACGTTCTTGTAACAAGTCCTTATAAATTATTTTAGTTTGCTTCTAAACTTGTTTGTCTTTCATTCTAAGATGTATTTTACTAACAAGATAGATACCACATATTTAATTGTCGTTACTATAATATTTTATTGAAAACTATTATTATAGTAGGATCATACGTTCATATATAATTATAGATATTGTCATATCAATTTTTATAAACACTCTCTTTATAAAATAAGAGTCCTTACTTGTTAATAAAATAACTTCTATATATATATATATATATATAGACACACACAAACGTGCCATGTATACATTAAAAATATAGTAACAAACTTTTTTTTTTAATTAAACTCTATCTCTTTATCAAATTATATAGCAACATCTTATGTTTTTTTTTTAAAGAAAGCTATAACCATTTAGAGATATATAAAATAATAACTTTTTCTTCATAATTAAAATAATAATTATAGCAAGCATTTATCTCTTGAAATTTCCTTTGATAAAATGTTACTTTTGAAACTCTCCATAATTTTGAAATCACATAAAATAAAAATTTCTTTTTCTAAAATAATAAACATTGTAATGTATTTATTTCAATTAAAGTATTGTCAAACTATGAAATATCATTTTAAGTATTTATTTAAATGAAACAGTTTATATAATAATTACAAATCACATAAAATAATACGTTTCATAATTTTACTTTTAATAAAATAACTTAGTAATAATAAATTCCTATTTATACTTGAAAATACAATTTTCTTCTTATTTTCCTTTGATAAAAATGTGGGGTTCTCATATGGTTAAATTAATTTGCAGGTCCCTATAATTTTACCAAAATTTCAATTAGGTCCCTGAACATTTTTTCTTTTAATTGAGTCCCTGAACTTTTTTTTTTCAATTGGGTCCCTCATCTAATTGTTGTTATGAAAAACTAACTGCAAACACTTGATTAGGGGTGCAGACAGTGAGTTGATGCTTTTGGAATGTGTTGTAAGCACAACTGAATCAATTATAAAAGATTTCTACAAAGTTTCAACTTCTACAGGTCAATTTAACTCAAGCCTTTTTTGACAATTATTTGGCTCTGAAGAAGGTTAAAACTTTGCAGAATACTCTCATAATTAACTCAGTTGAGCTTACAACACATTCTAAAAGTATCAGTTCACTGTCTGCACCTCTAATTTAGTGTCTGCGGTAACAATAATTAGACAGAAGGACCCAATTGAAAAACAAATAAAAGTTCAGGGATCCAATTAAAAGAAAAAAAGTTCAGGGACCTAATTGAAAATTTGGTAAAAGTATAGGGACCTACAGAGTAATTAAACCTTCTCATATCCCTAAAATAATCCTCATTTCATATTTAATTTATAATAACTGAAACTAAGATAATAACTCCCATATAATTTAATTATAAAAATAGTATACTGTTTTAATTTACAAAAGCCCTTAAACAAGGTTATTATTCTTAGTAATTAAAATATAAGTGAGACACTAACACATGGGGATGAAACTCACGCCCCTTTCTAGGATCTAAAGGGTCAAACTTCTAGTTTTCTCACTACATTCATCTTGTTCTTGCATCTTCTTAGTTGTTCTTTTCAAACTCATCAATTTTACTCTATTTGATCCCAAAACAACATGTTATAGCAATAATTTAAGTGTTATCAAAACTGTTCCAGTAGTAACAGCATAGAATAAGCATTTCAATCTCCAACATGCTTATAATTACAATGAAAAACTAAAACAGAAATTAAAATCATACAATAACAAGATTAAAGCTTGAAAATGAGAGAATTTCTAACACATTCATGGCATATCATTAGAAATATGCAACTCCCCCATACCTCTTTCTCCTAGCTTGCAAAAACTGAAACTTCCTCCTTCCTCTCCTATGCTTCACGTCACCACCACCACCAAGGGAAGAGCTTCAGCCTCTTCTCCTTCCCTCAATCTCACTCTAACTCTTACTCTCTCAAGTGTTTCTAGGAGTCTCTTGCTCAAGTGTGCAGAATGGGTTAGCATGGATTGGTATTTATAGGCTCTAAGGGTAGACAAGGGTTGCTAATGGTGGCAAAATGAGCCAATGAGTGTGTGAGACACACTTACACCTAGATAACTAGAGTAGGGAACATGCATGCAAGGCATGCAAGGCAAAAATCCACTCTCCCTCTCCCTCACTCAGCACATCACACACACCCACCCACCCACTTTTTTTTTTTTTTGTCTTTTTCCTCTTTTCTTATTAGAGTAAATAGGTAGTTGGGCGTAATTGGGAGTTGGGTAGATAAGTCTCTCTTAAGTTTCTATTGTGTTTCTTATTGTCTTATTTGTGTTTCTTATTTGGTCAGAGATAAAAGCACAAAACTGCTACTGTTTACACACCCCTAAGTTACTATCTATACCAATATTAGATATAGGCCAGATTTTTTCCAGCACCCCTTATATCTACTGTTCACACCCCTTCAGCTCTTATTTTTATTTTTATTTTCTAAGCCCAAAAATAATAACCTTAGCCCATCCTATCAAGCACATGACAATTAATTAAATAATTAATTATCAACAAAGCATAAAATAAACAAAAAAATAATAATCATAATTCAAACACACTAACTCAAACAAATCAATAAATTATAAAAGAATTATTTGCAATTTCTTGTGCAATTATAATTCTCTAAAATCAAACAAGAAATATTTTAAGAAATATTAAATTTCCTAAAATATATCAAACAACATAATATCTTCAAGGTGGAAATTTTGGGTCGTTACAACTAAACTACTAGAGCATACTAAAAATCAAGCATCACAGAATCTGACGAAGTAGAAGAATATAGTGGTAAAGCTCTCACGTAGAAACACACAACTCATCAATGAAATCACTCGACGCAGGAGACTAGGCGTTGATCATCAAGATATTAATCAAAGTAAATTGGCAAAGATGGGCATATATGTCAGTGTCACTACCCCTGGAATGTGTCATCTAGAATGTGACACCTTTTACCCCAAAAGGGTTTTTTTTAATAAGATAACGAAAAGAAAGGAAAACTCTTATGAAAAAATAACAGTTCAAAATCTTAAATCATGTAATCATCCATGAATATGACATATACAAAGATAAATCATGAAGGTTGGCATTCCAAAGGCCATACATCATATAAAATATCTAACAATATGAAGAAAGAAACATAAGCCTATAACCTTGCCTTGATGTCACAATTATCAGAGCACAAGTCCCATAACAACAAATATAAACTAACACATGCTAAGCCTCCGCTCCGACATCATGTTTGACACCCGAATAGTCCTGATCAGCCCAAACACAAACAAGAAGAATACAACAGACGGGATTGAGAATCATACTCGCACATATACAAAGTATAACATAAGCAATAAATAATATAGCCATGACATAGATTCACACAACTCATCAATGAAATCACTTGATGCACATGTAATGCAATAACCTTTTGACTCTCTTCATATGCCATATGAAGCCAACTAACTTATGAAATAATGCAGGAGCACATGTCTACCCATAAGAAGCATGAAACTCCAATTTTGATTGAAATGTTAACCAAGTGACTTCAATAACTCAAGAGGGGCTTGAATTGAGTTGTTTCAAAATTGTTTCGTGCTCAACCTTTAATCTCAAAGGAATTAATTATTTCAATTATAGAAAAAGAGAGGTAATTTACCCAAACCCTAACCCTTCACAATTAACATATAAAAGCAATAAAACAATTTATAAAAACAATAAAGCAATTTAAAGAGTAAGGGTTAGAAAAGAGTACGACAATGGTTTTTATACTGGTTTGGTTAACCAAACCTACCTCCAACGCTCAAGCCGCACTCAAGATTTTCCACTAGGTAAAACAATTACAGAAAATGACCTGATTATGTCATTACTTATGACTACTTCACAATGACAACCCTCTCTGAATCCTAAACTTAGCCCTTAGGTATCACACACCCTAGTGAATGTGACGAAGATGCAACAAGCTGATTATGCCATCACCTATGACAACCTAGCTAACAAGGACACCCCTTTCTCCTCAGATATAACCCTGAAGGCCTCAAAACCTTGAATAATATTTTGCTAACAAAACACTCTCAATAGTGGGAATAACTACTCATTTAAGCTTTAGCACTATCTTTTTCTCAACTTAGACAAACATCAATAATCCAAGCTATAGGCACCTAACTTCTCTACCTATTCTATGCTTGGATTCTCTACTCTTGTTTAGTATTCTAGTTTGTGTCTGATGCACTTTGCTCTTAAGTAGTGACTCTTATTTATAGTGTGAAAGAGATTTGGATTTGGACTTTTCAGAAGAAAGATTTTACTAAAAAAAAAATCCCTTATCTCTTTATTTTAAGAAGCTACTTGATTTTAGGCATAAGATACTTTCCAAATTTGTAATTCAAAAGATAGGTTTAATTAGGGAAAGTTTATTTTTTAAAATTAGCATAAAATCTTGAATTTTGGGGTTGTAGACTCGTCGGACTCAAGTTTTCCAAGCAAGACTCCAGTTTGGCCCTATTGGACTTTAGTTTGCATACCCAGTCTCAAGTCTGGGCTGTTTGGACTCGAGTCTTCCCTGCTGGACTCAGTCCAAAATGCCTAAAAATGAGTTTTCAAGGTTCTTTTATCAATGTATCCTGAAAACCTTTCCTTAGTTGATTTATTATTAACTTAAATTGATTATTAAAGCCCTTGATGGCCATTAATGACGTTAACAATGTGCCTACGTGGAAAAAGGCCAGTAATGACGTTAACAATGTAACTACGTGGAAAAAGGCCATTAATGTCGCGTCAATGGCCACGAAGGATTTCATTATTAGTGATTTAGATGGAGCTGGTAAAAGAGGCCAAATTGAACCCATTTTAAAAAACAAGGGACCTAATTTAACTTTTCAAAAATAAAGTGATCAAATTGGACCTAATAAATCAATCAAGTGACCAAAAAAATAATTTAACCATAAGAAAATGAGAAGGCACAAGAACATGATTTTTCTCTAGCATTGAGCTTTTCCTCCATGTTTATTCTCACAGAATCACATTCCTGTATCAGAAGATATGGACCAATTAATACATGATATCGGAATAAACAAAAATAAAGATAAACAATATCGCACAAACAAATATTTACCATCTCATTCAGAGTTATGTTCGCAAAGTCTATTGTTCACATCATCTTCTTAATTTCTCAGTGTTACGTTAGTTGCATCAATGTTCATCAGTGCCTCTTCAAGGTCCTTCTCTTTACGCCTGCATGCAAGATATTATAGGTTAAACCAACTGCATGCAAGATCGGTACATATCACAACTTGATTGGTTACAACCGTTTGACCTTACCCATTCTATTAGCTCACAGGTGATTAAGATCAACAACATCTCCACAACTTCAAGTCAGAAAGAACAACACCTCCACAACTTCAAGTCAGAAAGAGCAACAACATATTAACTTATAAAAATCAGCAACTGTTTTTACCAAAACAAGACATCTAAATGTGGTGAAATAATCAAAATACTTAGGGTTTGAATTTGAAAACTATTGAAAAGAGCATAAGAGAAACAAACTGCAAGACATCTAAATGTGGTGAAATAATCAAAATACTTAAGGTTTTCACACAGATTAAGAATAACAATAAATAAGTTATTGAAATAATTTTACTAAAATATCCTTACTCTTCATAAATGCATTACATGTAACTATTGCATGATAAATGGTGGTGGTTGAAAATTTGATAGGCACATTACTAAAAACTTGTTAGATTGATGTAATTTATTTGGGGCAAATTTAGAATAGTATTTTATTGAAAACTGAAAACATTAGTCAATTATATGGAATTGTTTTTTTGAATGTCAGTCATTTTGGAATGGAAGGAGTATCTTCTATGTTTCGCGAACAAGTGTTGAAGCAGAAAGTCAGGATTCTAGTCTCAAGACATTTAGACAATAACAATGCAACAAGAATTATCAAGTAGTCGTTTGTTGATGGGTCATTCCCAAAATCATACAGAAATTCATAGTTTATCTCATTATATTCAAAGGGTAGTGGTAATCGCTTATAGACACCTATTGATGGATTCCATGAACACAAAATCTCATGTCGATTGCGAAAACGGTAACCATGGCATGGGGGTAATGGAGGGGGGTGGGGGGAAGGAAATGCACTGCACCAGTATATCTTCGAAGTGGTCCCTCCTCTATATCAGAGTAATGAACATAATAAAAACTAGTTGATCTGAGAAGAAGTCAGTTTATGCGGCGGCTGGGTCATAGTGGGAAATGCCAAATTGGGGAATCGAAATGAGAGAAAGCCATGTCTTACACATGCGCTTGAAACGCAAAACAAATCTCACTGTCAATCTCAGCAAAATTTCCATTATCAACTCGAGAGGGAGAGAACCAACAAGGTCCATCACAGTTGGTAGATAACTGGGTTTCTTAAGCATGTTGACAAGGGTTCTATTCTCTTTTAGTGTGAATGAAAAAGACTTGATTGGGAGAGGCAAAACGCACTTAAGTTCCCCCATTCTTCCTGTTTCGCTACCAGACAGACATGAATATACAAAATGCGAGACAATAACTTCTTGCCTATAATTCTTTTGGAATTCAAAAATAACTTCAGTGCTTGCATTTTTAGGCCTAATTACACATTTTACCACCCAACTATAATAATTTTGTGAATTTTACTTTCCAAGTTTTTTTTTCGCGCATTTTACCATCATTTTTTTTAATTTTCGCGCATTTTACTGATCCATTAAATGTGTAACGAGTGCTGACCTGTCCCTAAAAAAGTAAAAATGAAAAAACAAAACGATGTTGTTTCATTACCAACATGATAGTAAAATACACGAAAATTAAAAAAAACGATGGTAAAATGTGAGAAAAAAAAACTTTTGTTTATTTATTCCTTTTTAAATTACTTTAGAGATAGGTTTTCACAATAACCAAATAAGAGATGGATCCAAAATGATGATAAAAGATTTTGTTTAAAAAGAACAAAAAAATATAATTATATTTACAATGAAGACTATAGCAAGAAAAATGAAATATTTGTCTAAAAAGAAAAATAGAATGTCATTATCATCACAATAAAGATGGGAAAGGGAAATAGAATATTTTGTCAAAAAATAGAAAATAAATAAATAATACTTAAATGTTATTATTTCTACCCGCTAGACCCCAAATAAAAAATTACCCTAATACACATATTAAAATTTTTCAATTAAAAAAATATATAGGGGGGCAACCTCTCCTCCCCCACTTCTAAGAGTATATCTATCCTTGCTTAAGGTGTTGTTGATGAGTCATGTCCTCGAGAATTTGATGTGTTCAGCTACATACAATAAACAATTTTTTAGGAATCCAAAAATAGTTTGGACAAAAGGCTAATAATGGACTTCATCTAGTAATATAAATTGGAAGAGGTAGATTTTATTTGTGAATTTGTGTGTTCACCAACCACTATATATTTTCCAAAAGATTCTAATTAACCTTTTTTTTTTTAACAAAATTCGCTACAAAATAATTGTTGAGTTATTAAATGATAATGTTAATTCAGTTGGTACAACTTAGTTAATTACTAATTTGTCCAATATTCTTAGATTTTGTCTTACTAACATTGATAAATAAATAAAATTTAGGCTTAAATGTGTTTTTTGTCCTATTTAAAAAATAAAAATTTTATAAGGACCAAAACCAAAAAAATAGTACATTACAAGGGCCAAAAAAATATTTAAACCTAAAATTTTTATTGTTACCATTCACACTTAAACGTTACTATCTCGCATAGTGAAAGTGAGTCGATTCTTCAAAATTTGGAACCCCCTATTGTCTTTTAGGAAGAAGGATGTTGTGTATGTCAAGCTTGTTGGTGACAATAGAGATGCATCTTCTTCTAAACATCGGAAGGTCATAAAGATAATGAATAGTGTTGGCACAAAAATGTTTTGTTGGATAGTTTCAACTTTGGATTATTATTATTATTGTCCAATTATATTTTTGTTCGATCATGCTATATATGTTATATTCTGAGTTTAAATATTTTTTAATTTTAAATTCAAGTCCACATTGAACAAGTCCAATAAAAAAGATAAAATTACGCTTTTGGTACTTTATCTTAGTTTTTAAGATTTAGTTTGGTCCCTTATATTTTACAATTTAGACATTTATATTTTTAAATTAAGTCAAAATGGCCATTTTTGTCACTTCCATTATGTTTAACGTTAAAAAAAATTATTTGGCATTTTTTGATAGCCAATAATGGTTTTAGGGAGGGTATGGCTTATTACAAGTATAAACAATTTTATAGTGATCTTAAACAGCCAGAAATTGCTTTAAAATATGTAGGTTTAAATACCTTTTTAGTCCTTGCAATTTGCTTTTTTTTGCTTTTCGTCCTTCCAATTTTTTTTTTGGTTTTAGTCCTTGCAAATTATGTTTGTTTTGTTTTTGGTCCTTAAAGTGGTTTAGATAACGCTTTGAATAGTGGAGAAAACGCTGTCTAAACCATTTTAAGGACGAAAAACAAAACAAACATAATTTGCAAGGACTAAAACCAAATTTTTTTTGCAAGGAAGAAAAACAAAAAAGCGCTAAATTGCAAGGACTAAAAATGTACTTAAGCCAAATATGTAAGATAAAACCTTGGCCTCGCAATTCCCCACCGTCTCATTCTTCTCCTATCATTTCCATTTCAAACGGGGAACAAGCTCCACCTGAGTAACATCAATCTTGGTCGGCTGCGTACCTACTCCCTTCAAAGCATTTGTGACTTCCTTCTCCTTATGAGTATGAGCAAGCAAAGAACCAGGTAGCTGGTTCAAATTCCCATCCATGGAAGCATAACCCTCTTCGAGGAGCAAAAAGGTTTGGTTGGAACATTGTATATAGAAGCTGTTGCAACTAGCGCAACCCTCTCGAATCCACACTGGCACACATGAGACTCTCAACGAAGACAAGGTGTCTGAGACGCACTGCGAGGTGAAGAGGCATGTTTCTTCCTGAAACGTCATGCCAGCGTTGGGACCAGGACCGAGAGGCCTCAAGCACTAGCGTCAGGTCATGGACTTCTTGTCCATAAAGCTTGATTTCCTTTCGTAGGAGTGATTGGAAAATATTTGTTAAAGTTATGTAGTGATACTGTTTGTTATGTAGCAGCCATGTCGAATTAGGTCGCGTTGGAGTCTTGATGTATTTTATACATACTTACACGTTATAAGCATAAAATCTTTTCTCTTATTGATCTTGATACTCTTTTATTTACAACTCTAATATATGTCTGTATCTACATCTTATACTTTACACAAACTTATGTTTAGTAGAAAGTCTTTTGAGCATATATTGCTATAGATACTTATCTTAAACTAAGAGAAAATATATCGTATAGGGTTTCAAATTACCATATATTTAAAGACATAATGTATGATAGAATATATGTATACTATATCGTATTTTGTAAACCTTGGTAATACGTAATTACAATTTTAATGTATGTATGCAACTTTATATTCTGCTCATGTATAATATTATTTTTATTTCCTAAATCCCTTATACATGTTTATCAGGTACTGAGAGAAAGAAGGCATATGTTTTTATCATTTTATTTTGAACTTGAACTTAAGAAGTTTTCCACTAGACTGTATACAGAATCTACTTATGAATTACTTATCAAGTACCTGCGAATGATGTCTCTTTTTTAATGGATCTTCTTTATGAAAGCATATGTAAAATAATTATACACCATGTTTACTATTGTTTTAGAATATCTTTCGTTCACAAGATGATTTCCTTTTCTTCTTAAATAATTCCTATAAGATACAATCAAAATTTAAGTTTTATTTTTTGCTTAAAAAATTTAATTGTCTCTCTGACATTTTAAAAATAATATCAACATTTATTTTCTTATAACTAAAACAAAAGCGAGTTAGATCTTATTTTCAACATCTGGGTGTTACACACTTAATCAAATAAATTTAATTTAACGTATAATATACTTTATGAAAAATATAAGTAAATGTCCAATTCATCTAAACTTTTGTGTGCATGATTGTTGAGAAAATATTTAACAAATGTTTTATTGAAATTATTTGTATACAAATAGTTACTCATGGAGTAACTTTATTCCCACCCATATACATTAATAACTATAAACATGGTTTTAAGCCAGAGCTGCAATGTCATTATAATTAATATCCAATTGGTGGATTTGGGCCATGTGGAGCTCCACGAGGTGAATCATTGATGCCTGGTGAAGGCCTAGGATGTGGAATAGGCTCTCTAGGGAGACCATGGAGCTCTTTGGTTTTAATATTGTTAACAACATATTTATGAGCATGAGCTCTAATCACATTCAGGTCAAGTGGATCATTGTGGCGAGGTGAAGGTCCAGAAGGTGGAAGGGGCCCACTAGGGAGAACATGGAACTCTTTGGTTTTAATGTCGTTAACAAAATATTTATGAGCATGAGCTCTAATCACATTATGAGGGCAATGTAGATTCAAGTCAAGTGAGTCTTCAAGGGGTGGTTCATTGTGGCAAGGTGAAGGTTCAGAAGGTGGAACAGGCCCTTTAGGGAGAAGATGGAACTCTTTGGTTTTAATGTTGTTAACAACATATTTATGAGCAGGAGCTCTAGCTCTAACCACATTCTTAGAGCCAGTTGATGGAATTAGGCCATGTGGAGCTTTAGGAGGTGAATCATTGTGACCATGTGAAGGTCTAGAAGGTGGACTAGGCGCTTTAGGGAGAACATGAAACTCTTTGGTTTTAATGGTTTTAACAACATATTTATGAGCAGGAGCTCTAACCATATTATGAGAGCCAGTTGGTGGATTCAGTTTTGGAGCTTCAGGAGGTAGATCATTGTGGCCATGTGAAGGTCTAGAAGGTGGAGCAGGTCCTTTAGGGAGAGCATGATACACTTTACTTGCAATATTATTGACAATATTGGTATTAGCATGAGTGCTAACTTTAGCTCTTTCTTGGATGTTGAACCCTTGGTGGTGAAAGATCTTCAAGTCTAAACTTTTGGAAAATGTGGCATTTGCTACAACTATATTTGAGAAAAAAAGCAATAGCAAAAGTGAACTTAAGTCAATGACCATTTTGGATTCCTTGACAAAAAACAGAAGCCTGATGCTAATCCTTTTTTTATGCAATGTGAAGACAAGGAGTCATTGGTTTTGGGTTGGATTTATACACTAACGAACATGGGAAAATGTCAATTACTACAGTGTAACAAATTCCATGCTTGTATGAAAAAGAATGTTGACCAATCTTTCAACATTGAATATTATGATACCACTTTTAATATTGACCAATCTTTATATGAAAAAGAATGTTGAAAAGTGATATTACTTTTAGACCAATTAAATGCTTATTTATTTTGAGATTTTATTTATGTATATATATATATATATATATATATATATAACCTAGTTAATCCATTCTTTGAATATTTTAATGTTAATTCACTGATCATGAATATCAAAATTTAGATAAATTTAACATTCATAATTAAGTAATCTTATAGTCAATATTTACAAATATTTGGAATAGTATCTCTAGGTTCTTGAACTATTTAACAATTTTAAATTAGGTCCCTGAAGTAAAAAGTCATACAAATAGAAGGAGTGCATTAGGTTTGTCTAAACAGAACCTCTTAGGGAAAACTAGAAGTGCAGTAAGGGACATTCTTCTGGAGTTGAATACTGATTGAAAAATCTACAGAGGTTGAGAATACTGAGTTTAAAACGTGTTGTGGCAAACATATTGACCTGTAGAGGTTTGCAATTTTTAATTAGGTTCCTGAATTATGACCATTTTAATTAGGTCCTTGAACTTGTATTTGTTTTTTAAGGACCTAATTAAAAAACAAATACAAGTTTAGGGACCCAATTGAAATAAAATATAATTTAGGGAGGGACTTAATTAGAAATTGCCAATTAGATTGGGGTCCTGTAGATTGATTTAACCTTAAATTTATTTTGAAGTATCAAGTAATTTGAAAATTTGTAAACTTGATCTACTAAATAAAAAAAATTAATTTGACAGTGAGATTAATAAAATTTAATATGTAAATAGAGTTATTAAAGTGAGTAACTTTACCAAGAGTTAATTCTTGAGTAACATGATGTTAAAAAAAAAATTACACTCTTATCTAATTATAGATAACCGCATATGGTAGGATTTTTGACTTTTATAATAATTAATTTAAAAGTCATTTATAAGGTGATTTATATTTGATTGATGGTGTAAAAATCTCAACACTAACAATATATCAAAATTAAAAGTAAACACAGGCATATAAAAATTGACTAAATTATTCACATGGTCCTCTATCTTTATTTTAGATTGCGATTTCGTCCTTTATTTTTTAAAAGTTACAAAAGGGTCTCTTATTTATTAAAAGTTGTAAAATGATCCCTTAAGTGATTTTTTATAGCATGTTTATGCAAAAAAAAAAAACTAAAAAAAAAAATTACTTTTAGGGGTAAACATGCTATAAAAATTACTTAAGGGACCATTTTACAACTTTTAATAAATAAGGGATCATTTTGCAACATTTAAAAAATAAAAGATCAAATTGCAACCTAAAATAAAGATAAGGAACCAATGGAGTAATTTAGCCTATAAAAATTTAGTGACTTACACACACTTATTGTACAAATTTACTTTAAAAGTTATATGTTTAAAACACATATATTGCACTTATTAATTTTAATAGATATATTGTATTTAATAAATGATTTATTGATTGTCCCACCTTATTAAATATTATATTATTAGATATAATTTATAGTCAAAAGAAAAGGATTAATATATATATTGGTCAAAGAACTTGGCTTGCCACTTTTAGTGAGGTCTCCCCTCCTAACCATGTTATTTTTTCCACACGGCTCAAACCTGAGAGACCTTGCTTAAATGAACTGAGCGTAGTTTCACTCAGAACGAGTTGTTAGTAAATTGCTATATATTAATAATATAAATTCTTAGTATAATAATTACTTTTATTTAATAATACATTTTTAATATATATAAAAATTTATAAAAAGTCATACATTTAATAAAAAATTATATTTCTTAAATTCCATGAATGTATTTTATTTAGAAATATAATACTTAATGATCTATTTTATTTTCTTATATGTTATATTTTAAAAATTTCTATCATTAATATTCTATAATTGAGACTGACTATCCTAAAATATTAAATGTTATATTTATTAAATATAATATACAGTCAAATTAAAATATAGTTAAATATTAAATTCATTAAAAATAATATATTTATTAAGATTTTACTAAATAAAATATATATTTAAAATCTTAACAACATTAATATTTAAAATTTTAGTTAAATATAATATATAGTCAAAGTTAACATGATTAAAAAAATGAAATATATCTAAGATTGTAGTTTAATATAGTAATTTGTTAAGCACTTTATTGTAGACTATTTTTATAATATAATTTGCATATTTTTTTATTTTACACAATAAGATTGCAACATTTTTTGTGATATATAACTATTGACAATAGGTCAATATAAATAGTTGTATATAAAAATAGTAAGAAACAATAGATAAAAATATAAAAACACATTATTCTAATTAAATAATGAAAAATGTGACACAATATTATATTTTAAATTCATTTTAATGTTTTTCCTCTCAAATAAAAAATAAATTCTTAATAATATTGTATTTTAATTTTATATTTCTTATATTTTTCCTTAATTCAAGCAAATTGTACATTAATATTTTTATTCTGATTATTTTATTGATTGCATATAAAATAATATGACTTAGGTTATATGGTAAATAAAAATACTACAAATTGCATAACATCTACGATTTTAATGGTTCGTTCAATTATTTATAGTAAATAAAATTCAAATTACTATATAATTTGTGATATTACACACACACACACACACGAAAATTACACTCATTCATTTTTTTTAAATAAGTATGTTAGCAAGTTACATCTTAAATATATTTTAATTAACTTATTAAAGTATTCCCTCTAAAAAACAAGTACGTGTACCCCTACAAGAAAATTGCATATTAGTGAATGAAAGGTCTCTCGCAAATCCCTCGCTAAAGAGAATAGTGAGGGATTAGAGAGATTTGCGAGGGACTGTTTCCTCCAAGTAGCTAATTGACGACGCACAAAAATCCCTCAGTATTTTTCGCCAATTCCTTTACCATTCCCCTGCAATTTGCCTCGCTCATCCACCGAACCCAGCTCTCACAAATTCATTGCTATTGCCTCACAGACGTAGTCCCCCTTATCCCTCGCCAAATTCCTTCATTATTCTCTCGCTAATGTCTCACAAAGCCCTCAAAAGATATCCCTTGCTACTTTATTGCTATTAGTCACAAATTATTGTTTAATTGGTTCCTCGATATCTCCTTGCTACTCGCTCACAAAATCTTCTTGCTAATCCTCAGCAATCCCGTGCAATGATCCCTTGTCATATCCTCGCTAATCTCTCGCAATTCCCTAGCATTATATCCATCACAAGACTTCGCTAATCCCTTGCAACTCCTTCACAAATATATCCATTCCATTCCTTCGCTAATCCCTTGCAATATATTTGTTGCATTCCTTCACTAATTTCTTACCAATCCTTTGTCAATCCCTCACAAGATACCACTAGGCAATCACTAATCCCTACCCAATCTTTCAAATTTTCCTAGCGATTTTAATTCAATTAGTTTATCAACTAAATTAAATATGTCAATTCTTTAAATAAAAATGTTGAATATACTACAACTTGATTTAAAATAAAACTTGCAAGTGACAACATGTCTTACAAGACTAAATTGGTGAATGTATTACAAATAAAAACTACTCAATAATGTCTTACAAAACTACATTGATCAATGTGTATTTAGTCCCTCAAATTTAGGGGGCTATCTTTTTTATTTTTGATAATTTGGATGCACAATTTGTGGCGGTTTTTTTTTATCACAGGAGAGACTAAAATAAACATTTCGCAAATTTGAAGGATTAAAAAATGCAAGTTTTAGTTTGAAAGACTAAAAAGACAATCCTCAAATTTGAGGAACTAAAATTATATTTAAGCTAAAAGAAAAGACAAATAATAATTAACCTAAACTAGTAAAATCATCATTGCAACCTTGATCCTCCTATGTTGGTTGATTGACGATATTGATGGTTGGACTGCCTAAATTATCTACCTCATCATCTCTGGCAATTGTGTTTGCAAAAAAGAGGCTAATGTAGTATTTATAACTGGAATGACCCATTTTTTTGTCATAGGTGTAGGATTTGTGGAGGAACCTACAGCCTCTAAAGATGAGGCTTGTGTAGTGCTATCGCTAGTGCCAAGATCCAAGTTATGACCAAGGCCATGGACTATATTATTCTTGTTTTCACCTGTAGCTTTTAACCAAAGATCAAAATCAATTACAGCATTGGATGAAGTGTCTTCTCCATATTTCTGTATTATTGAAACTTCATATGATTCCTACAACAAATAAACAAAAATTTTCTATACACTATACATGACAATATAGGTTAACAAAAGTAATCAATCTTAAAACATAAAAACACATACAATAAAGTTATTCGCCCTAGGAAAGACAAATTCTCCATCTTTCTTTTTATGAAATTTGCTATACACTTCACAGTAAGAAACATGACGGTTCGCTTCTGCCTCCTGTAATAACATTATAGTGTAAATTATAAGTCATGGTCAGTTTTAAACTAAACTAATTCCCAACAATCTAAATTAACATGTTTAGGTACTACCACTCAAAGAGAGTAAATTTGATAAACAATCATTTCCTACAACTCAAACTGTGATTTCATACTATTAAGAATAAAAGGAACACGTTGTGTAAGAATATATTGTGATTTCATAAAACTAATTTTTAAACAATTTTTTTTTGTGTTAATCCTAACTAGTATTTGCTTTCATTTTTATTACACTTGATTAACCTGTTAGCAAATGTAAATAACTAGTCAGCAACTAATTATCAAATGTGGTCATGTGGGTTAATCCCTATCTAAGAGTGTTTATCAATTATCATACCAATATCACATAAAGTTACATGATAGATGCATCCAATTCTTAAGAACACAAAAAGAAAGAATCCAAAACAAAATAAACTAAAAAGTGATCAAGCAAGTGATGAGGTAGATAATTTAGGGTATAGATATTAATCAAGTAAGTAATCAAAGAGAATATAGCGTATAAATATTAATCAAAGAGTTAATGATTAAAGGCATTTCTTTAATTCTTTTTTCTTCTCCAACATCATACTCCACTCATTATTGATTGACAAAAGTAAGTATGATTACCATAATTTTGCCCGAAGCTCTTTGACCCTTTTGTGTGCACCATTGCATCAGGCTAGGAACCCCTATTTTTTCTTCCAATAGCAGAATTCTTCTGTCATTCCAGTGTTTTTCAAATGTCGATCAACCCATTCCATATTTCAGCTTTCATCACTCTAGGCCTGTGACCCCTTAAGTCCTCACATTCCCTTGAGTTTGCTGCTTTGATTGCTTTATTCATATCTTTACACAATTGATCATAATATCTATCCATACATGTCTTTTCCCAAACTTCCCTCGCCATCACACAATCCTATTTTGATGCGAAATAGTATTTCTCCTACAACAATACAACCTAAGTAAAAAAATAATAATTATAGATATAATAATATAATACATAATACTAGCATAATCATGAATGGACCCCTTTTTTCTTGGAAGAATGAAAATCTAACACCTGAATATGGGGTGACAAAGAACTTTCCCAAGGTAGCTTAAAAATTGATTTCAATTTTACAACAAAACAAACAGTAAACCAAATTACATGATGTGATAGCTAAAACCAAAAACATGAAATTTTTTGCTAGTTTTTCCCTTTTGAAAAAAGAGGAACTTGAGATTCACAACGAAATTAAATTCAATTGTGCCAACCCAAGCTGAATTAGGTGAAGGAGAAAGAGGAGGGGGAGGAGGAGACGAAATCAGAGAAGGAACTAGAACCTCCTTGGCGACAACACCTTTGTTCTTTAGCTTTTCAAGCCGAAGTTTCTTAGCATTCTTATAGTCAAATTTCCCCATCACCATTGCAAAAAGGAGGAAAAAGGGATTAGCAACAAATAAACATAAGAAAGAAAAAGGAATAAATCAAAAAGTACTCACAATCCCAGTCAGCTCTCAAAGTCTTGGAGAACGGAATCTCGACTATAGTTTTACACCTAAGAAGACTGGGAAGACGACAAAGATCAACCATGTCATCTTGGTTACTAGGAGACATGTCCACTATTTTACAGGAAAGTTGTTTATTAGGAGACTGAGTCCAGTACAAAGGAAACCTGGACCTCCCCCATCTATCAAAACAGTTTGACATCCCGTCCTTCCCCGGTCGAACCCGGAAAAACCCTCCCTTGAAGTTTTTCCAGGAAGAGGTACAGGGATCGAGTAAAGTCTTACCCGGGATGCCAGTCAAGGAAACACAACCTCCTTTCTTACTCTCCTTCATTGTGTAATGAAAGAGAAACTTAGGAGCGGTGGGCGTAATGAATAACTCATTACACAAAACCCGAAAAGCATATATGGAAGCCCAGGCATTCGGATGCAACTAGGTAGGAGCAACATTTAAATCTCGAAGGACGTCACACTCAAATTTGTCAAAAGGAACAGTGACGCCAAGAGAAGAGAATAGGGCATCATACATGTAAGTATAATGAGACTTACATAGGAAAGCCCGAAGGAAGACGTGCTCACTCGGACGACAAGGCTCGGTATGAACGATTTCTGGCAAGTCCGAGTGGCACAACTCGATCTCTTCTAAAAAAGACTGAAGAGACTCTCAGGTCTGATACCGACAAGCATAACCCCCAACCTCCTCATTTACCCAGAAATAGCCCAGAAGAGTAATGCGAAAAAAGACCTTTTTGGAGGCTTAGAACCACTCGGCTCAGGAGGAGGAGGCGGAGGAGGAGGAGGAGGAGTTTGGACACGACGAGGAACCAAAGGTACCTCCTCGGTGGCCTCAGAGTCATCTAAGACCGCAACTCCTGTCTAAGCAGCAGCCATAGGAACCTCGGCCTGACTAGAAGGCATGGAAGAGTGAACCACTTCCATGTCAGTGGTGCCAAAAGTTGACGCGCCATCACTAACCCCACCGGAGTTATGACGACTTGGTGAAATCTCGCCATCAGAATCCTCTCCGATCAAATGCACCTCCGCCGGCAGCATTCTGCCACCATCGGAACGCCCTGAATCCTCGAAAGATGAAGACATGATCCCAAAAGAAATAACAGAATAAGGGGACAGAGGGCGTACCTTGGCTGAAAAAGAAAAGGAAGGTGAAGGCAATGAAGAGGAAGAAGGAGCAGAGGAAAAAAGATCACCGGAGAAGAAAAAACGAAGAAGTGAATGAAGGTCACATAGTGACCCTTATATAGAGGGCCAAGGGCCTCGAATGCGAAAGGACGAAATGACTCTGACCGTTCGATCAAGACCCTTCGCCAAACGAATCAACGGCTAGGGAGGCTTGAGACCGTTGGGTATCCCGAGGACGTTTTCGAAATTCAAAAATAATCATTGCCACCGCCCTTGGGAAGCGTTATGAGTTAATGGGTCCAAAGCGACACGACCACTCGAAAACAAAACGACGTGACCACTCGAAAACGAAGTCACGACCATTACAGAATAGCTGAACCCAATGAAAGGGAACGAGTAAAAACCACACCGACTCGGCTGAAAGGGAACTCAAACTCGGCGAGACCATCACTTAAGCTCTTCCACATCTTCAGAACTTGGGGGCATGTGTACTACTCGGACTCGACACTCCATCGAGTAGCTGATTTGGCCGGGTAGGACCATCTTACCCGGACCAAGGAAGTTATAACAGAAAGTATATCTTACTATAAGTTAAGATAGAGATAAAGGCATAAGATAATGATAGAAGATAAGATTATCTCTATCAGGAATTATGAGATTTGATAGGAAAATAACCCTATCTAATCTACCTATTTACCTTCTATAAATACAACAATAATCCAACAAATCAAGGTACGAAATTCTATACCCAATTGTTATACCTGTCTCTTACCTCTGCGCCTCTAATTTGAGCGTCGGAGTGTCTTTGCAGGTACATCCCCCACCATTCACCAAGGAGATCCCAGCAGAGCCACCACACCGGAATTCTTACCAAATTAGGTAAGAACAGTCATAAAGAAAGATAATGAATAGTGTTGGCAGAAAAATGTTTTGTTGGATAGTTTCAACTTTGGATGATTATTATTATTATTATTATTATTATTATTATTATTATTATTATTATTATTATTATTATTATTATTATTATTATTATTATTATTATTATTATTATTATTATTATTATTATTATTATTATTATTATTATTATTGTCCTATGATATTTTTGTTCGATCATGCTATATATGTTATATTCTAAGTTTAAATATTTTTTAATTTTAAACTCAAGTCCACATTTAACAAGTCCAATAAAAAAGATAAATTACACTTTTAGTACTTTATCTTATTTTTTTAGATTCAATTTGGTCCCTTATATTTTACAATTTAGTCCTTTATTTTTTTAAGGTAATTCAAAATGGTCATTTTCATCACTTCAATTACTTAAAAAAATTGATTTGTTGTTTTTGATTGTCAATAACAGTTTTAGGAAGGGCGTGGCTTATTACAAGTAAAAACAATTTTATAGTGATTTTAAATGGCCAGAAATTACTTAAAAATAAGTAAGATAAACCCTTGGCCACTAAATTCCCCACCATCTCATTCTTCTCCTGTCACCACCATTTGAAACGGGGAACAAGCTCCACCTGAGTAACATCAATCTCGGTTGGCTATGTACCAGCTCCCTCTAAAGCATTTGTGACTTCCTTCTCCTTATGAGTATGTGCAAGCAAAGAACTAGATGGTTGGTTCAAATTCCCATCCTTGGAAGCTTAACCCTCTTCGAGGAACAAAGTGTGTGTTTGGTTAACCGTTTGAACCCACATTCAACGGAGAAACACGCGTTCCAAGGCACAAAAGCAAAAGTAATGTGAAAGTAGCTTTTTTTTTAACGGTCGTTACGTTGAACGTAACTGGTTCCCAAACACACTCAAAAAGTTTTGGTTGGAACGTTGCATATATATAGAAGCTGTCGAAACTAGTGTAGCCCTCTCGAATCCGCACAGGCGTACATATGAGTCTCAACGAAGACAGGGTCTCTTAGACGCATTGCGAGGTGAAGAGGCATGTTTCCTACCGAAATGTCATGCCGGCGTTAGGACTAGGACCGAGAGGACCCAAGCGCCACTTCAACGACGAGTATTAGGTCAAGGACTTCTTGTTCGTAAAGCTTATTTTCCTTTCTTAGGAGAGATTGGATGATATTTGTTAGAGTTATATAATGATAGTGTTTGTTATATGCAGCAGCCATGTCAAGTTAGGTCCCATTGGAGTCTTGATGTATTTTATACATACTTACACGTTATAAGCATAAAATATTTTCTCTTATTGATCTTGATACTTTGTTGTTTACAACTCTAATATATGTATGTATCTACACCTTATACTTACACAAACTTATGTTTAGTAGAAAGTCTTTTGAGCATATATTGCCATAGATACTTATCATAAACTAAGAAAAAATATTGTATAGGGTTTCACATTACCATGTATTTAGACATAATGTATGATAGAATATATGTATACTATATCGTATTTTTTAAACCTTGGTAATACGTAACTACAGTTTTAATGTACATATGCAACTTTATATTCTGCTCATGTATAATTATTCTTTTTATTTCCTAAATCCCTTATACATGTTTATCAGGTACTGAGAAAAAGAAGGTACTACTTCCATCCCTAAATATAAGACTCTTTTCTAAAAAAAAATTGTCCCTTTTTATAAGACTCTTTTCAAGTTGTCTCTTGCATTAATTATTTTTTGACCAAAATACCCTTAACCACTTTACAATGAATGCTATAAATTAATAAGATAAGTACATTCTCTCTCTTATGCTTGGTGAAGGACTAGGATGTGGAATAGGCTCTCTAGGGAGAAAATGGAGCTCTTTTGTTTTAATATTGTTAACAACATATTTATGACCTTGAGGGCAATTTGATTGATTCAGGTTAAGTGGATCTTCAAGAGGTGGATCATTGTGGCAACGTGAAGGTCCAGAAGGTGGAACAGGCCCTTTAGGGAGAACATGGAACTTTTTGGTTTTAATGTCGTTGAAAACATATTTATGAGCAGGAGCTCTAACAATATTATTAGAACCAGTTGGTGGATTCAGGTCATTTGGAGCTTCAGAAGGTGCATCATTGTGGCCATGTGAAGGATTAGAAGGTGGAGCAAGCGCTTTAGGGAGAACATGATACACTTTACTTGCAATATTATTGACAATATTTGTATTAGCATGAGTGCTAACTTTAGCTCTTTCTTGGATGTTGAAACCTCGGTGGTGAAGGATCTTCAAGTCTAAACTTTTGGAAAATGTAGCATTTGCTACAACTATATTCGAGAAAATAAGCAATAGCAAAAATGAACTTAAGTCAATGACCATTTTGAATTCCTTGACAAAAATCAAAAGCCTGATACTAATCCTTTTTTTTTATTCCATGTGAAGCCAAGGAGTCACTGGTTTTAGGTTGGATTTGTACACTAACAAACATGGAAAAATGTCAACTACTACAATGTAAGAAAGATCCATGCTTATGAGGATACGATTGTTGACCAATCTTTCAACATTGAAAATTTTGATACCATTTTTAATGTTCACCATTCTTTATTTGAAAAATAATGTTGAAAAGTGATTTGACTTTTAGACCAATTAAATGCTTATTCATTTTGAGATTTTATTTGTTCAAGATCATGATATATTTTAAATGAGGAAAGATCAAATTACTTCTAGAGTAATTCTTGGTAAAGTTATTTCATTCAATAAGGGGACTAAGCGTAATTCTACTTAGACCAACGACTTGTTAGTAAATTGTTATATATTAATAATATAAATTCTTAGTATAATAATTCCTTTAATTTAATAATAAATTTTTAATATATAAAGAAATGTATATATAAAAAGTCATACATATAATAAAAAAATTACAATTCTTAAATTTGATGAATGTATGTTATTTGAAAATATAATATTTGATAATCTATTTGATTCTCTTGTATATTATATTTAAAAAAAAATCTATAATTAATATACTATAAGTAAGACTGACTATTCTAAAATATTAAATATTATATTCATTAAATATAATATATTTATAAATATTTTACTAAATATAATATATATTTCAAAATTTAACAACATTAATATTTAAAAATTTACTCAAATAAAATATATAGTCAAAGTTAACATGATTGGAAAAATTAAATATAACTAAAATGGTAGTTTGATATAGAAACTTATTAAGCACTTTATTGAAGACTATTTTTATAATATAATTTGCATATTTTTTTTTATTTTACACAATAGTAAGGATTGCAACCTTTTTTGTGATATATAATTATTGACAATAGGTAAATATAAGTAGTTGTATAACAAAATAGCAAGAAACAGTAGATAAAATTATAAAAACACACACATTATTCTAATTGAATAATGAAAAATGTGACACAATATTATATTTTAATTAAATTCATTTTAATGTTTTTTCTCTCAAATAAAAAATAATTTCTTAATAATATTGCATTTTAATTTTATATTTATGATATTTTCCCGTAATAGATGCAAATTGTACAATAACATTTTCATTCTGATCATTTTATTGATTGCATATCAAACAATTTGACTTAGGTTATTTGATAGATAAAAATCATGCAAATTACATAAAATCTACGATTTTAATTGTTTGTTCAATTATTTATAGTAAATAAAATTCAAGTTACTATTATATATATATATATATGCTAATGACACTCATATGCTTAATCAATTTAACGCATGTAATGGCTAAGCTGTATGCATACTCAACTATAAATCGACCCGTCTATAGTATCTGCTAGTCAACCAAAACAATTCCTGCAGACAAAGAAATATATACCCACTCATGTATATGTGTGTGTGTAATTTCTACCATCATGACCACCACCACCGTCATGACTATGTACAAAACTGCGTAGAAAAGTAAATAAGATTATGTCAAAAGAGGAATTATAGCCTGGCTGACTAAATATATACATATCTAAAAAGAAACTAATCCTGGCCTACCCATATAATATATCAAAAGGTAAAGGCCTAAGAATCAAAGCAGTCAACTAAACTAGATCCTAATCAGAACCCAACTCAATAGAAGCTCTTACGGGGTATAATCCTCCTCCACTCCTCCCTTGTTCTCCACTGCATAACCATCCTTTATTAGCCACTTGTTGACCCATTACGTCTAGGAGCAGGTCTAGTAACCCAACCAGGAAAGAGAAAGCCAAACTGGCTAGCTAGATCATAAACAAGGAGAGGTAGTGGTGGTGCAAGTAAGACACTCCTCAGTAGCGGTCGAGGATTGTAGTACTGATGTAACATCCCTTATTACATTCTTCGAAACGCTTATTAATTAATTTTTAACAAAATTCTTGATTAATTTATTTATGAAAAATTGTGTAAATTTTTCGCGCGATTAGAACATCAACGAATAAAAGCGGAATTTAACATGAGAACATCATATAGAAAGGAAACATACTCATAATCATTAATCCATGGTTTCGAACAAGTACATCTGATGTCAACCAAAAACTACTAAAGACTGCAATACAACGGAAAGGAAATACAAAAATAAAATCAGAAATACAAAAAAGAATCCCTAAAATACTACTTATCTTGGAAGTCTCACATTGAAAAGGAAAAGAAATAAAAAGTAGATTTGTGTTTCACCTTTATCTCCAAAGTCCCGATTTGAACATGAAGAGAAGTAAAAAAGGGATTTATGTTACACCTCTATCTCCAAAGTGTAACACCCTATTACATTAATTTAACCCTTATCTTACTTAATTCATTTTATTTGTTGTTATAAAAATATTAGTAAATTTTTTGCGATTAAACATAATGTTTATTAAGCGTATTTAGAAACATCTGAAGAATATAAAGTGATTTAAAACATGCGTTGTTGTAAAGCAAGTTTAAAATACAAAACATATTATATAAAGAACTATTATCTTCTTTAAAATGTTCATTAGATCATAATACAAAATAAATATAGAGTTGAAAAATATAGGGAAATTATGCACTAGCTATTCCCAACCTATACATCAATTAACCTAGCCAAAGTAGTACATAAGTTCTATCCTATCTCAGATAAAGAACAAATAAAATTGGTCTTCGAGTCTTATAACTTCTTGTCAGTCTTTGCAATCTTCAAATTATCTGCAGCAACAAAAGAGCTTGATCACTGGGCATGATCGTCATCTTCACGTATCCATCCAACGAGCACATACATAGAAAAGAAAGATAGAGGAGTGAGGTTTTGATTTCATACTTATCTACATATTGATGATAACACAAACTACCGTCAATCATACAATTGACAAGATTTTATGGGGGGCCTAAGACTCATCTAGTTATACTCTCTTAATTCTTAACTCTGTACAGATCCATACTTCTTATTTTGGAAGTGACTGCAAGTACATACATCTCTACAACATGGTACAAGTCTTTATCTTCCTTAGATGATCTCAATTTCTTACAACTTAGGACATCGATAGTTCTTTTCCTGAGACGTACTTTCTCACCAATCAATGGAATGCTAAGCAGTAATATGGAATGCCAAGTTTGATCACATGAAGTTCCCAACACAGGGTGTTGCCCTGGCCCTTAAGGTACTTCATCACTCGACACCTACCCCCAAGACTTCCGTCGGTGAGCCCTTACCGTTCATTCCTCAGTGTACCAGGCTATGACTTCCCATACAGGGTGTCATGCCAATGCATGCCCCTTGCATCACATACCTCTGAGTAGAGGTTTCCTTTGGTCTCAACATTCCTAAGCACTAATCCAGTAATAATGTGGTCTCATGGTCTCAGCTTCACTGACCAGTTCAAAGTAACTATCTCTACCTCACTTTATAGATATATTTCTGGTCTCAACATTTTTTAGCACTAATACAGGTATTTACTCCGCCTCAACAGGCAGAGGTTCATTATCACAATATTTTTAGATAAATAGCATAAACGTACAATCATTGCAAAGATATAACAGTACATAGGTCAATAAAAGAAATTCTAATAAGTATCTAAAATTGGTAACAAAGTATACTTGAAAATATATTCTACTTCTTCTAACAAATATTTAGATACTTAATTTTTTTATAATACTATTTTAATTAATCCAATTTGTATTGGACCTACATTGGACTCACTAACACTTTATTAATAAGAAAGTATAGATTTTTATGATCAAACCTTACCTTGAGCCTACAAGATTATAACTAAAAAGTTTCAAGAACTCTTTAAGAACATAAAGTTGTTGCTTTCTAGATTTTTTGAACAGAAAGTAAAGCCATTTTCGTAATGCCTAATGATTTTTAAAATTTGCAAACCTTATATGGATCAAAAGAATTTTGTGTCTATTTTACAAAATGGTAAACCACATGTTCAAGAAAGTTTGACAAAAATTCCTATTAAATAAACAAACACAAAAGGTCATATTGGTTTGAAAACAAGACAATTGGAAATATTTCCATGGATCTGGACCAATTTAAAACAAAAAAGGACCAAACTTTTTTCTAGGTTCTAGTTCTTGAAATATAGTTTGCAGAAAGATATGACCCACTTTCTAATTCATTTTCTTCAATTTATGATGATTTTTCTTTCAAGGTTGTTTTACAGTGTACAAGAAGGAGACAAACACATTGCTTTTGTCTCAACAATTTATTTTAAAATAACAAATTGACTCTAAAATTAACTTGGAATATATGGATTAAAATCTTATGATTTCTAGTTTAAGAATATGTAAAAAAATTAGTGGCAAAACTCAACAAGAATTTTGATCCGTAGGAATTGAAGATAGGTACCAGGGGTTTACAACAACTCACACACTCTGCTCAACCAATTGAGCTAGACCCCCTCGGTATTCCAATATATTTAATGTTATTTGATAAAATAATTTTGTTAAATTTTATCAAAATTATTTAATATATATTTACTTTAATTATATGATATGATTTTTTCCTTTTTATAATAATTATAATCATAAATTTGCATATTGAATTTAACTCATTTAATCAATGCAATACTACGATATAATATTGAGTGTTTGTTTGGTAAAGGTTAAATAGAGGGGAAGAGTGTGAAAGTGAGGAAATGTTGGTTGTTTGAAAGAGTAAAAACTAAAAGTGCATGAAAATACTCCCTCCGGACTTAAATATAAAAAAAAAATATGTGTGATGGACTAAAATATAAATAAATTTTAACTAATTTTCCTCTATTTAATACTTTAGGAAATGAATTAATTTTTTCATTGAAACTATCAAAATTAAATGATATTAACTTATTTTCTTAATGGGTGTGAATTGGTTTTTTTTTTCTTCTTATATTTCTGTCCGGAGGGAGTATTAAAACAATATATGGGTTAACTAAGTTTTTAAAATTTTTGTATTTAGAAAATTTTTTGTAATATCTTTTTAGTCCTTAAACTTTTTCAATACTTGGTTTTTAGTCTTTGAACAAAAGTTCGATTGGTCATGGTCCCTCAACTTTTCCCAGTTAAAGTTTTTAGTCCCTAAACAAAAGTTTGACCGGTCAAGGTCCTTAAACTTTTTAAAGATTTGGTTTTCAGTCTTTGAACAAAAGTTTGAATCCCATTATTTTTATTTAGAGCAAACTATGTTTTTGGTCCCTAAACTTTTTCACATTTATGGTTTTGGTCCCTAAACTTTTTTATGACCGGTCAAAGTCCTCCAACTTTTTTCCGTCCTAAGTTTTAGTCCTTTCCGTCTATTCCACTGCTAAATGTTGATGTGACATTTTTTTTATTATTATTTTATTAGGATTTGTTTTCCGGAGGCTAAAAACTACCAGAAATTTATATGGAGTAACTTTATTCCCACCCATATACATTAATAACTAAACAGGGTGTTAAGCTAGAGCTGTAATGTCAATATAATTAATAGCCAATTGGTGGATTTGGACCATGTGGAGGAGCTCCACGAGGTGAATCATTGATGCCTGGTGAAGGACTAGGATGTGGAATAGGCCCTCTAGGGAGAACATGGAGCTCTTTGGTTTTAATATTGTTAACAGCATATTTATGAGCTTGAGGACAATTTGATGGATTCAGGTCAAGTGGATCTTCAAGAGGTGGATCATTGTGGCAACGTGAAGGTCCAGAAGGTGGAACAGGCCCTTTAGGGAGAATATGGAACTTTTTGGTTCTAATTTCGTTAACAACATATTTATGAGCAGGAGCTCTAACAATATTATTAGAGCCAGTTGGTGGATTCAGGTCATTTGGAGCTTCAGAAGGTGCATCATTGTGGCCATGTGAAGGATTAGAAGGTGGAGCAGGCGCTTTAGGGAGAACATGATACACTTTACTTGCAATGTTATTGACAATATTTGTATTAGAATGAGTGCTATCTTTAGCTCTTTCTTGGATGTTGAAACCTCAGTGGTGAAGGATCTTCAAGTCTAAACTTTTGGAAAATGTAGCATTTCCTACAACTATATTCGAGAAAATAAGCAATAGAAAAAATGAACTTAAGTCAATGACCATTTTGAATTCCTTGACAAAAATCAAAAGCCTGATACTAATCCTTTTTTTTATTTTTTTTATTCCATGTGAAGCCAAGGAGTCACTGGTTTTAGGTTGGATTTATACTCTAACAAACATGGAAAAATGTCAACTACTACAATGTAAGAAAGATCCATGCTTATGAGGATACGATTGTTGACCAATCTTTCAACATTGAAAATTTTGATACCATTTTTAATATTGACCATTCTTTATTTGAAAAAGAATGTTGAAAAGTGATATTATTGTTAGACGAATTAAATGCTTATTCATTTTGAGATTTTATTTGTTCAAGATCATGATATATTTTAAATAAGGAAATTATCAAATTACTTCTAGAGTAATTCTTGGTAAAGTTATTTCATTCAATAATACTTCACTTATATATATATATATATATATATATATATATATATATATATATATATATATATATGTTAATATCATGTTATTGGTTGAAGTATCTACCAGCTTTATGGATGACTAATCTTTGGCAAGGAACTTGACATACAATCTTTAGTTTGGTCTCCTCTCCCAACCATGTTTTTTTCACCGACAAGGCTCGAATATGAGACTTTGTATAAGGGGACTAAGCCTAATTCTACTCAGACCAACAACTTGTTAGTAAATTGCTATATATTAATAATATAAATTCTTAGTATAATAATTTCTTTAATTTAATAATAAATTTTTAATATATATAAAAAGTCATACATATAATAAACAATTACATTTCTTAAATTTAATGAATGTATTTTATTTGAAAATGTAATATTTGATAATCTATTTGATTCTCTTATATATTATATTTTAAAAAAATTCTATAATTAATATACTATAAGTAAGGCTGACTATTCTAAAATATTAAATATTATATTCATTAAATATAAAATATTTATAAAGATTTTATTAAATATAATATATATTTCAAAATTTAACAACTTTAATATTTAAAAATTTAGTTAAATAAAATATATAGTCAAAGTTACCATTATTGAAAAATTAAATATATCTAAAATTGTAGTTTGATATAGAAACTTATTAAGCACTTTATTGTAGACTATTTTTATAATATAATTTGCATATTTTTTATTTTACACAATATTAAGGATTGGAACCTTTTTTCTGATATATAATTATTGACAATAGGTAAATATAAGTAGTTGTATAACAAAATAGCAAGAAACAGTAGATAAAATTATAAAAACACACACATTATTGTAATTGAATAATGAAAAATGTGATACAATATTATATTTTAATTAAATTCATTTTAACGTTTTTTCTCTCAAATAAAAAATAATTTCTTAATAATATTGCATTTTAGTTTTTATATTTATGATATTTTTCCATAATACATGCAAATTGTACAATAGCATTTTCATTTATGATCATTTTATTGATTGCATATCAAACAATATGACTTAGGTTATTTGATAAATAAAAATCATGCAAATTACATAAAATCTACGATTTTAATTGTTTGTTCAATTATTTATAGTAAATAAAATTCAAATTAGTGTATATATATATATATATATAGTAATTATGTGAGAATATGAGAACTCTAATAAAAACCATCAGATCAAGATTAGAAATAAAAAATGGTTGAGATTAAAATATTTAAAATTCAAATTAAAATTTAATGTAACAATCAAATCTCTAAAAGATTTACCAAACAAAAATCAAATCTATAAAATATCTCAATTATCATTTTCTAAAATATCTCAATTAACTCATCACCATCACCACCATGATCGTCGCTGCCACTGCCATGACCACCACTACAACCACTATCATGATTGTCAGTGTCGTTACCACCGTAGTCATGACCGTTGCTGCGTGCCGCTACCACCATCACCACCATAACCACCACCACCACCTCGACGCCATGACCCTCGTCGCTGTCGTCGTTGCCGCCATCGCTGGAGGTGGTGGTGGCAGCAACGACGACGGTGACGAGGGTCATGGCTCAGAGGTGGTGGTGGCGGCAACGATGACGGCAACGAAGGTGATGGCGGTGGAGGTGGTGGCAGTCATGGTGGTAGTGATCGTGATAATTGAGATATTTTAGGATGTGATAAGATTTGATTTTTGTTTGGTGAATCTTTTAGAGATTGGATGGTTATATTAGATTTTAATTTGAATTTTAAATATTTTAATCTCATCCATTTATTATTTTTAATCTTGATTTGATGTTTGTTATTGATTGTTCTCATGTTCTCACATAAGAAAGAGTTATCACAGGAGTCGTACTCTCTCTCTCTTTATATATATATATGCTAATGACACTCATATGCTTAATCAATTTAACATATGTAATGGCTAAGTTGTATGCATATTCAACTATAAATTGACCCGTCTATAGTATCTGCTAGTCGACCAAAACAATTCCTGTAGACAAAGAAATATATGCCCACTCATGTATATGTGTGTGTGTAATTACCACCATCATGACCACCACCACCGTCATGACTATGTACAAAACTGCGTAGAAAAGTAAATCTGATGTATGTCAAAAAAGGAATTATAGCCTGGTTGACTAAATATATACATATCTAAAAAGAAACTAATCCTAGCCTACCCATATAATATATCAAAAGGTAATGGCCTAAGAATTAGAGCAGTCAACTAAACTATATCCTAATCAGAACCCAACTCAATAGAATCTCTTACAGGGTATCATCCTCCTCCACTCCTCCCTCGTTCTCCACTACATAACCATCCTCTATTAGCCACTCGTTGACCCATGACGTCTAGGAGCAGGTCTAGTAGCCCAACCAGGAAAGAGAAAGCCAAACTGGCTAGCTAGATCATAAACAGGGAGAGGTAGTGGTGGTGCAAGTAAGACACTCCTCAGTAGCGGTCGAGGATTGTAGTACTGATGTAACGTCCCTTATTACATTGTTCGAAACGCTTATTAATTAATTTTTAACAAAATTCTTGATTAATTTATTTATGAAAAAATGTGTAAATTTTTCGCGCGATTAGAACATCAACGAATAAAAGCGGAATTTTACATGAGAACATCATATAGAAAGGAAACATACTCATAATCATTAATCCATGGTTTCGAACAAGTACATCTGATGTCAACCAAAAACTACTAAAGACTGCAATACAACGGAAAGGAAATACCACTAAAATAACTGATAAGTAACCACCACATGAGATCACTAGACTCTCGAACCCCTAGTCCAAGTAGTACTCTAAGACACAACCTATCCATCTCTTTCATCATCAAACTCGATAGGATGATGGTCATTGCCCTCGAGTATAAGAGGTGACAGAGGTAGACATTTGTACTTTTCATTGATGCTAGGATTCGTAGCAAGTTGCTCATAGTCAGGTATGAAGAACACTCCAGCGGGAAGGATGAGTTTGATTGGTGCTAATGGTAGTCCCAAAAGCGAAACGAAGCGTACAATGATCTCACCACGGTATAGATATCTACTCTCATCAACGAAGTGAATCCATCGCCCCTCTGGGCTGAATTCCATTCTCAGGTCCCACATAGTGTTATCCATCTATATCAACAAGAAAGGAATGGGGTGAGGTTCTATTCTTTCATTGTCACTCCATGAAAGAGTTGAGATATTTTATGACTCCATGACACAATAGTCAACAATCATATATATAGAAACTACAGTATAAGGGGGACCTAGATCATTCTAAGTTGCATTGCGTACGCCATTGTCATCATCTTCACATCATCACTGTATGGATCCATACTCTCGGTTGATCAACCTTCATCACAACTTCATCCTTGGGAAGCGATGGAGAGTAAGTATATCTCTGATCCTCATCCAAGGTACTCTGACACAATACCAGCTCGTCAGTCATCATATAGTCATCATAATCAAGTACATTATCATACGCGTATCCACCGGACGAACTCCTCGCAAGAGATATACCCTTCGCACCATGACAGATAGTCTGACATTTATCGAGGTGTGCGAGCTGGCACCGCTCATCCTGGCTTGTGGGTTGCAAGCCCACAGTTAGGATTCCACACACTCGCGCGGTTCACCCCTTAGGCCCACACAAGGCCACGCCCTAAACTATATATAATGTACCACGCTGTAACTTCCTGTACCACATCCAAAACCTTTTGCCTAACTTGGCTAGTCCAAGTCTTCTAGGCTCTAAGGTTCATACTCGTGGATTAATCGTCGAGGTCAACATACGAGGGTCGTTCTCACCCTTTAACAGCAATATATATAAGGATATGTTACGAGAAACAATCAACATTATATAATAAACTTGTTACACCATCAATCATTCCAAGGTATCACAATCTCATACAACCATAACAATGCGTTTTAATGGTGATGACGCATCAAATATGTTCTTGTAACAAGTCTTTATAAATTATTTTAGTTTGCTTCTAAACTTGTTCATCTTTTATTCTAAGATGTCTTTTACTAACAAGATAGATACCACATTTAATTGTCGTTACTATAATATTTTATGGAAAACTGTTATTATAGTAGGATCATACGTTCATATATAATTATAGATATTGTCATATCAATTTTTATAAACATTCTCTTTATAAAATAAGAGTCCTTACTTGTTAATGAAATAACTTATATATATATATATATATATATAGACACAAAAGGTATGATGGTCCAGCCATAAATAAACTAAAGACAAAAGGTACCATCATAGTGGTCCAGCAAACATAAACTAAACATAAAAGCTAGCATCAAATTGTTTTGTTGTAGCTAAACAAAAGACATAATTACTCAAAATATTCCCACTTCCATATCCAAAAAAGTAACAGTAATATCCAACGATGCACGTATCACTCCACATCTATAAAAGTTGAGCTTGTTTGAGATAGTTGAGACTGCTGTGTCTGTGGGGCAGAGGTAGTCACATTGTTAAAAATTGGTCCAGTTGCAGATGATTGTTGGCTGAATGGGAGGGCTCCTGATACAGTTGAAATTGAAGTTGGTGGTGGTGCTCGGGCTAGGGCTCGTGAATGAGCAGTTGGAGCTGGTGGTGGAACAGTTGGCACTGTCTTACTGGATACTGGTGGTGGTGGTACACATGCAGCTGATTGAGCAGCGGAAATTGGTGCATGTACAGCTGCAGCAGCAGAAGTTTCACCTGGACCTGACTTAAGAGTTGCATTGCTTTTGGATTTTTGCAACATATTACAGTCAATTGCACATGTTAGATATTAATGACAATGAATGGTAATATAAATTCAAATTTATTTATGAAAACCTTGTGTCCACCATTTTGTTGGGAGGTTTGTTTTCTTTTCAATTGCTGCAAGAAAACATAAAGTGTAAGCTCTAATATGAATATTACTAAACATATTACAGCAACATATTAAAAAGTCAATTTACCTTGTTTCCCCCTTTAGGAATATCCCTATCCGCCCCTGTTTTACCTTTACAGGTTCTTATATTATGTCCTGCTTTCCCACAACCTTTACAAACAACAGAGACTGCTTGTCTTAGTAACTTGTATTTGTCCTTTGGCTCATCATTGGCCTTGTTCCTCACTATTTTAGGCCTACCAGGTGCTCTCCTTACAGTAGGGGGATTGATTGGGTCACCATTGCTTGGAGGCTAATTTAATGGACCATTACATGGTCGGATAAAATATGAATAAGTAGTCATATAAGTGGATTTCCTATATGAATGAGTAAAGTTAGTTAAACATATTACAAGTTATAATAGAAAACATTGGAATTTATTACAGTAAAGTCACTTAAATATACTACCTATAACAAGATGCCACATAATCTTCAGGTTTGTAGTTGTTGTGCCATAAACATGCTACTCCATGGCAGCAAGGAATGCCTGTCAAATCCCATTTTCTGCAGTTGCAAACTCCTTTTGTTGATGTCCACCACATACTTGTTGTAGTAATTAGACAGCTCAAATAGGGAGAATTGGTCATCACCAGACCAATTAGGACTCCACCACATCCCTCACCAAACCAATGGTGGAGGTGGATACCGATTTGAAGCAAAAGTTTGTGGATCCAACAGAGTAGTCCAGTCCCAATCTTCTTCATAGTCATTATCATCCAAGGATGTGTTTTGACTTTCACATTCATCTTCACCCTCATAATCCCTCATCTTCACTATCTCCATTATCAACTACATCACCATCATGTTCCTTATCACCCTCACCCTGCACCTCACCAATACCCTCACCCTGCACCTCATGAATACCCTCACCAATGACCTCACTAATACCTTGACCCTGCACCTCATCAGTACCCTCACCAGTGACCTCACTAATACCATGACCCTGCACCTCATCATCTTTCTCACCCCCACCCCTAACCTGAACTTCATCCTTTTCACTGTCCCCATCATCAATTACAAGAACTTCAACCACATCACTTAAAGAAAAATATTTTCCTCTCCCTTTTCATAGCCCTTCATCTAACACCGGAACATCAATAAGATGCTCCACATATATGTCCACCACTTCAAACCCTTTACAATCAGTAGCAAGTTGCAACACATCAGTGTCATTGTTTAGTGGTTTCAACCCACGACTGAGAGCAAATCGTAGATGTCGGTACCAAAGACACTTGAAATGTTTGAACCCCAATTTGTGAATGACCTTTGACATGTCAATATAGGACATCTCATCCACATCCCAACACCATTTTTCTTCTTTACTTGTGCCCCTTACATACATGGTACAAGGCTCATAAATGAGCATTCCTGAGTGGTGTATCTTTAGCCTTATGGTCTGCACTTCAGTAGGCTTGACAATAAATCACACAACCACCAAATATACATGCAGTTAATACAGCCAATTGAAAATAACAAAAATGCATGTCGTAAAATACAAACCAGATATACTTCATGAATTTCCCCAAATAAGACAGTAGTAGGGACTTGTCTTTGCAATTATCAAAAACTTCCATGTCTTAATTGTAATATACCAAAAATGGCAGCCTAAAAAACAAACAAAAAACCCTAACCCCACCACGAAACAACATCATACTCCACATCATCACACACTACTAACACACAACACATATGCATAAAAAATCCCCCTAGTGCACGAGTTTAACTATTATAATACTGTTAACCCTAGGTCACAATGAATAAAGAAATCCCAAACCTAGACCACTTGCAATCAACCTTACCCAACAACCAAAAAATTCCCTTAAGTGTTAGGAATCTAACATGGAACAGTATACTGCGTCCTATTTTTTGCCCCCCATGTTCGCTGCGTGAAATCCACGCCCACAACGACGAACGCCACCAACCATCGATTTTGGAAAAGCACTTTCAGAATCCAATAGATCTACGAATGAGTGTTGACAAGTCCAAGACACAATAGAGAGTGCAGCCTCACACGTCTCTCTCCATGAACAAAGCAATAGGAATTGGGAATTTTTTTCAATGTTAAGGTTAAACTTCGAGCATGAGCACAATATATGTGTGGTAACTGGTAAATAAGAAACAAATAACTTAACCCAACTCTAATTTTTGATTAGTTGAAAATTCGATCATTAATAGTATTCACTTAATTACTAGGCACCTAAGTATCACCCAATACTAATGAATCACACATCAGCATAGTCAACGTTAGTCTTGACAGTCAATATGTCCCACTTAACGGAATAAACAAAATTAAGAATTTTCCAAAATAGGGGGACCAAATGTCCGAATTAAAAAGTAGGGGGACCAAAATCGTGATTTTGCAAAAGTAGGGGGGACCAAATGTGCATTTAAGCCTTAATAATATAGTAACAAACTTTTTTTTAAAAAATTAAAATCTATCTCTTTATCAAATTATATAGCAACAACTTATGTATTTTTTTAAAAGAAAGCTATAACCATTTAGAGATATATAAAATAATAACTTTTTCTTCATAATTAAAATAATAATTATAGCAAGCATTTATCTCTTGAATTTTCCTTTGATAAAATGTTACTTTTGAAACTCTCCATAATTTTCAAATCACATAAAATGACAATTTCTTTTTCTAAAATAATAAACATAGTAATGTATTTATTTCAATTAAAGTATTGTTAAACTATGAAATATCATTTCAAGTATTTATTTAAATGAAACAGTATATATAATAATTACGAATCACATAAAATAATACTTTTTCACATAAAACAATAACTTTCATAATTTTACTTTTACTAAAATAACTTAGAAATAATAAATTCAGATTTATACTTGAAAATGCAATTTTCTTGTTATTTTCCTTTGATAAAAACGTGGGGTTCTCATTTCGCTAAAATAATCCTCATTCCATATTTATAATAACTGAATCTATAATAACTCCCATATAATTTAATTATAAAAATAGTATACTGCTTTAATTTACAAAAGCCCTTAAACAAGGTTATTATTCTTAGTAATTAAAATATAAGTGAGACACTAACACATGGGGATGAAACTCACGCCCCTTTCTAGGATCTAAAGGGTCAAACTTATAGTTTTCTCACTACATTCATCATGTTCTTGCATTTTCTTATTTGTTCTTTCCAAACTCATCAATTTTACTCTATTTGATCCCAAAATAACATGTTATAGCAATAATTTAAGTGTTATCAAAACTGTTCCAGTAGTAACAACATAGAATAAGCATTTCAATCTCCAACATGCTTATAATAACAATGAAAAACTAAAACAGAAATTAAAATCATACATTAACAAGATTAAAGCATGGAAATGAGAGAATTTCTAACACATTCATGGCATATCATTAGAAATATACAACTCCTCCATACCTCTTTCTCCTAGCTTGCAAAAACTGAAACTTCCTCCTTCCTCTCCTATGCTTCACGTCACCACCACCACCAAGGGAAGAGCTTCAGTTTCTTCTCCTTCCCTCAATCTCAATCTCACTCCAACTCTTACTCTCTCAAGTGTTTCTAGGAGTCTCTTGCTCAAGTGTGCAGAATGGGTTAGCATGGAATGGTATTTATAGGCTCTAAGGGTAGACAAGGGTTGCCAATGGTGGCAAAATGAGCTAATAAGTGTGTGAGACACACTTACACCTAGATAACTAGAGTAGGGAACATGCATGCAAGGCAAAAATCCACTCTCCCTCTCCCTCACTCAGCACATCACACACACCCACTTTTTTTTTGTCTTTTTCCTCTTGTCTTATTAGAGTATATGGTAGTTGGGGTAGTTGGGAGTTGGGTAGATAAGTATCTCTTAAGTTTCTGTTGTGTTTCTTATTGTCTTACTTGTGTTTCTTATTTGGTCAGAGATAAAAGCTCAAAACTGCTACTTTTTACACCCCCTAAGTAACTGTCTATACCAATATTAGAGATAGGCCAGAATTCTTTCCAGCACCCCTTATTTCTACCGTTCACACCCCTTCAGCTCTTATTTTTATTTTTATTTTCTAAGCCCAAAACTAATAACCTTAGCCCATCCTATCAAGCACATGACAATTAATTAAATAATTAATTATCAACAAAGCATAAAATGAACAAAAAATTAATAATCATAATTCAAACACACTACTCAAACAAATCAATAAATTGTAAAAGAATTATTTGCAATTTCTTGCGAATATAATTCTTTAAAATCAAACAAGAAATATTTTAAGTAATGTTAAATTTCCTAAAATATATCAAACAACATAATTCCTTCAAGGTGGAAATTTTGGGTCGTTACAACTAAACTACTAGAGCATACTAAAAATCAAGCATCATAGAATCTGATGAAGTGGAAGAAGATAGTGGTGAAGCTCTCAAGTAGAATCACATAACTCATCAATGAAACCACTCGATGCAGGAGACTAGGAGTAGATCATCAGGATATCAATCGAAGTAAATTGGCAAAGATGGGCATATATGTCAGTGTCACTACCCCTGGAATGTGTCATCTAGAATGTGACACCTTTTTACCCCAAAAGGTTTTTTTTTTTTTAATAAGATAACAAAAAGAAAGGAAAACTCTTATGCAAAAATAACAGTTCACATTCTTAAATCACGTAACCATCCATGAATATGACATATACAAAGATAAATCATGAAGGTTGGCATTTCAAAGGGCATACATTGTATAAAATATCTAACAATACGAAGAAAGAAACAAACCTATAACCTTGCCTTGATGTCATAGTTATCAGAGCACAAGTTCCATCCCATAACAACAAATATAAACTAACACATATGAAGCTAAGCCTCTGCTCCAACATCATGTTTGACATCCGGATAGTCCTGATCAGCCCAAACACACACAACAAGAATACAACAGAAGGGAGTGAGAATCATACTCGCACATATACAAAGTATAGCCATGACATAGATTCACACATAGAATCACACAACTCATCAATGAAATCACTTGACGCACATGTAATGCAATAACCTCTTGACTCTACTTCATATGCCATGTGGAGCCAACTAACTCATGAAATAATGCAGGAGCACATGTCTACCCATAAGAAGCGTGAAACTCCAATTTTGATTGAAATGTTAACCAAGTGACTTCAATAACTCAAGAGGGGGGTTGAATTGAGTTGTTTCAAAATTGTTTCGTGCTCAACCTTTAATCCAAAAGGAATTAAGTATTTCAATTATAGAAAAAAGAGAGATAATTTACCCAAACCCTAACCTTGCACAATTAACATATAAAAGCAATAAAACAATTTATAAAAACAATAAAGCAATTTAAAGAGTAAGGGTTAGGAAAGAGTGCAACAATGATTTTTATACTGGTTTGGTCAACCAAACCTATCTCCAATCCTTAAGCCGCACTCAAGATTTTCCACTAGTTAAAATAATTGCAGAAAATGACTTGATAATGTCATTACTTATGACTACTTGACAAGTACACCCCTCTTTGAATCCTAAACTTAGCCCTTAGGTATCACGCACCCTAGTGAATGTGACCAAGATGCAACAAGCTGATTATGTCATCACCTATGACAACCTAGCTAACAAGGACACCCCTTTCTCCTCAGATATAACCCTGAAGGCCTCAAAACCTTGAATAACATTTTGCTAACAAACACTCTCAATGGTGGGAATAACTACTCATTTAAGCTTTAGCACTATCTTTTTCTCAACTTAGAGAATCATCAATAATCCAAGCTATAGGCACCTAACTTCTCTAACTATTCTATGCTTGGACTCTCTACTCTTGTTGAGTATTCTAGTTTGTGTCTGGTGCACTTTGCTCTTAAGTAGTGACTCTTATTTATAGTGTTCAGCTACATACAATAAGTAATTTTTTAGGAATCCAAATTGAGTTTGGACGAAAGGCTAATAATGGCCTTCATCTAGTAATATAAATTGGAAGAGGTAGATTTTATTTGTGGATTTGTGCGTTCACCAACCACTATATATTTTCCAAAAGACTCTAATTAACCTTTTTTTTTATATCAAAATTCGCTGCAAAATAATTGTTGAGTTATTAAATGATAATGTTAATTCAATTGGTACAACTTAGTTAATTACTAATTTGTCCAATATTCTTAGATTTTGTCTTACTAACATTGATAAATAAATAAAATTTAGGCTTAAATATGATTTTGGTCCCATTTAAAAAATAATAATTTTATAAGGACCAAAAAAAAAATAGTATATTACAAGGGCCAAAAAAATATTTAAACCTAAAATTTAATATTTATTGTTACCATTCACACTAAAACGTTACTATCTCGCATAGTGAAAGTGAGTCTATTATTCAAAATTTGGAAACCCCTATTGTCTTTTAGGAAGAAGGATGTTGTGTATGTCAAGCTTGTTGGTGACAATAGAGATGCATCTTCCTCTAAACTTCAGAAGGTCATAAAGGAAGATAATGAATAGTGTTGGCACAAAAATGTTTGGTTGGATAGTTTCAACTTTGGATTATTATTATTATTGTCCTATGATATTTTTGTTCGATTATGCTATATATGTTATATTTTAAGTTTAAATATTTTTTAATTTTAAACTCAAGTCCACATTTAACAAGTCCAATAAAAAAGATAAAATTACGCTTTTAGTACTTTATCTTATTTTTTTAGATTTAGTTTGGTCCCTTATATTTTACAATTTAGTCATTTATATTTTTAAAGTAAGTCAAAATGGCCTTTTTCGTCACTTCCATTATGTTTAACGTTAAAAAAATTTGATTTGGCATTTTTTAACCGCCAATAACGGATTTAGGGAGGGTATGGCTTATTACAAGTATAAACAATTTTATAGTGATTTTAAACAGCCAGAAATTGCTTAAAAATATGTAAGATAAAACCTTGGCCTCCCAATTCCCCACCATCTAATTCTTCTTCTATCATTGCCATTTCAAACGGGGAACAAGCTCCACCTGAGTAACATCAATCTAGGTCGGCTGCGTACCAACTCCCTCCAAAGCATTTGTGACTTCCTTCTCCTTATGAGTATGCACAAGCAAAGAACCAGGTAGCTGGTTCAAATTCCCATCCATGGAAGCGTAACCCTCTTTGAGGAGCAAAAACGTTTGGTTGGAACATTGTATATAGAAGCTGTCGAAACTAGCGCAACCCTCTCGAATCCACACTGGCACACATGAGACTCTCAACGAAGACAAGGTGTCTGAGATGCACTGACAGGTGAAGAGGCATGTTTCTTCCTGAAATGTCATGCCAGCATTGGGACCAGGACCGAGAGGCCTCAAGCACTAGCATCAAGTCATGGACTTCTTGTCCGTAAAGCTTGATTTCCTTTCTTAGGAGTGATTGGATGATATTTGTTAGAGTTATGTAGTGATAGTGTTTGTTATATGTAGCAGCCATGTCGAATTAGGTCCTGTTTGAGTCTTGATGTATTTTATACATACTTACACGTTATAAGCATCAAATATTTTCTCTTATTGATCTTGATACTCTTTTATTTACAACTCTAATATATGTCTACCTTATACTTTACACAAACTTATGTTTAGTAGAAAGTCTTTTGAGCATATATTGCTATAGATACTTATCTTAAACTAAGAGAAAATATATCGTATAGGGTTTCAAATTACCATATATTTAAAGCATAATCTATGATAGAATATATGTATACTATATTGTATTTTGCAAACCTTGGTAATACGTAATTACAATTTTAATGTATGTATGCAACTTTGTATTCTGCTCATGTATAATATTCTTTTTATTTCCTAAATCCCTTATACATGTTTATCAGGTGCTGAGAGAAAGAAGGTATATGGTTTTATCATTTTATTTTGTACTCGAACTTAAGAAGTTTTCTGCTAGCCTACATATATACATAATCTACTTATAAACTACTTATCAAGTACTTGCAAATGATGTCTCTTTTTGAATGGATCCTCTTTATGAAAACATATGTAAAATAATTATACACCATGTTTACTATTGTTTTAGAATATCTTTCATTCACAAGATGATTTCCTTTTCTTTTCAAAGAATTCCTATAAGGTACAATCGAAATTTAAGTTTTAAGAAAACACAAAAAATTTAATTGTCTCTCTGACGTTTTAAAAATGATATAAACATTTATTTTCTTATAACTAAAACAAAAGCGAGTTAAGTCTTATTTTTAACATCTAGGTGGTACACACTGAATCAAATAAATTCAAAAGAAAAGCAAGTGCAAAAAACTTGAAAGAAATTTGAATTTCATTAAGATAAATGCACCCTAATAGATAGGCCGGGTGCGAGCCTTTTACAAAAGAAAAATAAAAAGCCTAGAACTAAGCTTGGGCTGAACCACTGGGAGCCTCCTCATCTGGGATGTTCTACTCATCAACCAACTCCCCTTGCTTGTTAACATCCTTACTAACGTCAAATAGGGAGAGGTTGGCATCCTTGAAGAAGAACCAAGCCTGGCGAACCGCCTTCTGGAACCCGCCTTCATGAGTGGTGATAACTTTAGCCACCGCCTCATCCAAATCAGCCCTCAACTTAGCTTCAGAGCTGGCCGCATCCAACTTGACTCACTCTAACTCCAAGTTGAGACGCTCCACCTCAGCCTGAAGGTCCTCAGAAGACTTCTCGGTCCGTGCTAAAGAAAGCTTTAGAGCATCCTCCCGGCTCTCAGCTTCCCACAACTTAGCCTCCGCCACCTCAAGGGACTTACAAGACTCCTCAGCCGATTGAAGTAGAGTCTCGTTAGCCCGAGTAGCATGCACTAAAGCTTGCTCGGCCTTCGAAGCAGCTTCCTTGACCATGGCAAGCTCCCGGTGACCATAATCGAACTCCTCAGCCCAGTATTAGGCAATCGGCCAAGAATGAGCTTGGAAACGTGAAATCGCCTCCATAGAAAGCTGAGGCCCGGCATCCCGCAACATATCCCGGTCGGCTTGACTGAGATTCTCAGCACTGATAAGAGCTTAGGGGTTGAAGTCCTTGCCCCAGAGAGAGGTCTGCTCATCCTTCATTGAAAGAAAGGTAGGATGCCTCTCAATCGGAGAAGTCACGGTCTGAGCAGCAGGAGGACACGGCTTCCCCCTATTGGAAGGGCCATCCCCATCCACAACATTCTGAATCTTCCTCTTAGGTGAAGGAGGAAGAGGAGGGGGAGGAGGAGACGAAATTAGAGAAGGAACTAGAACCTCCTTGGCGACAACACCTTTGTTCTTTAGCTTTTCAAGCCGAAGTTTCTTAGCATTCTTATAGTCAAATTTCCCCATCACCACTGCAAAAAGGAGGAAAAAGGGATTAACAACAAATAAACATAAGAAAGAAAAAGGAATAAATCAAAAAGTACTCACAATCCTAGTCAGCTCTCAGAGTCTTGGAGAACGGAATCTCGACTATGGTTTTACACCTAAGAAGACGGGGAAGACGACAAAGATCAACCATGTCGTCTTGGTTACTAGGAGACATGTCCATTATTTTACAGGAAAGCTGTTTATTAGGAGACTGAGTCCAGTACAAAGGAAACCTGGACCTCCCCCGTCTATCAAAACAGTTTGACATCCCGTCCTTCCCCGGTCAAACCCGGAAAAACCCTCCCTTGAAGTTTTTCCAGGAAGAGGTATAGGGATCGAGTAAAGACTTACCCAGGATGCCAGTCAAGGAAACACAACCGCCCTTCTTACTCTCCTTCACTGTGTATTGAAAGAGAAACTTAGGGGCAGTGGGCGTAATGAATAACTCATTACACAAAACCCGGAAAGCACATATGGAAGCCCGGGCATTCGGATGCAGCTAGGTAGGAGCAACATTTAAATCTCGAAGGACGTCACACTCAAATTTGTCAAAAGGAACAGTGACGTCAAGAGAAGAGAATAAGGCATCATACATGTAAGTATAATGAGACTTACATGGGAAAGCCTGAAGGAAGACGTGCTTACTCGGTCGACAAGGCTCGGCATGAACGATATCCGGCAAGTCCGAGTGGCACAACTCGATCTCTTCTAAAAAAGACTGAAGAGACTCCCGGGTCTGATACCGACAAGCATAACCCCCAACCTCCTCATTTACCCAGAAATAGCCCAGAAGAGTAATGGGAGAAAAGACCTTTTTGGAGGCTTAGAACCACTCGGCTCAGGAGGAGGAGGAGGAGGAGGAGGAGTTTGGACGCGACGAGGAACCAAAGGTACCTCCTCGGTGGCCTCAGAGTCATCTAAGACCACAACTCCTGTCTGAGCAGCAACCATAGGAACCTCGGCCTGACTAGAAGGCATGGAAGAGTGAACCACTTCCATGTCAGCGGAGCCAAAAGCTAACGCGCCATCACTAACCCCATCGGAGTTATGACAACTTGGTGAAATCTCGCCATCGGAATCCTCTCTGATCAAATGCACCTCTGCCGGCAGCATTCTGCCACCATCGGAACGCCCTGAATCCCCGAAAGATGAAGACATGATCCCAAAAGAAATAACAGAAAAAGGGGACAGAGGGCGTACCTTGGCTGAAAAAGAAAAGGAAGGAGAAGGCAAGGAGGAGGAAGAAGGAGCAGAGGAAAAAAGATCACCGGAGAAGAAAAAACGAAGAAGTGAATAAAGGTCGCACAGTGACCCTTATATAGAGGGCCAAGGGCCTCGAATGTGAAAGGACGAAATGACTCGGACCGTTGGATCAAGACCCTTCACCAAATGAATCAACGGCTAGGGAGGCTTGAGACCGTTGGGTATTCCGAGGACATTTTTGAAATTCAAAAATAATCATTGCCGCCACCCTCGGGAAGCGTTATGAGTTAATGGGTCCAAAGCGACACGACCACTCAAAAACAAAATGACATGACCACTCGAAAACGAAGTCACGGCCATTACAGAATAGCTGAACCCAATGAAAGGGAACGAGTAAAAACCACACCGACTCGGCCGAAAGGGAACTCGAACTCGGCAAGACCATCACTTAAGCTCTTCCACATCTTCAGAACTTGGGGGCATGTGTACTACTCGGACTCGACACTCCATCGAGTAGCTGATTTGGCCGGGTAGGACCATCTTACTCGGACCAAAGAAGTTATAACGGAAAGTATATCTTACTATAAGATAAGATAGAGATAAAGGCATAAGATAATGATAGAAGATAAGATTATCTCTATCAGGAATTACGAGATTTGATAAGAAAATAACCCTATCTAATCTACCTATTTACCTTCTATAAATACAACAATAATGCAACCAATCAAGGTACGAAATTCTATACCCAATTGTGATACCTGTCTCTTACCTTTGTGCCTCTAACTTGAGCGTCGGAGTGTCTTTGCAGGTACATCCCCCACCATTCACCAAGGAGATCCCGGCGGAGCCACCGCACCGGAATTCTTACCAAATCAGGTAAGAACAGTCATAAAGGAAGATAATGAATAGTGTTGGCAGAAAAATGTTTTGTTGGATAGTTTCAACTTTGGATTATTATTATTATTATTATTATTACTATTATTATTATTATTATTATTATTATTATTATTATTATTATTATTATTATTATTATTATTATTATTATTATTATTATTGTTGTTGTTGTTGTTGTTGTTGTTGTTATTATTATTGTCCTATGATATTTTTGTTCGATCATGCTATATATGTTATATTCTAAGTTTAAATATTTTTTAATTTTAAACTTAAGTCCACATTTAACAAGTCCAATAAAAAAGATAAATTACACTTTTAGTACTTTATCTTATTTTTTTAGATTCAATTTGGTCCCTTATATTTTACAATTTAGTCCTTTATTTTTTTTTAGGTAATTCAAAATGGTCATTTTCATCACTTCAATTACTTAAAAAAATTGATTTGTCGTTTTTGATTGTCAATAACAGTTTTAGGAAGGGCGTGGCTTATTACAAGTAAAAACAATTTTATAGTGATTTTAAATGGCTAGAAATTGCTTAAAAATAAGTAAGATAAACCCTTGGCCACTAAATTCCCCACCATCTCATTCTTCTCCTGTCACCACCATTTGAAACGGGGAACAAGCTCCACCTGAGTAACATCAATCTCGGTTGGCTATGTACCAGCTCCCTCTAAAGCATTTGTGACTTCCTTCTCCTTATTAGTATGTGCAAGCAAAGAACTAGGTGGTTGGTTCAAATTCCCATCCTTGGAAGCATAACCCTCTTCGAGGAACAAAGTGTGTGTTTGGTTAACCGTTTGAACCCACGTTCAACGGAGAAACATGCGTTCCAAGGCACAAAAGCAAAAGTAATGTGAGAGTAGCTTTTTTTTGAACGGTCGTTACGTTGAACGTAACTGGTTCCCAAACACACTCAAAAAGTTTTGGTTGGAACGTTGTATATATATAGAAGCTGTCGAAACTAGTGTAGCCCTCTCGAATCCGCACAGGTGTACATATGAGTCTCAACGAAGATAGGGTCTCTTAGACGCATTGCGAGGTGAAGAGGCATGTTTCCTACCGAAACGTCATGCCGGCGTAGGGACTAGGACCGAGAGGACCCAAGCGCCACTTCAACGACGAGTATTAGGTCAAGGACTTCTTGTTCGTAAAGCTTGTTTTCCTTTCTTGGGAGAGATTGGATGATATTTGTTAGAGTTATATAATGATAGTGTTTGTTATATGCAGCAGCCATGTCGAGTTAGGTCCCGTTGGAGTCTTGATGTATTTTATACATACTTACACGTTATAAGCATAAAATCTTTTTCTCTTATTGATCTTGATACTTTGTTGTTTACAACTAAAATATATGTATGTATCTACACCTTATACTTACACAAACTTATGTTTAGTAGAAAGTCTTTTGAGCATATATTGCCATAGATACTTATCATAAACTAAGAAAAATATTGTATAGGGTTTCACATTACCATGTATTTAGACATAATGTATGATAGAATATATGTATACTATATCATATTTTTTAAACCTTGGTAATACGTAACTACAGTTTTAATGTATGTATGCAACTTTATATTCTGCTCATGTATAATTATTCTTTTTATTTCCTAAATCCCTTATACATGTAAATCAGGTACTGAGAAAAAGAAGGTACTACTTCCGTCCCTAAATATAAGACTCTTTTCTATAAAAAAATTGTTCCTTTTTATAAGACTCTTTTCAAGTTGTCTCTTGCATTAATTATTTTTTGACCAAAATACCCTTAACCACTTTACAATGAATGCTATAAATTAATAAGATAAGTACATTCTCTCTCTCTTATGAGGATTGGAGAGGATGACTAGCACTCATTAATTATGTAGGTAGAAACTAATTAAGTGGAAAGAGAGAGATGATAGTCTCAATAATTGTAAGGGTAATTTTGAAAAAAAAATACAAATTGTTAACAAATTTAATGATATTAACTAAATTAACCAACTTTCTTAAAATGTGTGAATTAGTTAAAAGAGTCTTTTATTTAGGGACGGAGGTATGATATGTTTTTATCATTTTATTTTGTACTTGAACTTAAGAAGTTTTCCGCTAGCCTACATATATACATAATCTACTTATAAACTACTTATCAAGTACTTGCAAACGATGTCTCTTTTTGAATGGATCCTCTTTATGAAAACATATGTAAAATAATTATACACCATGTTTACTATTGTTTTAGAATATCTTTCGTTCACAAGATGATTTCCTTTTCTTCTCAAAGAAATCCTATAAGGTACAATCGAAATTTAAGTTTTAAGAAAACACAAAAAAATTATTTGTCTCTCTGACGTTTTAAAAATGATATAAACACTTATTTTCTTATAACTAAAACAAAAGCGAGTTAGGCCTTATTTTCAACATCTGGGCGATACACACTTAATCAAATAAATCCATTTAATGTATTATATACTTTATGAAAAATATAAGTAAATGTCCAATTCATCTAAACTTTTGTGTGCATGATTGTTGAGAAAATATTTAACAAATGCATTATTGAAATTATTTGTATACAAATAGTTACTTATGGAGTAACTTTATTCCCACCCATATACATTAATAACTAAATAGGGTTTTAAACTAGAGCTGTAATGTCATTATAATTAATAGCCAATTGATGGATTTGGGCCATGTGGAGGAGCTCCACGAGGTGAATCATTGATGCTTGGTGAAGGACTAGGATGTGGAATAGGCCCTCTAGGGAGAAAATGGAGCTCTTTTGTTTTAATATTGTTAACAACTTATTTATGAGCTTGAGGGCAATTTGATGGAATCAGGTCAAGTGGATCTTCAAGAGGTGGATCATTGTGCCAACATGAAGGTCCAGAAGGTGGAACAGGCCCTTTAGGGAGAACATGGAACTTTTTGGTTGTAATGTCGTTGAAAACATATTTATGAGCAGGAGCTCTAACAATATTATTAGAGCCAGTTGGTGGATTCAGGTCATTTGGAGCTTCAGAAGGTGCATCATTGTGGCCATGTGAAGGATTAGAAGGTGGAGCAAGCGCTTTAGGGAGAACATGATACACTTTACTTGCAATATTATTGACAATATTTGTATTAGCATGAGTGCTAACTTTAGCTCTTTCTTGGATGTTGAAACCTCGGTGGTGATGGATCTTCAAGTCTAAACTTTTGGAAAATGTAGCATTTGCTACAACTATATTCGAGAAGATAAGCAATAGCAAAAATGAACTTAAGTCAATGACCATTTTGAATTCCTTGACAAAAATCAAAAGCCTGATACTAATCCTTTTTTTTATTCCATGTGAAGTCAAGGAGTCACTGGTTTTAGGTTGGATTTGTACACTAACAAACATGGAAAAATGTCAACTACTACAATGTAAGAAAGATCCATGCTTATGAGGATAGGATTGTTGACCAATCTTTCAACATTGAAAATTTTGATACCATTTTTAATATTGACCATTCTTTATTTGAAAAAGAATGTTGAAAAGTGATTTGACTTTTAGACCAATTAAATGCTTATTCATTTTGAGATTTTATTTGTTCAAGATCATGATATATTTTAAATGAGGAAAGATCAAATTACTTCTAGAGTAATTCTTGGTAAAGTTATTTCATTCAATAAGGGGACTAAGCGTAATTCTACTTAGACCAACGACTTGTTAGTAAATTGTTATATATTAATAATATAAATTCTTAGTATAATAATTCCTTTAATTTAATAATAAATTTTTTAATATATACAGAAATGTATATATAAAAAGTCATACATATAATAAAAAAATTACAATTCTTAAATTTGATGAATGTATTTTATTTGAAAATATAATATTTGATAATCTATTTGATTCTCTTGTATATTATATTTTAAAAAAAATCTATAATTAATATACTATAAGTAAGACTGACTATTCTAAAATATTAAATATTATATTCATTAAATATAATATATTTATAAAGATTTTACTAAATATAATATATATTTCAAAATTTAACAACATTAATATTTAAAAATTTACTCAAATAAAATATATAGTCAAAGTTAACATGATTGGAAAAATTAAATATAATTAAAATGGTAGTTTGATATAGAAACTTATTCAGCACTTTATTGAAGACTATTTTTATAATATAATTTGCATATTTTTTTATTTTACACAATAGTAAGGATTGCAACCTTTTTTGTGATATGTAATTATTGACAATAGGTAAATATAAGTAGTTGTATAACAAAATAGCAAGAAACAGTAGATAAAATTATAAAAACACACACATTATTCTAATTGAATAATGAAAAATGTGACACAATATAATATTTTAATTAAATTCATTTTAATGTTTTTTCTCTCAAATAAAAAATAGTTTCTTAATAATATTGCATTTTAATTTTCTATTTATGATATTTTTCCGTAATAGATGCAAATTGTACAATAACATTTTCATTCTGATCATTTTATTGATTGCATATCAAACAATTTGACTTAGGTTATTTGATAGATAAAAATCATGCAAATTACATAAAATCTACGATTTTAATTGTTTGTTCAATTATTTATAGTAAATAAAATTCAAGTTACTATTATATATATATATATATATATATATATAGTACAACTCCTGTGAGAACACTTTCTATATATATATATATATATATATATATATGACACTCATATGCTTAATCAATTTAACGCATGTAATGGCTAAGCTGTATGCATACTCAACTATAAATCGACCCGTCTATAGTATCTGCTAGTCAACCAAAACAATTCCTGCAGACAAAGAAATATATGCCCACTCATGTATATGTGTGTGTGTAATTTCTACCATCATGACCACCACCACCGTCATGACTATGTACAAAACTGCGTAGAAAAGTAAATAAGATTATGTCAAAAGAGGAATTATAGCCTGGCTGACTAAATATATACATATCTAAAAAGAAACTAATCCTGGCCTACCCATATAATATATCAAAAGGTAAAGGCCTAAGAATCAAAGCAGTCAACTAAACTAGATCCTAATCAGAACCCAACTCAATAGAAGCTCTTACGGGGTATCATCCTCCTCCACTCCTCCCTTGTTCTCCACTGCATAACCATCCTCTATTAGCCACTTGTTGACCCATGACGTCTAGGAGCAGGTCTAGTAACCCAACCAGGAAAGAGAAAGCCAAACTGGCTAGCTAGATCATAAACAGGTAGAGGTAGTGGTGGTGCAAGTAAGACACTCCTCAGTAGCGGTCGAGGATTATAGTACTGATGTAACATCCCTTATTACATTGTTTGAAACGATTATTAATTAATTTTTAACAAAATTCTTGATTAATTTATTTATGAAAAATTGTGTAAATTTTTCGTACGATTAGAACATCAACGAATAAAAGCGGAATTTAACATGAGAACATCATATAGAAAGGAAACATACTCATAATCATTAATCCATGGTTTCGAACAAGTACATCTGATGTCAACCAAAAACTAGTAAAGACTGCAATACAACGGAAAGGAAATACCACTAAAATAACTGATAAGTAACCACCACGTGAGATCACTAGACTCTCAAACCCCTAGTCCAAGTAGTACTCTAAGATACAACCTATCCCTCTCTTTCATCATCAAACTCGATAGGATGATTGTCATTGCCCCCGAGTATAAGAGGTGACAGAGGCAGACATTTGTACTCTTCATTGATGCTAGGATTCGTAGCAAGCTACTCACAGTCAGGTATGAAGAACACTCCAGTGGGAAGGATGAGTTTGATTGGTGCTAACGGTAGTCCGAAAAGCGAAACGAAGTGTACAACAATCTCACCACGGTAGAGATATCTCCTCTCATCAACGAAGTGAATCCATCACCCCTCTGGGCTGAATTCCATTCTCAGGTCCCACATAGTGTTATCTATCTATATCAACGAGAAAGGAATGGGGTGAGGTTGTATTCTTTCAACGTCACTCCATGAAAGAGTTGAGATATTTTCTGATTCCATCACACAATAGTCAACAATCATATATATAGTAACTACAATATAAGGGGGACCTAGATCATTCTAAGTTTCATTGCGGATGCCATTGTCATGATCTTCACATCATCACTGTATGGATCCATACTCTCGGTTGATCAACCTTCATCACAACTTCATCCTTGGGAAGCGATGGAGAGTAAGTATATCTCTGACCTTCATCCAAGGTACTTTGATGCAATACCAGCTCGTCAGTCATCATAATCAAGTACATTCTCATACGCGTATCCACCAGGCAAACTCCCCGCAAGAGATATACCCTTCGCACCATGACAGATAGTCTGACATTTATTGAGGTGTGAGAGCTGGCACCGTTCATCCTGGCTTGTGGGTTGCAAGCCCCTCGCTAGGATTCCACACACTCGCGTCGTTCACCCCTTAGGTCCACACAAGGCCACACCCTAAACTATCTACAGTGTACCACACTGTAACTTCCCGCACCACATCCAAAACCTTTTGCCTAACTTGGCTAGTCCAAGTCTTCCAGGCTCTAAGGTTCATACTCGTGGATTAATCGTCGAGGTCAACATACGAGGGTCGTTCTCACCCTTTAACAACAATATATATAAGGATATGGTACGAGAAACAATCAACATTATATAAAAAACTTGTTACACAATCAATCATTCCAAGGTATCACAATCTCATACATGCATAACAATGCGTTCTAATGGTGATGACGCATCAAATACGTCCATATACCTATATCCATCAAATACGTTCTTGTAACAAGTCTTTATAATTATTTAAGTTTGCTTCTAAACTTGTTCGTCTTTTATTCTAAGATGTCTTTTACTAACAAGATAGATACCACATATTTAATTGTCGTTACTATAATATTTTATGAAATACTGTTATTATAGTAGGATCATACATTCATATATAATTATAGATATTGTCATATAAATTTTTATAAACATTCTCTTTATAAACTAAGAGTTCTTACTTGTTAATTAAATAGCTTGTATAAAATTTTCAAAATATACTAAAATATAGATCATTTGATTACCTTCTTATTGTTGTTCAATTTTGACAAATTTGACACAAACAATCTTAGTAATATCTAGATATAATTCAACGGTTGGATCGATAAAAATTTCATTTTATATCAAGTTATTAAAATGGTGTAACTCTTTTAGAGTTACACTGGTGTAATTTGATCCCTCCTCATATATATATGAATGAGGTAGCAATTAATTTTGGATTAATTTCAAATTTTGTATACGTGATCTATGTGAAAGGAACTTTCAACCTAACGGTGGGTTTTAAGAAAACAACATCCAGTTGAAAGTTATTGAATGGTGTAATAGTTGTTTAACTTACACTGGTGTAATTTGTTCCCTCCTCTGGATATATATATATATATATATATATATATATATATATATATATATATATATATATATATATATATATATATATATATATATATATACACACACACACACACCTGTGCCATGTATACATTAATAATATAGTAACAAACTTCTTTTTTTTAATTAAACTCTATCTCTTTATCAAATTATATAGCAACATCTTATGCATTTTTTTTTAAAGAAAGCTATAACCATTTAGAGATATATAAAATAATAACTTTTTCTTCATAATTAAAATAATAATTATAGCAAGCATTTATCTCTTGAATTTTCCTTTGATAAAATGTTACTTTTGAAACTCTCCATAATTTTGAAATCACATAAAATGACAATTTCTTTTTCTAAAATAATAAACATAGTAATGTATTTATTTCAATTAAAGTATTGTCAAACTATGAAATATCATTTCAAGTATTTATTTAAATGAAACAGTATATATAATAATTACGAATCACATAAAATAATACTTTTTCACATGAAACAATAACTTTCATAATTTTACTTTTAATAAAATAACTTAGTAATAATAAATTCAGATTTATACTTGAAAATGCAATTTTCTTGTTATTTTCCTTTGATAAAAACGTGGGGTTCTCATTTCGCTAAAATAGTCCTCATTCCATATTTATAATAACTGAATCTATAATAACTCCCATATAATTTAATTATAAAAATAGTATACTGTTTTAATTTACAAAAGCCCTTAAACAAGGTTATTATTCTTAGTAATTAAAATATAAGTGAGACACTAACACATGGGGATGAAACTCACACCCCTTTCTAGGATCTAAAGGGTCAAACTTATAGTTTTCTCACTACATTCATCATGTTCTTGCATGTTCTTATTTGTTCTTTCCAAACTCATCAATTTTACTCTATTTGATCCCAAAACAACATGTTATAGCAATAATTTAAGTGTTATCAAAACTGTTCCAGTAGTAACAACATAGAATAAGCATTTCAATCTCCAACATGCTTATAATAACAATGAAAAACTAAAACAGAAATTAAAATCATACATTAACAAGATTAAAGCATGGAAATGAGAGAATTTCTAACACATTCATGGCATATCATTAGAAATATACAACTCCTCCATACCTCTTTCTCCTAGCCTGCAAAAACTGAAACTTCCTCCTTCCTCTCCTATGCTTCACGTCACCACCACCACCAAGGGAAGAGCTTCAGCTTCTTCTCCTTCCCTCAATCTCAATCTCACTCTAACTCTTACTCTCTCAAGTGTTTCTAGGAGTCTCTTGCTCAAGTGTGCAGAATGGCTTAGCATGGAATGGTATTTATAGGCTCTAAGGGTAGACAAGGGTTGCCAATGGTGGCAAAATGAGCTAATAAGTGTGTAAGACACACTTACACCTAGATAACTAGAGTAGCGATCATGCATGCAAGGCAAAAATCCACTCTCCCTCTCCCTCACTCAGCATATCACACACACCCACTTTTTTTGTCTTTTCCCTCGTCTTATTAGGGTAAATAGGTAGTTGGGGTAGTTGGGAGTTGGGTAGATAAGTATCTCTTAAGTTTCTGTTGTGTTTCTTATTGTCTTTTTTGTGTTTCTTATTTGGTAAGAGATAAAAGCTCAAAACTGCTACTTTTTACACTCCCTAAGTTACTATCTATACCAATATTAGAGATAGGCCATAATTCTTTCCATCACCCCTTATTTCTACCGTTCACACCCCTTCAGCTCTTATTTTTATTTTTATTTTCTAAGCCCAAAACTAATAACCTTAGCCCATCCTATCAAGCACATGAAAATTAATTAAATAATTAATTATCAACAAAGCATAAAATAAACAAAAAAATTAATAATCATAATTCAAACACACTAACTCAAACAAATCAATAAATTGTAAAAGAATTATTTGCAATTTCATGCGATTATAATTCTTTAAAATCAAACAAGAAATATTTTAAGAAATATTAAATTTCCTAAAATATATCAAACAACATAATTCCTTCAAGGTGAAAAATTTGGGTCGTTACAACTAAACTACTAGAGCATACTAAAAATCAAGCATCACAGAATCTGATGAAGTGGAAGAAGATAGTGGTGAAGCTCTCAAGTAGAATCACATAACTCATCAATGAAACCACTCGATGCAGGAGACTAGGTGTCAATCATGAGGATATCAATCGAAGTAAATTGGCAAAGATGGGCATATATGTTGGTGTCACTACCCCTAGATTGTGTCATCTAGAATGTTACACCTTTTTACCCCAAAAGGTTTATTTTTAATAAGATAATGAAAAGAAAGGAAAACTCTTATGCAAAAATAACAGTTCACATTCTTAAATCACGTAACCATCCATGAATATGACATATACAAAGATAAATCATGAAGGTTGGCATTCCAAAGGCCATACATCATATAAAATATCAAACAATACGAAGAAAGAAACATAAACCTATAACCTTGCCTTGATGTCATAGTTATCAGAGCACAAGTCCCATAACAACAAATATAAACTAACACATATGAAGCTAAGCCTCTGCTCCTACGTCATGTTTGACATTCGGATAGTCCTGATCAGCCCAAACACACACAACAAGAATACAACAGAAGGGAGTGAGAATCATACTCGCACATATACAAAGTATAGCCATGACATAGATTCACACACATAATCACTCAACTCATCAATGAAATCACTTGATGAACATGTAATGCAATAACCTCTTGACTCTACTTCATATGCCATGTGGAGCCAACTAACTTATGAAATAATGTAGGAGCACATGTCTACCCATAAGAAGCGTGAAACTCCAATTTTGATTGAAATGTTAACCAAGTGACTTCAATAACTCAAGAAGGGGGTTGAATTGAGTTGTTTCAAATTGTTTCGTGCTCAACCTTTAATCTAAAAGGAATTAAGTATTTCAATTATAGAAAAAAGTGAGATAATTTACCCAAACCCTAACCCTCCACAATTAACATATAAAAGCAATAAAACAATTTATAAAAACAATAAAGCAATTTAAAGAGTAAGGGTTAGAAAAGAGTGCAACAATGATTTTTATACTGATTTGGTCAACCAAACCTATCTCCAATCCTCAAGCCGTACTCAAGATTTTCCACTAGGTAAAATAATTACAGAAAACGACCTGATTATGTCATTGCTTATGACTACTTGATAAGTACACCCCTCTTTGAATCCTAAACTTAGCCCTTAGGTATCACGCACCCTAGTGAATGTGACGAAGATGCAACAAGCTGATTATGTCATCACCTATGACAACCTAGCTAACAAGGACACCCGTTTCTCCTGAGATATAACCTTGAAGGCCTCAAAACCTTGAATAACATTTTGCTAACAAACACTCTCAATAATGGTAATAACTACTCATTTAAGCTTTAGCACTATCTTTTTCTCAACTTAGAGAAACATCAATAATCCAAGCTATAGGCACCTAACTTCTCTAATTTTAGGCATAAGATACTTTCCAAATTTATAATTCAAAAGATAGGTTTAATTAGGGAAAGTTTATTTTCGAAAATTAGCATAAAATCTTAAATTTTGGGGCTGTAGACTCGTTGGACTCGAGTTTTCCAAGCCAAACTCGAGTTTGGCCTATTGGACTTTAGTTTGCATACCCAGTCTCAAGTTTGGGCTGTCTAGACTCAAGTCTTCCATGCTGGACTCAGTCCAAAATGCCTAAAAATGATTTTCAAGGTTCTTTTAAAAATGTATTGGGAAAACCTTTCCTTAGTTGATTTATTATCGACTTAAATTGATTATTAAAGCCCTTGATGGCCATTAATGATGTTAACAGTGTGCCTACGTTGAAAAAGGCCATTAATTACACGTCAATGGTCACGAAGGATTTCATCGTTAATGATTTAGATGAGCTGGTAGAAGAGGCCAAATTGAACCTATTTTAAAAAACAAGGGACCTAATTTAACTTTTTAAAAATAAAGTGACCAAATTGGACCTAATAAAAAATCAAGGGACCACAAAAATAATTTAACCATAAGAAAATGAGTAGGCACAAGAACATAATTTTTCTCTAGCATTGAGCTTTTCCTCCATGTTTATTCTCATGGAATCACATTCCTGTATCAGAAGATATGGACCAATTAATACATGATATCGGAATAAACAAAAATAAAGATAAACAATATCGCACAAACAAATATTTACCATCTCATTCAAAGTTATATCGCAAAGCCTATTGTTCACATCATCTTCTTAATTTCTCAGTGTTACGTTAGTTGCATCAATGTTCATCAGTGCCTCTTCAAGGTCCTTCTCTTTACGCTTGCAATTTTCATCAGTCATCAGCTCTCTCTTCAATGTTTAATAGTGGTTTTGACCACCCTTTTTAGCTACTAAACTTATCAATATATACTATGAGCTTGTGTCTATTAATTATTCTTGCTAGGAATATGATGAAATTTGGAAAAGATCGAGATGATGGGTCGTGGAAAGGAGTTGATGCATGATTTGTATGTTCAGATGAAATGGATTGGGATCCGATCCTGTAAGTTCACATACATATATGTATATGCTTAAGACTTGGGTTGTCTCAGAGTAGCATTGGAACTGTTTCAGTTTGAAACATGTGATTCAATTCCAAATTCAGTTACAATGTGCTTCAAGCTTGTGCAGGTGTTGCTGAATTGGAACAAGGAATGTTGATTCATGGCTTTATCCTTAGAAGGGGTCTTGATTCTATACTGCCAGTTCTTAGAAGTTAGAACCCTTAATTATAACAATGTATGGAAGATGTGGTGAGATTTTGATGGGACAAAGAGTGTTTGATATTTATATTTCACTTATATCAAGAAGACCAAATATTAAAAAACAAGTTTGCTAAACTGTGAGAATAAAATTATAGATTATGCATGCATCTATGCAATTCTATCTCATGGTTATTGATCATGCAACTAAATATAATCATGGTAAGAAAAAGAGAAAAAAAAAATGGAAATATTTGCAAATTCTGCTGTATAAGCTCTAATTTATAGGCAATCAAAGTATCTTTAGAGATATCATTAATTATTAAGGTATTATAGAAACCTTATCAACACTATATTAGAATGTGAATAGGTTAAACCAACTGCATGCAAGATTGGTACATATCACAACTTGGTTGGTTACAACCGTTTCACCTTACCCATTCTATTAGCTCACAGGTGATTAAGATCAACAACATCTCCACAACTTCAAGTCAGAAAGAACAACAACACCTTCACAACATCAAGTCAGAAAGAGCAACAACATATTAACTTATAAAAACAGCATATCTCATGCATCACTTAATTTAAAAAATAGAACAAAAAATGTATAATCAACAAGGATGTGGTGGAGGGGGGGGGGGGAGTGAAAATAGGTGAAAGCATGATTTTTCACATACCATGCTTTCTGCATGTAACATTTCATTTCCCAAAATGCAAGATGACTAGGAATATAATGGTGAAAGGGATGGAGTACAACACGTACCCCGATTTTTCTTTTGTTACTGTTGGTCATCTTCAGTTGTTTCCCGAATGACAACACTGGGAGCAACAATAGACTCTCTCTATACATAGATTGTAGATTAGTACAGTAGTACAACTCTTGATTTGCACCATATTAGACATGCTCAAGTAGTTCTCCTTTGTCATTAAGTTTCTCTAACCTTCTTCCACGGATATTTGATCCAAAAATTCCACCATTTTCGGTGACGCATATTGGGGAAAGCCATAATTAGGGATAACAATGGACTTGGTCCAAGATGATTGCAGTTTATATTCTTTCATCATCCATATTTCAGTCATTGGACAGCCTTGGACCATGCAACACACCGAGACATCCTCCTATCACCCTTAAATTGTACACTTCATATATTTCTGCAGCGAAATGATTTGATAGAGGAATCTTTGATAAAGTCCTCTGTAACAGATCAAAGGCATTAATGACAGGAACCATCGTATTGTCGGAGTAAACCAACCAATGAAGAGCCTCATTGAAGAGTGACCCAACTCTGACAGTATAGCTGAGATCCATATATGGAACATTAATATTCCCTCCATTCACAAATGACTGATGTTTAAGGTTTTCACACAGATTAAGAATAACAATAAATAAGTTATTGAAATAATTTTACTAAAATATCCTTACTCTTCATAAATGCATTACATGTAACTATTGCGTGATAAATAGTGGTGATTGAAAATTTGATAGGCACATTACTAAAAACTTGTTAGATTGATGTAATTTATTTGGGGCAAATTTAGAATAGTATTTTATTGAAAACTGAAAACATTAGTCAATTATATGGAATTGTTTTTTGAATGTCAGTCATTTTGGATGTAAGGAGTATCTTCTATGTTTTGCAAACAAGTTTTGAAGGAGAAAGTCAGGATTCCGGTCTCAGGACATTTAGACAATAACAATGCAACAAGAATGATCAAGTAGTCGTTTGTTGATGGGTCATGCCCAAAATCATACAGAAATTCATAGTTTATCTCATTATATTCAAAGGGTGGTGGTAATTGCTTATGGACACCTATTGATGGATTCCATGAACACAAAATCTCATGTTGATTGCGAAAACAGTAACCATGGCATGGGGGGAAGGAAATGCGATGCACCAGTATATCTTCGAAGCGTCCCTCCTCTATATCAGAGGAATGAACATAATAAAAACCAGTTGATATAAGAAGAAGTCAGTTTATGTGGCGGCTGGGTCATAGTGGGAAATGCCAAATTGGGGATTGGAAATGAGAGAAAGCCATGTCTTACACACGTGCTTGAAACGCAAAACAAATCTCACTGTCAATCTCAGCAAAATTTCAATTATCAACTCGAGAGGGAGAGAACCAACAAGGTCCATCACAGTTGGTAGATAACTGGGTTTCTTAAGCATGTTTGTAACACTATGATTTTTCCAATCTATGATGAAGTAATTGAAAATAATTACAAGAGAAATTAAATTTAATTTCATAATAAGTTTTTTTTTTTGTAGTTAAGGCTAAAGTGTGAATAGTTCAACAAGATTTTGACTTTTCTCTTTTGTTTCTTGGAAATATATATGTATAAAACTCCTCAGACTAGGAGAGTTGAATCGTGGTTATAAACCGTGGTATTATAACAACTGTTGATGGAATTCAATAAATTGAAAAATTATGATATAGAAGAAAGGTTTCAAATAACAAATAATTAAATAAAGAAAATAAAAACTTAAGAATTTGACATTCACGTGAAACAACTAAGCCAGTTTAGAAACTTATGAGCACAAGTATATTTTTATATAGAAAAGAGAAACCGTGAGGGAATTTATGAAATTAATATAATTTTTTTATATAATTTTTAAATAGATTAACTTTAAGTTATAATTTAATTATTTCAAAATTAGTATTATAATATTGTTGAATTAAAATAACTTAGAAAATAGTTTCTAAATTATTATATAAATTTGATTTAAAGGTGAAAATAATTAATTTTGATTGTAATATAAAAATATTTAAAAGATTCAAGTGGAATGAATTTTAAATGCTTATATAAAATTTTATAGTGTATGTTATCCGTAGTTAACGGAAAACGTTAAATATAGAGAGTGGAATCCCCATAAGACAAATGTTGCTTGGTAGGACCTTTGTTTGTGTACATGCAATTAGTTACTCTTCTAGTTTTTTCCATTTGAATTATACTTAAATTCTGGTTTGCCCTTCAGGTGTGTGCTAAGCGTACAAACTTTCCTGGAATGAAACAGTGCCATGGAAGAAGACCATTCGGTTTAAGATTTAGAAGGCCTTCATTCCATCCTCAGTCTAGTTATGGGTAAGCAATTATCAGGAACTGAACAATACAATTTATCTTGGATTTGATAGTGGTTTGTGTTGCTTTAAATTGTCTCTACTATGTGCTGCATAAAATTTATGCCTTAGAAGGTAAAAAAAAATAAAAATAAAAAGGTAGAATATCATTTTACGATCTGTAATATGTTTTCTTTTGATTTTTGATCATTTAAAAATTTCTTAATTAGTTAATTTTGGTGTTCGCTAATTTTAATTTTTTTTAACTTACTCTTGACATCACTTAATAATTTTATGACATGTATCTAATCATGTCATGCCATATGCCATCTCAAAATGTTTCTTATGTAATAGGGTTAGATGCATGACATGTCACCACTAAGTAGTGATGAGTACTGTTTTAAATTTTTTTAACATTGTGACGACTAAGACTATAACAACAACAAAAGTCTTATCCCATTAGGTGAAGTTGGTTACATGGATCGCATGAAGCCATTGGGCTTGGCTAAATACCAAATTCTTTAATGAAATTTTTTTGAACAACTAAAACCAAATAAAACTATATTTACAAGGACTAAACACATATTTAAGCAAAAAATATTTTTGCTTGAAATGGTGCTTCACATCTAGCTAGTGCAATTAGAAAGTAGATGGATTTGTTAATGTGCCAGCAATACTTCTAATGATAGGTCCCTTCACCTTTACTATTTTAAATCTCAACTTAAAGCCCAAAAGTTAAAAGAAAGACAATGTTCCAATGCAACAATAGTAATGAAAACATTTAGGAGTTCTCTTGGTTGGTTACTAGAGATATTTAAATTCTCAAACTTTGTAGTTTCCACCATATTGGAACCATATAAAGCATTCTTGCTCTGAGTAGTCATTCTTTATTTTATGTGTTCACATAATAAAATATTGAGCATTTTTATTCAATCTTCTGTTATGTGATGATTAAATCCTTTTGATTTGCAGAAGGTTTCCAAGGTTTAGCCGACCCATGCGATACAAGCCATACTAGGTGTGGTATGATGATATGATTACAAGTTTATGATATGATGGGGACAAGGGATTCTTAATTTACCATTATAATAGTTTCCATTGTGGGGAACAAGAACATTTCTCTTAATTTGCATACCAAAGCTAATGATCTTGGCCTTTTCAACTCTAGATGTGTGGTATGTACAATTGACAATGACCAATTAGTTACTGTACTCATTCCTAAATGTTTGGCATCAATTGGTGATGGGACATGTATATGTGGAAAGTTCTCAATAGGTTCTTTCTTTGAACTTCAGAGGTTATCAACTCGAATATTAGATTTAAATTTTACTGATTTGAATTGTGATATTGAATTTTGTATTCGCTGAAATCAATTCTAACGTTTGTTTGAAGTAGGTTAATTCTTATGATATTACATATCTTAAGTAGGAAATCTTGTTTAAAGACAACTATTTTTTTTTTTTCTAAAAATTAATAGGCATTGGGGGTCTTGTTCATTCTATTGAGATGTTGAGCAGTTGATTAGTCTTAAATCATGTATGAATTAAGTTTAGTTCCTTTAGTTATATGATTTATACATATTTTACAACAATTTTTGAAATTTTTTTTGAGTAAATTACATTGACATTTCTTGTGGTTTCATCAAATTTCTTCCGATACCCATCCTTTTTCTATACTTAACTCCCTAGTTTGAAAAACATTACACTGACACTTCTTATATTACACCAACTCCCATAATTATTTGAAAAATATTACATTATGTACCATTATAAGGAGGATGCTGTAAACATTAAAAATTAAGGGAACTGTGTGTAATATCAAGAAATCACATGGATTGCCAGTGTAATTTACTCTATTTTTTCTCTCTCTTGTCATGTCAATTATTTTGTTTCATACCTTTTTTTCCCCATCTTTCTTTGTTGTACAAAAACTAGTATAAATTTATAGAATTTTAGCATTACTTATCCACTATTTAATAACAGTGTGACAATGCTCAATTTTCATCCTATCATAAGACAATGTTCACGGGAAGTCAACATACACCCTATGTAATGGCTAATGAGATAATTGCATGAGGGTAATGATGAGTGACATAGAGTAAAAACTAGTATTTTAGTATGTGTAATACATAAAGAAAGTGTTTTTTTTTCTTTAATGGAAATTTATAATAAATAAATACTTTTAAATATAAAATTTATATTATAATTAAAATTTAAGGTGATGTGATGAGTTGTGTCTTTGAGAATTTGATGTGTTCAGCTACATACAATAAACAAATTTTTTGGTCTCCAAATTGAGTTTGGATGAAAGGCTAATAATGGACTTCATTCAGTATTATAAATTGGAAGACGTAGGTTTTATTTGTGAATTTGTGTGTTCACTAACCAATTTATATTTTCCAAAAGATTCTAATTAACCTTTATTTTTTTAACAAAATTTGCTCCAAAATAATTGTTATGAGTTATTAAATGATAGTGTTAATTCAGTTGGTACAACTTAAGTTAATTACTAATTTGTCCAATATTCTTAGATTTTGTCTTACTAACATTGATAAATAAATAAAATTTAGGCTTAAATATGTTTTTTGTTCCATTTTAAAAAAATAATTTTATAAGGACCAAAACCAAAAAAAATAGTATATTACAAGGACCAAAAACATATTTAAACCTAAAATTTAATATTTATTATTACCATTCACACTAAGACGTTACTATCTCACATAATGAAAGTGAGGCGATTCTTCAAAATTTGGAACCCCCTATTGTCTTTTAGGAAGAAGGATGTTGTGTATGTCAAGCTTGTTGGTGACGAAGAGATGCATCTTCCTCTAAACTTCGAAAGGTCATAAAGGAAGATAATGAATAGTGTTGGCAGAAAAATGTTTTGTTGGATAGTTTCAACTTTGGATTATTATTATTATTATTATTATTATTATTATTATTATTATTATTATTATTATTATTATTATTGTCCTATGATATTTTTGTTCGATCATGCTATATATGTTATATTCTGAATAGTGTTGGCAGAAAAATGTTTTGTTGGATAGTTTCAACTTTGGATTATTATTATTATTATTGTTATTATTATTATTATTATTGTTATTATTATTATTATTATTATTATTATTATTATTATTATTATTATCATTATTATTATTATTGTCCTATGATATTTTTGTTCGATCATGCTATATATGTTATATTCTAAGTTTAAATATTTTTTAATTTTAAACTCAAGTCCACATTTAACAAGTCCAATAAAAAAAGATAAATCACGCTTTTAGTACTTTATCTTATTTTTTTAGATTCAATTTGGTCCCTTATATTTTACAATTTAGTCCTTTATTTTTTTTAAAGTAATTCAAAATGGTCATTTCCGTCACTTCAATTACTTAAAAAAATTGATTTGTCATTTTTGATTGTCAATAACAGTTTTAGGAAGGGCGTGGCTTATTACAGGTATAAACAATTTTATAGTGATTTTAAATAGCTAGAAATTGCTTAAAAATAAGTAAGATAAACCCTTGGCCACCCAATTCCCCACCATCTCATTCTTCTCCTCCATCTCATTATTGTCCTGTCACCGCCATTTGAAACGGGGAACAAGCTCCACCTAAGTAACATCAATCTCGGTTGGCTGTGTACCAGCTCCCTCTAAAGCATTTGTGACTTCCTTCTCCTTATGAGTATGCGCAAGCAAAGAACTAGGTGGTTGGTTCAAATTCCCATCCTTGGAAGCATAACCCTCTTCGAGGAGCAAAGTGTGTGTTTGGTTAACCGTTTGAACCCACGTTCAACGGAAAAATACGCATTCCAAGGCACAAAAGTAAAAGTAATGTGAGAGTAGCTTATTTTTGAACAACCGTTACGTTGAACGTAACTGGTTCCCAAACACACCCAAAAAGGTTTGGTTGGAACGTTGTATATATATATATAGAAGCTGTCGAAACTAGTGTAGCCCTCTCGAATCCACACTGGCGTACCTGAGAGTCTCAACCAAGATAGGGTCTCTTAGACACATTGCAAGGTGAAAAGGCATGTTTTCTGCCGAAACGTCACGCTAGCATTGGGACCAGGACCGAGAGGCCCCTAGCACCACTTCAACGATGAGCGTTAGGTCAAGGACTTCTTGTTTGAAAAGCTTGATTTCCTTTCTTAGGAGTGATTGGATGATATTTGTTAGAGTTATATAGTGATAGTGTTTTTTATATGTAGTAGCCATGTCAAGTTAAGTCTCGTTGGAGTCTTGATGTATTTTATACATACTTACACGTTATAAGCATCAAATCTTTTCTCTTATTGATCTTGATACTTTGTTATTTACAACTCTAATATATGTCTGTATCTACACCTTATACTTTATACAAACTTATGTTTAGTAGAAAGTCTTTTGAGCATATATTGTTATAGATACTTATCATAAACTAAGAAAAAATATTGTATAGGGTTTCACATTACCATGTATTTAGACATAATGTATGATAGAATATATGTATACTATATCGTATCTTGTAAACCTTGGTAATACGTAATTACAGTTTTAATGTACGCATGCAACTTTATATTCTGCTCATGTATAATTATTCTTTTTTATTTCCTGAATCCCTTATACATGTTTATCAGGTACTGAGAAAAAGAAGGTAATGCCTCCGTCCCTAAATATAAGACTCTTTTCTATAAAAAAAATTGTCCCTTTTTATAAGACTCTTTTCAAGTTGTCTCTTGCATTAATTATTTTTTGACCAAAATACCCTTAACCACTTTACAATGAATGCTATAAATTAATAAGATAAGTACATTCTCTCTCTTAGGAGGATTGGAGAGGATGACTAGCACTCATTAATTAATTAGGTAGAAAGTAATTAAGTGGAAAGAGAGAGATGATAGTCTCAATAATTGTAAGGGTAATTTTGCAAAAATAAAACAAATTGTTAACAAATTTAATGTTATTAACTAAGTTAACCAACTTTCTTAAAATGTGTGAATTAGTTTAAAGAGTCTTATATTTTGGGACAGAGGCAGTATATGTTTTTATCATTTGTTTTTGTACTTGAAATTAATAAGTTTTCCGCTAGCCTGCATATATACATAATCTACTTATAAACTACTTATCAAGTACTTGCAAACAATGTCTCTTTTTGAATGAATCCTCTTTATGAAAACATATGTAAAATAATTATACACCATGTTTACTATTGTTTTAGAATATCTTTCGTTCACAAGATAATTTCCTTTTCTTCTCAAAGAATTCTTATAAGGTACAATCAAAATTTAAGTTTTAAGAAAACACAAAAAGTTTAATTGTCTTTCTGACGTTTTAAAAATGATATAAACACTTATTTTCTTATAACTAAAACAAAAGCGAGTTAGGTCTTATTTTCAACATCTGGGTGGTACACACTTAATCAAATAAATTCAATTTAACGTATTATATACTTTATGAAAAATATAAGTAAATGTCCAATTCATCTAAACTTTTGTGTGCATGATTGTTGAGAAAATATTTAACAAATGCATTATTGAAATTATTTGTATACAAATAGTTACTTATGGAGTAACTTTATTCCCACCCATATACATTAATAACTAAATAGGGTTTTAAACTAGAGCTATAATGTCATTATAATTAATAGCCAATTGGTGGATTTGGGCCATGTGGAGGAGCTCCACGAGGTGAATCATTTGTGCCTGGTGAAGGACTAGGATGTGGAATAGGCCCTCTAGGAAGAACATGGAGCTCTTTGGTTTTAATATTGTTAACAACATATTTATGAGCTTGAGGGCAATTTGATGGATTCAGGTGAAGTGGATCTTCAAGAGGTGGATCATTGTGGCAACGTGAAGGTCCAGAAGGTGGAATAGGCCCTTTAGGGAGAACTTGGAACTTTTTTGTTTCAATGTCATTAACAACATATTTATGAGCAGGAGCTCTAACAATATTATTAGAGCCAGTTGGTGGATTCAGGTCATTTGGAGCTTTAGAAGGTGCATCATTGTGGCCATGTGAAGGATTAGAAGGTGGAGCAGGCGCTTTAGGGAGAACATGATACACTTGCAATATTATTGACAATATTTGTATTAGCATCAATGCTAACTTTAGCTCTTTCTTGGATGTTGAAACCTCGGTGGTGAAGGATCTTCAAGTCTAAACTTTTGGAAAATGTAGCATTTGCTAGTAAATTGTTATATATTAATAATATAAAGTTTTAGTATAATAATTCCTTTAATTTAATAATAAATTTTTAATATATATAGAAATGTATATATAAAAAGTCATACATATAATAAAAAAATTACATTTCTTAAATTTAATGAATGTATTTTATTTGAAAATGTAATATTTGATAATCTATTTGATTCTCTTATATATTATATTTTTAAAAAAATTCTATAAGTAAGACTGACTATTCTAAAATATTGAATATTATATTCATTAAATTTAATATATTTATAAAGATTTTACTAAATATAATATATGTTTCAAAATGTAACAACATTAATATTTAAAAATTTAGTCAAATAAAATATATAGTCAAAGTTAACATGATTGAAAAAATTAAATATATCTAAAATGGTAGTTTGATATAGAAACTTATTAAGCACTTTATTGAAGACTATTTTTATAATATAATTTGCATATTTTTTTTTATTTTACACAATAGTAAGGATTGCAACCTTTTTTGTGATATATAATTATTGACAATAGGTCAATATAAGTAGTTGTATAACAGAATAGCAAGAAACAGTAGATAAAATTATAAAAACACACATTATTCTAATTGAATAATGAAAAATGTGACACAATATTATATTTTAATTAAATTCATTTCAATGTTTTTCTCTCAAATAAAAAATAAATTCTTAATAATATTGTATTTTAATTTTATATTTATGATATTTTTCCGTAATACATGCAAATTGTACAACAACATTTTCATTCTCATCATTTTATTGATTGCATATCAAACAATATGACTTAGGTAATCTGATAAATAAAAATCATGCAAATTACACTCATATGCTTCATCAATTTAACGTATGTATTAACTTATTTCCTATTATTATTATTATTATTATTATTATTATTATTATTATTATTATTGTTGTTGTTGTTGTTGTTGTTGTTGTTGTTGTTGTTGTTGTTGTTGTTTGCACAACATCTACGATTTTAATTGTTCGTTCAATTATTTATAGTAAATAAAATTCAAATTACCATGGTGTGTGTGTGTGTATATATATAATATGCTAATGACACTCGTATGCTTAATCAATTTAACGTATGTAATGGCTAAATTGTATGCATACTCAGCTATAAATCGACCCGTCTATAGTATCTGCTAGTCGACCAAAATAATTCCTGCAGACAAAGAAATATATGCCCACTCATGTATATGTGTGTGTAATTACCACCATGACCACCACCACCGTTATGACTGTGTACAAAACTACACAGAAAAGTAAATCAGATGTATGTCAAAAGAGGAATAGCCTGGCTGACTAAATATATACATATCTGAAAAGAAACTAATCCTGGCCTACCCATATAATATATCAAAAGGTAAAGGCCTAAGACTTAGAGCAGTCAACTAAACTATATCCTAATCAAAACCTAACTCAATAGAAGCTCTTACGGGGTATCGTTCTTCTCCACTCCTCCCTCGTTTTCCACTGCATAACCATCCTCTATTAGCCACTCGTTGACCCATGATGTCTAGGAGCAGGTCTAGTAGCCCAACCAGGAAAGAGAAAGTCAAACTGGCTAGCTAGATCATAAACAAGGAGAGGTAGTGGTGGTGCAAGTAAGACACTCCTCAGTGGTCGAGGATTGTAGTACTGATGTAACGTCCCTTATTACATTGTCCAAAACGCTTATTAATTAATTTTTAACAAAATTCTTGATTAATTTATGAAAAATCGTGTAAATTTTTCGCGTGATTAGAGCATCAACGAATAAAAGCGGAATTTAACATGAGAACATCATATAGAAAGGAAACATACTTATAATCATTAATCCATGGTTTCAAACAAGTACATCTGATGTCAACCAAAAACTACTAAAGATTGCAATACAACGAAAAGGAAATACAACTAAAATAACTAAAATACAACTGAAATAACTGATAAGTAACCACCACGTGAGATCACTAGACTCTCGAACCCCTAGTCAAAGTAGTACCCAAAGACACAACCTATCCCTCTCTTTCATCATCAAACTCGATAGGATGACGGTCATTGCCCCCGGGTATAAAAGGTGACAGAGACAGACATTTGTACTCTTCATTGATGCTAGGATTCGTATTAAGCTACTCACAGTCAGGTATGAAGAACACTCTAGCGGGAAGGATGAGTTCAATTGGTGCTAACGGTAGTTCAAAAAGTGAAACGAAGCATACAATGATCTCACCACGATAGAGATATCTCCTCTCATCAACGAAGTGAATCCATCACCCCTCTGGGCTGAATTCTATTCTTAGGTCCCACAAAGTGTTGGCCATCTATTCAATGAGAAAGGAATGGGGTGAGGTTGTATTCTTTTAATGTCACTCTATGAAAGAGTTGAGATATTTTATGACTCCATCACACAACAATCAACAATCATATATAGTAACTATAGTATAAGGGGGACCTAGATCATTCTAAGCTTCATTACGTACGCCATTGTCATCATCTTCACATAATTACTATATGGATCCATACTCTCAGTTGATCAACCTTCATCCTTGGGAAGCGATGGAGAGTAAGTATATCTTTGATCCTCATCCAAGGTACTCTGACACAATGCCAGCTCGTCAGTTATCATATAGTCATCATAATCAAGTACATTATCATACGCATATCCACCGGATGAACTCCTCGCAAGAGATATACCCTTCGCACCATGACAGACAGTCTGGCATTTATCGAGGTGTGCGAGCTGGCACCGCTCATCCTGGCTTGTGGGTTGCAAGCCCACCGCTAGGATTCCACACACTCGCATCGTTCACCCCTTGGCCCACACAAGGCCACGCCTTGAACTATCTATAGTGTACCACGCTGTAACTTCCCGTACCACATCCAAAACCTCTTGCCTAACTTGGCTAGTCCAAGTCTTCCAGGCTCTAAGGTTCATACTCGTGGATTAACCATCGAGTTCAACATACGAGGGTCGTTCTCACCCTTTAACAACAATATATATAAGGATATGGTACGAGAAACAATCAACATTATATAATAAACTTGTTACACCATCAATCATTGCAAGGTATCACAATCTCATTCATGCATAACAATGCGTTTTAATGGTGATGACGCATCAAATACGTCCACATACTTTATATCCATCAAATACATTCTTGTAACAAGTCCTTATAAATTATTTTAGTTTGCTTCTAAACTTGTTTGTCTTTCATTCTAAGATGTCTTTTACTAACAAGATAGATACCACATATTTAATTGTCGTTACTATAATATTTTATTGAAAACTATTATTATAGTAGGATCATACGTTCATATATAATTATAGATATTGTCATATCAATTTTTATAAACACTCTTTATAAAATAAGAGTCCTTACTTGTTAATAAAATAACTTTTATATATATATATATATATATATATATATATAGAGAGAGAGAGAGAGAGAGAGAGAGAGAGAGACACACACACACACACACACAAACGTGCCATGTATACATTAAAAATATAGTAACAAACTTTTTTTTTTAATTAAACTCTATCTCTTTATCAAATTATATAGCAACATCTTATGTATTTTTTTTTTAAAGAAAGCTATAACCATTTAGAGATATATAAAATAATAACTTTTTCTTCATAATTAAAATAATAATTATAGCAAGCATTTATCTCTTGAAATTTCCTTTGATAAAATGTTACTTTTGAAACTCTCCATAATTTTGAAATCACATAAAATAAAAATTTCTTTTTCTAAAATAATAAACATAGTAATGTATTTATTTCAATTAAAGTATTGTCAAATTATGAAATATCATTTTAAGTATTTATTTAAATGAAACAGTTTATATAATAATTACAAATCACATAAAATAATAACTTTCATAATTTTACTTTTAATAAAATAACTTAGTAATAATAAATTCCTATTTATACTTGAAAATACAATTTTCTTCTTATTTTCCTTTGATAAAAATGTGGGGTTCTCATATGGTTAAATTAATTTGCAGGTCCCTATAATTTTACCAAATTTTCAATTAGGTCCCTGAACATTTTTTTCTTTTAATTGAGTCCCTGAACTTTTTTGTTTTCAATTGGGTCCCTCATCTAATTGTTGTTATGAAAAACTAACTGCAAACACTTGATTAGAGGTGCAGATAGTGAGTTGATGCTTTTGGAATGTGTTGTAAGCACAACTGAATCAATTATAAAAGATTTCTACAAAGTTTCAACTTCTACAGGTCAATTTAACTCAAGCCTTTTTTGACAATTATTTGGCTCTGAAGAAGGTTAAAACTTTGCAGAAAACTCTCAGAATTAACTCAGTTGAGCTTACAACACATTCTAAAAGTATCAGTTCACTGTCTGCACCTCTAATTTAGTGTTTGCGGTAACAACAATTAGACAGAAGGACCCAATTGAAAAACAAATAAAAGTTCAGGGACCCAATTGAAAAAAAAATAAAAGTTCAGGGATCCAATTAAAAGAAAAAAAGTTCAGGGACCTAATTGAAAATTTGGTAAAAGTATAGGGACCTACAGAGTAATTAAACCTTCTCATATCCCTAAAATAATCCTCATTTCATATTTATAATAACTGAAACTAAGATAATAACTCCCATATAATTTAATTATAAAAATAGTATGCTGTTTTAATTTACAAAAGCCCTTAAACAAGGTTATTATTCTTAGTAATTAAAATATAAGTGAGACACTAACACATGGGGATGAAACTCACGCCCCTTTCTAGGATCTAAAGGGTCAAACTTCTAGTTTTCTCACTACATTCATCTTGTTCTTGCATCTTCTTAGTTGTTCTTTTCAAACTCATCAATTTTACTCTATTTGATCCCAAAACAACATGTTATAGCAATAATTTAAGTGTTATCAAAACTGTTCCAGTAGTAACAGCATAGAATAAGCATTTCAATCTCCAACATGCTTATAATAACAATGAAAAACTAAAACAGAAATTAAAATCATACAATAACAAGATTAAAGCTTGAAAATTTGAGAATTTCTAACACATTCATGGCATATCATTAGAAATATACAACTCCCCCATACCTCTTTCTCCTAGCTTGCAAAAACTGAAACTTCCTCCTTCCTCTCCTATGCTTCACGTCACCACCACCACCAAGGGAAGAGCTTCAGCTTCTTCTCCTTCCCTCAATCTCACTCTAACTCTTACTCTCTCAAGTGTTTCTAGGAGTCTCTTGCTCAAGTGTGCAGAATGGGTTAGCATGGATTGGTATTTATAGGCTCTAAGGGTAGACAAGGGTCGCCAATGGTGGCAAAATGAGCCAATGAGTGTGTGAGACACACTTACACCTAGATAACTAGAGTAGGGAACATGCATGCAAGGCATGCAAGGCAAAAATCCACTCTCCCTCTCCCTCACTCAGCACATCACACACACCCACCCACCCACTTTTTTTTTTGTCTTTTTCCTCTTTTCTTATTAGAGTAAATAGGTAGTTGGGGTAGTTGGGAGTTGGGTAGATAAGTCTCTCTTAAGTTTCTATTGTGTTTCTTATTGTCTTATTTGTGTTTCTTATTTGGTCAGAGATAAAAGCACAAAACTGCTACTGTTTACACACCCCTAAGTTACTATCTATACCAATATTAGATATAGGCCAGATTTTTTCCAGCACCCCTTATATCTACTGTTCACACCCCTTCAGCTCTTTTTTTTTATTTTTATTTTCTAAGCCCAAAACTAATAACCTTAGCCCATCCTATCAAGCACATGACAATTAATTAAATAATTAATTATCAACAAAGCATAAAATAAACAAAAAATTAATAATCATAATTCAAACACACTAACTCAAACAAATCAATAAATTATAAAAGAATTATTTGCAATTTCTTGTGCAATTATAATTCTTTAAAATCAAACAAGAAATATTTTAAGAAATATTAAATTTCCTAAAATATATCAAACAACATAATTCCTTCAAGGTGGAAATTTTGGGTCGTTACAACTAAACTACTAGAGCATACTAAAAATCAAGCATCACAGAATCCGACGAAGTAGAAGAATATAGTGGTAAAGCTCTCACATAGAAACACACAACTCATCAATGAAATCACTCGATGCAGGAGACTAGGCGTTGATCATCAAGATATTAATCAAAGTAAATTGGCAAAGATGGGCATATATGTCAGTGTCACTACCCCTGGAATGTGTCATCTAGAATGTGACACCTTTTTACCCCAAAAGGGTTTTTTTTTTAATAAGATCACGAAAAGAAAGGAAAACTCTTATGCAAAAATAACAGTTCAAATTCTTAAATCATGTAATCATCTATGAATATGACATATACAAAGATAAATCATGAAGGTTGGCATTCCAAAGGCCATATATCATATAAAATATCTAACAATATGAAGAAAGAAACATAAGCCTATAACCTTGCCTTGATGTCACAGTTATCAGAGCACAAGTCCCATAACAACAAATATAAACTAACACATGCTAAGCCTCTGCTCCGACATCATGTTTGACACCCGAATAGTCCTGATCAGCCCAAACACAAACAAGAAGAATACAACAGACGGGATTGAGAATCATACTCGCACATATACAAAGTATAACATAAGCAATAAATAATATAGCCATGACATAGATTCACACAACTCATCAATGAAATCACTTGATGCACATGTAATGCAATAACCTCTTGACTCTCTTCATATGCCATATGAAGCCAACTAACTTATGAAATAATGCAGGAGCACATGTCTACCCATAAGAAGCATGAAACTCCAATTTTGATTGAAATGTTAACCAAGTGACTTCAATAACTCAAGAGGGGCTTGAATGGAGTTGTTTCAAAATTGTTTCGTGCTCAATCTTTAATCTCAAAGGAATTAATTATTTCAATTATAGAAAAAAGAGAGGTAATTTACCCAAACCCTAACCCTGCACAATTAACATATAAAAGCAATAAAACAATTTATAAAAACAATAAAGCAATTTAAAGAGTAAGGGTTAGAAAAGAGTACAACAATGGTTTTTATACTGGTTTGGTCAACCAAACCTACCTCCAACGCTCAAGCCGCACACAAGATTTTCCACTAGGTAAAACAATTACAGAAAATGACCTGATTATGTCATTACTTATGACTACTTCACAATGACAACCCTCTCTGAATCCTAAACTTAGCCCTTAGGTATCACACACCCTAGTGAATGTGACGAAGATGCAACAAGCTGATTATGCCATCACCTATGACAACTTAGCTAACAAGGACACCCCTTTCTCCTCAGATATAACCCTGAAGGCCTCAAAACCTTGAATAATATTTTGCTAACAAAACACTCTCAATAGTGGGAATAACTACTCATTTAAGCTTTAGCACTATCTTTTTCTCAACTTAGACAAACATCAATAATCTTTGGCAAGGCACCTAACTTCTCTAACTATTCTATGCTTGGATTCTCTACTCTTGTTTAGTATTCTAGTTTGTGTCTGATGCACTTTGCTCTGAAGTAGTGACTCTTATTTATAGTGTGAAAGAGATTTGGATTTGGACTTTTTAGAAGAAAGATTTTACTAAAAAAAATCCCTTATCTCTTTATTTTAAGAAGCTACTTGATTTTAGGCATAAGATACTTTCCAAATTTGTAATTCAAAAGATAGGTTTAATTAGGGAAAGTTTATTTTTGAAAATTAGCATAAAATCTTGAATTTTGGGGTTGTAGACTCGTCGGACTCAAGTTTTCCAAGCAAGACTCCAGTTTGGCCCTATTGGACTTTAGTCTGCATACCCAGTCTCAAGTCTGGGCTGTTTGGACTCGAGTCTTCCCTGCTGGACTTAGTCCAAAATGCCTAAAAATGAGTTTTCAAGGTTCTTTTATCAATGTATCATGAAAACATTTCCTTAGTTGATTTATTATTAACTTAAATTGATTATTAAAGCCCTTGATGGCCATTAATGACGTTAACAATGTGCCTACGTGGAAAAAGGCCAGTAATGACGTTAACAATGTAACTACGTGGAAAAAGGCCATTAATGTCGCGTCAATGGCTACGAAGGATTTCATCATTAGTGATTTAGATGGAGCTGGTAAAAGAGGCCAAATTGAACCCATTTTAAAAAACAAGGGACCTAATTTAACTTTTCAAAAATAAAGTGATCAAATTGGACCTAATAAATAAATCAAGTGACCAAAAAAAATAATTTAACCATAAGAAAATGAGTAGGCACAAGAACATAATTTTTCTCTAGCATTGAGCTTTTCCTCCATGTTTATTCTCACAGAATCATATTCCTGTATCAGAAGATATGGACCAATTAATACATGATATCGGAATAAACAAAAATAAAGATAAACAATATCGCACAAACAAATATTTACCATCTCATTCAGAGTTATATTCGCAAAGCCTATTGTTCACATCATCTTCTTAATTTCTCAGTGTTACCTTAGTTGCATCAATGTTCATCAGTGCCTCTTCAAGGTCCTTCTCTTTACGCCTGCATGCAAGATATTATAGGTTAAACCAACTGCATGCAAGATCGGTACATATCACAACTTGATTGGTTACAACCGTTTGACCTTACCCATTCTATTAGCTCACAGGTGATTAAGATCAACAACATCTCCACAACTTCAAGTCAGAAAGAACAACACCTCCACAACATCATGTCAGAAAGAGCAACAACATATTAACTTATAAAAATCAGCAACTGTTTTTACCAAAACAAGACATCTAAATATGGTGAAATAATCAAAATACTTAGGGTTTGAATTTGAAAACTTTTGAAAAGAGCATAAGATAAACAAACTGCAAACATAACAAAATTAAGAGGAAAGAAGATAAAGATACTAAATAGTATGTATAACACAAACTAGGATTTGCACTCCTACTCTGAAACATATTGTAAAGTTTGTTGATACTCCAATTTCACTGAAATTACCACTAAAATAAACACTAGTTCTGCACTAACACTAGATAATTTAATATCGTTTGCATGCAAATCTATTCCAAGTGCTTTGCTTTCTGTTAGCAGTGTTACCATTTGTAGGAAAATGACATCGAGGTAACTGTATATATTCTTGCATATTTCGTGGCCTGCAGGAAACATGAGCTTATTGTAAATGTTAGAACATTAATTGGACATTTTCTAAGATTTTAGCAGTAAAACGGTGATATAGGAAATCGTAATTGTTACTTTTACTCTAAACATTAGTTGTTTTTCTTATATAATTTTGCATTAAAGTTGCATTTGATTATTGAGGCTTGTGAGTAAGAAAGGCATAAATATTTTATCTAAGCAAGGTGAATTGAATCCATCACCACCACCACCAAACCTCATCTTTCCATGCAATCTCATGCATCACTTAATTTAAAAAATAGAACAAAAAATGTATGATCAACAAGGATGGGGGGGGGGGGGGGGGGAGTGAATTTAGGTGAAAGCATGATTTTTCACATACCATGCTTTCTGCATGTAACATTTCATTTCCCAGAATGCAAGATGAATAGGAATATAATGGAGAAAGGGATTGGAGTACAACGCGTACCCGGATTTTTCTTCCGTTATTGTTGGTCATCTTCAGTTGTTTCCCGAATGACAACACGGGGAGTGACAATAGACTCTCTCTATACATAGATTATAGATTAGTACAGTAGTACAACTCTTGATTTGCACCACATTTGACATGCTCAAGTAGTTCTCCTTTGTCATTAAGTTTCTCTAGCCTTCTTCCACGGATATTTGATCCAAAAATTTCACCATTTTAGGTGACGCATATTGGGGAAAGCCATAATTAGGGATAACAATGGACTTGATCCAAGATGATTGCACTTTATATTCTTTCATCATCCATATTTCAGTCGTTGGACAGCCTTGTACCATGGAACACACCGAGACATCCTCCTATCACCCTTAAATTGTACACTTCATATATTTCTGCAGCGAAATGATTTGATAGAGGAATCTTTGATAAAATCCTCTGTAACATATCAAAGGCAATAATGACAGGAACCATCTTATCATCGGAGTAAACCAACCAACGAAGAGCCTCATTGAAGAGTGACCCAACTCTGACAGTATAGCCGAGATCCATATATGGAACACTAATATTCCCTCCACTCACAAATGACTAATGTTTAAGGTTTTCACACAGATTAAGAATAACAATAAATAAGTTATTGAAATAATTTTACTAAAATATCCTTACTCTTCATAAATGCATTACATGTAACTATTGCATGATAAATGGTGGTGGTTGAAAATTTGATAGGCACATTACTAAAAACTTGTTAGATTGATGTAATTTATTTGGGGCAAATTTAGAATAGTATTTTATTGAAAACTGAAAACATTAGTCAATTATATGGAATTGTTTTTTTGAATGTCAGTCATTTTGGAATGGAAGGAGTATCTTCTATGTTTCGCGAACAAGTTTTGAAGCAGAAAGTCAGGATTCTAGTCTCAAGACATTTAGACAATAACAATGCAACAAGAATTATCAAGTAGTCGTTTGTTGATGGGTCATTCCCAAAATCATACAGAAATTCATAGTTTATCTCATTATATTCAAAGGGTAGTGGTAATCGCTTATAGACACCTATTGATGGATTCCATGAACACAAAATCTCATGTCGATTGCGAAAACGGTAACCATGGCATGGGGGTAATGGAGGGGGGTGGGGGGAAGGAAATGCACTGCACCAGTATATCTTCGAAGTGGTCCCTCCTCTATATCAGAGTAATGAACATAATAAAAACTAGTTGATCTGAGAAGAAGTCAGTTTATGCGGCGGCTGGGTCATAGTGGGAAATGCCAAATTGGGGAATCGAAATGAGAGAAAGCCATGTCTTACACATGCGCTTGAAACGCAAAACAAATCTCACTGTCAATCTCAGCAAAATTTCCATTATCAACTCGAGAGGGAGAGAACCAACAAGGTCCATCACAGTTGGTAGATAACTGGGTTTCTTAAGCATGTTGACAAGGGTTCTATTCTCTTTTAGTGCGAATGAAAAAGACTTGATTGGGAGAGGCAAAACGCACTTAAGTTCCCCTCTTCCTGTTTCGCTACCAGACAGGCATGAATATACAAAATGCGAGACAATAACTTCTCGCCTATAATTCTTTTAATTTAAGTTCCCCTCTTCCTGTTTCCAAGTTTTCTTTTCGCGCATTTTACCATCATTTTTTTTTAATTTTTGCGCATTTTACTGATCCATTAAATGTGTAACGAGTGCTGACCTGTCCCTAAAAAAGTAAAAACGAAAAAACAAAACGATGTTGTTTCATTACCAACATGATAGTAAAATATGCGAGAATTAAAAAAAAACGATGGTAAAATGTGAGAAAAAAAACTTTTGTTTATTTATTCCTTTTTAAATTACTTTAGAGATAGGTTTTCACAATAACCAAATAAGAGATGGATCCAAAATGATGATAAAAGATTTTGTTTAAAAAGAACAAAAAATATAATTATATTTACAACGAAGACTGTAGCAAGAAAAATGAAATATTTGTCTAAAAAGAAAAAAGAATGTCATTATCATCACAATAAAGATGGGAAAAGGAAATAGAATATTTTGTCAAAAAATAGAAAATAAATAAATAATACTTAAATGTTATTATTTCTACCCGCTAGACCCCAAATAAAAAATTACCCTAATACACATATTAAAATTTTTCAATTAAAAAAATATATAGGGGGGCAACCTCTCCTCCCCCACTTCTAAGAGTATATCTGTCCTTGCTTAAGGTGTTGTTGATGAGTCATGTCCTCGAGAATTTGATGTATTCAGCTACATACAATAAACAATTTTTTAGGAATCCAAAAATAGTTTGGACAAAAGGCTAATAATGGACTTCATCTAGTAATATAAATTGGAAGAGGTAGATTTTATTTGTGAATTTGTGTGTTCACCAACCACTATATATTTTCCAAAAGATTCCAATTAATCTTTTTTTTTTTTAACAAAATTCGCTCCAAAATAATTGTTGAGTTATTAAATGATAATGTTAATTCAGTTGGTACAACTTAGTTAATTACTAATTTGTCCAATATTCTTAGATTTTGTCTTACTAACATTGATAAATAAATAAAATTTAAGCTTAAATGTGTTTTTTGTCCTATTTAAAAAATAAAAATTTTATAAGGACCAAAACCAAAAAAATAGTACATTACAAGGGCCAAAATAATATTTAAACCTAAAATTTAATATTTATTGTTACCATTCACACTAAAACGTTACTATCTCGCATAGTAAAAGTGAGTCGATTCTTCAAAATTTGGAATCCCCTATTGTCTTTTAGGAAGAAGGATGTTGTGTATGTCAAGCTTGTTGGTGACAATAGAGATGCATCTTCTTCTAAACATTGGAAGGTCATAAAGATAATGAATAGTGTTGGCACAAAAATGTTTTGTTGGATAGTTTCAACTTTGGATTATTATTATTATTGTCCTATTATATTTTTGTTCGATCATGCTATATATGTTATATTCTGAGTTTAAATATTTTTTAATTTTAAATTCAAGTCCACATTGAACAAGTCCAATAAAAAAGATAAAATTATGCTTTTGGTACTTTATCTTAGTTTTTAAGATATAGTTTGGTCCCTTATATTTTACAATTTAGACATTTATATTTTTAAATTAAGTCAAAATGGCCATTTTTGTCACTTCCATTATGTTTAACGTTAAAAAAAAATTTATTTGGCATTTTTTGATAGCCAGTAACGGTTTTAGGGAGGGTATGGCTTATTACAAGTATAAACAATTTTATAGTGATCTTAAACAGCCAGAAATTGCTTTAAAATATGGAGGTTTAAATACCTTTTTAGTCCTTGCAATTTGTTTTTTTTTGCTTTTCGTCCTTTCAATTTTTTTTTTTGGTTTTAGTCCTTGCAAATTATGTTTGTTTTGTTTTTGGTCCTTAAAGTGGTTTAGATAATGCTTTGAACAGTGGAGAAAGTGCTATCTAAACCATTTTAAGGACGAAAAACAAAACAAACATAATTTGCAAGGACTAAAACCAATTTTTTTTTTGCAAGGACGAAAAACAAAAAAGCGCTAAATTGCAAGGACTAAAAATGTACTTAAGCCAAATATGTAAGATAAAACCTTGGCCTCGTAATTCCCCACCGTCTCATTCTTCTCCTATCATTGCCATTTCAAACGGGGAACAAGCTCCACCTGAGTAACATCAATCTTGGTCGGCTGCGTACCTACTCCCTCCAAAGCATTTGTGACTTCCTTCTCCTTATGAGTATGAGCAAGCAAAGAACCAGGTAGCTGGTTCAAATTCCCATCCATGGAAGCGTAACCCTCTTTGAGGAGCAAAAAGGTTTGGTTGGAACATTGTATATAGAAGCTGTCGAAACTAGCGCAACCCTCTCGAATCCACACTGGCACACATGAGACTCTCAACGAAGACAAGGTGTCTGAGACGCACTGCGAGGTGAAGAGGCATGTTTCTTCCTGAAACGTCATGCCAGGGTTGGGACCAGGACCGAGAGGCCTCAAGCGCTAGCGTCAGGTCATGGACTTCTTGTCCGTAAAGCTTGATTTCCTTTCGTAGGAGTGATTGGATGATATTTGTTAAAGTTATGTAGTGATAGTGTTTGTTATGTAGCAGCCATGTCGAATTAGGTCCCGTTGGAGTCTTGATGTATTTTATACATACTTACACGTTATAAGCATAAAATCTTTTCTCTTATTGATCTTGATACTCTTTTATTTACAACTCTAATATATGTCTGTATCTACATCTTATACTTTACACAAACTTATGTTTAATAGAAAGTCTTTTGAGCATATATTGCTATAGATACTTATCTTAAACTAAGAGAAAATATATCGTATAGGGTTTCAAATTACCATATATTTAAAGACATAATGTATGATAGAATATATGTATACTATATCGTATTTTGTAAACCTTGGTAATACGTAATTACAATTTTAATGTATGTATGCAACTTTATATTCTGCTCATGTATAATATTATTTTTATTTCCTAAATCCCTTATACATGTTTATCAGGTACTGAGAGAAAGAAGGCATATGTTTTTATCGTTTTATTTTGAACTTGAACTTAAGAAGTTTTCCACTAGACTGTATACAGAATCTACTTTTGAATTACTTATCAAGTACCTGTGAATGATGTCTCTTTTTGAATGGATCTTCTTTATGAAAGCATATGTAAAATAATTATACACCATGTTTACTATTGTTTTAGAATATCTTTCGTTCACAAGATGATTTCCTTTTCTTCTTAAATAATTCCTATAAGATACAATCGAAATTTAAGTTTTATTTTTTGCTTAAAAAATTTAATTGTCTCTCTGACGTTTTAAAAATAATATAAACATTTATTTTCTTATAACTAAAACAAAAGCGAGTTAGATCTTATTTTCAACACCTGGGTGTTACACACTTAATCAAATAAATTTAATTTAACGTATAATATACTTTATGAAAAATATAAGTAAATGTCCAATTCATCTAAACTTTTGTGTGCATGATTGTTGAGAAAATATTTAACAAATGTATTATTGAAATTATTTTTATAGAAATAGTTACTTATGGAGTAACTTTATTCCCACCCATATACATTAATAACTATAAACATGGTTTTAAGCCAGAGCTGCAATGTCGTTATAATTAATAGCCAATTGGTGGATTTGGGCCATGTGGAGCTCCACAAGGTGAATCATTGATGCCTGGTGAAGGCCTAGGATGTGGAATAGGCCCTCTAGGGAGACCATGGAGCTCTTTTGGTTTTAATATTGTTAACAACATATTTATGAGCATGAGCTCTAATCACATTCAGGTCAAGTGGATCATTGTGGCGAGGTGAAGGTCCAGAAGGTGGAAGGGGCCCACTAGGGAGAACATGGAACTCTTTGGTTTTAATGTCGTTAACAAAATATTTATGAGCATGAGCTCTAATCACATTACGAGGGCAATGTAGATTCAGGTCAAGTGAATCTTCAAGAGGTGGTTCATTGTGGCAAGGTGAAGGTTCAGAAGGTGGAACAGGCCCTTTAGGGAGAAGATGGAACTCTTTGGTTTTAATGTTGTTAACAACATATTTATGAGCAGGAGCTCTAGCTCTAACCACATTCTTAGAGCCAGTTGATGGAATTAGGCCATGTGGAGCTTTAGGAGGTGAATCATTGTGACCATGTGAAGGTCTAGAAGGTGGACTAGGCGCTTTAGGGAGAACATGAAACTCTTTGGTTTTAATGGTTTTAACAACATATTTATGAGCAGGAGCTCTAACCATATTATGAGAGCCAGTTGGTGGATTCAGTTTTGGAGCTTTAGGAGGTAGATCATTGTGGCCATGTGAAGGTCTAGAAGGTGGAGCAGGTCCTTTAGGGAGAACATGATACACTTTACTTGCAATATTATTGACAATATTGGTATTAGCATGAGTGCTAACTTTAGCTCTTTCTTGGATGTTGAACCCTTGGTGGTGAAAGATCTTCAAGTCTAAACTTTTGGAAAATGTGGCATTTGCTACAACTATATTTGAGAAAAAAAGCAATAGCAAAAGTGAACTTAAGTCAATGACCATTTTGGATTCCTTGACAAAAAACAGAAGCTTGATGCTAATCCTTTTTTTATGCAATGTGAAGACAAGGAGTCATTGGTTTTGGGTTGGATTTATACACTAACGAACATGGGAAAATGTCAACTACTACAGTGTAACAAATTCCATGCTTGTATGGAAAAGAATGTTGACCAATCTTTCAACATTGAATATTATGATACCACTTTTAATATTGACCAATCTTTATATGAAAAAGAATGTTGAAAAGTGATATTACTTTTAGACCAATTAAATGCTTATTTATTTCTGTATATATATATATATATATATATATATATATATATATATATATATATATATATATATATAACCTAATTAATCCATTCTTTGAATATTTTAATGTTAATTCACTGATCATGAATATCAAAATTTAGATAAATTTAACATTCATAATTAAGTAATCTTATAGTCAATATTTACAAATATTTGGAATAGTATCTCTAGGTTCTTGAACTATTTAACAATTTTTAATTAGGTCCCTGAAGTAAAAAGTCATACAAATAGAAGGAGTGCATTAGGTTTGTCTAAACAGAACCTCTTAGGGAAAACTAGAAGTGCAGTAAGGGACATTCTTCTGGAGTTGAATACTGATTGAAAAATCTACAGAGGTTGAGAATACTGAGTTTAAAACCTGTTGCGGCAAACATATTGACCTGTAGAGGTTTGAAATTTTTAATTAGGTTCCTGAATTATGACCATTTTAATTAGGTCCTTGAACTTGTATTTGTTTTTTAAGGACCTAATTAAAAAAATACAAGTTTAGGGACCCAATTGAAATAAAATACAATTTAGGGACTTAATTAGAAATTGCCAATTAGATTGGGGTCCTGCAGATTGATTTAACCTTAAATTTATTTTGAAGTATCAAGTAATTTGAAAATTTGTAAACTTGATCTACTAAATAAAAAAAATTAATTTGACAGTGAGATATATGTAAAAAGAGTTATTAAAGTGAGTAACTTTACCAAGAGTTAATTCTTGAGTAACATGATGTTAAAAAAAAAAATTACACTCTTATCTAATTATAGATAACCGCATATGGTAGGATTATTGACTTTTATAATAATTACTTTAAAAGTCATTTATAAGGTGATTTATATTTGATTGATGGTGTAAAAATCTCAACACTAACAATATATCAAAATTAAAAGTAAACACAGGCATATAAAAATTGACTAAATTATTCACATGGTCCTTTATCTTTATTTTAGATTGCGATTTTGTCCTTTATTTTTTAAAAGTTACAAAATGGTCTCTTATTTATTAAAAGTTGTAAATTGATCCCTTAAGTGATTTTTTATAGCATGTTTATGCAAAAAAAAAAACTAAAAAAAAATTACTTTTAGGGGTAAACATGCTATAAAAATTACTTAAGGGACCATTTTACAACTTTTAATAAATAAGGGATCACTTTGCAACATTTAAAAAATAAAAGATCAAATTGCAACCTAAAATAAAGATAAGGAACCAATGGAGTAATTTAGCCTATAAAAAGTTAGTGACTTACACACACTTATTGTACAAATTTACTTTAAAAGTTATATGTTTAAAACACATATATTACACTTATTAATTTTAATAGATATATTGTATTTAATAAATGATTTATTGATTGTCCCACCTGATTAAATATTATTTTATTAGATATAATTTATAGTCAAAAGAAAAGGATTAATATATATATTGGTCAAAGAACTTGGCTTGCCACTTTTAGTGAGGTCTCCCCTCCTAACCATGTTATTTTTTCCACGTGGCTCAAACCTGAGAGACCTTGCTTAAATGAACTGAGCGTAGTTTCACTCAGAACGAGTTGTTAGTAAATTGCTATATATTAATAATATAAATTCTTAGTATAATAATTACTTTTATTTAATAATACATTTTTAATATATATTAAAATTTATAAAAAGTCATACATTTAATAAAAAATTATATTTCTTAAATTCCATGAATGTATTTTATTTAGAAATATAATACTTAATGATCTATTTTATTTTCTTATATGTTATATTTTAAAAATTTCTATCATTAATATTCTATAATTGAGACTGACTATCCTAAAATATTAAATGTTATATTTATTAAATATATTATATAGTCAAATTAAAATATAGTTAAATATTATATTCATTAAAAATAATATTTTTATTAAGATTTTACTAAATAAAATATATATTTAAAATCTTAACAACATTAATATTTAAAATTTTAGTTAAATATAATATATAGTCAAAGTTAACATGATTAAAAAAAATGAAATATATCTAAGATTGTAGTTTAATATAGTAATTTGTTAAGCACTTTATTGTAGACTATTTTTATAATATAATTTTTATATTTTTTTATTTTACACAATAAGATTGCAACGTTTTTTGTGATATATAACTATTGACAATAGGTCAATATAAATAGTTGTATATAAAAATAGTAAGAAACAATAGATAAAAATATAAAAACACATTATTCTAATTAAATAATGAAAAATGTGACACAATATTATATTTTAAATTCATTTTAATGTTTTTCCTCTCAAATCAAAAATAAATTCTTAATAATATTGTATTTTAATTTTATATTTCTTATATTTTTCCTTAATTCAAGCAAATTGTACATTAATATTTTCATTCTCATTATTTTATTGATTGCATATAAAATAATATGACTTAGGTTATATGGTAAATAAAAATACTACAAATTGCATAACATCTACGATTTTAATGGTTCGTTCAATTATTTATAGTAAATAAAATTCAAATTACTATATAATTTGTGATATTACACACACACACACGAAAATTACACTCATTCATTTTTTTTTAAATAAGTATGTTAGCAAGTTACATCTTAAATATATTTTAATAATTATAGTTATAACTTATTAAAGTATTCCCTCTAAAAAACAAGTACGTGTACCCCTACAAGAAAATTGCATATTAGTGAACGAAAGGTCTCTCGCAAATCCCTCGCTAAAGAGAATAGTGAGGGATTAGAGAGATTTGCGAGGGACTGTTTCCTCCAAGTAGCTAATTGACGACGCACAAAAATCCCTCAGTATTTTTTGCCAATTCCCTTGCCATTCCCCTGCAATTTGCCTCGCTCATCCACCGAACCCAGCTCTCACAAATTCATTGCTATTGCCTCACAGACGTAGTCCCCCTTATCCCTTGCCAAATTCCTTCATTATTCTCTCGCTAATGTCTCACAAAGCCCTCAAAAGATATCCCTCGCTACTTTATTGCTATTTAGTCACAAATTATTGTTTAATTGGTTCCTCGATATCTCCTTGCTACTCGCTCGCAAAATCTTCTTGCTAATCCTCAGCAATCCCGTGCAATGATCCCTTGTCATATCCTCGCTAATCTTTCGCAATTCCCTAGCATTATATCCATCACAAGCCTTCACTAATCCCTTGCAACTATTTCACAAATATATCCATTCCATTCCTTCGCTAATAATCCCTTGCAATATATTTGTTGCATTCCTTCACTAATTTCTTACCAATCCTTTGTCAATCCCTCACAAGATACCACTAGGCAATCACTAATCCCTACCCAATATTTCAAATTTTCCTAGCGATTTTAATTCAATTAGTTTATCAACTAAATTAAATATGTCAATTCTTTAAATAAAAATGTTGAATATACTACAACTTGATTTAAAATAAAACTTGCAAGTGACAACATGTCTTACAAGACTAAATTGGTGAATGTATTACAAATAAAAACTACTCAATAATGTCTTACAAAACTACATTGATCAATGTGTATTTAGTCCCTCAAATTTAGGGGGCTATCTTTTTTATTTTTGATAATTTGGATGCACAATTTGTGGCGGTTTTTTTTTTTATCACAGGAGAGACTAAAAAAAACATTTCGCAAATTTGAAGGATTAAAAAATGCAAGTTTTAGTTTGAAAGACTAAAAAGACAATCCTCAAATTTGAGGAACTAAAATCATATTTAAGCTAAAAGAAAAGACAAATAATAATTAACCTAAACTAGTAAAATCATCATTGCAACCTTGATCCTCCTGTGTTGGTTGATTGACGATATTGATGGTTGGACTGCCTAAATTATCTACCTCATCATCTCTGGCAATTGTGTTTGCAAAAAAGAGGCTAATGTAGTATTTATAACTGCAATGACCCATTTTTTTGTCATAGGTGTAGGATTTGTGGAGGAACCTACAGCCTCTAAAGATGAGGCTTGTGTAGTGCTACCGCTAGTGCCAAGATCCAAGTTATGACCAAGGCCATGGACTATATTATTCTTGTTTTCACCTGTAGCTTTTAACCAAAGATCAAAATCAATTACAGCATTGGATGAAGTGTCTTCTCCATATTTCTGTATTATTGAAACTTCATATGATTCCTACAACAAATAAACAAAAATTTGCTATACACTATACATGACAATATAGGTTAACAAAAGTAATCAATCTTAAAACATAAAAACACATACAATAAAGTTATTTGCCCTAGGAAAGACAAATTCTCCATCTTTCTTTTTATGAAATTTGCTATACACTTCACAGTAAGAAACATGACGGTTTGCTTCTGCCTCCTGTAATAACATTATAGTGTAAATTATAAGTCATGGTCAGTTTTAAACTAAACTAATTCCCAACAATCTAAATTAACATGTTTAGGTACTACCACTCAAAGAGAGTAAATTTGATAAACAATCATTTCCTACAACTCAAACTGTGATTTCATACTATTAAGAATAAAAGGAACATGTTGTGTAAGAATATATTGCGATTTCATAAAACTAATTTTTAAACAATTTTTGTGTGTGTTAATCCTAACTAGTATTTGCTTACATTTTTATTACACTTGATTAACCTGTTAGCAAATGTAAATAACTAGTCAGCAACTAATTATCAAATGTGGTCATGTGGGTTAATGCCTATCTAAGAGTGTTTATCAATTATCATACCAATATCACATAAAGTTACATGATAGATGCATCCAATTCTTAAGAACACAAAAAGAAAGAATCCAAAACAAAATAAACTAAAAAGTGATCAAGCAAGTGATGAGGTAGATAATTTAGGGTATAGATATTAATCAAGTAAGTAATCAAAGAGAATATAGCATATAAATATTAATCAAAGAGTTAATGATTAAAGGCATTTCTTTAATTCTTTTTCCTTCTCCAACATCATACTCCACTCATTATTGATTGACAAAAGTAAGTATGATTACCATAATTTTGCCCGAAGCTCTTTGACCCTTTTGTGTGCACCATTGCATCAGGCTAGGAACCCCTATTTTTTCTTCCAATAGCAGAATTCTTCTGTCACTCCAGTGTTTTTCAAATGTCGATCAACCCATTCCATATTTCAGCTTTCATCACTCTAGGCCTGTGACCCCTTAAGTCCTCACATTCCCTTGAGTTTGCTACTTTGATTGCTTTATTCATATCTTTACACAATTGATCATAATATCTATCCATAAATGTCTTTTCCCAAACTTCCCTCGCCATCACACGATCCTATTTTGATGCAAAATAGTATTTCTCCTACAACAATACAACATAAGTAAAAAATAATAATTATAGATATAATAATATAATACATAATACTAGCATAATCATGAATGGACCCCTTTTTTCTTGGAAGAATGAAAATCTAACACCTGAATACGGGGTGACAAAGAACTTTCCCATGGTAGCTTAAAAATTGATTTCAATTTTACAACAAAACAAACAGTAAACCAAATTACATGATGTGATAGCTAAAACCAAAAACATGAAATTTTTTGCTAGTTTTTCCCTTTTGAAAAAAGAGGAACTTGAGATTCACAACGAAATTAAATTCAATTGCGCCAACCCAAGTTGAATTAGGGCTTTGCAAAGTCAAAACTAGTGATGATATTACACACATTACGTGGTACGAACAAGTTTTAAAGCCTTTTTGCTCAAGGGCTTACTACTACAATAGATGACATAAAGGAGACGAACCAAAACCAAGATTACAACAAAAATGGCACTTGAAAAGACAACAATTTAAGACACACTAGACAAGTTGCAACTACCATCTAAATAAGGGAGACAATTTAATAAAAAAAGTTCAAAACACCTACCATCTATTTCAACAGAGTTCCATTTTAGCTATGTAAAAATTGATTTGACAATAGAAAGCCAAAGGAAAAAAAAAATTATAAATAGCTATGTATAACACGCAGCCTACACTGTTTTATGATATACATTGTATTTAACATGTTGGCTACCACTTCAACACAACTAATGCTTGCATGCTTCAACATCCAAGGAATGTTCAAGCACAATGCAAACAATGACAGTAATGGCAAAAACTAATACCAAAGTTTGTACAAGACAACACAGGAATTCAACATAATTAAAGCACTATATATTAACACTCAACAATTTTTAAATCATTGAAAATGAATAAGCCTAGTCTTAATATTTAGGATTTGCATGGAAATACAAGTTACTTAGAAAACAGTTCGATTATAAGTGAACTGAACTGGTTAAAAAGACAGTCTAGTTTGAACCGAACTTGTTTTAAAAAATAGTTCAGTTCGTATTTTCTAAATTGATTCGATGCTAAATCAGTCGGTTTGGTTCAGTTATAAAATGGTTCGGTTCAAACCGAATTTTTTTTTGCACACCCCTATTAATAACAACAACGATAGAAGAAGAGATCAATTTTAATCCAATGTTGCTCTTGTATCTAAAGTTTTGGAATAGTCATAGTCTATTGTTTGATATGTTCTTTTTAGACAAAAACTTACAAAAAAAATATTGGAAATTCACAACAATAAATAATATAAATTTCACAACAAAATTGAGTTTTTACTATTACTAGGATCAACTAATCATACAAGCAAGTAATCGAAGAGAATCTAGAGTATAAATATTAATCAAAGAGTTAATGATTAAAGGCATTACTTTAATTTTTTTCCATCTCCAAAATCATACTCCACTCATTATTGATTGACAAAAGTAAGTATGATTACCATAATTTTGCCCAAAGCTCCTTGACCCTCCTGTGTGCACCATTGCATTAGGATAGGCACCCCTATTTTTTCTTCTAATAGCATACTTCTTCTATCACTCCATTGTTTTTCAAATGTCGATCAACCCATTCCATATTTTAGCTTTCATCACTCTAGGCTTGTGACTCCATATGTCCTCATATTCCCTTAAGTTTGCTGCTTTGATTGCTTTATTCATATCTTTACACAATCGATCAGAATATCTATTCATACATGTCTTTTCCCAAACTTCCCTCGCCATCACACGATCCTATTTTGGTGCGAAACAATACTTCTCTTACAACAATAAAACTTAAGTAAAAAAACAATTATAGATATAATAATATAATACATAATACTAACATAATAATTGCTTACCTTAAATTCATTAAATAATATTTCCTTCATATTAGGGCAATAACTTTTTCCAACAATCTGCAACATAAGACATCCTTGTAATTGCCTCAGAAATAATATATCAAGTCACAGATTGTGATGCAAACATCCTTCATATAATAAGGTTTAAATTTGATCATGGTAATAACAATAAACCTTATTTTTAGAATCTGAAACTCATTATAAAAATAATACAATTCTACTTCATATTATAATAATACAAAACTCTTAACTTAAATTGTTTATTCTTATAAGATAATTCCAATACTACTTCATTTATCTAAAATTGTTATTATAAGAAAATAAGTAGTTTAAAATTATAACATGTTTTATTTCAAAAACAATACTTTAATATTAACTTTATCACAAAATCATGTTAATAATTATTATAAGGCCTCACCGTGTTCACATGTGGGGGAACGATCTATTTAGCGGGAGAACTCGTGTTCAATTTCCTCTGCGTGCAAAATTCCCTTAGGCCAGCGGCAGCCACACACCATGAGCGGGATTAGTCTATGACCCAGTGGGTTAGGGGACACCCGTGGTCTTTGACCCAGGACCAAAAAACCTTATCACAAAATCATGTTAATACTTATTATAATAACGTGATAATATGCTACTATATTTTTATTTTTATAGAATAATCATAAATAGTTATTTATTTATGCTTAATAATAAATATGTTAAGAAATAAATTCACAAACATGGAGTACCATAAGGTCACATCCCAACATGGATCAAACCATAACCTTCACTTTTTATTTTTAACATTCAAGAGTGTTCATAGCAATTTTTAACATGTTCATCGTAATTACATGACAACAAGCATATTTAATCCAACTTGAGCATTATAACAACCTGAAATTCATGTTTATAAAATCTAGATAGAAACATAATAACATGATAAAAATATAATAACAACATTCAAGATCAAACAACATGCAAACAATAGAATTAGAGAATCTTAGGGGTCAAGATTCATCATTTCCTCACCATAGAAAAAGCATAAGAAAGCTAACATTCCACTCCCCCCATACCTCTCACACCTAGCTTAAAGGGAAGGGGCTAGAAGTTTTGCTTCTTCTCCTCCTAAGCTCCACCAAGCTTACCAAACTCTCACTCTCACTAGACGCACTCAAGATAAGAAGAAATGGTAGAGAAGGATTGAACTTTTGGTGTGGTGAAAGGCTTGGAAGGGTCTCAATTTATAGAAGAGGTAGAAGAGTGTAGAAAATTTCAAATTTGATTAAAGCATTGTAGGGCTGAATTTGTAGGCTTAGATGGGTGGCATTCTTGGCCAATAGAGGTTGCTACCTTACCATGCATGCATGTAGCCTAGTGTAGATAGCCCTTGTGTGTGTAAGTGTCCAAATTGATGTAGTCTTTGCATGCCTAAGTTTGAAAAATGTCACTCTCCCTCTCCCTCTCCCTCTTTGCACGCCGAACACACACGCACACACTCACATGTTTTCTTTTTTTTGCTTAATGGTTTGGGACCAAAAAAGATTCTTAAGGGTAGGTGTATCTAATTTTTTAAGGCCAAAAACATAAGCTACTGTTTTGAATTCTTTTGAATTCTGTTTTAGTTCTTTTTTAGGCCCAACGTGCAAAACAACCCATAGTTTTACTACTTACAACCTTTGTTTTACTAAGGCCCAACTAATAAGACAACTTACTGTTTCTAATAACAGCATCCCTTTTTTTACTAACTACAGTCCCAACATGTGACAATTTTTTTTTTCACTAAGGCCTATTTATGCTTTTAGTTCTTTAATTACTAACATAATATTTTCATTATTTTATTTTATGACTAAAACAAATCACAACATCTTAGATATTTATCTTTAACATCTAATCTATTTAAAACTTTAACTATAAAATATCACATGCATATCACAAATGAAAGCAATAAATACCAAATGTCAGGACATATAAGATATCAAATGGAATTAACCGCAATTCCTTCGTACCAAACAATTTTATTTTAAGAATTTATCATTATTTTAATTTTATTAAAATACCAAAATAATTAAATCTCTTAAAATATCTCACACAACATAAAAGGAGATGCAATCTCTATCAAAATCTCAGAGGATGAGTACCAATTAGGTCTCCACAGTTGTAAGAACAACCTCCATGGCCGCTTAATTTTGCCTAAAGGTTCCAAGCCTATCACCTCTCTTGAGATTAGGGAAAAGCTGACGAAGTTATGGAAACCAATTGGCAAATGGAAACTTGTGCCTTTAGGGAAAGGGTACTTTGAATTCACCTTCTCCTCTGTAGAAGATTTGTGAAGTGTTTGGACAGTGGGATGCTGGAGTCTTCAACAGGTTTGCTACGCCTTTACCAATGGAGCCAGACTTTAATCCACATAATATGAAGCATTCTCATGCCCAGGTCTGGATTAGAATCTTTGATCTCCCTCAAGAATATTGGAGACCAAAGATTTTGTTTGAAATTGCCAGTGGTGTGGGAACACCAATTGCTCTTGATAAGGCTTCCAAAAACAGAACAATGGGGCATTTTGCTAGAGTTATTGTTGACCTCAATCTTTCTATGAAACATCCCTCTAATATCATGGTGGAGAGGGAATCGTTTGCTTTCTTTGTGGGTATTCAATATGAGAAGCTCCCTCTTTTTTGCTCTTTTTGTTGTATTGTTGGACATGGTTTGGAGCTTTGTATGAAGAAAAGTTTACACTAGAATCAAAAGCCAAATGCTGAGAAACAACCTTTGCATTCTAATAATCAAGATCCTCTTTTGGGGAATGCCACTGGAAATGTTATTTCATCTCATAGACCAAAGGAATCAAATGTTCGGGTTGACCCGACAACTGTTTGTCAAAAGTCCCCAGAACATGTTGTTCAAACTAGCATTGACCAAGAGTTGATCATTGAGCCAGAACAACAACCACCTCCTGAGGAAACAAACTTAGAGCACACTGGTTTAGTTAGTCTCTATAAACCAGTTGAGAAATCTAGAGATAAGATAGGGGCAATAGTTCTAAATGATGTCATTAATTCTGACATTGAAGAACAAGGTGATCCTTTTATCCAAGAAGCACCAACTCAAGTAGCAGACTCACAACCGCACATTGAGATAGCTCTGACGATTGAAGATGTCTCCCATGATAGAGACATGGTCGCCAATTCTTGTCAAAACTTGGGGAAATCTATGCAACATTTTAATATTAACCATGATTCCCAAGCTGCTAATTATAATATGCCACCATCGGTGTAACATGACTTGAGGATACTTTCTAAATTTTGGGGCGATATGGAAGACGAGGATGTTCATGAGGATGTCCCAACTTCAGATCAAAATTTTCTTCAAAATGTCAATGATCCAAAGCCTGCTTTCTCCTTAGTGATGTCTAATTATCAAAAGAAGAAGTTAAGGATTAGTAAAAGTCAGATTTCCAAGTCTGCAAAGATTAAAACCCGTCCTAGGGAGGGTCCCCATAATCACACCTAAAGGATTTTGTTTTGGAGCATTATCTTCAGTTATGTTCTCTTGAATTTGCTGGTCTTTGGAGAAAGTTCAAGCTAGAACTTTTGTTGTCAATCAAAGGCATTCCAACATCCCTTTTGTTGCAGAACTTCTTTGTTGCTACTGCTCTTATATACATAAAGTTCTGTTATATTTTTTCTTTGTTTTTCCTCTACTATATTTGCCTGCTCCTTTTGTGTAGGGGCCTCTGGCTAGAGTTAGTTTCTTGCTGATCTGGTTGGTCTTTTTTTGGCTTTCTTCTTTGGCTAGCTTTGGATTCTCCTTAGTGGTAGCTGCATTAAAATCTTATAGTGCTATCTATTGGAAGAATAGTTTCAGGGGATTCTTCCTCTAACATATTGCTTATATAGGTCACAGTTTTCTGTATTTTACAGCATCATAGCTCATTTTGGTGTTTCCCTTTCCTCCTTTTTGTTTGGAGGAATTTTCTAAAAATAGCTTAGGTCTTCCTAGTTATAGCTCCTCTTGCTATTATATTCATGGGTTTTGGTTTGGTCCCCCCATGATTTCTTGTTTTCTTTCTTTCTTTTTGTTTAATATATTTTCTTCTTTTTGCTTAAAAAAATCATAAAAGATAAATTTCTATAAGGCAAAAATTGGATCGTTACACAAAATGTATGACAACCTACTTTTTACAGCTACAACACATCTCTTATTAAACTAAGGCCCAATTAATTATACTTTTAGTTATTCTAATTACTAACATAATCTCCTATTTAATTTTATTTACTAACATTACTAAATTAAATTACTAAAAACTTAAATAATTATTTTAAACATCTAACCCATTAAAAATTTATTTATTTTATTCACATAAAATCATACACAACATATAATTCATATCATATGAAACTAAAGCAAATAAAAATGTCAAATGTCAAAATGTTGAAATATCAAACAGAATTAACCACAATTTCTTGCATATTAACTTTTCGCATACAAAACTATTTATTTCCAAAGTATTATTATTATTTTAATTTTATTTGCAACATTGAAATAATTAAATTCCTTAAAAATCATTCATACAATGCATAAAAAGATAAATTTCTATTAGGCAAAAAATGGGTAGTTACACATTCTAGTTTTTCGCTAACTTAATTTAATTATCACCTAATTATTTAATTTATTCTTAATTTCCTCTACTTATTTAGTTTAACCACAATTAATTATTTTCACATATACTACAATTCCAAATTTTTTTATTAATCAACATTTTAATTTTTGAAACTTTCAATTTTTTATTTTTAATCTACACATAATCTTTTACCCAGTTTTTGTTAGTGGGAGGGATTCGAACCCACGACCTCTCCCTCCCCCCTTCACCCTTCAACCACCAAGCCAACCTTATAACTCCTAATCTTTTACTAAAGTGATTAATATCTTTTTTTATTATCACAGCTTAGCTAAAATATAATTGCAATACAATATTAAAAACAACAATAAAAAATAGCATGCTAAAAATAAAATAAAATACTAATTTATTTAAAAGATGTTACATTCCATACTGAGAATCCCTTATTGGGATATTGTCTTTGTCTATAACATATTGGCAAAGGTTAGCAGATTGAATTTCATGTAAAATTAGTATCTATATTAGTCTTAGTTCAAGTTTGGTTCGATTGTGCTCTTTGGTTTACATTAGTTTCATATTTGCTAGGTTGACTGTTAGGCCTCACAACTGGGTATAAGATAACTTTTGTCTGAATTTTAAATCCAATATTTAATCTTAAGCAAGAAAACACAATTGGGGCACTTTAGTACTTAAGAGAGTCACGGTATGCACTCATTATGCAACACCACAAATTATTATTGCATAGTTATGCAGAAATAGAGTTTTTTTTCTTACTGTTTTGTTGGTTTAGAGAGTTATTGTAGGAGAACCCCTGGTTAAAACATTGGTGTGGCATAAGGATGTTAATCAAGAGTATTCACTCGATGATCTCAAGCACACAATTTCACCACATAATTATGCAGCAACATATCCCAATTGGTTTTATCATCTGGTTTAGGTAAAGGTATGCATATAAATACTTATGGCAGCTGAGGCATCTTAACGAAGGACCACATTCCTGCACTAAAGAGCAATAACACACCAAGCATTTCATAAACTACATGCACCATGATCAAGCATTAAAAAATAATGCTTGGCAGCCAACACACGAGTACTAAGTAACCATTCCAAGTTACAATTTCGTAGTCAAGCATTAAATGATCATCACCAACCAATGATTCATATCAATCTTTGTGTAGGAATCAGGTCCCCACAAAGTAACCATAACAGTAAGTTATCATAGCCCCAAACCCAACCAAATAAGATTTAACACATGAGTAAACAAAACAGTCCCCCAATCCCTTCTTTGACCAATACCAACAAAACCCATCAACATCAATTGCCAGAACCGAATCAAGAACCCCGAACACACACAAACCACAACAAGCAAGAAAGTGTTAACACTACTCCAAATTTCATTTTTACCGACAATTTTTTAACGGCAATAAAGTAATTGCCGGTAATTTATTATTTAATCAAAATAATTTATGGCAACTAAGTAATTGCCGGTAATTTGACACCTAGTGTACTCATTTTACTCATTTAATCCACTTGTATCTTTTCATTACTTGTCATCATTACTTGAACGTTAAAAAATTTACCCACAACGATCTTCGTTGCACATTCAAACCTTTCTTCTGAATATGCTATGCCTCAATCGCATCTAATTGAATGCGTTCAAGGGTTTGATACGAGACTCACTCTCTCTCTCTCTCCAGTTTCAAGTCTCAGATCCTCACATCGTGGTTTGTTCTCTACTCCTTTGCTCCGATTCTCAATTTTAATTTTGGAGAATACAGTTTATGATGTTGATGATCGAAATAACCAAATTCAATTAATTTTTGGTCGTTTGTTATGCTTTGGTTTTTGGATTAAGGGTTAGGGTTTTCACGATTGGGGATTTTGGTGTTTGTTTGGATTGTGACTGTGTTTTTTGCTTTGTGTTTGATGTTTTGGCTCTTGGATTGGGGTTTAGGCTTTTGCGATTGGGACTTAGGGTTTTTGTTCATTTCTTCTTTCTTTTTGTGAATCTTCTTTTGTGAGCAAAGTACGATTTTCTCCTCTCTTTACTTGCAGAGGAATGTGAACAAGAGTCACTGTGTTGCTTTGATAGAAAAAATATATTGTTCTATGTATTTCTAATTTTCTATATTTCTATTCTTTATTGTTATTGTATTTGTCTAATTAATTATCATGTGATGTCTGAGATTTAATTTATTAGATTTTGTTATCATACTGATCACTTTGGTAATGATATTTAATTGTGTGAAACATTTTTTTGGCCTTGCTCTGAAAAGATTATCAAGGTAATATTGAGCAAGTGTAATGCCATTTAAACGAAAGTGTTGGCAGCCAATCAGAAATACTGAGCAAGAAGGTACAAATATTTTAGAAGAGTATGCTGACTAATCTTTGAAAAATGAGAAAATATAATTATGTCCAATTGGTAACTGAATATCCTATTGTTAATAGGAAAATGGGCTCTACTTTCTGCTCACTTGACTGAACTCAATACACATTCTGGTGTTGCTAAGGATTACAATTGCTGAGGTCATTGAGAATGACTGGTTCAAGAAGGAATATAACTTATAAGCCTCTCATATTTGAACAGGCTAATGATAGTTTTGATGGTGTAAATTCTATTTTCTGTGAATCTACGGTAAGTCTTTGATTTTGCTGTTAATCTTGATTAAATTTTGTTCATCAAAGCTTTGGATTCTAATGCCTATCTCAATGTTCACTGTGGTTCAGATGATTCACAAAATCTTATCGTAAAGCCGTGAAAAGGGGTCTGTGGCACCTGTGACTCTGAATGGATTTGAGCTTATCACTAAATCTTAATTCTCAGGGCCTTAATCTTAGTAATTCAAGGTGGTCCTCTGCTCTCATTTTTATTTTTCTTATAATGTGGTAATGCTTATAATTTGCTTATCTTTGTTTTTATAAAGGTGAGAAAGTATTTCAATAATTAGTTAAGAAGAAATAATTGTTTTTATTAGAATTTTTCTCATTTGCTGGTGCTGAGATTTCCACTATTTTGTGGGTCCTTTGTGGCTGCCCATATTGCACCCGCATACAGATCTCCATACAAGTGCCTAAATTTCAGTGATTTAACAATAAGCAGCTATTTATTTATTTAATTATTTTTTGTGTTTTGGGAACTAGATAACAATTTTTATTTTCTTGTGCATACCATTCAAATGATGAGATTTCACCTCTCATTCACATGAGAAGAGATCTCATCTTATGACTTTGTGCCCAATGGATTTCATATTCTGTTTTAGACTAAAAAAGGTGAAACAGAGGCAGTTTTTAATCATCTCTTATCATCTACAGAGTTCTTTCAGCTCATCATTTCTTTCTTATTTCTTCTTGAAATACTTATTTTAGTGTCCAATCTTTATTTTCCAGATCGTAAATAATTGATATCTTATGTTGTTACTTCTTTTAGTTTTCATACAAGTGGTTGAGTCACAACTATGTGGTATTATCCGATGAACCAAAGAGGTGGGGCTTTCCTTAAAATCTTATGTGAAAAGCTTTACTTGTAGCATTGATGGTTATTAGGGCCTAACTCAAAATTGAAACTACAGAATGGTTATTTGGTTCCACATGTCTCAAGTGTTATTCTCAAGGTTCATGAACCAGAGAAATAAAATGAAGTGCATCTTAGCTAGGCCACAGAAGGTCACATAGACACTTCTCAAGTAAGTGTGATTAATCTCAACCTTAGTGTCCCATTCTCTAAATCTTATCTTATTCAACCACAGTTAACATTGTAATTTGTAAAGGTGTATAGCCCCAGAACACCTTCCCTCTGAATACGGCGGTCTAAGGAGGAATAATGATGAAGATTTCTCACCTGCTGATAAGGTTTTAGATTGTAATTTTCAATTAGCTTCATCTTATGTTCAGACCATAGCAATTGCCTATTTTGCATCAGATAATGTAACAATGTGTTCTCTATATCCTCATTTTGTGTTTCGGTAATTTTCTTTGAAGAACTTTTCTCACAATTTGTTGTTGCTATTTGGCGTACCCAAATCAAAGACTTAACTTAGTTCTTCCCCTTTTTTCTGCAGGTTTAGAAGAAATTTCTATTTCTGCTTGTGATTATGATCTAGATCAATTGGAATTAGTTAGTCTTTACAATGAGGTAAAAATACATTTGTATAGTTGGTCTTCATCATGGTGCCTTCATCTAATGGGAGTACTTGTTTTAATTCTTTCTTCATTTCCCTTTATTATTTTTTAAGCTATTTAACCTTAATCATAGGTTAGATTTTCTTTTTCCATTTTTTTTTCAATTTATGGACAAAATGATGGTAGTCAAAATGAATTTCTCTATTTCATCTAAGGATTGTCTATTTTTAAAATAATAATAATAAATCTATATTTTATCTAAGTAATGTTGAAATGTTGACTATGTTTTTATCATTGGCTATTTTATAGATTACTTGATATTTGTGATAGCAACCTGTTGATTGTTCTGTAAATTATTTTATATTATATTTCAGGTATGTGATGTAGACATGATTTTTCCCAATATCATTTATTTTCATGGGCAGGTTGCTATAGACCTTTCTGGTAAGGATTTTGCTTGCTTAGTCTTTATCTGTGATAGCTCCAGCTTTACGAATTTTGCTTGCTTAGTCTTTATTAATGTTGTTTAATCTCATTGGTGATGCTTATGAGTGTGGAATTTTGTATATGAACTGAACTCAATATGATTGTTTATATTTTTGCTTTCTAGTGTGTAAGTGGTAGTGCTTTATATGGTGTGGCTATTTATGGCTTTAGTTATGACTTCAAATGAAGTGTTCCTCTTATCTTGTCTTTCTTAAAAGGAAAGAAGGGAAGAGTATATTTTGTGTACATAGAAGCTGTCAATGAGGAGCTGCCATTTGGATTAAGTTGCTTTAATTATTGTTTGTAATAATAATGGGTTCTGCTTTGTAGGATAGCTTTGAGTAGTTCTACTGTGTGAAGAGAGAGGAAGATGATGAGAGACAAGGCAATTGAAGAAGATTTTGGGGGTTGCTTGCTCCTATGCAAGCTACAATCAGAAGAGAAAAAAAACATTTAAATAGTACAAATAAAAAGGAAGCAGGACAGTTGAAACACGAAAGAGAAAAAACATAGACAAGAATCTGTGTAATTTCAATTTGTTAATTCATTTTTTCTTTCAACTGATAGCATGTTACCTAACTCAGTTATATGAATTGGATAATTTTTTCTTCCAAATACTGGTTCATTAACGTGTTTGATGTTTGCACGTTAAAATTTAAACTTAAGTACTTTTTTATGCAGGTTAACAATGCAGAATGTATATGGGTTTGTTGTGGAAAACAACATTTAGTGGCAATTTAAATTACCGCAATAAGCATTTCCTTTTCCCGGCAATAAAATGGGTCTTTTCCAGCACTCGTAATAATAGCCGGTAAAACATTTACCGACCCCGGCTACACCAGCTATAACTTGAATGCCGGTAAATCTTTTAGAGGCTATTTTTATTGCCGCTAAAAGATAATAAAACAATTGCCACCGAAAGTCACTTTTGGTGTAGTGTAACCTCATTTAAGAAAAGGTGAGAAATTTAAATATCCTATGAGATTAACATGCAGATGGATGCTCAACTCTACGAAGAGCTCATTATCCTTTATTTGGTGAATGTCTTTTTTCTGTGGAGTCCGTTTAGCAAATGCTTTTCATACAAACCCAGATATCAGACTCACAAGACAAAAAGGTTGACACTATATGGAGTATGGGCTAACACCTTGTATTCATAAGATTGATAGATACAAACTATAATACAGAAAAAATATTATTGCAGTTTTAATGATGTCAGAAGCTACTGACAAACTTACAGTTAGTCTAGCAGACAAATTTTAACAAGCAGTAGAATTGGGGGAAAAAATGACTATCAAATATGAATTTGTTAGAACAAGTCCAAAATATCACAAAACTTTCCAATATCAAGGACAACACAATTTTATCTCAGAGAAAAAAAGGACAACACAATTTAAATCTGCATTAAATTATTTGTTTACCTTCTACATAAAGTATTTAAATATTTTTTTTATTATACAAGCCATATTTTATTTTTTATAAATCTATTTATTCAATATTTTCTCTGTTCAATTTCTTTACAATTAAAATAAGAATAGCTAATGATCGAAAAAAAAGAATAGCTACCTTTAATCAAGGAAACTAGGAAGGTACCCGTCCATTCGCACGGGTCATTTTTGTTTTCATGCATGTTTAAAATACATTTGTTTATAAAATTAAATATTTTTATTGAGATAAACATAATTAACTAATTAAGTTTTTCAAAAGGACAAAATGAGTGAGCGAGAAGCAGAGAACATATATTTAGTTATAGTGTCATATATATTTCTTATTTAATTTAAAATATTTATACAATTGTTTGAGAAATTTATTATGTATAAAAATTTAAAAAGGATTTAACTTTTGTTAAATTTTAACCCATAGGATTGACGCAGTGGTGTAAGCTCCTATTGCGTTCACATGTGGGAAACGATTTATTTAATGGGAGAACCTGTTTTTGATTCCCTCCATGTGCAAAATTACCTTGGGTTAGCGGCAACCACACACTGCGAGCAAGATTAGTCTTTGACCCACTGGGTTGGGGGACACCCATGGTCTCTGACCCAAGACCAAAAAAACTTTTGTTAAATTTAATTAATTTTGTAATTTTAGAATTTTAAGTGAAAAAATAATTCAATTATTTTACAACTATATTTGCAAATAAAAATTATCCATTCTATAATATTATAATTTATAAACAATATTTTGAATAATTTAAAATATAAAAATTAATTAAATTACATGCAAACTATTGAAATCGATATATATTACTGTGATCTTTCCGTAAATGATACTTGTAGTCTCTATCATAAAAAAATTAAAATTAATTTAATTTATGATATTATTGAGTAAGTAATTTAAAACAATTTTGTAATAAGAATATATTTAACAAATTAATTTTAATATATTCAATATATATTTATTTAAAAAATTAAAATTATTATATAAATATTATTCACCCAAATTATAGTATATGAAGTTATTAAACATAGAGTCAAAATATTATTTTGTAATAAATATATTAACTAATTAGATTTAAATTAATTTTCAGTATAAAAGTTTCAACCACATAATAAAAATATTATTCAACAAAGTATTTATTTTAAAATTATTTTATATAATTTCTAAGTAAAATTGATTTTATAGGTTTTCAAAGAAAAAATAAATATTGGTGAGTCTTTGATATACAACTATGTTAAATAGTCGCAAAAAAAGTTTGACGTTCATAATGGTTTGCTTATAATGGTGTCGCAGGATTGTCTCTTGTAAATCATACTTTTGGTCTCGGTCATAAAAATATTAAAACTAATTTAATTTATGATATTATTCAGTAATTAATTTAAAATTATTTTGTCATAAAAATATACTTACCAAATTAATTTTAGCACTTCAAGGCAAAGGATTAGTAGCATCAGTATTTTTGTAATTTAAAGTTACTTTGTAATAAAAATATATTTAATAAATTAATTTTAAACATCTTAACTAATTAGATGTAAATATAATATAATATAAATATAATATAAACAAAAGAAAATATTAGTTATTATAAAAAATTGTGTGAAAATAAAAAAATTAAAGGAAAAGAAATGAAAAAAGAAAGTGTGATAGAGAAAAGAAGGAGTTTTATCCCCATAAAATATGTTTAAATTTAAAATTGTTCTTAAAAATGAAGATTTTTAATAAAAATATTATATCTACCTTAATTATAGTAAAAGTGAATTGTGACTTTAAATTAATCAACTTTACTTTAAATATCAAGAATTGAAGAATTATTATGCTGAAAACATCTCTTAGCTGACCATTGTCATCAACTTAAGAATTAGTCTCCTAATTATGCCTATAGAGATACTATATAAAATATTACAAAATATTATTAAACATATGGAGTAATTATATATTATATATAAAATATTATATTTACAATGTTAGCAAATAAACAAACTAAAATTATTTTGTAATAGAAATATAATTAAAATTCATTTTACTCATCTAAGTTTAAAAAATAAAATATCGGATTGAAAATATTATGTGAAGAAGATATTTTATTAAAAATGACGTGTGTTTGAAATTAAGATTACAAATTAACTCACTGGGAGATAATTTCCCATGCTGAGTCATTTAAACCAATCAATGGAGGTTGTGGTAGTTGCCTTTTAACTCCACAAGATAATTCAAACCAAGAAGAATCTTGGACAATATCACCAACTTTAGCCCAGACAACACACAAACGATTATAAAAAAGACAATGTTCAGGCATTAGTCCTCATAAATCCACATAAACTATTTCCACTGAATAGATTTAATACGACACAAATAAAAAGTTACCAATTCTTTTTGATAGAGTTGATGGAGAGTTTTCCTTGCTCTAATGATCAAAAACTCTTCAATAAGTGAATCATCGACCATACGGAGAGGAATACGTTGAACATTTGTATCAAACTTAAACCCAACTTCAAGTAAACTGAAACAAAAGTTATATCTAATGAGTATCAGATTACATAATAATCTTCATATATGAGTATAATTTTTTTTAATACTAATTTAAAAATCACCGAGATTTTATTGCATCAACAACATCATCCTTTATATTAAAAGACACTTTGGTAACAGTGGGCAGATTTTCGATTGCAATGGCACCTAAGAAAATTGGTAAACATTTATTAGACTATACTAAATACTAAATAATCAATAAGTAATATAAAATACAAACATAATTAAATAATAAATAACTAATTAAATATTAATAGAGTTTCATTAGAAAAAAAAACTAACCAAAGTAAACACCGCAGTATGGGACAATTCTAGCAAATTGAATGGCAATAATTGGAGCAGATACAATATTTTCTCTGTTCAATGTCTTTACAATTAAAATAAGAATAGCTAATGATCGAGAAAAAAAAAATAGCTACCTTTAATCAAGGAAATCACAGTTGTGATTGATGGGGAACAGATCAATGCCATCTTCACAACGGTTCCCATAGGATCAGATCTTCAAGAATTGCATTCAAACGATGTAAGAGATAAAAAAGAACCTGACCAAAAGAAATTAGATAAAAAAAAATGAAGGAACAAGACAATATGTGAAGAAGAATTTAAATTGGGTAAAGATGCAACAAAGGAGATTTACTTAGAGTTCGTTTGGCCAGCTTATTTTGACTTATAAGTTGCTTTTAAGTTAAAGTTAAAAATAAGAACTTAAAAAAAAAGTAGAAGTTGTTTGCCAATTTCATTTTGTTTAGCTTAAAAGTTCCTTTTAAGTTAAAAGTTGTTTGGTAAAAAAATTTAAAACTTTTAGCTTTATTTAAAACTATCTTGTCCAATGAAAAAGTGTATCTGTAAAATAAAAAATATTGTGTAAACTATTTTTTTCATTTGCTAGCTTTTTTATAAATAATTACAAAAATATCATCTTATTATTGTATTGTTTTTATTTTAAAATATTTATGTGAGAAATAAAGAAAATAAATTTGTTATGTTAATTAATTATTTCCTATATGAATTTTTAAACATAAAAAATAATATGATATATCCATAATTATTTTTAAAATGTTTTTTTTTTCTGCAGCAAAGTAAAATGTTAAATTGATAAATGAATGCAAAGTAAAATTTTAAAATTAAAATGATAATACATGAAAGCAAACTACAATAAGGAAATATAGCGCACCTAAAGAGCTCCGATATGGATTCGAAGAGCGGCATTTTAAAAAAGCTAACGAAGAGCTCCGCTTAAGTTTTGTAGCTTTTTTATAAGAACCTTTTTAAACAAAATTATACCGTAAAAAAAAACTCCTAATAATTTTAAGAAAATTTATGTAATTGTTGTTTGGCCTAGCTTCTCCTTTTAAGGAGAAAAAAAGTTAAAAATAAGCTGGACCAAACGGTACCTTAGAAGGACATGTTAGCATCTCATGCTACATTGGACTGAGAAGGAAAAAATGCTATTTAGGCTATGTTTGTATTAACCTTGCATTCTGTTGAACGGAGAAGCAATAATTTTTATCAGTCACATTTGCTGTCTGGAGAAGTTGGAAATTGACTCAAAAAGTGTGAAACGGGGTTCCTAACTGGTTTCCAAAAACACACTTATTTGCTGGGTTTAGATAGATTTGAAAAAGGGGAAGGTGGAAGCCTAACAAAGTGGGGTGCATGTGAGGGGTGAAGGGAAGTGATGTACTTTAACAAAGAGTGAAGCTGTGTGACATGTGTGATAGATGAGTTTATGGTTTCTAGAACTTTATGCTGCTGGTCAAACTTGTAACTTGTAATCCTATGATGATGGCATCCGTTATGGTGTCAAAAAGAGAATTTTACAAAATACCAGTAAAAAAACACAGCCTGTTAGATTTTAAATTTATAGGTGCAATTCTTGTGACAACTGCATAACAACGGGTTTGGGAGATAACAAGGGCAATAAAAAATGTGTTTTAGGTTTTCAAATTTTTGGTTAAAAATGATTTTAATTTAAAAATATGAGGATCGAAATTATATTTTTAAAATATAAGGATTATGACTAATTTTGATAGAAAATTTAAGAACATAAAACATATTTTACCCCCATTAATTTGGATTAGTTTATTGGTTTGTTCTTTTTATATCAAATCTGAATCACATTAATTATAATTGATTTATTTTTTGGATTTTTTTTAACTCAAATCAATTCGATGACCCAATTAGTTATTTTTTAACTTTTAAATAAATACATTTTAAATTTTAGAAAATAAATTTGTCTTCTAATTTTTTACTTTTATTTCTTTTTCATTCGTTTTGTTCTAATGATCTTATTTACTATTACTAAGTATCTTAATTTGATCATGCATATTATGTGATTTTTTTAATTATATTTTAGTTAAAGAAATTAATGACAAATAAATAAATAACTAGTCACTAAAAATAATTTTATTTTATATCTTTATATATATAAATGAAAGGTTTCTACTTTAATTTCTAGTGCATTAAATTTTCCACTCAAAATAGGACTATTTATGGTATTTTATAACAACGCATTTATTATGTGTCTTGTAACTTGATTTTATTTTATTAGTTGTATAAGTCTTTATCAAAATAAGTTAGTATCTTTAGTTAATTGTTCAATCAAATACAAATTTTAACATTGAATTATTTTTATAAATAATACAAATTTCAAACAAAATATTAAACTTAATAAAATATTAATAGATTATGAGAAAAAAAAGTAAATATATTTTTTACACTGTGATATTCACTACTTTATATTAAATTTAATCCAGTTACCATAATACCTTTTTGAAAATCAACTACTTACACTATATCTCCAATTCGATAATGTATTCCACTAAACATCAAAAATTTTGAAAGCATTGTTGTAGCCAACAAGTTGGCTCGTTGGGAGCTACGAATACACATTGCTTGTTTTGTTGTTTTATTACTATACAAAAAAAAAAAAAACTTCACAAATTCACATTATTCATTTAGTTTTTTTGTTGTTGTTGTTATACATTAATACATTCAATTTTAGTCCATTGATTTGCTTATTGTTTTCCTTTATAAATTCGCAGACGTGCATGCAGATTACAGGTTTAAACTTTGACAATTGTCAATATTTAACACAAATACCATATGTATCTTGTATCTTGTCTCCTACTAATGAATAACTGGTCATTTCTCCTGTCATAATCTAACTACAATTCAAAGTTTAGTTGGGTTCTTGAAAAAACTTAAATTCATTAATGCTCAACATTACCCTAAGCTAAAGAATATTCCCCCACTCAAGTTAACCTCTTTTGATAAACTCGAACTTTACTATTGATCCAATATGGAGATGTTTTTGGAGATATTATGATAGATGGAAACATAACACAACTTGATTTGAAAGGAACTCCCATTTTATTTAAAAAAAAAAAAAACTCCTTTTTCGATTTCAAAATGTTACTCTGCTTCAAGAACTAAATTTGCATCAAGAAAATGAACAATGAATAACTGCTAGTCATGCTTCCATTTTTATTCAGAAAATCTCCTTGTTGCCAAAACTGTCCAAGATTAAAGGTTATCAAATCGCTAGCAGAAGGTTGGCTAAACCCTAAAAAGTATCAGGGTGCAAAAACACTATCTTCATACATTCACCTTTTTCACCGAAAAGTGCAACACTTGAGATGTTTTTTTTTTAATATATACTACCCCATTATTTCCTAAAATGAAACTGTTAGACCTATATATCAGCGAATAGGCAATTAAATATATTGTGTACTACCTTTGTTCCTATATATAAAAAGAGTTTAATTGTCATGCACTGACAGTGTAAAACAATTTTACACAGTCATTCAATCACAAATCATTGTTGATATGACTTTTAAGTAATTATCATAAAAGTCAACAAACTTACCATATATGATGGGTTGTGATTGGATGACAGTGTAAAGTAATTGTCATAGTCTATTTTCTCATATAAAAAACAAATGAGAACTTTTTTTTGTTTCTAAATATAAAAAACATATTACCACTTTCAAATACATTTATTATTAATTTCCTTTTATACCCTTAATTTATTGTGAAGTCTATTAACGAGATATCTACTCATTTTTAATGAAAGTGGATGCATTTATTGGACTATTGACAATATAAGTCATATTCATTGGTTGAAAAATTTATTCCTTAAAATATAAGTAGAATCAACCACTACTTAAACCATTTAATTCTATAGGTATTTCTGGAATAAGATTTAAATTTATGATATTATTAATTATAACTAACCAATTTAACTACTTTTATTGGTCATGATGAATTAGGTATTTGTTTCTTATATATAGGAACAGAGGTGATATTAAATATATACTCCTAATGTCTACTAATAATATAATGTCACTTACCATGTAGATTAAACACATGTTCAAATTTAATATATGTAAAAAATTTAAAGATGTTTACTCCTAAATTTGAGGGACTAGAAAATACAAATTTTAATTTGAGGGACTAAAAAAACATATTTGAACCTAAATTAAAACTGCAGGACAATAATACATTATAACAAACGTTGTCATTATATGGCTCTGTAATTGCTGGCAAGAGACCTCCAATTCTACCATTACATGCCTCTCTCTTATTTTTCATCAGTTACACCATTATCATGGCTACACAATCATGTAACAGCAACTCTACTTTCAAACTCAAATAAAGGATTCATAGAACAAATATATACACCAATATCAAAGTCTCAAAGAAAATGTTTGGAATCTCTTTAATGACTTTGGGGACAAGTCTCACCACACCATACCACTTGGACATTTAAATACTCATTAATTCTGATACTTACCAGCACCAGACAATTAACCTTACAGAATGCACTTTTAGTACAGTTACAATTGTAAACTTCAATCCAGCTAAAATGGCTTTTGCTTTCAGTACAATTACAAGCATGCTAGCAACACCTATCTTCAAGTGACAATTTATTCTCTTTCTTTTTTTGTTTTAATATAGCTATAGAGGTATTTAATTATTCTGAGTAACCAAAAGGAAAACCATATTCAACATCAAACATTGCTATTAGAATGTGAAAACTTACACAGGTTAACACCTTTAAAGCAGTACAATTACTAGCATGCTAGCAAAACCTATCTTCAATTGACAACTATTCTTTTGTTTTCTTTGTTTTAATATAGCTACAGAGGTATTTTACTTATTCTGAGTAACCAAAAAGGGCAACCATATTCAACATCAAGCATTGCTATTAGATTGTGAAAACTTATACAGGTTAACTTCTTTAATGAAGTATAATCCCACTAGTCAAGATGAAACCCAATACATACTCCATGGTTAACACCTTTAAACTTTAATGTAGTATTACTCCTAATATACCAGCTACAATGGAAGAAATGGAGATCTGGTCAAAATTCAAAAGTTTTACTAGACGTTGAAAATTTATACAGGTTACTTTTAATTGGGTATAGTGTTGCAGCAAGAAACATACAGCTATTCAAACCCACTTTATGTCTCTTAAAACCTCCAATTATACCATACATGGCTGTCTTCTTTTCATCAATTACACCATTATCATTGCTACATAATCATGTAACAACAATTCTACTTTCAAACTCAAATAAAGGGTTGCATTCACAACCATTCTCATTTTACACAACAAATACATAAAAGTATCAGACCATGGCAAATTTCATTGACTTCACAAACAATCAAAGCGAACTTCACTGGGCAGTAGCTTTTTATCCGTAAGACACCCTAGGATTTCAGGAGTTTTGGAGCTTCGAAAAACAGCAATGCAGGCCCACAAGGAGCACAGCAGAAAGAAAGAAACTAGCAGTGATGCAAGCCACAAGATTACACAGGTTCCCAAGGATTTTGGAGCTTTGATACCATGTCAGAAAATATTTTTCGGATTAATTTGATTAGAAGAGCAATTGCTAACACAATACAAAATGTCTAATAAAGGAAATTCCCAAATTAATTCATATACTGTTAATTCTTAAAAAGTAAGGCTCAACAATTCCTGTATAATAAATACAAAATCAGGAAGCTAGGCTAATTGAATGGATGAAACGTTCAAGACATGCGGTATTAAAAGACCAGGTTTTAAATAAATAGAACCAATGTGATGAACCGGAACAAGTTTGTTGTCAAGTAATTTAACAGAAGAGGAAACTTTGGTGTATGAATGAAAATGTGAAAGATCAGATACCATATGATCAGTTGCTCCTGAATCTAAGATCCAGAGAAAAGAACAAGGTTTAAAAGAGGCAAGACAACGAAAAGTGGTACCTGCAAAATTTGCTAGAGGATGATCTTTACCAGTCGGAATAAGAGAAAGTAATTGTTGTATCTGAGTATGAGACAAATTAACCAAAGGCTGAGAATCCAGAGATGAAGCAATAGTAGCTGCAGTGGGATGAGCTTGTGAAGCAGAAGGTCTTGAGCCTCAACTATCATGTGAGAAAGAACCATGGCTGGATTTGTTTGATCCAAGATTGGGTTTCCACCAAGACGGATAGCCAATTTTAGTATAGCAACGACTATCAGAATGACCATCAACATTGCAAATGGAGCAATGATAAGAAGGTTTGGTCTTGCCATCGTGAGAAGGAGTTGAATGTTGAGTAGCCAAAGTAGATTGATCCAGTGTAATAGAGCGTGAATCAGATAATGAACGTTGACGCTCTTCCTGTGAAATAAGAGAATATGCTTTGGGGACAGAAGGAAGGTGATCCATTAGGAGAATTTGACTGTGTACAGATGCAAATGAATCATTCAAGCCTTGTAAAAAATCCATGAGATGTTCAGTAGCATAAATATCATTGAAATTCGGTATAGCACCACAAGCACAAGTAGGAAGTGTGCGATAGGAATCAATTTCATCTCTATAAGCCTTGAGTTGTGTGTAATAAGCGGCAATAGAGCTGGTGCCTTTAGAGAGATTCGAAATAACACACCGAATTTCAAAAATACGAGGTGCATTCTTTTGATTGAATTGAGTGAGGAGATCAAGCCATATATCACTTTTGATCCAGAGGATGGAATTTGCAATGGTTGGAGTAGTGGAATGAACAAGCCAAGATTGAACCATGCTATTGCAATGAACCCAATTAGAGAAATTAGGAGTCTCTGGTTCAGGTTTAACAATGGTGCCATCAATGAATCCAAGTTTGTTTTTTGCTTCTAGTGGCATGGTCATGATGGCTTGGCTCCAAGTGGGGTAATTGTCTCCATCAAGAAGTTGTGTGACCAGTGGTTGTCCTAGTTGGTTAGATGAGTGAAGGAAATATGGGGACGTGTAGTTTGGGGGATTATTGGCAGCCATGGATGGTCAAAAAATGAAGGACCGAATTAAGGCTGATACCATGTAAAGAGACATAGAGAGGAGAATGATTTGGTAGAATGGTATTATTGTATTCAATTGATTTACAGAAACTGGTTAAATAGAATTACAAAGGAGAATTTAAGGAAATAGAGAAAGCTAATCTAAAAAGGAAACATACAAGAAAATCCTATCAATAAAAATAAATATAATCTTATGCTAATAACAGTAACAGAATCAATAACAATAAAGATAATTCTGATTGATTGGCTTGGTGATTTGTTGCTGATAACACTAATTATAATGTTGTATATACAAAGAAATACTATCTTCAAGCCTATCCTCAAATTCTGGCAAAATGCAAAGGAAGTGAATGAATAGTTTTAAGGCAAATCTGACAGCCCAATCTCTTCCAAAAGTCCCAACTAATTCCAAATCCAGCCTAAATCTCTCCTTCACATTTTCTCCCCGTTTACCTTGACAACCAAATCATCCCCCAAACCCACCCTACTGCCTCAATTTATCCCATTTTTTGGTAAGTTTTGGCAAGAATCAGCTAGTACTCTGTTTTCTGATTTTTATTTTCTGAATATAAAATTACAATACGCAGATTAGTTTCAGGCACGAATGAACGAGACTAAACTGAGACATTAACATTCAGAAACCACTTTAATTCAACTCCAGCAAAATGCTCTTGAGGCAATTCTTTCTACTGGAGGAGAAAATCCGCAAAGCGTTTCAGCATCTTCTGAGTAATTTTCGTTCCCGGATCGTGGACATGAAAAACATGTTCCTCACCTTCCACTTCAAACAGTTCCACATGGCCTTCCCACCCACTCTTCTTCACAGCCTCATAGTACGACACTGCTCTTTCCCTCATCACATCCCTCTCAGCAGTACAAACAAGAAGCTTGGAACACTCAAGCCCAGCCAAGGAAGGTGCCCCAGTAGCCAACGGATTGATCATAGGGTTGTCAAGCCCACCGGACTCAGAGGGATGAATGGATTCCCAAACCAGATAGGGCACACTCTGTTCATGCCCTGCAACAGGTTCAGACCCAGTTGGCTTTGAACCGAAGAAGTAGGGATGAGAAACAAGAGCACCTAAAACTTTGACACCACCAGGTATAAACCTCAACCCAGCTCGCATAGCAATGTTATGAACTATATTAGCACTGGCACTGTCACCCCCAATGAAAACTCTGTTGAAATCACCGTGTTTGAGAAGCCATGGGTCGGTGTTGGTGGCGACCCATTTAAGAGCATCCCAGCAGTCATCATAAGCTGCAGGAAGAGGGGTCTTTGGTGTCAGCCTGTACTCCACTACTCCACTGAAATGACTAAAACGTGTGCTACGGACACAAACAAGTTGAGGTAGCTTTGGTGGAGTTGGCTGAAGGCAGATTCGAAGAAAAATATGTTGAGATTTCTTTCCTTTATTAATTCACAGTATTGCAAAGTTACCACATATAAATTCATTAGCTTGTATTTAGGAGTATTTGTAGGGATTAACTTAATTATAGGGATTGGGCTGTATTTTGCAGAGATTTATTTTCTCTGTTTCTGTATATCCTCTTTGTTGTATATATACAGCTCTTGTAATCATCTGAAATATATGAATGACAGATTCTCAACATGGTATCACGAGCCCTGTTGTGTTAGCTTCTTTTCCTTTTTTTCTTTTTTCCCTCTCCTTTTGTGAAAATTGTTTCACTCTACAACCCTAAATATGTCTGAATCCCCTTCAAAATCATCGGTGGCTCCTGTCATTGTTCAATCCAAAAATGTTTTCAATGAAGGAATCATCCTTACAGAAAAAAATTATGACATATGGTCACAGTTAATGGAGATGCATATTGCAGAAAGGGAGAAACTCTCGTACATTCGAGGCAAGGAGAAGCTACCTTCAGAAAAAGATCCTGGTTATGAAAAATGGTATGCAGAAAATCAAAACGTGAAGAGATGGTTGTTGATGTCCATGAGTCCAGATGAAGCGTTACTTACGCTTGGCCACTGGTCGTGACATTTGGACTGCATTATCAAAGGCATTCTATGATGGGAGTGATGAGTTACAGGTTTTTACTTTGAATCAAAAGGCTTTACTGCCAAACAAAGTGGTAGATCTCTGCAGAGTACTATGGAGAATTGACAGAAATTTTCCAAGAATTGGACCATCGTGATAAGGTGGTTATGAAAGATCCTGAAGATGTCAGAGCATACCAAAAGTCAATTGGGCGTCTAAGGGTGCATATATTTCTTGCGGGATTGGATGACGAGTTTGAACAGGTCCGTGGGGAAATTTTACGAAAAGAATGTGTCCCTGAGTTGGAAGAATGTTACGCAATGATTCGTAGAGAGGCAGTATGCCAAGCAACTTTGAAAGGTGATGCTGAAAATTCTGAGAACTCAGCCTTGATGGCTTGAAATCGACCACCTCAAAATTGGTAGGGTCATCCAAAAGGAAATCATCCTAAAGCCAACTTGAATAAAGATAAATCTAAGTATAAATGCACTCACTGCAATCAACAGGGACACGCTAAAAGTCGTTGTTTTGAACTCAATGGATATCCAGAGTGGTGGGATCCCAATAAAGATCCACGAAAAAAGAATTCCACTGCAGCTATTGCCGAAACACAAATCAAAGATGACACCCCCGAGGATGCCACTGCATTGATGGCGATGAGAGGTAATGGTGGTAAGCTTTTAAATAATTCTGCACATGTTATGAATAGCACATGGATAATTGATTCCGGTGCCACCGATCATATGATTTTTTTTTCTAGACAAATTTTGTCCATTAAACCATCCTCACAAAAATTGATTTCCACTGCTAATGGTAACACAACCTCAGTTATTGGAAAGGGATCCTTAACTCTTACTGATACTTTGACTTTGGATTCTGTTTTGGTTGTTCCATCCTTAGAATATAATCTTTCGTCTATATCTCAAATCACTACAGCCTTACATTGAATTGTTATTTTTAGGCCTGATTTTTGTGTTTAAGGACATTCAGACCAGACAGACGATTGGTTAGGGTGTTAAAAGAGGAAGGTTGTACCATTTGGACTTGATTTCAGAAGGATCCACAAAGTTACAGAGAGCTTTGACAGTGAATAGTTCTGCAAGAGAGAAGGAGGAATCTGAAATTTGGTTATGGCATCATCGCCTAAGACATGTCTCATTTAGCTATTTAAAAAAATTGTTTCTTGTACTGTTTGCAAAACATGATGTCTCTAGTTTCCATTGTGATATATGTGAACAAGCAAAAAGTCATCGTGTTTCTTTTCCACTCAGTTTGAATAAAAGTAATGTTCCTTTTATGCTTATACACTCTGATGTTTGGGGCCCTTCTAAAATTCCAACTTTAGGGGGGTCACGTTGGTTTGTTACTTTCATTGATGACTGCACAAGGATGACTTGGTTATGGTTAATGAAGTCCAAAGGAGAAGTGAACTTAATATTTCAGAAATTTCATAAAATGATTGGAACCCAGTACAATGCAAAAGTTCAGGTTCTTCGTAGTGGCAATGGTGGTGAATACCAAAGTCTAGATCTCAAGCGGTACTTGGAAGCACATGGAATAATTCATCAAACATCTTGTCCCAATACACTTTAGCAAAATGGAGTTGCTGAGCGAAAAAATTGACACTTATTGGAGCTGGTAGCTCATATGCCTTTGTCATATTGGGGAGAAGCTCTTACTGTTGCAGCATTTATTATTAATCGAATACCTTCTAGCTCTAATGATTTCCATACACCATTGCAAACTCTCACCAATGCTAATATTTTCCCAAGTTTTGCAGATTTGCCTCCCCATGTTTTTGGTTGTGTAGCATTTGTACACAATCATAAACATCAAAACAAATTGAATCCTCGAGCATTGAGATGTGTATTTTTGGGCTATGCTATGCATCAAAAAGGGTATCGGTGTTACCACCCTCCAACTAGAAGAATGCCTATCAGCATTGATGTAGTTTTTCATGAAGAAATCGTGTATTTCTCTTCACAGTCTGGCCTTCAGGGGGAGGATTATCAAGAACTTCAGACTCTAGACTATGACAATCAAGAATATGTTTATCTTGAGAATGGTGAAGCTATTAAATATGTGAAGTACAAAGCGGATGGTACAATTGAAAGGTTTAAAGCAAGGCTTGTGGCAAAGGGGTATTCTCAAACTTACGGTGTGGATTATACAGAGACATTTGCTCCTGTGGCTAAACTTAACACAGTTCGAGTGTTGTTATCTCTAGCTGTAAACTTAAACTGGCCATTACAATAATTTGATGTAAAAAATGCCTTCCTCCATGGAGAATTATCTGAGGAGGTTTATATGGAACTTCCACCAGGAAGTATAGTTCCAAAGAAGCATAGTCAGAAGGTGTGCAAATTAAAGAAATCATTGTATGGTTTGAAGCAATCCCCAAGGGTGTGATTTGGAAGGTTCACAGAGTCAATGATTGCTTTTGGGTATCATCAAAGCAACTCTGATCACACTTTGTTTCTAAAGAGACAAGATGGAAAGATCACTGCTCTTATTGTGTATGTGGATGATATGATGGTTACTGGAAATGACCCTGAGGAAAGAAGAGCTATACAAGGCTATTTATCTAGAAAATTTGAAATGAAAGATCTAGGTCCTTTGAAATATTTTCTTGGGATAGAAGTTTTCCGATCAAAAGCAGGCATTTTTCTATCCCAAAGGAAGTATACTTTAGATCTTTTATGAGAAACGGGCATGGAAGGGTGTCATCCTGTTGATATTCCTATAGAAAAAGGCTTGAAATTGTGTTTAGAACCAAATCAGGTTCCTGTTGACAAAGGGAGATATCAAAGGCTTGTAGGGAGACTATTGTACTTGAATCACACCAGACCAGACCTGACTTATGCATTAAGTGTTGTTAGTCAGTATATGCATGACCCAGGAGAACAACATATGAATGCAGTCATGCGCATCTTAAGGTATTTGAAGTCAGCTCCTAGAAAAGGTATTCGCTTCACTAAACACATTGATTATCAAAGCATAAATGCATATACAGATGCTGATTGGGCTGGATCAATAGATGATAGGAGGTCTACCTCAGGTTACTTCACATTTGTAGGTGGTAATCTTGTTAATTGGAAAAGTAGAAAACAAAATGTGGTTGCACGCTGTAGAAGCTGAATTCAGAGGTTTGGCACTTGGTCTGTGAAGCATTATGGCTGAGACTACTTTTGGAAGATTTGGGTTACTCAGGTAGGCAACCAATTAGGCTTTATTGTGACGATAAAGCTGCATGTGATATTGCCCATAATCCAATACAACACGATCGCACAAAGCATATAGAAGTGGACAGATTTTTCATTAGGGAGAAGTTAGACAGAAAGATTGTAGAGTTGCCTAAGATTAGATCAGAAGACCAGCTGGCATATTCTCACCAAAGCAGTCTCAAAAGTAGTGTTCTCAAAAATTTTAAGCAAGTTGAACATGAGTGATATTTATGCATCAACTTGAGGGGGAGTGTTGATATTTCTTTCCTTTATTAATTCATAGTATGGCAAAGTTACCACATATAAATTCATTAGCTTGTATTTAGGAGTATTTGTAGGGATTAACTTAATTATAGGGATTGGGCTGTATTTTCCATAGATTTATTTTCTCTGTTTCTATATATCCTCTCTGTTGTATATATACAGCTCTTGTAATCATCTGAAATATATGAATGACAGATTCTCAACAAAATCCCCCACCGTAAAAGTAGACCAAGATGGGGACTTTTTTTTTTTTTTAATCCTGGGTCAGAGACCACGGGTGTCCCCCAATCCACTGGATTAGAGACTAATCCCGCTCGTGGTGCGTGGCTGCCTTTGGCCCTAGGAAATTTTGCACATGAAGGGAATCGAGTACAGGTTCTCCCGCTAAATAGATCGTTCCTCCACATGAGAATGCAGCGGAGCCTTACACCACTGTGCCAACCCTTTAGGTTAAATGGGGACTTTATGACTGTTACGTCATTGGCAAGTGTACCAAGTTGTACAAGTAGTATTAAATGGAAGTCCAAGTATCGTATGCACAGGGACTTGTTCAATATTTGGCAATTTACACACTTTTTACTTACTAAGCAAAATATAAAGAAAACTTGAAATAACAATGGTTAAGAGCAAAGATAAAGATAGAAACTTGGAAATAAAACTAATAAAAGGGGTTTTGATTCTCAAAGATCTAGATTGCGGAAAGTGGTTACGGGAAACAATGATAATGAACGTGGGGTTCGACTTCACTAGACCACTCCCTCATGCACACACAAGCTATTAATCAATGTTTATCATCCGTTTGTTATCACCAACTCATAAAAATGCTCAATCCCTAATTCCTTACAAGAGGAGCCTAAGTTCCTTGACTAAACTATCAATCCCTTGCATAGCTTAGCCAAGTTACTTGCTTTAAGAAAAGGAGTTAAAGGTGACTAATGGGCTTTGCTCTATTCCTAGATACAAGACCCATTAGGTGCTCTTCTCCGGTTCATAGTTCAAATACATTTTCCAATTGCATTTAAACCATAAAATCAAGCAGAGGGTGATCAAGCCAAAGCAAGCATTAAGCAAAGAAGAAAGCACGTAACGGTGAATAATAAACATGTATTAATAACTCAAAAGATATACATGAGTTTGGGTTTAGTTACATCAAACCCCAATGAAGGGGAGCTCAGCTACTCATGGGTGAGAGGAGCCTCAAAATGGTGGAGAAGAGATGAATGAAAAATGGAGACTTGGGAGTGTTCCCCACAGCTGCACTTGTGCCCCCAACCTAGATCAAAGAAGAATGCCTTTTTCCCTTGCAAAATGCCCTTTTAATAGCTTTGTTTTTACCCAAAAAGTGACAGCGCGACATTTTCGGCCCAGCTGAAATACCAGCTGAAATTTTGTTTCAGCTGGGCCGAAACTTCCATAATGCTCACTAGGACAAGCTCGACTGGGCTGACCAATTGGTTCGGCTGGGCTGAACTTCCTTTCTCAAAATTAGGTGCTCTCTGTCAGTTTCTGAGCTGGGCTGGCCAATGTTTCAGCTTGGCCGAAGAGAACTTTCTTCCTTGACCTTGATCTTAAGCTATTCCAAAACCCATCTCCAATTTCTATGCATCAAAAAATACTAAAACATGAGACTAAATTCCAAATTTACATAACTAATTATATATCTAAAAACTAATTCTTTTTGAACTAAAAAGAGGTAGAAACAAGGATTTAAATAAGGGATAGATGAAATAATTGCACTTATGTGTACCAAAAAGGTAAGTATAAAATACAATTATCAATGACCCTCTTCCTGGGATAGGATCCAGTTTGGAAGGAATAGACGAGCAGAAATGGGAGGGTCATTTGAGATGACAACGTCTTTGGATGATACTTTTGTAGTTGGATCTTCAGGTGTGGGTGGCACAATTGGAGAGCCTTGGAGGCATTCAATGGTTCCGTCCTTGTAGACTCGAACAAAGCCTGGAATCTCCAAGGTTATCTTCTTGCAGTTAGTGACAGTGGTGGCTACTGTGGAAATCAAAACCATTGCAAATGAAAACAGTTTTAAGTAAGGGAAGACTAGTGAATTTTCTTCACGTTGGTTGTAATTTGCAAAGACTCGTCAGTTGTACATATAGACATACGAATTGATTACGTGGATCACTCTCCTTTTTTAAAATAAATATTAATAAAAAAATTAAAAATATAAAGTAAGTCTTTCACATAAATCATGTTCCTACCAATGTTATGAAAAAGGTTTTAGCACTCATCAACATTTTCCAAACAAAAATCCTGTACAGAAATAGAAAAAACAAAAAAAGTTATTTTCAGTATTTCCTGTACAAATCTTAAAAAATGTCAAACAAAATGAAAATAAGGTAGTAGTTTTGCAATTAAAAAGTGAAAACAAAAAATGAAAATAGAAAAAAAAATTAAAAGTAAACGCCCCCTTAAGCATTTACTATTTTCACTTTTGGTGTTCAAATATAATTATATATGGTGTGCATAGTTCTACATTGATTTGAGAGTCGTATAAAAAAAATCACGTAAAATTCTTACCACAATCCAATATAGCTTTTTATTCACAGTAGGTTTAGACACGATTATTTTCAACTCACTAGTAAACCAACCATACACTTAAATTTACTCAATTGCATAATACATTAAAAACGCGATTCACATGGTTCAATGCTCAGCAAGTGGAAACTCTTTTTAAATGTTGAACACAAATTTAAGGGACTACGAATCCACCCATAAGTTCCACAATTGTAACCACAATTTTCTTATTATAAAGTCAAACTTTATTTTTTTATGGCATACAACATTCGTATTTAAGATTTTTATTTAAAGATAATTAAGTATATATCACTTCAATCAAATTGTTGTTAAAAATTTGAGACTTGTATATAAAATAATTGGAGAAATCTAGCTTAGTTGGTTGAGCAGAGTATGTGAGTTGTTGTAAATTCCCGGTACCTGTCCAACTTTAGATGCATATGTCACATTAGTGTCATCAGAATCTTTTCTATTTTGTGAACTCTCACTGATTTTACAACCATATAATATTATATGTGGTTGTATATTGTACCTGGAAGTTCAATAATAGCGTTTAATAAAACTTTCATCAAAGTAATAAGAATTTAAAAAACAGTGATGCTATATGATATGAACATGTCTATACGAAAGCATACGAATCCACTTGTTTATTAATTATTGGATACATGTTAAATTAAGAAAAAAGTAAAAAAAAAATCAAAATTTTGACACAAATCACATGTGGTTACTTTTTATAGTTTTCGTATGGCACGAATTCATACCGTCTAGCATTTTTCTTTAAAAAATTGGTTTGGATACAAAAAAAAAAAAAAATATTCAGTTTGATACACAATGGATACAGTCTACAACATGACAAAAAACACAAAAAGAGGCAAGGTAGTATCAAATTTTATTATATATATATATATATATTTAATTTTATTAATCTAATTATTGAATGTTTTTATATCATCTTAACAATTATGCGTATCAAATTTTAAATAAATAAGACATTTGTACTTATATAGTCTTCCAATAAACATTTATTTATATTTTGAAAAAAGTATATTATATGTTAAATTAAATTTATTTAATAAAATATCAAATGTTTTTATACATTACATTTATAGACTTAATCTACTCATTAAAAAAAATTTAGTTCGACAATAAAAGAAAGATGTACATGATTTTTTTAAATGATCACATGACAACTAACTAACTTCATAATATTAATCGTTCATGTATAGATGGTATGATTTAAATATTTATTTTATATAATTAAATTTTATAATAAATAAATATTTTTTAATATATAAATTATAATATAATTAAAAGTAAATATTAATGATAGTTGACTGATTTGAGTTACATCAATTTAAATATTCTAAATTTGATATTATAAATTTAAAAACACCAATGCTTTTAATAAATTAATAATGTAAAAGATGTTTGTGTGACGCACCATCAAGACCACTTGTTATAATTAATTAAAGTTTATACTGAAACCTTACGATTGAACGTAGTTTGAAAATTTTGACTGAAGAATTTCATATTTTTCTACAACGAAACTGAAGCGTCTAAGCTGATCTTTACGTACATATGCATTAAATAAGTATCTTGTTTTTTTTATTCATAAATAAATACCCGGTATATATGTTGCATAGATTAATATTAAAAAAATAGGTATTTAAATTTAAATTTTACAAATTTTAAAAATTGATTTAATCAATAAAACATTGTTTTAATAATAATTCATATATATGTCATTATACTAGATGTTAATCCAAATAAATTCAAATACACTCTTTACCAAAACAAAACAAAAATTCAAATACACTAATGCATATTTACATAAACTGTAAAAATATATTTAACCCTTAAAGAAATTTAAAATCCCATTAAATTAGCTAACTAATTAAAGAAAACATATTAACTTGCCTACAATTAAGCATTAGCGTCCCAACGCTTCCTTAACATAATATGTAAATTAAATGCCATTTTCTTAATCAATAGAGTAAATTACATTCCTCCCCATTGAGAGATATTAATATTAGCATCTTTTAGAAGAGGAGAGTATTTTTTTTATCCGTAGGAATTAAAGGCAGGTGGTACCAAGAGGTTTACAATAATTCACGCACCAGCTCAACCAACTGAGCTAGACCCCTTGGTAGGGTATAATTTACTCTAACAATATTTCAAGAGATATATAGTACCACAAATTATGAAAATAATGTTAGATTTATGTATCAAACATTTAGAAAGAATGATTCAAGATCCAAGTATATAAAACACCACGTTAAATATTTGACTAATTTGGTTTCAGATAAATAAAATTATTATAATTAAAGAATAATAAATATTTTTATATAATATAATTTAAATATTTTATTTAATATAATATTATATATTTATATTTAATATAATGATATTTTTCTTTTTCTTTCTTAATTTTTTATCTTTAGTTGGTGAGTCAGAAAGGTAAATATTGCAAAATTCTCTCCGTAATATTTAAATCAAATGCCATTTTCTTAAACAAAGTGCATGTATGTATGTATGTATGTATGTATGTATGTATGTATGTATGTGACTATCTATATATACACACACTTACCAAATTAATTATAAACATAATTTTAGATTTTTGTTTCAAACATTTAGAAAGAATGATTTAAAATCCTGGTAAATAAACACTACATTTAATCTGATTTGAGATTAATAAAATTATTATAATTAAGGAATATTAACATTTTTATTTAATAAAATTTAAATATTTTCTTAATATAATATTATATATTTATATTTAATATAATAATATTTTACTCTTTCTTTTAAAAAAAATTATCTTTAGTTGGTGAGTCAGAAAGGTAAATTGCCATATTCTCTCCATAAATTGGATTAATAGTTTAAATAATTTCTTTAAAATAGTATGTAAATCAAGTATCATTTTTTTAAACAAAGTGCATGTAAGTAGTAATTAATGATGAGAGAGATTAAATGAATTAATATTGAAAAAAAATTAAAATACTAGTATATAAACACCACATTAAATATTTGACCAATCTGATTTGAGATGAATAAAATTATTATAATTAAGGAATATTAATATTTTATTTAATATCATTTAAGTATTTTCTTAATATAATAATATTATATATTTATATTTAGTATAATAATAATTTGCTCTTTCTTTAAAAAAAATATCTTTAGTTGGTGAGTCGCAAAGGTAAACTGCCAATTTCTCTCCATAAATTGGATTAATAGTTTAAATAATTTCTTTAAAATAGTATGTAAATCAAATATAATTTTCTAAAATAAAGTGCATGTATGTAGTAATTAATGATGAGAGAGATTAAATGAATTAAAATTAATTAATATATTTAAAAAAAGAATTAAACTATGTTTCATTAATATTAAGGATAATTTTAGAAAATATATAAATTTAAGTCAAATTTAATACTACTAATTAAATTAACTAATTTTTTTAATCTTGATATATTAATTAATTGGATTTGTAAGAACCAATGGAATAATAAAAATGCAAAATTCTCTTCACAAATTGGATAAATAATTTAAATAATTTCCTTAAAATAATATGTAAATCAAATGTTGTTTTCTTAACAATGTGCATGCTTAATTTTTGCACACTTAAAAAAAACACACACACACACACACACACACACACACAATGTGCAAGTATGTAGTATGTATGTGGGTCTCTATTTTTTTCTTTCTATAACCATGAGATATCGATCTGGTGCATTTATGTATGTGTGTGAGTCTCTATATATAACACAGAGAACCTAAAACTGGATTATTGGAATTCACATTTTGCATATATGAAATGGCTTATTTCACAAAAGGCAGCATATCCCCCCGGCAAGAAAGAGATAGTGGCTCAAATTCCCCCTTACTTATTTGTCTACAATGATGGCACCATCGAACGTCCCACAACCTACCCTAGAGCTCCACCCTCACTCGAAGACCTTGCAACCGGTGTCGCATCCAAAGACATCCTCTTCTCAAAGAACCCTTCCTCTTTGCTCGACTTTACCTTCCAAAACTAACTCAACCCGACGAAAAAATCCCCATTTTAGTCTACCTTCATGGCGGCGCCTTTTGCTTTGAATCAGCCTTTTCATCTCACCACTTCAAATATTGCAACATATTTGCTTCCCAAGCCAATGTCCTAATTTTTGCCATAGAGCACAGGAAAGCTCCTGAGCATTTTCTCTCTACGGCTTATAATGATTGCTGGGCTGGTCTTAGTTGGGTCGCCTCTCATGCCACCCCAAACCCCACCAACACTGACCCTTGGCTCATAAGTCATGGTGATTTCAGCAAAGTTTTTATTGGTGGTGATAGTAGTGGTGGTAACCTTGTCCATAACATTGCCATACGTGCTGGGGTTGAAGCTTTACCCGGTGGTGTAAAACTCTATGGTGCTTATCTTAACCACCCTTATTTATGGGGTTCAAAGCCAATTGGGTCTGAACCCATTATTGGATTCGAGGAGTGTAATCAATCTTTGGTTTGGAACTTCGCGTACCCTGATGCACCTGGTGGGTTGGATAATCCCATGATCAATCCATTGGTTCCTGGGGCACCCAGTTTGGCTACGCTTGGGTGTTCTAAGATGCTTATTACTGTTGCAGGGAAGGATCACTTGAAATTTAGGGACAGGGCAGTGTTATATTATGAGGCTGTGAAGGAGAGTGGCTGGAAAGGGGAACTTAAGCTGTTTGAGGAGGAAGAAGAGGATCATGTTTATTTTATGTATGATATGGAACCTGAGCAAGCCAAAAGATTGATCAAAGTCGTGGTTGATTTTCTTACCCAGTGAAAGAACTATACAGTTGTCTCCCTAAGATTTGTATTTTCTCAGTTTCCCTTGTTTTGAATAAGAAGGCTTAAATATGTTTTTAATCCCACAAAATTTGAGTAAGTTTGATTTTGGTCCCTCAATTAAAAACTTGTTCTTTTTAATTGAGAGATTAAAAAGAACAAATTTTTAATTGAGGGACCAAAATCAAACTTATCCCAAATTTGAGGGACTAAAAACATATTTAAGCCGAATAAGAATAATAAAATTTCATCTCATTTGTTTGTGTTACTCATGTGTCCCTGAATCCAGGATCTGTCTCTGTTTATGTCTTTGGTCTAGTTTATAAAATCCTTCATCCATAATGTTGTGAAGAGTATTAATGGGGTATAAATCGTAACAAAACATATGCCCTATAATAAGAAAAAAATGGTAATTGTTTTACTTGGTATAATTTTTAATGGATGAAAATTAAATTATTAATATCATGTACTATATTATAAGTACAGACTTCTAATATCAATTTATACTAATAATTAATTTTTACTAAATAAAAATTATAGCTACAAAAACGAGTTTAATATTTATTCTATTATTATGTAATGTTTTTTTTAGTAAATATCTCAGTAAACGTGTATGTTTATATTGTTATTCTTAACTTCTTATTATTATGTAGTATTTTTTTTTATTTGCAATAAGGATATCTCTCAACCGATGATCAAAAACAAATTTCTTTCGAAAAGTTAAGATTACTGAAGTTTGTTTTGTCTTTCCCTATAAATTCTTCTCCATACATATGATGGTTAATAATCAAATTCCTGACAACAAGTCTAAGAAACTCAACTATATTAGATCTTGTTAGTTTTTTTTTTTTTTTTTGACAGTAGATCTTGTTAGTTTATTATGTGATATTTTGTACAACATGATAGCTACTCTAAGTACAACATAAGATAATTCCATCAAATTCTAAATCATAAACCAAGTAAACTTTTTATTTTTGGAGTGGCATGTGATTTTTTATGGAAAAAAGAGTTCTATTTTTATGTTGAATATTATGAAAAGATAATGCCATATTTTGAATTATACAAGATCTACGACTCGTGTTATTTTTTTGCCATTTGAAAGTTCAATAAAAGATAATAACATTTAACACAGTATATAGAAAGAAATATTCTGTTCGGGCCTATCCTCAATACTCTGTATTTACAAAGAAATTCCTTAACTACTTCACACACTGTTAATTCCTAAAACGTAAGGGTCAACGATTCCCCATATAATAAATACAAAATCAGGCAGCTAGCCTAATCTCCCAATTATAACTTTTAATACTGTATATACAAAGAAATATTCTGTTCAGGCCTATCCACAAGTTCTGACAAAAATGCAAAGGAAGTGAATGAATAGTTTTAAGGCAAATCTGACAGGCCAATCTCTTCCAAAAGTCCCAACTAATTCCAAATCCAGCCTAGATCTCTCCTTCACATTTTCTCCCCATTTACCTTGACAACCAAATCATCCCCCAAACCCTCCCTACTGCCCACTCAGCAGTTAGTTACTTAGTGGAGACATTTTCATTTTTTTTCTTTCTCCATACCTACACTATTGTTTTAGGGGTCCTGTCACTCTCGACTGCCTTGTGCCCCATTCTATTATGCTCAGAGCCTATTAGCGGAATTTCGTCTAAAAGTGAATATTTTTTCATGATTTCCTCATTATTTCTCCTTAGTGTTGATGGTCTTCTCCTCCCCCTACTTCTCCATCAGTGGTGTATAGACTCCACTATCCCAAAACTTTGTCAATTGAAAGAATAAACCTAGACAAGAGAAGGCAAGGTTGCATATTGAGAGTTGATGATAAGAAAAAAGAAATATGATTGATATCATCATTGATAGATGCAGCGAAATAGATTAGAGTAGGAGAAAAGATTATCTAAGCATGACTTCTAGGTGACAGAGAAGCTACAGATCTTAGCATTTTCATTTGTACTGCATTCTATTTTTTTTCTCCCAAATACTATAGTTTGGTTTGTTGATAAGTCCAATTCCTTTGAGTGTAGCCAATGGTGCCAAAAGGCACCAGAAGTGGTCGCTGAATCTTGTCTGCTGCAGTGAGCTGCATGCCTCTTGCATGTGCTAAAGGCATGCATTGCCTGAACCAAGAAAGCATGTTTAATAGTTTTTTAGTGTCTCCTTGCATACAGTGTTCTTTATGGCGGAAAGCCAAAAATCCGTCATATATATATGGTGGATGGCGTAGCGGCAAATGGCAGAAGCCATGGCGGAGGGGATTGCTAATGCACACACACTCATTTTTTAGTATGAGCGCATTAGCACCCTACACCAAAAATTTAGAACAAAAAAACCATCTCTTTTCTCTCTTTTAATTTAATTCCTTTAGAGATATTACTGTAATTTAATGTTTAACTTTTTTTTTACAAAAAAAACACACATTTCTCTCTCCTCTCTCGTCCCACTCACGTAACCTTTAACTGTCTGTTGTTCCTCTTCCCCTTTCAATTATTTGGTTCCACAAAATATTTCCAATTTCTCCTTTTTTTTTCATAAGCGTTCATCTTCTTTCATCCACAATAAAAACTCAAATACTTTGTATTATGAAATTTTTTGTACACTTGATAATAAACTCAAATACTTAGTATTATACAATTTTTTTGAATTTGGCATTTCAAATTTTCAATTATCCCTGTAAGCAAAGCTGAAAAAGGAACCCGTGTAGCACATATGTAGAACTAAAAAAAATTCAGCTGGTAAACTCATAATTTGATCTCCCTTCAACCTCAGATGCAAACTTGGTTTCTTAAGCTTAAACTCAGTTTCAGATAATTGAAAGGGGAAGAGGAACAGACCGTTAAAAAATTAAAATGCTATGTGATCAACCAACATTAAAAGGTTATGTGAGTGGGATGAGAGAGGAGAGAGAAATGTGTTTTTTTTTAAATTACAGTAATATCCCTAAAGGAGTTAAACTAAGAGAGAAAATAGATGGTTTTTTGTCCTAAATTTTTTGTGTAGTGTGCTAATGCACTCATACTAAAAAATGAGTGTGTGTGTGTGTGTATATATATATATGAGGAGGGATCCATTTATACCAAGAGTAAGTATAAGAGAGTTACTTTCCATTTTCACCATTCATTTTCTTGAAATCTAATGGTTAAGATTAGTTACTCATTACAACCATTAGATTTCAAGAAAATGAATGGTGAGGATAAGGAGTAACTCTCTTACACTTACTCTTGGAGTAAGTGGATCTCTCCTCTCTCTCTCTCTCTCTATATATATATATACATATAAATACTAACAAAACAGTAGATATAACAGTAAATATAAATAAAAAAACTAAAAAGACAGCAGATATAAATAGTTAAAAAACAGTAAATAGAAACACTTAAAAAAAAGTAAATATAAACAAAAAAAACTAAAAAACAGTAGATATAACAGAATGAAGAAAGATAAGGGCTGAACAACGAAAAAACAAACAGAACAGAACAATCAATAGTAGTCACCGGAGATGGCAGTCGCCGGAGGAAGGAATATAAAACAAAATAAAATCAAAACAAAAACTTAACTAAAAAAGAAAGAAAATGCAACAACCGGAGATGGCAGTCGTCAGAGCCGAACAAGGTCACCAGTTAAGTTGTCGCCGGCGTAGAAGTCGCTATCAAAGGGAGAGGTCGTGAAGCAGCAGCATCAGAGGGATAGGTCGTCAAGCAGCACACAAGAGAGAAGTAGAGAACTCAAAGAACGTAGGACTTTGTCGTGGGTTCTCTTTTGGGTTTAAAACCTTTAATTTTCAATTGGGTCGGATTGTGCTATAGGCCCATTTCCCTTTTTTTTTAAACCCACTTTTTCCGCCATACTGCCTTACCCGCCATGTTTCTAGCGCCCACCATGGCCATGCCATATGAAACCCACGACACCACCGCTATTTGATGGTGTTTTATCAAAAAACTGCAACGTCATAGTGGCGGCACCATGGTGGGCATGGCAGAAAAAACGGGTTTTTAAAAAAAAAAGGAAAAAAAGGGAAGTGAGCCTATAGCCCAACTTGACCCAATTGAAAATTAAGGGTTTTAAACCCTAAAGAGAACCCACAACAGAGACCTACGTTCTCTGAGTTCTCTACTTCTCTCTTGTGTGCTGCTTCATGACCTCTCCCTCTGACGTTGCTGCTTCACAACCTCTCCCTTCGACGGCAACCTCTATGCCAGCGGCAACTTAATCGATGAGCTTGTTCGGCTCTGACGACTGCCATCTCTAGTTTGTTGCATTTTCTCTATTTTTTTAGTTATGTTTTTGTTTTGTTTTATCTTCCTTCCTCCGGCGACTACCATCTCCGATGACGGTTATTGATCATTCTGTTTTGTTTTTTTCATTGTTCAGCCCTTATCTTCTTTCGTTCTGTTATATCTACTGTCTTGTTAGTGTGTGTGTGTGTGCGTGTGTGTGTGTATAAAATTGTAACCGATGTAAAAAGTGGGCCTAGATTAATAAGTCGTGGTTTAACAGGGGTTTATTAACTCCCGTTAATACCAAAGTTTTGTTTTAAAAAAAAATACCCATAACAAATAATAAACACATGCAACTATGTTCCCCAAGAGCGAACCAGGAAGAAAACAGCCAACCAAGTTCTGAATGAAGATTATGAAATAGAACCAATTAAGATGGAAACAAATAAAAATGAATGAAGACGTTGGGACCAAAATCATAATAGCCAACCAAGCTTATTAGGATAAAAGAGGAATTTTTTGACAGGATAAAAGAGGAATTAAAATAAACATATGTGGAAAAGGAGAGTATTAAAGAAGCAAAGTGTTTTATCAATCTCTTGTCTAGACTCAAGACCATGCCATGAAATCCAAGAGCCGAACTGGCAATTTCATTACTTCATCTTGCAGTTTCAAATCAAACAATTACTGCAGTTACACTTTTAACGAAGAAGCAAAACCTAGAATAAGTACACGTATAGCACAATTTGAATAGAATCACATTGCTTATATGTACAAAAACACCACCACCCAAACTTCACAAGATATCACAGCAAAATTAGATAAACAAAATCTGCATAAAACACAAGTGCGGACCTGAACAACAAAAACAAGGTCAGGAGCTAAATGTTTTATGGAACTCGCAACAGAAATCGTGTCTCTTCCAGATGCAACCACCAATAATGGCCCCTCCTTGGAAAAATAAACATATCAAAATATCAATCACATTCATTCCTTCTAATACATCAAATTTCTGGTCCCATTCATATAAATATTAAGCTAGCATATAGAGAACTTTAGGCTGGGAAGAAAAGAAGTCAACGAACAATGGAAGAATCAAATCTACTGCTACCCTTTAACAACCGTACCTATACATATGATTTCTACAATATCATTTTTTATTTCTAATTTGTTAAAATTAAGTGAAGGAAAAGAAAGGATAAGGGAAAATAGAAACTACTGATTTGATGAAGTAAAAGACAGAATTAACCCCTATTTACAGTAGTATTATAATTAAATAAGGAAACAAATAATGAAATATTAAAATCATTCGTAAGAGGTCATCTAAAATACTTTATAAAATATTTTAAGATATTATACTTTATTATCCAGATATTCTAACATGAATCATTCTCTACTCCATGCTCTGAATAATGACAAGAAAGGTACAAATACAACAGACTTTCTTATTTCTTAATTTTTTGCTTAGCTAATATCAAGAAAAGATTTAAACTACAAAGAACAAATATTACCTCAGCCACAAGAATATATTTTGTCAAAGGTAAACGTAACTCCAAGGGGTCATCTTCTGATTCACATGACTTTGCTTTTTGAACATCAATTAACCTCCACAAGACCTATTAGATCACCACATCCAGGCCCATATTAAAATAATATGTGTTTCACTTTGTGAGTTTTATCATAAAATACTATCAAATTATCAACTACAGGTTTTTATTTTAGAACTTTAACAGTTAAAATCTTTGGGAGTGTCATCACAAAACATACTCTAAATTGAAGTTTTAATCAGTAATACATTAAAAAAATCTCAGAACAGTTCATCTGTATTTTAGCTACACCAAATTCCCCAAGTGATAATAAACATAAAGCAATAATCTACTAGAAAAAGAAAATAATTTCCCCAGAAAGGATTGCATAAATAGTCTATCTGTGCAATGAAAAGTTTAGAAGAGTAAACAACAAACCAGCTTAGCCTTATCGATCTTTGATTGTCGAAGAAAAGCAGGATGAAAGGTGATGTATCTTGAGTATCCATTCCAGTCCCCAATATCTGCAGTTCACACCAGAAGAAAACAAAATTTAATTAGAAGAAATAACTGCTTTGTGCGAGTAATGGAAATTTAGAGAAATAGCTACCTGAACTGTGTCATTATTATATGGATAATTATGAGAAAAGGAAAAAAAAAACAAGAACTAAAATGAAAGATAAATGGCATTAAGTAATACAGTGTAACAGAAACATAAAAAGCAAACAATTGAGAAAGTTGAACAATGGATTATGTTTAGTTCACTGATAGTTTTATAGACTGGGGTATACATACAATTCTTAGCAAACTTCAAATCTTTTGGTTGAGAAAGGCGAGTGCCAAGCTTGAGCAAGATGTGAACAATGTTTGAATCTGTAAAGCACTTACAAGCTAGCAGAAGCAGGTTGCACTTGAATGGTCCCAAACATTATTAAACCAAGACCAAATTCTTTATTACCTGATTAACAAAAAACACAAAGTTAATTTCATTTCATATGACAAATTCAACAACAAATTATTTGCCCTGCATTTTTTTTTTTGCCTTATCCTTTTAATTAAAAAATGACCCTCCCCCATACCTTTGCATAGCGAGAAGCCTCCGGACACTGCTGGGGTACGCTAGTTTTTTTTTCTTTTTTAATTAAAAAATGCCACTTGAATAAAAAAAATTAAGAAAATAGTATCATTTAGAATATTTTTTTAATAAATATATCATTTTTAATTAAAAATGAAATAAATAATTTAAATCCTATGCATAGATAGATGCAATTTTATCACATTTCATCGAAGGCATGCATAATTTCAAATTGCGTGCAACATTATAATGGCATAGCTTAAGTCTTGAAAGGAAAGAATAAATAAAATAAAAATAAATAACTAGATTGTCAAATTCATAATGATAGTAGACTTTGCTGAGCATGGCCAACCGGGGACTACTTTAGTAAGAAAGGGAGATATCATTACAATCCCATTATTATATAAGTATGACTACTTACCTAGTTACCTTGGAAGGGAAAAAGGAGGTGATGTCCCTTTATGCTTATTCTTCAGATCGAGTTTAAAATTGACGAAATTAAAATTGAAGATGCCCAAGATCCTGTCCAAAATTCAAATATAAATTATTATAGTTAATTAACAAAGACTATTAATAATTTAATTATTCCATAGTTTCTAGATCAAGATCAAGGCATAGTCAAAACTCGATTTCTCTTTCTACAAAATTTCATGCTAGATTCAATTTTTTCTCAATCATGAGCATGAACTTTCGACTTTTAAGTCCATTTTTTTTCCAGGTTAATGATTGCAGATGCAAAAGAATTCACATTACCAGAGGAAGATCACTAAAAAGCAAAAGTGGCCAATTTTATAGTTAAATTTTCATACCATCATCCTTTCCTCTAAGTCTTTTCAAGATACAAATAACCAAACTATGAACTTCAGATAAAACTGCAAATATCTAATGACATACAGGAAAAAATATATATTACTTTCAAGCTAAATTAAAGCATACTGAAATAACATGAACCAAGTAGCCAATGTAAAACAAGCAGGGAAAAAGGCAGTGAGATTCCTAATGTACCTTTGCATAAGACCCCTTTTTCTGCAAATGATCCTTTAAAACCTTCTTAAACAATCCAGCACCTGAAACACACCCATAATAAGCATCTTAAGCAAATTGAGAAAAAATCAACTCCCAATTAAGCCATCAAAAGTCAATTTTCTCAAAGATATTTTTCACTCAAATACACTCAAAAATGGAGAAAAGATTGTCCAAGCAAAAACAAATCTAATTGACATCACAATCTTGTTTATCAGAAATTCTCAATCTTGTTTAGGCTTATTTTTATAATTGAAAAAGTTTTGGGAGAGTGGAGGCTTACCTGCTAGACCGCTAATTCGTGTCTGATGGAGACAGGGCCGACCCTAAGATTTTTGGTGTCCTGGGTGAACCGAGAGAGAAAGCTTAAGGCCCTTGTTTATGTAATTATGTTAAGGCAGATAGAAGTGGAAGGAAATAATATACCACACTATCCTCTTTACATTTAGCATTGTACATAAATTGTTAGTTCATTTTCCCAAATTTATGGATAGATTTTTGTTGAGAAATATAAACATTACCCATTAGTTGACTTACTAGTAATTGTTTACTAAAAATTATTGGTAATCATCTCATTTTTTATATAATTTTAAAATTATATAAAATTTTATTTTAATATTTATAGACTAAATAGAGAAAAATTAGTGTCCCTCTAAAAATGGGGTCCTGGGCGATCGCCCCTCTTGACCATGCTCAGGGCTACCACTGATGGAGAAACAAGAGCATCAGCGGCAAGAAGCAATAATGAGGAAATGGTTAAAGAATATTCATTTGTAAAGGCAATGGAGAGTGATAGTTCCCTAAAATAATTGAAGTGAATGTGAGGAGAAAAAGAGGGCGCATAGAAGGGGAATGTGATCAAAGAAGATAAAAGAAAGAGAAGGTCTCTGCTAAGTGCTAACTATTAGGTTGGTATTAGGATGGATTTGGGGCATGATTTGGTTTTAAAGATGCAGGGTGATAAAAATATTTATTATATATTTAATACATACAATAAATATACTTATATTGAATATTAAATATAATAAATGTATGTAATAAATATTTATTATATTTATTAAATATAATAATGGAATTTCTTATGTATAGTCACTTGATTTTTAATTAAAGTACGCTAGCAAGTTGTAATTAGAAATTATCTTAAAATACGTCGACAGTGTAGCATGTTAATGTATTCCAACTAAAAAAAAAAAAACTTTGCTAACATACACATGCTTGTTTTTTAGTCAGAGTACATTAACAGTTATAACTAGAGGTTATCTTAAACTATATCGATGATCAATTCACTATTGTTATTGAGAAATCGGTTCACCCCGACTGATTTCACATCTTTTTTTTTTTTTTTTTTGGTTTACACATTGAGAAATCGATTAGGTAGTAACTGATTTCTCAACATTGATTTTTATTTTTTTTACTACGCTTCTTCTTGTTTATTAAATTTTTTTTTGTTTTTTAGTTTTGGTTTTAATTATTTTGTTGTTAACAAATTTTTTTGTAACACACAATTTCAATTAAAATAAAATACAAATTAATTTTACACGATAGACAATGAAAATGACAAATAATACAACATAAGATTAAAATTAGCGTTGTTGGCTTGAGCATATGTTTCAATCACAATGAGGACATTTGTTTTTGGAATGTCCTGGTTTCAACAGATGGAACATCTTTTTGGTTGACCAAGTTTCCTCAGCTACAATAATTATCAATTTTTTAATTTTACACTTTAAATAAAATTATTTTTAATTCAAATTTAAATGAACAAAATAATTCAAATTTAACACACCATGTAAAAAAAATTAAATGTAAATCTAAATAATTAAACCCTAATTAACAATATTTAAGAAAATAACAAAATTAAGAAAATTATAAAATAATTACACAAAGTTACGGTGTAGCTTGCCAATGTATTCCAACTAAAAACAATTTGGTGTACGTTAGTAAATCCCTATAAGTATATTTAATATTTAATATGTTTTGTATTTAATATATTTATTAAATTTAATTACAATTTAATAAATATATAATAAATATTTATTATATTTAATAAATATAATAAATATACTATGCAGTGAAAAAATATTAAATCTAATAAATGTATATAATAAATATTATATTTATTAAAATACTTATTAAATATATTTTAATTATTAAATTTAATAAATATGTTATATTTATTAAATACAATATTTAATACTATTTGGATAATAATATTTATTTAAATACTTATAAAAATACTATTTTAATAACAATAAGTGTTACAACCCAAAAGAAAAACAATAAATGCTATTACATTACTACATTTATGTAATAAATATCATTAATGTAAGCAATTTAATTCTTTCTTAAATATAATTAAGACCATTAAATATAATTAGATTCAACAATTGTTGTAAAGTTCTTGTTTCGATCAACCGTCGTTGTTACTTCAAGTCACCTTTACACACACGTGTGCAAGCACGCAGGCACACACACACACACACACACACACACACACACACAATCACAATTAGATTAATTGATGATTTATGGAGACTAGTTCACATCAATAAAATATTTCTATTTGCCTACAAAAAAATATTTTGAAAATTTTTAAATAATTAATGAGACATTTGAAAATTAAAGCCATTATGAGAAGGAATAATTATATCAAGAAATTCTATTAAAAAATTATATCAAGAAATTTTCTATTTTTTTAATCTTTGATTTTTTGAATTGTGGAATTACACTCCATTATACTTTCTACAAACACTTAATTGTACTTTTAGTTTGTTAGGTATCGCAAATGCACGATTTTAGTTTCCAAATTTACAATTATGTGATTTTAGTCTTTGTATCAAAATGTAAAATTGATAAAAAAAATACATTGGAAATTATAAAAAAAAAACTCAATCGAAATTAAATAAAATCGAATAAAATATTAATGATTGATGCCTAAAGTATGTCATAACTCTGCAACATATTGTCTTAAAAAAATATGATTTGTCTCCTCTAAAGTGAACACCTTAATATAAAGACTAATAATCTAATTAATAGTTGATCAATTAATATTACGTGTATATGTATAATAAAACATGAATGTGTTGAAATATCAACTATTGATTTTCTCATAAGCTAATAAGATTATTTGATAAGAACCAGCCAGTCAAGATGTTTTTTTTTTTTTATCAATAATGCACCAACTTAACTCTCCTATTTATTCATCAAGAAGGAAGTACAATTTGTAGAAATTCTATGCTCACATTTAAATTAAAGACTAAAATAAATCTAGAAAAAAAATCTTAACAAATCAAATTTAATAAAATATTATTTAATCAAATTTGAGCTAATTTAATCAAATCTAATAAGATCTTATTTAATCGATTTTGGATTAATCTAAACAAATTTAATAAGATATTATGCAATTAAAATTGAACTAATTCTGTAGTTCAAATTCAAAATCATAATTAAACTGGATTGCTATGTAGTTTTCAATCTTTGAATTAAGTTGCTCGAATTAGTCCACTAAGTGTTCTCTTGAACTTGTTTGAGTAAACTCGTGATTGGACTAATAGAAATTTGAATAGGATCCAAATACATATGTTTTCATATACTTAGGCTATTCATTTATGCATCATTAGGGCGACCTTGAGATTTTTGGTGTCCTGGGCGAACGGAGAAAGTTCAAGGTCCTTATTTACGTAATTACGTTAATGCTAATAAAAGTGGAAGGAAATAATATACCACACTATCCTCTTTAAATTGTACTTATATAGATTAAATAGAGAAAAATTGGTGTCCCTCTAAAAATGGGGCCCTGGGCGATCTCCCCCCTCTCGATCGTGCTTAGGGCCACCACTGCGTTTCAAGGAAATGAGGTTTAGTTCATTACACATGACACTTCTCTATTTAGTTCATTGCACATGACACTTCTCTCCGATTTTTTAGTGTAGGGTTTTTATCTTTTCATGTTTGATATCTTCACTTTTTATTCCTTCAACCAATCCTTGAAACAACACCAAAACTTCAAGTGCAAACAAAAATTGGAATGGAGCAATATGTGTTTTTATGTAATTTTTTTTCTCACATGAATGTCACCACCTTTATTGCAAAGTATAATTCCTGCATCAAGGAAATAAGAAATATTGTTGAAAGAAAATAATATGAAAAATAATAAAGTAAAAGAAAAAATGTTAAATAATATAATAATATGAAAAATATCAATTTGGATAGATTAAATTAAACTTCACACATTAAAGAAATTTTATAAGATGAGAAAAAGTTGGAGTGTGAGAAATTTTAAAAGAGAACCATTAACAATACTTAAATAATTAGAAAGTAAAGAAAAATTTGTGAGATTTTAACAATGTCTTTTTATCAATGTCTTGGAAATTATCATCCATGTTGTAGAGAAAAGTCTCATATGTCTACAGATGCATATCAACCAATAATTATCAACTCCATTACAAATAACATAAAAAAATAAAAGAGAAATATATAGGAAAAAATTATAGTTGCATGTACCAAAGATTAACAACAAAAGAAACTAATTTGTAGGAAAGACACAAATCAAAACATAAAGGAAGCAATTTAATAAAAAAAAAATTCGAAGAAATAATGAAAGAAGAAAAATTACAACCAATCAAAAGATGAGAGGTAAGAGAAAAGAAAGTGTACCAGAGAAAGAAGAGTCTGTGCAAATGAGAGGTGAAGAGGTTGACAACGCAAAATTGCCATCCAATTAAATATTTGAATTATGAAACTATGAAATAATATAAACCTTGAATGGTTTATTTTTTATTTGTTATAAATTTAAATTTGAATTTGAATCGGGATATATATTTATTAGTGTTATAAATTAATTTAAATTTAAATCAATCATAATTTGAAGGCTCAAATAATACAAATCAGATTGTTGTAATTATAAAGAATATTACTGTATTTATAAAGAAGATTATCATTATCATTATCATTATTATAAAACATATTACTGTAATTATAAAAAATATTCAATTAAAATCTAATAAATTGATTACCGTATTATATAAAATAAAAATTCATATAAGATTTAATAATTCAATTGATTGAGTTAGTTAGAATATATAAACTTATTGTAATAATCTTAATTACTATAATGATATATTTTATGAATTAAAAAATAAATAAATAAGACATTTTGGCAGAAAAAGAATCAATGTAATGTTGTCACGTGTTATTTGCCTATATGACAAAACTTTCTTTTATAATATACATTAATTGATTGATTTTGTTACACAAATAGAAATAATAAATTGAAATATATAAAAGATTATATGACAAATTGTAATAGTATAAGAATTTTAGTAAAAATAATGAAGAATAATTGGAACAAAAATAATAGCTCAAAATAAATGTTAAAATTCAAATACACAATAAATAAAAAAATAAATAGAAAGATATAACATATTACGTGGCGTATTTCAAATCTCAACCTTCTGTTTAGAAAATAAATTGACTATTTACAACATCTTAACATAATTAGGAAGTTAGTCATGGAAATACCCTTAATTGTCTAACTAATGTATTTACCAAATTATTCTTATTTTGAGCATAAATAGAAAAAGTAAATTGAATAGAAAAAATACCATAAAAAAATTGTGATCAATTATATAAAAATTTATCGCCTAGACTTCTTTACTTTTATTAATATAAAGATAAAGATTACCTTAATTAAAACATATACATGTATTGATAATAATTAATTTAATTATTTCAAATTAGAAGATATATTTGCCTAATTATCTGAATTACTATATTTATGTAGTTTTATGAATTAAAAAAATAGAAAATAATTTCTAAAATTTTCCCGCTCAATTATATAAGATTTTCCGCTAAGACTTGTTTACTTTTATTATAATAAAGATATACACACGTAACTAAAATATAATGGGATGCCTTTCAGAAAAATATATGATAGAGATTACACTCCATTTTGTCTTTAAATTTAAAATGTAGAAGTAATTAACATGATTGAAAATAAAATAATATTTCAAAGTAAACTATTTTAAATCACAATATATTTTAAATAGAAAAGAATAATATAATACAAATTTATTTCTATTTTAAATCAAGATAATAATATGTTAGATTTTTTTTTTTTTTACTTCGGTGGAAAAATTAACAAACACAAACTACCCCATGCTATCACAAAGAAGGGAAGCGTTAAGAGTAGGAGGAGGAAGATCCCAAATACAGACCCTTTGGACGTTAGCAAGGCAGTGAGCCACTCTATTAGCATCTCTACTAACGTAGACTAAAGAAAAAGACCAGTTTCTAGCAACTAGCTCTAAAATCTGCAACACTAGGGACGCATAAGGGTAAAGAGAGGGATAAGACTTCTCATTGACTATCTTCAGCAAGTCTTCGTTGTCAGTTTCACAGCAAATATCTCTGAATCCTTTATCCCAAGCCGTAGACAGACCATGCAGTAAAGCTAGAGTTTCAGCTTTAATAATATCTCCAGTGCCGTCGAAGGTGGAGAAACCCACCATCCAATTAGCTTCATGATCACGAATGACTCCACCGGTTCCAATTCGTGAGGAATGACTGATGAAGCTACCATCAATATTGAGCTTGTAGCGCCCTATAGGGGGAGGAACCCAACGAGGGAAACATAAAGGGGGGGAACTACCAGTCCCGGTCTCGTTGTAAGCAAAGATCATGTCTTGGTTCAGCCACTGGATATTTCTGATAACATGATTAATATCCCATCTCTCCTCATCAAATATTCGATTATTTCTCCATTTCCAGATCCACCAGACAGCAGCTGTGAACATCAACCCAATGTCTTTGCGCAGATTGCTCTTTAACCAACTGTTAACATCTTGACAAAAGAAATCTGGCTGGGAAAAGAAGCCAAGTTGGAGCCATAATTCCTTGGCATGAGGACAATCCCACAGGCAGTGGAGAAAGTCTTCAGTTGCATGGGAGCAAGATTCGCAAGCTGGCAAATTTGCCATGTTAAGGTGATGACGGACTACATTAGTTGGCAATGATCCATGCAAAGTGAGCCAGATCATGAGCCGGATTTTTTCTGGAATTTTGGCCTTCCAGAGCCATTTGAAGGAGCTGTTGCTCACGACCATAGAGCTAGGCTAAAGAGATTTGATCCATGTGTAGGCCGACGTCGTAGAAAAGATACCATTGGATGTTTGACTCCAAACCCATGAATCCAAAACATCCTGATACAGAGAGCAAGTAATATTCTAGAAATGCTCATGAAAATTCTGAGGGATAAAGGATCTTATCTCACGCAGGTTCCAAGAACCATTTTGAATGAGATATGCAAGGCAAAGATTGGAATCAGTGACATGAACAAAAGGGACTTGGTGACACAAAAAGCCTTCATCATACCAATTTCCAAACCAAACTGATGTGTTACCATTCCCCAATCTAAACTTGAAGCCGTCTTTTAATTCATCTTTGGCATTAACCACACCACACCAATTATAAGAGTCCCCAATACTACTCTTAGCACTAAACATATGCTGATCTTTGAGGTATTTATGAGCCAATACTTGGACCCAAAGGGAATTTTTATTGGCCACCAAGCTCGAAACTAATTTGCCCAACAGGGAGATATTCATGAGATGGGTGTCTTGAATACCCAGGCCACCATCATGCTTGGGAGAGGTCACAATACTCTAATAAACCAAGTTGAAGCCCCATTTTTCTCCTGAAGAGGACCAGAGGAAATTTCTAACAACTTTATCTATATCAGTGCAAAGAGCTTTAGGAAGCCAAAAAAATTGCATTGGATAAATAGGGAGGGAGGAGAGAACAGATTTAACTAGGCACAACCTCCCAGCTCTATTGAGCAATCTTCCTTTCCAAGAAGCCAGCCGCTTTTGAATATTCTCCAGGATGAAGTTAAAAGAATTCTTGGTGATTCTTCCTCTCAATAGTGGGAAGCCGAGATATTTCCCAAGGTCACGAACCGCTCTAATTGAATAGATGGATTGGAACTTATGTTTGCGTAAGCCGAGATATTTCTTTTATAAGCTTTTTGTTATTGTTTTATTTATAAAATAAATCTTATAGTCATTGTTTTTTTCTTTTGGGCATAAGATTGTTGGCTTATGCAAACATTTCCCATGTGAATGAGTCTTGTAAATTAAGTTTCCGACAGAGCTGCTTGTAGATTCATCGAGTACTTAAAAAGAGATATTGGTGAAATCTATATACGTTAAAGAGATATCATTTTATGCTTTTTCATCCATTTTATGACATGCCAATGATGAGCATTCATAGATTGTTATTTTCCACCTTAGTTAGAAGCAAGGCAATGCACAAAAAGAAAAACAATTTTTATTGGAACATAAACTTATATATCTTGATCACAGCTTGATCGACAATGTGTCCTTCATTGAGATCTTGGAATGTTTTGCCTGATTCCTCAAAGTTGTATATAAGATACCTGTTTCTGCCAAATAATGACAGCTTTATGATGTGATCAAGTTGGTTATTTTAAATCATATAATTTATAATGCAAAAATTACACAACAATTACAAACATAATTTTTTCTAGGTAGTTTTGTTTATATAGAATAACAACCATGGTTCTAGTAATTTATTTCCATAACATCAAAGTCACATGTTTAAAGATGGCATGGGTAGCACACAGTCTTTAAAGAAAACATCCAACAACAAACTACAAAATTAATAGTTGAAACATCCATACTTTAAGAAATCCTTAAGGTGTGAGACCGAACTAAGTGTTCGAGGCATGAAGCCGAGTTAAATGCTAAATGTTGATGAGCGAGCGAAAGATGCTTAAGGCATGAAGCTGAGCTGAATGCTCAAGGTGCAAAGCCGAGCTATAGTTGAAAAAGTTGCGAAAAGTTGAGCTATGATGATTAAAGTGTGAAGGGTCGTGCAAGATTGCCTTATATGTGCTTGGCCTTTTGTTGCCTAGAGTGCAAGGATTTGCTCTAAGTCAGGCTCAAGTCGACAATGCTGGAAGTCGACTCTCGGGTGTTGACAAAGCACATCCTGCAAAATAATTGTTATAAATATATATTTCCTAGAAGTCGGTCCGCAAAAGTCATTAGAGAAGTCGATCTTTGGGGTTGGATCAAAGTCGTCTCAAATCCAGTCACAAGTTTGCCTGAGAAGGCAATGTGTTGATCTTGCATAATCTTTAAACAACGAAAACACAAATACAATCAAGCAAAGCAAACTTGGTATAATATCAAGCGAATTAGCTCGGTTGTTTCCCATATTCGAGTTGTGATACGTAACTATGAATGTAAAATTAGCTATAGCATGCATGACTTAGCCACTGATTTGAGCATAGGTCTTTTACTTCACCATTTGTCCGCCATGTAGATAGTCCCTGTAAATGTGCTGGGATATATAATATATGTCATTCAACAAAGTTAATTCCAACAATCTTTGATTGAAATTTGCCTCGAGTCGATGATCATAAGTGTGGCAGGCTTGATGCTGAAAGAACATTATTAGGTGTCATGCAGACTTCTATTCTACGAATTAGTGCCACCTAGATCGAAGTTTCTCCAGCAACAACCATTAAAATATTAAGTAAACATGCGAGCAATTAAAGCAAATATTACTAGCCAACTCCTTATGTCTTTATCTCACACAACTTCAATGAAAAGCATAGCATATGCCACATTGTAATTCTTTATTTGTTGGGAAGATTTTTCTAGTGTGTCACTCGGCACCGTCAAGAATTTTCCAATCAGGGTGAGATAAGATCCTCCTCGTTTAGAGCAAGATGCTATGCATATCTTCCAATTGCATATGACGATGGCATATGACAGTTTATGTAGATGCAACATAGCATGATATGGTGTCGATCATCCGTACATGCCATGGCATGATATAATCCCCCAACATGATATGTTGCATCTGTATGGGTCCTCACATTAACTCATTAATAAAACAATTAGCAAAGAAATTCGATAGAAGGAGCAAGAACTCCCTACTCACTCAACTTTTAGCATTTGAATCTCCATCAGTATAATGCTTACTGTGTGTCGAGCACCAGAAACACCAGTTGTACGCTATCGCGCATATATCGAATAGAGGTTTTATGATCAACAAATCAAGTAATATTAACATTGACTTTTCATGTCATATGCTTAAAGTCTTGTCACTATTAGCGAGAATTTGGAACGACTCTGACATAACAAGCCATTTATCCTACTTGCCAAACATTTTCGATCTCCCTTCGTTGCTCATCACTGGAGGTGATTCTATTTTGAATTTGATAATTCAAATGTCATAAAAAGCAAGTATATAAAGTCATAATAATTGATGCGTCATGTACATAACTTGATGGCGTGATAGAGATCTAATAGCATATTGTAATGCCATTAATGTCATATTGTAGATAGCTAATTCATGTTGTGTTTCTAAAACATATCATAATAATAACAAAACAATTTCATTTTGGCAATCCAAACATCACGTAATTAGTTTTGTCCTCAGAATAATCCATGAAAAGATATATACTGGAATCTTGAAATTGGACAATTCAATTAAAATTGTTCGGCATGCCATATCTGGAGAATAACTTAGTTGCATACAATATCTCGCCAATTCACGCTAAATGTTGACTGTTCCATAATGATACTATTTGAAATGTCAAATTCAATTACCGTGTAATTGATCTTATTATGGGATCATATTTTCCACTCCTATACGAGGGATAAGGCATTATTCCTATGCCATTGCCTATTATTATGATGACAATATTTAGAAATATTGTAAAGGAAGATGATACGTGGTTGCACCTTTTGGCACATGAACAATTATTGTCACGATATGATTTGCTATGTAATCATGATATAGTGTCGTGCATCAACATGATATATGTATGACTATTAAAAATCATGATATAGCATACATGGAATGTTGGCTTTTGAAAATAATTTCCATATGATGAGAGATACCAGGCGCATGATATTTACTATTATTATTTTTGGCAAAGGGACTTGTACCTTTTGCTTTCTCGGTCCATGTGTTGCGAGTAGATGCTGGGAACTAGGGATTCCTTCTTTGGTGGCGCTTATATCATCCTTTTTAGAAATTATCTCACAATGCGTTGATAGTAAATATGCCATCCCTTCACCAATAAGCATTGCTCCCGTACACAAGCATTGTGACGGACAAAAAATTTCAATTTTGTAGGATCCCCGAAAAAGGCACGAGCTTTATATGATATAATAATTCAGGGGTTCTCGTGTAAACACATCATTCCAATGTGTAAATACAATGATATATGGTTGTAGAAGTGTCATATAATATTCCAGGGAGAGAGAAATATCATAATATTATTATGTTAGTTGCTCATGATCTGTTCGCAGTCAATATTCTAGATGCAGGTTTTATGATACTGGCTTCAAATATTGAAAGAATCATAAGATATATATTTGCAATATCATACGACCATCATTGCAATTTCAAATATCATGCATAGGATATTACCAAATGGAATTAATAAGAAAAGCACGAATGATTAAACCGAATTGGCAGAGATTGAGAAGCATAAAAAATGTCGATGTGTGGCAAAAGCATGTGAGCATATTCTTCTTCTCCTCCTTTGGATTGTTGATAATCGTGAGCAAAAATTCAATTGGACGATTGAAACAGTCCCTGAACATGGATTCGAAACTGAACCTCATCAGCTTAGACTTCGGGATTTGCATTTTGCAAAAGTTTTTTCGCTCTCTTCCACCCTCATTGTGAGCTGATCACCTAATGGATGACTCATAGAAGAGCGAAGACTCTTGATTTATGTGGCCAGGAAAAGTTCTACCAAGCCTCACAATGGGCCAAATGTTCCTACCAAAATTGGCAGAACCTTGTTTGCAGCGTTGCTCCTCCTTGTGCTCTTCCAAGTACAACGGTGGGGTGTACCTTCAAAAACACTCCGACGCTCAAGTCAGTAGAGGTAGGAGATAGGTATCACAATTAGGGGAGAATTTAGATTAGATTACCTTATGTCACTGAGATTGTATATATAGAGTTTTCTAGGTCCTTGGGCCTAGTTACCTAATATAAGTGCCATTAACGATGGCAAGGATCGTGGAGATAGAGATAGGATCTATATCTTTTCTTATTTTTGAGGCAGGGAGATAAACTCCTCCTTTCCTTATTTATGATGGTCGAGTACATGTAATACAATCACCATACCAATTAAAGAAATTAAAAAAAAAAAAGCAAAGAAAACCCCTAACACTCGTTAATGGGTTCAAAGGACCTGTCCCAAAATCAAAAATTGAGTTTAAGAGAAGAAGATTTGGAGTCAAGAGTGGAAGAGAGATACCTGATAGACAAAATATGGTGTGTAAAATTCAAAATTTGAAAATGAAAGATAGATATGAAAGAATGGGGTCTCACTTAATTTTGAAATTCAAGAAAAGAGAGAGAAAGAGCATTTTTTTTTTTAACCTGAACACGCAACACATCAGTAGAAAGAGAATTATTTTGTTAAAAGACAAAAAAAAAAAAAAAAGTACACGTGTCTTAAAATGAAGAAGGGTCAGTGTGCTGTCTTTTTCCTAGCCTAAAGAATGCATATAGAGATATAGAAACCGCTACAAACTAAAACAGTTTTCAGCCAACAACTATTCGTATCACGTGTCACTTAACCCTTTTTTACAATCTCGTGTCACCTAACCTACTATATTTTAATTTTAAATTCATACACATTTAAAAAGCTTTCTTTTATGTAAAAAGTAAGAAATAAAATAAATACCCAAAGCCTAGGGAAAGAAACCACGATCATCTTCATTCGTTCAGAGCACATTTGAACCTTTCTTCTTCTTTATGCTCTGCCTCAATGACGCTCTTTTGCTCTCTCAATCTCGAGTTCTCTCTCTTGCCTCTTCATATGTCTCTCGCGGGTTCGTCTCTCTTCTCGATTGTGTTTCGATTTTGATTTTTTTTGTCTTGATTCTGCATTCTGGTGAAAAAAATGGTAGGGATTTCTTTACTAAAATTGGGTGAAAAGCTTTACTCTAAGCACTGTTTTGTTCGGTTCTAGAAGGGATAGGGAGAACACTGAAAGAAGGGAACCTATGCCAGGTTCGAAATGCCGTTTGCACCAAACAGGTTTCCTCAATCGATTCATTCCATTCAAATTCTTCAATTAGGGCTTAATTTCCCCTCATTTATTGAATTCTCCAAGTCTTAATTTGTTCTCAACTCGTGGATTTCCTTATCTATTGTAATTGTGAGGTAAGTGGTTGCTTATAATATGATTTATGACTTTTTAATATGAATGCTTCTCTTAATCACTAATTAAAAATTACTAATATTTTGCAATGTTATTCTGCCTTTTGGGACTTCATGTAATTATTTTAGTATTTCACACTTTCATTTTTTAAAATTGTCATGTAGGGTTGATGCTTTAAAAGGGATCGGTCATAAATTTGTGATTAATCTGAGCCAGAAATATTCCCCTGAATCTTTGTTGTGCCAATCATAAGTGGCAGCAAACAATCATAAGTGGGAGGTGTATTATGAGACCATTCCAATCACCAAGCAATTGCCATCCAATAAAAAGATTCCTATAGTTCTTTATGGCTTGCTTAAAGACACCACCTACTATGGATAGTACACCACAAGTGAGTTCATGTTTTTGCGACCTGTGAACAACTAACTTCATTTTGTAATGAACAAACTGACAAATATTACTTGTTTTTAATTAGGTGGGAGTTATGCTCAAGACCTACCAAAAGCTTTTGAGTGTGCAGAGTCCTTAATTCCAACTGCTTCTCTCATAATTGGTGTGTCTATACTAGTAAGATCTCCTATGTAATCAAGTTACATTGTTAGGTGCCTCATGTAATCTAGACTTTTGAATATAGCTATGCTGCTTTTGACATTCAATATCTTGTTTATTTTCTTGAGATCATATTGTTCAATACTCACTTGTGTCATCTATTCTGATGTTAGATACTTGCCAAATTAGAGTCCTGAACTACTACTCATAGTGGACAAGATACACCTGAAATTACAACCAAAACAAACTTACATGAAGAAAAAATAGTCGTATTTGGTTTTCATTAGTTGTTTCAAAGGAACAGTGGCATCATGAGTAGGAACAAATTCAAAGTGAGTCTATTGACTCTTCTATATTAGTTTCTATTGTATTTTAACCCCATTTGACAAAATTGATAATAAAGGGTTAAAAGTATAACCGTATAAAAGTTTATGCTTAATTAAGTTGTTTTTGGGCCTCAGATGAGCCTCTTAAAATCACATACAACTACTGGGATGGAACTGGCCGCAGGCGTGTTATCCAGGTAATTAATTACATCTTGTCTCCATTTGTTACGACTCAAATTAATTAATTGAAAAACAATCCTTGTTATTTATTATAATATCATTATATTTATTAAAAAAATTAACTTATTGAGCTACTCTTTTTGTATATTTTGGCATCATTCAAATTAATGAAAAATCAGAGAAGGATTTTATTAGGAAAGTTCCTGGTTTAGAGGTACTGGCTACTGCAACATCAATGGATTTGGAGCATAAGGATAGGCCATCTGTTAACTCTTTGGTAAGCATACCAAATCGTACAAGTAGTAAAATGAAAAGTCCAAGTATCGTTTCCCAAGGGACTCACGTAATATTGGACAAATTTCATGTAATCACTATCTAAGCTAATAAATATGACAAAAATGATAAAAACACAAGTGTTTAGGGTGATGTTTAGGAACTTAAAGAAAATAGAACAAAAACATAAACAAAGATGAAAATAAATGATGGCTCCAATGGTGATGAATTGTTGGGGTTAGATTTCACCAATCTCTACTCTCTCACAAGAAACACAACATTCAACTTAAACTTCAATATTAATATCAGTCATATAATGGTATTCTTAGCCCTAATTCCTTAGGTGAAAAGAGTCTAAGTTCCTCCATTAACCGCCATTCCCTTGGACAATTAACAAAGGAACTTGCTTTAAGCTCTATGACCTAAAGATAACCAACAAACCAAGTGCTATTCCTAACTACAAGATTCATTGGGCATTTTACTTCAGTTCAAGATAAAAAAAGGTATTTTCCAATAACAATCTCATCCCAAAAACAAGCTATGGAAGTATTTCCTAATAACAAACCATAACAAGCATTAAGCATGGAAGTAAAACACTAACATTGAAGAACAAGAGAAATGTAAACATATATTTCATAAAAATATACAAAAGAGTAAAGTTAGGTTACATCTAACCCCAAAATGAAAGGATTTAGCTACCCATTTCCATGGGTAGCTGCAAAATACAAGAAAGATGGAAGAAAATGGAGAGAACAGAGCATTGGAGCCATTGGAGTGCCTTCTACACTCAAAGGAAGAGTGGATCTTGCAATGGGAATGGCTCCCCCTTCTACACTCTAGGGATTCATCATTTCAGGGACAAATGTGTAGATCCTTTCATAAGTCGCGGGTTGTCCTTTAAATACATGAGCAAGATTTTTAATTTTAAGTGACTAGTCGCTCAGCCGTGAAATCAGGCTTCAAGCCACCGCACCTAGATCTGATCTGCTTGAATAATTAAGCTCCAAATAACTCTCTTAAACTCCAATTTCTATTTCTTCAAAATGTACACAGAATAACTAAGATATAACCAATAAAACTTATTAACTAAACTAAAAATTAAATATTTACAATTTTAAAACTAATTGAGTCAAACATTACTCTAAATATGGATGAAACTAGGATAGTTGCCTCAAAATTCATTCAACAATTAAGTAAATTAATAAGGCCATTATCACCATTCCCAAGTCCCTTGGATACTTGTCAATATGAAACACACTAAGTCACGGGTGAGTATACTATAAGCTCTTCTAATTCATCACTTCATCTAGGAGTTTATGGATAGACAATCAATGAGTGAATCATATTTGATAGACCAACAAAAGCCACTTGGAGAAACTGAAAGTACCATTGGAGGGTTTTCAGTGCTTTGCTTGGGAAATGAACTATAGTCAAGGAAGGTTCAATGATGCTTTGTAGAAGTATATGCTTGTAAGTGATTTTTTTTGTGGCCACTTAACTATGGAGAAAAAACACACCAACAAGCAACTATGAAGCCTACACGTAACATGTTTTAAAGACATTTTTAGCATTAGGCAGCAGGGTAGATAGACCAACACTTTTCACCACAAGTTGTTGCTACTTTATCTCTGAAATTCCAATAGATTATTGTGGATTCCAAATACATGATTTCTTTTTCACTCTAGCCTAATTTCTTGCAAAATTCAAAATGATATTTTGTAATGCATAAATGTTCTATTTGAAAGGAACACCACGCACTGGATTTGGAGGAGGAATTTTTTATGCTTCTGCTTCATCTAAGGTACCTTTTTGAGATCAAAGCCTGCAATTGAAAGTTGTTCTTTTATCTTCATTGGTTAATTAATGTAGAACAATGAAAGTTTTTCACTCATTTGCATGTTGTATTTCAACTTCATATTCTTTCTTTTAACTTCCTTCTCTTAATTTATTGAAAAAAAATTATGAAGGATGGAACTTTGGTGAAGTTGCCAAAAATGGGCATGGGATAAATGCTTCTCAGTTTAATCTCCCAAGAATTGACATAAAAACTACCCCCCCACTCTTTTTCCATTTACTGTTCCTCGACATGATTTTACCACATCATTTTTTTTCCTGTTAGTATTGTAACTTATAAGAGCTTCAAAAGTATACTGAAATGCATTCTTAATATGATGTTTATTATGCAGTACTTAGGTCTCAAATGAACTAGCACTTTAGTTTCCAGAAACTCAAAGACAACCCAAGGTTTTGTTCGTGTGGTTGTGATTCTTAATAATTATTGTGAGCACAATCTTCATTTTTCGCTAGTTAAAAAAGTCTTCTACAGTCAAATATAATGTGAATCCTGCAATGTATTATTACTAAATATTCAATTCTACTAAAAGAAATCTCTTAATATGGCTTTATTACTTATTAAAAGTGTGTGCACTGTTGCATTCGTTTTTGATATGGGTTTGCTAAGGTAAGCTCATGTTGTAGGGGTACAAGAAGTTCTAAATATTAGGTGACTTAGCCTAAGTTACAATAGATAAATATTTGATTTAATTAGGAAATTTAGATATATATGTACTCATTAAAATTCTGAAGCCTGCTGTTAAGAGAAAGTCTCTCCAGGAACTGAGTGTTTTAATGATGACAAATCACTATGAAGCAAAACCGAAGTTACTGAACTTAGCTACTAATGGTTGCTTTAAGTGTTCTTATTAAGACATGACATATTCAGAAGCATAGCACAAGTGTGAAGCATAAGCCTACAGTGGAAGCTTCTCCATGACATAGATTCTGCAATCAGAAGCAGGACTACCGGAAGGAGAGCTATTTAGAAGTTGGAAAGGCAATTATGTTTTTCGGGTCAAAGTGCATATATCAGAAGCTGCATATGATTATAGGCATGATGCTAGGGATAACTTGAGTCAATGGGTAGATATCAGAAGCTACACATGGCTTAAGGATCATTAGAAGTTGTGTTTGAATTGGAACATGAAGACAAACGTGTCTCGCACTCCTGAAGCACACACCAATCAGATGCATCGATGGTTGGACAACACTGATCCTGATGTTGTTAATGCTTGTGATCCTTGACATTGTCCAAGTCATAGGATCTCAAAGGAAACAACTGTCCTTGTCGATAAAGAACCAGCAACCAATAATAGAAGAGAGAATGTAAAAATCAGTTAACCACTCTTCTCCAGAAGACTTGCTACAGAAACAATCTCTAGAAAACTTCCCATGATTCAAAATTCTAATTCATGTGCAAACCACCAAGATCACAGCTAGCACCAACGGATCTTTATCAACGGATCCTTCAACTGATATAAGGTGAAAGTTGGTGACAGTGGAGCACGAGTAGAGATGAAGAAGACAACTCAATGAGTTGTATGGTTGAGGTTGAATTGCGTAGAATAACTACCTGCATGAACATAGATAACTCATGCAGCATTTGAATTCAACCTGCAACGGACATAAACAGCTAGCTCCTTGGTCAAGTCTATAAATTGGCCAAGTACGAAGGAGCAATTTCAAGGAAGATTGACAAAGTAGTGGGTAAAGGTCAGTTGACAAACCCTTATGTAAAGGAATATCCTTAGCCCATAACACTCTAGGTGAAAGCCAGTCGTGCCTAAATCGAAAGTGTTTTGTCTGCCACTCCCTTGGTGTGAAGGGACCACAACACGAAGTTGTGTGTAGCCGAACAGAGCTTGGAAGAGTAGTTAGGTGACTACTGCTTCTGAAGTTTTGGGAACACAATAGGTAGTTGTGTGTCCAGCATAGGTGTTGCTGAAGGGAACTAGGAAGGGCAGTCAAGTGACTATGGCTTCTTAGGGTCTAGGCAACACAACAGATCATTGTGTGTGTCCAGTAGTAGGTTCTAGTAAGGGTTGAGCACCTCCTTCCAAGTGAATAAGATTTTCTACAAGCAACATGTAACCAAAAAAATTTAATTCATTTTTTTTGCATAGACCTTCCATTTCTTTGAATGTGGAGAAGGAATGTTACGATGATAGCCGCACTTCTCTGGTCCCTCTTGAGAAAGAAGTAGAAGTGTTCAAAGAGGATATTAAACATGATATTGTTATTTCACCAGCTACGTCTCCCATTAATTGATAATGCAGTGGAATGCTATCAGTACATGCATAATGTTTTTGGGAGGGAGGTTTTAAAGCAGCTTATGATATTGTACATATCATTATAAAACACAATGAGGAAGGAAAATTTATTATTGATTTGAATCTCATCCTTAAATTTTTTTTATTAATGATCATGAGCACCTCCTTCCAAGTGAATAAGAATTTCTGCATGCAACATGTTTCCCACGCATGAGGTTCAAAGTTCAAAGTTTGGTGGTACAGAAAAGGAAGAAAACCTGGGAACAAGTCATCTAAAGGAGTTAAATCAGAGCTAACATTGAAAAGGAAGGTTTCAAAATTAATTGGGATGCTGCAGCACTTAACACTCTAGCTCCCAAAGTCATCCATGAAAAGAGAAGCTTGCAGCAAAGCACAGTAGAGAGAGACAAAAAGAGTTAGCAGAAAAAGTTGATGATCATTAATAAAAAAAAATAATTAAGGATGAGATTCGAATCAATAGTAAAGTTTCCTTCCTCATTGTTTTTTATGATGAGATGTACAATATCATAAGCTGCTTTAAAATATCCCTCCCAAAAAATGATGCAGGTACTAATAGCATTCCACTGCATTGTGAATTAATGGGAGATGTAGCTGGTGAAATAACAACATCATGTTTAATATCTTGTTCGGACACTTCTACTTCTTCCTTAAGAGGACACAGAGGACTGCGACTATCATCGTAACATTCCTTCTCCACATCCAAAGATACAAAAGGTCTATGCAACAAAAAAAAATGAATTGGGATGCTGCAAAACTCAACACTCTAGCTCCCAAAGTCAACCATAAAAAGAGAAGCTTGCAGAAAAGCACAGTAGAGAGAGAGAAAAAGAGTTAGCATAAAAAGTTTATGACCGTTAATAAAAAAAACTAAATTTCTTCTTAGCAAAAAGGGAGAAAAATGTAACCAAAAATATTAATTAATTTTTTTGTTGTTGCATAGACCTTCCGTTTATTTGGATGTGGAGAAGGAATGTTACGATGATAGCCGCACTCCTCTGGCCATTCTTGAGGAAGAAGAAGAATTGTCCAAAGAGAATATTAAACATGATGTTATTTCACCAGCTACGTCTTAGGTTAATTCACAATGCAGTGGAATGCTATCAGTACTTGCATCATGTTTTTGGGATGGAGATTTTAAAGCAGCATCTGATATTGTACATGTCATCCTAAAACACAATGAGGAAGGAAAATTTTTTATTGATTCAAATATCATCCTTCAAACTTTTTTATTAATGATCATGAGAACCTCCTTCCAAGTGAATACAATTTTCTTCATGGAACATGTTTCACACGCCTAAGGTTCAATAGTCCAAGTTTGGTCTTATAGAAAAGGAAGAAAAGTCGGGAAGAGGACACCTAAAGGAGCTAATGCAGAGCTAACATTGAAAAGGAAGGCTTCAAAATTAATTGGGATGCTGCAACACTCAAAACTCTAGCTCCCAAAGTCAACCATGAAAGGAGAAGCTTGCAGCAAAGCATAATAGAGAGAGAGTAAAAGAGTTGGCAGAAAAAGTTTATAATCATTAATAAAAAAAAATTAAGGATGAGATTCGAATCAATAATAACGTTTCCTTCCTCATTGTGTTTTATGATGACATGTACAATATCATAAGCTGCTTTAAAATCTCCTTCCCAAAAACATGATGTGGGTACTGATAGCATTCCACTGCATTGTGAATTAATAGGAGATGTAGCTAGTGAAATAACAACATCATGTTTAATATCTTCTTCGGACACTTCGACTTCTTCCTTAAGAGGGACCAGAGGAGTGGGGCTATCATCATAACATTCCTTCTCCACATCCAAAGATACAGAAGGTCAATGCAGCAAAAAAAAAAAAAAAAAGAATTGAAATTCTTAGCAAAAAGGGAGATAAATGTAACAAAAAAAAATCAATTTTTTTTTGTTGAATAGACCTTTCATTTCTTTGGATGTGGAGAAGGAATGTTACGATGATAGTCGTACTCCTCTAGTCCCTCTTGAGGAAGAAGTAGAAGTGTTCGAAGAGGATATTAAACATAATGTTGTTATTTTACCAACTACGTGTTAATTCACAATGCAGTGGAATGCTATCAGTACCTGCATCATGTTTTCGGGAGGGAGATTTTAAAGCAGCTTCTGATAATGTACATCTCATCATAAAACACAATGAGGAAGGAAACTTTTTTATTGATTCGAATCTCATCCTTAATTTTTTTTTTATTAATGATCACGAGCACCTCCTTCCAAGTGAATAAGAATTTCTGCATGCAACATGTTTCCCACGCATGAGGTTCAAAAGTCCAAGTTTGGTGGTACAAAAAAGGAAGAAAAGTTGGGAACAAGTCACCTAAAGGAGTTAAATCAGAGCTAACATTGAAAAGGAAGGCTTCAAAATTAATTGGATGCTGCAGCACTCAACACTCTAGCTCCTAAAGTCAACCATGAAAAGAGAAGCTTGCAGCAAGGCACAGTAGAGAGAGAAAAAGAGTTAGCAGAAAAAGTTGATGATCATTAATAAAAAAAAAATAAGGATGAGATTCGAATCAATAATAAAGTTTCCTTTCTCATTGTGTTTTATGATGAGATGTACAATATCAGAAGCTTCTTTAAAATCTCCCTCCCAAAAAATGATGCAGGTACTGATAGCATTCCACTGCATTGTGAATTAATGGGAGACGAAGCCGATGAAATAACAACATCATGTTTAATATCTTCTTCAGACACTTCTACTTCTTCCTTAAGAGGGCACAGAGGAGTGCGACTATCATCGTAACATTCCTTCTCCATATCCAAAGAAATATAAGGTCTATGCAACAAGAAAAAAAAGATGAATTAAATTTCTTCTTACCAAAATAGGAGAAAAATGTAACCAATAAAATTTAATTCATTTTTCTTTTCTTGCCAAGACCTTCCATTTCTTTGGATGTGGAGAAGGAATGTTACGATGATAGTCGCACTCCTCTGGTCCCTCTTAATGAAGAAGTAGAAGTGTCGGAAGAGGATATTAAACATGATGTTATTTCACTAACTACATCTCCTATTAATTCACAATGCAGTTGAATTCTATCAGTACCTACATCATGTTTTTGGGAGGGAGATTTTAAAGCAGCTTTTGATATTGTACATCTCTTCATAACACATAATGAGGAAGCAAACTTTTTTATTGATTCGATTTTCATCCTTAAAACCTTTTTTTAATGCTCATGAGCTCCTCCTTCCAAGTGAATAAAATTTTCTGCATGCAATATGTTTCCCAAGGATGAGGATCAAAAGTCCAAGTTTGGTGGTACAGAAAAGGAAGAAAAGCTGGGAACAAGTAACCTAAAGGAGGTAAAGCAGAAAAAACATTTAAAAGGAAGGCTTCAAAATTAATTGGGATGCTGCAGCACTTAACACTCTAGCTCCCAAAGTCAACCATGAAAAGTGAAGCTTGCAGCAAAGCACAATAGAGAGAGAGAAAAAGAGTTAGCAGAAAAAGTTGATGATCATTAATAAAAAAAAAATTAAGAATTAAATTCGAATAAAAAATAAAGTTTCCTTCCTTATTGTGTTTTATGATGAGATGTACAATATCAGAAGCTGCTTTAAAATCTACCTTCCAAAAAATGATGTAGGTACTAATAGCATTCCACTGCATTGTGAATTAATGGGAGATGTAGTTGGTGAAATAACAACATCATGTTTAATATCTTCTTCGGACACTTCTAGTTCTTCCTTAAGAGGCAATAGAGGAGTGCAGCTATCATCGTAACATTCCTTCTCCATATCCAAAGAAACATAAGGTCTATGCAACAACAAAAAAATAGATGAATTAAATTTCTTCTTACCAAAATAGGAGAAAAATGTAACCAAAAAAATTTAATTCATTTTTCTTTTGTTGCAAAGACCTTCCATTTCTTTGGATGTGGTGAAGGAATGTTACCATGACAGTTGCACTCCTCTGGTCCCTCTTAAGGAAAAAGTAGAAGTGTCCAAAGAAGATATTAAACATGATGTAATTTCACTAGCTACGTCTCCCATTAATTCACAATGCAGTGGAATGTTATCAGTACCTTCATCAGGTTTTTGGGAGGGAGATTTTAAAGCAACTTCTGATATTGTACATCTCATCATAACACACAATGAGGAAGGAAACTTTATTATTGATTCGATTCTCATCCTTAAAACTTTTTTTATTAATGATCCTGAGCACTTCCTTCGAAGTGAATAAGATTTTCTGCATGCAACATGTTTCCCACGCATGAGGTTCAAAAGTCCAAGTTTGGTTGTACAGAAAATGAAGAAAAGCTAGGAACAGGACACCTAAAAGACTTAAAGCATAGCTAACATTGAAAAGGAAGACTTCAAAATTAATTGGGATGCTGCAACACTCAATTAATTTGGCTCCCAAAGTCAACCATGAAAAGAGAAGCTTGCAACAAACTACAGTAGAGAGAGAGAAAAAGAGTTAGCAAAAAAAGTTTATGATCATTAATAAAAAAAAAAATTAAGGATGAGATTTGAATCAATAATAAAATTTCCTTCCTCATTGTGTTTTATGATGAGATGTACAATATCAAAAGCTGCTTTAAAAACTCGCTCCCAAAAACATGACGTAGGTATTGATAACATTCCACTGCATTGTGAATTAATGGGAGATGTAGCTGGTGAAATAACAACATCATGTTTCATATCCTCTTCAGACACTTCTACTTCTTCCTTAAGAGAGACTAGAGGAGTGCGACTATCATCATAACATTCCTTCTCCACATCTAAAGAAACATAAAGTCTATGCAACAAAAAATAAAAGAAAAATGAATTAAATGTCTTCTTACCAAAAAGGGAGAAAAATGTAACCAAACAAATTTAATTCATTTTTCTTTTGTTGCATAGACCTTGCATTTCTTTGGATGTGGTGAAGGAATGTTATGATGACAGTTGCACTCCTCTGGTCCCTCTTAAGGAAAAAGTAGAAGTGTCCAAAGAAGATATTAAACATGATGTAATTTCACTAGCTACGTCTTCCATTAATTCACAATGCAGTGGAATGCTATCAGTACCTTCATCAGGTTTTTGGGGGGGAGATTTTAAAGCAGCTTCTGATATTGTACATCTCCTCATAAAACACAATGAGGAAGGAAACTTTATTATTGATTCGAATCTCATCCTTAAAACATTTTTATTAATGATCATGAGCACCTCCTTCCAAGTGAATAATCAAGATTTTCTGCATGCAACATGTTTCCCACGCATGAGGTTCAAAAGTCCAAGTTTGGTGGTACAGAAAAGGAAGAAAAGCTGGGAACAAGACACCTAAAGTAGGTAAAGTGTAACACCCCTTGTTACTATTAAAGATTTTCTTATTAATTAAGAAATTCGTGAAATAATTTGATACCCAATTATTGAAAATAACCTTTAAAAATATACGGGAAAATTTGTTTTCCTTCAAAACATGATTACTTCAATTTTCAAATGACAATCATCCACAATAACTTATCAACATATTAAAACCCCTTTTAATGAAATATTGATCTTAATAAATCAAACTCATTTTATAAGACATTAACTTCGTTGTAAACCATGAAATATAACAAAATCTTCCTTAATTAAGAACATCCTCAGATCCATCATTATACTATTATATTACATAGGATATACTTATGCATTTACATTCTTGGAATTAAACACATTATACATTTGAGTCACATATAATGAATTGGTACATCATAATATTAATACCTAGTCTACCCTCTTTTATACAAGAAAAGACTGAGACTCAGAGCAATGACTCAATAAAAATTTCAAAATACCCAATTAACCCATGTAGCATATCCTAGAAGGATCCTTTCTTCCTCTTAAAACATCCACTCGTGTTAATAGTGTTTGTCATAGCTTTTCGATTCCATCTTCACTGTTTGCACAAGATCATTCATCTAAATATGAAAAATAAAGGCGTATGGAGTGTGTCTCCCTCCTCCTCTGAACCAACAACCAAACGACCTTACGGTCACAAACAAACAAAAGACATCAACTACCATATTGAAGTACTCTCATGAGTCTCACTCAAAATCCTAAACACATTTCGGACTAGTCCTTAGCTCATAACATCTCGTCACAACTCGGGCCAGCTGCCACTGAAATTCCCAGAACTCAGTGGACTTTACATAATTTAAGCTGGATGACTTGCTGGGAGTACACCTTCACCATGGTACAATGGTAGGGCTCTCACCAACACGGTTATGCCTTGCATTTGTCGGGATTGCCAAGTCGACACTGTGGAAAATGGGACCACAAACTCAGCGCTAGATCCCTAAGAAACATCAAGTCAACGAGCATACCTCAGGTACCACTCTGTGAGGCCATCCAATCTCTGAGGACTGACTCCTCAACCACTCACCCTAACAGGACTTATCTTTTACAGGTATATGTGGGCTTCTCTACCAAAGGTACTCGACGGTGGTCCTTAATCAACATATGTCCTAGACATACAACACGGAGATCCAACTCCCCTACTATCACAGTGGTTAAACATTACAACCCCGTCATCTCACAAGCACAATGCTCACTGTAGTTAAAGCCTCCACATGACCTCTCAACACTTGCCCATTTGATCTTTAATCATGCCAGGACATCCTCTACAATCCATGTATCACCTTTATCCATGAACAAGTCCATTTCAACGGTCATACGCGACCCAATGATGGAGGTTCTTCCTCCTCCTTTCATTTCTCACCACGATTAGAAATAACCAACAAGTTTTCAAACAACAACACATGTGCATAGTGCACTTCACCCAATCATGACCTAAGTTATGACTTCACAAAGTTATTATATTTTATAGGGATTCTTGCTTACTCTCAAGTTTTATGCTTGCTTTAATCATCAAGTCTCAAGGTCCATGCAAGGGTCCTAAATTTCCTTCTAAGTCCAAATATCTGGCATCCTCCATGTGCAAAGGTACTTATTAATTACCAATCCATAATATTATTAGATTCATACTCTTTAATTACAATTTATTCACTATTGTTCATAGTGAATATTATTAGTTACTAGAATTCCATCCTAGTATTCACAAATGCGCTTCATTTGGAGTTCATTTGCTCCCATCCAAGAATGTAATATTCTTGTTCCCATAACAAACAAACTATCACAAGAATTAACATGCACAAGCAATATTACAGCACTCATTGCCAGAGGATCACATCCTCCCGGTTGCCAATTTACAGTTATAAACAAGATAAATAGCAATAGTCAATAAATCACAATTCAAGCATAAAAATCATTAATAATTAATACACTAACATTTATGGGAAGATCCCCCTTTTTAGGTGGAATACTTCGTCATTAACACAAATAAGCCAAACAACATCACTTATGCAATTATTCCAAGTACATTACAATTAAGCACATAGAGCTGAAATCATCAATCATAAATTATTTGACAAAGTAAATCAACTTATAATTTCACCAAATTTTGCAGATACACTTCTCAGGATGCATATATTAACACATAAAATTAGCTCCCACAAATTCAACCCACAAGTAATATTTTTGGAAATAAAAATAGTGGCTGGATGAAGGAGGTAAAGCAGAGCTAACATTGAAAAGGATGGCTTCAAAATTAATTGGGATGCTGCAACACTCAGCACTCTAGCTCCCAAAGTGAACCATGAAAAGAGAAGCTTGTAGAAAAACACAGTGGAGAGAGAAAGAGTTAGTAGAAAAAGTTTTTGGTCATTAGTAAAAAAGTTTTAAGGATTAGATTCGAATCAATAATAAAGTTTCCTTCCTCATTGTGTTTTATGATGAGATGTACAATATCAGAAGCTGCTTTAAAATCTCCTTCCCAAAAACATGATGCAGGTACTGATAGCATTCCACTGCATTGTGAATTAATGGGAGACGTAGCTGGTGAAATAACAACATCATGTTTAATATCCTCTTCGAACACTTCTACTTCTTCCTCAAGAGGGAGCAAAGGAGTGCGACTATCATTGTAACATTCCTTCTTCACATCCAAAGAAACGGAAGGTCTATGCAACAAAAAAAAATAATTAAATTTTTTTGGTTACATTTTTCTCCCTTTTTGCTAAGAATTTCAATTCTTTTTTTTTTGTTGCATTGACCTTCTGTATCTTTGGATGTGGAGAAGGAATGTTACAATGATAGCCCCACTCCTCTGGTCCCTCTTAAGGAAAAAGTCGAATTGTCCGAAGAAGATATTAAACATGATGTTGTTATTTCACCAGCTACGTCTCCTATTAATTCACATTGGTGCGTTGCTACCATTGGCCCTAGGGAATTTTGCACACAGAGGGAATCGAGCACCGGTTCTTCTGATAAATAGATCGTTCCCCTTCATGTGATAACAGTGGGACCTTAAACCACTGCGCCAACCCTATGGGTTAAAAGGTAATTACAACTTAGTAGTGAAAGGCTAGAAGAATTGAGAAGGTACTTGTCGATATGGAAAATTTAGGGCTTTTTTTAATGCAATGGGTGATTTTGTGGGAAACCGATTCTTGTTGAAAAGAAAATCTAGTTGGAATCTTAAAGAGAATCAAACCTATGAAATTTTCATACCGTAATCTTAAAGAGACTTACTAGTGCCTGATAACACCAATGTGGCTTTTTTAGGGATTCTGGAATTAGAATACATTGCATTGTAGATAACTAAGGTTGATGTAATTATGGTCAACCCTGCTTTTTTGAACCTCCCCATATCTATTATTATTGCTTATTAGGAATATTATCTCATGTTTTTAGAATCTATGATCTATAGAAAAGGTATATGGTTACAACAAGACATGGATATGTTGATGTTGTAATTTTGATAAAAAAATTTGGGATACAGCATGCCTATTTTGTTAAAGCTCAGTGAATAGAGCGTTGTGTGTGTATGTGTAAGATGTGTACATTTAACATTCCTTATGATGGTTAGAGTCTTGTGCATTTGGCCACCCTTTTTATATTGACTGTAATTTGAGCTTAACATAACAGAGAAAGAACAACATGTTGTCCATGTAGGGAATAAGAAAGAGAAAGATGCATTCACTCAGTTATGTTCATACATGCATGCATGTATGTATGTCTAAGTATATGTGCATGCATATGTATCCTTCTGATATAATGCAACCTGATATGAAAGTTCAATACAAAGTAATTATCAGAAATTTATGTTGAGGCTGCCATCACAGAATTGGAACTTTGATTAATAGGAAAGAAAACTAGCATTGTTTGGTGTTAATTTTATTGATAAAAATGTACTTTGCTGACATGAGATCGTTAGTATGTTTTCTTTGATGTTCTCTTTCAATGGCATATGCAGTTCATAAAAACAATTAATTGTGATGTAGAACATTTTATCAAGAGGTCCAATTAGTTGTTACAGAAATGAAGATTGGTGAGAGAACCGGGGGTGTGTGAGGGGAAGATTCAATGACAATCATTTTGGTAGACAAGTCCCATTAGCAATCTCTGGTAATGGATTGTAGAGACAGCAGGAAAAGGTGTGTGTGTAAAGGGTTGATGCAAATAAATGGGTTGACACAATAGTTTAGATATTTGTTTAGTTGATGTAAAATGATTCCACTTTTCATAAACCTTGTGTTGTTAAATTTAGTACACAGATCTCTTGTCCATCTAAAATGGTGCAAGATGCCTGACATCATTTTTACAATATAGGGCATGTGTGATTATTAAGACATTGTCATTTCTAAGCTTTTTGTTAAATATTTCTGTACATTTTGTTGTGTTATATTTTAATTTTATTTTGATTTGAAGAATCATCTGGTTCATCTGCAACTCAGGCTACAAAAGAGGAAATGGATTCTCGGTCTATATATGTTGGAAATGTGAGTTTCAAATATCCTTATTCTGCTCTTTTTCATTTCCTTTCTGCTATACATATCGACTTGACATCTTTTTTGCATTTTAATGTGTGTGCTTGTGAGATATGGTTTGTGCAAAAGCAGGTCTTAGTTTATCTAGTTTGGCCAGTCCCATTTTTCTGCTGTCGATTTTTAGCAATATGTAGATCTTAGCTTGCCTACAATGAAGTTGAGGGGAATGTACTTACATGAGTACTTAACAATCTACATGCTTGCTGATTGTCTTGTGCTAGCCATTCAATAAGTCATGCAATCCTTGGATATTTTTACTGAGGCTTACAATCCTAGGGACTAATATCGGAGTCTATTGTTAGTTAGATATTTTAAGGTAGTGTTTGGCCCAACTTTTTTTGTTCTTCTCTTCTCTTTTAAAGGACAAGTTGGGCCAAATACATTTTCTAAAAGGCTCTTGGAAACCTACTTGATAACCTTCACTAAAATTCTTCCTTTGAATACTCCCATCTCAATTATTGCCATATTTCTCAAATACCTAAACTAATGTACTGTAGATCCCTACATACACACAATCAAGAGAAACTTTCAATTCTGGTTTAGTTTTTTAAATCTTAAAAAAAAAAAACAAATCTTTACTCTAGAAAGCCACCTAATTGGGTTATTACCATCAAAATTAGAACCTTTTATGTGCCTTTTTAAGTGCTTCATTTGATCCCTCCTCTTCAAAATGGGCAGAATTGATTTCCAAAGGCTCTTGATCACATTGTATAGAGGTCCTAAAATTGTTAGACCTCCCTGCAATGCAACAGTTTCCTCCTTAACCGAAGACTTTTGTTTAACCATCTCTCAACAGAATCTTCATCTCCTTCACACTGCTTTTCCATTTTTCAATTTTTTTCAGCATGCCTTCATTAGACCTATTTTTCCTTCATCTATCTCTCCAATCCTTCCACATTTGGGTTCATCGTCGTCATTGGCATCCGGCAGGTCAGACAAAAAATATAGGACTCGGGAATTAGATACACAAAATCATGATTGTATTACAGAAACAATCTGGTTTAATAACTAGATTAGTAGTACAAGCACTCATAACACAAGGGTTTCTGCTTACAGGGAGTTTCCTACTTCAAAAGAACATAAAAAATAGACTGACATCTTAATTCCCCACTACAAACCTGTCAAACAATATATATAACACTATAACTGTCACATTCTAAAAACATGACTACCTAATACAGAATTAACACAACATAACTGCTTAATACAGAACTTGGCCTATCAGCATCACTCACTTATGTTGTCATGGAGTTCCATAACCAAGATTTTACAACTGCATATGCCCCATCCCATGCTTCAAATTTGGGATTTGATGATTCGAGGGCTTTGTCAATAAGGTGACTCAATTTACCCTTAGCCTTTATAAAGGTTTGGATAAAGTGAGATCATTTTAGGTTTTTTTCCCATCGAGATGCAAGCTGGGTTGATTGTTCTGTAACTCAACAGCACCTTAATTTTTGGATTGGGAAGGGGCTTTTTGTTCATTGGACATCTTAGTATTTTGGTGGTTTTGGTGCTTCCAAAAATAGCAATGCAAGCCTAGAAGAAGTGTAGAGGAAAGAAAGAAATATGTGGTGATGCAGTCCAAGGATTTTGGATTCCTGACCGAAAAATAAGAGTCAATGATTGTCGTACAATAAATGCCAATTCAGATAGCTTGCATAATCTCCTTACTAATTATTTAATACTATCTATACAAGGAAATATTTTATTCTGGCCTAAACCCTAAACTTACCAGTTAGTTACATAGTGGAGACCTTTTAATTCTTTACTCTCTCCTGGTCATTATCCCCTGCTACATGCCCTCTCTTTCTCCATACACACACTTCAATTATTTTAGGTTTCCTATCACTCTCCATTGCTCGTGTCCTATTCTGTTATGCTCAGAGCCTATTAGTAGAATTTGATCCACAAGTGAATGTTCTTCCATGATTTCTTAATTATTGCTCCTCAGAGCTGATACTCTTCTCCTCCCCCCCTTATTTTTCCATCAGGTAGGAATTAGTGGTCTATCAGGTAGCCTCCACTCCAAAAAATTTGTCATTTATAAAAATAAATCTAAACAAGAGAAGGCAGGGTTGACAAATTCAAAGTTGCTGATAAGCAAAATGAAAGTTGATTGATATCACAATTGAGATTACAGCCAGCAAGATAAGAGTAGGACTGTAGGAGAAAATATTATACGAGGATGACTTAGGTGATAGAGAAGCTACAAATCTTACCACTTTGCTTTGTAGTTGGCATTCTGTAAACTTTTTTTGCCCCAAATACAAGAGTTTGGCTTGTTTATAAGTTTGATTCCTTTGAGTGTAGCCAACGGTGCCAAAAGCGGACGCTGAATCTTGTCTGCTGCAATGAGCTGCATACATGTTGCAGGTGCCAAAGGCATGGCTTGCCTGAACCAAAAAAACATGTTAGCACAATAGCTTGTTTGCTTTTCATTGCATATGCTTTTTTGTATTTACCTTGAATGTAAAAATTCTGTTGGCTGCATATTTTATAATGGAATTGAATTCACAGTTCAAAAGAAATGAGCTTCTAGCCTACTCTAATAAGTTTAATATCTGTTGTTTTGGGTAAGCGTTGTAATATGCATTGATCATTCATAGTAAGACTACCAAAAGGATTTCATGCTTTTACAGGAAAGTCACGAAAACAAAATCCGGAAGTTGCTATAACCACAAGTTAATGACCAAAAAAAGGTGCTACCTTGACTGGCTATGTGTCTAATTAATAATTACTCCCTCCGTTCCTATTTATAAGACCCAATTTACCTAATTCATCAAGATTAAGGAAAGTGGTTAATTTAGTTTATAGCAATAAATTTGTCTTAAATTTATAACTTTTTCCAAAATTATCCTCGTCATTAATACTCCTCTCTCTTCTAATTGTTTGCCAATACATTATCTCTTCTTTTAATTAGGGGTATTCAAGTCTAAAAATAATTAATGCAAAGGATATCATAGATTGGGTCTTATAAAAAGGAACAAGCAACATTTCAAACTTGGGTCTTATAAATAGGAACGGATGGAGTATATCAAAGTATCATACTCATTACGTGTTAATGCTTATTTTATTTCAAGTTTTTTATGATCTTCTTGATGCTTGCACAAGACCACATGCATGTATTAGATAAAATTGACTGTGACAGGCTCTATTGCACCATATTATCACATTTCTAATGCATGTTGAATTGCTTTCTTAATTGGGTAGTTGTTATTTCATTATAATTTGTAAATTTTCAACCGAATAATGCTATTTATTAAAATATAATTATGATTCAGGTTGACTATGCTTGTATGCCTGAACAAGTCAGAGAACATTTCCAAGGATGTGGAATTGTTAAAATAAAAGAGTGACAATTCCAACGACTACGTATGGGCAACCAAAAGGATTTGCCTATGTCGAGTTTCTCGAGATTGATGCTGTTCAGAGGGCTCTTCTTTTAAATGAATCAGTTCTGCACGGTTGAAAACTAAAGGTATGATCATTTGTAAATGCAATTAGGTTACTATCCACTCTGGTAGTTTTTCCATTTGAATTTTACTTAAATCCTGGTTTGCCATTCAGGTTTCTGCTAAGTGTACAATTCCGGGAATGAAACCGTATTGCGGAAGAAGACCTTTTGGTTTAATATTTAGAATGCCTTATTCATTGTATCCTCCATCTGGTTATGGGTAAGAAATTATCAAAAACTGAACAAACTAAAACAATTTATCCTTGATTTTGATATTGGTTTGTGTTGCTTTCAATTATCTCTGCTAAGTGGTGCATAAATTTTGATGTCTTAGAAGGTAAAATAATGACAATTAAATGCTTTTGATGTGCAGAAGGTTTCCAAGGTTCAGGCAATCATGCAATACAAGCCATACTAGTAGTCAACCACAGTTTAATGGTTGATTGATTACCAATTTATGAGATGATTGGGACAAGACATTCTTAATTTATCATTTTTATAATTTCCATTGCTGGAAACAAGAACATGTTTCTTAACTTGCATACCAAAGCTAATGCCCTTGCCCTTTTCAACTCTTCTAGATGTGTGGTATTGTACTCATATATTCTAGATGGCATTAATCATGGCTTATATACATTGAAGATTGGACAAATATGTGGCAATGAATTTAAGTTTTACTTATATACGTACAAGGTTCTTTCTTTGAACTTTAGAGTTTATTATGAACTTTAATAATAGATTTAAAAATAAATCATTTGAACTTAAGTTGTGGCATTGAGGGTCTGTTTGGTGGTCAAGATAGATAGGATACGATAGGATAAGAGCATGATCGGATAAGAGCAAGATAAGCTTTAATCCTATCTAATGTTTGATGCATACCATGGTATAGACTAGATAATGACAGGTGATAGTAGTTGCAGCAAACTAGAATTCCAAAATGTCAAACTAAAATACCGAGAGGTGAAACCAGAATGCCGAGAGGTCAAACTGGAATGCCAAAATGTCAAACCGGAATGCCAAGAGGTCATACCAGAATGCCGAGGGGTCAAACTAGAATGCTGAGAGGTCAAACTGGAATGTCGAGTTTAAGAAATGCTTAATGTGTGAGATCAAACTAATTGTTCGAGGCATGAAGTCGAGTTAATTGCTCAATGTTGATAGGCGAGTGAAAGATGCTCAAGGCGCAAAGCTGAGTTAAGTTCTCAAGGCACGAAGCTGAGCTGAATGCTCAAGTCGTGAAGCCGAGCTATAGATATTCAAGTCGTGAAAAGTTGAGCTATGATGATTAAAGTGTGAAGAGTCGTGCGAGACTGCTTAAGCTTTGTTCTTGTATGTGCTTGGCCTTTTGTTGCCTAGAGTGCAAGGATTTGCTCTAGGTTAGGTTAAAGTCGATAATGCTGGAAGCCAATTTAGGGTAGTGACCCCCGAGGTGAGATACGTAGGCTGACTCTCAAGTGTTGACAAAGCACATCCTGCAAAATAATTGTTATAAATATATATTTCCTAGAAGTCAGTCTACAAAAGTCATTAGAGAACTCGATCTTCGGGTTTGGATCAAAGTCGTCTCAAATCCAGTCACAAGTTTGCTTGAGAAGGCGATGTGTTGATCTTGCATAATCTTTAAACAACGAAAAACACAAATACAATCAAGTAAAGCAAACTTGATATAATATCAAGCAAATTAGCTCTGTTGTTTCCCATATTCAAGTTGTGATAGAGCTTGTTGACGTAACTATGAATGTAAAATTAGCTATAGCATGGTTGACTTAGCTGATGATTTGAGCGTAGGTCTTTTGCTTCACCATTTGTTCGTTGTGTAGATAGTCCCTGTAGATGTGTTGGGATATATAATATATGTCATTCAACAAAGTTAATTCCAACAATCTTTGATTGAAATTTGCCTCGGGTCGATGATCATAAGTGTGGCAGGCTTAATGCTGAAAGAACACCATTAGGTGTCATGCAGACTTCTATTCTACAAATTAATGCTGCCTAGATCGAAGTTTCTCCAGCAACAGCTATTAAAATATTAAGCAAAGATGCGAGCAATTAAAGAAAATGTTACTAGCCAAATCCTTATGTCTTTATCTCACACAGCTCCAACAAAAAGCGTAGCATATGCCACATTGTAATTCTTTATTTGTTGGGAAGATTTTTCTTGTGTGTCACTCAGCAAAGTCATGAATTTTCCAATCAGGTGAGATGAGATCCTCCTCATTTGGAGCAAGATTTGGTGCATATCTTCCAATTGCATATGACGATGGCACATGACATTATGCAAATGCAACATAGCATGATATGATGTCATCCTTACGTGCCATGGCATGATATAATCCCCCAACATGATATGTTGCGTTTGTATGGGTCCTCACATTGACTGCATTAATAAAACAGTTAGCAAAGAAATTTGATAGAAGGAGCAAGAACTCCCTACTCACTTGACTTCTAGCATTTGAGTCTCCATCAGTATCTCCAACACCGACTGCGTATCGAGCACTAGAAACACGAGCTGTGGGTTATAGCACATATATGCAATACAAGTTTTATGATCAACAAATCAAGTAATGTTAACATTGACATTTCATGTCATATGCTTAAAGTCACGTCACTATTAGCAAGAATTTTGAACAACTCTAACATAACGAGCCATTTATCCTACTTGCCAATCATTTTCGATCTCCCTCCGTTGCTCACCACTGGAGGTGATTCTATTTTGAATTTGATAATTCAAATGTCATAAAAAGCAAGCATATAAAGTCATAATAATTGATGCATCATGCACATAACTTGATGGCATGATGGAGATCTAATAGCATATTGTAATGCCATTAATGCCATATTGTAGATAGGAAATTCGTGTTGTGTTACTAAAACATATCATAATAATAACAAAACAATTTCATTTTGGCAATCCAAACATCACGTAATTAGTTTTGTCCTTAGAATAATCCATGAAAAGATATATACTGGAATCTTGAAATTGGACAATTCAATTAAAATTGTTTAGCATGCCATATAGGAGATTAACTTAGTCCCATACCATATCTCGCCAATCCACGCTACATGTTGACTGTATCATAATGATACTATTTGAAATGTTAAATTCAATTACAGTGTAATTGATCTTATTATGGGATCATATTTTCCACTCCTATATGAGGGATAAGGCATTATTCCCATGCCATTGCCTATTATTATGATGACAATATTTAAAGAAAATTGTAAAGGAAGATTATACGTGCTTGCACCTTTTGGCACGTTAACAATTATTGTCATGATATGATTTGTTATGTAATCATGATATGGTGTCATGCATCAACATGATATAACAAATTCAGGCTCTATTTCTAAAACATATCATAATAATAACAATTTGATTTTGGCAATCCAAACATCACGTAATTAGTTTTGTCCTCAGAATAATCCATGTAAAGATATAACTGGAATCTTGAAATTGGACAATTCAATTAAAATTGTTCGGCATGCCATATCTGGAGATTAACTTAGTCCCATACCATATCTCGCCAATTCACGCTACATGTTTACTGTACTATAATGATACTATTTGAAATGTCAAATTCAATTACTGTGTAATTGATCTTATTATGGGATCATATTTTCCACTCCTATACGAGGGATAAGGCATTATTCCCATGCCATTGCTTATTATTATGATGACAATATTTAAAGAAATATTGTAAAGGAAGATGATACGTGCATGCACCTTTTGGCACGTAAACAATTATTGTCACGATATGTTTTGTTATGTAATCATGATATAGTGTTGTGCATCAACATGATATATGTATGACTATTAAAAATCATGATATAGCATACATGGAATGTTGGCTTTTGAAAATAATTGCCATATGATGAGAGATACCAGGCGCATGATACTTACTATTGTTATTTTTGGCAAAGGGACTTGTATCTTTTGCTTTCTCGGTCCATGCTTTGCGAGTAGATGCTGGGAACTAGGGATTCCTTCTTTGGTGGCTCTTATATCATCCTTTTTAAAAACTATCTCACAATGCGTTGATAGTAAATATGCCATCCGTTCACCAACAATAAGCATTACTCTCATACACAAGCATTGTGATAGACAAAAAATTTCAATTTTGTAGGATCCCCGAAAAAGGCACGAGCTTTTATATGATATAATAATTCAAGGCTTCTCATGTAAATACATCATTCCAATGTGTAAATACAATGATATATGGTTGTAGAAGTGTCATATAATATTCCAGGGAGAGAGAAATATGAGAATATTATTTTGTTAGTTGCTAGTGATTTGTTCGCAGTCAATATTCTAGAAGCAGGTTTTATGATATTGGCTTCAAATATCGAAAGAATCATGCGATATATTTTCAAAATATCATATGACCGTCATTGCAATTTCAAATATCATGCATAGGATATTACCAAACGGAATTAATAAGAAAAGCAAGAATGATAAAATCGAATTGGCAGAGATTGAGTAGCATAAAAAATGTCGATTTGGAAAAAGCGTGTGAGCATATTCTTCTTCTCCTCCTTTGGATTGTTGATAATCATGAGCAAAAATTCAATTGGATGATTGAAACAGTCGCGGAACATGGATTCAGAACTGGACCTCATCAACGTAGACTTTGGGATTTTGCATTTTGCGAAAGTTTATTCGCTCTCTTCCACCCTCATTGTGAGTTGATCACCTATTGGACAACTCATAGAAAAGAAAAGACTCTTCATTTATGTGGCCAGGGAAAGTTTTATCAGGTCCCATGGTGGGCGCCAAATGTTCCTACAAGGCAGAACCTTGTTTGCGGTGTTGCTCCTCCTTGTGCTCCTCCAAGTACGGTGGTGAGGTGTACCTACAAAGACACTCCGACACTCAAGTCAGTGGCGTAGAGGTAGGAGATAGGTATCACAATCAGGGGAGAATTCAGATTAGATTACCTTATGTCACTGAGGTTGTATATATAGAGTTTTCTAGGTCCTTGGGCTCAGTTACCTAATATAAGTGCCATTAATGGCTGCGAGGATTGTGAAGATAGAGATAGAATTTCTATCTTTTCTTATTTTTGAGGCGGGGAGATAAGCTTTCCTTCTGTCCTTATTTACCATAGCCGAGTACGGGTAGTACAATCACCATACCAATTAATGAAATTAGAAAAACAAAGAAGACCCCTAACACTCGTTAATGGGTTCAGAGGACCTCTTCCAAAATCGAAATTTGAGTTTAAGAGAAGAAGATTCGGAGTCAAGACTGGAAGAAAGATACCTGATAGACAAAATACGGTGTGTAAAATTCAAAGTTTGAAAGAGAACGATAGATATCAAAGAATGGGGTCTCACTTAATTTTGAAATTCAAGAAAAGAGAGAGAAAGTACACGTGTCTTAAACTGAAGAAGGGTTAATGTTGTCTTTTTCCTAGCCTAAAGAATGCATATAGAGATATAGAAACTGCTATAAACGAAAACAGTTTTCAGCTAACACTTGTTCGTATCACGTGTCACTTAACCTTTCTTACAGTCTCACGTCACCTAACCTACTATATTTTAATTTTAAATTTTAAATTCCTACACATTTAAAAAAAGCTTTCTTTTATATAAAAAATAAAAAATACCCAAAGCCTAGGGAAAGAAACCAGGATCATCTTCATTCGTTCAGAGCACATTCGAACCTTTCTTCTACTTTGTGCTCTACCTCAATGACGCTCTCTTGGTCTCTCAATCACGAGTTCTCTCTCTTGCTTCTTCGTATCTCTCTCGCGGGTTCGTCTCTCTTTCCCGATTGTGTTTCGATTTTGATTTGTGTTTGTCTTGATTCTCCATTCCGATGAACAAAATGATAGGGTTTACTTTACTAAAATTGGGTGAAAAGCTTTACTTTAAGTACTGTTTTGTTCAGTTTTGGAAGGGACAGGGAGAACATTGAAAGAAAGGAACTATGCTAGGTTAGAAATGCCGTTTGAACCAAATAGGTTTCCTAAATTGATTCATTCCATTAAAATTCTTCAATTACGACTTAATTTCCCCTTATTTGTCAAATCCTCCAACTCTAAATTTGTTCTGAACTCGTGGATTTCCTTATCTATTGTAATTCCTATTCATCCCTCGTGTTATTGTTTTTCATTTTTCTATAGTTGCTTGAGAAAATGTGAAATATGTGCTTACCTAAAGATAGAAAAATGTGTTATTGTAAGTTCTTAATAAGAGCAGAACAATTTGCATAACTATTTTGAGAAAAAGGAGAGGGAATACATGTGCTTTAGAGGCATAAAATGCGGGGGGGGGGGGGGGGGGGGGGGGGGGGGGGTATGATTGTGATCCCCTATGATAGGGAAGGGTGCATTTGGTGAAGCTACTATAGTTGGTGATATTTTGGTTCCCAACTCAAGTTTATAATTGTGAGGTAAGTGTTTGCTTATAATATGATTTATGACTTTTTAATATGAATGCTTCTCTTAATCTCTAGTTAAAAATTACTAATATTTTGCAATGTTATTCTGCCTTTTGGGATTTCATGTAATTATTTTAGTATTTCACACTTTCATTTTTTAAAATTGTCATGTAGGGTTCATGATTTAAAAGGGATCAGTCATAAATTTGTGATTAATCTGAGCCAAAAATATTCCCCTGAATATGAGCCTGAATCTTTGTTGTGCCAATCATAAGTGGCAGCAAACAATCATAAGTGGGAGGTGTATTATGAGACCATTCCAACCACCAAGCAATTGCCATCCAATAAAAAGATTCCTATAGAGCTTTATGGCTTGCTTAAAGAAACCACCGACTATGGATAGTTCACCACAAGTGAGTTCATGTTTTTGCGACCTGTGAACAACTAAGTTCATTTTTTAATGAACAAACTGACAAATATTACCTATTTTTAATTAGGTGGGAGTTATGCTCAAGGCCTAACAAAAGCTTTTGAGTGTGCAAAGTCCTTAATTCCAATTGCTCCTCTCATAATTGGTGTGACTATACTAGTAAGATCTCCTATGTAATCAAGTTACATTGTTAGGTGCCTCATGTAATCTAGACTTTTGAATATAGCTATGCTACTTTTGACATTCAATCTCTTGATTATTTTCTTGAGATCATATTGTTCAATACTCACTTGTGTCATCTATGCTGATGTTAGATACTTGCCAAATTAGTGTCCCAAACTACTACCCATGGTGGACAAGATACACATGAAATTGCAACCAAAACAAACATACATGAAGAATAAACAGTCCTATTTGGTTTTCATTAGTTGTTTCAAAGGAACAGTGGATTCATAAGCAGGAGCAAATTCAAAGTGAGTCTATTGACTCTTCTAAATTAGTTTCTATTGTATTTTAACCTCCTTTGACAAAAATGATAATAAAGGGTTAAAAGTATACCCGTATAAAAGTTTATGCTTAATTAAGTTGTTTTTGTGCATCAGATGAGCCTCTTAAAATCACATACAACTACTAGGATGGAACTGGCCACAGGCGTGTTATCCAGGTAATTAATTACATCTGGTCTCCATTTTTACGACTCAAATTAATTAATTGAAAATAATCCTTGTTATTTATAATATCATTATATTTATTAAAAAAAATTAACTTATGAGCTACTCTTTTGTATATTTTGGCATCATTTGAATTAATAAAAACTCAGACAAGGAATTTATTAGGAAAGTTCCTGGTTTAGAGGTACTGGCTACTGCAACATCAATGGATTCGAAGCATAAGGATAGGCCATCCCCAAGTCCCTTGGATACTTGTCAACATGAAACACACTTAGTCACAGGTGAGTATACTATAAGCTCTTCTAAATATTAGAGGAAGTGAATGGCTTAAGACTCTTTAGCATTTAATTCATCACTTCATATAGGAGTTTGTGGATAGACAATCAATGAGTCAATCATATTTGATATACCAACAAATACCACTTAGAGAAACTGGAAGTACCATTGGAGGGTTTTCAGTGCCTTGGGAAATAAACTATAGTCAAGGAAGGTTCAATGATTCTTTGAATTAGTATATGCTTGTAAGTGATTTTTTTTGTGGCCACTTAACTATGGAGAAAAAACACACCAACAAGCAACTATGAAGCCTACACGTAACTTGTTTTTGGGAAATGAACTATAGTCAAGGAAGGCTCAATGATGCTTTGAAGAAGTATATGCTTGTAAGTGATTTTTTTTTTTGGTGGCTACTTAACTATGGAGAAAAAACACACCAACAAGCAACTATGAAGCCTAGACGTTACTTGTTTTAAGACATTTTTAGCATTAGCTGGCAGGGTAGATAGACCACACTACTACAAAATATACATTCTACATTATCCAATTGACATTGGTTATACGATAACTGGTGTTAAAAAATACGCGACGACATTTTTCTAAATAAATGGTTGTCGTTAACATCGGTTATTTCATAACCGATGTTATAAATCGTTGTTAACATCGGTTATATCTAATAACCGATGTTATTATATATGCTTTTTCAAAGATTTTCGTACTCAGTCTCCAGCGCGCCCTCTCATCAAACTCCAATTTCATTCATTTTGCGATTCCCACTTCTTTCTATTTCTCACCCCGCTAGCTCTCAAAGACAACCAAGAAAAAAGAAGTTTGCAGAAAAGCACAGTAGAGAGAGAAAAAAAAAGTTAGCCTAAAAACTTTTTGATGATTAATAAAAAAAGTTTTAAGGATGAGATTCGAATCAATAATAAAGTTTCCTTCCTCATTGTGTTTTATGATGAGATGTGCAATATTGAAAGCAGCTTTAAAATCTCCCTCCCAAAAGCATGATGCAGGTACTGATAGCATTCCACTGCATTGTGAATTAATGGGAGACGTAGCTGGTGAAATAACAACATCATGTTTAATATCCACTTCGAACACTTCCACTTCTTCCTCAAGAGGGACCGGAGGAGTGCGGCTATCATCATAACATTCCTTCTCCACATCCAAAGAAACAAAAGGTCTATGCAACAAAAACTAAAACAATTGAATTAAATTTGGTAAGAATGGGAAATAAAGTACTTCTTCTCCCGTCACTCTTGAGGAAGAAGTAGAAGTGTCGGAAGAGGATATTAAAACATGATGCTGTTATTTAACCAGCTACGTCTCCCATTAATTCACAATGCAGTGGAATGCTATCAGTTCCTGCACCATGTTTTTGGGAGGGAGATTTCGAAGCAGCTTCTGATATTTTACACATCATCATTAAACACAATAAGGAAGGAAACTTTATTATTTATTCAAATCTCATCCTTAAAACTTTTTTTATTAATCATCAAAAACAATTTATGCTTTCCAAGTGAATAAAATTTTCTACATGCAACATATTTTCCATGCATGAGGTTCAAAAGTCCAAGTTTGGTGGTACAGAAAAGGAATAAAAGCTGGGAACAGGGACTCCTAAATGAGGTAAAGCAGAGCTAACATTGAAAAGGAATGCTTCAAAATTAATTAGGATGCTGCAACACTCAACAATATAGCTCTCAAAGACAACCATGAAAAGAGAAGCTTGGAGAAAAGCACAGTAGAGATAGAAAAAAAAAAGTTAGTATACAATTTTTTTGATGATTCATTAAAAAGTTTTAAGGATGAGATTAGAATCAATAATAAAGTTTCCTTCCTCATTGTGTTTTATGATGATATGTGCAATATCATAAGCTGTTTTAAAATCTCCATCCCAAAAACATGACGCATGTTATGATACCATTCCACTGCATTGTGAATTAATGTTAGGTGTAGATGGTGAAATAACAACATCATGTTTAATATCCTCTTCGGACACTTCTACTTCTTCCTTAAGATGGTCCAGAGGAGAAGTACTTTATTTCCCTTTCTGGCCAAATTTAAGTCATTTATTTTTCTTTTTGGTTGCATAGGCGTTCTGTTTCATTGGATGTAGAGAAGGAATGTTACGATGATAGCCGCACTCCTCTAGTCCCTCTTGAGGAAGAAGTAGAAGTGTTCGAAGATGATATTAAACATGTTGTTATTTCACCAGCTATGTCTCCTAATAATTCATAATGTAGTGGAATGCTATCAGTACCTGCATCATGTTTTTTGGAGGGAGATTTTAAAGAAGCTTCTGATATTGTACATCTCATCAGGAAACACAATAAGGAACAAAACTCTATTATTGATTCAAATCTCACCCACAAAATTGTTTTATTAACAATCAAAAGCTTTTTCTGCTTTCTAAGTGAATACATGCAACAAGTTTTCCATGCATGAAGTTCAAAAGTCCAAATTTTGTGGTCCAGAAAAGGAAGAAATGGTGGCAACAAGACACCAAAATGGGGTAAAGCAGTGCTAACATTGAAAATGAAGGCTTCAAAATTTATTGGGATGCTGCAACACTCAACACTCTAGCTCTCAAAGACAACCATGAAAAGAGAAACTTGCAGAAAAGCACAATAGAGAGAGAAAAAAAAGTTAGCATAAAAAGTTTTTGATGATTAATAAAAAAAGTTTAAAGGATGAGATTTGAATCAATAAAAAAGTTTTCTTCCTCATTGTGTTTTATGATGAGATGTGCAATATCGGAAGCTGCTATAAAATCTCCCTCCTAAAAGCATGAAACAGGTACTAATAGCATTCCACTGCATTGTGAATTAATGGGAGATGTATCTAGTGAAATAATAACATCATATTTAATATCCTCTTCGGACACTTCCACTTCTTCCTCAAGAAGGACCGGAGGAGTGAGGGAAGGTCTATGCAACAAAAACTAAAAAAAATGAATTAAATTTGGTAAGAAGTAGAAGTGTCGGAAGAGGATATTAAAACATCATGTTGTTATTTCACCAGCTATGTCTCCCAATAATTCACAATGCAGTGGAATGCTATCAGTACTTGCGCCATATTTTTCGGAGGGAGATTTCAAATCAGCTTATGTTATTTTACACATCATCATTAAACACAATGAGAAAGGAAACTTTATTATTTATTCAAATCTCATCCTTTAAACTCTTTTATTAATCATTAAAAACTTTTTATGCTTTCCAAGTGAATAAAATTTTCTGCATGCAACATATTTTCCAGGCATGAGGTTCAAAAGTCCAAGTTTGGTGGAATAGAAATGGAATAAAAGTTGGCAACAGAGACTCCTAAATGAGGTAAAGCGGAGCTAACTTTGAAAAGGAAGGCTTCAAAATTAATTAGGATGCTGCAACACTCAACAATCTAGCTCTCAAAGACAACCATGAAAAGAGAAGTTTGTAGAAAAGCACAGTAGAGACAGAAAAAAAAGGGTAGCATAAAAAGTTTTTGATGATTAATAAAAAAGTTTTAAGGATGAGATTCGAATCAATAATAAAGTTTCCTTCCTCATTGTGTTTTGTGATGAGATGTGCAATATTGGAAGCTGCTATAAAATCTCCATCCCAAAAGGATGATGTAGGTACTGATAGCATTCGACTGCATTGTGAATTAATGGTAGACTTAGCTGTTGAAATAACAACATCATGTTTCATATTCTCTTTGGACACTTCCACTTCTTCCTCAAGAGGGACTGGAGGAGGGTAGTTATCATCATAACATTCCGTCTCCACATCCAAAAAAATAGAAGGTCTATGCAACAAAAACTAAAAAAAAATGAATTTAATTTGGTAAGAATGCGAAATAGAGTACTTCTTCTCTGATCACTATTGAGGAAGAAGTAGAAGTGTCGGAAGAGGATATTAAAACATGATGTTGTGTTTTCACCAGCTACGTCTCCCATTAATTCACAATGCAGTGGAATGCTATCAGTACCTGCGCCACATTTTTCGGAGGGAGATTTCAAAACGGCTTCATATATTTTACACATCATCATTGAACACAATGAGGAAGGAAACTTTATTATTTATTCGAATCACATCCTTAAAACTTTTTTATTAATCATCAAAAACTTTTTATGCTTTCCAAGTGAATAAGATTTTCTGCATGCAACATATTTTCCATTCACGAGGTTCAAAAGTCCAAGTTTTGTGGTACAGAAAAGGAATAAAAGCTGGGAACAGAGACTCCTAAATGAGGTAAAGCGGAGATAACTTGGAAAAGGAAGGCTTCAAAATTAATTGGTATGCTGAACACTCAACAATCTAGCTCTCAAAGGCAACCATGAAAAGAGAAGCTTGGAGAAAAGCACAATAGAGATAGAAAAAAAAAGTTAGCATAAAAAGCTTTTGATGATTAATAAAAAAAGTTTTAACGATGAGATTCGAATCAATAATAAAGTTTTCTACCTCATTGTGTTTTATGATGAGATGTGCAATACCAGAAGCTACTTTAAAATCTCCCTCCCAAAAACATGACAAACGTTCTGATAGCATTCCACTGCATTGTGAATTAATTAGAGACGTAGCTGGTGAAATAACAACATCATGTTTAGTATCCTTTTTAGACACTTCTACTTCTTCCTCAAGATGGACCAGAGGAGAAGTACTTTATTTCCCTTTCTTGCCATATTTAAGTCATTTAATTTTATTTTCGGTTGCATAGGCGTTCTATTTCATTGGATGTGGAGAAGGAATGTTACGATGATAGCCGCACTCCTCTAGTCCCTCTTAAGGAAGAAGTAGAAGTGTATGAAGATGATATTAAACATGTATTATTTTTTCGCCAGCTACGTCTCCCATTAATTCACAATGTAGTGGAATGCTATCAGTACCTGCATCATGTTTTTTGCAAGGAGATTTTAAAGAAGCTTATGATATTGTACATCTCATCATGAAACACAATAAGGAATGAAACTTTCTTATTGATTCAAATCTCACCCACAAAACTATTTTTTTATCGATCAAAAGCTTTTTGTGCTTTCCAAGTGAATGCATGCAACATGTATTCGATGCATGAAGTTCAAAAGTCCAAGTTTTGTGGTCCAGAAAAGGAAGAAATTGTGGCAGCAAGACACCTAAATGGGGCAAAGCAGAGCTAACATTGAAAATGAAGGCTTCAAAATTTATTGCGATGCTAAAACACTCAACACTATAGCTCTCAAAGACAACCATGAAAAGAGAAGTTTGCAGAAAAGCACAGAAGAGATAGAAAAAAAAGTTAGCATAAATTGTTTTTGATGATTAATAAAAAAAGTTTTAAGCATGAGATTCGAATCAATAATAAAGTTTCCTTCCTCATTGTGTTTTATGATGAGATGTGCAATATCGGAAGCTGCTACAAAATCTCCATCCCAAAAGCATTATGCAGGTACTAATAGCATTCCACTGCATTGTGAATTAATGGGAGATGTAGCAAGTGAAATAACAACATCATGTTTAATATCCTCTTCGGATACTTCCATTTCTTCCTCAAGAGGGACCGGAGGAGTGCGGCTATCATCATAACATTCGTTCTCCACATCCAAAGAAACAGAAGGTCTATGCAACAAAAACTAAAAAAATGAATTAAATTTGGTAAGAATGGAAAATAGAGTACTTCTGCTCCGATCACTCTTGAGGAAGAAGTAGAAGTGTCGGAAGAGGATATTAAAACATGATGTTGTTATTTCACCAGCTACGTCTCCCATTAATTCACAATGTAGTGGAATGCTATCAGTACCTGTGCCGCATTTTTCTGAGGGAGATTTCAATGCAGCTTCATATATTTTACACATCATCATTAAACACAATGAGGAAGGAAACTTTATTATTTATTTGAATCTCATCCTTAAAACTTTTTTTTGTTAATCTTCAAAAACTTTTTATGCTTTCCAAGTGAATAAAATTTTCTGCATGCAACATATTTTCCATTCATGAGGTTCAAAAGTCCAAGTTTGGTGGTACAGAAAAGGAATGAAAGCTGGGAATAGAGCTTCTGAAATGAGGTAAAGCAGAGCTAACTTTGAAAAGGAAGGCTGCAAAATTAATTAGGATGCTGCAACACTCAACAATCTAGCTCTCAAAGACAACCATGAAAAGAGAAGCTTGGAGAAAAGCACAGTAGAGATAGAAAAAAAAGTTAGCATAAAAGTTTTTGATGATTAATAAAAAAGTTTTAAGGATGAGATTCGAATCATAATAAAGCTTTCTTCCTCATTGTGTTTTATGATGAGATGTGCAATATCGGAAGCTGCTATAAAATCTTCCTCCCAAAAACATGACGCGGGTACTGATAGCATTCCACTGCATTGTGAATTAATGGGAGAAATAGGTGGGGAAATAACAACATAATGTTTAATATCCTCTTCGGACACTTCTACTTCCTCCTCAAGATGCAACAGAGGATAAGTACTTTATTTCCCTTTCTTGCCAAATTTAGGTCATTTATTTTTATTTTTGGTTACATAGGCATTCTGTTTCATTGGATGTGGAGAAGGAATGTTATGATGATAGCTGCATTCCTCTAGTCCCTCTTGAGGAAGAAGAAGTGTCAGAAGATGATATTAAACATGATGTTGTTATTTCCCCAGCTATGTCTCCCATTAATTCACAATGTAGTGGAATGCTATCAGTACCTGCATCATCTTTTTTGGGGGGAGATTTTAAAGCAGCTTCTAATATTGTACATCTCATCATGAAATACAATAAGGAACGAAACTTTTTTATTGATTCAAATCTCACCCACAAAACTATTTTATTAACGATCAAAATAATTTTCTAGTTTCCAAGTGAATGCATGCACCATGTTTTCCACGCATGAAGTTTAAAAGTCCAAGTTTTGTGGTCCAGAAAAGAAAGAAATGGTGGCAACAAGACACCTAAATGCGGTAAAGTAAAGCTAACATTGAAAATGAACGCTTCAAAATTTATTGGTATGCTACAACACTAAACACTCTAGCTGTCAAAGACAACCATCAAAAGAGAAGTTTGCAGAAAAGCATAGTAGAGAGAGAAAAAAAAGTTAGCATAAAAAGTTTTTGATGATTAATAAAAAAAGTTTTAAGGATGAGATTCGAATCAATAATAAAGTTTCTTTCCTCATTGTGTTTTATGATGAGATGTGTAATATCGGAAGCTGCTATAAAATCTCCCTCCCAAAAACATGACGCGGGTACTGATAGCATTCCACTGCATTGTGAATTAACGGGAGACGTAGCTGGTGAAATAACAACATCATGTTTAATATCCTATTCGGACACATCCATTTCTTCCTCAACAGGGAGAGGAGGAGTGCGGCTATCATCATAACATTCCTTCTCCACATCCAAAGAAATAGAAGTCTATGCAACAAAAACTAAAAAAAATGAATTAAATTTGGTAAGAATGGGAAATAGAGTACTTCTTCTCTGATCACTCTTAAGGAAGAAGTAGAAGTGTCATAAGAGGTTATTAAAACATGATGCTGTCATTTCACCAGCTACATCTCCCATTCACAATGCAGTGGAATGCTATCTGTACCTGCGCCATGTTTTTGGGTGGGAGATTTCAAAGCAGCTTCTGATATTTTACACATCATCATTAAACACAATGAGGAAGGAAACTTTATTATTTATTCAAATCTCATCCTTAAACCTTTTTTTTATTAATCATCAAAAGATTTTTTTGCTTTCCAAGTGAATAAAATTTTCTACATGCAACTTATTTTCCATGCATGAGGTTCAAAAGGCCAAGTTTGGTGGTACAGAAAAGGAATAAAAGCTAGGAATAGGAACTCCTAAATGAGGTAATGCGGAGCTAACATTGGAAAGGAAGGCTTCAAAATTAATTGGCATGCTGAAACACTCAACAATCTAGCTCTCAAAGACAACCATGAAAAGAGAAGCTTGAAGAAAAGAACAGTAGAGATAGAAAAAAAAAAGTTAGCATAAAAGGGTTTGATGATTAATAAAAAAGTTTTAAGGATGAGATTCAAATCAATAATAAAGTTTCCTTCCTCATTGTGTTTTATGATGAGATGTGCAATATCAGAAGATGCTTCAAAATCTCCTTCCCAAAAACATGACACAGGTTCTGATAGCATTTCACTGCATTGTGAATTAATGGGAGACGTAGCTGGGGAAATAACAACATCATGTTTAATATCCTCTTCGACACTTCTATTTCTTCCTCAAGATGGACCCGAGGAGAAGTACTTTATTTCCCTTTCTTGCCAATTAAGTCATTATTTTTTTTATTTTTGGTTGCATAGGCGTTCTGTTTCATTGGATGTGGAGAAGGAATGTTACGATGATAGCCACACTCCTCTAGTCCCTCTTGAGGAAGACGTAGAAGTGTCTGAAGACGATATTAAACATGATGTTGTTATTTTACCAGCTACGTCTCCCATTAGTTCACAATGTAGTGGAATGCTATCAGTACCTGCATCATGTTTTTTGGAGGGATATTTTAAAGCAACTTCTGATATTCTACATCTCATCATGAAACACAATAGGGAACGGAACTTTCTTATTGATTCAAATGTCACCCAAAAAACTGTTTTATTAACGATCAAAGGCTTTTTCTGCTTTCCAAGTGAACGCATGCAACATGTTTTCCACGCATGAAGTATAAAAGTCCAAGTTTTGTGGTCCAGAAAAGGAAGAAATGGTGGCAACAGGACACCTAAATGTTGTAAAGCAGAGCTAACATTGAAAATGAAGGCTTCAAAATTTATTGGAATGCAGCAACACTCAACACTCTAGCTCTCAAAGACAACCATGAAAAGAGAAGTTTGCAGAAAAAACACAGTAGAGAGAGAAAAAAAGTTAGCATAAATTTTTTTTGATGATTAATAAAAAAGTTTTAAGGATGAGATTCGAATCAATAATAAAGTTTCCTTCCTCATTGTGTTTTATGATGAGATGTGCAATATCGGAAGTTGCTATAAAATCTCCATCCCAAAAGCATTATGCAGGTACTGATAGCATTCCACTGCATTGTGAATTAATAGGAGACATAGCTTGTGAAATAACATCATGTGTAATATCCTCTTCGGACACTTCCACTTCTTCCTCAAGAGGGACCGGAGGAGTGCGGCTATCATCATAACATTCCTTCTCCACATCCAAAGCAACAGAAGGTCTATGCAACAAAAACTACAAAAAAAAAAGAATTAAATTTGGTAAGAATGGGAAATAGAGTACTTCTTCTCCGGTCACTCTTGAGGAAGAAGTAGAAGTGTCGGAAGAGTATATTAAAACATGATGATGTTATTTCACCATATACGTCTCCCATTAATTCACAATGCAGTGGAGCGCTATCAGTACCTGCGCCATATTTCAAAGGGAGATTTCAAAGCAACTTATGATAATTTGCACATCATCATTAAACACAATGAGGAAGGAAACTTTATTATTTATTCAAGTTTCATCCTTAAAACTTTTTTTATTAATCATCAAAAACTTGTTATGCTTTCCAATTGAATAAATTTTTTTGCATGCAACATATTTTCCATGCATGAGGTTCAAAATTCCAAGTTTGGTGGTACAGAAAAGGAATAAAAGCTGGGAATAGGGACTCCTAAATGAGGTAAAGCCGAGCTAACTTTGAAAAAGAAGGCTTCAAAATTAATTGGGATGCTGCAACACTCAACAATCTAGCTCTCAAAGACAACCATGAAAAGAGAAGCTTGGAGTAAAGCACAGTAGAGATAGAAAAAAAAAAGTTAGCATAAAAAGTTTTTGATGATTAATAAAAAAGTTTTAAGGATGAGATTCGAATCAATAATAAAGTTTCCTTCCTCATTGTGTTTTATGATGAGATGTGCAATATTAGAAGCTGCTTTAAAATCTCCCTCCCAAAAACATGACTCAGGTTCTGATAGCATTCCACTGCATTGTGAATTAATGGGAGATGTAGCTGGTGAAATAACATCATGTTTAATATCCTCTTTGGACACTTCTACTTCTTCCTCGAGATGGACCAAAGGAGAAGTACTTTATTTCCCTTTCTTGCCAAATTTAAGTCATTTATTTGTATTTTTGGTTGCATAGGCCTTCTGTTTCATTGGATGTGGAGAAGGAATGTTATGAAGTACTTATATATAACACTATAACTGTCACATTGTAAAAACATGACTGCCTAATACAGAATTAACACAACATAACTGCTTAATACAGAACTTGGCCTATCAGCATCACTCACTTATGTTGCCATGGAGTTCCATAACCAAGACTTTACAACTGCATATGCCCCCATCCCATGCTTCAAATTTGGGATTTGATGATTCTAGGGCTTTGTCAATAAGATGACTCAATTTACCCTTAGCCTTTATAAAGGTTTGGATAAAATGAGATCATTTTAAGTTTTTTTCCCATTGAGACGCAAGCTGGGTTGATTGTTCTGCAACTCAACAGCACCCTAATTTTTCTGACATCTTACGACTTTTTGTTCATTGGACATCTTAGGACTTTGGTGGTTTTGATGCTTCAAAAAACAGCAATGCAAGCCTAGAAGTAGTATAGAGGAAAGAAAGAAATATGTGGTGATGCAGTCCATGAGATTACACAGGCTCCCAAGGATTTTGGATCCCTGATAACATGTCAGAAAATGTTTTTTTCTAATTAGTTTTATTTGAAGAGCAATTGCTCTTAAATAGAATACAAAAAGTCGAATAAAGAAAATTCCTAAGCTACTGCATATACTGTTAAGGACAAGATTTAGATACAGTACCATAGGAATTGCGAAACAAAGGATCCATTAAATGTCATCGTGTACTACCGATGTGAAACTCCAAATCTGATTGGAGAACAATACCAACAGTACCGATGGTACTGAATGTAAGTTTTTTCCTACTGCTAATTCCTAAAAATAAGGGTCAATGATTGTTGTACAATAGATGTCAATTCAGATAGCTAGCCTAATCTCCTAAATACTTATTATAGTATTTAATACTGTCTATACAAGGAAATATTCTATTCTAGTTTATCCTTAGAGATTCTGAAAAATACAAAGGATGTGAACAAATAGTCTAAGCAAATTCGAGAGTGCCCAATATCTCTCAAAAGTCCCAATACTAATTCCATTCCATCTCTCTCCTTACACCTTGGCAACCAAATCATCACCCAACTGCGAACTCAGCAGTTAGTTACATAGTGAAGACCTTTTCATTCTTTACTCTCTCCAAGGATGTGGAATTGCCAATAGAGTGACAATTCTAATGACTACGTATGAGCAACCAGAAGGATTTTCCTATGTCAAGTTTCTCGAGATTGATGCTGTTCAAAGGGCTCTTCTTTTAAATGAATCAGTTCTGCACTGTCAAAAACTAAAGGTATGATAATTTGTGTAAAATGCAATTAGGTTACTATCCACTCTGGTAGTGTTTCCATTTGAATTTGACTTAAATTCTGGTTTGCCATTCAGGTCTGTGCTAAGTGTACAAACATTTAGGGAATGAAACAGTATCGTGGAAGAAGACCTTTTGGATTAATATTTAGAATGCCTTATTCATTGTATCCTCCATCTGGTTATGGGTAAAAAATTATCAAAAACTGAACAAGCTAAAACAATTTATCTTTGATTTTTATATTGGTTTGTGTTGCTTTCAATTATCTCTGCTATGTGGTGTTAGATAAAAAAATTAGAAAAACTAGAAGAGCAAACACAATCCGTAGCGTTTAGAATCAATACATAAATAAAACTTATAATAACAATCAATTAATACAAAGAATAAAAACAATAGAGGAAGAATTTAGAGTAGCCTAGGTTGAAGCGCGCAATGCGTCACTGCACTAGTACTCGTCGGTACCCCGAAGGGCCCGAACCAAAGAACGCCAATGCTCTAAAAATATTTTTTAAATAGTAGTAGAATTTTATAATAGAGAGAAGCAAAATGATTCACTGTTTACTATATGTATGTATCTCTTTTCTTTCTCAAGAGGGAGCTATTTATAAGAATAGCCACAAATGTGCAGCCCCAAATTACCACAACGTGCAGTAACTGGAAAGACGAAGCAGTAAAAAAAATCTTCAACGTGTATTTGTGTTAAAGCTTCCAATGAAAAAGAATAAAACTTAGTCAAATAGCAACCTAAAAAATAGGAATAAGAAGACTACAAAAGATAATGGCAATTTTATATATTTTAAAGAGTTTAATGGTGATACACTGACGGTGTAAAACTATTTTACACAATCATCCAATCATAAATCACCATTGATATTACTTTTAAGGTAATTTTGTAAAAGTCTACAAAGTTTCCATACATGGTAGGTTGTGATTGGATGACGGTGTAAAAATTTTTACACTGTCAGTGCATAACCCTTTTTCTCTATTTTAAAAAACTGATTCTGAAAAGAAAAATATTTATACTTTAAATTTTAAATTATAATAAAAATATTTACCAACATGTGGTGCATAAATTTTGATGTCGTAGCTTTAAAAAAAAAAAATTGATGTCGTAGAAGGTAAAATAATATGACAATTAAATACTTCTGAGTTTTGGGGTGCAGGAGGTTTCCAAGGTTCAGGCGATCATGCTATACAGGGCATATATTATATACACTAGTAGTCAACCAAAGTTTAATGGTTGATTGATTACAAATTTATGAGATTGAGTGGGACAAGACATTCTTAATTTATCTCATTATAATATTTTCCATTGCTGGAAACAAGAACATGTTTCTTTTTAAGTTTTGCTTATATACATAGAATAGATTCTTTCTTTGAACTTTAGAGATTATCAACTTCAATAATAGATTTATAAATAAATCGTTAGAACTTAAGTTGTGGCATTGAATTTCATATTTGCTGAAATCAATTTTACAGCTTGTTTGAACTAGGTTAATTGTTCTAATATTGCATATCCTAGTAAATCTGGGTTTAAAGAAAAAGGGAAAAATGTGTTTTTAAACCTTATATTTTTTGTTAGACGTGGTTAAGGTCCTTGTTCCTTACATATTGATGAATTTTGGTCCTCAAAAAATAAGAACCACGTGGATTTAGTCCCTACTAACTTTAAAAAACTGAAAAATTCTTAATGAGGAAGGATTAAATCTACACGTTTTTTAAACTTTAAGGATCAAATTCATTGATATAAAAGTATAAGAACCTTTATCACATTTAATCAAAAGTATAGGGGTTAAAAACATTTTTTTCTAAAGAAAAATATTATTTTCATAAAATTAATAGGCTTTGGGAGTCTATTTCATTCGTTTAAGATGTTTAGCAGTTTCTTAGTAGTCTTAAATCACATTTGATTCACTTTAGTTCCTTTAGTTATATTTATACATTTTTTTACAACATTTTCTATAATTTTTTGTATGATCTCTTTTTGTCACCTTAGTTATCTTATTTCATTCTTCTTATCGTGGATTTCAATATGCTAGCAAATTTGTAATAAAATACTCAATTCCAAGTACTCAATATGCTTCTCATATAAACCATCACTTCTCTACTGTTCTCTTGTCCCCCTTCCTTCCTTAGTGAGGATTTCACCCGGAATAGGATGGGTTTACCTAGTTATAGGTTTAGGTAACTCTATTCTTTCATGGGTTTTGCCTTTAGTCCTCCCATGTATTATTTTTTTATTCTTTTTCTTTTTTAATAAAATTATGTCTTGTACATGGCAAATGAGTGTTGAGGTGTCAACCTTGTTTTGATCTCTTCTCCTATTATGATGCTTGACCGCCAACACCTAAAAAAAAAAAAAAAACAATGTCAATATATATCAAATTAAGCCTTGGTCACAATTCCACATAATTGTGTTCGTTGATGTTATTATTCTTTTGATTCCTCTTTAAACAAATCTTTTTTTGCAACTTTTCATTCGAAAAGGTTTTTTTTCTTTAGATAGACCAACACTTTTCACCACAAGTTGTTGCTTCTCTATCTCTGGAATTCCAAAAGATTATTGTGGATTCCAGATACATGATTTCTTTTTCACTCTAGCCTAATTTCTTGCAAAATTCTAAATGAGATTTTGTAATGCATAAATGTTCTATTTGAAAGGAACACCACGCTCTGGATTTGGAGGATGAATTTTTTATGCTTCTGCTTCATCTAAGGTACCTTTTTGAGATCAAAGCCTGCAATTGAAAGTTGTTCTTTTATCTTCATTGGTTAATTAATGTAGAACAATGAAAGTTTTTCACTCATTTGCATGTTGTATTTCAACTTCATATTCTTTCTTTTAACTTCCTTCTTTTCATTTTAATTGAAAAAAAATTATGAAGGATGGAACATTGGTGAAAGTTGCCAAAAATGGGCGTGGGATAAATGCTTCTCAGGTTAATCTCCCAAGAATTGACATAAAAACTACCACCCACTCTTTTTCCATTTACTGTTCCTGGACATGATTTTACCACAGCATTTTTTTTTCTGTTAGTATTGTAACTTATAAGAGCTTCAAAAGTTTACTGAAATGCATTCTTAATATGATGTTTATTTTGCAGTACTCAGGTTTCAAATGAATTAGCACCTTAGTGGCAAGAAATTCAAAGACAACTTTGTTCGTGTGGTTGTGATTTTTGACAGTTATTGTGAGCACAGTCTTCATTTTTCGCTAGTTAAAAAAGTCTTCTACCATCAAATATAATGTGATCCTGCAATGTATTATTACTAAATATTTAATTCTACTGAAAGAAATCTCTTAATATTGCTGGTTAAAAGTGTAGCTTTATTACTTATTTTAGCGTGTGCATTGTTGCATTCGTTTTTCATATGGGTTTGCTAAGGTAAGCTCATGCTGTAGGTACAGAAAGTTCTAAATATTATGTGACCTAGCCAAAGTTACAATAGATAAATATTTTATTTAATTAGGAAATTTAGATATATATTTACTCATTGAAATTCTGAAGCCTATTTCTAAAGATCAGCTGCGAGAACCCATAATTTGCTAGTAGTGTACATGACTTTTTGGCGGTTTATAACCGCCAGTAACTGGTTGTTTACTAAATTGAAAATGCAAATTCTGGCAGTTTTTAACCGCCAGTAATTGTCTATATATGTTCTGACGGTCTTTCAAGGGTCAATACCGATGACTATTTTAAATCCGTCAAAAGTTGTTTGTGACGCACGTAGTCTTGACAACTTTTTTAACTGTTAGAAATGCCATTTTGTGGCGGCTAAAACTGTATTTTAAGCCACCACAAATCGCAGCTTTTTTTGTGGTGCATGTTTGCTTTTGGCTTTTTTAGCTTGTGATGACTTGGAAATTTGCATGTGTCTTTGTGATTGGTTTCATGGTTTCTTTAGAATAATCATACTTACAAGAGATTCGGTTGTTTGTTTAAATTTTAGGTTAGATTATACGTTTCATTTACTAAAAGGAGAGAGAATGTACCAAAGAAAGGAGAAAGTAGATGTACCAAAAAAGGAGAGGGACAGTAATTATAATTGATCCTATCATAGTTGTATGAAGCGGATCAAGCCGGTGAGTTTAGACTGTTTACTGAAATGCATTCTTAATATGATGTATATTTTGCAGTACTCAGTTTTCAAATGAATTAGCACCTTAGTGGCAAGAAATTCAAAGACAGCTCAAGGTTTTGTTCATGTGGTTGTGATTCTTGACAGTTATTGTGAGCACAGTCTTCATTTTTCGCTAGTTAAAAAAGTCTTCTATGGTCAAATATAATGTGATCCTGCAATGTATTATTACTAAATATTCAATTCTACTGAAAGAAATCTCTTATTATGGCTTGTTAAAAGTGTAGCTTTATTACTTATTTAAGTGTGTGCACTGTTGTATTCATTTTTTATATGGGTTTGCTAAGGTAAGCTCATGGTGTAGGTACAGAAAGTTCTAAATATTATGTGACTTAGCCTAAGTTACAATAGATAAATATTTTATTTAATTAGGAAATTTAGAAATTCTGAAGCCTGTTTCTAAAGATCAGCTGTGAGAACCCATAATTTTTCTGGCAGTTAATTTGCTAGTAGTGTACATGAATTTCTGGCGGTTTATAACCGCCAGGTTGTTTACTAAACTGAAAATGCAAATTCTGGCGGTTTTTAACCGCCAGTAATTGTCTATACATGTTCTGACGGTCTTTTAAGAGTCAATGCCAGCAACTATTTTAAATCCGTCAAAAGTTGTTTGTGACGCACGTAGTCTTGACAGCTTTTTTAACCGTCAGAAATGCTGTTTTGTGGTGGCTTTTAGTCGCCAAAAACTGTATTTTAAGCCACCACAAATCACAACTTTTTTTGTAGTGCATGTTTGCTTTTGGCTTTTTTAGCTTGTAATGACTAGGAAATTTGCATGTGTCTTTGTGATTGGTTTCATGGTTTCTAAGCTGAAAAATTGGATAAATCTGTAGAATAATAATACTTACAATAGATTTTGTTGTTTGTTTAAAGTTTAGGTTAGATTATATGTTTCATTTACTAAAAGGAGAGAGAATGTACCAAAGAAAGGAGAAAGTAGATGTACCAAAAAAGGAGAGGGATAGTAATTAGAATTGATACTATCATAGTTGTATGAACCGGATCAAGCCGGTGAGTTTAGACTGTTTACTTGAAGAACTAGTACCAGTCAAAGCATGCTTGACCCATTTCTCTATATAAACTCTCTAAGATAGTGTTACTCTCATCGTGTGCCATTCCTTTTTTTTTCCTTTCTGTCCCACCCTAGGTCTTGGTAAAGCTCTCTTTCTTTGCTTTGCCTTCATCTTTTGCACTAATTTATGTTAACTCATGTTTGCATAAGTGTTGGTATGCTTTCTTTGACCTTTGATTAAACATGTATCTTGTCGATGCTTTGATTTTTTGGCAATTGTAGATTGCTTGTGCTTTTCTCTCTTTGAAAACTGAGATTAGTTGTAGAAATAAACCAAAGATAACTGAGAAAACAACATCTCCTATGGTCATGGTGATGTGAAGCGCTTGTAGATTCACTACAAGAATTCTCGCTATTACAGTGGGCTAAAAATCCACTGTAATCTAAAAAGCCCACTGTAAATCAAAATTATCGATGGCTTACCGACGACTAGTGATCCCTCTATAAAAACTTCGTCGGTAAATTTTTATCGACGGCCCATAAAAACCCTCGGTAATACAGTGGGCCAAGCCCACTGTAACTCGAGGGTAATACAGTGCGTTCTTTCGTCAATAATTTGACCCTCGATAATACCGAAGGAAAAGCCGTTGGTAATTTATGAATAAAAGTACATTCGTGGAAGAATGTATAGACAGTTACAGTGGGCTAAGTCGTCTGTATTATAGTGGGTTTTATCCACAGTAAGAAACCCACTGTAATTTAAAGGGTTTAACCCACTGTAATTACCTATTTTTTTAAAAAAAAATATTTTTGAAATTATTAGTAGTTGGATATATTAGAGTCACTACCACTTTTTTTTTAAGTCATTTATGAAATTATTAGTAGCTGGATATATTAGAGTCACTACCAAGATATGCTAAGCTCAAATGTTTGGTTAATTAGCAACTTTAAACATGTTCATAGATTCCAAGTGTAAAGCATATGAAATGTAGAAATTGGAACAAGTTTTTTCATTTCCATTTGCATCCAGAAAAGAATATATAATGTCTACATTAAAGCAATTATATGCCTACAACATTGTAACTTCTGAAATTGTAATGAATAATTGAAGTAAGCATCATTAGCAAACAAGAGTGTAAAAAACACCCACATATTCAAGCCACAATTTGAGATAAAACAGATCATCCATATAGTGGTATGAGCTCCAAAAAGCACACACGCGCACACAACTCGTATATCATTAGGGTGAAACACCTCTAAACCCACTTGTTGCACCTTCAACATCAAGAAAATAAATTAGAAAATAAGTTAAAGAGTTAGTTCTTAGTTATATAATGACTAAATAATCACATTAGTCCTAAACACATATCATGAACAGTTCTTAACACCATATGCATTACAAAACAAATTGAATAGTCCAAACTCTGTCATTTCTAGTTGATTCATGAGAAAGCCAAAATCCACATCTACGGCAAAAAAATAGAACATTGAAAAAGTGAACGCATTCACTACCTCAGAATCTCGAATTCACCAAATGCTTGTAACCTGTCAAAAATCTTAAGAGAAAATTAATTAAAGACACTTACAATATACACATCTTCAATAGTTAAATTTATTCAGGCTGCAAATTTAGAAACTTAAACATCTAAGAAATTATTACCAAACACTTTAAGTGCGTTAGTCTTTGGATTGGGTTCATGTGTGATAGGTTTTTGGGGATTACTTCCCAGCAATTCAGAAAACATTTTTCAATCACTATTATTCAATTATGACCATTTGGTGGTGCAGGAGTTGTTTTTTCTTTAATAAAACTTTATAGTAGAAGTCTAATGTTGATTAGAAAAAGACATTAGTGTTTGACTGTTTGCTAAAAACACTTCTAGCTTATTAAAGAACACAAGTACAAAATAAATTTGTATGGATCAAATGCAAACCACAATACACTAAATAAATAACTTCTAGCTCACTAAAAACATGGTTTTACTGATTTTATACATCAAAGAATAGAACCAGTGAAATTATGCAGAAAAATCACTTAATTCATGCATCCAACTCATAGTTTAAACATAGTTTGGTTCCATTCAAATTTTGTAATGACATGGTACCTTTTGTAACTTAAAATCATCATCATAAGCAAGTTAATTTCATGATTTAACATGCCAATTAAAACCAGAACCAACAGCCACGTTTTTTTATATATTCAAGATTTTTCAAGTGCCAAAACATGCCAAGATGACCTCCTTTGCTCACCAAATTTTAGGGGGATCGTATACTAAACATAAGTCACTTAATTTTCAACAATTAGCACACTTTAAACATAGATTTCCACTATTATTTGCAGCAACAGAACAGAGAGAAATTATGCAGTAAAATTTCATAATTACTGCTTCAAATACATAATTTATGCTCAATTTGAACTCCATTAAGTCTTAGAATCATATGGTACATTCCATAGCATAAAATCATGTCCCATGGCATGTTAAATTCATATTTTTTTCATCAAGAAAAGGTGCAGGCAGCAGCACATATTTTCACTGTTCATATAGCACTTTCAAGTAGCAAATCACGATCAAAAGACTTTCAATGCTCTTACCAAATTTTAGAGGAATCATACAAATCAAAATACACTTAATAAGCAATAATTAGCTCACTAAAAACATGATTTTTATTTCCTTCAACACAGCAAAACAGCACCAGTGAATTATGCAGCAGTTCTATTTCACAGCATTAAAATAACTCTATTCTTAAACCTCACTATCAATATGTACCAAAAATCTGAGCAATAAGTAATTTTGATCACCCAAACTAATCACCTAAAATACTACCATATTCACCTGGATGCCCGGATCACCATCCGAATCATTTAACAAAACTAAGCTAGTAGCATTAAAACACTTATATTATGTATTTTTCTAAACAAAGAACATTACTCTCATCCTTAGCTCTATGCACCTACTCTCCATTATGCCTAGAACATAAACTAGACCCTTACCCCCCACAACACAAAAACTCCAACACATGACATCTGACCGCAACACCACACACTCACAGGAACTAGATTGAGACCCTATTGGCACCATCAAACCCATGAGTTACCAAAACCCATTCAAGCACCACCTATTCATAACCAACACAACATCAAGTTGCCCTCAAACAATTTCATATTAGTTAGTCTTATAATCTTTCATTCAAAAATATTAAACCTAAAACAATTCCTAACAACTATCATTTCAAAGAAGTATACATTTAAGCAAATGGGAGTAATTGACTGTTCTTCTTTCTAATAAAATAGCAGTATACTTATACAATTTAGTCCCTGCCTTTATAAAACAGCAGTATACCTTTTCGAAAGATCCACCAGAATCTTTAGTAGTTGGTGTCGATGGACCTGAGGACCAAAATAAATCAGTTAAATAAACAGCACCAAACAAAGAAAAAGCACTTAATGACCCACAACCACACTCTCCAACTATTTAACTCTTAATCAATCAACATACAAAATTCAATATCTAAAATAGAAAAATAAAAATCCAAATTACACTTGTGTTCTTTTTTGTCCCGACAGTAAAAACCAAATTACAGGGAAGTTAAAGGGAATGGAAGATATTGAGAGAGGAAGAAGTAAGTGTCGGAACCCTTAAGTGAACCGAGTTTTCACCATTCTTACAGCTATATGAACTGAAATTACCTAGACCTATGAATTAAATCTGAACCTAATGAATAATGACCCGTGAAAAGTAGTGTTTATATGACCCTCAAATGTTTGAAAATAGCTGTTGGTTCTTTGCACAACACAAACCCAATATATATATATTTCTCTAATAATCAAAATCATCTAATTTGTTCCCTTGGCAGAGTTTCTTGAGCAAATAGAACAACACATCCAATTCAACACAAAACATGGAAAGAAAAAGTGAGGTGTGTGTGTGCAGCGAAAGAGGAATCAGAGAAAGAAAACTGACCTAGGGAAGCTGTGAGTGCAACTTAGATGACAGGGAAACTGACAAATATTGAAGCTAAATGGAGGAGGTTCATGTGCAATTGGTATAATGAAGCTAAACGGTGGAGAGAGAGAGAGAGCAAGAGACAGAACAATAGCATAAGAAAATTAGAAAGAAATCAAACCAACTGGTATTTAGACAAACCTGAGTAGGCATCGACAGTGTACAGGACCGCCGACAGTGGGTGCGTGCTTCACCGACGGTAGCAATTTGGAGTGGAGCGACTTCCCGTTGAGCTGGGGTTTCTTTCGTAGCACCTACTTCGCGACACCGGTGCATAACTGATGCCGGTGGTTTGACGATTCTTCATTTTGTGTTCGGCAGTTCAAAGTTTATGAGTGTGCGACGGTGACGAAGGTTGTGTGTGCAGCGTTCCGAAGTTGTGCATATGCGGCGGTGACTAAGTGAGGGGGTGACTGACTGAGGGAGTGATGCTTTTAGGTTTTAGGATTCTTAATTCTTAATTCTTAATTACAGTGGGTAAAGCCCACTGTAATCTTTATAATCAATTACAGTGGGTTACACCCACTGTAACCTTTATTTTAATTACAGTGGGCTAAGCCCGTTAAAATTAAAAAATAGATGGTTTGTTAATTTTAATAAATTAAAAATAAATTACAGTGGGTTAAACCCACTGTAACCTTTATTTTCATTACAGTGGGCTAAGCTCGCTGTAATTACTACCGTATTACTAACGAAAAAGCCGTCGGTAATAACTTTGACAAACAAAAAAATTAATTGATAATTTGTAATTGATAAATAAAGATGGCAAAGCCCACTGTAATTTATTGATGGCTAGACCCACTGTACTTCATTTTTATTACCAGCAGAAAAGTCGTCTGTAATTTACAGACAGATAAACCATTGTAATTTGTCTGTATTACTGACAAACTTGTAGCCCACTGTAATAGTGAAATTTCTTGTAGTGATTACTTATATGGATCCTGCTGTCACGATTTACAATGCAACCCATCCAAGGTGATTCTTCAATCAAAGGTGGTGACGGTAATAACGACAACTGCCCTCTCAATTCTTCTAGCCTTTCACTACTAAGTTGTAAGAACCTCTTTGACGGTGAATTTTTCTTTAGCTAGACCCAAAACTAAAATGACAACTACAAAAGAGATGAGAGTTATGTGATTCATTTGTTATTATCCTTTTTTAGTTGATGGTAACAATATGATACGTTCATAAACAACTTGTGTTCCCTTGCATATTCTATAAACAACTACCCTCATTCTATTATAAAAGGCACAAATAGGTTTTTTGTTTAATTATTTTTTCTGAATACACGATAGTCAAATATTAAATAAAGAAAAGCTTAATTACAATGAGTTCTACAGCTAGCAATGAGAACAACAAGAGCAACCAAACAATGTAACCGTCATCAACAACTTCAGCCGTAACTGATGCAAATGAAAAAGGATGGATAGAGTTTTTCAAATCAAAGAGGTTCTTACAACTTTTTTGGTCCCGTGTCAAAGACCACGGGTGTCCCTAACCCACTGGGTCAGAGACTAATCCCGCTCGCCATGCGTTGCTGCCACTAGCTCAAGATAATTTTGCACACAGAGGGAATCGAACACGGGTTTTTCTGCTAAATACATCGTTCCCCCACATGTGAACGTTGTGAGGCCTTACACCACTGCACCGACCCTAGGGTTAAAAGGTAACTACAACTTAGTAGTGAAATGCTAGAAGAATTGAGAGGGTACTTATCGATATCGAAAATTTAGGGTTTTTTTTAATGCAATGGATGATTTTGGGGGGAAGTGATTATTGTTGCAAACAAAATCTTATTGGAATCAATATTTCATAATTAAATATAACAATTGAAAATTTATGAAACTCTTCTTGAGATGTTGTGCAGAAATTACACTTGCTTTAGGTATAATGGAGAATCAAACCTCTGAAATTTTCATACCCTAGTCTTAAAGAGACTTACTAGTGCCTGATAACACCGATGTGGCTTTTTTAGGGCTTTTGGAATTAGAATGCATTACATTTTAGATACCTAAGGTTGATGTAATTATGGTCAACCCTGGTTTTTTTAACCTCCCCATATCTATTATTATTGCTTATTAGGAATTTTATCTCATGTTTTTAGAATCTATGATCTACAAAAAAGGTATATGGTTACAACAAGACATGGATAAGTTGATGTTGTAAACTTCATAAAAAATTTGGGATACAACATGCCTATTTTGTTAAAGCCCAATGAATAGAGCCTTGTGTGTGTGTGTGTGTGTGTATGTGTGTAAGATGTGTACATTTAACATTCCTTACGATGGTTAGAGTCTTGTGCATTTGGTCACCCTATTTATATTGATCGTAATTTGAGCTCAAAATAAGAGAGAACGAACAACATGTTGTCCATGTAGGGAATAGGAAAGAGAAAGCTGCATTCATTCAGTTATGTTCATACATACATGCATGTATGTATGTCTAAGTAAATGTGCATGCATATGTATCCATCTGATATAATGCAACCTGATATGAATGTTCAGTACAAAGTAATTATCAGAAATTTATGTTGAGGCTGCCATGACAGAATTGGAAATTTGATTAATATGAAAGAAAACTAACATTGTTTGGTGTTAATTTTATTGATAAAGATGTACTATGCTGGCATGAGATTGTTAGTTTGTTTTCTTTGATGTTCTCTTTCATATGGCATATGCAGTTCATAAAAACAATTAATTATGACGTAGAACATATTATCAAGAAGTCCAATTAGTTGTTACAGAAATGAAGATTGATGAGAGAACAGGGGGTGTGTGAGGGGAAGATTCAATGACAATCATTTTGGTAGACAACAAGTCCCATAAGTAGTTGCTCGTAATGGATTGTAGAGACAGCAGGAAAAGGGGTGTGTGTCAAGGGATGATGCAAATAAATGGGTTGACACAATAGTTTAGATATTTGTCTAGTTGATGTAAAATGATTCCACTTTTATAAATCTTGTGTTGTTAAATTTAGTACATGGATTGTCCATCAAAAATGGTGCAAGATGCCTGGCATCATTTTTTCAATATAGGGCATGTGTGATTATTAAGACATTGTCATTTCTATGCTTTTTGTTAAATACTTCTGTACATTTTGTTCTGTTATATTTAATTTTATTTTGATTTGAAGAATCATCTAGTTCGTCTGCAACTCAGGTTGCAAAAGAGGAAATGGATTCTCAGTCTATATATGTTGGAAATGTGAATTTCAATATCCTTATTCTGCTCTTTTTCATTTCCTTTCTGCTATATATATCGACTTGACATCTTTTTTGCATTTTAATATGTGTGTACTTGTGAGATATGGTTTGTACAAAAGCAGGTCTTAGTTTATCTAGTTTGGCCAGTCCCATTTTTCTGCTGTCGATTTTTAGCAATCTGTGGGTCTTAGCTTGCCTACAATGAAGTTGAGGGGAATGTACTTACATGAGTACTCGACAATCTACATACTTGCTGATTGTCTTGTGCTAGCCATTCAAAGTCATGCAATCCTTGGATATTTTTAAGGTAGTGTTTGGCCCAACATTTTTTGTGCTTCTCTTCTCCTTAAAAGGACAAGTTAGGCCAAATACATTTTTTAAAAGACTCTTAAAAACCTACTTGATAACCTTCACAAAATTCTTCCTTTGAATTCTCCCATCACAATTCTTGCCATATTTCTCAAATACCTAAACTAATTTACTGTAGATCCTTACATACACACAATCAAGAGAAACTTTCAATTCTGGTTTAGTTTTTTGAATCTTAAAAAAAAAATTCTTTACTAGACAGCCACATAATTGGGTTATTACCATCAAAATTAGAACCTTTTGTGTGCCTTTTTAAGTGCTTCATTTGATCCCTCTTCAAAATGGACAGAATTGATTTCCAAAGGCTCTTGATCACATTGTATAGAGGTCCTAAAATTGTTAGACCTCCTTGCAATGCAACAGTTTCCTCCTTCACCGAAGCCTTTTGTTAACCATCTCTAAACAGAATCTTCATCTCATTCACACTGCTTTTCAATTTTTCAATTTTTTTCAGCATGCCTTCATTAGACCTATTTTTCCTTCATCTGTCTCTCCAATCCTTCCACACTTGGGTCCATCATCGTCCTTGGCATCCGGCAAGTCGGACCAAAAATGTAGGACTCGGGAATTAGAAACACAAAATCGTGTCTGTATTACAGAAACAATCTGGTTTAATAACTAGATTAGTAGTACAAGTACTCATAACACAAGGGTTTCTGCTTACAGGGAGTTTCCTCCTTCAAAAGAACATACAAAATAGACTGACACCTTAATTCCCCACTACAAACCTGTCAAACAATATATATATAACACTACAACTGTCACATTCTAAAAACATGACTGCCTAATACAGAATTAACACAACATAACTGCTGAATACAGAACTTGTCCCATCAGCATCACTCACTTATGTTGTCATGGAAATGGCATTCACAGCCCTCTCTCTCAAAAGTCTCAACTAATTCCATTCTATCTCTCTCCTTCACATGTCCTCTCCTTACACCTTGGCACCCAAATCATCACCCAAATTCACCCAACTGTGAACTCAGCAATTAGTTACATAGTGGAGACCTTTTCATTCTTTAGTCTCTCCTGGTCATAATCCCCTGCTACATGCCCTCTCTTTCTCCATACACACACTTCAATTATTTTAGGTTTCCTATCACTCTCCATTGCCTTGTGTCCCATTCTATTATGCTCAAAGCCTATTAGTGGAATTTGATCCACAGGTGAATGTTCTTCCATGATTTTTTAATTATTGCTCCTCGGAGCCGATACTCTTCTCCTCCCCATATTTTTCCATCAGGTAGGAATTAGTGGTCTATCAGGTAGCCTCCACTCCCAAAAATTTGTCATTTATAAAAATAAATCTAAACAAGAGAAGGCAGGGTTGACAAATTCAGAGTTGCTGATAAGCAAAATGAAAGTTGATTGATATCACAATTGAGACTGCAGCCAGCTAGATTAGAGTAGGAGAAAATATTATATGAGGATGACTTAGGTGATAGAGAAGCTACAAATCTTACCACTTTGCTTTGTAGTTGGCATTCTGTTACTTTTTTTGCCCCATATACAAGAGTTTGGCTTGGCTTATAAGTTCGATTCCTTTGAGTGTAGCCAACGGTGCCAAAAGCGGCCGCTGAATCTTGTCTGCTGTAATGAGCTGCATACATCTTGCAGGTGCCAAAGGTATGCCTTGCCTGAACCAAAAAAAACATGTTAGAACAATAGCTTGTTTGTTTTTCCTTGCATATGCTTTTTTGTATTTACCTTGCATGTACAAATTCCGTTGGCTGCATATTTTATAATGGAATTGAATTCTCAGTTCTAAATAAATGAGCTTCTAGCCTGCTCTAATAAGTTTAATATCTATTGTTTTGGGTAAGCCTTGTAATATGCATTGATCATTCATAGTAAGACTACCAAAACGATTTCATGCTTTTACAGGAAAGTCATCAAAACAAAATCCGGAAGTTGCTATAACCACAAGTTAATAACCAAAAAAAAGATGATACCGTGACTGGCTACGTGTTTAATTAATAATTACTCCCTCCGTTCCTATTCATAAGACCCAATTACCTAATTCATTAAGATTAAGGAAAGTGGTTAATTTAGTTGATAGCAAAAAATTTGTCTTAAATTTATAACTTTTTCCAAAATTATCCTTGTCATTAATACTCCTCTCTCTTCTAATTGTTTGCCAATGCATTCTCTCTTCTTTTAATTAAGGGTATTCAAGAGTTAAAAATTAATGCGAAGGATATTATAGATTGAGTCTTATAAAAAGGAACAAGCACCATTTCAAACTTGGGTCTTATAAATAGGAATGGAAGGAGTATATTGTAACACCTTAATCTCTATAATGGAAATATGTGGATTTATTTTAATTTATTATTTTCCAAAGCTCTTTGATTAATTTGATTGTGAAAGTCTAGAGATGTAAAGCATTACAATTGAGATTTTAGTGAATTTTTTTTAAAACTTTTTGAAACTTTTATTTTAACTTTTGTAATTCAATTTTTATTTTTATTTTGAAAGTCATCATTCATTTGGTAGTTATAACGCCCCGTTTTAATTTTACGAAAAAGATCGCAACGTGTTTTCAATTATAAAAGATTGTTTTGAATTTTCGAATATTCGGAAATAAATAGATAAAAGCAATAATAGAGAGACTGAAAAGATATATATATATGTATATATATATATATATATACATATATATATATATATATATATATATATGTCTGACAAGCATCATGGAGTACCCTTGTGTAAGTGTAGCAAAACATGATAAGGTACGCAGAAGGACTGAATATGTACAACAAAACATCTGAATGCCTAGATCTACCCCAACAAAATACATAGTAAATATAAAAGAAGAGCCTAGCATTTAGAGCAGTCCTCGACTATCTACCCGTAGAGACTCCACCCACACCTGAAAGTAACTGACGATCAACATTGGACTAGGTATGAGACTCACGAGAAGAGACCTCAAAAGAATCCCCAGAAGAGACCTCCTCATAATCCTCCTCGGGGTCCTCCTTTGGATCCTCCTCAGAATCTGGCCCATCCTCTATTGGCAACCAGCCAGCTCCTCCGGCAGGAGCCTCTACCACCTCCTCTACAGCTGTCGCTGCTACTGGCTCGGCCATGTCCACCTCCTCGTACACCAGCTGGGGCATGTAGTCTGGTACCGCAGAAGAGCTCCCCTCAGTAGGAAACTCCTCAGTGTCGAAGTCGTCAAGCTCCTCCAAATGCACATGTGAAGCCAGAGAGTAAGAAGTTGTTGGCATATGCTCCAATGATAGCAAAGATGAAGAGACCATCACCACATCTATAGGCTCGACGTGACGATAGTAGGGTAGTGTCAGCTGCGTCCACCACGCAAAATACTCAGCAATCGCATGATCAACTCTAATGGACTCGTCTATGGGCGTCTGTGTGAAATGGATATAACAGGTAAAGTGGTCCACGCCCCTGACCACATCAGCTATCCACCTCCCCATCATGCAATCAACCTCCTAACGGAGGGCTAGTTCCCCGTCCGCCATCGGGTCCTAAAAGTAAAACACACAGAAAGGGTGAATCTCTTTGCTTCGTCAAGCAAACCACACAGAACGATTGTAAAAGTCACAATACAATCCTGCTAACAACTACGATGTGGTTATCTAATGATCACACTTGAATCCTACTCGTTTCTGTAACTAATATCAATAAACTGTAACTCTTTGGTCAGCTGCCACTGGAACTCCCAGAACTCAGTGGTCTTACATGATTTTGAGTGGAATGACTGTTGGGAGTACACCCTCACCATGGTATAAGATGGGTTTTCACCAACCGAATAATGTCTCGTGATTAATGTCAGGGTTGCCAAGTCGGCTATATGAACGATGTCACAACTCGGCACCTACCCTCCAAGGTCATCATGCCTCACGATCATCCCTCAGGTACCAATTTGTGGTCATTCATACTTCGAGGACTAACTCCTCAAACACTCTCTCACAGAGCTTATCCATACTGGTCTTTGTGGGTTTTCACTGCTCATGCTATAAGACGGGATGAATTGACACCAAGCCTGAGACCCGGTCCCGACTCCAGCTCAAACAAAAGATATATATATATATATATATATATATATATATATATATAAGACAGTCGTCTCCATCACCTCGTGGGTGAACATGTCATTTGATCTCCGCTTTCAACTCTAGCAACTTTCTCTCGCAGGTGGAAATGTCCCACACAACTCTCTTTGTAATTCCACAGATCTGCCGTACACACACGTCTCCGTTGCACGACTCTCGAAAAGTGCACTTCACAAAGCGCATCAAAATTCTTATTAAGTCTTATTTATGCCTTACCCTCTCAATTTCTACAATTTTATTAATTAGTAACTTATCGATAATTCCTCTACGCAAAAGTCCTAAAATATTTTTCTAAGTCCAAAGCACAAATAAAGAGTTGATTAATTAAAACTATTAATAAAAATTAAATATTTTAGACTAATTAAAGATTCTCACTGTTCAAGTTTATTTATTTTTATTATTACTTGGCAAAATTGCCCAAGGCACTAGGACAGAGTCCCAGTCCACATAAGCACTCGCGCTCAAGTCTTATGAACATAGAACGTCAAACAATGGGGAAACACAATTTCAAACTGCGGTCCACTTGACTGTATCACAGAAGCATTCACAGACGCATCTTCACACACCAAAATTTTCCCAAGGTTCACATACCATGGGTCTTCAATCAAAATGAGACAAGGGTAACGGTGAAGAGAATGAATTTTCACAAAGATGCCAGTTCAGCCAAGAGAGTGTTTTCCCCCAAAAACACCATTTTCATCCCAAAACAAAAACAAACAAAGCAACATTTCAAACCAATGGAGGCATACATACAATGGGTGGTTGAAACCCCCAATTAACAACCACCTTGAGTCAACAAAAGACGGCCCTTTACCACACTAAACAGCCCACGTGAAAGAGGAAGGGGAGAGGATGAAGAGTCTCCAAAACAAGCTTGTTGATTTGGGGCCTCTAGGTGGTGCACGCAAGAGCTAGAAATGAACCAACAATGGAGCTTGGCTATTGTGTGTGTCTCGGCTGAGTGGAGAAGAGAGAGAAAGGAGAGTTTCTTTTCTTGGCTAAGTGAGTATGAGAGTGTAGAGTGATTAGTGACTAGGTGTTTAATTGGTTTAGCGTTTAAGTTGAATTGAGTGATGTGAGGTGTGTGTGTGTGTGTGTTTAGCTGTGGAGAGGTGAGAGGACATGGGAGTGGCTGCATGAATTTCTATAGGTTGTAGGGAAATTTGATTTGATAGCTTGGGTGCTAAGTTAATCTACACTGTATAGTCAGAATGAAACGCGATTTTAATTTCCAAAACTAAACTTTTAAACACCAAATAATTTTTATAAATCTTATGAAATAATTTTTTTTTAATAACTTTCATAAAATTTTCTCTGTAGAGTAATAGCCCACAGATGAATTTTACGAAAGGTAACTTGACGTGCAAGTTTTAGAGTTCAAAAACGCTCAAAACGGTTTTTCAATCAAATAAACAATTAATTCACAACAATAAACATTTTTATTAATTCTTACTAACAATTATCCATAGACAGATGAATTTATTTCCAGATATCTTAGCCAGTCGAATCATAGACAATTTAAGTATTTAAATTTTTTAAATACTTATCACATTGCACTTCCTCAACTCAAATAAAATAACACAGGCTATTTTATTTACACAAAAACTATAATCAATCCTACAAGCAATTATACAGAAAAGCAACTACAGAGAATTAATTTAGGAGAATTAATTAGCGTCATTTACTTACAGAGATTCATATACAGACATATATAAATAATATATATATACAAGTGAGTTGTGATTTTCAGGGTGTTAGATATATCAGAGTATCAGACTCATTACGTGTTAATGCTTATTTTATTTTAAGTTTTTTATGATCTTCTTGATGTTTGCACAAGACCACATGCATGTATTAGATAAATTTGACTGTGACAGTCTCTATTGCATCATATAATCACATTTCTAATGCATGTTGAATTGCTTTCTTAATTGGGTAGTTGTTATTGCATTATAATTTGTAAATTTTCAACCAAATAATGCTATTTATTAAAATATAATTATGATTCAGGTTGACTATGCTTGTATGTCTGAACAAGTCAGAGAACATTTCCAAGGATGTGAAATTGTCAATCGAGTGACAATTCCAACGACTACGTATGGGCAACCAAAAGGATTTGCCTATGTCGAGTTTCTCGAGATTGATGTTGTTCAGAGGGTTCTTCTTTTTAAATGAATCAGTTCTGCACGGTTGAAAACTAAAGGTATGATCATTTGTAAATGCAATTAGTTTACTATCCACTCTGGTAGTTTTTCCATTTGAATTTTACTTAAATTCTGGTTTGCCATTCAGGTATGTGTTAAGTGTACAATTCCAGGACTGAAACCATATCACGGAAGAAGACCTTTTGGTTTAATATTTAGAATGCCTTTTCATTGTATCCTCCATCTGGTTATGGGTAAGAAATTATCAAAAACTGAACAAACTAAAACAAATCCTTGATTTTGATATTTGTTTGTGTTGCTTTCAATTATCTCTGCTAAGTGGTGCATAAATTTTGATGTCTTAGAAGGTCAAATAATATGACAATTAAATGCTTTTGATGTGCAAAAGGTTTAGGTTCAGGCGATCATGCAATACAGGCCATACTAGTAGTCAACGATAGCTTAATGGTTGATTGATTACCAATTTATGAGATGATAGACATTCTTAATTTATCATTTTAATAATTTCCATTGCTGGAAACAAGAACATGTTTCTTAACTTGCATACCAAAGCTAATGCCCATGCCCTTTTCAACTCTTCTAAATGTGTGGTATTATACTCGTATATTCTAGATGGCATTAATCATGGCTTATATACATTGAAGATTGGACAAATATGTGGCAATGAATTTAAGTTTTACTTATATACGTACAAGGTTCTTTCTTTGAACTTTAGATATTATTATCAACTTCAATAATAGATTTAAAAATAAATCATTTGAACTTAAGTTGTGGCATTGAGGGTCCGTTTGGTGGTCAAGATAGAATAGGATACGATAGGACATAAGGATAGGATATGAGCATGATCGGATAAGAGCATTATAAGTTTTAATCCTAATCAATGTTTGATGCACACCATGATATAGACTAGATAATGATTGGTGATAGTAGTGGCGGCAAACTGGAATGCCGAAATGTCAAACTAAAAAATACTGAGAGGTCAAACCAGAATGCTGAGGGATCAAACTGGAATGCCAAAATGTCAAATGGGAATACCAAGAGGTCAAACCAGAATGTCGAGAGGTCAAACTAGAATGCCGAGAGGTCAAACTGGAATGCCAAAATGTCAAACTGGAATGCCAAGAGGTCAAACCAGAATGCCAAGAGATCAAACTGGAATGCTAAAATGTCAAACAGGAATGCCAAGAGGTCAAACTGGAATGGCCAAATGTCAAATCGGAATGCCAAGAGGTCAAACGGGAATGCCGAGTTTAAGAAATGCTTAAGTGTTAGAGGCATGAAGCCAAGTAAATGCTTAATGTTGATAGGCAAGCGAAAGATGCTCAAGGTGCGAAGCTGAGTTAAGTGCTCAAGGCACGAAGCTGAGCTGAATGCTCTAGGCGCGAAGCCGGGCTATAGATGTTCAAGTCGCAAAAAGTTGAGCTATCATGATTAAAGTGTGAAGGGTCATGCAAGACTGCTTGAGGTTTGTTCTTGTATGTGCTTGGCCTTTTGTTGCCTAGAGTGCAAGGATTTGCTCTAGGTCAAGTTCAAGTCGACAATGTTGGAAGTCGATCTAAGGTAGTGACCCCTGAGGTGGGATACGTAGGCCGACTCTCGAGTGTTGACAAAGCACATCCTACAAAATAATTGTTATAAATATATATTTCCTAGAAGTCAGTCTGTAAAAGTCATTAGAGAACTTGATCTTCGAGGTTAGATCAAAGTTGTCTCAAATCCAGTTACAAGTTTGCTTGAGAAGGTGATGTGTTGATCTTGCATAATCTTTAAGCAACAAAAACACAAATACAATAAAGCAAAGCAAACTTGGTATAATATCAAGCGAATTAGCACTGTTGTTTCCCATATTCGAGCTGTGATAGAGCTTGCTGGCATAACTATGAATGTAAAATTAGGTATAGCATGCTTGACTTAGCTACTGATTTGAGCGTAGGTCTTTTGCTTCACCATTTGTTTGTCGTGTAGATAGTCCCTGTAAATGTGTTGGGATATATAATATATGTCATTCAACGAAGTTAATTCCAACAATCTTTGATTGAAATTTGCCTCGAGTCAATGATCATAAGTGTGGCAGGCTTAATGCTGAAAAAACACCATTAGGTGTCATGCAGACTTCTATTCCATTAATTAGTGCCACCTAAATCGAAGTTTCTCTAGCAACAACCATTAAAATATTAAGCAAACATGCGAGCAATTAAAGCAAATGTTACTAGCCAACTCCTTATGTCTTTATCTCACACGACTTCACCGGAAAGCATAGCATATGCCACATTATAATTCTTTATTTGTTGGGAAGATTTTTCTAGCATGTCACTCGGAACAGTCATGAATTTTCCAATTAGGGGGAGATGAGATCCTCCTCGTTTGGAGCAAGATGCGGTGCATATCTTCTAATTGCATATGACGATGGCACATGACAGTTTATGCAGATGCAACATAGCATGATATGATGTCATCCTTACATGCCATGGCATGATATAATCCCCCAACATGATATGTTGCATTTGTATGGGTCCTCACATTGACTGCATTAATAAAACAATTAGCAAATAAATTCGATAGAGGGATTTCTTGCATTTGAATCTAGCATTTGTATCTCCATCAGTATCTCCAACACTAATTGCGTATCGAGCACCAGAAGCACCAGCTGTGCGCTAACGCGCATATATTGAATACCAAGTTTTATGATCAATAAATCAAGTAATATTAACATTGACTTTTCATGTCATATGCTTAAAGTCTCATCACTATTAGCGAGAATTTTGAACGACTCTAACATCACGAGCCATTTATCCTACTTGCCAATCATTTTCGATCTCCCTTTGTTGCTCACCATTGGAGGTGATTCTATTTGAATTTGATATTTCAAATGTCACAAAAAACAAGCATATAAATTCATAATAATTGATGCATCAAGCACATAACTTGATGGCATGATGGAGATCTAATAGCATATTGTAATGCCATTAATGCCATATTGTAGATAGCAAATTCATGATCTGTTGGTAAAACATATCATAATAATAACAATTTGATTTTGGCAATCCAAACATCACGTAATTAGTTTTGTCCTCAGAATAATCCATGAAAAGATATATATTGGAATCTTGAAATTGGACAATTCAATTAAAATTGTTCAGCATGCCATATCTGGAGATTAACTTAGTCCCATACCATATCTCGCCAATCCACGCTACATGTTGACTGTATCATAATGATACTATTTGAAATGTCAAATTCAATTATCGTGTAATTGATCTTATTATTGGATCATATTTTCCACTCCTGTGGGAGGGATAAGGCATTATTCCCATGCCATTGCCTACTATTATGATGACAATATTTGAAGAAATATTGTAAAGGAAGATGATACGTGCTTGCACCTTTTGGCACGTGAACAATTATTGTCACGATATGATTTGTTATGCAATCATTATATGGTGTCATGCATCAACATGATATATGTATGACTATTAAAAATCATGATATAGCATACATGGAATGTTGGCTTTTGAAAATAATTTCCATATGATGAGAGATACCAGGCACATGATACTTACTATTATTATTTTTGGCAAAGGGACTTGTACCTTTTGCTTTCTTGGTCCATGCATTGCGAGTAGATGTTGGGAACTAGGGATTCCTTCTTTGATGGCTCTTATATCATCCTTTTTAGAAATTTCCTCACAATGCGTTGATAGTAAATATGCCATCCCTTCACCAATAAGCATTGCTCTCGTACACAAGCATTGTGACGGACAAAAAATTTCAATTTTGTAGGATCCCTGAAAAAGGCATGAGCTTATATGATTTAATAATTCAGGGGTTCTCGTGTAAATACATCATTCAAATGTGCAAATACAATGATATAGAGTTGTAAAAGTGTCATATAATATTCCAGGGAGAGAGAAATATCAGAATATTATTATGTTAGTTGCTTGCGATCTATTCGCAGTCAATATTCTAGATGTAGGTTTTATGATATTGGCTTCAAATATCGAAATAATCATGAGATATATTTTTCTCAATATCATATGCCCGTCATTGCAATTTCAAATATCATGCATAGGATATTACCAAACGGAATTAATAGGAAAAGCAGGAATGATAAAACCGAATTGGCAGAGATTGAGTAGCATAAAAAATGTCAATTTGGCAAAAGCGTGTGAGCATATTCTTCTTCTCCTCCTTCGGATTGTTGATAATCATGAGCTAAAATTCAATTGGACCATTGAAATAGCCCCTGAACATGGATTCAAAACTGAACCTCGTCAACGTAGACTTTGGGCTTTGCATTTCGTGAAAGTTTATTTGCTCTCTTCCACCCTCATGGTGAGCTGATCACCTATTGGATGACTCATAGAAGAGTGAAGACTCTTGATTTATGTGGGAAAAGTTTTACCAAGCCCCACGGTGGGCGCCAAATGTTCCTACCAAAATTGACAGAACCTTGTTTGCGGTGTTGCTCCTCCTTGTGTTCCTCCGAGTACGATGGTCGGGTATACTTGCAAAGACACTCTGACACTCAAGTCAATGGCATAGAGGTAGGAGACATGTATCACAATTAGGGGAGAATTCATATTAGATTACCTAATGTCATTGAGATTGTATATATAGAGTTTTCTAGGTCCTGGGGCCTAGTTACCTGATATAAGTGCCATTAACGGTGGGGAGGATCGTGGAGATAGAGATAGGATCTCTATCTTTTGGAGATAAAGACAGAATCTCTATCCTTTCTTATTTTTGAGGCGGGGAGATAAGCTTTCCTCCTTTCCTTATTTACAATGGCTGAGTATGGGTAGTACAATCACCATACCAATTAAAGAAATCAGAAAAATAAAGACCGTTAACACTCGTTAATGGGTTCAGAGGACCTCTCCCAAAATCAAAATTTGAGTTTAAGAGAAGATTTGGAGTCAAGAGTGGAAGAGAGATACCTGATAGACAAAATATGGTGTGTAAAATTCAAAATTTGAAAGAGAAAGATAGGTATCAAAGAATGGAGTCTCACTTAATTTTGAAATTCAAGAAAAGAGAGAAAAAAAGGAATTTTTTTAACCTAAACACACAACACATCAATAGAAAGAGAATTATTTTGTTAAAAGACAAAAAAAAATCAAAGAAAAGCACGCGTGTCTTAAAATGAAGAAGGGTCAGTGCTGTCTTTTTCCTAGCCTAAAGAATGCATATGGAGATATAGAAATCGCTACAAATGAAAACAACTTTTAGCCAACACCTGTTCGTATCGCATGTCACTTAACCCTTTATAAAATTACCCAAAGCTTAGGAAAGAAACCACGATCATCTTCATTCGTTTAGAGCACATTCGAACCTTTCTTCTTCTTTGTGCTCTGCCTCAACGACGCTCTTTTACTCTCTCAATCTCGAGTTCTCTCTCTTGCTTTTTCGTATCTCTCTCGCTGGTTCGTCTCTCTTTCTCGATTGTGTTTAGATTTTGATTTGTGTTTGTCTTGATTATGCATTTCAGTGAACAAAATGGTAGGGTTTTTTTTTTACTAAAATTGGCTGAAAAGCTTTACTCTAAACACTATTTTGTTCATTTTTGGAAGGGATAGGGAGAACACTTAAAGAAGGGAACTATGCCAGGTTTGAAATGCCGTTTGCACCAAATAGGTTTCCTCAATTGATTCATTGCATTCAAATTCTTCAATTAGGGCTTAATTTCCCCTCATTTATTGAATTCTCCAACTCTGAATTTGTTCTGAACTCATGGATTTCCTTATCTATTGTAATTCCTATTCTTCCCTCATGTTATTGTTTTTCATTTTTCTATCGTTGCTTGAGAAAATGTGAAATATGTGCTTACCTAAAGATAGAAATTATTGTAAGTTCTGAATAAGGCTAAAACACATTATTCTCTAAGCAGAACAATTTGCATAAGTATTTTGAGAAAAAGGAGAGGGAATACATGTGCTTTAGAGGAATAAAATGGGGGGTGATGATTGCGATCCTCTATGATAGGGAAGGGTGCATTTGGTGAAGCTACTATAGTTGGTGATATTTTGGTTCCCAACTCAAGTTTATAATTGTGAGATAAGTGGTTGCTTATAATATGATTTATGACTTTTTAATATGAATGCTTCTCTTAATCTCTGATTAAAAATTATTAATATTTTGCAATGTTATTATGCCTTTTGGGATTTCATGTAATTATTTTAGTATTTCAGTTTCATTTTTTCAAATTATCATGTAGGGTTCATGGTTTAAAAGGGGCCGATCATAAATTTATGATTAATCTGAGCCAGAAATATGAGCCTAAATCTTTGTTGTGCCAATCATAAGTGGCGGCAAAACAATCATAAGTGGGAGGTGTATTATGAGACCATTCCAACCACCAAGCAATTGCTATCCAATAAAAAGATTCCTATAGAGCTTTATGGCTTGCTTAAAGACACCACCGACTATGGATATAGTACACCACAAGTGAGTTCATGTTTTTGTGACCAGTGAACAACTAAGTTCATTTTTTAATGAACAAACAGACAAATATTACCTGCTTTTAATTAGCTGGAAGTTATTCTCAAGGTCTACCGAAAGCTTTTGAGTGTGTAGAGTCCTTAATTCCTACTGCTCCTTTCATAATTGATGTGTCTATACTAGTAAGATCTCCTATGTAATCAAGTTACATTGTTAGGTGCATCATGTAATCTAGACTTTTGAATATAGCTATGCTACTTTTGACATTCAATCTCTTGTTTATCTTCTTGAGATCATGTTGTTCAATACTCACTTGTGTCATCTGTGCTGATGTTAGATACTTGCCAAATTAGAGTCCCGAACTACTACTCATGGTGCACAAGATACACCTGAAATTACAACCAAAACAAACTAACATGAACAAAAAAAAAGTCCTATTTGGTTTTCATTAGTTGTTTTAAAGGAATAGTGGCTTCATGAGCAGAAGCAAATTCAAAGTGAGTCTATTGACTCTTCTATATTAGTTTCTATTGTATTTTAACCCCCTTTGACAAAAATGATAATAAAGGGTTAAAAGTATAACTGTATAAAAGTTTATGCTTATTTAAGTTATTTTTGGGCATCAGATGAGCCTCTTAAAATCACATACAACTACTAGGATGGAACTGGTCACATGCGTGTTATGCAGGTAATTAAATACATGTCTCCATTTGTTACAACTCAAATTAATTAATTGAAAAACAATGCTTGTTATTTATAATATCATTATATTTATTAAAAAAATTAACTTATTGAGCTACTCTTTTTGTATATTTTGGCATCATTCAAATGAATGAAAATCAGAGAAGGAATTTATTAGGAGAGTTCCTGGTTTAGAGGTACTGGCTACTGCAACATCAATGGATTTGGAGCATAAGGATAGGCCATCCCCAAGTCCCTTGGATACTTGTCAACATGAAACACACTCAGTCACAGGTGAGTATACTATAAGCTCTTCTAAATATTAGAGGAAGTGAATGACTTAAGACTCTTTAGCATTTAATTCATCACTTCATATAGGAGTTTGTGGATAGACAATCAATGAGTAAATCATATTTGATAGACCAACTGAAAGTACCATTGGCGGGATTTCAGTGCTTTCCAAGGAAGGTTCAATGATGCTTTGAACAAGTATATGCTTGTAAGTGATTTTTTTGTGGCCACTTAACTATGGAGAAAAAACACACCAACAAGCAACTATGAAGCCAACACGTGACCTGTTTTAAAGACATTTTTAGCATTAGGTAGCAGGGTAGATAAACCAACACTTTTCACCTTGTTGCTACTTTATCTCTGGAATTCCAATGGATTATTGTCAATTCCAAATACATGATTTCTTTTTCACTCAAGCCTAATTTCTTGCAAAATTCTAAATGAGATTTTGTAATGCATAAATGTTCTATTTGAAAGGAACACCATGCATTGGATATGGAGGATAAATTTTTTATGCTTCCGCTTCACCAGAAGACTTGCTACAGAAACAATATCTAGAAAGCTTCCCAATATTCAAAATTTCAATTCATATGGAAGCCACCAAGATCATAGCTAGCACCAACAGATCTTCTCAATGGATCCTTCAATGGATATATGGTGAAAGCTGGCGACAATGGAGCAAGAGTAGAGATGAAGAAGACAACTTAATGAGTTGTATGGTTGAGGTTGAATTCAGCAAAACAGCTACCTACATAAACATGGACAACTAATGCAGCATTTGTATTCAACCCCCAATGACCACAAACGGCTGGCTCCTTGATCAAGTCTATAAATTGGTTAAGTGCAAAGGAGCTAAATCTAAGTAAGATTGCCAAAGTAGTGGGTAACGGTCAGTTGACAAACCCTTATCTGAAGGAACTTCCTTAGCCCATAACACTCTAGGTGAAAGCCAGTTGTGCCTAAACTGAAAGTGTTTTATCTACCACTCCCTTGGTGTGAAGAGACCACAGCAGGTAACTGTGTGTAGCCAGTAGCAGGTGCTACTGAAGAGAGAGCTTAGAAGAGTAGTCAGGTGACTACTGCATCTGAAGTTCTGGGAACAAAGTAGGTGGTTGTGTGTGTCCAATAGAGGTGTTGTTGAAGAGAATTAAGAAGGGCAGTCAGAGGACTGTGGCTTCTTAGGGTCTAGGCAACACAGCAGGTGGTTGTGTGTGTCCAGTAGCAGGTGCTACTGAACGTTAAGCCTAGAGAGGCTTGTTGGAAGAATACTTGGGTGAGCCTGCAGAGGCTTAGAGAATACTAGTTGTTAGAGCCTGGAGAGGCTTCAGGAAAGACAGAGTACCCAGTTATTGGAGCCTGTGGAGGCCTTAAGAAAATTTTTAGTTGCATAGACATTCTGTTTCTTTGGGTGTGGAGAAGGAATGTTACAATGATAGCCGCACTCCTCTGGTCCCTCTTGAGGAAGAAGTAGAAGTGTTCGAAGAAGATATTAAACATTATGTTATTTCACCAGCTATGTCTCCCATTCATTCACAAAGTAGTGGAATGCTCTCAGTACCTGTGTCATGTTTTTAGGAGGGAGATTTTAAAGCAGCTTCTGACATTGTACATCTCATCATAAAACACAATGAGGAAGGAAACTTTATTATTGATTCGAATCTCATCCTTAAATCAATATTTTCCTTTTAATACTTTTAGCAGAAATTTTTTTTGATCATTAATATTCAGGGTAGAGAGAAAAGGCTTGTGTAAACTATTTTATTTTAGTATATATAGTTTTTTTGCTAACTCTTTTTCTCTCTCTCTCTACTGTGCTTTTCTGTATATACTAAAATGAAATTAATTTATACACGCCTTTTCTCTCTACCCTGAATATATTAATGTTGAAAACTTTTTTTGCTAAAAGTAATAAAAGGAGAATATTATTTTAAGGATGAGATTCGAATCAACAATAAAGTTTCCTTCCTCGTTGTGTTTTATGATGAGAGGTACAATGTCAGAAGCTGCTTTAAAATCTCCCTCCCAAAAACATGACACAGGTACCGAGAGCATTCCACTGCTTTCTGAATGAATGGGAGACGTAGCTGTTGAAATAACATCATGTTTAATATCTTCTTCGGACACTTCTACTTCTTCCTCAAGAGGGACCAGAGGAGTGCGGCTATCATCGTAACATTCTTTCTCCACATCCAAAGAAACACAAGGTCTATGCAACAAAAAATTAAAAAAAATGAATTAACTTTGGTAAGAAAGAGAAATAAAGTACTTCTCCTCTGGTTAGATTCTTGTGTGTAAGATGTGTACATTTAACATTCTTTACGATGGTTAGAGTCTTGTGCATTTGGCCACCCTTTTTATATTGAACTGTAATTTGAGCTCAACATAAGAGAGGAAGAAAAACATGTTGTCCATGTAGTAAATAGGAAATAGAAAGCTGCATTCATTCAGTTATGTTCATACATACATGCATCTATGTATGTCTAAGTAAATGTGCATGCATATGTATCCTTTTGATATAATGCAACCTGGTATGAAAGTTCAGGACAAAGTAATTATCAGAAATTTATGTTGAGGCTGCCATCACAGAATTGGAACTTTGATTAATAGCAAAGAAAACTAGCATTGTTTGGTGCTAATTTTATTGATAAAAATGTACTATGCTGGCATGAGATCGTTAGTCTGTTTTCTTTGATGTTCTCTTTCATATGGCATATGCAGTTCATAAAAACAATTAATTGTGATGTAGAACATTTTATCAAGAAGTCTAATTAGTTGTTACGGAAATGAAGATTGGTGAGAGAACATGGGGTGTGTGAGGGGAAGATTAAATGACAATCATTTTGGTAGACAACAAGTCCCATTAGTAGTTGCTAGTAATGGATTGTAGAGACAAGTTGTGTGTGAAGGGATGATGCAAATAAGTGGGTTGACACAATAGTTTAGATATTTGTCTAGTTGATGTAAAATGATTCCACTTTTCATAAATCTTGTGTTGTTAAATTTAGTACACGGATCTCTTGTCCATCTAAAATGGTGCAAGATCCCTGACATCATATTTGCAATATGGGGCATGTGTGATTATTAAGACATTGTCATTTCTATTCTTTTTGTTAAATACTTCTGTACATTTTGTTCTGTTAAATGATATTTTTATTTTATTTTTTATTTATTTCACCAAAAAAAAAAATCTGGTTCGTCTGAAACTCAGGCTGCAAAGGAGGAAATGGTTTCTCGGTCTATATATGTTGGAAATGTGAGTTTCAAATATCCTTATTATGCTCTTTTTCATTTCCTTTCTGCTATATATATCAACTTTACATATTTTTTTGCATTTTAACGTGTGTGTACTTGTGAGATATGGTCTGTGCAAAAGCAGGTCTTAGTTTATCTTGTTTGGCCAGTCCCGTTTTTCTGCTGTTGATTTTTAGCAATTTGTGGATCTTAGCTTGCCTACAATGAAGTTGAGGGGAATGCACTTACATGAGTACTCAACAATCTACATACTTGCTGATTATCTTGTGCTAGCCATTCAATAAGTCATGCAATCCTTGGATATTTTTACTGAGGCTTACAATCCTAGGGACTAAAATCGGAGTCTATTGTTAGTTAGATATTTTAAGGTAGTGTTTGATCCAACTTTTTTTGTGTTTCTCTTCTCCTTAAACTCACTCGATAACCTTCACAAAAATTCTTTCTTTGAATCCTCCCATCTCAATTCTTGCCATATTTCTCAAATACCTAAACTAATGTAGTGTAGATCCCAACATACACACAATCAAGAGAAACATTCAATTCTGGTTTAGTTTTTTAAATCTAAAAAAAAAAAAAAAAAACTCTTTACTCTGGAAAGCCACCCTATTGGGTTATTACCATTGAAATTAGAACTTTTTGTGTGCCTTTTTAAGTGCTTCATTTGATCCCCCTTCAAAATGGGCAGAATTGATTTCCAAAGGGTCTTGATCACATTGTATTGAGGTCCTAAAATTGTTAGACCTCCCTGCAATGCAACAATTTCCTCCGTCACCAATGCCTTTTGTTTAACCATCTCTCAATAGAGTCTTCATCTCCTTCACACTGCTTTTCAATTTTTCAATTTTTTTCTGCATGCCTTCATTAGACCTATTTTTCTTTCATCCGTCTACCCAATCCTTCCACACTTGGATCCATTGTCGTCATGGGCATCCGGCAGGTCAGACCAAAAAATGTAGGACTCGGGAATTAGAAACACAAAATTGTGATTGTATTACAGAAACATTCTGATTTAATAACTAGATTAGAGCATCTACAATGCATGATTGCTTAAATGAGTTGCTTATCTTAAATGTGAGCCCTACAATGCCACATAGATTTAAGAACTTTACACAAAAGTTTACTCCAATGCTAAAGTTACTAGAGTGAGTGCTTAACTTGCACCACACTAAATTTTGTAATTGAAAAATGGTTCTTTAATTGGTAAGAATGAATTAAGCAACAGTTGCTTATATAACAACTCACTTAAGCAATGCACTGCCAAGTCATCTGCTCCAATGGTATAAATTTGTTAAGCAACGTTGCTTAACTTTAAGCAACTCATGAAGCACCCGCGTTAGAGATGCTCTAAACACAAGGGTTTCTGCTTACAGGGAGTTTCCTACTTCAAAAGATCATAAAAAATAGACTGACACCTTAATTCCCCACTCCAAACCTGTCAAACAATATATATAACACTATAACTGTCACATTCTAAAAATATGACTGCCTAATACAGGATTAACACAACATAACTGCTTAATACAGAACTTAGCCTATCAGCATCACTCACTTATGTTGTCATGGAGTTCCGTAACCAAGATTTTACAACTGCATATGCCCCATCCCATGCTTCAACTTTGGGATTTGATGATTCTAGGGCTTTGACAATAAGGTGACTCAATTTACCCTTAGCCTTTATAAAGGTTTGGATAAAATGAGATCATTTAAGGTTTTTTTTCCCATTGAGACGCAAGCTAGGTTGATTGTTCTATAACTCAACAGCACCTTAATTTTTGGATTGGGAAGGGGCTTTTTGTTCATTGGACATCTTAGTATTTTGGTGGTTTTGGTGCTTCCAAAAACAGCAATGCAAGCCTAGAAGAAGTGTGGAGGAAAGAAAGAAATATGTGGTGATGCAGTCCAAGGATTTTGGATCACTGATACCATGTCAGAAAATGTTTTTTCTAATTAGTTTTATTTGAAGAGAAATTTGCTCTTAAATAGAATACAGAATGTTGAATAAGGGAAATTCCTGACCGAAAAATAAGAGTCAATGATTGTCATACAATAAATGCCAATTCAGATAGCTTGCCTAATCTCCTTACTAATTATTTAATACTATCTATACAAGGAAATATTTTATTCTGGCCTAAACCCTAAACTCACCATTTAGTTACATAGTGGAGACCTTTTCATTCTTTACTCTCTCCTGGTCACAATCCCCTGCTACGTGCCTTCTCTTTCTCCATACACACACTTCAATCATTTTAGGTTTCCTATCACTCTCCATTGCTCGTGTCCCATTCTATTATGCTCATAGCCTATTAGTAGAATTTGATCCACAAGTGAATGTTCTTCCATGATTTCTTAATTATTGCTCCTCAAAGCTGATACTCTTCTCCTCCCCTTATTTTTCCATCAGGTAGGAATTAGTGGTCTATCAGGTAGCCTCCACTCCCAAAAATTTGTCATTTATAAAAATAAATCTAAACAAGAGAAGGCAGGGTTGACAAATTCAGAGTTGCTGATAAGCAAAATGAAAGTTGATTGATATCACAATTGAGACTACAGCCAGCAAGATTAGAGTAGGACTGTAGGAGAAAATATTATACGAGGATGACTTAGGTGATAGAGAAGCTACAAATCTTACCACTTCGCTCTGTAGTTGGCATTCTGTAAACTTTTTTTGCCCCAAATACAAGAGTTTGGCTTGTTTATAAATTTGATTCCTTTGAGTGTAGCCAACGGTGCCAAAAGCGGCCGCTAAATCTTGTCTGCTGCAATGAGCTACATACATCTTGCAGGTGCCAAAGGCATGCCTTGCCTGAACCAAAAAGACATGTTAGCACAATAGCTTATTTGTTTTTCCTTGCATGTGCTTTTTTGTATTTACCTTGAATGTAAAAATTCCATTGGCTGCATATTTTATAATGGAATTGAATTCACAGTTCTAAAGAAATGAGCTTCTAGCCTGCTCTAATAAGTTTAATATCTGTTGTTTAAGGTAAGCCTTGTAATATGCATTGATCATTCATACTAAGACTACCAAAAGGATTTCATGCTTTTACAGGAAAGTCATCAAAACAAAATCTGGAAGTTGCTATAACCACAAGTTAACAACCAAAAAAAAGATGCTACCATGACTGGCTACGTGTCTAGTTAATAATTACCCCTTCGGTTCCTATTTATAAGACTCAATTACCTAATTCATCAAGATTAAGCAAAGTGGTTAATTTAGTTTATAGCAATAAATTTGTCTTAAATTTATAACTTTTTCCAAAATTATCCTTGTCATTAATACTCCTCTCTCTTCTAATTGTTTGCCAATACATTCTCTCTTCTTTTAATTAGGGGTATTCAAGTCTAAAAATAATTAATGCAAAGGATATTATAGATTGGGTCTTATAAAAAGGAACAAGCACCATTTCAAACTTGGGTCTTATAAATAGGAATGGATGGAGTATATCAGAGTATCAGACTCATTACGTGTTAATGCTTATTTTTTTAAGTGTTTTATGATCTTCTTGATGCTTGCACAAGACCACATGCATGTATTAGATAAAATTGACTGTGACAGGCTCTATTGCATCATATAATCACATTTCTAATGCATGATGAATTGCTTTCTTAATTGGGTAGTTGTTATTTCATTATAATTTGTAAATTTTCAACCGAATAATGCTATTTATTAAAATATAATTATGATTCAGGTTGACTATGCTTGTATGCCTGAACAATCAGAGAACATTTCCAAGGATGTGGAATTGTTAAAATAAAAGAGTGACAATTCCAATGACTACGTATGGGCAAACAAAAGGAGTTGCCTTTGTCGAGTTTCTCGAGATTGATGCTGTTCAGACGGCTCATCTTTTAAATGAATCAGTTCTGCACAGTTGAAAACTAAAGGTATGATCATTTGTAAATGCAATTAGGTTACTATCCACTATGGTAGTTTTTCCATTTGAATTTTACTTAAATCCTGGTTTGCCATTCAGGTCTATACTAAGTGTACAATTCCGGAAATGAAACTGTATTGCGGAAGAAGACCTTTTGGTTTAATATTTAGAATACCTTCTTCATTGTATCCTCCATATGGTTATGGGTAAGAAATTATCAAAAACTGAACAAACAAAAACAATTTATCCTTGATTTTGATATTGGTTTGTGTTGCTTATCAATTATCTCTGCCAAGTGGTGCATAATTTTCGATGTCTTAGAAGGTAAAATAATATGACAATTAAATGCTTTTGATGTGCAGAAACTTTCCAAGGCTCAGGCGATCATTTGATACAAGCCATACTAGTAGTCAACAACAGTTTAATGGTTAATTGATTACCAATTTATTAGATGATTGGGACAAGACATTCTTAATTTATCATTTTTATAATTCCATTGCTGGAAACAAGAACATGTTTTTTAACTTGCATACCAAAGCTAATACCCTTGCCCTTTTCAACTCTTCTAGATGTGTGGTATTGTACTCGTATATTCTAGATGGCATTAATCATGGCCTATATACATCTAAGATTGGACAAATATGTTGCAATGAATTTAAGTTTTACTTATATACGTACGAGGTTCTTTCTTTGAACTTTAGAGATTATTATCAACTTCAATAATAGATGTAAAAATAAATCATTTGAACTTAAGTTGTGGCATTGAGGGTCTGTTTGGTGGTCAAGATAGAATAGGATACGATAGGATAAGAACATTATCAGATAAGAGCAGGAAAAGCTTTAATCCTATCCAATGTTTGATGCACACCATGATATAGACTAGATAATGACAGGTGATAGTAGTGGCGGCAAACTGGAATGCCAAAATGTCAAACTAAAATATCGAGAAGTCAAACCAGAATGTCGAGAGGTTAAACTGGAATGCCGAAATGTCAAACCGGAATGCCAAGAGGTCAAACCAGAATACCGAGAGGTCAAACTAGAATGCCGAGAGGTTAAACCAGAATGTCGAGTTTAAGAAATGCTTAAGATGTGAGATTGACCTAAGTGTTCGAGGCATGAAGTCGAGTTAAATGCTCAATGTTGATAGGCGAGTGAAAGATGCTCAAGGCACAAAGCTGAGTTAAGTGCTCAAGGCACGAAGCTGAGCTGAATGCTCAAGTCGCGAAGCCGAGCTATAGATATTCAAGTCGCGAAAAGTTAAGCTATGATGATTAAAGTGTGAAGGGTCGTGCAAGACTGCTTGAGCTTTGTTCTTGTATGTGCTTCGCCTTTTGTTGCCTAGAGTGCAAGGATTTGCTCTAGGTTAGGTTAAAGTCAACAATGCTGGAAGCCGATTTAGGGTAGTGACCCCCAAGGTGAGATACGTAGGCCGACTCTTGAGTGTTGACAAAGCACATCCTGCAAAATATTGTTATAAATATATATTTCCTAGAAGTCAGTCTGTAACACCCCAACAATTCCAACCTAGTAAGTAGGAACATGAGAGATTTAATTAGAATTAATGGGAATCTAATTGTTTGTTTTAAATAAGAAAAAGATAGATTTTGAGTAATTAAAATATAGTTAGTAATTAATTGAGTAATGAAGTAAAATGATGGAAAATAAAATAATAAAAGTATTTCTATATAATGGTCAAATAGGAAAAGATTGATAAAGTCAAAGGATATAATATTCTCGGTAATTAAAATCTATGTGACTAATTCAATGAAATTAATTGCTTTTGATAAAAGTTTCTCTAGGGGTAACTCTTTGTAATTAATTCTCTATAGTTACTTTTCTGTACTACTTGTCTGTAAGATTTCTTGTAGTTAAATTGTCTGTATTATCTTATTTAATTATTAGGTTGCAATGTGGTGCATATTTAAATTTAAATTATAAGGTTGTCTGTGGTTTATTTCTTAAGATGCTTGCTAGTAATTAATTGAGCTATGATTAATTACTAGTAGTAAATATTTAAAATATCTATTGCTATGTATTAATTAATTTATTGGTTGCAAAGCAATTTTAATTATTTTAATTAAATTAAATGTTAGTAACTTGCATGTCAAGTTATCTTTCATAAAAATTCATCTGTGAGCAATTACTCTATAGAGAATATTTTATGAAAGTTACTAAAAAGTTTCATTTCATAAGTTTTATAAAAATAAATAAATAAATAAATAAATTTATTATTATTAGATGTTTAAAAGTTTGGTTTTAAAATTAAAATCGCGTTTCATTTCAATTACACAGTGTATTCCTACATTGTGTAAATTAAACTTAGTACCTAAAACTATCAACTCACTCCCCTTAACCAATTAAAATTCATGCACCTACCCTCACCCTTCCACAAACTCAGGGCCATCTCTCTCTCTCTCTCTCTCACCCCATCACTAACTTAATCACTCCTTTCTCTCACTTCTCTCACTCACTAAACACAAATACTTGGCCAGCAAGTTGAGAAAACAAAAGCTCTCTTCTCTCTCTTCCTCACTCACATGGACCAACAACAACACACAACATTCAAATTCATTTTCTCCCTTTCTCTTTTCTCCTCCACGGCCCAAAGCACCCCAAACCCTCTCCTCTCTTTTTTTTTTCTTCTTCCTCCTCACTCACTTGGCTGAGAGCTTGAGCACCAAGATCACATAATCCTCTCAACACCCCTCTTCTCCTCCTTGGCAGTGACACCCCAAGCTCCAAGGGAAGCCACTGAAGACCTTGCATGCAACAGGATCCTTTTTCCTCTCATCCTCTCCACAGCAACTCACTCTCTCCTCTCTTCCTCTCTCTCGGCCAGGCTTACCACAGTGAGGGAAACTTCCTTGTGGATTCTACTTTCAGTTTAAGTGTGGTTGAGAGTTAGGGGGCTCAACCACACACAACATGCATGCCCCTCATCTAGACTGTTTGTGTGTTTTGTTTGAAATGTTTGCATGTGAAAAATTTTGAAGGGAAAGGTTGAGTCTTTGGTAGTGGCTGTTTGTGTGAGTGCATGCATGGCCTTGATGGTGTTTTGATCTCTTTAAACTGTAAGGGATGGCCCCTGGAACAAGGGAAGCCATACCCATTTTCTACAAAACTCGTTCTTTTGTGTTGCATGTAGAAGAAGACCCCAAAATTCAAGTGGCAGTGGCCATAGCTTCGGGTTGCCCTGGAGAATCCCCACGGTTTTGTAAATTTTGGAAGATCCAACCGTATGTTTTTCACAAAATTTGATTTGAATGAAAATAGACACGAAAAGGAGCAACTTTAATTTTGACACCATGGAGAGAAAACCTCGTCTTGAAGTTTATCCATGGCATGTAAAATGGCTGTTCTGTTTTCAAGTTCCCCTGGAACATGTCTCAGTTTTTCTTAAAATTCTAATTGTACACTTAATGTTTTGTTTTCTTTTTTGTGCCATTAAAAACTAGAGAAAAAAACTCTTTTAACCATGTAATTTACGAAAATTATCAAGCACGATTTCTAAATCAATTTTTCGAAGAGAGACAGAGCAATGGTTTTGAAACCCTGTCTGGAGCTCGAATTTTAGGTTGTAAAGAAAACTTTTCTGGGAGCCACTGGGGAAGAATTGGAAGGCATGGGATACTATTTTGGAAAGACCCAGATGTTATCTTTATGCTGTAAAAATTCCAAGTCAAAATTATTTTGGAAAGTACCCGAAAATAAAATTTCTTCAAAACATGTTTCTGGAAAGGATTTAACTAACCTGTCAACTTGTGGAATTTTTAATAATTTTTTTAGATTTTTACTAATTACGTGGGATACGAATCTGAAAAATAGAGTTCAAGAGCTTTCATTTCATATAAAAATTTCCTAGTTTTGAGGCCATTTAATGCAATCAATTTGATCTCACATTCAGTACTGCAAAAGGAAAACTTTCCCCTTTTTAGTCAACTTTTGTTTTAATTATTTTGATTGTGGCTGTGATATAGTGTGTGACTTGTGTGTAATGTATGTAGTTGTTTTGTGAATGAAAGGGGCAATGGATACCATATATTCATGTACCCAATTTGTGATTTTAAGTCCCAAAGAACAAAGTTCTTGGGCAATGATGACTTTGAATGCTTGTACGGAATTATTCCTTGTGTGTATGTTTTGTCTCTGTGATGTGTTCGCAAGACTCGGGCGCGAGTACTTGCGATATTGGAATTTGATTCCAATGATTATGGCAAGATTGCCATTAAACGATAATGATAAATGAAATTTTAAATAGAGAGTATTATTAATTAGCTTCAGGATTTTATTTCATTATTTTATTTTAATAGAAATTAATTTAATTAACTCTTTATTTTTATACGTTGGACATAGAAATAATTTTAGGACCTTTGTGCGGAGGAATCGTCAGTAAGTTACTAATTAATAAAATTTTAGAAATTTAGAGGGTAAGGAAAGAATAAAACTTAATAAGATTTGTGATGTGCATTGCGAAAGTGCACTTTTCAAGAGTCATGCAACGGAGACGCGTGCGTACGACGGAGCAATGGAATTGTGAAGAGAGTCGCGTGGGACATTTCGGACTATGAAAGAAAGTTGTTAGAGATGAAAGCGGTGATCGAATGACGTGTTCACCTATGAGGTAATCGAGATGATGGTCTCATATATATATATATATGTGTGTGTGTGTGTGTGTGTGTGTGTGTGTGTGTGTGTGTGTGTGTGTGTTTTGTTTGGAGCCGATGAGGGTCTCGGCTTGGCGTCAATTCATCTCGTCTTGTACCATGGGCAATGGAAACCCACAGCGACGAATATGGATAAAGCTCTGTGAGAGAGTGTTTGAGGAGTTAATCCTTGGAGTATGAATGACCACAGATTGGTACCTGGGAGATGGTCGTGAGGCACTATTGACCTTGGAGGGTAGGCGCCGAGTTGTGACATTTCGTTCACATAGCCGACTTGGCAACCCTAACATAACCACAAGACATTCTTCAGTTGGTGAGAGCCCGCCTTGTACAATGGTGAGGGTGTACTCCCAACAGTCATTATACTCAAAAGTACGTAAGACCACTGAGTTCTGGGAGTTCCAGTGGCAGCTGGCCAGTAAGTTTCAGTTTTACAGAGATTAGTTCTGGGAAAGAGTAGGATCCGAGTGTGATCGTTAGAAAACCCTATCGTGGTGGTTAGTACGATTGTACTGTGACTTTTAAAGTCGTTCTGTGTGAATTGCTAGATTAAGCAGAGAGTTCACCCTTACATTTTTATTTTAGGAACCGGTGGCAGTACCTGTGGAGATCGCAAAGAGGATATCATCATTGTCTTTTTCTTTCGGAGAGTCTTCGAAGGGGTCATCTGTACCTATTATTGTTCCCATTGCCACACCATCCAAGGAATTCATGCTTGGTCCGATGCTTCTCACCTTTCGCCAAACCCAGTTATGCAGAGAATTGGAGGCACAATTGGGGGTTGCCTGTCAGGGGGATCCGCTGCTAGTCGTGAACTTAGGGAATAGTGAGTTTGGAGAACTTTGAGGAAGATTCTGTGAAGGATTCTGTGGACGACGACCATTAAATTTCTTCTCAGGAATCTTGTCAAAGGCCTTTCGCTATCCTATTTCTTGAGATTAGTCTAACATGCATGATTGGGTTTAGAGATGACTGCTTTGAGACTAGGTTTTCCCCTTTTTTTGTATTTGGATATGGGTAGACCTAGGTTTCAAATTTTTGGTATGTACATTTAGCTTTCGTACTCTATTACCCTATGTATTTGGTATACACTTTGGAAGTGTACATATTACTATTACTCCGAAAAATATTTGGGTTATGAAAATCTCTATTTCATGTATACATGTATATTTTATAGTCGGAGCTATTTACTTTATTTATTCTATTTTACTTGCTTTTAAATGTCTACTTATAATTGATGCGCCTATACGCAACTTCCGAAATTAATTAATGAAAAGTTTTAAAAATTTAGTAAAATTCCGATCAATGTTTTATTAACTCCACAGTTTTTGGAAAAATTAAAATTACTTTACACGTTTTCAAAATAATTAAAGGATCTTTCCTTACCTTTTTTGAAGATCGAATAAAGTAACACGCCTATTGAATTAAAATAAGTATAAACTGAGAATATATGTAAACCTAGATTTAGGGCGTTACAAAGTCTACAAAAGTCATTAGAGAACTCGATCTTTGGGGTTGGATCAAAGTCATCTCAAATCCAGTCACAAGTTTGCTTGAGAAGGCGGTGTGTTGATCTTGCATAATCTTTAAACAATGAAAACACAAATACAATCAAGCAAAGCAAACTTGGTATAATATCAAGCAAATTAGCTTTGTTGTTTTCCATATTCGAGCTGTGATAGAGCTTGTCGACGTAACTATGAATGTAAAATTAGCTATAGATTGGTTGACTTAGCTACTGATTTGAGCGTAGGTCTTTTGCTTCACCATTTGTTCATCGTGTAGATAGTCCCTATAAATGTGTTGGGATATATAATATATGTCATTCAACGAAGTTAATTCCAACAATCTTTGATTAAAATTTGCCTCGAGTCGATGATCATAAGTGTGGCAGGCTTAATGCTGAAAGAACACCATTAGGTGTCATGCAGATTTCTATTCTACGAATTAGTGCCACCTAGATTGAAGTTTCTCCAGCAACAGCCATTAAAATATTAAGCAAACATGCGAGCAATTAAAGAAAATGTTACTAGCCAACTCCTTATGTGTTTATGTCACACGGCTCCAACAAAAAGCGTAGCTTATGCCACATTGTAATTCTTTAATTGTTGGGAAAATTTTTCTTGTGTGTCACTAGGCAAAGTCATGAATTTTCCAATCAGGGTGAGATGAGATCCTCCTCGTTTGGAGCAAGATGTACCACATATCTTCCAATTGCATATGACAATGGCACATGACAGTTTATGCAGATGCAACATAGCATGATATGATGTCATCCTTACTTGCCATGGCATGATATAATCCCTCAACATGATATGTTACATCTGTACAGGTCCTCACATTGACTGCATTAATAAAACATTTAACAAAGAAATTCGATAGAAAGAGCAAGAACTCCCTACTACTTGACTTCTAGCATTTGAATGTCCATCAGTATCTCCAACACTAACTGCGTATCGAGCACCAGAAATACCAGTTGTGCGCTATCGCGCATATATGGAATACAAGTTTTATGATCAACAAATCAAGTAATATTAACATTGACTTTTCATGTCATATGCTTAAAGTCTCGTCACTATTAGCAAGAATTTTGAACGACTCTAACATAACGACTAACGAGCCATTTATCCTACTTGCTAATCATTTTTTATCTCCCTCCATTGCTCACCACTAGAGGTGATTCTATTTTGAATTTGATAATTCAAATGTCATAAAAAGCAAGCATATAAAGTCATAATAATTTATGCATCATGCACATAACTTGATGGCATGATGGAGATCTAATAGCATATTGTAATGCCATTAATGCCATATTGTAGATAGCAAATTCATGCTCTGTTTCTAAAACATATCATAATAATAACAATTTGATTTTGGCAATCCAAACATCATGTAATTAGTTTTCTCCTAAGAATAATCCATGAAAAGATATAACTGGAATCTTGAAATTGGACAATTCAATTAAAATTGTTTGGCATGCCATATTTGGAGATTAACTTAGTCCCATACCATATCTCACCAAATCACGCTACATGTTTACTGTACTATAATGATACTTTTTGGAATGTCAAATTCAATTACCATGTAATTGATCTTATTATGGGATCATATTTTCCACTCCTATGCGAGGGATAAGGCATTATTCCCATGCCATTGTTATTATTATGATATTGGCTTCAAATATCAAAAGAATGATGAGATATATTTTTACAATATCATACGACCATCATTGCAATATCATGCATAGGATATTACCAAATGGAATTAATAAGGAATGTAGGAATGATAAAACCGAATTGGCAGAGATTTAGTAGCATAAAAAATGTCGATTTGGCAAAAGCGTGTGAGCATATTCTTCTTCTCCTCCTTCGGATTGTTGATAATCGTGAGCAAAAATTCAATTGGATGATTGAAACAGTCCCGGAACATGGATTTGGAACTAGACCTCGTCAACGTAGACTTTGGGATTTTGCATTTTGCGAAAGTTTATTCGCTCTCTTCCACCCTCATTGTGAGTTGATGACCTGTTGGATGACTCATAGAAGAGCAAAGACTCTTCATTTGTGTGTCTAGGAAAAGTTTTATTAGGCCCCATGGTGGGCGCCAAATGTTCCTACAAGGCATAACCTTGTTGGCAGTGTTGCTCCTCCTTGTGCTCCTCCAAGTACGGCAGTGGGGTGTACCTGCAAAGACACTCCGACACTCAAGTCAATGGCGTAGAGGTAGGAGATAGGTATCACAATTAGGGGAGAATTCAAATTAGATTGCTTGATGTCACTGAGATTGTATATATAGAGTTTTCTAGGTCCTTAGGCTCAGTCACCTAATATAAGTGTCATTAACGGCGGCAAGGATTGTGAAGATAGAGATAGGATTTCTATCTTTTCTTATTTTTGAGGCGGGGAGATAAGCTTTCCTCCTTTCCTTATTTACGATGGCCGAGTACGGGTAGTACAATCACCATACCAATTAAAGAAATTAGAAAAACAAAGAAACCCCTAACACTCGTTAATGGATTTAGAGGACCTCTTCCAAAATCAAAATTTGAGTTTAAGAGAAGAAGATTTGGAGTCAAGAGTGGAAGAGACATGCCTGATAGACAAAATACAGTGTGTAAAACTTGAAATTTGAAAGAGAAAGATAGATATCAAAGAATGTGGTCTCACTTAATTTTGAAATTCAAGAAAAGAGAGAGAAAGTACACGTGTCTTAAACTGAAGAAGGGTTGGTGTTGTCTTTTTCCTAGCCTAAAGAATGCATATAGAGATATAGAAACAGCTATTAACAAAAATAGTTTTCAGCCAACACCCATTCTATCACGTGTCACTTAACCCCTTTTTACAGTCTCGCGTCACCTAACGTACTGTATTTTTATTTTAAATTTTAAATTTGTACACATTTAAAAAAGCTTTCTTGTATGTAAAAAATAAAAAATTCCCAAAGCCTAGGGAAAGAAACCACGATCATCTTCATTCGTTTAGAGCACATTCGAACCTTTCTTCTTCATTGTGCTCTGCCTCAACGACGCTCTTTTGGTCTCTCAATCTCGAGTTCTTTCTCTTGCTTCTTCGTATCTCTCTCGCGGGTTCATCTCTCTTTCCCGATTGTGTTTTGATTTTGATTTGTGTTTGTCTTGATTCTCTATTCCGATGAAAAAAATGGTAGGGTTTACTTTACTAAAATTGGGTGAAAAGCTTTACTCTAAGCACTGTTTTGTTCGGTTTTGGAAGGGATAAGGAGAACATTGAAGGAAGGGAACTATGTTAGGTTCGAAATTCCGTTTGCACCAAATAGGTTTCCTAAATTGATTCATTCCATTCAAATTCTTCAATTAGGGCTTAATTTCCCCTCATTTATCGAATTCTCCAACTCTAAATTTGTTCTGAACTCGTGGATTTCCTTATCTATTCTAATTCCTATTCGTCCCTCGTGTTATTCTTTTTCATTTTTCTATCGTTGCTTGAGAAAATGTGAAATATGTGCTTACCTAAAGATAGAAATTATTGTAAGTTCTTAGTAAGGCTAAAACCCATTATTCTCTGAGGAAGAGCAGAACAATTTGCATTAGTATTTTGAGAAAAAAAGAGAGGGAATACATGTGCTTTAGAGGCATAAAATGGAGGGTGATGATTGTGATCCCCTATGATAGGGAAGGGTACATTTGGTGAAGCTACTATAGTTGGTGATATTTTGGTTCCCAACTCAAGTTTATAATTGTGAAGTAAGTGGTTGCTTATAATATGATTTATGAATTTTGAATATGAATGCTTCTCTTAATCTCTAATTAAAAATTACTAATATTTTGCAATGTTATTCTGCCTTTTGGGATTTCATGTAATTATTTTAGTATTTCACACTTTCACTTTTTAAAATTATCATGTAGGGTTCATGGTTTAAAAGGTATCGGTCATAAATTTGTGATTAATCTAAGCCAAAAATATTCCCCTGAATATGAGCCTGAATCTTTGTTGTACCAATCATATAAGTGGCAGCAAACAATCATAAGTATGAGCTGTATTATGAGACCCTTCAAACCACCAAACAATTGCCATCCAATAGAAAGATTCCTATAGAGCTTTATGGCTTGCTTAAAGACACCACCGACTATGGATAGTACACCACAAGTGAGTTCATGTTTTTGCAACCTGTGAACAACTAAGTTCATTTTTAATGAACAAACTGACAAATATTACCTGTTTTTAATTAGGTGGGAATTATGCTCAAGGCCTAACAAAAGCTTTTGAGTTTGCAGAGTCCTTAATTCCAACTGCTCCTCTCATAATTGGTGTGTCTATACTAGTAAGATCTCTTATGTAATCAAGTTACATTGTTAGGTGCCTCATGTAATCTAGACTTCTAAATATAGCTATGCTGCTTTTGACATTCAATCTCTTGATTATTTTCTTGAGATCATATTGTTCAATACTCACTTGTGTCATCTATGCTGATGTTAGATACTTGCCAAATTAGTGTCCTGAACTACTACTCATGGTGGAGAAGATACACCTGAAATTACAACCAAAACAAACATACATGAAGAATAAACAATCCTATTTGGTTTTCATTAGTTGTTTCAAAGGAACAGTGGCTTCATGAGTAGGAGCAAATTCAAAGTGAGTCTATTGACTCTTCTATATTAGTTTATATTTTATTTTAACCCCCTTACAAAAATGATAATAAAAGGGTTAAAAGTATAACCGTATAAAAGTTTATGCTTAACTAAGTTGTTTTTGGGCATCAGATGAGCCTTTTAAAATCACATACAACTACTGGGATGGAATTGGCCACAGGCATGCTATCCAAGTAATTGAAATATAGAGAAATACACTAGAAGGGGGGTTGAATAGTGTATTTAAAATTTCTTGATAAAACTTTTGCTAATGTGAAGATAGTGTATCTTTACGTTTTACAAGAACTTAGTAAAAAAAAAATCAAGCTATCGTCCAGCAGATTAAAAGACAGCAGTCCAAAGAAACTACTCTTCTTCCTTTCCGTTAGAATACACGTAATAGATAAACTTCAATAAAATGTGTATAGAAACCCTTTCGTAGTATGTTGAAGAGATAGTTTAAGAGAAATGCAAGTAAGCTAGAAAGCGAGAGAATAGAACACTTAGTTTTATACTGGTTCACTCAACTGAGCTACGTCCAGTTCTCCTTCAAAAACTTTTGAAGGGTTCTACTAATCAAGATCTGATTACTCTCAAGTATTCTAACCTTGCCACTTCTGGCTACAAGTATTCTCTAGGCCACTTCTGGCACACCCTTAATCTCTCCTTGAGATTAAACACAAAACCCAAGTATTCTTTAACACTAAGCCACTCCTGGCTTTCCAAACAGAAATGTTTGAGATAGAAAGTAAAACTTAACTCTCACAGAGAGGATATTACAGTAAGTACGAATATACAAAATCGCTTAGCAGAGCTAAGATGAAATGCTCTTTTTGCTTAAGTATAGATCGTCCAGTCGTTTTGACAGAGATTCAGCTCTTTATAAATTTTTCGTCAGTCTGATATGTGAGCTCATTCTTCTATATATAGGAAGCTTGTTGAAAGGTATCCGTTGAGGGATCTGTTCCTTTTCCAAGAGCGGTTCTTTCTGTAGCATATGACCGTTGTCACGTTTTGACTTAGGGTGAAGAGATGGAAGTGACAGTCGTACTTGTAGCGCCTCTCCTACATGTACTTTTTCTGCAGAGAGAAGCTTCTTCTATTCCTGTTCAGTACTATTCGAAAAAATCAAATAGAATGGCATGTTAAAATATGAGAGAGTGATCGTTGCCTTATATTGAGTCAACATTGAAAACGTATTTTTAAGATAGAAACTACAGAGAGTGTTATTCAAGCGTTGGACGCTTGCTCTCACAGGAGCATTGGACGCTGCCTGTAGGATTCTTATAAAACACATCTGGGCGCTTTCTTTATTAAAACATAAAGTCCAGGTTTAAGAGATACAATACCGTTGTGGAATTGGACGACGTAAATCCTATAACATTCAAACTAGATCATTAGATACTTCAAAATTTATCCTTTAGTTATTATCATCAAAACCGAAATTCGAGGGGTTGGACATCGTCCAAGGTCTTAGAACCTAACAGTAATTAATTACACCTGGTCTCCATTTTTACAACTCAAATTAATTAAGTGAAAAACAATCCTTGTTATTTATAATATCATTATATTGAGTCGGCAAAAAAAAATCATTATATTTATTAAAAAATTAACTTATTGAGCTACTCTTTTTGTACATTTTGGCATTGTTTAAATTAATAAAAACTCAGACTAGGAATTTATTAGGAAAGTTCCTGGCTTAGAGGTACTGGCTACTGCAACATCAATGGATTCGGAGCATACGGATAGGCCATCCCTAAGTCCCTTGGATACTTGTCAACATGAAACACACTTAGCACAAATGAGGATACTAGCTCTTCAAAATATTTAAGGAAGTGAATGGCTTAAGACTCTTTAGCATTTAATTCATCACTTCATATAGGAGTTTGTGGATAGACAATCAATGAGTCAATCATATTTGATATACCAACAAAAACTACTTGGAGAAACTGAAAGTACCATTGGAGGGTTTTCAGTGCTTTGGGAAATGAACTATACAGTCAAGGAAGGTTCAATGATGCTTTGAAGAAGTATATGCTTGTAAGTGATTCTATTTGTGGCCACTTAACTATGGAGAAAAAACACACCAACAAGCAACTATGAAGCCTACATGTAACTTGTTTTTGGGAAATGAACTATAGTCAAGGAAGGTTCAATGATGCTTTGAAGAAGTATATGCTTGTAAGTGATTTTGTTTTTGTAGCCACTTAACTATGGAGAAAAAATACACCAACAAGCAACTATGAAGCCTACACGTAACTTGTTTTAAGACATTTTTAGCATTAGCCAGCAGGATAGATAGACCACACTACTACAAAATATACATTCTACATTGTCCAATTGACATCGGTTATACGATAACCGATGTTAAAAAATACGCGATGACATTTTTGTAAATAAATGGTCGTCGTTAACATTGGTTATTTAATAACCAATGTTATAAATCGTTGTTAACATTGGTTATATCTAATAACTGATGTTGTTATATATGCCTTTTCAAAGATTTTCGTACTCGTTCTCTAGCACGCCCTCACATCAATTCCAATTTCATTCATTTTGTGACTCCCTCTTCTTTCTCTTTCTCTCCCCGCTAGGGTTTCCAAATCCTCTCTCCCCTCTGGTCCACCCTCCCCTCCCCCAAACATGGACACTAAAACCTAGAGGACAATAGGCCTCCCTCCAAAATGATAACCACGTCGTGAAATCAAAGGACGTGAATGTTGATGACAAAGACAGAGCAGGCAAGCAGGAAGTAGAAGAGGAAGAGGATACTAAACCTGATGTTGTCATTTCACTAGCTTCGTCTCCCATTAATTCACAATGCAGTGGAATGCTATTAGTACCTGCATCATGATTTTGGGAGGGAGATTTTAAAGCAGATTTTGATATTGTACATCTCATCATAAAACACAATGAGGAACAAAACTTTATTATTGATTCGAATCTCATCCACAAAACTTTTTTATTAACGATCAAAAACTTTTTCTACTTTCCAACTGAATGCATGAAACATGTTTTCCACGCATAAGGTTCAAAAGTCCAAGTTTTCTGGTCTAATAAAGGAAGAAAAGGTGGGAACAGGACACCTAAATCGGGTAATGCAGAGCTAACATTGAAAAGGAAGGTTTCAAAATTAATTGGGATGCTGCAACACTCAACAATCTAGCTCTCAAAGACAACCATGAAAAGAGAAGCTTGTAGAAAAGCACAGTATAGATAGGAAAAAAAAGTTAGCATAAAAAGTTTTTGATGATTAATGAAAAAGTTTTAAGGATGAGATTCGAATAAATAATAAAGTTTCCTTCCTCGTTGTGTTTTATGATGAGATGTGCAATATTAGAAGCTTTTTTAAAATCTCCCTCCTAAAAACATGAAGCGAGTTTTGATGGAATTCCACTGCATTGTGAATCAATGGGAAACATACCTGGTGAATAACAACATCATGTCTAATATCCTCTTCGGACACTTCTACTTCTTCCTCAAGATGGACCAGAGGAGAAGTACTTTACTTCCCTTTCTTGCGATATTTAAGTCTTTTATTTTTATTTTTGGTTGCATAGGCGTTCTGTTTCGTTGGATGTGGAGAAGGAATGTTACGATGATAGCCGCACTCCTCTGGTTCCTCATGAGGAAGTAGAATTGTCCAAAGATAATATTAAACATGATGTTGTTATTTCACCAACTACGTCTCTCATTAATTCACAATGTAGTGGAATGCTATAAGTACCTGCATCATGTTTTTTGGAGGGAGATAATCATGCAGCTTCTAATATTGTACATCTCATCATGAAACACAGTGAGGAAAGAAACTTTATTATTGATTCGAATCTCATCCACAAAACTATTTTATTAACGATCAAAAGCTTTTTCTGCTATCCAAGTGAATGCATGCAACATGTTTTCCACACAAGAGGTTCAAAAGTCCAAGTTTTATGGTCCAAAAAAGGAAGAAAAGGTGGGAACAAGACACCTAAATGGGGTAAATCAGAGCTAACATTGAAAATGAAGGCTTCAAAATTAATTGGGATGCTACAACACTCAACACTCCAGCTCTCAAAGACAACCAAGAAAAGAGAAGTTTGCAGAAAAGCACTGTAGAGAGAGAAAAAAAAAGTTAGCATAAAAAGATTTTGATGATTAATAAAAAAAGTTTTAAGGATGAGATTCGAGTCAATAATAAAGTTTCCTTCCTCATTGTGTTTTATGATGAGATGTGCAATATCGGAATCTGCTTTAAAATATCCCTCCCAAAAGCATCACGTAGGTACTAATAGCATTCCACTCATTGTGAATTAATGGGAGACGTAGTTGGTGAAATAACAACATCATGTTTAATATCCTCTTCAGACACTTCCACTTCTTCCTCAAGAGGGACAGGAGGAGTGCGGCTATCGTCATAACATTCCTTCTCCACATCCAAAGAAATAGAAGGTCTATGCAACAAAAACTAAAATAAATAAAAAAGAATTAAAATTGGTAAGAAAGAGTAATAAAGTACTTCTTCTTCGGTCACTCTTGAGGAAGAAGTTGAAGTGTCGGAAGAGGATATTAAAACATAGTGATGTTATTTCACCAGCTACGTCTCCCATTAATTCACAATGCCGTGGAATGCTATCAGTACCTGTGCCATGTTTTTGGGAGGGAGATTTTAAAGCAGCGTCTGATATTTTACACATAATCATTAAACACAATGAGGAAGGAAACTTTATTATTGATTCGAATCTCATCCTAAAAAATTATGTTTATTAATCATCAAAAACTTTTTATGCTTTCCAAGTGAATAAAATTTTCTGCATGCAACATATTTTCCGTGGATGAGGTTCAAAAGTCCAAGTTTGGTGGTACAGAAAAGGAATAAAAGCTAGGAACAGGATTCCTAAATGAGGTAAAGCAGAGCTAACATTGAAAAGGAAGGCTTCAAAATTAATTGTGATGCTGCAACACTCAACAATCTAGCTCTCAATGACAACCATGAAAAGAGAAGCTTGCGGAAAAGCACAGTAGAGATAGAAAAAAAATGTTAGCATAAAAGGTTTTTGAGGATTAATAAAAAAGTTTAAAGTATGAGATTTGAATCAATAATAAAGCTTTCTTCCTCATTGTGTTTTATGATGAGATGTGCAATATCAAAAGCTTTTTTAAAATCTCCCTCCCAAAAACATGACGCAAGTTCTGATAGCATTCCACTGCAATGTGAATCAATGGGAGACGTAGCTGGTGAATAAAAACATCATGTCTAATATCCTCTTCGGACACTTCTACTTCTTCCTCAAGATGGACCAGAGGAGAAGTACTTTATTTCCCTTTCTTGCCATATTTAAGTCTTTTATTTTTATTTTTGGTTGCATAGGCCTTCTATTTTGTTGGATATGGAGAAGGAATGTTACGATGATACACGCACTCCTCTGGTACCTCATGAGGAAGTAGAAGTGTCCAAAGATAATATTAAACATGTGTTGTTATTTCACCAGCTACGTCTCCCATTAATTCACAATGTAGTGGAATGCTATCAGTACCTGCATCATGTTTTTTGGATGGAGGTTTTAAAGTAGCTTTTGATATTGTACATCTCATCATGAAACACAATGAGGAATGAAACTTTATTATTGATTCAAATCTCGTCCACAAAACTATTTTATTAACGATCAAAAGCTTTTTCTGCTATCCAAGGGAATGCATGCAACATGTTTTCCACGCAAGAGGTTCAAAAGTCCAAGTTTTGTGGTCCAAAAAAGGAAGAAAAGGTGGGAACAAGACACCTTAATGGGGTAAAGCAGAGCTAACATTGAAAATGAAGGCTTCAAAATTAATTGGGATGCTACAACACTCAACACTCTAGGTCTCAAAGACAACCATGAAAAGAGAAGTTTGCAGAAGAGCACAGTAGAGAGAGAGAAAATAAGTTAGCATAAAAAGTTTTTGATGTTTAAGAATCAATAATAAAGTTTCCTTCCTCATTGTGTTTTATGATGAGATGTGCAATATCAGAAGCTGCTTAAAAATCTCCCTCCCAAAAACATGACGCAAGTACTGATAGCATTCCACTGCATTTATAATTAATAGGAGACGTAGCTAGTGAAATAACAACATCATGTTTAAAATCCTCTTCGAACACTTCTATTTATTCCTCATGATGGACCAGAGGAGAAGTACTGTATTTCCCTTTCTTGCCAAATTTAAGTCATTTTTTTATTGCATAGGCATTCTATTTCGTTGGATGTGGAGAAGTAATGCTACGATGATAGCCGCACTCCCCTGGTCCCTCTTGATGATATTAAACATGATGTTGTTATTTCACCAGCTACGTCTCCTATTAATTCACAAAGTAGTGGAATGCTATCAGTACCTGCATCATGTTTTTGGGAGTGAGATTTTAAAGCAGCTTCTGATATTGTACATCTCATCATGAAACACAATGAGGAACGAAACTTTATTATTGATTTAAATCTCATCCACAAAACTTTTTTATTTTCGATAAAAAAACTTTTTCTGTTTTCCAAGTGAATGCATGCAACATGTTTTCCACACATGAGGTTCAAAAGTCCAAGTTTGGTGGTCCACAAAAGGAAGAAAAGGTGGGAACTGGACACCTAAATTGGGTAAAGCAAAACTAACATTGAAAAAGAAGGCTTCAAAAGAAATTGGGATGCAGCAATACTCAACACTCTAGCTCTCAAAGACAACCATGAAAAGAGAATTTTGCATAAAAGCACAGTAAAGAGAGAAAAAAAAGTTAGCATAAAAAGTTTTTGATGATTAATAAAAAAGTTTTAAGGAAGAGATTCGAATCAATAATAAATTGTCCTTCCTCATTGTGTTTTATGATGAGATATACAATATCAGAAGCTGCGTTAAAATCTCCCTTCCAAAAACAAGACGCATGTACTGATATCATTCCACTGCATTGTGAATTAATGGGAGACGTAGCTGGTGAAATAACAACATCATGTTTAATATATTCTTCGGACACTTCAACATCTTCCTCAAGAGGGACCGGAGGAGTGCGGCTATCCTCATACGATTCCTTCTCCACTTCCAAAGAAATAGAAGGACTATAAAAAAAAACTAAAAAAAATAATTAAATTTGGTAAGAGAAGGAAATAAAGTACTTCTTCTCTGGTCCCTCTGGAGGAAGAAGTAGAAGTGTCGGAAGAGGATATTAAAACATGATGCTATTATCTCACCAACTACGTCTCCCATTAATTCATAACGCAGTGGAATGCTATCAGTACCTGCGTCATGTTTTGGGGAGGGAGATTTTATAGCGTCTTCTAATATTGTACACATCATCATTAAACACAATGAGGAAGGAAACTTTATTATTGATTCGAATCTCATCCTTAAAACTTTTTTTATTAATCATCATAAACTTTTTATGCTTTCCAAGTGAATAAAATTTTCTGCAAGCAACATGTTTTCCATGCATGAGGATCAAAAGTCCATGTTTGGTGGTATAGAAAATGAATAAAAGCTGGGAACATGACTCCTAAATGAGGTAAAACACAGCTAACATTGAAAAGGAAGACTTCAAAATTAATTGGGATGTTGTAACACTCAACAATCTTGCTCTCAAAGACAACCATGAAAAGAGAAGCTTGCAGAAAAGCATAGTAGAGATAGAAAAAAAAAAGTTAGCATACAAAGTTTTTAATGATTAATAAAAAAGTTTTAAAGATGAGATTTGAATCAATAATAAAGTTTCCTTCCTCATTGTGTTTTCTGATGAGATTTGCAATATCAAAAGCTGCTTTAAAATCTCCCTCCCAAAAAACATGATGCAGGTACTGATAGCATTCCATTGCATTGTAAATTAATGGGAGACGTAGCTGGTGAAATAACAATATCATGTTTAATATCCTCTTTGGACACTTCTACTTCTTCCTCAAGATGGACTAGAGGAGAAGTACTTTATTTCCCTTTCATGCCAAATTTAAGTCATTTATTTTTATTTTTGTTTGCATAGGCGTTCTGTTTCATTGAATGTGGAGAAGGAATGTTATGATGATAGTCGCACTCCTCTGGTCCCTCTTGAGGGAGAAGTAGAAGTGTTTGAAGATGATATTAAACATGATGTTGTTATTTCACCAGCTATGTCTCCAATTAATTCACAATGTAGTGGAATGCTATCAGTACCTAAATCATGTTTTTGGAGTGAGGTTTTAAAGCATCTTCTAATATTGTACATCTCATCTTGAAACACAATGAGGAATGAAACTTTATTATTGATTCAAATCTCATTCACAAAACCTTTTTGTTAACGATCAAAACCTTTTTCTGCTTTCCATGTGAATGCAAGCAACATGTTTTCCCCGCATGAGGTTCAAAAGTCCAAATTTGGTGGTCCAAAAAAGGAAGAAAAGGTGGGAACAGGACACCTAAATGGGGTAAAGCAGAATTAACATTGAAAAGGAAGGCTTCAAATTTAATTGGGATGCTGAAACACTCAACACTCTAGCTCTCAAAGACAACCATGAAAAGAGAAGTTTGCAAAAAAGCACAGTAGAGAGAGAGAAAAAAAGTTTGCATAAAAGGTTTTTGATGATTATTAAAAAAGTTTTAAGGATGAGATTCAAATCAATAATAAAGATTCCTTCCTCATTGTGTTTTATGATGGGATATACAATATGAGAAGCTGCTTTAAAATCTCTTCCCAAAAACATGACACAGGTACTGATAGCATTCCACTACATTGTGAATTAATGTGAGACATAGCTAGTGAAATAACAACATCATGTTTAATATCCTCTTTCGGACACTTCCACTTCTTTCTCAATAGGGACTGGAGGAGTGCACTATCATCATAACATTTCTTCTCCACATCCTAAGAAATAGAAGATCTATGCAACAAATACTAAAAAAATAATTAAATTTGGTAAGAAAGGGAAATAAAGAAATTTGGTAATGAATCAGTTCTGCGCGGTTGAAAACTAAAGGTATGATAATTTGTGTAAAATGAAATTAGGTTACTATCCACTCTGGTAGTGTTTTCATTTGAATTTTACTTAAATTCTGGTTTGCCATTCAGGTCTGTGCTAAGCGTACAAACATTTAGGGAATGAAACAGTATCGCGGAAGAAGACCTTTTGGTTTAATATTTAGAATGCCTTATTCATTCTATCCTTCATCTAGTTATGGGTAAGAAATTATCAAAAACTGCACAAACTAAAACAATTTATCTTTGATTTTGATATTGGTTTGTGTTGCTTTCAATTATCTCTGCTATGTGGTGTTAGATAAAAAAATTAGAAAAACTAGAAGAGCAAACACAATCAGTAGCGTTTAGAATCAATACATAAATAAAACTTATAATAACAATCAATTAATACAAAGAATAAAAATAATAGAGGAAGAATTTAGAGTAGCCTCAGTTAAAGTGCGCAATGCATCACTGCACTTGTACCCGTCAGAACCCCGAACCAAAGAACGCCAGTGCTCTAAAAATATTTTTTTAAATAGTAGTAGAATTTTATAAAAGAGAGAGGCAAAATGATTCACTGTTTACTATATGTATGTATCTCTTTTCTTTCTCAAGAGGGAGCTATTAATAGCCACAAATGTGCAACCCCAAATTACCACAACGTGCAGTAACAGAAAAGGAAGCAGTAAAAAAAATCTTCAACGTGTATTTGTGTTAAAGCTTCCAACGGAAAGAATAAAACTTATTCAAATAGCATCCTAAAAAATAGGAATAAGAAGATTACAAAAGATAATGGCAGTTTTATATCTTTTAAAAAACTGATTCTGAAAAGAAAAATATTTTTACTTTAATTTTTAAATTATAATAAAAATATTTACCAACATGTGGTGCATAAATTTTGATGTTGTAGCTTTTCAAAAAAAAAAATTGATGTCGTAGAAGGTAAAATAATATGACAATTAAATACTTTCGTGGTTTGATGTGCAGGAGGTTTCCAAGGTTCAGGCGATCATGTGATACATGCCATATATACTAGTAGTCAACTAAAGTTTAATGGTTGATTGATTACCAATTTATGAGATTGATTGGGACAAGACATTCTTAATTTATCTCATTATAATATTTTCCATTGCTGGAAACAAGAACATGTTTCTTTTTAAGTTTTGCTTATGTACATACAATAGATTATTTCTTTTAACTTTAGAGATTATCAACTTCAATAGTAGATTTAAAAATAAATCGTTTGAACTTAAGTTGTGGTATTGAATTTCATATTTGCTGAAATCAATTTTACAGCTTGTTTGAACTAGGTTAATTGTTCTGATATTGCATATCCTAGTAAATATGGGTTTAAAGAAAAGGGAAAATTGTGTTTTTGTACCTTATATTGTTGGTCAAATGTGGTTAAGGTTCATGTACTTTCATATTGATGAATTTGATCCTCAAATTTTAAAGAACAGGTAGATTAGTCACTCCTAACTTTAAAAAACATGAAATTTTTTTTTTGTTTTTTTGTTTTTTTACAGAAACTAAATCATGGCATTTCATTCATCATAAGTTGGAAGATACAATTAGAGATGAGGGATTAAATCTACGCATTTTTTAAAGTTTAAGAACTAAATTCATTGATATAAAAGTATAGAAACTTTGACCATGTTTAACCAAAAGTATAGGGATTAAAAATATTTTTTCCCTAAAGAAAATTATTATTTTCGGAAAATTAATTGGCTTTGGGGTCTTTTTCATTCGTTTAAGATGTTTAGCAGTTGCTTAAGTCTTAAATCACATATGGTTCACATTAGTTCCTTTAGTTATATTTATACAAATTATTTACAACATTAACTATAATATTTTTTACGATCTCTTTTTGTCACCTCAATTATCTTATTTCCACACTTCTCATCGTTGATTTCAATATGCTGACAAATTTGTAATAAAATACTGAATTCCAAATACTCGATATGCTTCTCATATAAACCATCACCTCTCTACTATTCTCTTCGCAACCAACCAAAAAGCACCACTAGAAACTCATGTTAGATCTTTGCCTAGAACCATCCTTATTACATTGATATCAAATTAAGCCTTGGTCACGATTCCACATAATTGTGTTAGTTGATATGTCATTATTCTTTTAATAATTTCTTTTAAAACAAATTAAGCCTATAAGAATTTTTTTCACAAAATGCATCTCTAGAAAGTGCTTCTCTAAAGGTGCTCCATGGCCACCGCATACAGTGACCCAATCTACCAGTGGAGCTGTCTAACCTCTCCCGTTGATGGCCCTGTCAAACCCTCTTCGTCATCTATGTCTTCTCTTCAACCTAAAAGCTTTGTGCAAGCTCTGAATAATCCATGTGGGTTTTTTGTCAGCCAGCTCCCAAAACCTTGCTTTAAAGGTGATGTTGTAGCAGTCAAAATACCTGAAGAAGAGTACAAAGCAGGGCTTGAGAGTTGCAAGAACCATTTACATGGCCGTATCATACTATCTAAAGGTGAATCCCCAATAAAATTTGTGGATTTGAAGGCTAAACTAGCTTTACTGTGGAAACCCATTGTCAACTGGAATATCATTTCTTTAGGAAAGGGATTCTATGAATTTGTTTTTGCTTCTACAGAGGATCTCAGAACTGTGCTGTCGGTGGGTACTTGGAACCTAAAACCAGGTATTCTCCGCCTTTCTCTCTGGACACCTGATTTTAACCCTATGTCTCAGAAACAAACCCATGCTCAATGCTGGGTCCGTATAGTGGGCCTTCCACAAGAGTACTGGCGTCCCAAGGTCATACTCTCCATAGCAGGTGGAGTAGGGGTTCCTATAACCCTAGACGAAGCAACCCTCAAGAGAACTTTCGGTCACTTTGCTAGGGTGTTAGTTGACATTGATCTAATTGGAACTTTTCATGAAAAAATCTTAGTTGAAAGAGATAATTTTGCTTTCTATGTGAACGTGGAATAGGAAAACTTACCCTTATTCTACAACTACTGTCAAATGATTGGCCATTCTTTGAGTAAGTGCAAGAAGCATCAAAAGCAAGACCTCAATGCTGGTGAAAAGTTAGAAGGGTCTGGTCTTATGAAACAGGTCAAGGAGGTTGATAAAGATCAAAGAGGTAAAACCAAAAGGGTGGAGGATATAGGTGCTGACAAGAGCACAGCAACCATTGATGGGGATAATAATGATGCTGATGTTGTGAACAACTCTAATTGCAAGGACCAAGTCATTGTAGACTCTGACCATGTTACGATTTCTTCAAGTAATGTTGACAAGAATATTTCTCCAAATAATAATGTTGATCAGAATATATCTGTGGATAACTTAAACCTTGGAATGGAGGACCATAATCTCTTTGTTGACATTGGTGCTCCAGAGCAAAATTCTACTCAAACCTATCCTGCAGAGCAAAATAATGTTCTGGAACAAGCTCATCCTCTGGTTGGAAATGGGACTGACTATAACAACCCTGCTGTTGCTCATGATATGCGCATTGTAGGTAGACTTTGGAGTGATGAAGATGTTGAAGGAGAAGAAATTCAGATGGAACCCCCTCCACCTGACAGGAACATTGCCAATAAATATCTATCCCAATCTGAAGATCTTCCTTTTTCTGAAGTTCAATCAAAATCTAAAAGGAAAAGTGCGAGGAAACAAGCCTCACAGCAGACCAAATCTGACAAGTCAAGACCTCGAGCAAGAGGTGGGACTAGCAATTTGTCCCAATGAATTTCCTCTTTTGGAATGCCAGAGGCTTGGCTAACCATGACACAAGGTTAGTCTTAAGTAATATGTGTGCTAATTATAAGCCAAATCTGGTTTTTATTGCTGAGCCATGGTGCTCGGTTGATAGTATTGATCAAAATTATTGGAAAAAGCTTCATCTTAAAGTTTTTGCTGTCAATAATAGAGGATCATTGCTTCCAAACTTATGGTGTGCTTGTGATGAAAATCTCCAGCCCAAGGTTATTAGTTGCTCTAGTCAGTTTGTTTCCTTCTCTATCACTCATAATAACTCTGAGTTGTTCTTTGCACCTATCTATGCTTCCACCAACTATATCTCTAGAAGATCTTTGTGGTGTGATCTTACTATTTTGCAGTCCTCTAATCCTGGCCCTTGGTGTTGGTTTGGGGATTTTAATACCATCTTGGGAACTCATGAATACAGAGGTAATGGCCAGCCTAACTCTATTGCTATTGAGGAATTCAGGAATTGGACAGATGATAATCATTTGATCCATATCAATACAATTGGCTCTCAGTTCACTTGGTCTAATAATCGAAGAGGACTTGCTTACACACAAAAAAGGCTAGACCGAGCTATTTACAATGAGGATTGGATTTCTTTCTGGTCCCAGGTGTCTTGCTGCACTCTTACGCGTTCCAGGTCTGATCATTTTCCCCTTCTTCTCAAAGTTAAAGCTGATTTTGCTTCCTGCAGATCTTCTTTCAAATTTATGAGGATGTGGGCAGACCACTCCGATTGCAGGAAAATTATAGAGGAGACCTGGAAACAAAATTTCTATGGTTGCCCTATGTATGTGCTCTCTCAAAAGCTTAAAGCTGTGAACAGAACTGGATTTCGGGATGTTCACCTCAAAGTTCAAAACACATCTAAGAAGCTTGATGATATTCAATCCCTGTTAGACCTCTCTGGTTTTTCAAATGACTTGTTTTTGAAAGAAAAGGAGGCTCAACTGGAATTGCATCAGGCCCTATTGTCTCAGGAAAAATTTTGGCTAGAAAAATCTAGACTAAATTGGGTCGTTTGTGGTGATAGGAACACTGAGTTTTTCTGTAGAATGGTTAAAATCAAAGGTGTCTCCAAGAAAATATCTTTTATTAAAGATGGTGACAGGCTACTTTCAGATGCTAAAGACATAGAGAGCCACATGACTCAATACTTCAAAGATTTGTTTGCCTCTGACAACTCTTGTGTCAGCAACAGCCTCATTGGTCAAGTGATTCCCAATATAATTACCCAGGAAGACAACCTTATGCTAACTAAGATCCCTGATCTTAAAGAGACTAAGGCTGCTATTTTTTCTCTTAATGAGAATAGTGCACCCGGTCCTGATGGCTTCAATGGTTTCTTCTATCAACATTTCTGGGACATTATTGAAGGAGATGTCCATAGAGCTATTCTTCAATTTTTTCAAACAGGGTGGCTGCCTCCTAACTTGAACTCCAACCTTGTTATTCTCATTCCAAAGGAAGAAGCGGCTGACAGAGTAGAGAAATTCAGACCTATTGCCCTTGCCAATTTTTAATTCAAGGTGATTACAAAAATTCTTGCAGATCGGTTAGCCACTGTTGTTCCAAAAATTATTTCCCAAAATCAAAGAGGCTTTATCAAGGGAAGGAAAATCTCAGACTGTATCTGTGTGGCTTCAGAGGCTATCAATATGCTCCACAAAAAGTATTTTGCTGGCAACATTGCTCTAAAAGTTGATATAAAAAAGGCTTTTGACACCCTTGACTGGAATTTCCTCTTAAATGTCCTTAGATCATTCGGATTCCAGAATTCTTTTTGTGATTGGATACACGCCATTCTTCTTTCTACTAAACTGTCCATATCCATTAATGGTAAGGCTGTTGATTTTTTCTCTTGTAAGAGGGGGGTTAGACAAGGTGACCCCCTTTCTCCCTTGCTTTTTTGCATTGCTGAGGAAGTCTTGAGCAGAAGCATCTCTAACTTTGTAAGGGAGGGTAAATTGCAACTTATGTCAGGCCCAAGAGGTTTCCCAATACCTTCACACGTTTTATATGCTGACGATATTATGATCTTTTGTAGAGGAACACCGAAGAACATGAGACTTTTAATGGACCTCTTTCATGACTATGGAGATGCTTCAGGACAAATTATTAGCCCTGGTAAATCCAAATTTTATACCGGTCCTCTTTCCGAGCGTAGAAAAAGAATCATAGCAGACATTCTTGGATTTTCTTATGGTGCACTTCCTTTTACTTATCTGGGAGTTCCAGTCTTTAAAGGGATTCCAAAAAAAATACATCTTCAGCCTATTACAGATAAAATTAGGCTTAAGCTGGCCAAGTGGAAAGCCTCAATGCTCTCTATCATGGGCAGAGTGATGATAGTGAAATCAGTCATTTGCAGTATGTTAACTTATAGTTTCCACGTGTATAAGTGGCCAGCCTCTCTCATTAATTATATGGATAGATGCATGAGGAACTTTATATGGTCGGGGGATGTGGACACTAAAAAAATAGTCACAGTGGCTTGGGCTAAAGTCTGTCAGCCCCTTTCTCAAGGTGGACTTGGATTGAGATCTATCAAAGCAGTCAATAATGCTGCTATCTTGAAACTTTCTTGGGAATTGGTCTCCTCTAGTGCACAATGGGCCTGTTTACTCAAAGCTAGAGTCTTCAGAAATCATAAAATTGTTCCTTGTCATGTTACATCTTCGGTGTGGGGAGGAATCAAATGCTTCATTCATACTATTCTTGCCAATACATCCTGGCAAATTGGAAATGGGGCCAAGGTTAACTTTTGGACTGACACTTGGCTTTCACAGCCATTAGTTGATATCATGAATATTCCTACACATTTGCATCATATCTTATCTGCCAAAGTTCAAGACTTCCTTGTTAATAAGGAATGGATCATTCCTCCAATTCTGGTCCAGAAATTTCCAATCTTGATGTCAGAATTGAATCAGATTGCTCTCCCTCCATCTGATGACACTGATCAGATTCAATGGAGCTTAACCGATTCAGGAAGCCTCAACCTTAAATATGCTTATAAATTTCTTATTCCTACAGGTTCTCAGCTTCCTTGGTCTAAGCTAATATGGAACAACACAATTCCTCCGTCCAAGGCTTTTCTTATTTGGAGATTACTTCAAAATCATCTGCCAACTGATGACTGTCTAAAACACAGTGGTTGCACCATTGTTTCTGTTTGCAGTTTGTGAACGAGGATGCTGAAATGGCAAACCACTTGTTCTTTCAATGTGCTTTTGCCAAAATTCTGTGGAATTGGTTTATGGATATTACAAACTACTATTTCTCTGTTTCATCTTTGAATGATATTTTTGCAGCTTGTGGTGGTCAGTGGGGAGAGCAAACCAGGCTTGTTTTTATAGCTGTTGCAGCTTACATCATCTCCATGATATGGATGTGTAGAAACAAAGCGCATTTTGATAACACTATAATCTCCTCTGACTCGGCAAAGCTTATTATCTCTAAATCAGTTCACTTGATTGGCAGCTTCTGTACAGGCACCATGAAATCTTCTATGTCTGATTTCAACATCTTAAAAGCCTTTTCCATTGTTGGGCACCCAAGAAAGGCTCTGAAAGTCATTCAGGCGGATTGGAAACCTCCTCAATGCAACTGGATTAAGTGCAATACTGATGGAGCAACTAAGGGAGCCCCTGGCCCAGCCGCTTGTGGCGGTATTTTCCGTGATAAAAGTGCTGCTTTTGTTGGCTGTTTCTACTTTAATTTGGGCATAAAATTTGCCTTTCATGCTGAAATCATTGGACCAATGATGGCTATTGAGTTAGCTTTTGAAAAAGGATGGACTAATTGATGGCTTGAGTGTGACTCTCTTTTGGTCATCCAATCCTTCTCCTCCCCTAACCTTGTTCCTTGGCGCCTTAGGAATAGATGGCAAAACTGTATAGCTAAAACTCATAGCATGAATTTTAGATACTCTCATATCTATAGAGAAGGAAATGTTTGTGCTGACAAGCTTGCTACTAAGGGCATACATGTACAAGGGCTTAGCTGGTGGGATCTTCTTCCTAGTTTTATTAGGGAGGAATTCTTCCGTAATAGATACTCTCTTCCTTTCTTTAGATTCAGATAACTCCTCTTGGGTCAGGTTTTTGCCCCCCCAAGTTCTGTATTTAACTTTATCTTCTTTTTATATTATGTGGTGTGCTACAGTGATGCCTTAGCACACCCTTTTTTTTTGCAAAAAAAAATAAAATTAAGCCTATAAGCTAGCTGAAAGCTTATAAGCTATAAGTCAGAAGCTGAAAAGCTAGAAGCTTATAAGCTATCTGATTTAATTGAAAGTGTTTGGTAAGATTAACTGATAAACTAACTGTTAAATGTCAAATGACGTAAAAGAACATTTTTAATATTTCTAATAATTGAATTTATTTTTAATAACTTATCATCTTAAAAAGTAGGACAATAATTTTGTATTATAAAAAATAGTAAAGATTTGGTGATTTTACTCATATTGTTTAAAATCAACTTTTTAATAAACTAACATTTTTTTAAATCAAAAGTTTCCTTTTTTCAAAAAAAAAGTAGAATTAAATTAAATAAACTTATATTGTTTAATATTATTTTTTTAATATTTAATTTTTTATTAATAATATTATTTTAAAACAAAAAATAAAAATTGTTGTTTCTTCATAATTTTGATTTTTTATCAACTTTTGTTTAGTGACCAAATATTTTAAATAAAAAATAATTTATTAATTCATTAAAATAAATAGTTTAACATTAAACAAAATAATAAAAAAAAGGTTAGAATTTCAAGTTTCATAATAACTAAGAAAATAAATATGTCATCTAGTGTCTGTAAGAATGTTAAAATAGGTAAAAAGCTCTTTAAATTGAATAAAAGGATAAAAAAATCCAAATAAATTCATGAGAATAAAATTGAGGGAAAAAAACTAACAGCTAGCTTATTTTTCATAAACTATTAAAATAAGCTCGTGCACCAAACAAATTTATTTTGTTCAAATAACTTATAAACTGGTCAAAGAAGCTTACAAGTCTTGAAAAGTCTTAACAAACACACTCATAGTCATATGTCATGTTAGTTTTTCATTTATGGTTAGAAGCATTTCATATCAGGAATAATTCCATTTTAGTTGGTTATCAGACTCTGCTGATGTGGCAGTGTAGTGGGGAAATTTGTTAGAGACTTTTCTCTCTCCATGGAATGTGTAACAAACTGATGCTATTAGCATGGCCTGGAGCCTCAATGGATTACACGTTATCATTCTCAAACAATTTACTCTCTCTATAAAATTCTCTCATTCGTCACTCTCTCCCAATTGCATCAGAAATTATTCAGTTAGTGATTTCCCTGCTTTTGGTTACTTGTATTCTCGGAATTCTCTCCCTGAATCCAAATATCCATCACAAACAGGTTTCATCAATCGATTCATTCCATTCAAATTCTTCAATTAGGGATTAATTTCCCCTCATTTATTGAATTCTCCAAGTCTGAATTTGTTCTGAACTTGTGGATTTCCTTATCTATTCTAATTCCTATTCTTCCCTCGTGTTATTGTTTTTCATTCTTCTATCGTTGCCAGAGAAAACATGAAATATGTGCTTACCTAATGATAGAAATTATTGTAAGTTCTTAATAAGGCTAAAACACATTATTCTCTGAGGAAGAGCAGAACAATTTGCATAAGTATTTTGAGAAAAAGAAGAGGGAATACATGTGCCTTAGAGGCATAAAATGGGGGGTGATGATTGTGATCCCCTATGATAGGGAAGGGTAGTGCATTTGGTGAAGCTACTATAGTTGGTGATATTTTGGTTCCCAACTCAAGTTTATAATTGTGAAGTGGTTGATTATAATATGATTTATGACTTTTTAATATGAATGCTTATCTTAATCTCTAATTAAAAATTACTAATATTTTGGAATGTTATTCTGCCTTTTGGGATTCATGTAATTATTTTAGTATTTCACACTTTCATTTTTTAAAATTGTCATGTAGGGTTCATGCTTTAAAAGGGACCGGTCATGAATTTGTGATTAATCTGAACTAGAAATATTCCCCTGAATATGAGCCTGAATCTTTGTTGTGCCAATCATAAGTGGCAGCAAACAGTCATAAGTGGGAGGTGATTTATGAGACCATTCCAACCACCAAGCAATTGCCATATCCAATAAAAAGATTCCTATAGAGCTTTATGGCTTGCTTAAAGACATCACCGACTATGGATAGTACACCACAAGTGAGTTCATGTTTTTGCGACCTGGAACAACTAAGTTCATTTTTTAATGAACAAACTGACAAATATTACCTGTTTTTAATTAGGTGGGAGTTATGCTCAAGGCCTACCAAAAGCTTTTGAGTGTGTAGAGTCCTTAAGTCCAACTGCTCCTCTCATATTCTGCATCTTTTCACCTCAAGTTGAAGCACTCAGAGTATTAGTCTAATTGTATTTAACAAACTACACATTTTGGTTGTGATTACAGTTAGTGGTGCAGTTTTTGGAGATTCTGTCTAAACTTTGGTGCTCATTCAAAGGTTGTTTCCCTAGCATACGGGCATAAGAGTGCTGAGGATTCTGTTTAGCAAGCGAGAGGCTGAGGAAAGGCCACAGGCACAGAGGCTTAATGAGCAGGAGCAATTTGACTCTTCTATATTAGTTTCTATTGTATTTTAACCCCCTTTGACAAAAATGATAATAAGGGGTTAAAAGTATAACTGTATAAAAGTTTATGCTTAATTAAGTTGTTTTTCGGCATCATATGAGCCTCTTAAAATCACATACAACTATTGGGATGGATCTGGCCACAGGCGTGTTATCCAGGTAATTAATTACATCTTGTCTCCATTTGTTATGACTCAAATTAATTAATTGAAAAACAATCCTTGTTATTTATAATATCATTATATTAAATAAAAAAAATAACTTATTGAGCTACTCTTTTTGTATATTTTGGCATCATTCAAATTAATGAAAATCAGAGAAGGAATTTATTAGGAAAGTTCCTGGTTTAGAGGTACTGGCTACTGCAACATCAATGGATTTGAAGCATAAGGATAGGCCATCCCCAAGTCCCTTGGATACTTGTCAACATGAAACACACTAGGTCACAGGTGAGTATACAATAAGCTCTTCTAAATATTAGAGGAAGTGAATGACTTAAGACTCTTTAGCATTTAATTCATCACTTCATATAGGAGTTTGTGGATAGACAATCAATGAGTGAATCATATTTGATAGACCAACAAAAGCCACTTGGAGAAACCGAAAGTACCATTGGAGGGTTTTCAGTGCTTTTTAAGGAAGGTTCAACGATGCTTTGAAGAAGTATATGCTTGTAAGTGATTTTTTTTGTGGCCACTTAACTACGGAGAAAAAACACACCAACAAGCAACTATGAAGCCTACACGTAACCTGTTTTAAAGGCATTTTTAGCATTAGGCAGCAGGGTAGATAGACCAACACTTTTCACCACAAGTTGTTGCTACTTTATCTCTGGAATTCTAATATATTATTGTGGATTCCAAATACATTATTTCTTTTTCACTCTAGCCTAATTTCTTGCAAAATTCTAAATGGGATTTTGTAATGCATAAATGTTCTATTTGAAAGGAACACCACACACTGGATTTGGAGGAGGAATTTTTTATGCTTCTGCTTCATCTAAGGTACCTTTTTGAGATCAAGCCTGCAATTGAAAGTTGTTCTTTTACCTTCATTGGTTAATTAATGTAGAACAATGAAAGTTTTTCACTCATTTACATGTTGTATTTCAACTTCATATTCTTTCTTTTAACTTCTTTCTTTTTCATTTTAATTGAAAAAAAAAATTATGAAGGATGGAACTTTGGTGAAGTTGCCAAAAATGGGCGTGGGATAAATGCTTCTCAGGTTAATCTCCTAAGAATTCACATAAAAACTACCCCCACTCTTTTTCCATTTACTGTTCCTGGACATGATTTTACCACATCATTTTTTTTTTGTTAATATTGTAACTTATAAGAGCTTTAAAAGTTTACTGAAATGCATTCTTAATATGATGTATATTTTGCAGTACTCGGGTTTCAAATGAATTAGCACCTTAGTGGCAAGAAATTCAAAGACAGCTCAAGGTTTTGTTTGTGTGGTTGTGATTCTTGACAGTTATTGTGAGCACAGTCTTCATTTTTCGCTAGTTAAAAAAGTCTTCTATGGTCAAATATAATGTGATCCTGCAATGTATTATTACTAAATATTCAATTCTACTGAAAGAAATCTCTTATTATGGCCTGTTAAAAGTGTAGCTTTATTACTTATTTTAGTGTGTGCACTGTTGCATTCATTTTTTATATGGGTTTGCTAAGGTAAGCTCATGCTGTAGATACAGAAAGTTCTAACTATTATGTGACTTAGCCTAAGTTACAATCGGTAAATATTTTATTTAATTAGGAAATTTAGATATTCTGAAGCCTGTTTCTAAAGATCAGCTGTGAGAACCCATACTTTTTCTGGCAGTTAATTTGCTAGTAGTGTACATGACTTTCTGGTGGTTTATAACTGCCAGTAACTGGTTGTTTACTAAACTGAAAATGCAAATTCTGGCGGTTTTTAACCGCCAGTAATTGTCTATACATGTTCTGACGGTCTTTTAAGAGTCAATGCCAGTGACTATTTTAAATCCGTCAAAAGCTGATTGTGACGCACGTAGTCTTGACAGCTTTTTTAAATGTCAGAAATGCCATTTTGTGGCGGTTTTTAGTCGCCAAGAACTGTATTTTAAGCCACCACAAATCACAAATTTTTTTGTAGTGCATGTTTGCTTTTGGCTTTTTTAGCTTGTAATGACTTGGAAGTTTTCATGGTTTCTAAGCTGAAAAATTGGATAAATCTGTAGAATAATAACACTTACAAGGGATTCTGTTGTTTGTTTAAATTTTAGGTAGATTATATGTTTCATTTACTAAAAGGAGAGAGAGTGTACCAAAGAAAGGAGAAAGTAGATGTACCAAAAAATGAGAGGGACGGTAATTAGAATTGATACTATCGTAGCTGTATGAACCAGATCAAGCTGGTGAGTTTGAACTGTTCACTTGAAGAACCAGTACCAGTCAACACATGCTTGACCCATTTCTCTATATAAACTCCCTAAGACAGTGTTACTCTCATAGTGTGCCGTTCCTTTTTTTCCTTTCTGTCCCGCCCTAGGTCTTGGTAAATCTCTCTTTCTTTGCTTTGCCTTCATCTTTTGCACTAATTTATGTTAACTCATGTTTGCATAAGTGTTAGTATGCTTGCTTATATGGTCGTGGTGATGTGAAGCACTGATAGATTACTTATATGGATCCTGCTGTCACGATTTACAATGCAACCCATCCAAGGTACTTCTTCAATCAAAGGTGTTGACTGTAATATCGACAAGTACCCTTTCAGTTCTTCTAGCCTTTCACTACTAAGTTGTAAGAACCTCTTTGATTTGAAAAACTTTGTCCATCCTTTCTCATTTGCATTAGTTATGGCTGAAGTTGTTGATGACGGTGACATTGTTTGGTTGCTCTTGTTGTTCTCGTTGCTAGCTGTAGAACTCATTGTAATTAAGTTTTTCTTTATTTAATACTTGACCATCGTGTATTCAGAAAAATTAATTAAACACAAAACCTATTTGTGCCTTTTATAATAGATTGAGGGTAGTTGTTTATAGGATATGCAAGGGAACACAATTTGTTTATGAACATGTCATGTTACCATCCACTAAAAAAAGATAATAACAAATGATTCATGTAACTATCCATCTCCTTTGTAGCGGTCATTTTAGTTTGGGTCCAACTAAAGGAAACAAAAACAAAAATTAACCCAGAGTACACGTTTCATTCCCTTGTGTATTATTCTTGACTCTCAAAAAATTGAGCACCTCCTTGCAGGTGAATAAGATTTTTTGCATGCAATATGTTTCCCACATGAGGAAACATGTTGCATGCAGAAAATCTTATTCACTTGGAAGGAGGTGCTCAATTATTTGGGAGTCAAGAATAATACATAATGGAATGCAACGTGTATTCTGGCTTGATTTTAGTTTTCTTTAGTTGGACCCAAAACTAAAATGACAACTACAAAAGAGATGAGAGTTACATGAATTATTTGTTATTATCCTTTTTTTAGTTGATGGTAACAACATGATACATTCATAAACAACTTGTGTTCCCTTGCATATTCTATAAACAGCTACCCTCATCCTATTATAAAAGGTACAAATAGGTTTTGTGTTTAATTAATTTTTTTGAATACACGATTGTCAAATATTAAATAAAGAAAAGCTTAATTACAATGAGTTCTACAGTTAGCAACGAGAACAACAAGAGCAACCAAACAATGTCACCGTCATCAACAACTTCAGCCATAACTGATGCAAATGAAAAAGGATGGACGGAGTTTTCAAATCAAAGAGGTTCTTACAACTTTTTTGGTCTTGTGTTAGAGACCACGGGTGTCCCCAACCCACTGGGTCAGAGACTAATCCCGCTCGCAATGCATGGCTGCCATTGGCCCAAGAGAATTTTGCACACAGAGGGAATCGAACACGATTTTTTCTGCTAAATAAATCATTCCCCGACATGTGAACGTTGTGAGGCCTTACACCACTGTGCCAACCCTATGGGTTAAAAGGTAATTACAACTTAGTAGTGAAACGCTAGAAGAATTGAGAGGATACTTGTCGATATGGAAAATTTATGGTTTTTTTGCATGCAATGGATGATTTTGGGGGGAAGTGATTGTTGTTGCAAACAAAATCTTGTTGGAATCAATATTTCATAATTAAATATAAGAATTGAAAATTTATTAAACTCTTCTTGAGATGTTGTGCAGAAATTACACTTGCTTTAGGTATAATGGAGAATCAAACCTCTGAAATTTTCATACCCTAGTCTTAAAGAGACTTACTAGTGCATGATAACACTGATGTGGCTTTTTTAGGGCTTTTGGAATTAGAATGCATTACATTGTAGATACCTAAGGTTGATGTAACTATGGTCAACCCTGGTTTTTTGAACCTCCCCATATATATTATTATTGCTTATTTTATCTCATGTTTTTAGAATCTATGATCTATAGAAAAGGTATATGGTTACAACAAGACATGGATATGTTGATGTTGTAAATTTCATAAAAAATTTGGGATACAACATGCCTGTTTTGTTAAAGCTCAGTGAACAGAGCCTTGTGTGGTGTATGTGTGTAAGATGTGTACATTTAACATTCCTTATGATGGTTAGAGTCTTGTGCATTTGGTCACCCTATTTATAATGATCGTAATTTGAGCTCAACATAAGAGAGAAAGAACAACATGTTGTCCATGTAGGGAATAGGAAAGAGAAAGCTGCATTCATTCAGTTATGTTCATACATACATGCATGTATGTATGTCTAAGTAAATGTGCATGCATATGTATCCATCTGATATAATGCAACCTGATATGAAAGTTCAGTACAAAGTAATTATCAGAAATTTATGTTGAGGCTGCCATCACAGAATTGGAACTTTGATTAATATGAAAGAAAACTAACATTGTTTGTTGTTAATTTTATTGATAAAAATGTACTATGTTGGCATGAGATCATTAGTCTGTTTTCTTTGATTTTTCTTTCATATGGCATATACAGTTCATAAAAACAATTAATTGTGATGTAGAACATATTATCAAGAAGTCCAATTAGTTGTTACAGAAATGAAGATTGATGAGAGAACACGGTGTGTGTGAGGGGAAGATTCAATGACAATCATTTTGGTAGACAACAAGTCCCATAAGTAGTTGCTGGTAATGGATTGTAGAGATAGCAGGAAAAGGGGTGTGTGCAAAGGGATGATGCAAATAAATGGGTTGACACAATAGTTTAGATATTTGTCTAGTTGCTGTAAAATGATTCCACATTTTATAAATCTTGTGTTGTTAAATTTAGTACACGGATTGTCCATCAAAAATGGTGCAAGATTCCTAACATCATTTTTGCAATATACGGCATGTGTGATTATTAAGACATTGTCATTTCTATGCTTTTTGTTAAATACTTCTGTACATTTTGTTATGTTATATTTTAATTTTATTTTGAGTTGAAGAATCATCTAGTTCGTCTGCAACTCAGGCTGCAAAAGAGGAAACGGATTCTCGGTCTATATATGTTGGAAATGTTAGTTTCAAATATCCTTTTTCTGCTCTTTTTCATTTCCTTTATGCTATATATATCGACTTAACATCTTTTTTTCATTTTAATATGTGTGTACTTGTGAGATATGGTTTGTGCAAAAGCGGGTATTAGTTTATCTAGTTTGGCCAGTCCCATTTTTCGGCTGTCGATTTTTAGCAAGCTGTGGATCTTAGCTTGCCTACAACGAAGTTGAGGGGAATGTACTTACATGAGTACTCAACAATCTACATACTTGCTGATTGTCTTGTGCTAGCCATTCAATAAGTCATGCAATCCTTGGATATTTTTACTGAGGCTTACAATCCTAGGGACTAATATCGGAGTCTATTGTTAGTTAGATATTTTAAGGTAGTGTTTGGCCCAACTTTTTTTGTTCTTCTCTTCTCTTTAAAAGGACAAGTTGGGCCAAATACATTTTCTAAAAGGCTCTTGGAAACCTACTTGATAACCTTCACTAAAATTCTTCCTTTGAATCCTCCCATCTCAATTCTTGCCATATTTCTCAAATACCTAAACTAATGTACTGTAGTTCCCTACACACACACAATCAAGAGAAACTTTCAATTCTGGTTTAGTTTTTTAAATCTTAAAAAAAAACAAATCTTTACTCTGGAAAGCCACCCAATTGGGTTATTACCATCAAAATTAGAACCTTTTGTGTGCCTTTTTAAGTGCTTCAGTTGATCCCTCTTCAAAATGTGCAGAATCGATTTCCAAAGGCTCTTGATCACATTGTATAGAGGTCCTAAAATTGTTAGACCTCCCTGCAATGCAACAGTTTCCTCCTTCACCGAAGGCTTTTGTTTAACCATCTCTCAATAGAATCTTCATCTCCTTCACACTGCTTTTCAATTTTTCAATTTTTTTCAGCATGCCTTCATTAAACCTATTTTTCCTTCATCTATCTCTCTAATCCTTCCACACTTGAGTCCATCATCGTCATTGGCATCCGGCAGGTCAGACCAAAAATATATGACTCGGGAATTAGATACACAAAATCATGATTGTATTACAGAAACAATCTGGTTTAATAACTAGATTAGTAATACAAGCACTCATAACACAAGGGTTTCTGCTTACTAGGTTCAAAAGAACATAAAAAATAGACTGACACCTTAATTCCCCACTACAAACCTGTCAAACAATATATATAAAACTATAACTGTCACATTCTAAAAATATGACTGCCTAATACAGAATTAACACAACATAACTGCTTAATACAGAACTTGGCCTATCAGCATCACTCACTTATGTTGTCATGGAGCTCCATAACCAAGATTTAATTTACAACTGCATATGCCCCATCCCATGCTTCAAATTTGGGATTTGATGTTTCTAGGGCTTTGACAATAAGGTGACTCAATTTACCCTTAGCCTTTATAAAGGTTTGGATAAAATGAGATCATTTTAGGTTTTTTTTCCCATTGAGACGCAAGCTGGGTTGATTGTTCTGTAACTCAACAGCACCTTAAATTTCGGATTGGGAAGGGGCTTTTTGTTCATTGGACATCTTAGAATTTTGGTGGTTTGGGTGCTTCCAAAAAACAGCAATGCAAGCCTAGAAGAAGTGTAGAGGAAAGAAAGAAATATGTGGTAATGCAGTCCAACGATTTTGGATCGCTGATACCATGTCAAAATATGTTTTTTCTAATTAGTTTTATTTGAAGAGCAATTTGCTCTTAAATAGAATACAGAATGTAGAATAAAGGAAATTCCTGACCGAAAAATAAGAGTCAATGATTGTCGTACAATAAATGCCAATTCAGATAGCTTGCCTAATCTCCTTACTAATTATTTAATACTATCTATACAATGAAATATTTTATTCTGGCCTAAACCCTAAACTCACCAGTTAGTTACATAGTGGAGACCTTTTCATTCTTTACTCTCTCCTGGTCATAATCCCCTGCTACATGCCCTCTCTTTCTCCATACACACACTTCAATTATTTTAGGTTTCCTATCACTCTCCATTGCTCGTGTCCTATTCTGTTATGCTCAGAGCCTATTAGTAGAATTTGATCCACAAGTAAATGTTCTTCCATGATTTCTTAATTATTGCTCCTCAGAGCTGATACTCTTCTCCTCCCCTTATTTTTCCATCAGGTAGGAATTAGTGGTCTATCAGGTAGCCTCCACTCCCAAAAATTTGTCATTTATAAAAATAAATCTAAACCAGATAAGGCAGGGTTGACAAATTCAGAGTTGCTGATAAGCAAAATGAAAGTTGATTGATATCACAATTGAGACTACAGCCAGCAAGATTAGAGTAGGACTGTAGGAGAAAATATTATACGAGACTTAGGTGATAGAGAAGCTACAAATCTTACCACTTTGCTTTGTAGTTGACATTCTGTAAACTTTTTTTTACCCCAAATACAAGAGTTTGGCTTGTTTATAAGTTTGATTCCTTTGAGTGTAGCCAATGGTGCCAAAAGCGGCCGCTGAATCTTGTCTACTGCAATGAGCTGCATACATCTTGCAGGTGCCAAAGGCATGCCTTGCCTGAACCAAAAAAAAACATGTTAGCACAATAGCTTGTTTGTTTTTCCTTGCATATGCTTTTTTGTATTTACCTTGAATGTAAAAATTCCGTTGGCTGCATATTTTATATTGGAATTGAATTCACAGTTCTAAAGAAATGAGCTTCTAGCTTGCTCTAATAAGTTTAATATCTGTTGTTTAAGGTAAGCCTTGTAATATGCATTGATCATTCATACTAAGACTACCAAAAGTATTGATCATTCATAATAAGTTTAATATCTGTTGTTTAAGGTAAGCCTTGTAATATGTGTATTTTTCAGATGTCATTGGACATGTAGTTGAAAAAGACAGCATAAAAGAAACTGTCAAAAATGGTCAGAAGAAAAAACTTATTGATATTGTTCTTCAAGATTTAGAGCAAGTATTCTTATTTATAATAGGAAGCCTTTTTTCTCCTTAGGAAAATTTGTAAGTATCAACAAGAGTCAAGGGAAATCTTTAAAACATGTTGGAATATTTCTAACTCAAAAAGTTTTTTCTCATGGGCAACAATATGTTGCTATATCAAGAGTCACATCAAGAAAAGGGCAACTATATGTTGCTATATCAAGAGTCACATCAAGAAAAGGTTTGGTAAAAGATAGTGAAGATAATGATACTCATATTACTTCTAATGTGATTTACAAAGAAGTTTATTGCAATATCTAAGCAAAGGTAATTCTATACTTAAATCAATACTATTTTTACCTTATAGTTTTTCATTCTATTTATCAATTTTCTTTCCAATCTATTAGTTGCTGACAGTATTGAATATACTTTTTAACACCATATTCTGCAGATTATAATTATAGATTTTGATTATGTTTATCACTTTTCTTTCCAATCTTTTAGTTGCAGACAATATTGAAGATACTTTTTAACACCATATTCTGCAAATTATAATCTGTGAATGATATCTAGATTATGTGATCCAGTATTAAAAATATTAGATGTTATCACAGGATGTGCAGCAAAATAATGGATACACCAAGCTTATGATAAAAGGCCACATCTTACATTCTGCAGCGAAGAGGTTTACACATTTTGACATAGGGCTACAGTTGTCTTCAAAAGTTCAAAACTATCAAATTTATCCATAACAATTTATGCCAATTCTGTTTCTTTCCCGCCTTTCATTTCTCCTCCCTGAACACTGGATAAGACTATTACTTTGGGGGATAATCTATGTATGTTTTATTCATTCTACCTATAAGTTTAGCAACTTTAAAAAATTATTTTGTAATTCCAATAGAATTCTCGCCTATGCACATGCCTTCCATTGGGATACAAATTTTGCTGTGCTGATTTCCATTGTTATTTTGTACTTGAAAAATGAATGGTTCAAAAGGGATACACCGATGTATTTATAGGGCGTGTGACTATGCCCAATGCACATTGGATGCATAGGAAATCCTATCAATTTTTACAACTTAAACAATAGAATTAGGTAGATCAATCTGTAACTATCATTTAACATTCCAGGTATTGATCAAGTGGCTACACAGTGAGAATTGCATTTCTCACAGCTTATTGGCTACACAATGATAAAAAAAAACTCTTATTAAAATATTTTATATTATATCACTTGATATATCAGTTTATAATCACTTAATCACCTATTTATATTTTATTTCCACATATATGACAAAATTAAAAATAAATAAAATTCTCTGTGCATCGCACGGGTAAAAATACTAGTTGTTGAACAAGGCTTTAAGGTGAACTACTTGTTTCTAAACTCTAAAGTATAAATAAGCACTTTTAATATAAATTCAAAATGGTATGATTTTAATCCATTAATAGTTAAAGGTAAATATAAGCTAACTTATTCCCTTTATCTTATTTTAATAGTGATATTTGATTGTCAACTTTTTAACGATTTAATAACATAATTAAATATAAGTATTAATCAGAAATGATACAATGCTTGATGCTATACTTTCACGTACATATGGATTTTGTAAAGAAATATAAAATTATATTTCATGTTTTTATATTTCAGGTTGGAGAGTAAGAAGATCATGCTCAAGATATAGAAGATTGAAGTTCATATGTGTGGAAGCTTGTTATTTTATTGGATATGATACTTCTTAGAATTTTGAGAGACTACTTTATCTCTTACAAATTAGCTTATGTCAATCTTTAATATACACTTCAAAGTTTCAGAATTGACAAAAAATGTTGCGAGTGTTTTATGTATATTTTGTAGTGCTTATTCAGTACTTCCACCTTGACAAGCATAATACATGAATTGATGTCTTTAAAATTCATGTGTACATTTTGAATATCTGATTTTGTGTGTATGTGTTATAATTTGTAGGTTCATTTGTTCTTTATTTTATTCATTTTCTTAAAAAAAATATTGTATTAATAGTTTAATTATTTTATGAATTAAATACTTTCCCATATTGTTTAATCATTTATATACTTAAATAATTAAGTATTGTCACTAATAAATAATAAATAACTATATATACATATCATGTGGGGGAACGATTTATTTAGCGGAAGAACCCATGTTTAATTTTCTCAATGTGCAAAATTCCTTTAGGCCAGCGACAGCCACGTCCTGTGAGCGGAACTAGTCTCTGACTCCGTGGGTTGGGGGACAGTATGGTCTCTGACCTATGATAAAAAAAAATACTATATATACATATAACATGTGTATGATAACACTTAAAAAAACCATGGCCTAAAGGTTTAGACTATGGTTATAGAGTCATAGGTTAAACTTTGTAGTTGTAGCTTATTGTATTTGTCCACATTTAAATATCTGTGGTCTTAAAAGAATGACAACATCTAAAAAAGTGTGGTCTTTTTGTCATTTTAGGCCGTGGTTTTCTCTACACTGTGGTCAAAAGTAATAAAACCGTGGTCTATTAGCAAATACCACGGCCACTTAGAGCGCACCAAAAAACCGTGGCTTAAACTTTAGACCATGGTTTTTTCACCTAAAGCAAAAAATGTTGTAGTGTTGTAGCAATAAATTTGTCTTAAATTTATAACTTTTTCCAAAAGTATCCTTGTCATTAATACGCCTCTCTTTTCTAATTGTTTGCCAATACATTCTCTCTTCTTTTAATTAGGGGTATTGAAGTCTAAAAATAATTAATGCAAAGGATATTATAGATTGAGTCTTATAAAAAGGAACAAGCACCATTTCAAACTTGGGTCTTATAAATAGGAACGGATGGAGTATATCAGAGTATCATACTCATTACGTGTTAATGCTTATTTTATTTTATTTTAAGTTTTTTATGATCTTCTTGATGCTTGCACAAGACCACATGCATGTATTAGATAAAATTGACTATGACAAGCTCTATTGCATCATATAATCACATTTCTAATGCATGTTGAATTTCTTTCTTAATTGGGTAGTTGTTATTTCATTATAATTTGTAAATTTTCAACCGAATAATGCTATTTATTAAAATATAATTATGATTCAGGTTGACTATGCTTGTATGCCTGAACAAGTCAGAGAACATTTCCAAGGATGTGGAATTGTTAAAATAAAAGAGTGACAATTCCAACGACTACGTATGGGCAACCAAAAGGATTTGCCTATGTCAAGTTTCTCGAGATTGATGTTGTTCAAAGGGCTCTTCTTTTAAATTAGTCAGTTCTGTGCAGTTGAAAACTAAAGCTATGGTCATTTGTAAATGCAATTAGGTCACTATCCACTCTGGTAGTTTTTCCATTTGAATTTTACTTAAATCCTGGTTTGCCATTCAGGTATGTGCTAAGTGTACAATTCTGGGAATGAAACCATATTGCGGAAGACCTTTTGGTTTAATATTTAGAATGCCTTCTTCATTATATCCTCCATCTGGTTATGGGTAAGAAATTATCAAAAACTGAATAAACTAAAACAATTTATCCTTGATTTTGATATTGGTTTGTGTTGCTTTCAATTATCTCTACTAAGTGGTGCATAAATTTTGATGTCTTAGAAGGTAAAATAATATGACAATTAAATGCTTTTGATGTGCAGAAGGTTTCCAAGGTTCAGACGATCATGCGATACAAGCTATACTAGTAGTCAACCACAGTTTAATGGTTGATTGATTACCAATTTATGAGATGATTGGGACAAGACATTCTTAATTTATCATTTTTTATAATTTCCATTGCTGGAAACAAGAACATGTTTCTTAACTTGCATACCAAAGCTAATGCCCATGCCCTTTTCAACTCTTCTAAATGTGTGGTATTGTACTCGTATATTCTAGATGGCATTAATCATGGCTTATATACATTGAAGATTGGACAAATATGTGGCAATGAATTTAAGTTTTACTTATATACGTACAAGGTTCTTTCTTTGAACTTTAGAGATTATTATCAACTTCAATAATAGATTTAAAAATAAATGATTTGAACTTAAGTGGTGGCATTGAGGGTCTGTTTGGTGGTTAAGATAGAATAGGATACGATAGGATAAGAACATGATCGGATAAGAGCAGGATAAGCTTTAATCCTATCCAATGTTTGATGCACACCATGATATAGACTAGATAATGGCAGGTGATAGTAGTGGCGGCAAACTGGAATGCCGAAATGTCAAACTAAAATACCAAGAGGTCAAACTAGAATGCCAAGAGGTCAAACTAGAATGCCGAGAGGTCAAACTGAAATGTCGAGTTTAAGAAATGCTTAAGGTGTGAGATCGAACTAAGTGTTCGAGGCATGAAGTCGAGTTAAATGCTCAATGTTGATAGGTGAGTGAAAGATGCTCAAGGTGCAAAGCTAAGTTAAGTGCTCAAGGCACGAAGCTGAGCTGAATGCTCAAGTCGCGAAGCCAAGCTATAGATATTCAAGTCACGAAAAGTTGAGCTATGATGATTAAAGTGTGAAGGGTCACTGCTTGAGCTTTGTTCTTGTATGTTCTTGGCCTTTTGTTGCCTAGAGTGCAAGCATTTGCTCTAGGTCAGGTTAAAGTCGACAATGCTGGAAGTCGATTTAAGGTAGTGACCCCCGAGGTGAGATACGTAGGTCGACTCTCAAGTGTTGACAAAGCACATTCTACAAAATAATTGTTATAAATATATATTTCCTAGAAGTCAGTCGACAAAAGTCATTAGAGAACTCGATCTTCGGGGTTGGATCAAAGTCGTCTCAAATCCAGTCACAAGTTTGCTTGAGAAGGCGATGTGTTGATCTTGCATAATCTTTAAACAATGAAAACACAAATACAATCAAGCAATCTTGGCATAATATCAAGCAAATTAGCTCTATTGTTTCCCATATTCGAGCTGTGATAGAGCTTGTCGACGTAACTATGAATGTAAAATTAGCTATAACATGGTTGACTTAGCTGCTGATTTGAGCGTAGGTCTTTTGCTTCACCATTTGTTCATCGTGTAGATAGTCCCTGTAAATGTGTTGGGATATATAATATATGTCATTCAACGAAGTTAATTCCAACAATCTTTGATTGAAATTTGCCTCGAGTCGATGATCATAAGTGTGGCGGGCTTAATGCTGAAAGAACACCATTAGGTGTCATGCAAACTTCTATTCTACAAATTAGTGCCGCCTAGATCTAAGTTTCTCCAGCAACAACCATTAAAATATTAAGCAAACATGCGAGCAAGTAAAGAAAATGTTACTAGCAACTCCTTATGTCTTTATCTCACACGACTCCAACAAAAAGCGTAGCATATGCCACATTGTAATTCTTTATTTGTTGGGAAGATTTTTCTTGTATGTCACTCGGCAAAGTCATGAATTTTCCAATCAGGGTGAGATGACATCCTCCTAATTTGGAGCAAGATGCGGCGCATATCTTCCAATTGCATATGATGATGGCACATGACAGTTTATGCAGATGCAACATAGCAAGATATGATGCCATCCTTACATGCCATGGCATGATATAATCCCCCAACATGATATGTTGCGTCTGTACGGGTCCTCACATTGACTGCATTAATAAAACAATTAGCAAAGAAATTCGATAGAAGGAGCAAGAACTCCCTACTCACTTGACTTCTAGCATTTGAATCCCCATCAGTATCTCCAACACAGATTGCGTATCGAGCACCAAAAACACCAACTATGCATTGTCGCACATATATGGAATACAAGTTTTATGATCAACAAATCAAGTAATATTAACATTGACATTTCATGTCATATGCTTAAAGTCTCGTCACTATTAGCAAGAATTTTGAATGACTCTAACATAACGAGCCATTTATCCTACTTGCCAATCATTTTTGATCTCCCTCCGTTACTCACCACTGGAGGTGATTCTATTTTGAATTTGATAATTCAAATGTCATAAAAAGCAAGCATATAAAGTCATAATAATTGATGCATCATGCATATAACTTGATGGCGTGATGGAGATCTAATAGCATATTGTAATGCCATTAATGCCATATTGTAGATAGGAAATTCATGCTGTGTTTCTAAAACATATCATAATAATAACCAAACAATTTCATTTTGGCAATCCAAACATCATGTAATTAGTTTTGCCCTCAGAATAATCCATGAAAAGATATATACTGGAATCTTGAAATTGGACAATTCAACTAAAATTGTTCAGCATGCCATATCTGGAGATTAACTTAGTCCCATACCATATCTCGCCAATCCACGCTACATGTTGACTGTATCATAATGATACTATTTGAAATGTCAAATTCAATTATAGTGTAATTGATCTTATTATGGGATCATATTTTCCACTCCTATAAGAGGGATAAGGCATTATTCCCATGCCATTGCCTATTACTCCCTCCGGTTCTTTATATAAGAAACAAATAACTAAATCATCAAGACCAATAAAAATAGTTAAGTTAGTTGGTTATAATTAATAATGTCACAAATTTTAATTTTATTCCAAAAATGCCCCTTAAATTGATTGGTTTAAATAGTGGTTACATTAATGACACTGCACCTCCACCAATAAGTTTAACTTGTATGGTTAATAGACCAATAAATGCATGAGAAATGAGTAGGTGTCTCATTAATGGGTTTCACAAGATGAAGGGTAAAAAAGAAAACTAGCAATTAATATAGCTTAAAATGGGTCTATGTTTCTTATAATTAGGACCCAAAAAGAACACTCTTTTGTTTCTTATAAAAAGGACCAGAGGGAGCATTATGATGACAATATTTAAAGAAATATTGTAAAGGAAGATGATATGTGCTTGCACCTTTTGGCACATGAACAAGTATTGTCACGATATGATTTGTTATGTAATCATGATATAGTGTTGTCCATCAACATGATATATGTATAACTATTCAAAATCATGATATAGCATACATGGAATGTTGGCTTTTGAAAATAATTGCCATATGATGAGAGATACCAAGTGCATGATACTTACTATTATTATTTTTGGCAAAGGGACTTGTACCTTTTGCTTTCTCGGTCCATGCGTTGCGAGTAGATGCTGGGAACTAAGGATTCCTTCTTTGGTGGCTCTTATATCATCCTTTTTAGAAATTATCTCACAATGTGTTGATAGTAAATATGCCATCCCTTCACCAGTAAGCATTGCTCCCGTACACAAGCATTGTGACGGACAAAAAATTTCAATTTTGTAGGATCCCCGAAAAAGGCATGAGCTTTATATAATATAATAATTCAAGGCTTCTCGTGTAAATACATCATTTCAATGTGTAAATACAATGATATATGGTTGTAGAAATGTCAGATAATATTCCAGGGAGAGAGAAATATCATAATATTATTTTGTTAGTTGCTCATGATTTGTTCGCAGTCAATATTCTAGATGTAGGTTTTATGATATTGGCTTCGAAGTTCGAAAGAATCATGAGATATATTTTCGCAATATCATATGACCGTCATTGCAATTTCAAATATCATGCATAGGATATTACCAAACGAAATATATTAATAAGAAAAGCAGGAATGATAAAATCGAATTAGCAAAGATTGAGTAGCATAAAAAATGTCGATTTGGCAAAAGCATGTGAGCATATTCTTCTTCTCCTCCTTCGGATTGTTGATAATCGTGAGCAAAAATTCAGTTTTACGATTGAAACAGTCCTGGAACATGGATTCGGAACTACACCTCGTCAACGTAGACTTTGGGATTTTGCATTTTGCAAAAGTTTATTCGCTCTCTTCCACCCTCATTGTGAGTTGATCACCTGTTGGACGACTCATAGAAGAGCAAAGACTCTTCATTTGTGTGGCCATGAAAAGTTTTATCTGGCCCCATGGTGGGCGCCAAATGTTCCTACAAGGCAGAACCTTATTTGCGATGTTGCTCCTCCTTGTGCTCCTCCAAGTACGGCTGTGAGATGTACCTACAAAGACACTCCGACACTCAAGTCAGTGGCATAGAGGTTGGAGCTAGGTATCACAATTAGGGGAGAATTCAGATAAGATTACCTTATGTCACTGAGATTGTATATATAGAGTTTTCTAGGTCCTTGGGCTCAGTTACCTAATATAAGTGTCATTAATGGCGGCGAGGATTGTGAAGATAGAGATAGGATTTCTATCTTTTCTTATTTTTGAGGCGGGGAGATAAGCTTTCCTTCTTTCCTTATTTATGATGGCCAAGTACAGGTAGTACAATCACCATACCAATTAATGAAATTAGAAAAACAAAGAAGACCCCTAACACTCGTTAATGGGTTCAGAGGACCTCTTCCAAAATCAAAATTTGAGTTTAAGAGAAGAAGATCCGGAGTCAAGAGTGGAAGAGAGATACCTGATAGACAAAATATGATGTGTAAAATTCGAAATTTGAAAGAGAAAGATAGATATCAAAGAATGAGGTCTCACTTAATTTTGAAATTCAAGAAAAGAGAGAGAAAGTACACGTGTCTTAAACTAAAGAAGGGTCAATGTTGTCTTTTTCCTAGCCTAAAGAATGCATATAAAGATATAGAAATTGCTATAAATGAAAATAGTTTTCAGCCAACACCTGTTTGTATCACGTGTCACTTAACCTTTTTTACAGTCTCATGTCACCTAACCTACTATATTTTAATTTTAAATTTTAAATTCGTACACATTTAAAAAAGCTTTCTTTTCTTTAAAAAATAAAAAATACCCAAAGCCTAGGGAAAGAAAACCATGATCATCTTCATTCGTTCAGAGCACATTCGACCCTTTCTTCTTCTTTGTGCTCTGCCTCAACGACGCTCTCTTGGTCTCTCAATCCCGAGTTCTCTCTCTTGCTTCTTCATATCTCTCTTACGGGTTCGTCTTTCTTTCCCAATTGTGTTTTGATTTTGATTTTTTTTTGTCTTAATTCTCCATTCCGATGAACAAAATGATAGGGTTTACTTTACTAAAATTGGGTGAAAAGCTTTACTCTAAGGACTGTTTTGTTCGGTTTTGGAGGGGATAGGGAGAACATTGAAAGAAAGGAACTATGCTAGGTGAATTAATGGTAGACGTAGTTGGTTAAATAACAACATCATGTTTAATATCCTCTTTGGACACTTCCACTTCTTCCACAAGAGGACTGCGGCTATCATCATAACATTCCTTCTCCACATCCAAAGAAACAGAAGGTCTATGCAACAAAAACTAAAAAAAGAAGAATTAAATTTGATAAGAGTGGGAAATAAAGTACTTCTTTTTCGGTCATTCTTGAGAACAAAGTAGAAGTGTCGGAAGAGGATATTAAAACATGATGATGTTATTTCACCATCTATGTCTCCCATTAATTCAAAATGCAGTGGAATGCTATCAGTACCTGCGCCATGTTTTTGGGAGGGAGATTTTAAAGCAGCTTCTGATATTTTACATATCATCATTAAACACAATGAGGAAGGAAACTTTATTATTTATTCGAATCTCATCCTTAAGACTTTTTTTTATTAATCATCAAATACTTTTTATGCTTTCCAAGTGAATAAAATTTTCTGCATGCAACATATTTTCCATGCATGAGGTTCAAAAGTCCAAGTTTTGTGGTACATAAAAGGAATAAAAGCTGGCAATAGGGACTCCTAAATGAGATAAAGCAAAGATAAAATTGAAAATAAAGGCTTTAAAATTAATTGGGATGCTGCAACACTCAACAATCTAGCTCTCAAAGACAACCATGAAAAGAAAAGCTTCCAGAAAAGCACAGTAGAGATAGAAAAAAAAAGTTAGCATAAAAGGTTTTTGAGGATTAATAAAAAAGTTTTAAGGATGAGATTCGAATCAATAATAAAGTTTTCTTCCTCATTGTGTTTTATGATGAGATGTGCAATATCAGAAGCTTTTTTAAAGTCTCCCTCTCAAAAACTTGACGCAAGTTCTGATTGCATTCCACTGCATTGTGAATCAATGGGAGATGTAGCTGGTGAATTTACAACATCATGTTTGATATCCTCTTCGGACGCTTCTATTTCTCCCTCAAGATGGACCAGGGGAGAAGTACTTTATTTCCCTTTCTTGCCAAATTTAAGTCATTTATTTTTATTTTTGGTTACATAGGCATTCAGTTTGATTGGATGTGGAGAAGGAATGTTACGATGATAGCTGCACTCCTATAGTCCCTCTTGAGGAAGAAGTAGAAGTGTCCGAAGATGATATTAAACATGATGTTGTTATTTCAGCAGCTACATCTCCCATTAATTCACAATGTAGTTGAATGCTATCAGTACTTGCTTCATGTTTTTTGGAGGGAGATTTTAAAGCAGCTTCTGATATTGTACATCTCATCATGAAACACAATAATGAACGAAACTTTATTATTGATTCAAATCTCACCCATAAATCTGTTTTATTCAGAATCAAAAGCTTTTTCTGCTTTCCAAGTGAATGCATGCAACATATTTTCCACGCATGAAGTTCAAAAGTCAAAGTTTTATGGTGCAGAAAAGGAAGAAAAGGTGGGAACATGACACCTAAATGGGGTAAAGCAGAGCTAATATTGAAAATGAAGGCTTTAAAATTTATTGGGATGCTGTAACACTCAACATTGCAGCTCTCAAAGACAACCATGAATAGAGAAGTTTGCAAAAAGGCACAATAGAGAGACAAAAAAAAGTTAGCATAAAAAGTTTTTGATGATTAATAAAAAAGTTTTAAGGAATATATTCGAATCAATAATCAAGTTTCCTTTCTCATTGTGCTTTATGATGAGATGTGCAATATCGGAAGCTGCTTTAAAATCTCCCTCCCAAAAGCATGACGCAAGTCTTGATAGCATTCCACTGCATTGTGAATTAATGGGAGACGTAGCTGGTGAAATAACAACATCATGTTTAATATCCTCTTCGGACACTTCCACTTCTTCCTCAAGAGGGACCAGAGGAGTGCGGCTATCATCAAAACATTCCTTCTCCACATCCAAAGAAACAGAAGGACTATGCAACAAAAACTAAAACAAAATGAATTAAATTTGGTAAGAATGGGAAATAAAGTACTTCTTATCTAGTCACTCTTGAGGAAAAGTAGAGTGTCGGAAGAGGATATTAAAACATGATGTTGTTATTTTACCATCTACGTCACCAATTAATTCACAATGCAGATGAATGCTGTCAATACATGTGCCATGTTTTTGGCTGGGAGATTTCAAGCCAGCTATTGATATTTTACACATCATCATTAAACACAATGAGGAAGGAAACTTTATTCATTATTCGAATCTCATCCTTAAAACTTTTTTTTATTAATCATCAAAAACTTTTTATGCTTTCCAAGTGAATAAAATTTTCTACATGCAACATATTTTCCATGCATGAGGTTCAAAATTCCAAGTTTGGAGGTACAGAAATGGAATAAAAGCTGGGAACACGCTTCCTAAATGAGGTAAAGTAGACCTAACAGTGAACAGGAAGGCTTCAAAATTAATTGGGACGCTGCAACACTCAACAATCTAGTTCTCAAAAACAACCATGAAAGAGAAGCTTGCAGAAAAGCATAGTAGAGATAGAAAAAAAAAGATAGCATAAAAAGTTTTTGATGATTAATAAAAAAAGTTTTAAGGATGAGATTCGAATCAATAATAAAGTTTCCTTCCTCATTGTGTTTTATGATGACATGTGCAATATCAGAAGCTGCTTTAAAATCTCCCTCCCAAAAAATGACGCAGGTTTTGATAGCATTCCACTGCGTTGTAAATTAATGGGAGATGTAGCTAGTGAAATAACAACATCATGTTTGATATCCTCTTCAAACACTTCTACTTCTTCCTCAAGATGGACCAGAGCAAAAGTACTTTATTTCCCTTTCTTGCCAAATTTAAGTCATTTATTTTTATTTTTGGTTGCATAGGCATTATGTTTCATTAGATTTGGAGAAGGAATGTTACGATGATAGCTGCACTCCTCTAGTCCCTCTTGAGGAAGAAGTAGAAGTGTTCGAAGTTGATATTAAATACAATGTTGTTATTTCACCAGCTACGTCTTCCATTAATTCATAATGTAGTGGAATGCTATCAGTACCTGCATCATGTTTTTTGGAGGGAGATTTGAAAGCAACTTCTGATATTGTACATCTCATCATGAAATACAATGAGGAACGAAACTTTATTATTGATTTGAATCTCATACATAGAAATGTTTTATTAACGATCAAAAGATTTTTCTGCTATCCAAGTTAATGCGTGTAACTTGTTTTCCATGCATGAGGTTCAAAAGTCCAAGTTTTGGGGTCTAGAAAAGGAAGAAAAGGTGGGAACAGGACACCTAAATGGGGTAAAGCAGAGATAACATTGAAAATGAAGGCTTCAAAATTAATTGGGATGCTGCCACACTCAACACTCTAGCTCTCAAAGACAACCATGAAAAGAGAAGTTTGTAGGAAAGCACATTAGAGAGAGAGAGAAAAGTTAGCATAAAAAGTTTTTGATGATTAACAAAAAAGTTTTAAGGATGAGATTCGAATCAATAATAAAGTTTCCTTCCTCATTGTGTTTTATGATGAGATGTGCAATATCGGAAGTTGCTTTAAAATCTCCCTCCCAAAAGCATGACGCAGGTACTGATAGCATTCCACTACTTGTGAAGTAATGGGAGACGTAGCTAGTGAAATAACAACATCATGTTTAATATCCTCTTCGACCACTTCCACTTCTTCCTCAAGAAGGACCAGAGGAGTGCGGCTATCATCATAACTTTCCTTCTCAACATCCAAAGAAATAGAAGGTCTATGCAACAAAACATAAAAAAAATGAATTAAATTTGGTAAGAAAGGGAAATAAAGTATTTCTTCTTCGGTCACTCTTGAGGAAGAAGTTAAAGTGTCGGAAGAGGATATTAAAACATGGTGCAATTATTTCACCAGCTACATCTCCCATTAATTCACAATGTAGTGGAATGCTATCAGTACCTGCATCATGTTTTTGGGAGGGAGATTTTAAAGCAGCTTCTGATATTGTACATCTCATCATGAAACACAATGAGGAATGAAACTTTATTATTGATTCAAATCTCATCCATAAAACTTTTTTATTAATGATCAAACCTTTTTCTTCTTTCCATGTGAATGCAAGCAACATGCTTTCCCTGCATGAGGTTCAAAAGTCCAAATTTGGTGGTCCAAAAAAGGAAGAAAAGGTTGAAACATGACACCTAAATGGGGTAAAGCATAACTAACATTGAAAAGGAAGGCTTCAAATTTAATTGGGATGCTGCAACACTCAACACTCAACACTCTAGCACTCAAAGACAACCTTGAAAAGAGAAGTTTGCATAAAAGCATAGTAGAGAGAGAAAAAAAAAGTTAGCATAAAAGGTTTTTGATGATTATTAAAAAAGTTTTAAGGATGAGATTCGAATTGATAGTAAAGTTTTGTTCCTCGTTCTGTTTTATGATGAGATGTACAATATCAAAAGCTGCTTTAAAATCTCCCTCCCAATAACATGATGCAGGTACTGATAACATTCCACTGTATTGTGAATTAATGGGAGACGTAGCTGGTAAAATAACAACATCATGTTTAATATCCTCTTCGGACACTTCTACTTCTTCCTCAAGAGCGACCAGGGTAGAAGTACTCACTTATGTTTTGATGGAGTTCCATAACCAAGACTTTAGAACTGCATATGCCCCATCCCATCCTTCAAATTTGGGATTTAATGATTCTAGGGCTTTGTCAATAAGATGACTCAATTTACCCTTAGCCTTTATAAAAGGTTTGGATAAAATGAGAACATTTTAGGTTTTTTTTCTCATTGAGACGCAAGCTGGGTTGATTGTTCTACAACTCAACAACACCCTAATTTTCTAATTGGGAAGGGGCTTTTTGTTCATTGGATATCTTAGGATTTTGGTGCTTCCAAAAACCGCAATGCAACCCTAGAAGAAGTATAGAGGAAAGAAAGAAATATGTGGTGATTCAGTCCATGAGATTACACAGGCTCTCAAGGATTTGGTATCGCTGATACCATGTTAGAAAATGTTTTTTCTAATTAATTTTATTTGAAGAGCAATTGCTCTTAAATAGAACACAAAAGGTTGAATAAAGGAAATTCCTAAGCTACTGCATATACTGTTAATTCCTAAAAATAAGAGGCAATGATTGTCGTACAATAAATGCCAACTTAGACAGCTAGCCTAATCTCCTAACAAATTATAGTATTTAATACTATCTATACAAGGAAATATTCTATTCTGGTTGATCCTCAAAGATTCTGAAATATACAAAGGAAGTGAACAAAATGTCTAGGCAGATTCGAGAGTGCCCAATATCTCTCAAAAGTCCCAATACTAATTCCATTCCATCTCTCTCTTTACACCTTAGCAACCAAATCATCACCCAAATTCACCCAACTGCGAACTCAGCAGTTAGTTACATAGTGAAGACATTTTCATTCTTTACTCTCTCCAAGGATGTGGAACTGTCAATAGAGTGACAATTCTAATGACTACGTATGGGCAACCAGAAGGATTTGCCTATGTCGAGTTTCTCGAGATTGATGCTGTTCAAAGGGCTCTTCTTTTAAATGAATCAGTTCTGTGCGGTCAAAAACTAAAGGTATTATAATTTGTGTAAAATGCAATTAGGTTACTATCCACTATTGTAGTGTTTCCATTTGAATTTTACTTAAATTTTGGTTTGCCATTCAGGTCTGTGCTAAGCCTACAAACATTTAGGGAATGAAACAGTATCGCGGAAGAAGACCTTTTGGTTTAATATTTAGAATGCCTTATTCATTGTATCCTCCATCTGGTTATGGGTAAGAAATTATCAAAAACTGAACAAACTAAAACAATTTATCTTTGATTTTGATATTGGTTTGTGTTGCTTTCAATTATCTCTGCTATGTGGTGTTAGATAAAAAATTAGAAAAAACTAGAAGAGCAAACACAATCAGTAGCGTTTAGAATCAATACATAAATAAAACTTATAATAACAATCAATTAATACAAAGAATAAAAATAATAGAGGAAGAATTTAGAGTAGCCTAGGTTGAAGCGCGCAATGCGTCACTACACTGGTACCCGTTGTAACACCCTCATATTTATTTTACTGTTTGTAAATAATTTTCTATAAATATTATAAGAAATTATGTACTGTATTTTATAGACAACTTTCTGTACATATTTTCATAATAAAATTAATATAGTTCTATTCAGAAAAAATTTCTGAATCTTTTGATATCTTTGTTTTTGTTTGAATTGCTTGTTGACTGGACAGTTGTGTCAAACAGCTGTCCAGGATAAATTTTTCCAGTGTAGCATTTTTGAGTAAACTGTAACTTAATAAAAAGATAATTGAATTTAGATTAAGAAAATATACAGTTGAGAAATTAAAATGCTAATTTCGAATTTTTAAAATTTTCTGAAAGTTAGAACTCTAAGAAATTATTACGATAAAATTTTAAGGTAGAAAATTAAGATAAAATTTGTATGACATCTATGGAATTTCCTATTAATTGTAGCATGTCTAGAATAATTATTAACATTGTTTAACTAAGAAAAATAAAAATAAAAGTATTAGCCAATCAAAACATTACAACTCAATATTTCTAACGTAATTAAATTAAGCTAATTAGACTTTGATTAAGAGATAATCAAGACACTACCCCAAGGTTTTTGATAGTGAGGAATTTAATGGTGGTGTTAGTTTCTTAAAATTCTAATTAGTTTGTAAGATAATTAAAAGCCCTAAACCTTCTAGACTAATCTACAAAAGTCTATAATTTTGACTTTTGACCAAGGCAATTGGCAATTCACGTAAGGAATTTGCCTTGGCCGTCCAAGTGGGCTGAAAAGTTTGGCCAAAATTGCTGCCCATGGACAAGGGGCTGTACATGTAGTCACAATTAAATTGGGTGGAGAAAATTTATTTAAAAACATAAGAAATAAAAACCTCACAAGCTAGCTCTCCTAACAACCCAAAACCGTGAGTTTGAAGACAGCAGCAGCCCCTCCATTTCACTTCATCCTTTCTTCCAATTACAAGAGAGAAACCAACCAAAACCTCCCAAATTTCAATATGGCTTTGGCCAAAAGAGAAGAAATTGGGAGAAGAACCCAAAAATTTCAAGAAGACAAAAGAGAAAGGGAGAAAGGGAGAAAAAGAAATTCAAGGGTTCTTCATCAAATTAAGGATTCAAGGTAAGGATCTTGGCATTTAATTTCAATTTAAGCCAATTGGAAGTAGGAGAAACATGTCCTTAGTTTTAAATCCAAGATTTGATCATGAACCATGAAAAGATGAAATTGATTTAGGACTTTTATATAATTGATGTTTGAAGTTTGAATTATGTGTTGGAATCCATGATTTATTGATTTTATGATGTGTTATGATTGATTGAAACTTGATTTGGTTTGTTTTGATTGAAATTGCTTGGTTGATTTTGAGAAGATGTTGTAAATTTTGAGAAAAGCAACTCATAGCCATGGCTAGGTGTTAGGGATACCATGTGGAAATTTTAAAATAACCAAGGGCAAAATAGTCGTTTCACCTGTAGGGACACATTGGAAATTTAATAAAAAGATCAAGGGCAATTTTGGGAATAATAGAAAAGTATAAGGGTAAAATGGTAATTTCATATGTTCTAGAAAGATTAGGGACCAATTTGGAATTTTATAAAAAGAATAAGGGTAGTTTGGTAATTTCACATTTGAGGACATAATTGGAAATTTAGGAAAAGATTAAGGGTAGTTTAGTAATTTTACATAGGAAGGACCTAGTTGGTATTTTAGTAAAATATTAATGTTATAATGTTAATTGTTGAATTGTATATTTCTTTATGTGATTGTTTAATGTTAATTATTTGATTATGATCATTATCACATGGCATGAGCATGCATGAGTATTTTTGGGGGAAACACAAAGATTTCAAATGAGAAATGATTTTGATATATAAAATAAGAAATGATTGATGTTGGCTAACCGGGACTGCGGTACCCATGAATTTTTAAAAGATAAATATTGTTGACACTGGGTCTACGGTAGTCATGTGAAATGATAAATGTTGACACCGGAACTGCAGTAGTCATGAATTTTAAAAAGATATTGTTGACATCGGCTGCAGTAGCCATGAGTAATAAAAATTGGGTGAGTAGAGTAAGTTAGACAGGACTGCATAATCTATGAGTATATAGTCTGTGGGGTGAAGGATATTGGCATTCCCACAAGTGGCCGGAATCTGGACTGAGATGCGGTTGTGGTGGCCTTCCTGGGTATCCTGATCTCCTAATTCTGTTTAGCTTATTCGCATTTAGTAGGGGCTGATAGCTGAATTGCAATGCATAATGGTAGGCCAGTTACTTACTAAACACTCAAAGGGGAAGTCTCCATGGAGCAAGGTCAAAATGATTTTGAGTCAAAACTCCATTTGCATAAATCATACTGCATTTGCTTTAATTATGTGATTTATTAATTGTTATATGAAATGTACATGGTTGATATTGTTTCTAATTGTAAAGAGAAATTAAATGTCTAATCCGGTAATATTTGTCCCTAGATTCTAGGGAAGTTTAATTGCAGGTGAATGAAGAATAATTAGAAGAAAAAGATGTTGATATTACCAGAGCTATAGGATGGGAAAATTGGGCAGATAATAGTTATGTATATTTAAGTTAGAATTTGTAGTAGTGTTTTGTAAATTTTAGTGATAAGATATTGAAAATAATTTGAACTTAATAGTATGTATTAGAACTTTTGTGTATAAAGTAAATTATATAGTTAAATTAAATATAAAATCTAGAAAGGTTACATTAGTGAAGAAGGGGGGTTACACCCATCAGTACCCTGAACCAATGAACGCCAATGCTCTAAAAATATTTTTTTTAAATAGTAGTAGAATTTTATAAAAAGAGAGAGGCAAAATGATTCACTGTTTACTATATGCATGTATCTTTTTTCTTTCTCAAGAGGGAGCTATTAATAGCCACAAATGTGCAACCCCAGATTACCACAACGTGCAGTAACAGAAAAGGAAACAGTAAAAAAAATCTTCAACGTGTATTTGTGTTAAAGCTTCCAACGGAAAGAATAAAACTTAGTCAAATAGCATCCTAAAAAATAGGAATAAGAAGATTACAAAAGATAATGGCAGTTTTATATCTTTTAAAAAAGCTGATTCTGAAAAGAAAAATATTTTTACTTTAATTTTTAAATTATAATAAAAATATTTACCAATATGTGGTGCATAAATTTTGATGTCGTAGCTTTTCAAGAAAAAAAAAATTGATGTCGTAGATGGTAAAATAACATTACAATTAAATACTTTCGAGTTTTGATGTGCAGGAGGTTTCCAAGGTTCAGGCGATCATGTGATACATGCCAGATATACTAGTATTCAACTAAAGTTTAATGGTTGATTGATTACCAATTTATGAGATTGATTGGGATAAGACATTCTTAATTTATCTCATTATAATATTTTCCATTGCTGGAAACAAGAACATGTTTCTTTTTAAGTTTTGTTTATATACATACAATAGATTCTTTCTTTGAACTTTAGAGATTATCAACTTCAATAGTAGATTTAAAAATAAATCGTTTGAACTTAAGTTGTGGTATTGAATTTCATATTTGCTGAAATCAATTTTACAGCTTGTTTGAACTGGGTTAATTGTTCTGATATTGCATATCCTAGTAAATCTGGGTTTAAAGAAAAGGGAAAATTGTGTTTTTATACCTTATATTGTCGGTCAAATGTCGTTAAGGTTCATGTACTTTCATATTGATGAATTTGATCCTCAAATTTTAAAGAACAGGTAGATTAGTCACTCCAAACTTTAAAAAACATGAAAATTTCTTCCTTTTTTTTTTTTTTTTTTTACAGAAACTGAATCATGGCATTTCATTCATGATAAGTTGGAAGATACAATTAGGAATGTACTGATAATCTTTGAGTCTAGCATGAGCTGTAGCCACCCTCGCGAGAGAATGAGCAACAGTGTTTGCTTGCCTCCTAACAAACTGAATTCTATAGTTTGGATTCTGCACAAGTAAATGTTTACATTGAAGTATAATGGCTCCTATTTCTGAAACATCTAAGACAAAAGTGTTAATCTTATCTACAGCCAGCTTGCAGTCAGATTCAAAAATGACATGAGTCATACCAAGTTCAATCATCCAGGAAATAGCTTTTAACAGTCCGAAAGCTTCCGCTTCCAGCGCTTCTCTGCAAGGTCCCCCCCCCCACTCAGTACGAGCCATAACAAAAGCTCCTGTTTGATCCCTGCAGCAAGCTCCCCAACTAGTAAAAACCATGAAAAATTCTTAGAGATGAGGGATTAAATCTACGCGTTTTTTAAAGTTTAAGGACTAAATTCATCGATATAAAAGTATAGAAACTTTGACCATGTTTAACCAAAAGTATAGGGATTAAAAATATTTTTTTCCCTAAAGAAAATTATTATTTTCGGAGAACTAATTGGCTTTGGGGTCTTTTTCATTCGTTTAAGATGTTTAGCAGTTGCTTAAGTCTTAAATCACATATGGTTCACGTTAGTTCCTTTAGTTATATCTATACAAATTATTTACAACATTTTCTATAATACTTTTTAGGATCTCTTTTTGTCACCTCAATTATCTTATTTCCACACTTGTCATAGTTGATTTCAATATGCTGGCAAATTTGTAATAAAATACTGAATTCCAAATATTCGATATGCTTCTCATATAAACCATCACCTCTCTACTATTCTCTTCTCAACCAACCAAAAAGCACCACTAGAAACTCATGTTAGATCTTTGCCTAGAACCATCCTTATTACATTGATATCAAATTAAGCCTTGGTCAGGATTCCACATAATTGTGTTAGTTGATGTTATCATTCTTTTAAAACAAATTAAGCCTATAAGCTAGCTGAAAGCTTATAAGCTATAAGTCAGGAGTTGAAAAGCTGGAAGCTTAAAAGCTAGCTGATTTAATTGAAAGTGTTTGATAAGATTAACTAATAAATTAGCTGATAAATGTCATATGACGTAAAAGGACAATTTTAATATTTCTAATAGTTGAATTATTTTTAATAACTTATCATCTTAAAAAGTAGGACAATAATTTTGTATTATAAAAAATAGTAAAGATTTGGTGATTTTACTCATATTGTTTAAAATCAAATTTTTAATAAACTAATATTTTTTTAAATCAAAAGTTTCCTCTTTTTCAATAAAAAAAAGTAGAATTAAATTAAATAAACTTATATTGTTTAATATTATTTTTTAATATTTAATTTTTTTATTAATAATATTATTTTAAAACATAAAATAAAAATTGTTGTTTCTTCATAATTTTGATTTTTTATCAACTTTTGTTTAGTGACCAAATATTTTAAATGAAAATAAAAAATAAACAATGTATTAATTCATTAAATTAATAAATAGTTTAACATTAAACAAAATAATAAAAAAAAGTTAGAATTTCAAGTTTCATAATAACTAAGAAAATAAATATGTCTTCTAGTGTCTATAAGAATGATAAAATAGGTAAAAAGGTCTTTAAATTGAATAAAAGAATAAAAAAAAATTCAAATAAATTCATGAGAATAAAATTGAGAAAAAAAGGCTAACAACTAGCTTATTTTTCATAAACTATTAAAATAAGTTCGTGCACCAAATAAATTTATTTTGTTCAAATAACTTTTAAACTGGTCAAAGAAGCTTACAAGTCTTGAAAAGTCTTAACAAACACACCCATAGTCATGTTAGTTTTTTCATTTATGGTTAGAAGCATTTCATATCAGGAATAATTCCATTTTAGTTGGTTATCACACTCTGCTGATGTGGCAGTGTAGTGGGAAATTTTGTTAGAGACTTTTCTCTCTCTTTGGAATGTGTAACAAACTGATGCTATTAGCATGGCCTGGAGCCTCAATGGATTACACGTTATCATCCTCAAACAATTTACTCTCTCTATAAAATTCTCTCATTCGTCACTCTCTCCCAATTGCATCGGAAATTATTCAGTTACTGATTTCCCTGCTTTTGGTTACTTGTATTCTCGGAATTCTCTCCCTGAATCCAAATATCCATCACAAACAGGTTTCTTCAATCGTTTCATTCCATTCAAATTCTTCAATTAGGGCTTAATTTCCCTTCATTTATTGAATTCTCCAAGTCTGAATTTGTTCTGAACTTGTGACTTTCCTTATCTATTGTAATTCCTATTCTTCCCTCGTGTTATTGTTTTTCATTCTTCTATCGTTGCCAGAGAAAACGTGAAATATGTGCTTACCTAATGATAGAAATTATTGTAAGTTCTTAATAAGGCTAAAACACATTATTCTCTGAGGAAGAGCAGAACAATTTGCATAAGTATTTTGAGAAAAAAGAGAGGGAATACATGTGCTTTAGAGGCATAAAATGGGGGGTGATGATTGTGATCCCCTATGATAGGGAAGGGTGCATTTGGAGAACACTACTACAAAAAAGGCATTTAACATCGGTTATTTTAGGCTTTTAACATCGGTTATTAACCGATGTTGTATCGAACGATGTTGAAAGTGGACAACTTTCAACATCGGTTGTTGAACCGATGTTAAAATACAATACAACATCGGTTCGGAGCACAAGCGATGTCAAAAGGATGCCCACATAGTGAAAATTATGTGTTGAAAACAACATCGGTTTTTGCCAAAACCGATGTTGTTAGGTGACTAACAACATCGGTTATCCCAAAACCGATGTTGTTTGTGCCAGAATAGTCAAAATATGTGTTGAAATCAACATCGGTTATGGCAAAAACCGATGTTGTTAGGTGACAAACAACATCGGTTGTCCCAGAACCGATGTTGTTTATGCACCTACCAACATCGGTTTTTGCCATAACCGATGTTGTTTGTGCGCAAATAACATCGGTTATGGTAAAAACCGATGTTGTTTGTGCACTAACAACATCGGTTTTTACCATAACCGATGTTGTTTATGCTGTTTTTTTTATTAGCGTTCTGTTTTAGATTGAACCAAACCTATAATTTCAAAAAAAAATCCAGACCAGGCAATTTGTATAATTAATAATCAATTATCTATGCTTTATATTGTTATAAATAAAATACTAATTAATGTATAAACAAACATTAAGCAATATATCCAATATACAAATAGAATCCATTAATAAGCTAACATTCTACTAATTTGTTCAGTGCTCCATTTCTAACTCTCAAAAAGTGTCGTGCCCACTGAATGCGAATATCTTCAATTGTCGTTGCCTCCAATGGTTGAGAATCGCAAAATGTCTACATCATATATAAACAAATGTTAGTTAATCACATCGAATATTAATAGTTATAATAAATGAAACCTGTTAAAGTAAACAAATATATTACCGTTTCCCAGTTATCCCTGAATCCCCCATGGATGATGGTCCACATCCAATGCATGACATAATAGCCACACTCAGTGCCTCCGCTTTGTAGATTACACTAAATTCAATATGAAATTTAATAGTGTTTAAGACAAATTATTGTAAAAAAAAAAAAACTAAGTAAACATTTTGGATATTCAAACATTGGTTAAATTACTTACTTTTACATTTATCCAATCAATTTTCTTCGATTTACTTGGATGGTTACCTTGCAAGCCCTTTAAAGCACTGGTTAATGAAACATGCAAATATAAGTGTAAGACCAAGATATTCATGTATAATAGGTTCCATACAATCAATTTGTTACAAATTTAAACGTACCCTATAACTGTGGCTTTGATGTCTACATCGGGCTTCTTGTGTAGGGAACAAAACCAGACAACAACATTGGACCTAGGACAAATAACCAGGAGTTGCCAATGTTGGCTGCATTGGAAAATAGTTATTAGTAACAATGCAATCATTATTTAAATGCATTTATTAATGAAATTTTACTTACTTATTTAAGTAAGCTCCTAGGTAGACTTCTTTTTGAGATTCATGTATCCATCTTTGAATGTAATTTTGAGCATGATCTCTCGTATTCCCTGATCTCTGTATGCTCTGAGGCTCAAGGAGTCCATAGACAGAACCATGCTCGAATTCCATACATAAGTCATTCAAAAACCTATTTTTGTTCAAATAAATGTAAATTGTTAATCACTTACAATTAAATAGGTAATTGACCTAAAATTAAAATGTACTTACGTCATCCACAACTGTATAATACTGATATTAAGATATTGATTGCCACTCAATATCTCCCCAACATCACTATGATTTATGTAGATGGGGAACTGTTCATTATGCACCCCAAACAAGCTCGCATCCCACGACACCTGGAAAGGATGTCTGAAAAGTAACAGGCTAACCTGTACCAAATTTAATAATGGATCATCATCAGGGACCGACCTATCATGAGGTTCAACTAGTTCCTTTGGTCTCTGTTTACAATCCTACACAATTAATAAATACAAGTTACTTGTAGTCAACAATTTATTCTATTCAATTGTATTGATTATACCAAAAAATAAAATCAATTAAAGAAGCTACCTCCCGTGCTACCTCCCATGAAACAGGCTTCACAAGATGACTCGGCCATGCAATAAAGGTGTTGAGGGCGTCCCCCACTAATTGAACCTCATTAGTCGGTAAAGGGACTCGAGCAGTAGCATCTAGAACCTTTTCAACCCCCACCTTGACCATATCATCCGTCAAACACGTGTGGTGTATGACTGAAGCCCCATGATAAACTCTCCCAATGGCCACCAAGCAGGGAGGCTGCTCATCAACATAGAAGCCACACTGTTCAGCTGTTGTGTCAGTGCCAGGCTCCTCCCCTGAGGGATCAATATCAGTACCAGCACAACTCCCCTTCGTGCTAACACGGGCACCGGAAGGAGCTACATATGGGTGAACATGCTCAGGCGGCTGCTGGGAGGTCATCTGGCTCAACTCCATTAACAATTCTCTCTTAAGCTCATCTTTAAACTCCTCTTTTAACTGCTCTTTAAACTCCTCTTTAAACTCCTCTCTGAAGCTCTCTTTCAAGCTCTCTTTCAACGAAGCCACAAGCTCTGCAGTGATGGATGAAGAAGTATGCGAGCCACGTGATAGTGGTCCAAAGTAATGGTTAATGGTCACACCATATCCAGCAGCACGAACACGACCACCGTGCTCCGGTCGACCAATAGCAGTGGTCAGTATATCCTGACGTCCATGGGGAACAAAGGTACCCTGTATGCACTCCTCCTCTAGGGAATCCTACAAGCAAAAAAAGATAAAGGAGTCAACTTCTGTTGTTACTATATGTAGTTACATTTTAAGCTGCATAATAACTTACAATCCTATCAGCAACATGTTGTGCTGCCTCAGATGTCATCTGCCCAGAACATTTTGTACGGGCCTTCTTCCACTTCACATGTCGTTTAATGGGAGATGGAGGATCAACTACACTTGTACTCCCAGATTCAGCAGCTTCAGACTGTTTTATCTTCATCTTCTCGGCCATCATGTTTTCCTCAAGCCATTGATAACCCCCACGAGACATTACATGTGGCATGTTGTTCTGTTTCTGGATTTCTTGAGCCTTCTGTATGATTTTCTGTGAATAATAAGACATACTTTCAGCAAAATAATTAATCAAATTTTGATATAGACAAATTAAAAAACATTGCCTACAACTTACCTGCCAAGCAGAAGTATTACGGCTGGCTTTAAATTCCCTCCACATGTCCTTCTCAATGCCAAATTTTACACAATTGAAAGTTGTTCTTTTACCTTCATTGCTTAATTAATGTAGAACAATGAAAGTTTTTCACTCATTTACATGTTGTATTTCAACTTCATATTCTTTCTTTTAACTTCTTTCTTTTTCATTTTAATTGAAAAAAAAAATTATGAAGGATGGAACTTTGGTGAAGTTGCCAAAAATGGGCGTGGGATAAATGCTTCTCAGGTTAATCTCCTAAGAATTGACATAAAAACTACCCGCACTCTTTTTCCATTTACTGTTCCTGGACATGATTTTACCACATCATTTTTTTTGTTAGTATTTTAACTTATAAGAGCTTTAAAAGTTTACTGAAATGCATTCTTAATATGATGTATATTTTGCAGTACTTGGGTTTCAAATGAATTAGTACCTTAGTGGCAAGAAATTCAAAGACAGCTCAAGGTTTTGTTTGTGTGGTTGTGATTCTTGACAGTTATTGTGAGCACAATCTTCATTTTTCGCTAGTTAAAAAAGTCTTCTATGGTCAAATATAATGTGATCCTGCAATGTATTATTACTAAATATTCAATTCTACTGAAGGAAATATCTTATTATGGCTTGTTAAAAGTGTAGCTTTATTACTTATTTTAGTATGTGCACTGTTGCATTCATTTTTTTATATGGGTTTGCTAAGGTAACCTCATGCTGTAGGTACAGAAAGTTCTAACTATTATGTGACTTAGCCTAAGTTACAGTCGATAAATATTTTATTTAATTAGGAAATTTAGAAATTCTGAAGCCTGTTTCTAAAGATCAGCTGCGAGAACCCATACTTTTTCTGGCAGTTAATTTGCTAGTAGTGTACATGACTTTCTGGCAGTTTATAACTGCCAGTAACTGGTTGTTTACTGAACTGAAAATGCAAATTCTGGCGGTTTTTAACCGCCAGTAATTGTCTATACATGTTCTGACGGTCTTTTAAGAGTCAATGCCAGTGACTATTTTAAATCCGTCAAAAGCTGATTGTGACGCACGTAGTCTTGACAGCTTTTTTAAATGTCAGATATGCCGTTTTGTGGCGGCTTTTAGTCGCCAAGCACTGTATTTTAAGCCACCACAAATCACAATTTTTTTTGTAGTGCATGTTTGCTTTTGGCTTTTTTAGCTTGTAATGACTTGGAAGTTTTCATGGTTTCTAAGCTGAACAATTGGATAAATCTGTAGAATAATAACACTTACAAGGGATTCTGTTGTTTGTTTAAATTTTAGGTAGATTATATGTTTCATTTACTAAAAGGAGAGAGAGTGTACCAAAGAAAGGAGAAAGTAGATGTACCAAAAAATGAGAGGGACGGTAATTAGAATTGATACTATCGTAGCTGTATGAACCAGATCAAGCTGGTGAGTTTGAACTGTTCACTTGAAGAACCAGTACCAGTCAACACATGCTTGACCCATTTCTCTATATAAACTCCCTAAGACAGTGTTACTCTCATAGTGTGCCGTTCCTTTTTTTCCTTTCTGTCCCGCCCTAGGTCTTGGTAAATCTCTCTTTCTTTGCTTTGCCTTCATCTTTTGCACTAATTTATGTTAACTCATGTTTGCATAAGTGTTAGTATGCCTGCTTATATGGTCGTGGTGATGTGAAGCACTCATAGATTACTTATATGGATCCTGCTGTCACGATTTACAATGCAACCCATCCAAGGTACTTCTTCAATCAAAGGTGTTGACTGTAATATCGACAAGTACCCTTTCAGTTCTTCTAGCCTTTCACTACTAAGTTGTAAGAACCTCTTTGATTTGAAAAACTCTGTCCATCCTTTCTCATTTGCATTAGTTATGGCTGAAGTTGTTGATGACGGTAACATTGTTTGGTTGCTCTTGTTATTCTTGTTGCTAGCTATAGAACTCATTGTAATTAAGTTTTTCTTTATTTAATACTTGACCATCGTGTATTCAGAAAAATTAATTAAACACAAAACCTATTTGTGCCTTTTATAATAGATTGAGGGTAGCTGTTTATAGGATATGCAAGGGAACACAAGTTGTTTATGAACATGTCATGTTACCATCCACTAAAAAAAGATAATAACAAATTATTCATGTAACTATCCATCTCCTTTGTAGCGGTCATTTTAGTTTTGGGTCCAACTAAAAGAAACTAAAACAAAAATTAACCCAGAATACACATTTCATTCCCTTGTGTATTATTCTTGACTCTCAAATAATTGAGCACCTCCTTGCAGGTGAATAAGATTTTTTGCATGCAATATGTTTCCCACATGAGGAAACATGTTGCATGCAGAAAATCTTATTCACTTGGAAGGAGGTGCTCAATTATTTTGGAGTCAAGAATAATACATAATGGAATGCAACGTGTATTCTGGCTTGATTTTAGTTTTCTTTAGCTGGACCCAAAACTAAAATGACAACTACAAAAGAGATGAGAGTTATGTGAATCATTTGTTATTATCCTTTTTTAGTTGATGGTAACAACATGATACGTTCATAAACAACTTGTGTTCCCTTGCATATTGTATAAATAGCTACCCTCATCCTATTATAAAAGGCACAAATAGGTTTTGTGTTTAATTAATTTTTTTGAATACACGATTGTCAAATATTAAATAAAGAAAAGCTTAATTACAATGAGTTCTACAGTTAGCAACGAGAACAACAAGAGCAACCAAACAATGTCACCGTCATCAACAACTTCAGCCATAACTGACGCAAATGAAAAAGGATGGACGGAGTTTTTCAAATCAAAGAGGTTCTTACAACTTCTTTGGTCTTGTGTCAGAGACCACGGGTGTCCCCAACCCACTGGGTCAGAGAGAATTTTGCACACAGAGGGAATCGAACACAGTTTTTTCTGCTAAATAAATCATTCCCCCACATGTGAACGTTGTGAGGCCTTACACCACTGTGCCAACCCTATGGGTTAAAAGGTAATTACAACTTAGTAGTGAAACGCTAGAAGAATTGAGAGGATACTTGTCGATATGGAAAATTTATGGTTTTTTTGCATGCAATGGATGATTTTGGGGGGAAGTGATTGTTGTTGCAAACAAAATCTTGTTGGAATCAATATTTCATAATTAAATATAAGAATTAAAAATTTATGAAACTCTTCTTGAGATGTTGTGCAGAAATTACACTTGCTTTAGGTATAATGGAGAATCAAGCCTCTGAAATTTTCATACCCTAGTCTTAAAGAGACTTACTAGTGCATGATAACACCGATGTGGCTTTTTTAGGGCTTTTGGAATTAGAATGCATTACATTGTAGATACCTAAGGTTGATGTAATTATGGTCAACCCTGGTTTTTTGAACCTCCCCATATATATTATTATTGCTTATTTTATCTCATGTTTTTAGAATCTATGATCTATAGAAAAGGTATATGGTTACAACAAGACATGGATATGTTGATGTTGTAAATTTCATAAAAAATTTGGGATACAGCATGCCTGTTTTGTTAAAGCTCAGTAAACAGAGCCTTGTGTGTGTGTATGTGTGTAAGATGTGTACATTTAACATTCCTTATGATGGTTAGAGTCTTGTGCATTTGGTCACCCTATTTATAATGATCGTAATTTGAGCACAACAGAAGAGAGAAAGAACAACATGTTGTCCATGTAGGGAATAGGAAAGAGAAAGCTGCATTCATTCAGTTATGTTCATACATACATGCATGTATGTATGTCTAAGTAAATGTGCATGCATATGTATCCATCTGATGTAATGCAACCTGATATGAAAGTTCAGTACAAAGTAATTATCAGAAATTTATGATGAGGCTGCCATCACAGAATTGGAACTTTGATTAATATGAAAGAAAACTAACATTGTTTGTTGTTAATTTTATTGATAAAAATGTACTATGTTGGCATGAGATCGTTAGTCTGTTTTCTTTGATGTTCTCTTTCATATGGCATATGCAGTTCATAAAAACAATTCATTGTGATGTAGAACATATTATCAAGAAGTCCAATTAGTTGTTACAGAAATGAAGATTGATGAGAGAACAGGGTGTGTGTGAGGGGAAGATTCAATGACAATTATTTTGGTAGATAACAAGTCCCATAAGTAGTTGCTGGTAATGGATTGTAGAGACAGCAAGAAAAGGGGTGTGTGCAAAGGGATGATGCAAATAAATGGGTTGACACAATAATTTAGATATTTGTCTAGTTGATGTAAAATGATTCCACTTTTTATAAATCTTGTGTTGTTAAATTTAGTACACGGATTGTCCATCAAAAATGGTGCAAGATGCCTGACATCATTTTTGCAATATAGGGCATGTGTGATTATTAAGACATTGTCATTTCTATGCTTTTTGTTAAATACTTCTGTACATTTTGTTCTGTTATATTTTAATTTTATTTTGATTTGAAGAATCATCTAGTTCGTCTGCAACTCAGGCTGCAAAAGAGGAAATGGATTCTCAGTCTATATATGTTGGAAATGTGAGTTTCAAATATCCTTTTTCTGCTCTTTTTCATTTCATTTATGCTATATATATCGACTTAACATCTTTTTTTCATTTTAAAATGTGTGTACTTGTGAGATATGGTTTCTGCAAAAGCGGGTCTTAGTTTATCTAGTTTAGCCAGTCCCATTTTTCGGCTGTCGATTTTTAGCAATCTGTGGATCTTAGCTTGCCTACAACGAAGTTGAGGGGAATGTCCTTACATGAGTACTCAACAATCTACATACTTGCTAATTGTCTTCTGCTAGCCATTCAATAAGTCATGCGATCCTTGGATATTTTTACTGAGGCTTACAATCCTAGGGACTAATATCAGAGTCTATTGTTAGTTAGATATTTTAAGGTAGTGTTTAGCCCAACTTTTTTTGTTCTTCTCTTCTCTTTAAAAGGACAAGTTGGGCCAAATACATTTTCTAAAAGGCTCTTGGAAACCTACTTGATAACCTTCACTAAAATTCTTCCTTTGAATCCTCCCATCTCAATTCTTGCCATATTTCTCAAATACCTAAACTAATGTACTGTAGTTCCCTACATACACACAATCAAGAGAAACTTTCAATTCTGGTTTAGTTTTTTAAATCTTAAAAAAAACAAATCTTTACTCTGGAAAGCCACCCAATTGGGTTATTACCATCAAAATTAGAACCTTTTGTGTGCCTTTTTAAGTGCTTCAGTTGATCCCTCTTCAAAATGTGTAGAATTGATTTCCAAAGGCTCTTGATCACATTGTATAGAGGTCCTAAAATTGTTAGACCTCCCTGCAATGCAACAGTTTCCTCCTTCACCAAAGGCTTTTGTTTAACCATCTCTCAATAGAATCTTCATCTCCTTCACACTGCTTTTCAATTTTTCAATTTTTTTAAGCATGCCTTCATTAAACCTATTTTTCCTTCATCTATCTCTCTAATCCTTCCACACTTGGGTCCATCATCGTCATTGGCATCCAGCAGGTCAGACCAAAAATATAGGACTCGGGAATTAGATACACAAAATCATGATTGTATTAGAGAAACAATCTGGTTTAATAACTAGATTAGTAGTACAAGCACTCATAACACAAGGGTTTCTGCTTACTGGGACTTTCCTACTTCAAAAGAACATAAAAAATAGACTGACACCTTAATTCCCCACTACAAACCTGTCAAACAATATATATAAAACTATAACTGTCACATTCTAAAAATATGACTGCCTAATACAGAATTAACACAACATAACTGCTTAATACAGAACTTGGCCTATCAGCATCACTCACTTATGTTGTCATGGAGTTCCATAACCAAGATTTAATTTACAACTGCATATGCCCCATCCCATGCTTCAAATTTGGGATTTGATGTTTCTAGGGCTTTGACAGTAAGGTGACTCAATTTACCCTTAGCCTTTATAAAGGTTTGGATAAAATGAGATCATTTTAGGTTTTTTTCCCATTCAGACGCAAGCTGGGTTGATTGTTCTGTAACTCAACAGCACCTTAATTTTCGGATTGGGAAGGGGCTTTTTGTTCATTGGACATCTTAGAATTTTGGTGGTTTTGGTGCTTCCAAAAACAGCAATGCAAGCCTAGAAGAAGTGTAGAGGAAAGAAAGAAATATGTGGTGATGCAGTCCAATGATTTGGATCGCTGATACCATGTCAAAAACTGTTTTTTCTAATTAGTTTTATTTGAAGAGCAATTTGCTCTTAAATAGAATACAGAATGTAGAATAAAGGAAATTCCTGACCAAAAAATAAGAGTCAATGATTGTCGTACAATAAATGCCAATTCAGATAGCTTGCCTAATCTCCTTACTAATTATTTAATACTATCTATACAAGGAAATTTTTTATTCTGGCCTAAACCCTAAACTCACCAGTTAGTTACATAGTGGAGACCTTTTCATTCTTTACTCTCTCCTGGTCATAATCCCCTGATACATGCCTACTCTTTCTCCATACACACACTTCAATTATTTTAGGTTTCCTATCACTCTCCATTGCTCATGTCCTATTCTATTATGCTCAGAGCCTATTAGTAGAATTTGATCCACAAGTAAATGTTCTTCCATGATTTCTTAATTATTTCTCCTCAGAGCTGATACTCTTCTCCTCCCCTTATTTTTCCATTAGGTAGGAATTAGTGGTCTATCAGGTAGCCTCCACTCCCAAAAATTTGCCATTTATAAAAATAAATCTAAACAAGAGAAGGCAGGGTTGACAAATTCAGAGTTGCTGATAAGCAAAATGAAAGTTGATTGATATCACAATTGAGACTATAGCCAGCAAGATTAGAGTAGGACTGTAGGAGAAAATATTATACAAGACTTAGGTGATGGAGAAGCTACAAATCTTACCACTTTGCTTTGTAGTTGGCATTCTGTAAACTTTTTTTGCCCCAAATACAAGAGTTTGGCTTGTTTATAAGTTTGATTCCTTTGAGTGTAGCCAACGGTGCCAAAAGCAGCCGCTGAATCTTGTCTACTGCAATGAGCTGCATACATCTTGCCATGTTAGCACAATAGCTTGTTTGTTTTTCCTTGCATATGCTTTTTTGTATTTACCTTGAATGTGAAAATTCCGTTGGCTGCATATTTTATATTGGAATTGAATTCACAGTTCTAAAGAAATGAGCTTCTAGCCTGCTCTAATAAGTTTAATATCTGTTGTTTAAGGTAAGCCTTGTAATATGCATTGATCATTCATACTAAGACTACCAAAAGCATTGATCATTCATAATAAGTTTAATATCTGTTGTTTAAGGTAAGCCTTGTAATATGCGTCTTTTTCAGATGTCATTGGACATGTAGTTGAAAAAGACAGCATAAAAGAAACTGTCAAAAATGGTCAGAAGAAAAAACTTTTTGATATTGTTCTTCAAGATTTAGAGCAAGTATTCTTATTTATAATAGGAAGCATTTTTTCTCCTTAGGAAAATTTGTAAGTATCAACAAGAGTCAAGGGCAATCTTTAAAACATGTTGGAATATTTCTAACTCAAAAAGTTTTTTCTCATGGGCAACAATATGTTGCTATATCAAGAGTCACATCAAGAAAAGGGCAACTATATGTTGCTATATCAAGAGTCACATCAAGAAAAGGATTGAAGATTTTGGTAAAAGATAGTGAAGATAATGATACTCATATTACTTCTAATGTGATTTACAAAGAAGTTTATCGCAATAACTAAGCAAAGGTAATTCTATACTTAAATCAATACTATTTTTACCTTATAGTTTTTCATTCTATTTATCAATTTTCTTTCCAATCTATTAGTTGCTGACAGTATTGAATATACTTTTTAACACCATATTCTGTAGATTATAATTATAGATTTTTATTATGTTTATCACTTTTCTTTCCAATCTTTTAGTTGCAGACAGTATTTAATATACTTTTTAACACCATATTCTGCAAATTATAATCTGTGAATGATATATAGATTATGTGATCCAGTATTAAAAATATTAGATGTTATCACAGGATGTGCAGCAAAATAATGGATACACCAAGCTTATGATAAAAGGCCACATCTTACATTCTACAGTGAAGAGGTTTACACATTTTGGCATAGGGCTGCAGTTGTCTTCAAAAGTTCAAAACTATCAAATTTATCCGTAACAATTTATGCCAATTCTGTTTCTTTCCCGCCTTTCATTTCTCCTCCCTGAACACTGGATAAGACTATTACTTTGGGGGATAATCTATGTATGTTTTATTCATTCTTCCTATAATTTTAGCAACTTTAAAAAATTATTTTGTAATTCCAATAGAATTCTTGTAACGACCCATCTTCGTTACAGATTTGTTATACTAAAGATTTTATTTCATTAAATTTTAAAAACTCTCTTATTAGTTTGTTGATAAAATACTGGATTTTTTTTTTCTTCCTTTCCTTTTTCTGCGATTCCCAAAACCAATAGATAAAATTTAAAACTTAACTAAATAAAACTACGCGTATATACATCTTTTCACATGATAAATACACAATATCCCTAACTGGTTCATTTTATACATAAGACCAAACAAAGAAAGAGAAAGAAATGATAATGTCTTCAATCCCTTGTACGCTTTATCCACAAAATCTCCAAGAGAAAGATCCACCTAAAAACCATCTGCTCCCCCGAACACGATGTCCGAGATCATCACAGGCACAAACCACACGTGCAAATAATGCAAGGGTAAGCTTACCAAACAAAACTATACATATAACTGAAACCGTTATACAAAACTTAGTTCATAAACTCATAACTCAATTCATCAATAAACAACAATATCATAGTTCAACCATCTCAAATAATTCATACAACATAAACCATCACCGCTCATCATCATGAGCCATAACCATCACAACGCCCTTTTATGTAACACCCCTGGTCGCCAGCCTATTGGGTTGGGCCCCAACCCTCAACTGACCGCCCCAGGAACCCTCCAGGTCCAAGGCCCACGTCCTTGGCTGTCTGGCGACAACTCATGACCACTAGACAATCTTAGTCGACAAGACTGACTCTACTCCATGGAGTTTCGACACCATATGAGCGGTCCTCATAGGCCACCTCCCCCACCATAGTCAGTGTTTACTAACCATACAGGGAGTCCCCTGAGCTACCCTACGGGGAAAGTGTGATTTTATCGAAAATAGACAAGTGCTATAGTGGCTTACCTCTGTAGGTTTGCAAGACCATACATCTATAGGGATTCGCCCACTCATCTATTCTATAGGCTCACTGTTAGCCACCACGAAAATCCCCAGCACTAGGTTGAGAGCCCAACTGGCACCCTCAACTTACGTGCCTACTCATATGTCTGTGCACTAACTGTGCACAACAACATTCGGAATATTTCTGTGCATCAACTATGCACACCCTGTATTCCAGCAGCAAAACATATTTGGAATCCCTTACAATCTTATATACGACACCTCCATACCCGCCATTTCCAATGGCCTGACTTAAGGATCCAAATACATCTCAACAACACCAGCAAATCTCAACCACGACAACAACCCATCCCCTATACACTAAAAGAGTCACTAAACCTCTTGGGAAGTAGTTCTCAACACTCCCACACGCCATTCGGAGTCAAAACATAGGGGTGGTACTTGAAAAGATATCCCACTAGGCGAGACCCCCGGGTCGCTTTAGTGGGCCAGAGTTCTGGCATGAAGCTCCCCTTCCCAAGTATACCATTTTCTAACAAAAACCTTCCCAAAGGACATAGTTAACTTCTCTTTAACATATAGGGATGGTTCCAATACACAGTTCACATATATCATCATCTCATCAACATTTCATTTCAATTTCTCAACAAAACACATACACCTCAACAGTAAATAATATTCTCAACAAAATAATCTCAATAAACAATAATCACCATTCCAATAATTCTATCACATTAACAAAATTGACCAAATGAGGTCGATTTCTCTTTGACAGTACTGAATTTGACTTTCCAGTGAACATGGTTCAAAGAAAGTAAGTTTTCTAACACTTCCAAAACTTGTTTTGAGCTGAAATTTTTACAGGATAAAGGTAACACATTGCTCTTTCAAAATTGATATCCCATGTCCTCAAATTCGTTCCCAATTGTTCCCAGTAAAATTTCTCTAACAGCCTAAATTTCGGACTCCAAACAGAGCTCCAAACCCTTGCCCTGTTTCTTTTTAAAAGGTTAATTTAGAAATTGGACATGATAATTTTTGTAATTTATATGGTTAAAAATCTTGTTCTGTCTAGTTTTTAATGGTGCAAAAACGAAAAACAAACATTAAGTACACAGGTGGAAATTTGAGAAAAACCGAGACATGTTCCAGGGGAAACTCGAAAACAGAACAACCATTTTGGGAATCATGGATGAACCATGAGATGAGGTTTTCTATCCAAGATGTCAAAATGAAAGTTTCTCCATTTCGTGTCTATTTTCATTCAAAACAAATTTCATGAAAAACCAACGGTTAGATCTTCGGAAAATCACAAAATCGTGGGGACTGTCCAGAGCTGGACGAACCAAACAGCCACTGCCACTTTATTTTGTGGTTTGATTTTCACATGCAAAGTTTACCAAACAATTTTAATAAAATTTGGACATGGTCTCCTTTGTTTTAGGAGCCTTCCCAATCAATTTTCAAAGATTAAAACAATCCAAAAACAGTCCATTAAATCCCACACAGTCACTGCCAAAAGATTTCCAACCCATTCCATCAATATTTCAAATTCAAACACCAAGCAAACACAACATAAACAACCAGAGGGGCAGGCATGCTATATGAGGTTGAGTCCCCTAACTCTCAACCACACTTAAACTGAAAAATATAAATCACAAGGAAGCTTCCCTTACCACACTAGGCAGCTCACGTGAAAGAGGAAGAGGAGAGGGTGAAGAGTCTCCAAACAAGCTTCTTGATTTGGGGCCTCTAGGTTGTGCATCCAAGAGCTTGAAATGAAATTTCAATGGAAGTGTGGCTGTGTGAGTTGTTCAGCTGAGGGGAGAAGGAAGGAGAGAGAAGAGAGAAATTGGTTTTGGGTGATGTGGTTGTGTCCGTGAGAGAAAAAGAGAGAACGTGAGCTTTTCGGGAGAAAGGAGAAAAAAAGAAGAAATTGGAAGAATCAAGAACATTTGAACGTTGAAATTGAGATAATTTTTCAATTTTACTATTGACACTTATTTTTCTCTAAAGGCAGCCCCTTCTCTTATTATTTTTTTCTACAACTTACGGAATTCACGTAAAAGTCCCGAAAATCTCACAATAACTACAGTTTTAAATTTAATTTCCTATTACAGTATTGATCAAGCAAGTAATATACGTTACGAAAAAATTACAGTGTTACAATTCTCCCCAACAAGAAGAATTTCGTCCTCGAAATTTGCTTGTGGTGAAAATACTATACACATTGTGTATACACACAATATCTTCACCTTTTTGTAAATCTTAAATCTTTCCTCAACTCTTTATCCAATCAAGTCGTCCTCCTATCACTAGCAACTTTCTCTCTCATTAGTATTATACGACTTCTCAATTAAAATGAAGACTCTTAACAAATCCTTTTTCTTTCAAAATATAAATCAAAACATTTAAAAGCATGAAAATTTATGTTAACTCAAAACGTTCAATTCCACTTTATCAAGGACTTTTTCCAAAACACATAAATAAATTTCCCTCAATCTTAAACACTTAAAACATACTTTAATCTACTTTTCAGAATAACATGTTCAAAACACACTAAAAAAAAAGAACTTATACTCCCCAACAGTTCAAAACCATAAAACATCTTTAAGCTATTTTCCAAAAGAAGATTTCAAAACACTCTTTAGTATGAAGAAGTCAAACTCGTACTGCATTATTAGAATGTCAAAACTCGTCACATTTCAAAACATCTTATTCCATTTAACAAAAGGATTTCCAAAACATATAAAATTCTTAAACCCCCATCAGACTTAAACACATAAGACTTTATTCCATTTTTTTTTTTTTCCAAAAGAAATTTCAAAATATGTTTCAAGATGAATAAACAAATCGATAACACATTTTTAAACATATGAAGACTCTTTCTACATGTGTGTCCAATTGAAAACACATGAACCCCAAATCATTTAAATTAAGAAATCAAGTGAAAATCTCCGAAGATAATTCATGTGTCAAAGTTTTATGCAGTAAGGGAAAAAGTAGAGCGATTGAAAACAAAACATCAAGAGTTGAAAATCGTCACATGACAATATAAAAAAAAACTTTGTGCAATCCAAACCCTCACCTAAAAACAACTAAAACAAGTTTTCAAATGATAAGTTTTCAAAGGATTCCCTAAAGGGAATAAACATCAAGAGCCATTCTAAAATAAAACACATACGTGGTGAGGTTAATAGGTTTCAAAAACAACAAGCATTTTAATCAAAACCTTTCACAACCATTTTAAAATCAAGGTCATATGCAAAACATGTTTGAACAAAAGAGTGAAAATCCAATGTGACATTTCTACTTTGAAAATCAATTCTAAAAGAACAAGTTCATTTTAAAGCAACCAATATCAACTTTGAAACAAAAACATTACAAAGAGAAGCATAGATTCAAAACTAAAAAGGAATACATGAATTGTTGCGGTATTTCTCAAAAACTGGTTCCTATAACTTTAAAAAAAGAAGTAGCAAAACTTGTTCATCTAATACAAGAAAATCATTAAAACGCTTTTCTACCTTTTGAAGCAAGTTCTAGAAGATTTTGTGGAAATACCAACTTTTATTACAACTAAGTTTGGAAACAACATACCATTGAGGATGAAGAAAAGGAAAACAAAGAAAACCATAGGATGACAGTCTCCATGAAATAGATTTTAGGTCACATACAATTTTAAAACTTTGTTCACATCCTCAGAAAGGTAGTTTAGTTTTAGCGTGAAAAGGGATAAACATACTTGAGTGAAATAACCTGTACTTCAATTCAAAAACATCTAAAGATTTGGTACCGATGTCTGGTTGTTCAGAAAACGCAACCACATAAATAGAAAATAAAATTGAGTAGTAAAACTTTTACAAGACATCTAGAGTAAATGAAATTAAAGCATCATCATTCTTTTCAAACGAAAGCCAACTTGCCATTACTGGGGGGAAAACAATAGTTTAAATTAGAAAAGAGCTTTTATACCAATCATTTTGCAAAACAACTCGGACAATTGAAGTTAAAACAACATCTTCCTTTTCAAAAGAAAACTGATTTGCTTCTGTTGAAATGAAAAGCAACACTTTGAATAGAAAGCAAGTTTTTAATACTAGAGCCTGTAAAGCAATTCAACAAATAAGGCTGAAAACAACATCTTCATCTTTCAAAAGAAAATTGTTTTAACTACATCAAATATTTCAAAATACTAAAGAAAACATCAAGAAAGAACAACGACAATATGATAAATCAATCATCGATAATTTTAAAAGAAAACTTAATTTACATATAGTACTTGTCTAAAATCACTAATTCTCAACACACTCTATCTGAGGTAAGTTATTGATCTAAGGGATCTTGATCCTACTTTGTTCTTCGTCTACTCAAACCTTGTTAGTCATCGTCCACCATCAGATCAAGCATTACATTTCACTATGGATTTCCAATGGCAGACACTGGTAAGAATCCCCAGGGAAACAACACTTGAGTAACTCACAAACAACAAATATTTCCCCCAGGGAAATAACCACACTCAAACATACAACAAATACCAAGCCACTAATATCCTAGGATAATTAAGTGAACATGACTCAACAACCAATGATCATTTTCCTATAAATCAACAATTTAAAGTAAACCACACTAAGCACAAAACATTCCCATTTAAGGGCCATCACATCAATAAGATGAACATGCACTAAAACATCCTAGACTTACACATTCTAGCATCCAAGCAAGAACCAAGAAGTTGAAAGCAACTATACATCCTTCTCACATAAGAAAATTTTTTTATCTTTCCTAAGACATGCACACAACCAAGAAAGTTCAAGAGTAACTACTCTTAATTATCGATTTTCGCTTGCCATAATATCCTACTTGCGTCACACAAAGTATTGAGATGGCCAGTCTCAATATTTCATGACAGCATAGATAGAATGTATGGTATAACAGACAACCAACACACTTCAACAATTTCAAACAATTTCACACAATGCACATAGAAAACACAGGGGACACATAACTCACAGTCCGGTTTGAATCGAACTGCTCTGATACCACTATTGTAACGACCCATCTTCGTTACAGATTTGTTATACTAAAGATTTTATTTCATTAAATTTTAAAAACTCTCTTATTAGTTTGTTGATAAAATACTGGATTTTTTTTTTCTTCCTTTCCTTTTTCTGCGATTCCCAAAACCAATAGATAAAATTTAAAACTTAACTAAATAAAACTACGCGTATATACATCTTTTCACATGATAAATACACAATATCCCTAACTGGTTCATTTTATACATAAGACCAAACAAAGAAAGAGAAAGAAATGATAATGTCTTCAATCCCTTGTACGCTTTATCCACAAAATCTCCAAGAGAAAGATCCACCTAAAAACCATCTGCTCCCCCGAACACGATGTCCGAGATCATCACAGGCACAAACCACACGTGCAAATAATGCAAGGGTAAGCTTACCAAACAAAACTATACATATAACTGAAACCGTTATACAAAACTTAGTTCATAAACTCATAACTCAATTCATCAATAAACAACAATATCATAGTTCAACCATCTCAAATAATTCATACAACATAAACCATCACCGCTCATCATCATGAGCCATAACCATCACAACGCCCTTTTATGTAACACCCCTGGTCGCCAGCCTATTGGGTTGGGCCCCAACCCTCAACTGACCGCCCCAGGAACCCTCCAGGTCCAAGGCCCACGTCCTTGGCTGTCTGGCGACAACTCATGACCACTAGACAATCTTAGTCGACAAGACTGACTCTACTCCATGGAGTTTCGACACCATATGAGCGGTCCTCATAGGCCACCTCCCCCACCATAGTCAGTGTCTACTAACCATACAGGGAGTCCCCTGAGCTACCCTACGGGGAAAGTGTGATTTTATCGAAAATAGACAAGTGCTATAGTGGCTTACCTCTGTAGGTTTGCAAGACCATACATCTATAGGGATTCGCCCACTCATCTATTCTATAGGCTCACTGTTAGCCACCACGAAAATCCCCAGCACTAGGTTGAGAGCCCAACTGGCACCCTCAACTTACGTGCCTACTCATATGTCTGTGCACTAACTGTGCACAACAACATTCGGAATATTTCTGTGCATCAACTATGCACACCCTGTATTCCAGCAGCAAAACATATTTGGAATCCCTTACAATCTTATATACGACACCTCCATACCCGCCATTTCCAATGGCCTGACTTAAGGATCCAAATACATCTCAACAACACCAGCAAATCTCAACCACGACAACAACCCATCCCCTATACACTAAAAGAGTCACTAAACCTCTTGGGAAGTAGTTCTCAACACTCCCACACGCCATTCGGAGTCAAAACATAGGGGTGGTACTTGAAAAGATATCCCACTAGGCGAGACCCCCGGGTCGCTTTAGTGGGCCAGAGTTCTGGCATGAAGCTCCCCTTCCCAAGTATACCATTTTCTAACAAAAACCTTCCCAAAGGACATAGTTAACATCTCTTTAACATATAGGGATGGTTCCAATACACAGTTCACATATATCATCATCTCATCAACATTTCATTTCAATTTCTCAACAAAACACATACACCTCAACAGTAAATAATATTCTCAACAAAATAATCTCAATAAACAATAATCACCATTCCAATAATTCTATCACATTAACAAAATTGACCAAATGAGGTCGATTTCTCTTTGACAGTACTGAATTTGACTTTCCAGTGAACATGGTTCAAAGAAAGTAAGTTTTCTAACACTTCCAAAACTTGTTTTGAGCTGAAATTTTTACAGGATAAAGGTAACACATTGCTCTTTCAAAATTGATATCCCATGTCCTCAAATTCGTTCCCAATTGTTCCCAGTAAAATTTCTCTAACAGCCTAAATTTCGGACTCCAAACAGAGCTCCAAACCCTTGCCCTGTTTCTTTTTAAAAGGTTAATTTAGAAATTGGACATGATAATTTTTGTAATTTATATGGTTAAAAATCTTGTTCTGTCTAGTTTTTAATGGTGCAAAAACGAAAAACAAACATTAAGTACACAGGTGGAAATTTGAGAAAAACCGAGACATGTTCCAGGGGAAACTCGAAAACAGAACAACCATTTTGGGAATCATGGATGAACCATGAGATGAGGTTTTCTATCCAAGATGTCAAAATGAAAGTTTCTCCATTTCGTGTCTATTTTCATTCAAAACAAATTTCATGAAAAACCAACGGTTAGATCTTCGGAAAATCACAAAATCGTGGGGACTGTCCAGAGCTGGACGAACCAAACAGCCACTGCCACTTTATTTTGTGGTTTGATTTTCACATGCAAAGTTTACCAAACAATTTTAATAAAATTTGGACATGGTCTCCTTTGTTTTAGGAGCCTTCCCAATCAATTTTCAAAGATTAAAACAATCCAAAAACAGTCCATTAAATCCCACACAGTCACTGCCAAAAGATTTCCAACCCATTCCATCAATATTTCAAATTCAAACACCAAGCAAACACAACATAAACAACCAGAGGGGCAGGCATGCTATATGAGGTTGAGTCCCCTAACTCTCAACCACACTTAAACTGAAAAATATAAATCACAAGGAAGCTTCCCTTACCACACTAGGCAGCTCACGTGAAAGAGGAAGAGGAGAGGGTGAAGAGTCTCCAAACAAGCTTCTTGATTTGGGGCCTCTAGGTTGTGCATCCAAGAGCTTGAAATGAAATTTCAATGGAAGTGTGGCTGTGTGAGTTGTTCAGCTGAGGGGAGAAGGAAGGAGAGAGAAGAGAGAAATTGGTTTTGGGTGATGTGGTTGTGTCCGTGAGAGAAAAAGAGAGAACGTGAGCTTTTCGGGAGAAAGGAGAAAAAAAGAAGAAATTGGAAGAATCAAGAACATTTGAACGTTGAAATTGAGATAATTTTTCAATTTTACTATTGACACTTATTTTTCTCTAAAGGCAGCCCCTTCTCTTATTATTTTTTTCTACAACTTACGGAATTCACGTAAAAGTCCCGAAAATCTCACAATAACTACAGTTTTAAATTTAATTTCCTATTACAGTATTGATCAAGCAAGTAATATACGTTACGAAAAAATTACAGTGTTACAATTCTCGCCTATGCACATGCCTTCCATTGGGATACAAATTTTGCTGTGCTGATTTCCATTGTTATTTTGTACTTGAAAAATGAATGGTTCAAAAGGGATACACCGATGTATTTATAGGGCGTGTGACTATGCCCAATGCACATTGGATGCGTAGGAAATCCTATCAATTTTTACAACTTAAACAATAGAATTAGGTACATCAATCTGTAACTATCATTTAACATTCCAGGTATTGATCAAGTGGCTACACAGTGAGAATTGCATTTCTCACAGCTTATTGGCTACACAATGATAAAAAAAAAAAAAAAACTCTTATTAAAATATTTTATATTATATCACTTGATATATCAGTTTATAATCACTTAATCACCTATTTATATTTTATTTCCACATATATGACAAAAATAAAAATAAATAAAATTCTCCGTGCATCGCATGGGTAAAAATACTAGTTGTTGAACAAGGCTTTAAGGTGAACTACTTGTTTCTAAACTCTAAAGTATAAATAAGCACTTTTAATATAAATTCAAAATGGTATGATTTTAATCCATTAATAGTTATAGGTAAATATAAGCTAACTTATTCCCTTTATCTTATTTTAATAGTGATATTTGATTGTCAACTTTTTAACGATTTAATAACATAATTAAATATAAGTATTAATCAGAAATGATACAATGCTTGATGCTATACTTTCACGTACATATGGATTTTGTAAAGAAATATAAAATTATATTTCATGTTTTTATATTTCAGGTTGGAGAGTAAGAAGATCATGCTCAAGATATAGAAGATTGAAGTTCATATGTGTGGAAGCTTGTTATTTTATTGGATATGATACTTCTTAGAATTTTGAGAGACTACTTTATCTCTTACAAATTAGCTTATGACAATCTTTAATATACACTTCAAAGTTTCAGAATTGACAAAAAATGTTGCGAGTGTTTTATGTATATTTTGTAGTGTTTATTCAGTACTTCCACGTTGACAAACATAATACATAAATTGATGTCTTTAACATTCATGTGTACATTTTGAATATCTGATTTTGTGTGTATGTGTTATAATTTGTAGGTTCATTTGTTCTTTATTTTATTCATTTTTCTTAAAAAAAAATATTGTATTAATAGTTTAATTATTTTATGAATTAAATATTTTCCCATATTGTTTAATCATTTATATACTTAAATAATTAAGTATTGTCACTAATAAATAATAAATAACTATATATACATATCATGTGGGGGAACGATTTATTTAGCGGAAGAACCCGTGTTTAATTTTCTCAATGTGCAAAGTTCCTTTAGGCCAGCGACAACCACGTCCTGTGAGTGGGATTAGTCTCTGACTCAGTGGGTTGGGGGACAGTATGGTCTCTGACCTATGATAAAAAAAATACTATATATACATATAACATGTGTATGATAACACTTAAAAAAACCATGGCCTAAAGGTTGAGACTATGGTTATAGAGTCATAGGTTAAACTTTGTAGTTGTAGCTTATTGTATTTGTCCACATTTAAATATCTGTGGTCTTAAAAGAATGACAACATCTAAAAAAGTGTGGTCTTTTTGTCATTTTAGGCCGTGGTTTTCTCTACACCGTGGTCAAAAGTAATAAAACCGTGGTCTATTAGCAAATACCACGGCCACTTAGAGCGCACCAAAAAAACCGTGGCTTAAACTTTAGACCATGGTTTTTTCACCTAAAGCAAAAAATGTTGTAGTGTTGTAGCAATAAATTTGTCTTAAATTTATAACTTTTTCCAAAAGTATCCTTGTCATTAATACTCCTCTCTCTTCTAATTGTTTGCCAATACATTCTCTCTTCTTTTAATTTTAATTAGGGGTATTGAAGTCTAAAAATAATTAATGCAAAGGATATTATAGATTGAGTCTTATAAAAAGGAACAAGCACCATTTCAAACTTGGGTCTTATAAATAGGAACGGATGGAGTATATCAGAGTATCAGACTCATTACGTGTTAATGCTTATTTTATTTTAAGTTTTTTATGATCTTCTTGATGCTTGCACAAGACCACATGCATGTATTAGATAAAATTGACTGTGACAGGCTCTATTGCATCATATAATCACATTTCTAATACATGTTGAATTGCTTTCTTAATTGGGTAGTTGTTATTTCATTATAATTTGTAAATTTTCAACCGAATAATGCTATTTATTAAAATATAATTATGATTCAGGTTGAGTGTGCTTGTATGCCTGAACAAGTCAGAGAACATTTCCAAGGATGTGAAATTGTTAAAATAAAAGAGTGACAATTCCAACGACTACGTATGGGCAACCAAAAGGATTTGCCTATGTCAAGTTTCTCGAGATTGATGCTGTTCAGAGGGCTCTTCTTTTAAATGAATCTGTTCTGCGCAGTTGAAAACTAAAGCTATGATAATTTGTAAATGCAATTAGGTCACTATCCACTCTGGTAGTTTTTCCATTTGAATTTTACTTAAATCCTGGTTTGCCATTCACGTCTATGCTAAGTGTACAATGCCGGGAATGAAACCATATTGCGGAAGACCTTTTGGTTTAATATTTAGAATGCCTTCTTCGTTGTATCCTCCATCTGGTTATGGGTAAGAAATTATCAAAAACTGAATAAACTAAAACAATTTATCCTTGATTTTGATATTGGTTTGTGTTGCTTTCAATTATCTCTACTAAGTGGTGCATAAATTTTGATGTCTTAGAAGGTAAAATAATATGACAATTAAATGCTTTTGATGTGCAGAAGGTTTCCAAGGTTCAGACGATCATGCGATACAAGCTATACTAGTAGTCAACCACAGTTTAATGGTTGATTAATTACCAATTTATGAGATGATTTTTTTTTTTTTTAAACAAAAAGCGACATGCAGAGACAAGGTAAGGACTAAGATCCCAACTAGGTTGGCACCGAAGCCTTACAAAGCAACTACACTACGCGAATATCATAAAAAGAAGAGAACAAAAGCATGGGGGGACATAAACCAAGACCCATGTACAATCATCTGAACCTATAGTTGGGAAGTCCATATCTATTCCTGAAAAAATCTTCCCTAATAAAAGGAGGAATTAAATCCCACCACAAAAAACCTTGTATAGTTATACCATAAGAGGCAAGTTTATCTGCACAAGTGTTGCCTTCCCAGTAGATGTGTGAAAACTTAAAGTTCATGCTCTTGATAATATGCAAACAGTTCAACCATCTATTCCTCAATTTCCAAGGGACTAAACCAGGAGAGGTGAAAGCAGATATGACCAGAATAGAATCGCATTCCAACCATAGATTATTCCAACCTTTTTCACTTGCTATTTCAATAGCAAACATGGCTCCAATTAATTCAGCATTAAGAGCATAAGTATTGCCAACGTTAGCTGAAAAACAACCCAAAAGAGCATTAAGATGATTGGGACAAGACATTCTTAACTTATCATTTTTTATAATTTCCATTGCTGGAAACAAGAACATGTTTCTTAACTTGCATACCAAAGCTAATGCCCTTGCCCTTTTCAACTCTTCTAGATGTGTGGTATTGTACTCGTATATTCTAGATGGCATTAATCATGGCTTATATACATTGAAGATTGGACAAATATGTGGCAATGAATTTAAGTTTTACTTATATACGTACAAGGTTCTTTCTTTGAACTTTAGAGATTATTATCAACTTCAATAATAGATTTAAAAATAAATCATTTGAACTTAAGTGGTGGCATTGAGGGTCTGTTTGGTGGTTAAGATAGAATAGGATACGATAGGATAAGAACATGATCGGATAAGAGTAGGATAAGCTTTAATCCTATCCAATGTTTGATGTACACCATGATATAGACTAGATAATGACAGCTGATAGTAGTGGCGGCAAACTGGAATGCCGAAATGTCAAACTAAAATACCAAGAGGTCAAACTGGAATGCCGAAATGTCAAACCAGAATGCCAAGAGGTCGAACTAGAATGCCGAGAGGTCAAACTGAAATGCCGAGTTTAAGAAATGCTTAAGGTGTGAGATCAAACTAAGTGTTCAAGGCATGAAGTCGAGTTAAATGCTCAATGTTGATAGGTGAGTGAAAGATGCTCAAGGTGCAAAGCTAAGTTAAGTGCTCAAGGCACGAAGCTAAGCTGAATGCTCAAGTCGCGAAGCCGAGCTACAGATATTTAAGTCGTGAAAAGTTGTGCTATGATGATTAATGTGTGAAGGGTCACTGCTTGAGCTTTGTTCTTGTATGTTCTTGGCCTTTTGTTGCCTGGAGTGCAAGGATTTGCTCTAGGTCAGGTTAAAGTCGATAATGCTGGAAGCCAATTTAGGGTAGTGACCCCCGAGGTGAGATACGTAGGCCGACCCTCAAGTGTTGACAAAGCACATCCTACAAAATAATTGTTATAAATATATATTTCCTAGAAGTCAGTCGACAAAAGTCATTAGAGAACTCGATCTTTGGGGTTGGATCAAAGTCGTCTCAAATCCAGTCACAAGTTTGCTTAAGAAGGCGATGTGTTGATCTTGCATAATCTTTAAACAACGAAAACACAAATACAATCAAGCAAACTTGGCATCATATCAAGCAAATTAGCTCTATTGTTTCCCATATTCGAGCTGTGATAGAGCTTGTCAACGTAACTGTGAATGTAAAATTAGCTATAACATGGTTGACTTAGCTGCTGATTTGAGCGTAGGTCTTTTGCTTCACCATTTGTTCGTCGTGTAGATAGTCCTTGTAAATGTGTTGGGATATATAATATATGTCACTCAACGAAGTTAATTCCAACAAACTTTGATTGAAATTTGCCTCGAGTTGATGATGATAAGTGTGGCGGGCTTAATGCTGAAAGAACACCATTAGGTGTCATGCAGACTTCTATTCTACGAATTAGTGCCGCCTAGATCTAAGTTTCTCCAGCAACGGCCATTAAAATATTAAGCAAACATGCGAGCAATTAAAGAAAATGTTACTAGCAACTCCTTATGTCTTTATCTCACACGGCTCCAACAAAAAGCGTAGCATATGCCACATTGTAATTCTTTATTTGTTGGGAAGATTTTTCTTGTATGTCACTCGGCAAAGATGACATCCTCCTAATTTGGAGCAAGATGCGGCGCATATCTTCCAATTGCATATGATGATGGCACATGACAGTTTATGCAGATGCAACATAGCATGATATGATGTCATCCTTACATGCCATGGCATGATATAATCCCCCAACATGATATGTTGCGTCTGTACGGGTCCTCACATTGACTGCATTAATAAAACAATTGGCAAAGAAATTCGATAGAAGGAGCAAGAACTCCCTACTCACTTGACTTTTAGCATTTGAATCCCCATCAGTATCTCCAACACATATTGCATATCGAGCACCAAAAACACCAGCTATGCATTATTGCACATATATGGAATACAAGTTTTATGATCAACAAATCAAGTAATATTAACATTGACATTTCATGTCATATGCTTAAAGTCTCATCACTATTAGCAAGAATTTTGAATGACTCTAACATAGCGAGCCATTTATCCTACTTGCCAATCATTTTCGATCTCCCTCCGTTGCTCACCACTAGAGGTGATTCTATTTTGAATTTGATAATTCAAATGTCATAAAAAGCAAGCATATAAAGTCATAATAATTGATGCATCATGCACATAACTTGATGGCGTGATGGAGATCTAATAGCATATTGTAATGCCATTAATGCCATATTATAGATAGGAAATTCATGTTGTGTTTCTAAAACATATCATAATAATAACCAAACAATTTCATTTTGGCAATCCAAACATCACGTAATTAGTTTTGCCCTCAGAATAATCCATGAAAAGCTATATACTGGAATCTTGAAATTGGACAATTCAATTAAAATTGTTCAGCATGCCATATCTGGAGATTAACTTAGTCCTATACCATATCTCGCCAATCCACGCTACATGTTGACTGTATCATAATGATACTATTTGAAATGTCAAATTCAATTACAGTGTAATTGATCTTATTATGGGATCATATTTTCCACTCCTATAAGAGGGATAAGGCATTATTCCCATGCCATTGCCTATTACTCCCTCCAGTCCTTCATATAAGAAACAAATAACTAAATCATCAAGACCAATAAAAATAGTTAAGTTAAATTAGTTATTTATAATTAATAATGTCACAAATTTTAATTTTATTCCAAAAATGCCCCTTAAATTGATTGGTTTAAATAATGGTTACATTAATGACACTGCACCTCCACCAATAAGTTTAACTTGTATGGTTAATAGACCAATAAATGCATGAGAAATGAGTAGGTGTCTCATTAATGGGTTTCACAAGATGAAGGGTAAAAAAGAAAACTAGCAATAATACAGCTTAAAATGGCTCTATGTTTCTTATAATTATGACCAAAAAAGAACACTCTTTTGTTTCTTATAAAAAGGACCAGAGGGAGTATTATGATGACAATATTTAAAGAAATATTGTAAAGGAAGATGATACGTGCTTGCACCTTTTGGCACGTGAACAATTATTGTCACGATATGATTTGTTATGTAATCATGATATAGTGTTATGCATCAACATGATATATGTATAACTATTAAAAAATCATGATATAGCATACATGGAATGTTGGCTTTTGAAAATAATTGCCATATGATGAGAGATACCAAGTGCATGATACTTACTATTATTATTTTTGGCAAAGGGACTTGTACCTTTTGCTTTCTCGGTCCATGCGTTGCGAGTAGATGCTGGGAACTAAGGATTCCTTCTTTGGTGGCTCTTATATCATCCTTTTTAGAAATTATCTCACAATGTGTTGATAGTAAATATGCCATCCCTTCACCAATAAGCATTGCTCCCGTACACAAGCATTGTGACACACAAAAAATTTCAATTTTGTAGGATCCCCGAAAAAGGCACGAACTTTATATAATATAATAATTCAAGGCTTCTCGTGTAAATACATCATTTCAATGTGTAAATACAATGATATATGGTTGTAGAAGTGTCAGATAATATTCTAGGGAGAGATAAATATCATAATATTATTTTGTTAGTTGCTCGTGATTTGTTCGCAGTCAATATTCTAGATGCAGGTTTTATGATATTGGCTTCAAATATCGAAAGAATCATGAGATATATTTTCGCAATATCATATGACCGTCATTGCAATTTCAAATATCATGCATAGGATATTACCAAAAGAAATTAATAAGAAAAGCAGGAATGATAAAATCGAACTAGCAGAGATTGAGTAGCATAAAAAATGTCGATTTGGCAAAAGCGTGTGAGCATATTCTTCTTCTCCTCCATCGGATTGATGATAATCGTGAGTAAAAATTCAATTTTACGATTGAAACAGTCCCAGAACATGGATTCAGAACTAGACCTCGTCAACGTAGACTTTGGGATTTTGCATTTTGCAAAAGTTTATTCGCTCTCTTCCACCCTCATTGTGAGTTGATCACCTGTTGGACAACTCATAGAAGAGCAAAGACTGTTCATTTGTGTGGCCATGAAAAGTTTTATCAGGCCCCATGGTGGGTACCAAATGTTCCTACAAGACATAACCTTATTTGCGATGTTGCTCCTCCTTGTGCTCCTCCAAGTACGGCAGTGAGATGTACCTGCAAAGACACTACGACACTCAAGTTATGTCACTGAAATTGTATATATAGAGTTTTCTAGGTCCTTGGGCTCAGTTACCTAATATAAGTGTCATTAATGGCGGCGAGGATTGTGAAGATAGAGATATTTCTATCTTTTCTTATTTTTGAGGTGAGGAGATAAGCTTTCCTTCTTTCCTTATTTATGATGGCCAAGTACAGGTAGTACAATCACCATACCAATTAATGAAATTAGAAAAACAAAGAAGACCCCTAACACTCGTTAATGGGTTCAGAGGACCTCTTCCAAAATCAAAATTTGAGTTTAAGAGAAGAAGATTCGGAGTCAAGAGTGGAAGAGAGATACCTGATAGACAAAATACGATGTGTAAAATTCAAATTTTGAAAGAGAAAGATAGATATCAAAGAATGGGGTCTCACTTAATTTTGAAATTCAAGAAAAGAGAGAGAAAGTACACGTGTCTTAAACTAAAGAAGGATCAATGTTGTCTTTTTCCTAGCCTAAAGAATGCATATAAAGATATAGAAACCGCTATAAATGAAAACAGTTTTCAGCCAACACCTGTTCGTATCACGTGTCACTTAACATTTTTTACAGTCTCATGTCACCTAACCTACTATATTTTAATTTTAAATTTTAAATTCGTACACATTTAAAAAAGATTTCTTTTCTATAAAAAATAAAAAATACCCAAAGCCTAGGGAAAGAAAACCACAATCATCTTCATTCATTTAGAGCACATTCGACCCTTTCTTCTTCTTTGTGCTCTGCCTCAACGACGCTCTCTTGGTCTCTCAATCCCGAGTTCTCTCTCTTGCTTCTTCATATCTCTCTCGTGGGTTCGTCTTTCATTCCCAATTGTGTTTCGATTTTGATTTTTGTTTGTCTTAATTCTCCATTCCGATGAACAAAATGATAGGGTTTACTTTACTAAAATTGGGTGAAAAGCTTTACTCTTAAGGACTGTTTTGTTCGATTTTGGAGGGGATAGGGAGAACATTGAAAGAAAGGAACTATGCTAGGTGAATTAATGGTAGACGTAGTTGGTTAAATAAAAACATCATGTTTAATATCCTCTTTGGACACTTCCACTTCTTCAACAAGAGGGACAGGAGGACTGCGGCTATCATCATAACATTCCTTCTCCACATCCAAAGAAACAGAAGGTCTATGCAACAAAAACTAAAAAAAATGAATTAAATTTGATAAGAATGGGAAATAAAGTACTTCTTTTCCAGTCATTCTTGAGAATGAAGTAGAAGTGTTGGAAGAGGATATTAAAACATGATGATGTTATTTCACCATCTATGTCTCCCATTAATTCAAAATGCAGTGGAATGCTATCACTACCTGCGCCATGTTTTTGGGAGGGAGATTTTAGAACAGCTTCTGATATTTTACATATCATTATTAAACACAATGAGCAAGGAAACTTTATTATTTATTCGAATCTCATCCTTAAGACTTTTTTTTATTAATCATCAAATACTTTTTATGCTTTCCAAGTGAATAAAATTTTCTGCATGCAACATATTTTCCATGCATGAGGTTCAAAACTCCAAGTTTGGGGGTACAGAAAAGGAATAAAAGCTGGCAACAGGGACTCCTAAATGAGGTAAATCAAAGATTAAATTGAAAAGAAAGGCTTTAAAATTAATTGGGATGCTGCAACACTCAACAATCTAGCTCTCAAAGACAACCATGAAAAGAAAAGCTTCCAGAAAAGCACAGTAGAGATAGAAAAAAAAAAGTTAGCATAAAAGGTTTTTGAGGATTAATAAAAAAGTTTTAAGGATTAGATTCGAATCAATAATAAAGTTTTCTTCCTCATTGTGTTTTATTATGAGATGTGCAATATCAGAAGCTTTTTTAAAGTCTCCCTCTCAAAAACTTGACGCAAGTTCTGATTGCATTCCACTGCATTGTGAATCAATGGGAGATGTAGCTGGTGAATTTACAACATCATGTTTGATATCCTCTTCGAACGCTTCTATTTCTCCCTCAAGATGGACCAGGGGAGAAGTACTTTATTTCCCTTTCTTGCCAAATTTAAGTCATTTATTTTTATTTTTGGTTACATAGGCGTTCAGTTTGATTGGATGTGGAGAAGGAATGTTACGATGATAGCCGCACTCCTATAGTCCCTCTTGAGGAAGAAGTAGAAGTGTCCGAAGATGATATTAAACATGATGTTGTTATTTCAGCAGCTACATCTCCCATTAATTCACAATGTAGTTGAATGCTATCAGTACTTGCTTCATGTTTTTTGGAGGGAGATTTTAAAGCAGCTTCTGATATTGTACATCTCATCATGAAACACAATAACGAAAAACTTTATTATTGATTCAAATCTCACCCATAAATCTATTTTACTCACAATCAAAAGCTTTTTCTGCTTTCCAAGTGAATGCATGCAACATATTTTCCACGCATGAAGTTCAAAAGTCAAAGTTTTGTGGTGCAGAAAAGGAAGAAAAGGTGGGAACACGACACCTAAATGGGGTAAAGCAGAGCTAATATTGAAAATGAAGGCTTTAAAATTTATTGGGATGCTGCAACACTCAACACTGTAGCTCTCAAAAACAACCATGAATAGAGAAGTTTACAAAAAAGCACAGTAGAGAGACAAAAAAAAGTTAGCATAAAAAGTTTTTGATGATTAATAAAAAAAATTTAAGGAATATATTCAAATCAATAATCAAGTTTCCTTTCTCATTGTGCTTTATGATGAGATGTGCAATATCGAAAACTGCTTTAAAATCTCCCTCCCAAAAGCATGACGCAAGTCTTGATAGCATTCCACTGCATTGTGAATTAATGGGAGACGTAGCTGGTGAAATAACAACATCTTGTTTAATATCCTCTTCGGACACTTCCACATCTTCCTTAAGAGGGACCAGAGGAGTGCGGCTATCATCATAACATTCCTTCTCCACATCCAAAGAAACAGAAGGACTATGCAACAAAAACTAAAACAAAATGAATTAAATTTGGTAAGAATGGGAAATAAAGCACTTCTTATCCAGTCACTCTTGAGGAAAAGTAGAGTGTCGAAAGAGGATATTAAAACATGATGTTGTTATTTTACCATCTACTTCACCCATTAATTCATAATGCAGTTGAATGCTGTCAATACCTGTGCCATGTTTTTGGCTGGGAGATTTCAAGCCAGCTATTGATATTTTACACATCATCATTAAACACAACGAGGAAGGAAACTTTATTAATTATTCGAATATCATCCTTAAAACTTTTTTTATTAATCATCAAAAACTTTTTATGCTTTCCAATGAATAAAATTTTCTGCATGCAACATATTTTCCATGCATGAGGTTCAAAAGTCCAAGTTTGGTGGTACAGAAAAGGAATAAAAGCTGGGAACAGGATTCCTAAATGAGGTAAAGCAGAGCTAACATTGAAAAGGAAGGCTTCAAAATTAAATGGGATGCTACAACACTCAACAATCTAGTTCTCAAAGACAACCATGAAAGAGAAGCTTGCAGAAAAGCACAGTAGAGATAGAAAAAAAATAGCATAAAAAGTTTTTGATGATTAACAAAAAAGTTTTAAGGATGAGATTCGAATCAATAATAAAGTTTCCTTCCTCATTATGTTTTATGATGACATGTGCAATATCAGAAGCTGCTTTAAAATCTCCCTCCCAAAAAATGGTGCAGGTTATGATAGCATTCCACTACATTGTGAATTAATAGGAGATGTAGCTGGTGAAATAACATCATATTTAATATCCTCTTCAGACACTTCTACTTCTTCCTCAAGATGGACCAGAGGAGAAGTACTTAATTTCCCTTTCTTGCCAAATTTAAGTCATTTATTTTTATTTTTGGTTGCATAGGCGTTCATTGATTGGATGTGGAGAAGGAATGTTACGATGATAGCCGCACTCCTCCAGCCCCTCTTGAGGAATAAGTAGAAGTATCCAAAGATGATATTAAACATGATGTTGTTATTTCACTAGCTACGACTCCCATTAATTCACAATGTAGTGGAATACTATCAGTACATGCATCATGTTTTTTGGAGGGAGATTTTAAAGCAGCTTCTGATATTGTACATCGCATCATTAAACACAATGAGGAATGAAACTTTATTATTGATTCAAATCTCATCCACAAAACTATTTTATTGACTATCAAAAGATTTTTATGCTATCCAAGTGAATGCATGCAACATGTTTTCCACGCATAAGGTTCAAAAGTCCAAGTTTTGTGGTCCAAAAAAGGAAGAAAAGTTGGGAACAGGACACCTAAATGGGGTAAAGCAGAGCTTATAACATTGAAAATGAAGGCTTCAAAATTAATTCGGATGCTGCAACACTCAACACTCTAGATCTCAAAGACAACCATGAAAAGAGAAGTTTGCAGAAAAGCACAGTAGAGAGAAAGAAAAAAAGTTAGCAGAAAAGTTTTTAATGATTAATAAAAAAGTTTTAAGGATGAGATTCGAATCAATAATAAAGTTTCCATCCTCATTGTGTTTTATGATGAGATGTGCAATATCAGAAGCTACTTTAAAATCTCCCTCCCAAAAGCATGACGCAGGTACTGATAACATTCCACTCATTGTGAATTAATGGTAGACGTAGCTAGTGAAATAACAACATCATGTTTAATATCCTCTTTGGACACTTCCACTTCTTCCACAGGAGGGACAGGAGGAGTGCAGCTATCGTCATAACATTCCTTCTCCACATCCAAAGAAACAGAAGGTCTATACAACAAAAACTAAAAAAAAAATTGAATTAAATTTGGTAAGAAAGGGAAATAAAGTACTTCTTCTCTGGTCACTCTTGAGGAAGAACTTGAAGTGTTGGAAGAGGATATTAAAATATGGTGTTGTTATTTCACCAATTACGTCTCCTATTAATTCACAATGCAGTGGAATGCTATCAGTACTTGTACGGGAGATTTTAAAGCATCTTCTGATATTTTACACATCATCATTAAACACAATGAGGAAGGAAACTTTATTATTAATTCGAATCTCATCCTTAAAATTTTTTTTATTAATCATCAAAAAAAATTTATACTTTCCAAGTGAATAAAATTTTCTACATGCATGAGGTTCAAAATTCCAAGTTTGGAGGTACATAAATAGAATAAAAGCTGGGAACAAGCTTCCTAAATGAGGTAAAGTAGACCTAACAATGAACAAGAAGGCTTCAAAATTAATTGGGATGCTGCAACACTCAACAATCTAGTTCTAAAAAACAACCATGAAAGAGAAGCTTGCAGAAAAGCACAATAGAGATAGAAAAAAAAAAGATTGCATAAAAAGTTTTTGATGATTAATAAAAAAAAGTTTTAAGGATGAGATTCGAATCAATAATAAAGTTTCCTTCCTCATTGTGTTTTATGATGACATGTGCAATATCAGAAGCTGCTTTAAAATCTCCCTACCAAAAAATGACGCAGGTTTTGATAGCATTCCACTGCGTTGTAAATTAATGGGAGATGTAGATGGTGAAATAACATCATGTTTGAAATAACATCATGTTTGATATCCCTACCAAATTTAAGTCGTTTATTTTTATTTTTGGTTGCATAGGCGTTATGTTTCATTAGATCTGGAGAAGGAATGTTACGATGATAGCTGCACTCCTCTAGTCCCTCTTGAGGAAGAAGTAGAAGTGTTCGAAGATGATATTAAATACGATGTTGTTATTTCACCAGCTACGTCTTCCATTAATTCATAATGTAGTGGAATGCTATCAGTACCTGCATCATTTTTTTGGAGGGAGATTTGAAAGCAACTTCTGATATTGTACATCTCATCATGAAATACAATGAGGAATGAAACTTTATTATTGATTTGAATCTCATACACAGAAATGTTTTATTAACGATCAAAAGATTTTTCTACTATCCAAGTTAATGCGTGTAACTTGTTTTCCACGCATGAGGTTCAAAAGTCCAAGTTTTGGGGTCTAGAAAAGGAAGCAAAGGTGGGAACAGGACACCTAATTGGGGTAAAGCAGAGCTAACATTGAAAATGAAGGCTTCAAAATTAATTGGGATGCTGCCACACTCAACACTCTAGCTCTCAAAGACAACCATGAAAAGAGAAGTTTGTAGGAAAGCACATTAGAGAGAGAAAAAAATGTTAGCATAAAAAGTTTTTGATGATTAACAAAAAAGTTTTAAGGATGAGATTCGAATCAATAATAAAGTTTCCTTCCTCATTGTGTTTTATGATGAGATGTGCAATATCAGAAGCTGCTTTAAAATCTCCCTCCCAAAAGCATGACGCAGGTACTGATAGCATTCCATTACTTGTGAAGTAATGGGAGACGTAGCTAGTGAAATAACAACATCATGTTTAATATCCTCTTCGACCACTTCCACTTCTTCCTCAAGAGAGACCAGAGGAGTGCGGCTTTCATCATAACTTTCCTTCTCGACATCCAAAGAAACAGAAGGTCTATGCAAAAAATCTAAAAAAAATGAATTAAATTTGGTAAGAAGGGGAAATAAAGTATTTCTTCTTCGGTCACTCTTGAGGAAGAAGTTAAAGTGTCGGAAGAGGATATTAAAACATGGTACAATTATTTCACCAGCTACATCTCCCATTAATTCACAATGTAGTGGAATGCTATCAGTACCTGCAACATGTTTTTAGGAGGGAGATTTTAAAGCAGCTTCTGATATTGTACATCTCATCATGAAAAACAATGAGGAATGAAACTTTATTATTGATTCAAATCTCATCCACAAAACTTTTTTATTAACGATCAAACCTTTTTCTTCTTTCCATGTGAATGCAAGCAACATGTTTTCCCCGCATGAGGTTCAAAAGTCCAAATTTGGTGGTCCAAAAAAGGAAGAAAAGGTTGGAACATGACACCTAAATGGGGTAAATCATAACTAACATTGAAAAGGAAGGCTTCAAATTTAATTGGGATGCTGTAACACTCAACACTCTAGCACTCAAAGACAACCTTGAAAAGAGAAGTTTGCATAAAAGCACAGTAGAGAGAGAAAAGAAAGTTAGCATAAAAGGTTTTTGATGATTATTAAAAAAGTTTTAAGGATGAGATTCGAATCGATAGTAAAGTTTCCTTCCTCGTTTTGTTTTATGATGAGATGTACAATATCAGAAGCTGCTTTAAAATCTCCCTCCCAATAACATGACGCAGGTACTGATAACATTCCACTGCATTATGAATTAATGGGAGACGTAGCTGGTAAAATAACAACATCATGTTTAATATCCTCTTCAGACACTTCTACTTCTTCCTCAAGAGGGACCAGGGTAGAAGTACTCACTTATGTTTTGATGGAGTTCCATAACCAAGACTTTAGAACTGCATATGCCCCATCCCATCCTTCAAATTTGGGATTTAATGATTCTAGGGCTTTGTCAATAAGATGACTCAATTTACCCGTAGCCTTTATAAAAGGTTTGGATAAAATCAGAACATTTTAGGTTTTTTTTCTCATTGAGACGCAAACTGGGTTGATTGTTCTGCAACTCAACAGCACCCTAATTTTCTGATTGGGAAGGGGCTTTTTGTTCATTGGATATCTTAGGATTTTGGTGCTTCCAAAAACCACAATGCAACCCTAGAAGAAGTATAGAGGAAAGAAAGAAATATGTGGTGATTCAGTCCATGAGATTACACAGGCTCTCAATGATTTGGTATCGCTGATACCATGTTAGAAAATGTTTTTTCTAATTAATTTTATTTGAAGAGCAATTGCTCTTAAATAGAATACAAAAGGTCGAATAAAGGAAATTCCTAAGCTATTGCATATACTGTTAATTCCTAAAAATAAGAGTCAATGATTGTCGTACAATAAATGCCAACTCAGACAGCTAGCCTAATCTCGTAACAAATTATAGTATTTAATACTATCTATACAAGGAAATATTCTATTCTGGTTGATCCTCAAAGATTCTGAAATATACAAAGGAAGTGAACAAAATGTCTAGGCAGATTCGAAAGTGCCCAATATCTCTCAAAAGTCCCAATACTAATTCCATTCCATCTCTCTCCTTACACCTTAGAAACCAAATCATCGCCCAAATTCACCCAACTGCGAACTCAGCAGTTAGTTACATAGTGAAGACCTTTTCATTCTTTACTCTCTCCAAGGATGTGGAACTGTCAATAGAGTGACAATTCTAATGACTACGTATGGGCAACCAGAAGGATTTGCCTATGTCGAGTTTCTCGAGATTGATGCTGTTCAAAGGGCTCTTCTTTTAAATGAATCAGTTCTGCGCGGTCAAAAACTAAAGGTATTATAATTTGTGTAAAATGCAATTAGGTTACTATCCACTATTGTAGTGTTTCCATTTGAATTTTACTTAAATTCTGGTTTGCCATTCAGGTCTGTGCTAAGCCTACAAACATTTAGGGAATGAAACAGTATCGCGGAAGAAGACCTTTTGGTTTAATATTTAGAATGCCTTATTCATTGTATCCTCCATCTGGTTATGGGTAAGAAATTATCAAAAACTGAACAAACTAAAACAATTTATCTTTGATTTTGATATTGGTTTGTGTTGCTTTCAATTATCTCTGCTATGTGGTGTTAGATAAAAAATTAGAAAAAACTAGAAGAGGAAACACAATCAGTAGCGTTTAGAATCAATACATAAATAAAACTTATAACAACAATCAATTAATACAAAGAATAAAAATAATAGAGGAAGAATTTAGAGTAGCCTAGGTTGAAGCGCGCAATGCGTCACTACACTGGTACCCGTTGTAACACCCTCATTTTTATTTTATTGTTTGTAAATAATTTTCTATAAATATTATAAGAAATTATGGACTGTATTTTATAGACAACTTTCTGTACATATTTTCATAATAAAATTAATATAGTTCTATTAAGAAAAATTTTCTGAATCTTTTGATATCTTTGTTTTTGTTTGAATTGCTTGTTGACTGGACAGTTGTGTCAAACAGCTGTCCAGGATAAATTTTTCCAGTGTAGCATTTTGGAGTAAACTGTAACTTAATAAAAAGATAATTGAATGTAGATTAAGAAAATATACAGTTGAGAAATTAAAATGCTAATTTCAAATTTTTAAAATTTTCTGAAAGTTAGAACTCTAAGAAATTATTACGATAAAATTTTAAGGTAGAAAATTAAGATAAAATTTGTATGACATCTATGGGATTTCCTATTAATTGTAGCATGTCTAGGATAATTATTAACATTGTTTAACTAAGAAAAATAAAAATAAAAGTATTAACCAATCAAAACGTTACAACTCAATATTTCTAATGTAATTAAATTAAGCTAATTAGACTTTGATTAAGAGATAATCAAGACACTACCCCAAGGTTTTTGATTCTGAGGAATTTAATGGTGGTGTTAGTTTCTTAAAATTCTAATTAGTTTGTAAGATAATTAAAAACCCTAAACCTTCTAGACTAATCTACAAAAGTCTATAATTTTGACTTTTGACCAAGGCAATTGGCAATTCACGTAAGAAATTTGCCTTGGCTGTCCAAGTGGGCTGAAAAGTTTGGCCAAAATTGCTGCCCATGGACAAGGGGCTGGACATGTAGTCACAATTAAATTGGGTGGAGAAAATTTATTTAAAAACATAAGAAATAAAAAGCTCACAAGCTAGCTCTCCTAACAACCCAAAACCGTGAGTTTGAAGACAGTAGCAGCCCCTCCATTTCACTTCATCCTTTCTTCCAATTACAAGAGAGAAACCAACCAAAACCTCCCAAATTTCAATATGGCTTTGGCCAAAAGAGAAGAAATTGGGAGAAGAACCCAAAAATTTCAAGAAGACAAAAGAGAAAGGGAGAAAGGGAGAAAAAGAAATTCAAGGGTTCTTCATCAAATTAAGGATTCAAGGTAAGGATCTTGGCATTTAATTTCAATTTAAACCAATTGGAAGTAGGAGAAACATGCCCTTAGGTTTAAATCCAAGATTTAATCATGAACCATGAAAAGATGAAATTGATTTAGGGCTTTTATATAATTGATGTTTGAAGTTTGAATTATGTGTTGGAATCCATGATTTATTGATTTTATGATGTGTTATGATTGGTTGAAACTTGATTTGGTTTGTTTTGATTGAAATTGCTTGGTTGATTTTGAGAAGATGTTGTAAATTTTGAGAAAAGCAACTCATAGCCATGGCTAGGTGTTAGGGATACCATGTGGAAATTTTAAAATAACCAAGGGCAAAATAGTCGTTTCACCTGTAGGGACACATTGGAAATTTAATAAAAAGATCAAGGGCAATTTTGGGAATAATAGAAAAGTATAAGGGTAAAATGGTAATTTCATATGTTCTAGAAAGATTAGGGACCAATTTGGAATTTTATAAAAAGAATAAGGGTAGTTTGGTAATTTCACATTTGAGGACATAATTGGAAATTTAGGAAAAGATTAAGGGTAGTTTATTAATTTTACATAGGAAGGACCTAGTTGGTATTTTAGTAAAATATTAATGTTATAATGTTAATTGTTGAATTGTATATTTCTTTATGTGATTGTTTAATGTTAATTATTTAATTATGATCATTATCACATGGCATGAGCATGCATGAGTATTTTTGGGGGAAACACAGATTTCAAATGAGAAATGATTTTGATATATAAATAAGAAATGATTGATGTTGGCTAACCGGGACTGCGGTAGCCATGAATTTTTAAAAGATAAATATTGTTGACACTGGGTCTGCGGTAGTCATGTGAAATGATAAATGTTGACACCGGAACTGCAGTAGTCATGAATTTTAAAAAGATATTGTTGACATCGGCTGCGGTAGTCATGAGTAATAAAAATTGGGTGAGCATAGTAACTTAGACAGGACTGCATAATCTGTGAGTATATAGTCTGTGGGGTGAAGGATATTAGCAATCCCACAAGTGGCCGGAATCTGGACTGAGATGCGGTCGTGGTGGCCTTCCTGGGTATCCTGATCTCCTAATTCTGTTTAGCTTATTTGCGTTTAGTAGGGGCTGATAGCTGAATTGCAGTGCATAATGGTAGGTCAGTTACTTACTAAACACTCAAAGGGGAAGTCTCCATGGAGCAGGGTCAAAATGATTTTGAGTCAAAACTGCATTTGCATAAATCATACTGCATTTGCTTTAATTATGTGATTTATTAATTGTTATATGAAATGTACATTGTTGATATTGTTTCGAATTGTAAAGAGAAATTAAATGTCTGATCCGGTAATATTTGTCCCTAGATTCTAGGGAAGTTTAATTGCAGGTGAATGAAGAATAGTTAGAAGAAAAAGATGCTGATAGAATTTGTAGTAGTGTTTTGTAAATTTTAGTGATAGGATATTGAAAATAATTTGAACTTAATAGTATGTATTAGAACTTTTGTGTATAAAGTAAATTATATAGTTAAATTAAATATAAAATCTAGAAAGGTTACATTAGTGAAGAAGGGGGGTTACACCCGTCAGTATCCTGAACCAAAGAACGCCAATGCTCTAAAAATATTTTTTTTAAATAGTAGTAGAATTTTATAAAAAGAGAGGCAAAATGATTCACTGTTTACTATATGTATGTATCTTTTTTCTTTCTCAAGAGGGAGCTATTAATAGCCACAAATGTGCAACCCCATATTACCACAACGTGAACAGTAAAAAAAATCTTCAACGTGTATTTGTGTTAAAGTTTCCAACGGAAAGAATAAAACTTAGTCAAATAGCATCCTAAAAAATAGGAATAAGAAGATTACAAAAGATAATGGCAGTTTTATATCTTTTAAAAAACTGATTCTGAAAAGAAAAATATTTTTACTTTAATTTTTAAATTATAATAAAAATATTTACCAACATGTGGTGCATAAATTTTGATGTCGTAGCTTTTCAAGAAAAAAAAATGATGTCGTAGATGGTAAAATAACATTACAATTAAATACTTTCGAGTTTTGATGTGCAGGAGGTTTCCAAGGTTCAGGCGATCATGCGATACATGCCATATATACTAGTAGTCAACTAAAGTTTAATGGTTGATTGATTACCAATTTATGAGATTGATTGGGATAAGACATTCTTAATTTATCTCATTATAATATTTTCCATTGCTGGAAACAAGAACATGTTTCTTTTTAAGTTTTGTTTATATACATACAATAGATTCTTTCTTTGAACTTTAGAGATTATCAACTTCAATAGTAGATTTAAAAATAAATCGTTTGAACTTAAGTTGTGGTATTGAATTTCATATTTGCTGAAATCATTTTACAGCTTGTTTGAACTGGGTTAATTGTTCTGATATTGCATATCCTAGTAAATCTGGGTTTAAAGAAAAGGGAATATTGCATATCCTAGTAAATCTGGGTTTAAAGAAAAGGGAAAATTGTGTTTTTATACCTTATATTGTCGGTCAAATGTGGTTAAGGTTCATGTACTTTCATATTGATGAATTTGATCCTCAAATTTTAAAGAACAGGTAGATTAGTCACTCCAAACTTTAAAAAACATGAAAAATTCTTCTTTTCTTTTTTTTTACAGAAACTGAATCATGGCATTTCATTCATGATAAGTTGGAAGATACAACTAGGAATGTACTGATAATCTTTGAGTCTAGCATGAGCTGTAGCCACCCTCCCGAGAGAATGAGCAACAGTGTTTTCTTGCCTCCTAACAAACTGAATTCTATAGTTTGGATTCTGCACAAGTAAATGTTTACATTGAAGTATAATGGCTCCTATTTCTGAAACATCTAATACAAAATTGTTAATCTTATCTACAGCTAGCTTGCAGTCAGATTCAAAAATGACATGAGTCCAAAGCTTTTAACAGTCCCAAAGCTTCCGCTTCCAGTGCTTCTCTGCAAGGTCCCCCCCCACCCACTCAGTACAAGCCATAACAAAAGCTTCTGTTTGATCCCTGCAGCAAGCTCCCCAACTAGTAAAAACCATGAAAAATTCTTAGAGATGAGGGATTAAATCTATGCGTTTTTTAAAGTTTAAGGACTAAATTCATCGATATAAAAGTATAGTATAGAAACTTTGACCATGTTTAACCAAAAGTATAGGGATTAAAAATATTTTTTTTTCCCTAAAGAAAATTATTATTTTCGGAAAATTAATTGCCTTTGGGGTCTTTTTCATTCGTTTAAGATGTTTAGCAGTTGCTTAAGTCTTAAATCACATACGGTTCACGTTAGTTCCTTTAGTTAAATCTATACAAATTATTTACAACATTTTCTATAATACTTTTTAGGATCTCTTTTTGTCACCTCAATTATCTTATTTCCACACTTGTCATCGTTGATTTCAATATGATGGCAAATTTGTAATAAAATACTGAATTCCAAATACTCGATATGCTTCTCATATAAACCATCACCTCTCTACTATTCTCTTCTCAACCAACCAAAAAGCACCACTAGAAACTCATGTTAGATCTTTGCCTATAACCATCCTTATTACATTGATATCAAATTAAGCCTTGGTCACGATTCCACATAATTGTGTTAGTTGATGTTATTATTCTTTTAATAATTTCTTTTAAAACAAATTAAGCCTATAAGCTAGCTGAAAGCTTATAAGCTATAAGCCAGGAGCTGAAAAGCTGGAAGCTTAAAAGCTAGCTGATTTAATTCAAAGTGTTTGATAAGATTAACTGATAAACTAGCTGATAAATGTCATATGACGTAAAAGGACATTTTTAATATTTCTAATAATTTAATTTATTTTTAATAAATTATCATCTTAAAAAGTAGGACAATAATTTTGTATTATAAAAAATAGTAAAGATTTGGTGATTTTACTCATATTGTTTAAAATCAAATTTTTAATAAACTAATATTTTTTTAAATCAAAAGTTTCCTCTTTTTCAATAAAAAAAGTAGAATTAAATTAAATAAACTTATATTTTTTAATATTATTTTTTAATATTTAATTTTTTTATTAATAATATTATTGTAAAACATAAAATAAAAATTATTGTTTCTACATAATTTTGATTTTTTATCAACTTTTGTTTAGTGACCAAATATTTTAAATGAAAATAAAAAATAAACAATGTATTAATTCATTAAATTAATAAATAGTTTAACATTAAACAAAATAATAAAAAAAAAGTTAGAATTTCAAGTTTCATAATAACTAAAAAAGTAAATATGTCATATAGTGTCTGTAAGAATGTTAAAATAGGTAAAAAGGTCTTTAAATTGAATAAAAGGGTAAAAAAAATTCAAATAAATTCATGAGAATAAAATTGAGAGAAAAAAAAAGCTAACAGCTAGCTTATTTTTCATAAACTATTAAAATAAGCTCATGCACCAAACAAATTTATTTTGTTCAAATAACTTTTAAACTGGTCAAAGAAGCTTACAAGTCTTGAAAAGTCTTAACAAAGACACTCATAGTCATTTGTTAGTTTTTTCATTTATGGTTAGAAGCATTTCATATCAGGAATAATTCCATTTTAGTTGGTTATCAGACTCTGTTGATGTGGCAGTGTAGTGGGGAATTTTGTTAGAGACTTTTCTCTGTCTTTGGAATGTGTAACAAACTGATGCTATTAGCATGGCCTGGAGCCTCAATGGATTACACGTTATCATTCTCAAACAATTTACTCTCTCTATAAAATTCTCTCATTCGTCACTCTCTCCCAATTGCATAAGAAATTATTCAGTTAGTGATTTCCCTGCTTTTGGTTACTTGTATTCTCGGAATTCTCTCCCTGAATCCAAATATCCATCACAAATAGGTTTCCTCAATCGATTCATTCCATTCAAATTCTTCAATTAGGGATTAATTTCCCCTCATTTATTGAATTCTCCAAGTCTGAATTTGTTCTGAACTTGTGGATTTCCTTATCTATTGTAATTCCTATTCTTCCCTCTTGTTATTGTTTTTCATTCTTCTATCGTTGCCAGAGAAAACGTGAAATATGTGCTTACCTAATGATAGAAATTATTGTAAGTTCTTAATAAGGCTAAAACACATTATTCTCTGAGGAAGAGCAGAACAATTTGCATAAGTATTTTGAGAAAAAGGAGAGGGAATACATGTGCTTTAGAGGCATAAAATGGGGGGTGATGATTGTGATCCCCTATGATAGGGAAGGGTAGTGCATTTGGTGAAGCTACTATAGTTGGTGATATTTTGGTTCCCAACTCAAGTTTATAATTGTGAAGTGGTTGATTATAATATGATTTATGACTTTTTAATATGAATGCTTATCTTAATCTCTAATTAAAAAATACTAATATTTTGCAATGTTATTCTGCCTTTTGGGACTTCATGTAATTATTTTAGTATTTCACACTTTCATTTTTTAAAATTATCATGTAGGGTTCATGCTTTAAAAGGGATCGGTCATGAATTTGTGATTAATCTGAACCAGAAATATTCCCCTGAATATGAGCCTGAATCTTTGTTGTGCCAATCATAAGTGGCAGCAAACAGTCATAAGTGGGAGGTGTATTATGAGACCATTCCAACCACCAAGCAATTGCCATATCCAATAAAAAGATTCCTATAGAGCTTTATGGCTTGCTTAAAGACATCACCGACTATGGATAGTACACCACAAGTGAGTTCATGTTTTTGCGACCTGGAACAACTAAGTTCATTTTTTAATGAACAAACTGACAAATATTACCTGTTTTTAATTAGGTGGGAGTTATGCTCAAGGCCTACCAAAAGCTTTTGAGTGTGTAGAGTCCAATTCCAACTGCTCCTCTCATAATTGGCGTGTCTGTACCATTAAGATCTCCTATGTAATCAAGTTACATTGTTAGGTGCCTCATGTAATCTAGACTTTTGAATATAGCTATGCTGCTTTTGACATTCAATCTCTTGTTTATTTTCTTGAGATCATATTGTTCAATACTCACTTGTGTCATCTATGCTGATGTTAGATACTTGCCAAATTAGAGTCCTGAACTACTACTCACGGTAGACAAGATACACCTGAAATTACAACCAAAACAAACTTACATGAAGAAAAAACAGTCCTATTTGGTTTTCATTAGTTGTTTCAAAGGACCAGTAAGTTCTTTTATATACAACAATCATACTAATTATAAAGTTATGCTCAAGGCCTACCAAAAGCTTTTGAGTGTGTAGAGTCCTTAAGTCCAACTGCTCCTCTCATATTCTGCATCTTTTCACCTCAAGTTGAAGCACTCAAAGTATTAGTCTAATTGTATTTAACAAACTACACATTTTGGTTGTGATTACAGTTAGTGGTGCAGTTTTTGGAGATTCTGTCTAAACTTTGGTGCTCATTCAAAGGTTGTTTCCCTAGCATATGGGCATAAGAGTGCTGAGGATTCTGTTTAGCAAGCGAGAGGCTGAGGAAAGGCCACAGGCACAGAGGCTTCATGAGCAGGAGCAATTTGACTCTTCTATATTAGTTTCTATTGTATTTTAACCCCCTTTGACAAAAATGATAATAGAGGGTTAAAAGTATAACTGTATAAAAGTTTATGCTTAATTAAGTTGTTTTTGGGCATCATATGAGCCTCTTAAAATCACATACAACTATTGGGATGGATCTGGCCACAGGCGTGTTATCCAGGTAATTAATTACATCTTGTCTCCATTTGTTATGACTCAAATTAATTAATTGAAAAACAATCCTTGTTATTTATAATATCATTATATTAAATAAAAAAAATAACTTATTGAGCTACTCTTTTTGTATATTTTGGCATCATTCAAATTAATGAAATATCAGAGAAGGAATTTATTAGGAAAGTTCCTGGTTTAGAGGTACTGGCTACTGCAACATCAATGGATTCGAAGCATAAGGATAGGCCATCCCCAAGTCCCTTGGATACTTGTCAACATGAAACACACTAGGTCACAGGTGAGTATACAATAAGCTCTTCTAAATATTAGAGGAAGTGAATGACTTAAGACTCTTTAGCATTTAATTCATCACTTCATATAGGAGTTTGTGGATAGACAATCAATGAGTGAATCATATTTGACAGACCAACAAAAGCCACTTGGAGAAACTGAAAGTAACATTGGAGGGTTTTCAGTGCCTTTTAAGGAAGGTTCAATGATGCTTTGAAGAAGTATATGCTTGTAAGTGATTTTTTGTGTGGCCACTTAACTACAGAGAAAAAACACACCAACAAGCAACTATGAAGCCTACACGTAACCTGTTTTAAAGACATTTTTAGCATTAGGCAGCAGGGTAGATAGACCAACACTTTTCACCACAAGTTGTTGCTACTTTATCTCTGGAATTCTAATAGATTATTGTGGATTCCAAATACATGATTTCTTTTTCACTCTAGCCTAATTTCTTGCAAAATTCTAAATGAGATTTTGTAATGCATAAATGTTCTATTTGAAAGGAACACCACACACTGGATTTGGAGGAGGAATTTTTTATGCTTCTGCTTCATCTAAGGTACCTTTTTGAGATCAAGCCTGCAATTGAAAGTTGTTCTTTTACCTTCATTGCTTAATTAATGTAGAACAATGAAAGTTTTTCACTCATTTACATGTTGTATTTCAACTTCATATTCTTTCTTTTAACTTCTTTCTTTTTCATTTTAATTGAAAAAAAAAATTATGAAGGATGGAACTTTGGTGAAGTTGCCAAAAATGGGCGTGGGATAAATGCTTCTCAGGTTAATCTCCTAAGAATTGACATAAAAACTACCCCCACTCTTTTTCCATTTACTGTTCCTGGACATGATTTTACCACATCATTTTTTTTGTTAGTATTGTAACTTATAAGAGCTTTAAAAGTTTACTGAAATGCATTCTTAATATGATGTATATTTTGCAGTACTCGGGTTTCAAATGAATTAGCACCTTAGTGGCAAGAAATTCAAAGACAGCTCAAGGTTTTGTTTGTGTGGTTGTGATTCTTGAAAGTTATTGTGAGCACAGTCTTCATTTTTCGCTAGTTAAAAAAGTCTTCTATGGTCAAATATAATGTGATCCTGCAATGTATTATTACTAAATATTCAATTCTACTGAAAGAAATCTCTTATTATGGCTTGTTATAAGTGTAGCTTTATTACTTATTTTAGTGTGTGCACTGTTGCATTCATTTTTTATATGGGTTTGCTAAGGTAAGCTCATGCTGTAGGTACAGAAAGTTCTAACTATTATGTGACTTAGCCTAAGTTACAATCGATAAATATTTTATTTAATTAGGAAATTTCGAAATTCTGAAGCCTGTTTCTAAAGATCAGCTGCGAGAACCCATACTTTTTCTGGCAGTTAATTTGCTAGTAGTGTACATGACTTTCTGGCGGTTTATAACCGCCAGTAACTGGTTGTTTACTAAACTGAAAATGCAAATTCTGGCGGTTTTTAACCGCCAGTAATTGTCTATACATGTTCTGACGGTCTTTTAAGAGTCAATGCCAGTGACTATTTTAAATCCGTCAAAAGCTGATTGTGACGCATGTAGTCTTGACAGCTTTTTTAAATGTCAGAAATGCCGTTTTGTGGCGGCTTTTAGTTGCCAAGAACTGTATTTTAAGCCACCACAAATCACAACTTTTTTTGTAGTGCATGTTTGCTTTTGGCATTTTTAGCTTGTAATGACTTGCAAGTTTTCATGGTTTCTAAGCTGAAAAATTGGATAAATCTGTAGAATAATAACACTTACAAGGGATTCTGTTGTTTGTTTAAATTTTAGGTAGATTACATGTTTCATTTACTAAAAGGAGAGAGAGTGTACCAAAGAAAGGAGAAAGTAGACGTACCAAAAAATGAGAGGGACGGTAATTAGAATTGATACTATCGTAGTTGTATGAACTAGATCAAGCTGGTGAGTTTGAACTGTTTACTTGAAGTACCAGTACCAGTCAACACATGCTTGACCCATTTCTCTATATAAACTCCCTAAGACAGTGTTACTCTCATAGTGTGTCATTCCTTTTTTTCCTTTCTGTCCCGCCCTAGGTCTTGGTAAATCTCTCTTTCTTTGCTTTGCCTTCATTTTTGCACTAATTGATGTTAACTCATGTTTGCATAAGTGTTAGTATGCTTTCTTATATGGTCGTGGTGATGTGAAGCGCTCGTAGATTACTTATATGGATCCTGTTGTCACGATTTACAATGCAACCCATCCAAGGTACTTCTTCAATCAAAGGTGTTGACTGTAATATCGACAAGTACCCTTTCAGTTCTTCTAGCCTTTCACTACTAAGTTGTAAGAACCTCTTTGATTTGAAAAACTCTGTCCATCCTTTCTCATTTGCATTAGTTATGGATGAAGTTGTTGATGACGGTGACATTGTTTGGTTGCTCTTGTTGTTCTCGTTGCTAGCTATAGAACTCATTGTAATTAAGTTTTTCTTTATTTAATACTTGACCATCGTGTATTCAGAAAAATTAATTAAACACAAAACCTATTTGTGCCTTTTATAATAGATTGAGGGTAGTTGTTTATAGGATATGCAAGGGAACACAAGTTGTTTATGAACATGTCATGTTACCATCCACTAAAAAAAGATAATAACAAATGATTCATGTAACTATCCATCTCCTTTGTAGCGGTCATTTTAGTTTTGGGTCCAACTAAAGGAAACAAAAACAAAAATTAACCCATAATACACATTTCATTCCCTTGTGTATTATTCTTGACTCTCAAATAATTGAGCACCTCCTTGCAGGTGAATAAGATTTTTTGCATGCAATATGTTTCCCACATGAGGAAACATGTTGCATGCAGAAAATCTTATTCACTTGGAAGGAGGTGCTCAATTATTTGGGAGTCAAGAATAATACATAATGGAATGCAACGTGTATTCTGGCTTGATTTTAGTTTTCTTTAGCTGGACCCAAAACTAAAATGACAACTACAAAAGAGATGAGAGTTACGTGAATCATTTGTTATTATCCTTTTTTAGTTGATGGTAACAACATGATACGTTCATAAACAACTTGTGTTCCCTTGCATATTCTATAAATAGCTACCCTCATCCAATTATAAAAGGCACAAATAGGTTTTGTGTTTAATTAATTTTTTTCAATACACGATTGTCAAATATTAAATAAAGAAAAGATTAATTACAATGAGTTATACAGTTAGCAACGAGAACAACAAGAGCAACCAAACAATGTCACCGTCATCAACAACTTCAGCCATAACTGATGCAATTGAAAAAGGATGGACGGAGTTTTTCAAATCAAAGAGGTTCTTACAACCTTTTTGGTCTTGTGTCAGAGACCACGGGTATCCCCAACCCACTGGGTCAGAGACTAATCCCGCTCACAATGCGTGGCTGCCATTGGCCCAAGAGAATTTTGCACACAGAGGGAATCGAATACGATTTTTTCTGCTAAATAAATCATTCCCCCACATGTGACCATTGTGAGGCCTTATACCACTGTGCCAACCCTATGGGTTAAAAGGTAATTACAACTTAGTAGTGAAACGCTAGAAGAATTGAGAGGATACTTGTCGATGTGGAAAATTTATGGTTTTTTTGCATGTAATGGATGATGTTGGGGGGAAGTGATTGTTGTTGCAAACAAAATCTTGTTGGAATCAATATTTCATAATTAAATATAAGAATTGAAAATTTATGAAACTCTTCTTGAGATGTTGTGCAGAAATTACACTTGCTTCAGGTATAATGGAGAATCAAACCTCTGAATTTTTCATACCCTAGTCTTAAAGAGACTTACTAGTGCATGATAACAGCGATGTGGCTTTTTTAGGGCTTTTGGAATTAGAATGCATTACATTGTAGATACCTAAGGTTGATGTAATTATGGTCAACCCTGGTGTTTTGAACCTCCCCATATATATTATTATTGCTTATTTTATCTCATGTTTTTAGAATCTATGATCTATAGAAAGGGTATATGGTTACAACAAGACATGGATATGTTGATGTTGTAAATTTCATAAAAAATTTGGGATACAGCATGCCTGTTTTGTTAAAGCTCAGTAAACAGAGCCTTGTGTGTGTGTATGTGTGTAAGATGTGTACATTTAACATTCCTTATGATGGTTAGAGTCTTGTGCATTTGGTCACCCTATTTATAATGATCGTAATTTGAGCACAACAGAAGAGAGAAAGAACAACATGTTGTCCATGTAGGGAATAGGAAAAAGAAAGCTGCATTCATTCAGTTATGTTCATACATACATGCACGTATGTATGTCTAAGTAAATGTGCATGCATATGTATCCATCTGATGTAATGCAACCTGATATGAAAGTTCAGTACAAAGTAATTATCAGAAATTTATGATGAGGCTGCCATCACAGAATTGGAACTTTGATTAATATGAAAGAAAACTAACATTGTTTGTTGTTAATTTTATTGATAAAAATGTACTATGTTGGCATGAGATCGTTAGTCTGTTTTCTTTGATGTTCTCTTTCATATGGCATATGCAGTTCATAAAAACAATTAATTGTGATGTAGAACATATTATCAAGAAGTCCAATTAGTTGTTACAGAAATGAAGATTGATGAGAGAACAGGGGGTGTGTGAGGGGAAGATTCAATGAAAATCATTTTGGTAGACAACAAGTCCCATAAGTAGTTGCTGGAAATGGATTGTAGAGACAGCAGGAAAAGGAGTGTGTGCAAAGGGATGAAGCAAATAAATGTGTTGATACAATAGTTTAGATATTGTCTAGTTGATGTAAAATGATTCCACTTTTTATAAATCTTGTGTTGTTAAATTTAGTACACGGATTGTCCATCAAAAATGGTGCAAGATGTCTGACATCATTTTTGCAATATAGGGCATTTCTATGCTTTTTGTTAAATACTTCTGTACATTTTGTTCTGTTATATTTTAATTTTATTTTGATTTGAAGAATCATCTAGTTCGTCTGCAACTCAGGCTGCAAAAGAGGAAATGGATTCTCGGTCTATATATGTTGGAAATGTGAGTTTCAAATATTCTTTTTCTGCTCTTTTTCATTTCCTTTATGCTATATATATCGACTTACATCTTTTTTTCATTTTAATATGTGTGTACTTGTGAGATAAGGTTTGTGCAAAAGCGGGTCTTAGTTTTTCTAGTTTGGCCAGTCCCATTTTTCGGCTGTCGATTTTTAGCAATCTGTGGATCTTAGCTTGCCTACAACGAAGTTGAGGGGAATGTCCTTACATGAGTACTCAACAATCTACATACTTGCTGATTGTCTTCTGCTAGCCATTCAATAAGTCATGCAATCCTTGGATATTTTTACTGAGGCTTACAATCCTAGGGACTAATATCGGAGTCTATTGTTAGTTAGATATTTTAAGGTAGTGTTTGGCCCAACTTTTTTTGTTCTTCTCTTCTCTTTAAAAGGACAAGTTGGGCCAAATACATTTTCTAAAAGGCTCTTGGAAACCTACTTGATAACCTTCACTAAAATTCTTCCTTTGAATTCTCCCATCTCAATTCTTGCCATATTTCTCAAATACCTAAACTAATGTACTGTAGTTCCCTACATACACACAATCAAGAGAAACTTTCAATTCTGGTTTAGTTTTTTAAATCTTAAAAAAAACAAATCTTTACTCTGGAAAGCCACCCAATTGGGTTATTACCATCAAAATTAGAACCTTTTGTGTGCCTTTTTAAGTGCTTCAGTTGATCCCTCTTCAAAATGTGCAGAATTGATCACATTGTATAGAGGTCCTAAAATTGTTAGACCTCCCTGCAATGCAACAGTTTCCTCCTTCATCGAAGGCTTTTGTTTAACCATCTCTCAATAGAATCTTCATCTCCTTCACACTGCTTTTCAATTTTTCAATTTTTTTCAGCATGCCTTCATTAAACCTATTTTTCCTTCATCTATCTCTCTAATCCTTCCACACTTGGGTCCATCATTGTCATTGGCATCCGGCAGGTCAGACCAAAAATATAGGACTCGGGAATTAGATACACAAAATCATGATTGTATTACAGAAACAATCTGGTTTAATAACTAGATTAGTAGTACAAACACTCATAACACAAGGGTTTCTGCTTACTGGGAGTTTCCTACTTCAAAAGAACATAAAAAATAGACTGACACCTTAATTCCCCACTACAAACCTGTCAAACAATATATATAAAACTATAACTGTCACATTCTAAAAATATGACTGCCTAATACAGAATTAACACAACATAACTGCTTAATACAGAACTTGGCCTATCAGCATCACTCACTTATGTTGTCATGGAGTTCCATAACCAAGATTTAATTTACAACTGCATATGCCCTATCCCATGCTTCAAATTTGGGATTTGGTGTTTCTAGGGCTTTGACAATAAGGTGACTCAATTTGCCCTTAGCCTTTATAAAGGTTTGGATAAAATGAGATCATTTTAGGTTTTTTTTTCCCATTGAGATGCAAGCTGGGTTGATTGTTTTGTAACTCAACAGCACCTTAATTTTCGGATTGGGAAGGGGCTTTTTGTTCATTGGACATCTTAGAATTTTGGTGGTTTAGGTGCTTCCAAAAACAGCAATGCAAGCCTAGAAGAAGTGTAGAGGAAAGAAAGAAATATGTGGTGATGCAGTCCAACGATTTTGGATCGCTGATACCATGTCAAAAAATGTTTTTTTCTAATTAGTTTTATTTGAAGAGCAATTTGCTCTTAAATAGAATACAGAATCTAGAATAAAGGAAATTCCTGACCGAAAAATAAGAGTCAATGATTGTCGTACAATAAATGCCAATTCAGATAGCTTGCCTAATCTCCTTACTAATTATTTAATACTATCTATACAAGGAAATATTTTATTCTGGCCTAAACCCTAAACTCACCAGTTAGTTACATAGTGGAGACCTTTTAATTCTTTACTCTCTCCTGGTCATAATCCCCTGCTACATGCCCTCTCTTTCTCCATACACACACTTCAATTATTTTAGGTTTCCTATCACTCTCCATTGCTTGTGTCCTATTCTATTATGCTCAGAGCCTATTAGTAGAATTTGATCCACAACTAAATGTTCTTCCATGATTTCTTAATTATTGCTCCTCAAAGCTGATACTCTTCTCCTCCCCTTATTTTTCCATCAGGTAGGAATTAGTGGTCTATCAGGTAGCCTCCACTCCAAAAAATTTGTCATTTATAAAAATAAATCTAAACAAGAGAAGGCAGGGTTGACAAATTCAGAATTGCTGATAAGCAAAATGAAAGTTGATTGATATCACAATTGAGACTACAGCCAGCAAGATTAGAGTAGGACTGTAGGAGAAAATATTATACGAGACTTAGGTGATAGAGAAGCTACAAATCTTACCACTTTGCTTTGTAGTTGGCATTCTGTAAACTTTTTTTGCCCCAAATACAAGAGTTTGGCTTGTTTATAAGTTTGATTCCTTTGAGTGTAGCCAACGGTGCCAAAAGGGCCGCTGAATCTTGTCTACTGCAATGAGCTGCATACATCTTGCAGGTGCCAAAGGCATGCCTTGCCTGAACCAAAAAAAAACATGTTAGCACAATAGCTTGTTTGTTTTTCCTTGCATATGCTTTTTTGTATTTACCTTGAATGTAAAAATTCCGTTGGCTGCATATTTTATATTGGAATTGAATTCACAGTTCTAAAGAAATGAGCTTCTAGCCTGCTCTAATAAGTTTAATATCTGTTGTTTAAGGTAAGCCTTGTAATATGCATTGATCATTCATACTAAGACTACCAAAAGCATTGATCATTCATAATAAGTTTAATATCTGTTGTTTAAGGTAAGCCTTGTAATATGCGTATTTTTCAGATGTCATTGGACATGTAGTTGAAAAAGACAACATAAAAGAAACTGTCAAAAATGGTCAAAAGAAAAAATTTATTGATATTGTTCTTCAAGATTTAGAGCAAGTATTCTTATTTATAATAGGAAGCCTTTTTTCTCCTTAGGAAAATTTGTAAGTATCAACAAGAGTCAAGGGCAATCTTTAAAACATGTTGGAATATTTCTAACTCAAAAAGTTTTTTCTCATGGGCAACAATATGTTGCTATATCAAGAGTCACATCAAGAAAAGGGCAACTATATGTTGCTAGTCAAGAGTCACATAAAGAAAAGGATTGAAAATTTTGGTAAAAGATAGTGAAGATAATGATACTCATATTACTTCTAATGTGATTTACAAAGAAGTTTATCGCAATATCTAAGCAAAGGTAATTCTATACTTAAATCAATACTATTTTTACGTTATAGTTTTTCATTCTATTTATCAATTTTCTTTCCAATCTATTAGTTGCTGACAGTATTGAATATACTTTTTAACACCATATTCTGCAGATTATAATTATAGATTTTGATTATGTTTATCACTTTTCTTTCCAATCTTTTAGTTGCAGACAGTATTGAAGATACTTTTTAACACCATATTCTGCAAATTATAATCTGTGAATGATATCTAGATTATGTGATCCAGTATTAAAAATATTAGATGTTATCACAGGATGTGCAGCAAAATAATGGATACACCAAGCTTATGATAAAAGGCCACATCTTACATTCTGCAGCGAAGAGGTTTACACATTTTGACATAGGGCTACAGTTGTCTTCAAAAGTTCAAAACTATCAAATTTATCCGTAACAATTTATGCCAATTCTGTTTCTTTCCCGCCTTTCATTTCTCCTCCCTGAACACTGGATAAGACTATTACTTTGGGGGATAATCTATGTATGTTTTATTCATTCTGCCTATAAGTTTAGCAACTTTAAAAAATTATTTTGTAATTCCAATAGAATTCTCGCCTATGCACATGCCTTCCATTGGGATACAAATTTTGCTGTGCTGATTTCCATTGTTATTTTGTACTTGAAAAATGAATGGTTCAAAAGGGATACACCGATGTATTTATAGGGCGTGTGACTATGCCCAATGCACATTGGATGCGTAGGAAATCCTATCAATTTTTACAACTTAAACAATAGAATTAGGTACATCAATCTGTAACTATCATTTAACATTCCAGGTATTGATCAAGTGGCTACACAGTGAGAATTGCATTTCTCACAGCTTATTGGCTACACAATGATAAAAAAAAAAACAAAACTCTTATTAAAATATTTAATATTATATCACTTGATATATCAGTTTATAATCACTTAATCACCTATTTATATTTTATTTCCACATATATGACAAAAATAAAAATAAATAAAATTCTCCGTGCATCGCACAGGTAAAAAGACTAGTTGTTGAACAAGGCTTTAAGGTGAACTACTTATTTCTAAACTCTAAAGTATAAATAAGCACTTTTAATATAAATTCAAAATGGTATGATTTTAATCCATTAATAGTTAAAGGTAAATATAAGCTAACTTATTCCCTTTATCTTATTTTAATAGTGATATTTGATTGTCAACTTTTTAACGATTTAATAACATAATTAAATATAAGTATTAATCAGAAATGATACAATGCTTGATGCTATACTTTCACGTACATATGGATTTTGTAAAGAAATATAAAATTATATTTCATGTTTTTATATTTCAGGTTGGAGAGTAAGAAGATCATGCTCAAGATATAGAAGATTGAAATTCATATGTGTGGAAGCTTGTTATTTTATTGGATATGATACTTCTTAGAATTTTGAGAGACTACTTTATCTCTTACAAATTAGCTTATGTCAATCTTTAATATACACTTCAAAGATTCAGAATTGACAAAAAATGTTGCGAGTGTTTTATGTATATTTTGTAGTGTTTATTCAGTACTTCCACCTTGACAAACATAATACATAAATTGATGTCTTTAAAATTCATGTGTACATTTTGAATATCTGATTTTGTGTGTATGTGTTATAATTTGTAGGTTCATTTGTTCTTTATTATATTCATTTTCTTAAAAAAAATATTGTATTAATAGTTTAATTATTTTATGAATTAAATATTTTCCCATATTGTTTAATCATTTATATACTTAAATAATTAAGTATTGTCACTAATAAATAATAAATAACTATATATACATATCATGTGGGGGAACGATTTATTTAGTGGAAGAACCCGTGTTTAATTTTCTCAATGTGCAAAATTCCTTTAGGCCAGCGACAGCCATGTCCTGTGAGCGGGATTAGTCTCTGACTCAGTGGGTTGGGGGACAGTATGGTCTCTGACCTGTGATAAAAAAAAAAATACTATATATACATATAACATGTGTATGATAACACTTAAAAAAATCATGGCCTAAAGGTTTAGACTATGGTTATAGGGTCATAGGTTAAACTTTGTAGTTGTAGCTTATTGTATTTGTCCACATTTAAATATTTGTGGTCTTAAAAGAATGACAACATCTAAAAAAGTGTGGTCTTTTTGTCATTTTAGGCCGTGGTTTTCTCTACACCGTGGTCAAAAGTAATAAAACCGTGGTCTATTAGCAAATACCACGGCCACTTAGAGCGCACCAAAAAAACCGTGGCTTAAACTTTAGACCATGGTTTTTTCACCTAAAGCAAAAAATGTTGTAGTGTTGTAGCAATAAATTTGTCTTAAATTTATAAATTTTTCCAAAAGTATCCTTGTCATTAATACTCCTCTCTCTTCTAATTGTTTGCCAATACATTCTCTCTTCTTTTAATTAGGGGTATTGAAGTCTAAAAATAATTAATGCAAAGGATATTATAGATTGAGTCTTATAAAAAGGAACAAGCACCATTTCAAACTTGGGTCTTATAAATAGGGACGGATGGAGTATATCAGAGTATCGGACTCATTACGTGTTAATGCTTATTTTATTTTAAGTTTTTTATGATCTTCTTGATGCTTGCACAAGACCACATGCATGTATTAGATAAAATTGACTGTGACAGGCTCTATTGCATCATATAATCACATTTCTAATGCATGTTGAATTGCTTTCTTAATTGGGTAGTTGTTATTTAATTATAATTTGTAAATTTTCAACCGAATAATGCTATTTATTAAAATATAATTATGATTCAGGTTGACTATGCTTGTATGCCTAAACAAGTCAGAGAACATTTCCAAGGATGTGGAATTATTAAAATAAAAGAGTGACAATTCCAACGACTACGTATGGGCAACCAAAAGGATTTGCCTATGTCAAGTTTCTCGAGATTGATGCTGTTCAGAGGGCTCTTCTTTTAAATGAATCAGTTTTGCGCAGTTGAAAACTAAAGCTATGATCATTTGTAAATGCAATTAGGTCACTATCCACTCTGGTAGTTTTTCCATTTGAATTTTACTTAAATCCTGGTTTGCCATTCAGGTCTGTGCTAAGTGTACAATTCCGGGAATGAAACCATATTGCGGAAGACCTTTTGGTTTAATATTTAGAATGCCTTCTTCGTTGTATCCTCCATCTGGTTATGGGTAAGAAATTATCAAAAACTGAATAAACTAAAACAATTTATCCTTGATTTTGATATTGGTTTGTGTTGCTTTCAATTATCTCTACTAAGTGGTTCATAAATTTTGATGTCTTAGAAGGTAAAATAATATGACAATTAAATGCTTTTGATGTGCAGAAGGTTTCCAAGGTTCAGACGATCATGCGATACAAGCTATACTAGTAGTCAACCGCAGTTTAATGGTTGATTGATTACCAATTTATGAGATGATTGGGACAAGACATTCTTTTTATAATTTCCATTGCTGGAAACAAGAACATGTTTCTTAACCTGCATACCAAAGCTAATGCCCTTGCCCTTTTCAACTCTTCTAGATGTGTGGTATTATACTTGTATATTCTAGATGGCATTAATCATGGCTTATATACATTGAAGATTGGACAAATATGTGGCAATGAATTTAAGTTTTACTTATATACGTACAAGGTTCTTTCTTTGAACTTTAGAGATTATTATCAACTTCAATAATAGATTTAAAAATAAATCATTTGAACTTAAGTGGTGGCATTGAGGGTCTGTTTGGTGGTTAAGATAGAATAGGATATGATAGGATAAGAACATGATCGGATAAGAGTAGGATAAGCTTTAATCCTATCCAATGTTTGATGCACACCATGATATAGACTAGATAATGACAGGTGATAGTAGTGGCGGCAAACTGGAATGCCGAAATGTCAAACTAAAATACCGAGAGGTCAAACTAGAATGTCGAGAGGTCAAACTGGAATGCCGAAATGTCAAACCAGAATGCCAAGAGGTCAAACCAGAATGCCGAGAGGTCAAACTAGAATGCCGAGAGGTCAAACTGAAATGTCGAGTTTAAGAAATGCTTAAGGTGTGAGATCGAACTAAGTGTTCGAGGCATGAAGTCGAGTTAAATGCTCAATGTTGATAGGTGAGTGAAAGATGCTCAAGGTGCAAAGCTAAGTTAAGTGCTCAAGGCACGAAGCTGAGCTAAATGCTCGAGTCGCGAAGCCGAGCTATAGATATTCAAGTCGCGAAAAGTTGAGCTATGATGATTAAAGTGTGAAGGGTCACTGCTTGAGCTTTGTTCTTGTATGTTCTTAGCCTTTTGTTGCCTAGAGTGCAAGGATTTGCTCTAGGTCAAGTTAAAGTCGACAATGCTGGAAGCCGATTTAGGGTAGTGACCCCCGAGGTGAGATACGTAGGCCAACTCTCAAGTGTTGACAAAGCACATCCTACAAAATAATTGTTATAAATATATATTTCCTAGAAGTCAGTCGACAAAAGTCATTAGAGAACTCGATCTTCGGGGTTGGATCAAAGTCGTCTCAAATCCAGTCACAAGTTTGCTTGAGAAGGCGATGTGTTGGTCTTGCATAATCTTTAAACAACGAAAACACAAATACAATCAAGCAAACTTGGCATAATATCAAGCAAATTAGCTCTATTGTTTCCCATATTCGAGCTGTGATAAAGCTTGTCGACGTAACTATGAATGTAAAATTAGCTATAACATGGTTGACTTAGCTGCTGATTTGAGCGTAGGTCTTTTGCTTCACCATTTGTTCGTCGTGTAGATAGTCCCTGTAAATGTGTTGGGATATATAATATATGTCATTCAACGAAGTTAATTCCAACAATCTTTGATTGAAATTTGCCTCGAGTCGATGATCATAAGTGTGGCGGGCTTAATGCTGAAAGAACACCATTAGGTGTCATGCAGACTTCTATTCTACGAATTAGTGCCGCCTAGATCTAAGTTTCTCCAGCAACAGCCATTAAAATATTAAGCAAACATGCGAGCAATTAAAGAAAATGTTACTAGCAACTCCTTATGTCTTTATCTCACACGGCTCCAACAAAAAGCGTAGCATATTCCACATTGTAATTCTTTATTTGTTGGGAAGATTTTTCTTGTATGTCACTCGACAAAGTCATGAATTTTCCAATCAGGGTGAGATGACATCCTCCTAATTTGGAGCAAGATGCGGCGCATATCTTCCAATTGCATATGATGATGGCACATGACAGTTTATGCAGATGCAACATAGCATGATATGATGTCATCCTTACATGCCATGGCATGATATAATCCCCCAACATGATATGTTGCGTCTGTATGGGTCCTCACATTGACTGCATTAATAAAACAATTAGCAAAGAAATTTGATAGAAGGAGCACGAACTCCCTACTCACTTGACTTCTAGCATTTGAATCCCCATCAGTATCTCCAACACAGATTGCGTATCGAGCACCAAAAACACCAGCTATGCATTATCGCACATATATGGAATACAAGTTTTGTGATCAACAAATCAAGTAATATTAACATTGACATTTCATGTCATATGCTTAAAGTCTCGTCACTATTAGCAAGAATTTTGAATGACTCTAACATAACGAGCCATTTATCCTACTTGCCAATCATTTTCGATCTCCCTCCGTTGCTCACCACTGGAGGTGATTCTATTTTGAATTTGATAATTCAAATGTCATAAAAAGCAAGCATATAAAGTCATAATAATTGATGCATCATGCACATAACTTGATGGCATGATAGAGATCTAATAGCATATTGTAATGTCATTAATGCCATATTGTAGATAGGAAATTCATGTTGTGTTTCTAAAACATATCATAATAATAACCAAACAATTTCATTTTGGCAATCCAAACATCATGTAATTAGTTTTGCCCTTAGAATAATCCATGAAAAGATATATACTGGAATCTTGAAATTGGAAAAATTCAATTAAAATTGTTCAGCATGCCATATCTGGAGATTAACTTAGTCCCATACCATATCTTGCCAATCCACACTACATGTTGACTGTATCATAATGATACTATTTGAAATGTCAAATTCAATTACAGTGTAATTGATCTTATTATGGGATCATATTTTCCACTCCTATAAGAGGGATAAGGCATTATTCCCATGCCATTGCCTATTACTCCCTCCGGTCCTTTATATAAGAAACAAATAACTAAATCATTAAGACCAATAAAAATAGTTTAGTTAGTTAGTTATAATTAATAATGTCACAAATTTTAATTTTATTCCAAAAATGGCCCTTAAATTGATTGGTTTAAATAGTGGTTACATTAATGACGCTGCACCTCCACCAATATGTTTAACTTGTATGGTTAATAGACCAATAAATGCATGAGAAATGAGTAGGTGTCTCATTAATGGGTTTCACAAGATGAAGGGTAAAAAAGAAAACTAGCAATTAATACAGCTTAAAATGGGTCTATGTTTCTTATAATTAGGACAAAAAAAGAACACTCTTTTGTTTCTTATAAAAAGGACCAAAGGGAGTATTATGATGACAATATTTGAAATATTGTAAAGGAAGATGATACGTGCTTGCACCTTTTGGCATGTGAATAATTATTGTCACGATATGATTTGTTATGTAATCATGATATAGTGTTGTGCATCAACACGATATATGTATAACTATTAAAAATCATGATATAGCATACATGGAATGTTGGCTTTTGAAAATAATTGCCATATGATGAGAGATACCAAGTGCATGATACTTACTATTATTATTTTTGGCAAAGGGACTTGTACCTTTTGCTTTCTCGGTCCATGCGTTGCGAGTAGATGCTGGGAATTAGGGATTCCTTCTTTGGTGGCTCTTATATCATCCTTTTTAGAAATTATCTCACAATGTGTTGATAGTAAATATGCCATCCCTTCACCAATAAGCATTGCTCCCGTACACAAGCATTGTGACGGACAAAAAATTTCAATTTTGTGGGACCCCCGATAAAGGCACGAGCTTTATATAATATAATAATTCAAGGCTTCTCATGTAAATACATCATTTCAATGTGTAAATACAATGATATATGGTTGTAGTAGTGTCAGATAATATTCCAGGGAGAGAGAAATATCATAATATTATTTTGTTATTTGCTCGTGATTTGTTTGCAGTCGATATTCTAGATGCAGGTTTTATGATATTGGCTTCAAATATCGAAAGAATCATGAGATATATTTTTGCAATATCATATGACCGTCATTGCAATTTCAAATATCATGCATAGGATATTACCAAACGAAATTAATAAGAAAAGCAGGAATGATAAAATCGAATTAGCAGAGATTGAGTAGCATAAAAAATGTCGATTTGGCAAAAACGTGTGAGCATATTCTTCTTCTCCTCCTTCGGATTGTTGATAATCGTTAGCAAAAATTCAGTTTTACAATTGAAACAGTCCCGGAACATGGATTCAAAACTAGACCTCGTCAACGTAGACTTTGGGATTTTGCATTTTGCAAAAGTTTATTCGCTTTCTTCCACCCTCATTGTGAGTTGATCACCTGTTGGACGACTCATAGAAGAGCAAAGACTCTTCATTTGTGTGGCCATGAAAAGTTTTATCAGGCCCCATGGTGGGCGCCAAATGTTCCTACAAGGCAGAACCTTATTTGCGATGTTGCTCCTCCTTGTGCTCCTCCAAGTACGACAGTGAGATGTACCTGCAAAGACACTCCGACACTCAAGTCAGTGGCATAGAGGTGGGAGCCAGGTATCACAATTAGGGGAGAATTCAGATAAGATTACCTTATGTCACTGAGATTGTATATATAGAGTTTTCTAGGTCCTTGGGCTCAGTTACCTAATATAAGTGTCATTAATGGCGGCGAGGATTGTGAAGATAGAGATAGGATTTCTATCTTTTCTTATTTTTGAGGCGGGGAGATAAGCTTTCCTTCTTTCCTTATTTACGATGGCCAAGTACAGGTAGTACAATCACCATACCAATTAATGAAATTAGAAAAACAAAGAAGACCCCTAACACTCGTTAATGGGTTCAGAGGACCTCTTCCAAAATCAAAATTTGAGTTTAAGAGAAGAAGATTCGGAGTCAAGAGTGGAAGAGAGATACCTGATAGACAAAATACGATGAGTAAAATTCGAAATTTGAAAGAGAAAGATAGATATCAAAGAATGGGGTCTCACTTAATTTTGAAATTCAAGAAAAGAGAGAGAAAGTACACGTGTCTTAAACTAAAGAAGGGTCAATGTTGTCTTTTTCCTAGCCTAAAGAATGCAAATAAAGATATAGAAACCGCTATAAATGAAAACAGTTTTCAGCCAACACCTGTTCGTATCACGTGTCACTTAACCTTTTTTACAGTCTCATGTCACCTAACCTACTATGTTTTAATTTTAAATTTTAAATTCGTACACATTTAAAAAAAAGCTTTCTTTTCTGTAAAAAATAAAAAATACCCAAAGCCTAGGGAAAGAAAACCACGATCATCTTCATTCATTCAGAGCACATTCGACCTTTTCTTCTTCTTTGTGCTCTGCCTCAACGACACTCTCTTGGTCTCTCAATCCCGAGTTCTCTCTCTTGCTTCTTCATATCTCTCTCGCGGGTTCGTCTTTCTTTCCCAATTGTGTTTCGATTTTGATTTTTGTTTGTCTTAATTCTCCATTCCGATGAGCAAAATGATAGGGTTTACTTTACTAAAATTGGGTGAAAAGGTTTATTCTAAGGACTGTTTCGTTCGGTTTTTGAGGGGATAGGGAGAACATTGAAAGACAGGAACAATGCTAGGTGAATTAATGGTAGACGTAGTTGGTTAAATAAAAACATCATGTTTAATATCCTCTTTGGACACTTCCACTTCTTCAACAAGAGGGAGAGGAGGACTGCGGCTATCATCATAACATTTCTTCTCCACATCCAAAGAAACAGAAGGTCTATGCAACAAAAACTAAAAAAAAAAAGAATTAAATTTGATAAGAATGGGAAATAAAGTACTTCTTTTCCAGTCATTCTTGAGAACGAAGTAGAAGTGTCGGAAGAGGATATTAAAACATGATGATGTTATTTCACCATCTATGTCTCCCATTAATTCAAAATGCAGTGGAATGCTACCAGTACCTGCGCCATGTTTTTGGGAGGGAGATTTTAAAGCAGCTTCTGATATTTTACATATCATCATTAAACACGATGAGGAAGGAAACTTTATTATTTATTCGAATTTCATCCTTAAGACTTTTTTTTATTAATCATCAAATACTTTTTATGCTTTCCAAGTGAATAAAATTTTCTACATGCAACATATTTTCCATGCATGAGGTTCAAAAGTCCAAGTTTTGTGGTACAGAAAAGGAATAAAAGCTGGCAACAGGGACTCCTAAATGAGGTAAAGCAAAGATAAAATTGAAAAGAAAGGCTTTAAAATTAATTGGGATGCTGCAACACTAAACAATCTAGCTCTCAAAGACAACCATGAAAAGAAAAGCTTCCAAAAAAGCACAGTAGAGATAGAAAAAAAAGTTAGCATAAAAGGTTTTTGAGGATTAATAAAAAAGTTTTAAGGATGATATTCGAATCAATAATAAAGTTTTCTTCCTCATTGTGTTTTATGATGAGAGAGCAATATCAAAAGCTTTTTTAAAGTCTCCCTCTCAAAAACTTGACGCAAGTTCTGATTGCATTCCACTGCATTGTGAATCAATGGGAGATGTAGCTGGTGAATTTACAACATCATGTTTGATATCCTCTTCGGACGCTTCTATTTCTCCCTCAAGATGGACCAGGAGAAAAGTACTTTATTTCCCTTTCTTGCCAAATTTAAGTCATTTATTTTTATTTTTGGTTACATAGGCGTTCAGTTTGATTGGATGTGGAGAAGTAATGTTACGATGATAGCCGCACTCCTATGGTCCCTCTTGAGGAAGAAGTAGAAGTGTTCGAAGATGATATTAGACATGATGTTGTTATTTCAGCAGCTACGTCTCCCACTAATTCACAATGTAGTTGAATGCTATCAGTACTTGCTTCATGTTTTTTGGAGAGAGATTTTAAAGCAGCTTTTGATATTGTACATCTCATCATGAAACACAATAACGAACAAAACTTTATTATTGATTCAAATCTCACCCACAAATCTGTTTTATTCAAAGTCAAAAGCTTTTTCTGCTTTCCAAGTGAATGCATGCAACATACTTTCCACGCATGAAGTTCAAAAGTCAAAGTTTTGTGGTGCAGAAAAGGAAGAAAAGGTGGGAACACGACACCTAAATGGGGTAAAGCAGAGCTAATATTGAAAATGAAGGCTTTAAAATTTATTGGGATGCTGCAACACTCAACACTATAGCTCTCAAAGACAACCATGAAAAGAGAAGTTTGCAGAAAAGCACAGTAGAGAGACAAAAAAAAGTTAGCATAAAAAGTTTTTGATGATTAATAAAAAAGTTTTAAGGAATATATTCGAATCAATAATCAAGTTTCCTTTCTCATTGTGCTTTATGATGAGATGTGCAATATCAGAAGCTGCTTTAAAATCTCCCTCCCAAAAGCATGACGCAAGTCTTGATAGTATTCCACTGCATTATGAATTAATGGGAGACGTAGCTGGTGAAATAACATCATGTTTAATATCCTCTTCGGACACTTCCACTTCTTCCTCAAGAGGGACCAGAGGAGTGCGGCTATCATCATAACATTCCTTAATTCTCCACATCCAAAGAAACAGAAGGACTATGCAACAAAAACTAAAACAAAATGAATTAAATTTGGTAAGAATGGGAAATAAAGTACTTCTTATCCAGTCACTCTTGAGGAAAAGTAGAGTGTCGGAAGAGGATATTAAAACATGATGTTATTATTTTACCATCTACGTCACCCATTAATTCACAATGCAGTTGAATGTTGTCAATACCTGTGCCATGTTTTTGGCTGGGAGATTTCAAGCCAGCTATTGATATTTTACACATCATCATTAAACACAATGAGGAAGGAAACTTTATTAAATATTCGAATCTCATCCTTAAAACTTTTTATGCTTTCCAATGAATAAAATTTTCTGCATGCAACATATTTTCCATGCATGAGGTTCAAAAGTCCAAGTTTGGTGGTATAGAAAAGGAATAAAAGCTGGGAACAGGATTCCTAAATGAGGTAAAGCAAAGCTAACATTGAACAGGAAGGCTTCAAAATTATAAGGGATGCTACAACACTCAACAATCTAGTTCTCAAAGACAACCATGAAAGAGAAGCTTGTAGAAAAGCACGGTAGAGATAGAAAAAAACATAGCATAAAAAGTTTTTGATGATTAACAAAAAAATTTTAAGGATGAGATTCGAATCAATAATAAAGTTTCCTTCCTCATTGTGTTTTATGATGACATGTGCAATATCAGAAGCTGCTTTAAAATCTCCCTCCCAAAAAATAGCGCAAGTTATGATAGCATTCCACTACATTGTGAATTAATAGGAGATGTAGCTGGTGAAATAACATCATATTTAATATCCTCTTCAGACACTTATACTTCTTCCTCAAGATAGACCAGAGGAGAAGTACTTAATTTCCCTTTCTTGCCAAATTTAAGTCATTTATTTTATTTTTGGTTGCATAGGCGTTCAGTTTGATTGGATGTGGAGAAGGAATGTTACGATGATAGCCGCACTCCTCCAGTCCCTCTTGAGGAAGAAGTAGAAGTGTCCGAAGATGATATTAAACATGATGTTGTTATTTCACTAGCTACATCTCCCATTAATTTACAATGTAGTGGAATACTATCAGTACATGCATCATGTTTTTTGGAGGGAGATTTTAAAGTAGCTTCTGATATTGTACATCGCATCATTAAACACAATGAGGAACAAAACTTTATTATTGATTCAAATCTCATCCACAAAACTATTTTATTAACGATCAAAAGATTTTTATGCTATCCAAGTGAATGCATGCAACATGTTTTCCACGCATGAGGTTCAAAAGTCCAAGTTTTGTGGTCCAAAAAAGGAAGGAAAGGTGGGAACAGGACACCTAAATGGGGTAAAGCAGAGCTTATAACTTTGAAAATGAAGGCTTCAAAATTAATTCGGATGTTGCAACACTCAACACTCTAGATCTCAAAGACAACCATGAAAAGAGAAGTTTGCAGAAAAGCACAGTAGAGAGAGAAAAAAAAGTTAGCAGAAAAAGTTTTTAATGATTAATAAAAAAGTTTTAAGGATGAGATTCGAATCAATAATAATGTTTCCATCCTCATTGTGTTTTATGCTGAGATGTGCAATATCAGAAGCTACTTTAAAATCTCCCTCCCAAAAGCATGACGCAGGTACTGATAGCATTCCACTCATTGTGAATTAATGGGAGACGTAGCTGGTGAAATAACAACATCATGTTTAATATGCTCTTTAGACACTTCCACTTCTTCCACAAGAGGGACAGGAGGAGTGCAGCTATCGTCATAACATTCCTTCTCCACATCCAAAGAAACAGAAGGTCTATACAACAAAAACTAAGAAAAAAAATTGAATTAAAGCAGCTACGTCTCCCATTAATTCACAATGCAGTGGAATGCTATCAGTACCTGCGCGGGAGATTTTAAAGCAGCTTCTGATATTTTACACATCATCATTAAACACAATGAGGAAGGAAACTTTATTATTGATTCGAATCTCATCCTTAAAAGTTTTTTTTTTATTAATCATCAAAAAATTGTATGCTTTCCAAGTGAATAAAATTCTCTACATGCAACATATTTTCCATGCATGAGGTTCAAAATTCCAAGTTTGGAGGTACAAAAATGGAATAAAAGCTGGGAACAAGCTTCCTAAATAAGGTAAAGTAGACCTAACAGTGAACAGGAAGGCTTCAAAATTAATTGGGATGCTGCTACACTCAACAATCTAGTTCTCAAAAATAACCATTAAAGAGAAGCTTGCAGAAAAGCACAGTAGAGATAGAAAAAAAAAAGATAGCATAAAAAGTTTTTGATGATTAATAAAAAGAGTTTTAAGGATGAGATTCGAATCAATAATAAAGTTTCCTTCCTCATTGTGTTTAATGATGACATGTGCAATATCAGAAGCTGCTTTAAAATCTCCCTCCCAAAAAATGACGCAGGTTTTGATAGCATTCCACTGCGTTGTAAATTAATGGGAGATGTAGCTGGTGAAATAACAACATCATGTTTGATATCCTCTTCGAACACTTCTACTTCTTCCTCAAGATGGACCAGAGCAAAAGTACTTTGTTTCCCTTTCTTGCCAAATTTAAGCCATTTATTTTTATTTTTGGTTGCATAGGCGTTATGTTTCATTAGATCTGGAGAAGGAATGTTACGATGATAGTTGCACTCCTCTAGTCCCTCTTGAGGAAGAAGTAGAAGTGTTCGAAGATGATATTAAATACAATGTTGTTATTTCACCAGCTACGTCTTCCATTAATTCATAATGTAGTGGAATGCTATCAGTACCTGCATCATGTTTTTTGGAGGGAGATTTGAAAGCAACTTCTGATATTGTACATCTCATCATGAAATACAATGATGAATGAAACTTTGTTATTGGTTTGAATCTCATACACATAAATGTTTTATTAACGATCAAAAGATTTTTCTGCTATCCAAGTTAATGCGTGTAACTTGTTTTCCACGCATGAGGTTCAAAAGTCCAAGTTTTGGGGTCTAGAAAAGGAAGAAAAGGTGGGAACAGGACACCTAAATGGGGTAAAGCAGAGCTAACATTGAAAATGAAGGCTTCAAAATTAATTGGGATGCTGCCACACTCAACACTCTAGCTCTCAAAGACAACCATGAAAAGAGGAGTTTGTAGGAAAGCACATTGGAGAGAAAAAAAAGTTAGCATAAAATTTTTTTGATGATTGATGAGATTCGAATCAATAATAAAGTTTCCTTCCTCATTGTGTTTTATGATGAGATGTGCAATATCGGAAGCTGCTTTAAAATCTCCCTCCCAAAAGCATGACGCAGGTACTGATAGCATTCCACTACTTGTGAAGTAATGGGAGACGTAGCTAGTGAAATAACAACATCATGTTTAATATCCTCTTCGACCACTTCCAGTTCTTCCTCAAGAGGGACCAGAGGAGTGCGGCTATCATCATAACTTTCCTTCTCGACATCCAAAGAAACAGAAGGTCTATGTAACAAAATCTAAAAAAATGAATTAAATTTGGTAAGAAAGGGAAATAAAGTATTTCTTCTTCGGTCACTCTTGAGGAAGAAGTTAAAGAGTCGGAAGAGGATATTAAAACATGGTGCAATTATTTCACCAGCTACATCTCCCATTAATTCACAATGTAGTGGAATGCTATCAGTACCTGCATCATGTTTTTGGGAGGGAGATTTTAAAGCAGCTTCTGATATTGTACATCTCATCATGAAACACAATGAGGAATGAAACTTAATTATTGATTCAAATATCATCCACAAAACTTTTTTATTAACGATCAAACCTTTTTCTTCTTTCCATGTGAATGCAAGGCTTCCCCGCATGAGGTTCAAAAGTCCAAATTTGGTGGTCCAAAAAAGGAAGAAATGGTTGGAACATGACACCTAAATGGGGTAAAGCATAACTAACATTGAAAAGGAAGGCTTCAAATTTAATTGGGATGCTGCAACACTCAACACTCTAGCACTCAAAGTCAACCTTGAAAAGAGAAGTTTGCATAAAAGCATAGTAGAGAGAGTAAAAAAAGTTAGCATAAAAGGTTTTTGATGATTATTAAAAAAAGTTTTAAGGATGAGATTCGAATCGATAGTAAAGTTTCCTTCCTCATTCTGTTTTATGATGAGATGTACAATATCAGAAGCTGCTTTAAAATCTCCCTCCCAATAACATGACGCAGGTACTGATAACATTCCACTGCATTGTGAATTAATGGGAGACGTAGCTGGTAAAATAACAACATCATGTTTAATATCCTCTTCGGACACTTCTACTTCTTCCTCAAGAGGGACCAGGGTAGAAGTACTCACTTATGTTTTGATGGAGTTCCATAACCAAGACTTTAGAACTGCATATGCCCCATCCCATCCTTCAAATTTGGGATTTAATGATTCTAGGGCTTTGTCAATAAGATGACTCAATTTACCCTTAGCCTTTATAAAAGGTTTGGATAAAATGAGAACATTTTAGGTTTTTTTTCTCATTGAGACGCAAGCTGGGTTGATTGTTCTGCAACTCAACAGCATCCTAATTTTCTGATTGGGAAGGGACTTTTTGTTCATTGGATATCTTAGGATTTTGGTGCTTCCAAAAACCGCAATGCAACCCTAGAAGAAGTATAGAGGAAAGAAAGAAATATGTGGTGATTCATTCCATGAGATTACATAGGCTCTCAAGGATTTGGTATCGCTGATACCATGTTAGAAAATGTTTTTTCTAATTAATTTGATTTGAAGAGCAATTGCTCTTAAATAGAATAGAAAAGGTCGAATAAAGGAAATTCCTAAGCTACTGCATATACTGTTAATTCCTAAAAATAAGAGTCAATGATTGTCGTACAATAAATGCCAACTCAGATAGCTAGCCTAATCTCCTAACAAATTATAGTATTTAATACTATCTATACAAGGAAATATTCTATTCTGGTTGATCCTCAAAGATTCTGAAATATACAAAGGAAGTGAACAAAATGTCTAGGCAGATTCAAGAGTGCCCAATATCTCTCAAAAGTCCCAATACTAATTCCATTCCATCTCTCTCCTTACACCTTAGCAACCAAATCATCGCCCAAATTCACCCAACTGCGAACTCAGCAGTTAGTTACATAGTGAAGACCTTTTCATTCTTTACTCTCTCCAAGGATGTGGAACTGTCAATAGAGTGACAATTCTAATGACTACGTATGGGCAACCAGAAGGATTTGCCTATGTCGAGTTTCTCGAGATTGATGCTGTTCAAAGGGCTCTTCTTTTAAATGAATCAGTTCTGCGCGGTCAAAAACTAAAGGTATTATAATTTGTGTAAAATGCAATTAGGTTACTATCCACTCTTGTAGTGTTTCCATTTGAATTTTACTTAAATTCTAGTTTGCCATTCAGGTCTGTGCTAAGCCTACAAACATTTAGGGAATGAAACACTATTGCGGAAGAAGACCTTTTGGTTTAATATTTAGAATGCCTTATTCATTGTATCCTCCATCTGGTTATGGGTAAGAAATTATCAAAAACTGAACAAACTAAAACAATTTATCTTTGATTTTGATATTGGTTTGTGTTGCTTTCAATTATCTCTGCTATGTGGTGTTAGATAAAAATTTAGAAAAAACTAGAAGAGCAAACACAATCAGTAGCGTTTAGAATCAATACATAAATAAAACTTATAATAACAATCAATTAATACAAAGAATAAAAATAATAGAGGAAGAATTTAGAGTAGCCTAGGTTGAAGCGTGCAATGCGTCACTACACTGGTACCCATTGTAACACCCTCATTTTTATTTTACTGTTTGTAAATAATTTTCTATAAATATTATAAGAAATTATGTACTGTATTTTATAGACAACTTTCTGTACATATTTTCATAATAAAATTAATACAGTTCTATTCAGAAATTTTTTTTGAATCTTTTTATATCTTTGTTTTTGTTTGAATTGCTTGTTGACTGGACAGTTGTGTCAAACAGCTGTCCAGGATAAATTTTCCAGTGTAGCATTTTGGAGTAAATTGTAACTTAATAAAAAGATAATTGAATATAGATTAAGAAAATATACAGTTGAGAAATTAAAATGCTAATTTCGAATTTTTAAAATTTTCTGAAAGTTAGAACTCTCAGAAATTATTACGATAAAATTTTATGATAGAAAATTAAGATAAAATTTGTATGACATCTATGGAATTTCCTATTAATTGTAGCATGTCTAGAATAATTATTAACATTGTTTAACTAAGAAAAATAAAAATAAAAGTATTAGCCAATCAAAACGTTACAACTCAATATTTCTAATGTAATTAAATTAAGCTAATTAGACTTTGATTAAGAAATAATCAAGACACTACCCCAAGGTTTTTGATAGTGAGGAATTTAATGATGGTGTTAGTTTCTTAAAATTATAATTAGTTTGTAAGATAATTAAAAGCCCTAAACCTTCTAGACTAATCTACAAAAGTCTATAATTTTGACCTTTGACCAAGGAAGTTGGCAATTCACGTAAGGAATTTGCCTTGGCCGTCCAAGTGGGCTGAAAAGTTTGGCCAAAATTGCTGCCCATGGACAAGGGGCTGGACATGTAGTCACAATTAAATTGGGTGGAGAAAATTTATTTAAAAACATAAGAAATAAAAAGCTCACAAGCTAGCTCTCCTAACAACCCAAAATCGTGAGTTTGAAGACAGCAGCAGCCCCTCCATTTCACTTCATCCTTTCTTCCAATTACAAGAGAGAAACCAACCAAAACCTCCCAAATTTCAATATGGCTTTGGCCAAAAGAGAAGAAATTGGGAGAAGAACCCAAAAATTTCAAGAAGACAAAAGAGAAAGGGAGAAAGGGAGAAAAAGAAATTCAAGGGTTCTTCATCAAATTAAGGATTCAAGGTAAGGATCTTGGCATTTAATTTCAATTTAAACCAATTAGAAGTAGGAGAAACATGTCCTTAGGTTTAAATCCAAGATTTGATCATGAACCATGAAAATATGAAATTGATTTACGACTTTTATATAATTGATGTTTGAAGTTTGAATTATGTGTTGGAATCCATGATTTATTGATTTTATGATGTGTTATGATTGATTGAAACTTGATTTGGTTTGTTCTTATTGAAATTGCTTGGTTGATTTTGAGAAGATGTTGTAAATTTTGAGAAAAGCAACTCACGGCCATGGCTAGGTGTTAGGGATACCATGTGGAAATTTTAAAATAGCCAAGGGCAAAATAGTCATTTCACATGTAGGGACACATTGGGAATTTAATAAAAAGATCAAGGGCAATTTCGGGAATAATAGAAAAGTATAAGGGTAAAATGGTAATTTCATATGTTCGACAAAGATTAGGGACCAATTTGGAATTTTCTAAAAAGAATAAGGGTAATTTGGTAAATTTCACATTTGAGGACATAATTGGAAATTTAGGAAAAGATTAAGGGTAGTTTAGTAATTTTACATAGGAAGGACCTAGTTGGTATTTTAGTAAAATATTAATGTTATAATGTTAATTGTTGAATTGTATATTTCTTTATGTGATTGTTTAATGTTAATTATTTAATTATGATCATTATCACATGGCATGAGCATGCATGAGTATTTTTGGGGGAAACACAAAGATTTCAAATGAGAAATGATTTTGATATATAAAATAAGAAATGATTGATGTTGGCTAACCAGGATTGCGGTAGCCATGAATTTTTAAAATATAAATATTGTTGACACTGGGTCTGCGATAGTCATGTGAAATGATAAATGTTGACACCGGAACTGCAGTAGTCATGAATTTTAAAAAGATATTGTTGACATCGGCTGCGGTAGTCATGAGTAATAAAGATTGGGTGAGCAGATTAAGTTAGACAGGACTGCATAATCTGTGAGTATATAGTCTGTGGGGCGAAGGATATTGGCAATCCCACAAGTGGCCGGAATCTGGACTGAGATGCGGTCATGGTGGCCTTCCTGGGTATCCTGATCTCCTAATTCTGTTTAGCTTATTCGCGTTTAGTAGGGGCTGATAGCTGAATTGTAGTGCATAATGGTAGGCCAGTTACTTACTAAACACTCAAAGGGGAAGTCTCCATGGAGCAGGGTCAAAATGATTTTGAGTCAAAACTGGATTTGCATAAATCATACTGCATTTGCTTTAATTATGTGATCTATTAATTGTTATATGAAATGTACATGGTTGATATTGTTTCTAATTGTAAAGAGAAATTAAATGTTTGATGCGGTAATATTTGTCCCTAGATTCTAGGGAAGTTTAATTGCAGGTGAATGAAGAATAGTTAGAAGAAAAAGATGCTGATATTACCAGAGCTATAGGATGGGAAAATTGGGCAGATAATAGTTATGTATATTTAAGTTAGAATTTGTAGTAGTGTTTTGTAAATTTTAGTGATAAGATATTGAAAATAATTTGAACTTAATAGTATGTATTAGAACTTTTGTGTATAAAGTAAATTATATAGTTAAATTAAATATAAAATCTAGAAAGGTTACATTAGTGAAGAAGGGGGGTTACACCCGTCAGTACCCTGAACCAAAGAACGCCAATGCTCTAAAAATATTTTTTTAAATAGTAGTAGAATTTTATAAAAAGAGAGAGGCAAAATGATTCACTGTTTACTATATGTATGTATCTTTTTTCTTTCTCAAGAGGGAGCTATTAATAGCCACAAATGTACAACCCCGGATTACCACAACGTGCAGTAACAGAAAAGGAAACAGTAAAAAAAAATCTTCAACGTGTATTTGTGTTAAAGCTTCCAACGGAAAGAATAAAACTTAGTCAAATAGCATCCTAAAAAATAGGAATAAGAAGATTACAAAAGATAATGGCAGTTTTATATCTTTTAAAAAACTGATTCTGAAAAGAAAAATATTTTTACTTAAATTTTTAAATTATAATAAAAATATTTACCAACATGTGGTGCATAAATTTTGATGTCGTAGCTTTTCAAAAAAAAAAATTGATGTCGTAGATGGTAAAATAACATTACAATTAAATACTTTCGAGTTTTGATGTGCAGGAGGTTTCCAAGGTTCAAGCGATCATGCGATACATGCCATATATACTAGTAGTCAACTAAAGTTTAATGGTTGATTGATTACCAATTTATGAGATTGATTGGGATAAGACATTCTTAATTTATCTCATTATAATATTTTTCCATTGCTGGAAACAAGAACATGTTTCTTTTTAAGTTTTGCTTATATACATACAATAGATTCTTTCTTTGAACTTTAGAGATTATCAACTTCAATAGTAGATTTAAAAATAAATCGTTTGAACTTAAGTTGTGGTATTGAATTTCATATTTGCTGAAATCATTTTACAGCTTGTTTGAACTGGGTTAATTGTTCTGATATTGCATATCCTAGTAAATCTGGGTTTAAAGAAAAGGGAATATTGCATATCCTAGTAAATCTGGGTTTAAAGAAAAGGGAAAATTATTATTTTCGGAAAATTAATTGGCTTTGGGGTCTTTTTCATTCGTTTAAGATGTTTAGCAGTTGCTTAAGTCTTAAATCACATACGGTTCACGTTAGTTCCTTTAGTTATATCTATACAAATTATTTACTACATTTTCTATAATACTTTTTAGGATCTCTTTTTGTCACCTCAATTATCTTATTTCCACACTTGTCATCGTTGATTTCAATATGCTGGCAAATTTGTATTAAAATACTGAATTCCAAATACTCGATATGCTTCTCATATAAACCATCACCTCTCTACTATTCTCTTCTCAACCAACCAAAAAGCACCACTAGAAACTCATGCTAGATCTTTGCCTAGAACCATCCTTATTACATTGAAATCAAATTAAGCCTTGGTCACGATTCCACATAATTGTGTTAGTTGATGTTATTATTCTTTTAATAATTTCTTTTAAAACAAATTAAGCCTATAAGCTAGCTGAAAGCTTATATTTATAAGCCAGGAGCTGAAAAGTTGGAAGCTTAAAAGCTAGCTGATTTAATTGAAAGTGTTTGATAAGATTAACTGATAAACTAGCTGATAAATGTCATATGACGTAAAAGGACATTTTTAATATTTCTAATAATTGAATTTATTTTTAATAACTTTTCATCTTAAAAAGTAGGACAATAATTTTGTATTATAAAAAATAGTAAAGATTTGGTGATTTTACTCATATTGTTTAAAATCAAATTTTTAATAAACTAATATTTTTTTAAATCAAAATTTTCCTCTTTTTCAATAAAAAAAGTAGAATTAAATTAAATAAACTTATATTGTTTAATATTATTTTTTAATATTTAATTTTTTTATTAATAATATTATTTTAAAGCATAAAATAAAAATTGTTGTTTCTTCATAATTTTGATTTTTTATCAACTTTTGTTTAGTGACCAAAATTTTAAATGAAAATAAAAAATAAACAATGTATTAATTCATTAAATTAATAAATAGTTTAACATTAAACAAAAAAAAAAGTTAGAATTTCAAGTTTCATAATAACTAAGAAAATAAATATGTCATCTAGTGTCTGTAAGAATGTTAAAATAGGTAAAAAGATCTTTAAATTGAATAAAAGGGTAAAAAAAATTCAAATAAATTCATGAGAATAAAATTGAGAAAAAAAAAGAAGCTAATAGCTAGCTTATTTTTCATAAACTATTAAAATAAGCTCGTGCATCAAATAAATTTATTTTGTTCAAATAACTTTTAAACTGATCCAAAAAACTTACAAGTCTTGAAAAGTCTTAACAAACACATTCATAGTCATATGTTAGTTTTTTCATTTATGGTTAGAAGCATTTCATATCAGGAATAATTCCATTTTAGTTGGTTATCAGACTCTGCTGATGTGGCAGTGTAGTGGGGAATTTTGTTAGAGACTTTTCTCTCTCTTTGGAATGTGTAACAAACTGATGCTATTAGCATGGCCTGGAGCCTCAATGGATTACACGTTATCATTCTCAAACAATTTACTCTCTCGATGGAGCCTCAAACAATGGAGACATCTATGCTGATCTTAGATACTTGCCAAATTAGAGTCCCGAACTACTACTCATGGTGGACAAGATACACTTGAAATTACAACCAATACAAACTTACATGAAGAAAAAACAGTCCTATTTGGTTTTCATTAGTTGTTTCAAAGGACCAGTAAGTTCTTTTATATACAACAATCATACTAATTATAAAGGTTTGAGCTTCTGCGGTCACTGAAGAAATAAATGTTATTATTCAGGAAAGGAGATGTTCCCTTGCCACATATCTAAGCATGTTACTTAAGAATAAAGTAATTCTTCTGACTCAGTAGAAGAGGTGGGTTTAGATCTGGATTCAATTGCCATGAAATGATTGTAACTCATAAATTTGAGCTGGTTTTTCTTCTTTATCTAGTGCTACATCAGGAGGTATCCTAAACAGAGCTATTGAAGCAGAGGACATAAAGTAGGGACATTTCTTGAGCCTAGTAATTTGACATATTGTCCTTTTTGTTTCATTGACTTAGGATTATTTATCATTTTCCTTCTGTAATTTCCATCTGAACCACATCATTTTCTAGTTCAGTACTTCTATGTAGTATTATTATTGGAAACTGACACATTTTATATTTTGGTTAGCTTTCTAGGTGATTATGATTCATCCCTCCTTTTATAAAGTTATACAATGTAGGCACCTGACACAAATTTCATATTCTGCATCTTTTCACCTCAAGTTGAAGCACTCAAAGTATTAGTCTAATTGTATTTAACAAACTACACATTTTGGTTGTGATTACAGTTAGTGGTGCAGTTTTTGGAGATTCTGTCTAAATTCTGATGCTCATTCAAAGGTTGTTTCCCTAACGTACGGGCATAAGAGTGCCGAGCATTCTGTTCAGCGAGCAAGAGGCTGAGGAAAGGCCACAGGAACAGTCACTTCATGAGCAGGAGCAATTTGACTCTTCTATATTAGTTTCTATTGTATTTTAACCCCCTTTGACAAAAATGATAAGGGTTAAAAGTATAACCGTATAAAAGTTTATGCTTAATTAAGTTGTTTTTGGGCATTATATGAGCCTCTTAAAATCACATACAATTACTGGGATGGAATTGGCCACAGGCGTGTTATCCAGGTAATTAATTACATCTTGTCTCCATTTGTTACTACAATTGATTCGGAGCATAAGGATAGGCCATCCCCAAGTCCCTTGGATACTTGTCAACATGAAACACACTCAGTCACAGGTGAGTATACAATAAGCTCTTCTAAATATTAGAGGAAGTGAATGACTTAAGACTCTTTAGCATTTAATTCATCACTTCATATAGGATTTTGTGGATAGACAATCAATGAGTGAATCATATTTGATAGACCAACAAAAGCCACTTGGAGAAACTTAAAGTACTGTTGGAGGGTTTTCAGTGCTTTTCAAGGAAGGTTCAATGATACTTTGAAGAAGTATATGCTTGTAAGTGATTTTTTTGTGGCCACTTAACTATGGAGAAAAAACACACCAACAAGCAACTATGAAGCCTACACGTAACCTGTTTTAAAGACATTTTTAGCATTAGGCAGCAGGGTAGATAGACCAACACTTTTCACCACAAGTTGTTGCTAGCTACTCTATCTCTGGAATTCCAAAAGATTATTTTGGATTCCAAATACATTATTTCTTTTTCACTCTAGCCTAATTTCTTGCACAATTCTAAATGAGATTTTGTAATGCATAAATGTTCTATTTGAAAAGAACACCACGCACTGGATTTGGAGGAGGAATTTTTTATGCTTCTGCTTCATCTAAGGTACCTTTTTGAGATCAAAGCCTGCAATTGAAAGTTGTTCTTTTATCTTCCTTGGTTAATTAATGTAGAACAATGAAAGTTTTTCACTCATTTGCATGTTGTATTTCAACTTCATATTCTTTCTTTTAACTTCTTTCTTTTCATTTTAATTGAAAAAAAACTATGAAGGATGGAACATTGGTGAAAGTTGCCAAAAATGGGCGTGGGATAAATGCTTCTCAGGTTAATCTCCCAAGAATTGACATAAAAACTACCCCCCACTCTTTTTCCATTTACTATTCCTGGACATGATTTTACCTCATCATTTCTTTTTCTGTTAGTATTGTAACTTATAAGAGCTTCAAAACTTTACTGAAATGCATTCTTAATATGATGTTTATTTTTCAGTACTCAGGTTTCAAATAAATTAGCACCTTAGTGGCAAGAAATTCAAAGACAGCTTTGTTCGTGTGGTTGTGATTTTTGACAGTTACTGTGAGCACAGTCTTCATTTTTCGCTAGTTAAAAAAGTCTTCTACGGTCAAATATAATGTGATCCTGCAATGTATTATTACTAAATATTCAATTCTACTGAAAGAAATCTCTTAATATTGCTGGTTAAAAGTGTAGCTTTATTACTTATTTTAGTGTGTGCACTGTTGCATTCGTTTTTTATATGGGTTTGCTAAGGTAAGCTCATGCTGTAGGTACAGAAAGTTCTAAATATTATGTGACCTAGCCTAAGTTACAATAGACAAATATTTTATTTAATTAGGAAATTTAGATATATATTTACTCATTGAAATTCTGAAGCCTGTTTCTAAAGATCAGCTGTGAGAACCATAAATTTTCTGGCAGTTAATTTGCTAGTAGTGTACATGACTTTTTGACTGGTTGTTTACTAAAGTGAAAATGCAAATTATGGCAGTTTTTAACCGCCAGCAATTGTCTATATATGTTCTGATGGTCTTTTAAGGGTCAATACCAGTGACTATTTTAAATCCGTCAAAAGTTGTTTGTGACGCACGTAGTCTTGACAACTTTTTTAACTATTAGAAATGCCATTTTGTGGCGGCTAAAACTGTATTTTAAGCGACCACAAATCACAACTTTTTTTGTAGTGCATGTTTGCTTTTGGCTTTTTTAGCTTGTGATGACTTGGAAATTTGCATGTGTCTTTGTGATTGGTTTCATGGTTTCTTTAGAATAATCATACTTGCAAGAGATTCGGTTGTTTGTTTAAATTTTAGGTTAGATTATACGTTTCATTTACTAAAAGGAGAGAGAATGTACCGAAGAAAGGAGAAAGTAGATGTACCAAAAAAGGAGAGGGACAGTAATTATAATTGATCCTATCATAGTTGTATGAAGCGGATCAAGCCGGTGAGTTTAGACTGTTTACTTGAAGAACCGGTACCAGTCAAAGCATGCTTGACCCATTTCTCTATATAAACTCCCTAAGACAGTGTTACTCTTATAGTGTGCCGTTCCTTTTTTTCCTTTCTGTCCCGCCTTAGGTCTTGGTAAAACTCTCTTTATTTGCTTTGCCTTCATCTTTTGCACTAATTTATGTTAACTCATGTTTGCATCAGTGTTGGTATGCTCTCTTTGGCCTTTGATTAAACATGTATCTTGTCGATGCTTTGATTTGCTGGCAATTGCAGATTGCTTGTGCTTTTCTCTCTTTGAAAATCGAGATTAGTTGCAGAAATAAACAAAAGATTAGCAAAAAAACAACATCACCTATGGTCGTAGTGTTATGAAGTGCTCGTAGATTACTTATATGGATCCTGCTGTCACAGTTTACAATGCAACCCATCCAAGGTGCTTCTTCAATCAAAGGTGTTGATTATAATATCGACAAGTACCCTCTCAATTCTTCTAGCCTTTCACTACTAAGTTGTAAGAACCTCTTTGATTTGAAAATCTCTGTCCATCCTTTCTCATTTGCATTAGTTATGGCTGAAGTTGTTGATGATGGTGACATTGTTTGGTTGCTCTTGTTGTTCTCGTTGTCAGTTGCAGAACTCATTGTAAATTAAGTTTTTCTTTATTTAATATTTAACTATCGTGTATTCAGAAAAATTAATTAAACACAAAACCTATTTGTGCCTTTTATAATAGAATGAGGGTAGCTGTTTATAGGACATGCAAGGAAACACAAGTTGTTTATGAACATGCCATGTTACCATCCACTAAAAAAAGATAATAACAAATGATTCACATAATTGTCCACCCTTTGTAGTTGTCATCAGCTAAAGGAAACTAAAATTAAGCCAGAATACACGTTTCATTTCATTGTGTATTATTCTTGACTCTCAAATAATTGAGCACCTCCTTGCAGGTGAATAAGATTTTCTGCATGCAAGATGTTTCCCTCATGAGGGAAACATCTTGCATGCAGAAAATCTTATTCACCTGCAAGGAGGTGCTCAATTATTTGAGAGTCAAGAATAATACACAATGAAATGAAACGTGTATTTTGGCTTAATTTTAGTTTCCTTTAGCTGGACCCAAAACTAAAATGACAGCTACAAAAGAGATGAGAGTTATGTGAATCATTTGCTATTATCTTTTTTAAGTGGATCGTAACAACATGACATGTTCATAAACAACCTATGTTCCCTTGCATATTCTATAAACAACTACCCTCATTCTATTATAAAATGCACGAATACGTTTTGTGTTTAATTAATTTTTCTAAATACATGATAGTCAAATATTAAATAAAGAAAAGCTTAATTACAAGGAGTTCTACAACTAGTAACGAGAACAACAAGAGCAACCAAACAATGTCACCATCATCAACAACTTCAGCCATAACTGATGCAAAAGAGAAAGGATGGACAAAGTTTTTCAAACCAAAGAGGTTCTTACAACTTTTTTGGTCCTGTGTCAGAGACTATCCCCCAACCCACTGAGTCAGAGACTAATCTCACTCGCAATGTGTGGTTGCCGCTAGCCCAAGGGAATTTTGCACATAGAGGGAATCGAACACGGGTTCTTCCACTAGATAGATAGTTCCCCCACATGTGAACGTAGTAAGGCCTTACACCACTGCGCCAACTGTAACAGCCATGGGCTATCTCTTTATTTGGCTTCTCCCTTAAGAGCCTTCCCACACACTGCCCTCATGGACTTCCCCAGGGACCAATCGGGTTTTATGCCTTTTCGCGGGAATAGAACACGGTACCTAGCTCAATTAGTGTAGTGGGAATCCACGAACACGCCTACTTAAGGGGACTAGGTACCGTGTTCGATTCCCGCGGAAGGCATAAAACCCCATTGGTCCCTGGGGAAGTCCATGAGGGCAGTGCATGGGAAGGCTCTTGAGGGAGAAGCCCAATAAAGAGATAGCCCATGACTGTTACAAAAAGGGCACCTTTTTGAAACACAGCCAAGGGCTATCCCCTACTATGGGGCATTCCCTTGTCCCGGAAACATCTTATCTTCCCCAGGGACCAATGGGGTTTTATGCCTTCCGCGGAAATCGAACACGATACCTAGTCCCCTTAAGTAGGCGTGTTCGTGGATTCCCACTACACCAATTGAGCTAGCTCAATTGGTGTAGTGGGAATCCACGAACACGCCTACTTAAGGGGACTAGGTACCATGTTCGATTCCCGCGGAAGGCATAAAACCCCATTGGTCCCTGGGGAAGTCCATGAGTGCAGTGCGTGGGAAAGCCAACGTAGAAGGGATAGCCCACGACTGTTACACCAACCCTATGGGTTGAAAGGTAATTACAACTTAGTAGTGAAAGGCTAGAAGAATTGAGAGGGTACTTGTTGAAATGGAAAATTTAGGGCTTTTTTAATGCAATGGATGATTTTGGGGGGAAGTGATTGTTGCTGAAAACAAAATCTAGTTGGAATCCATATTTCATAATTAAATATAAGAATTGAAAATTTATGAAACTCTTCTTGAGATGTTGTGCAGAAATTACACTCATTTTAGGTATAATGGAGAATCAAACCTCTGAAATTTTCATACCCTAGTCTTAAAGAGACTTACTAGTGCCTGATAACAAAGATGTGGTTTTTTTAGGGCTTTTGGAATTAGAATGCATTACATTGTAGATACCTAAGGTTGATGTAATTATGGTCAACCCTGGTTTTTTGAACCTCCTCATATCTATTATTATTGCTTACTAGGAATTTTATCTCATGTTTTTAGAATCTTTGATCTACAGAAAAATGTATATGGTTACAACAAGATGTGGATATGTTGATGTTGTAAATTTCATAAAAAAATTTGGGATACAGCATGCCTATTTTATTAAAGCTCAGTGAACAGAGCCTTGTGTGTGTGTGTATAAGATGTGTACATTTAACATTCCTTACGATGGTTAGAGTCTTGTGCATTTGGCCACCCTTTTTTTATTGACTGTAATTTGAGCTCAACATGAGAGAAAGAACAACATGTTGTCCATGTAGGGAATAGGAAAGAGAAAGCTGCATTCATTCAGTTATGTTTATGCATGTATGTATGTCTAGGTAAATGTGCATGCATATATATCCATCTGATATAATGCAACCTGATATGAAAGTTCAGTACAAAGTAATTATCAGAAATTAATGTTGAAGCTGCCATCACAGAATTGGAACTTTGATTAATAGGAAAGAAAACTAGCATTGTTTGGTGTTAATTTTATTGATAAAAAAGTACTATGCTGGCATGAGATCGTTACTCGTTAGTATGTTTTCTTTGATGTTCTCTTTCATATGGCATATGCAGTTCATAAAAACAATTAATTAATTGTGATGTAGAACATTTTATCAAGAAGTCCAATTAGTTGTTACAGAAAAGAAGATTGGTGAGAGAACAGGGGGTGTGAGGGGAAGATTCAATGACAATCATTTTGGCAGACAACAAGTCCCATTAGCAGTTGCTGGTAATGGATTGTAGAGACAGCAGGAAAAGGTGTGTCTGTGAAGGGATGATGCAAATAAATGGGTTGACACAATAATCTAGATATTTGTTTAGTTGATGTAAAATGATTCCACTTTTCATAAATCTTGTGTTGTTAAATTTAGTACACGGATCTCTTGTCCATCTAAAATGGTGCAAGATGCCTGACATCATTTTTGCAATATAGGGCATGTGTGATTATTAAGACATTGTCATTTCTATGCTTTTTGTTAAATACTTCTGTACATTTTGTTCTGTTAAATGATATTTTAATTTTATTTTGATTTGAAGAATCATCTGGTTCGTCTGCAACTCAGGCTGCAAAAGTGGAAATGGATTCTCGGTCTATATATGTTGGAAATGTGAGTTTCAAATATCCTTATTCTACTCTTTTTCATTTCCTTTCTGCTATATATATCGACTTGACATCTTTTTTGCATTTTAATATGTGTGTACTTGTGAGATATGGTCTGTGCAAAAGCAAGTCTTAGTTTATCTAGTTTGGCTAGTCCCATTTTTCTGCTGTCGATTTTAAGCAATCGGTGGATCTTAGCTTGCCTACAATTAAGTTGAGGGGAATGTACTTACATGAGTACTTAACAATCTACATTATTGCTGATTGTCTTGTGCTAGCCATTCAATAAGTCATGCAATCCTTGGATATTTTTACTTAGGCTTACAATCCTAGGGACTAATATCGGAGTCTATTGATAGTTAGATAGTTTAAGGTATGTTTGGCCCAACATTTTTTGTGCTTCTCTTCTCCTTAAAAGGACAAGTTAGGCCAAATACATTTTCTAAAAGGCTCTTAAAAACCTACTCGATAACCTTCACAAAAATTCTTCCTTTGAATCCTCCCTCAATTCTTGCAATATATTTCTCAAATACCTAAACTAATGTACTGTAGATCCCTACATACACAATCAAGAGAAACTTTCAATTCTGGTTTAGTTTTTTGAATTTAAAAAAAAAAAATCTTTATTCCGGACAGCCACCCAATTGGGTTATTACCATCAAAATTAGAACCTTTTGTGTGCCTTTTTAAGTGTTTCATTTGATCCCTCTTCAAAATGGGCAGAATTAATTTTCAAAATGGGCAGAATTAATTTCCAAAGGCTCTTACATTGTATAGAGGTCCTAAAATTGTTAGAACTCCCTGCAACACAGAAGTTCCTCCTTCACCGAAGCCTTTTGTTCAACCATCTCTCAACAGAATCTTCATCTCCTTCACACTGCTTTTCAAATTTTTCAATTTTTTCCTGCATGCCTTCATTAGACCTATTTTTCCTTCATCTGTCTCTCCAATCCTTCCACACTTGGGTCCATCGTCGTCATTGGCATCCGGCAGGTCAGACCAAAAAATGTAGGACTCGGGAATTAGAAACAATAAATCGTGATTGTATTACAGAAACAATCTCGTTTAATAACTAGATTAGTAGTACAAGTACTCATAACACAAGGGTTTCTGCTTACAGGGAGTTTCCTACTTCAAAAGAACATAAAAAATAGACTAACACCTTAATTCCCTGCTACAAACCTTATATATATATATATATATATATATATATATATATATATATATATATATATGTATATTTATCGGCAAATGTTAGTTGTTAATTTGTTAGTTTTTGTTAGTAGGGGGATTCGAACCCGTGACCTATAACCCCCTTTCTAATTAATTAATTTTTTTTTATCCATAAACACGAAATTTACAAATAAAATAACTACACTTCATTAAGTTTAAAGTTTGTCATTATAATTTACATTATTAAAATTTACAGAAAATACTACTACCAAATTATTTCTAATTAATACAAAAGTATCTAAAACCAAAAACCCCTATTCCTATAGCTCTGGAACATGTCTGCATCTGTGACTTCTAATTAATCTTCCAAATACCTGCAATCACACTCCCCTAGAATCTGGGGACAGCATTACCGGATCAGGCATTTAATTTCTCATACAATAAAACAATTTCAAACAAATACATATCATAACAAATTAATTAGTTACACACATAATTAAATGCAGTGTGATTTATGCAAATGCAGTTTTTGACTCATTCATTTTTGACCCTGCTCCATGGAGACTTCCCCTTTGAGTGTTTAGTAAGTAACTGACCTACCATTACGTACTGCAATTCAGCTATCAGCCCCTACTAAACGTAAATAAGCTAAACAAAATTAGGAGATCAGGATACCCGAAAGGCCACCACGACCGCAACTCAGTCCAGTTTCCAGCCACATGTGGAATTGCCAATATCCTTCACCCCACAGACTATATAATCACAGATTATACGGTCCTGTTTAACAAATTCTACTCACCCCAAAAATCCTTTCTCAATCATTTTCATTTCACATGACTACCGTAGTCTCGGTTAGTCAACAATTCATTTCTCAATCAGTCTCATTTCACATGACTACCGCAGTCCCGGTTAGTCAACAAAAAGTCATTACTCATAGATCAACTCAATTCTCATGACTACCACAGTCCTGGTTAGTCAACATAATTCTTTCTCATTTGATACTTTTATAAATCTCCCAAAAAGACTCATGCCAATGAATTTTGTTCATGATCACAATCAAATAAATAATTTGTACACATTAACATACAAGAATACAAAAATTTAAGCAATTTACCTTATAACATTAGTATTTTAGTAAATTATCAATTAAATCACTATTAGGTAAAATTACTAAAATACCCTTAATCTTTTTCCAAAATACCCAATGTGTCCCTACATGTAAAACGACCATTTTGCCCTTGGTTTTTCAAAAATTTCCACATAGTATCCCTTGTATTTTTAGCTTGGCCGAATGGTATACACACCATTTCCAACATGTTTTCCAAAGCAACAACTTCCAATTCCAACCAAAAATCAACCAAATCACAAATTCAATCAAAATTCAACAAACCAAAATTCAACCATTACAACACATTAAAAATTCAATCAAACATCATTCCAATCCATGAATTTCAATTACAAGCATCAAAAACACAAAACCCCTAAATAAATTTCAAGTTTTCATGATTCTAGGTCACAAATTGAATCTAACCCTACAACATGTTTTCTTCTAATTCCAAGGGTTCTAATTGAAATTAAATGCCTAGATCCTTACCTTAAACTCTTTAATTGAAGAAAAAGCCTTGAATTCCTTTCTCCCTCACTCCTTGGTCTTGTAGGAATTTTTTAGATTTCCTCCAATTTCTTTCTCTACTAGCCGAATTATGTGAGGTAGGGTGAAGTTTGGATGGTTGGGTTTCTTAATTTGGGATGAAATGATGAAGTTAAGATGAAAAGAAAATTGGAACTGCAGCTGCTGGTTTGGGAGAGCTCACGGTTCAGTTTTTAGGGGAATAGCTTTTTGTGACTTTTTCTCCTTTTACTTAAGTTAAATGCTTCATTAAACAAGGAATTAACCAAATTGGACTTTGCCTTCAAGTCCAGCTGCTGCCCTGCACGTCCAGCAGCTCTATTGGACCAAGGGCAGTCCACTTGCCAAGCCTTTCCAGCCCACTTGGACAGCCAAGGAGTTCCAAGTCACTTGCCTACCCCAAAAGTCAACATTTCAAGAACTTTGTAGAAAATTCTAGAAGGTAATCAGGGCTGCTAATTATTTTACAATGTGATTAGAATTTGAAGAAAATAACATCACCATTGGATTCCTCACTATCAAAAACCTTGGGGTAGTGTCTTACTTATCTCTTAATCCAAGCCTAATTAGCTTAATTTAGTGATCTTAGAAAAGCCTAAGTTGTCACTTTTTGATTGGTTAAGGTTCTAAATTAAAATTTTCTTGGTTAAACATTTTTAATAATTATTCTAAGTATATTACAATTATTAGATAATTCTATAGATATCCTATGAATTTTCTCTAAATTTTCTGTCTTAGAATTTTACCGTAATAATTCCTCAAAGTTCTAACTTTCAGAAAATCCTAACAATTATGAATAAGCATTTTAATTCTTTATCTGTATATATTTTTAATCTATATTCTATTACCTTTCTTTTAAGTTATAATTGATTTCAAAATTCTATACTTGAAAATTTATCCCGGACAGCTGTCTGACATAGCATCCAGTCAACAATCAATTTCGGCAAAAACAAAGACACTTGGAGATTCAGAAAATTCTTCTGAGTAGAACTGTATTAATTTCATTAAGAAAATATATGCATAAAGTTTCTATAAAATACAGTGCATAAGTGTTCATAATGTACATATATAAATGCGTACAAATAGTAAAATGAGGATGTTACATGACCACTCCCCCCTTCCCTTCTCCCTTCACCACCAAGCCAACCTTATAACTCCATTACAAACCTTATATATAACACTATAACTGTCACATTCTAAAAACATGACTGCCTAATACAAAATTAACACAACATAACTGCTTAATACAGAACTTGGCCTATCAGCATCACTCACTTATGTTGTCATGGAGTTCCATAACCAAGACTTACAACTGCATATGCCCCATCCCATGCTTCAAATTTGGGATTTGATGATTCTAGGTCTTTATCAATAAGATGACTCAATTTACCCTTAGCCTTTATAAAGGTTTGGATAAAATGAGATCATTTTAGGGTTTTTTCTCATTGAGATGCAAGCTAGGTTGATTGTTCTGCAACTCAACAACACCCTAATTTTCTGATTGGGAAGGGGCTTTATATTCATTGGACTTCTTAGGATTTTGGTGCTTCCAAAAACAGCAATATTGCAAGCCTAGAAGAAGTATAGAGGAAAGAAAGAAATATGTGGTGATGCAGTCCACGAGATTACACATGCTCCCAAGGATTTTGGATCGCTGATACCATGTCAGAAGATGTTTTTTCTAATTAGTTTTATTTGTAGAGCAATTGCTCTTAAATAGAATATAAAAGGTTGATTAAAGGAAATTCCTAAGCTACTGCATATACTGTTAATTCCTAAAAATAAGAGTCAATGATTGTCGTACAATAAATGCCAATTCAGACAGCTTGCCTAATCTCGTAACTAATTATTTAATACTATCTATACAAGGAAATATTCTATTCTGGCCTATGTCAGGTATTATGCTGCAAGTCATAATTTAAACTCTAGCACCAATGCATCATGATGGTCCAATGTGAATCTTTTAAGCTTGTAATGTAAGGCATGCAATTAGCAATAGCATTTGATGTTAGTGTTTGGATTTTGTTTCTACACAATTAGCAATAGCAATGTAAGGCATGCAATTAGCAATATCAATAACATTATGTTGATGACTCCAACTTTGGTCAACATATAAACATGAATGAAACAATTACATTAGATTCTTCTTATGTTTTGCAGAGTCCAGATGGGTTGACAGTGGTGTCAGCTGGGGCAGATGAAACTCTTCGCTTTTGGGATGTATTTGGGCCACCTGTCACTAATGCTTCTGAGATCTCTGACCTTGATAACCTTTTGTCTCTCAAGGTGTCCCCAATAAGATGAGGGAAACAAGACAATTTTGTTCACTCATGATTATATTCTTTTGTGTAAATAGTAATGTTCACATAGTCACATTGATCTTAATATAGCAGTGATTTTTTAATTTAACATTGTATAAGATTTACTGAGAGAAAGGCACATACTATATTGGTGAAGAAAGATTCCTTTATTTGTTATTTGGCAAAAGAACAGTGAAATAGTGAAATTGTAACAGTTCACTCAAACTAGCTTACCATATTGTTTGATGGATGAGAAAGGAATATTGTGGTTGAACAAATATATTGGTAAGTGTTGATTAGGTCCTGTTTGGATAAATTTCTTCATAAGCACTTATAAGAGAAAAAAATAAGAAGAAAAAATAAATTAAGTTTCTCCCATATATTAAAATTAACTTATGCGTAGGTTGAAATCACATTTTGGAGAAGCTAAAATGAAATCTGCGTGACTGTTATACATAGTTGCTTGCATAGACACATTGCGTTTGTTACTGTTCTATTAGTAATGCTATGTTGTTTTGACCTCCATATATTGCTACAAGGTGCCACCAACCTAAAGGACTTCTCAGGATAGTTAAAGCAATAAGTTTTGTTTCACCCCAAATGAGATTTCTTTCTAATCAAGAAAAAATTGGAAGATGGACATTCAACGTTTGCAAGAAAAAAAAATTATAGACAACTAACAAATTCATAATGGTTTGCGTAAAAATAAAAGAAATTTTATGTAAGGCAGAGAATGTTCTATTATTTACTTAATTCCTTTTGGTAACTGAGTTTAGTTCCTCTAAAGTATAATGATACAATATTTGATAAAATAACAAAATTATTGGCCTATGTAACACTTAAATCATAAAACTTGCTACATGATCTATTCTTTATACACACCAATATACATTGTTTTTTAAAATCTGTTCAATATTGATGCAACACTACATTTAACATTCTTCATAGCTTTACATGTTTATATAAATTTATTTGAAATATATTCATAATGTAACGAGATTTTATACTATTGGATTGTTATATAAATAGAAATAATTATTTTTTATAATAATTAATTTAAAAATTATATTTAAGATTAATTGATTCACAATATAAAAATATTTATATAGATAACATATCAAAATTAAACTTTATTTATATTTATATATGCCTAAGATTTACTGTGGGCAGTATGGGCCAAAAATATTTAATATCTTCATGAAAAGTTATATTAAAATTTTTAATAACAAAATTAAATTATTATAAAAAATTATTTAAAATTTACTTTTCAATGTAAAGTTAATTATTAAATTTGAATAATTGTGTTTAATTTTTTTTCAATTAATAAAATACTAAATGATTTATTTTTTCTTAAAAAATATTTAAAATACAAATAATTTGTATTTTGTTAATTGAAAAAATATTTGAATATTTAAAACACAAATTAATTATCAATAAATGCTAAAAATATTTAAAACACATTAATTATTAATTTTGAATATTTTTATTTAAAAAAATATTTTGGGGGTGGACAAGAACGTAAAATTAGTGGGAAAGTAATTTAAAAAATATGTTGGGGGTGGTTTTGCTTCCTTCTTCTCTGATGTTGGATTTGGACATTTCTACAAGCCAACAAGCCTCTTACCACTCATGAAGGTTGCTTCTCTGATTGTTGTAGCTCTTGGTTTTGGTTTTTCCGTAAAATTAGTGGGAAAGTAATTAAAAAAGTAATTTATTGATAATTAATTTGTGCTTTAAGAACCACTTAAGAATCTGTAATAATAATAATTAAAAAAAAAAAAAAAAACCTACTTAAGAAAGATGATACTTTAAGGATGAAGTCGGTAGTTTTTTCTTAAAATTTACTCTAGTAAATGTCTATGTTGTCCTTAAAGAATAGGCTCGAGAAATACTGCTATCAATGCTCAACTGAGTAAGATTCTTTTTTTCCCTTTTGGAAAGAAATACAATTGTTTTTTTTTTCTCTGACAACATCAATGTCTAACTGGTTTTTGCAAGACAATCCATAAAATTAGACTTTATGCCATCAATATGAACTATGAAGCACTAAATTACAACACTTATCATAGAACAAAATTTGCAGCTTGAAGTGATTGAGCCTCTATACCACACCTAACTAGTGCAAAGGATACATAATTTTAAACTACATCTATATGAAAAAAAATTTACTCATTAATTAAAAAAGTAATTTATTGATAATTAATTTGTGCTTTAAGAACCACTTAAGAATCTGTAATAATAATAATTAAAAAAAAAAAAAAAAACCTACTTAAGAAAGATGATACTTTAAGGATGAAGTCGGTAGTTTTTTCTTAAAATTTACTCTAGTAAATGTCTATGTTGTCCTTAAAGAATAGGCTCGAGAAATACTGCTATCAATGCTCAACTGAGTAAGATTCTTTTTTTCCCTTTTGGAAAGAAATACAATTGTTTTTTTTTTTTCTCTGACAACACAATGTCTAACTGGTTTTTGCAAGACAATCCATAAAATTAGACTTTATGCCATCAATATGAACTATGAAGCACTAAATTACAACACTTATCATAGAACAAAATTTGCAGCTTGAAGTGATTGAGCCTCTATACCACACCTAACTAGTGCAAAGGATACATAATTTTAAACTACATCTATATGAAAAAAAATTTACTCATTAATTAAAAAAGTAATTTATTGATAATTAATTTGTGCTTTAAGAACCACTTAAGAATCTGTAATAATAATAATTAAAAAAAAAAAAAAAACCTACTTAAGAAAGATGATACTTTAAGGATGAAGTCGGTAGTTTTTTCTTAAAATTTACTCTAGTAAATGTCTATGTTGTCCTTAAAGAATAGGCTCGAGAAATACTGCTATCAATGCTCAACTGAGTAAGATTCTTTTTTTCCCTTTTGGAAAGAAATACAATTGTTTTTTTTTTTTCTCTGACAACATCAATGTCTAACTGGTTTTTGCAAGACAATCCATAAAATTAGACTTTATGCCATCAATATGAACTATGAAGCACTAAATTACAACACTTATCATAGAACAAAATTTGCAGCTTGAAGTGATTGAGCCTCTATACCACACCTAACTAGTGCAAAGGATACATAATTTTAAACTACATCTATATGAAAAAAAAATTTACTCATTCTGCACCCAAGTCAGCATCACTATCAGAATATATCTCAGGAGTAGCTTCACTGCTTGTCGGTTTCTCTTCTTCCTCTCTTCTTTTCCTCTCAGCCTCTCTCTCCCTCTCCTCGATTAGAGCCTTAGCTTGCTCAAGTCTTGAGCTGACTGCATCCCAAGACACAAGCTTATCCATGAACACCGATATATAATCACGGCGCTGGATCTGCAAAGATAACAAGGCAGTCAGAGATATATATTTATCTATTGAACAGAATTATCAAAGATAGTAGTCACTATATAATGCTCTGAACTACATCTCACCTGAAAGTCAATGAAATAAGCATGCTGCATAAAAGTGAAATATTATTACAAAGTCAGCGAATATATTATCAATGAAATGAAATAATAGTTTTAATGCCTCAAATCCACTAACACAAAGTAAACTTGATTAGTACCTCCCAGACATCAATGGTAAGGAGTGGCTGCAAGAAATAAATATGAAATCTCGTCAGACATTTTAACCATGATGCTTCAGCCTTACCCTAACATTCAATGTTTCAAAACATAACATGAATTATGGATATTATAAGTAATCCTTACTACTTACATGATAGTAGTTCCAGACAAGCGGGTTCACAGCATTTGGAGTCTTCACCACAACTAGCTTCTTGTCCTCATCAGACTGAATGGGATTTACAGCATTTCCCACGTCAAGTCTGCTTTCTTTATCTATAAATGAAAAAGGAAAAAGAAGGGTAAAGGCCACTTGCGAGGTTAGATATACCAAGAAAAATGAAAAATGAATGCCAGAAAATTAGAGTATGGTCAGAAGGGTATTTACTCACATGCAAGCCATGCCCATCCTGAACCAAATTGTGCTGAAGCAGCAGTCTTGAACTCATCAAGGAATTTTTCAAATGAACCAAAGTCTCTTTCAATCAGCTTTAGAAGATCCCCAGATGGCCTTCCACCACCACCAGGTTTCATGGACTCCCAGAAGAAGTCATGGTTCCATGCCTGCAATAATTTGAACAAGATTGCTAAGCGATGGTTTAGAAACCTGAATAAGACTCAATATTTACAAGCAAGCATGCCTGTGCTGCATTGTTGAAAGCCGGAAGAATGTCACCCTTATTGTACGAAATAACTATAGTGTCCTCCAGTGAATTCCCATCTAGATCTGTTCCATCAATTTGCCTGTTCAGATTATCTACATAAGTCCTGTGATGCTTCCCCCAATGGTATTCGAGTGTCTCCTGACTCATAATTGGCTCCAGAGCATTCTGAGAATTTTCATTATACAGTATAGGAAAAATATGTATTACCAGTCCAACATAAACATCCAAATCTCCACAAGTACAAGACATATAGTAGGTCATTACAAGGTAGCATTGTTTAATTAGTTCGGTGTAATTGATATGTTGCACAGAAAGAAAGTAAATGGCTAGTTGTAATAAACTGAAATCTTCCCAACAGAGGTGATGGATGATTAAGGTAAACCAGGGAAAGCTTAATTAGCTAGTCATCTGGCTCAAACAATGGAAATCCAAGTCTTCCTTTCATACAGTTCACTGATTCAATGTGATATTAACTAAAGAAAGAGCCAGAGTACATTAGAAGAAATGGCAGCAAAAGCAGCATAAAAAAAAGTAAAAAAAAAATTGAAAAGTAAAGAAAAATCACTGATCACAATTGAACTACACCAGTAAAGATTCTGACAGGGAATAATAAGGAAAAAGTATTAGAAAAAGAAATGGAAATGGAAATAAATAACTAACAAATCATACTGGCAAAAGCTAGTCATCTGGCTCAAACAGTTGAGTAAAGAGGATTTTATGTAAAAGCTTGAGTGTCTTCACTCAGCTGAAGATCTTTATATTTATATATATATGTATACAAAAGATTAAGATACTGACATAAGGGTGTGCAGACTGCAACACCCTATTCAGACGGCTACAGCAGAAAAGAAAGGAGGAGAGCAGACTAGTACAACAGATAACAATAAAAATACATATAGAATAATTATTCTAACACTCCCCCTCAAGCTGGAGCATATAAATTGTATGCTCCAAGCTTGGAACATATGAACTAGATCCGAGGCCCTCTCAAAGATTTAGTTAAAATATCTGCAAGCTGATCATTTGAGCTGACAAATTCAGTACTGATCTCCTTGGACAGCAGCTTTTCCCTAACAAAGTGGCAATCAATCTCTATATGTTTGGTTCTTTCATGAAACACGGGATTGGAGGCTATATGGAGAGCTGCCTGGTTGTCACAGTAGAGCTTCATTTGTTGAACCTCACAAAACTTCAACTCTTGAAGGAGCTGTTTGATCCACACTAATTCACAAGTGGCTGTGGCCATAGCTCTATATTCTGCTTCTGCACTAGACCGAGCAACAGTGTTCTGTTTCTTGCTCTTCCAAGAGATAATATTGCCTCCAATGAATACACAATATCCGGTAGTAGACCTTCTATCTATGGGACTTCCTGCCCAATCAGCATCACAATACCCAGAAATTTGGTTATGTCCTTTATCTTCATATAACAATCCGTGTCCTGGAGCCCTTTTAATATACCTGAGAATGCGAATCACAGCATTCCAGTGATCAACATGAGGAGCTTGCATGAATTGGCTAACCACACTAACCGCAAAAGAAATGTCAGGTCTCGTAATTGTGAGATAAATGAGCTTTCCAACCAATCTTCTATATCTTTCTGGATCTGAGTATGGCTCACCTTGGTTTGCCATTAATTTTTTATTCGAATCCATAGGACTATCAATGGGTCTACAATTAGTCATACATGTTTCCTCCAAAATATCAAGAGCATACTTCCTTTGTGAAATAACAATGCCTTCCTTTGACTGAGCTACCTCAATACCGAGAAAGTATTTAAGGTACCCAAGGTCTTTAGTTTGGAAATGATTGGACAAGTATTTTTTTAGCTGGGAAATTTTAGCAACATCATTCCCTGTAATAACTATGTCATCCACATAAACAACAAGATAGACACACTTCCCAGGAGAGGTATGGCAATAAAAAACTGAATGGTCTGCTTCACTTCGTTTCAGCCCAAAACTCTGAACAACATAGCTGAACTTTTCAAACCAGGCTCGTGGAGACTGTTTGAGCCCATAGAGAGACCGATGAAGTTTGCAAACTAGATCAGACTCCCCCTGAGCAACAAACCCAGGAGGTTGCTCCATGTAAATTTCTTCATCTAGTTCACCATGAAGAAAGGCATTCTTAATATCCAGCTGATGTAGGGGCCAATGGCAAATGGCAGCCATTGCAAGAAAGAGACGGACCGTTGCGATTTTGGCCACAGGGGAAAAAGTATCCCCATAATCAAGACCATATATCTGAGTATATCCTTTGTCCACTAATCTTGCCTTGAGACGATCAACTTCACCATTAGGACCAACTTTAATAGCATATACCCATCTGCAACCAACCATCTTCTTCCCAGGTGGAAGAAGGACTAGTTCCCATATGCCACTGCTTTCAAGAGCCTGCATTTCAACAATCATGGCTTGTCGCCATCCAGGATGATCAAGTGCTTCATGGATATTCTTAGGAATAGTAATAGAAGACAAAGATGAGACAAAGGAGAAGTGTGAAGGAGATAATCGATTATAGCACAAAAAATTATGAATAGGATGAGGATTTCTGGTAGATCGAATACCTTTTCTAAGAGCAATTGGCCAACCTAAATCTTCATCATTTGGAACCATTGTATGGGTAGCTGATGGTGGAGAAGATGAAGCAGATGACTCTCCATGTATCACTGGACTAGCTCTCTGTGTCATGTTTTGATCAATGATGAGAGGTGATGAAGATGGTTCAGGTGCACTATTGGTTGGAGAGGGAACTTGACCTATGTCTTGGTTGGGAGTTTCATGAACAGGAAACAGAAATGAGTCAAATAATGGGACAGGTAAGACTTGTTGAACAGAAGTGAAATCTTGCATTGAAGAAGAGAAGAAAGGAGTTTCTTCAAAGAAGGTGACATCTGCAGACATATAGTACCGTCGAGTGTCTGAAGAGTAGCAACGGTACCCCTTTTGGAGTCGAGAATAACCAAGAAAAACACATTTAATGGCCCTTGCAGAAAGCTTGTCCAAATTTGGAGAAACATCATGGACAAAACAAACACAACCAAAAACCCGAGGAGAGACACGAAATAAAGGTTCATCTGGAAAAAGAATTGAATGGGGAATTTTATTCTCAAGAGATGAAGATGGCATTCTATTTATTAAAAACAAGCAGTAAGAATAGCATCTCCCCAATGATGAACAGGAACATTGGCACCAAGCAATAAGGTACGTGCAGTTTCAACTAAATGTCTATTTTTCCTTTCGGCTATACCATTTTGCTGTGGTGTGTGAGGACATGTTGATTGATGTAAGATGCCATGTGTGGATAGAAAGGAAGAAAGATCAGAAGAAAAATATTCTTTGGCATTATCACTCCTGAGAATTTTAATTATTTTTCCAAACTGATTCTTAATTACATTGAAGAAAGACAAGAAAATAGACAAAAGTTCATAACGATCTTTCATTAAGTAAACCCAAGTACATCGAGAGTATTCATCAATAAATGTAACAAAATATCTGAACCCAAAAGATGTGACACGGCTTGGACCCCAAATATCTGAGTGAATGGTGGAAAAAGCAGAGTTACATCTTGTTTCAGTTCTCTTTTGAAAAGACCTAACATGTTTCCCTAACTGACATGACTCACACTCTAAGGCCTGAAGCTTGCTAAGACCAGGAACCATTTTCTTCAACTTTGACAAGTGTGGATGACCCAAGCGATCATGCAAAAGTTTAGGAGATGGAGATGCAAAACAAGACACAGAAGAGCTGGTTTCAAGATAGTAGAGACCTCTGGATTCATGTCCTACACCAATCAGTCGGCCCGTACCACGTTCCTGAATCACAAAAGAATTAGCATCAAATGTCACAGAACAATTCAATGACTTAGTTAATTGACTTAGAGAAATCAAATTGAAAGGACAATTAGGAACGAAGAGAACCGAATCCAAATTTAAAGAAGAAGAGAGAGAGACTTGGCCAACTCCTTTGGAATTGACCTTGGAACCATTTGCTAGAGTAATTAGGTGAGGAAACTTTGGAGGAGACATAGAGGTAAATAAAGAATCATTACCAGAAATATGATCAGAAGCACCTGAATCAATTATCCATGGACTTTGACTATCCACAGATTGAGAAATACAAGTCGTTGAAACACTAGGACCGGAAGATGATTGAGCTTGACTGTTGGACTTCCATCGGAGATATTCTTGATACTCCTCTTTAGACAACTTAGGCTCAGGCTTTTCTGACTTGGAGACATTTACTGTTTTCTCAGGAAAGCCATGCAAGGAATAACATGTGTCTTGTGTGTGGCCCATCCTCTTACAATGGGAGCATTGAGGACGACCATTTCTACCACCACGTCCTCCACGATTCCCACGACCTCCTCTTCCTCTAGTAGACACCATTGCTGAAGATTCAACAGGTTCCAGTGGGCTTCCACTCTTTTTCAGTGTGGGAACCCGAAGAAGACATGTCATGAGACTCTCCATTGAAGGAACTTCTTGACCGGTCAGAATTTGATCACGAACATGATCAAAATCTGGATTCGTAGCACGCAGGGCCAGCACCATGTACAAATTGTCAAGTTTCCTTTTCATTTCCTCCACCGATTCAGCTTCCAAGAACATTTTCAATTCTTCAACTGCAGATTGGATTTCAGCAACAAAAGAGGTCATATCATGATCAGTTTGTTTAAAAGATGTCAACTTGTCAGCTGAATCATATAACCTTTGAATGTCATTGGCGTAAATCTTTTGGGCCTTCTTCCAAAAAGAGTGACAGGTTTTGAAGGTCCTCAAGATTCCTAAAATTTTGGGCTCCACAGACTGCCACAACAAGGCACAAAGCTAGAAATCAAGCTTTTTCCATTGTTCCTGACTTTCTGACGGCACTTCAGTGATATCTTTCTCCAAATGGTCATGATGCCCTTGGCCAAGGAACCAGAGTTCCACAGATGCGGACCAAGACATATAATTTTTCCCATTAAGCTTCTCTGAAGTTATGACAGGTGTTCCAGAGAAGGGAAGAGTGGGACCAACAGAAGAGGAGGCTGTAGAAGGACTTGTAGAAGCCATTTTGTAACAAAGAAAATCTGTGCAAACAGAGACTAGAACCTGCACAAACAGAACCTTCACGGAAAGGTTCCAACTTGATGACCCACAACTATAGAGGAGTGATAATGACGATCAGAGACCAGATCTAGGGCCAGGGGTGTCCGGCGAGTTGTTCTGGGCAGTCGCGTCAAGATTCCGACAAGCAGAGGGCGGCGCGTGGGCTTCACGCGCCAGACAGGGCGCTTTGAAGAACCGGCGCGTGGCTGACCTTTTGGCCGCACGACTTGCAGGGTTAGGTCGCGCTCACTGAGGCGCACCAAACCCTAGGTTCGGCGGAGATCTTGCCGGAGGCGGCTGGCGGCAGCGGACGGCGGACGGAGGCGACAGACTGGCCGAAGATTTGAATGGAAGCGGCAGAGCGGGATCGTTCCCGCTCTGATACCAAGTTGAGTAAAGAGGATTTTATGTAAAAGCTTGAGTGTCTTCACTCAGCTGAAGATCTTTATATTTATATATATATATATGTATACAAAAGATTAAGATACTGACATAAGGGTGTGCAGACTGCAACACCCTATTCAGACGGCTACAGCAGAAAAGAAAGGAGGAGAGCAGACTAGTACAACAGATAACAATAAAAATACATATAGAATAATTATTCTAGCACAAACAATGGAAATCCAAGTCTTCCTTTCATACAGTTCACTGATTCAATGTGATATTAACTTAAAGAAAGAGCCAGAGTACATTAGAAGAAATGGCAGCAAAAGCAGCATAAGAAAAAGTAAAAAAAAAAAAAATGAAAGGTAAAGAAAAATCACTAATCACAATTGAACTACACCAGTAAAGATTCTGACAGGGAATAATAAGGAAAAAATATTAGAAAAAGAAATGGAAATGGAAATAAATAACTAACAAATCATACTGGCAAAACCTCTAATGAGGCATTCAAGTTCATAATAATTATAAACCTCTGCAAAGCTACTCAGATCAATACTGTACAGTACTAGTTTTGTAAAATAAAAATGAGGAAGTAATTCCATTTAACACAGGTTCAGAAAAATCTTAAGAACCATGTAACAGTAAGCACCATGAAATAGTATAACTGTATAAAACTCATATTTTCCTAATTTACATTCAAACAATGACACATGTTTGTTGAGTTATAAACTTATAAGCCTTGTGCACTCACAATAAATCAAACTGATATGCTTGAGTTCTTCAATTTTGGAGTTCTTAACTTTCATTCTTGATGAAAGAATACATAACAAAAGTTTGCTAAAATATAAATTTGAAAATGATAGAGCCAAGCCAAATCTAATTTTATGGCAATTGGCATTGTTTCATTTGAAACATAGGTCCCACTAAAAATTAGCCAACTTAAAGGACAATTTAATAAGAATGGGAGAACCACACCATCAACACTAGCCATTATAGTTGGAGAGTCCAAAGCCTTATAAAGTTATAAACCCCACACCAAATCTCATTTTCAATGTGGACCTTAAATCCTATACCTTGTGATTGGCTCCTAACACAATTCTAATTCTAATTGGTAATAAATGGAGTAATGGACAAACTTTAGATCTTACCAGTGGATATGGTGGTGGCTTCAGCTCAAACTTTGCAGTGATTTTAGTACGTCCAGCTTTCCTTATACATCTGCTCTGCAGTATTGAACATATTTTCTTAAAATAAAAGGCCAAGAAAACATCATTCTTACAATTTTTTCTTTAAATAACATGAAAGGGTGGGAGAGGAGCGATTTAAAATGGCAAATTTTTAAACAGGACATGCTTTTTGAGCCAGTAAAATAAAGTGAAAGGTCCAGTATGATCTGACAAATACCATAAATCACAGACATTGTTAATAACTTATAATCAGAAAATGTACTAGTAATCCATAAAAAAAGGTTATATTGGCAATAAAACTTGAGCAGAATTCTGCCATTTATTATTGAATGGAAGGTTCTTTTTGTTTACCTTCTGAGGTTTACGTTGTACTAATGAGAAATAAACCATCATTCTCAACCACTCATTCAACATATCAGTTTTTTAACATCTTTTCCATAACTCATTTTGCTAATAGGTCAGTTTCCACATTATGATAGAAACTGGATCAGAATTATAGAGAAAGTGGAAAAAAATCCCCTGATTACAGTATGATAGCAGAGCTTCAAGGGTCTGCACCCAATGCCCAAAGGCCCTAACTATTCTCAATTAACAAGATACCCCCTCTCTCAACCCTTTCTCCTATTTATAGGCAAATATGCCTTGTGTCTTATTATCCAGCCCCTTTACAACAAACTAACTGAATCTAACACTTAACTAACCAAGGTCCTCAACTAACATGTACCTATCACATTACTGCCAATTTTTCATCCATAGGTTTGGAAGTTTTCCTTTTATTTATAGACTCCTGGTTTCTAGATTTGAAGTGTTCTTCTCACTACATAATAACTATGACACAAAAGGATACTAGGCCAACAAGTGCTAACAGATTTGAGTTTCACATGAATAGATGTAGGCAAGTGATTGTAAAGTAAACCACCCTCAGTGAGTAAGAAACCAACATCTAGCATCACATATTTCACATTTGCCTATGTCTGGAGACAGAAATGAATATGTATTTTGAAGAGGGTTTGAAAGCCCTTAAAATACATACAGGAAGACAACAATTGACCAATGGTAATACCACTAGGAAAAAAAGACCAATATTCTCTTTCAAATGCTGGAATCTTAACAGGTTAAAGAAAGTAATGAGAATGTCATTGTAAAGAAAATGCTCTTCCTACAGCATCCCACAATATTATATTTATAATATCATTGTCAAACCAATTGACAACCTTTTATGCATTTGTTCATGACTAAGAAGCCCAAAACAACAAATATCCTATTCCTAAGCCTTCTCTTGTGCACAGAAATAAAGGGTTTCCACTTTCTACTTATTTACAAGAGCTCAACCAAAAGGGCACACTATCCAACTAGGAAAAACTCTCGTTAGAATTGAATTTCAACATGGGTTCTGATTCTTACAAACATAGCATTGGTAAAAACAGCAACAGCAAAATGCCCATGACATGATATAATAAAAAATAATAATTAACTTTATTCTATTTAAAAAAAAAACATTTCTTAAAATGTTAGAATTGTGTGGTGGGAGTGGAAATGGGGGGTGACGTGTAATGGTTGGAAAGCAAACCTCTTTCTTGGAGAATTTGAAGGTACCAGAAGAAAACCCTGCTAACCAAACGAGAAACCCATGTCAGAAAGAAAGAGGAGAGAGAGAGAATGAGATGAGAGGAGAGAGAGAGAGAAGTGGAACCAGGAGGGTGGCGTGGAAGAAAACATGAAGGTGATAAAGAAGTAGAAGCGGCAGTGGATGGCGATAACAAATTCATCTCTTCTGCCTCTTGCGTAACACTAATCAGCACAACAGCATAAGACCAGTCAGCACTATCATGTAATACACTGTACAACAGTGATATTCATTTCTACTTTTCTTTTACTTTATTTTCATCTCTGTTTCTCTTTTCTACTCATCCATCACATTTTTCATTTCTTTTTCTTTTCCTTTTAATCCCACACTATTGCTTTGTGTCTTTGTTTAAAGGCTTAAATATAAATTTAGTTTACATAAGTTTGTGCTTTTTTAATTTTGGTCTCTATAATTTTTTGGTATAATTACTTTACAGGTCCGTATACTTTTATCAAATTTTTAATTAGGTCCTTGAACTTTTTTTTCTTTTAATTGGGTTCCTGAATTTTTATTTATTTTTCAATTGGGTCCCTGAACTTTTATTTGTTTTTTCAATTAGGTCTTTCCGTCTAATTGTCATTATAAAAAATTAACTATAGACACTTAATTAAAAGTGCAGACAATGAATTGATGCTTCTGGAATGTGTTATAAACACAACTGAGTCAATTCTAAGAGTTTTCTACAAAGTTTCAGCCTTCTAAATAGTCAAATAATTGTGAAAGAATGCCCGAGTTAAATTGACCTGAAGAGGTTAAAACTTTGCAGAAATCTTTCGGAATTGATTCAGTTGTGCTTATAATACATTCCAGATGCATCAGCTCACTTCTGCACCTCTAATTAAGTGTCTGCGGTTAATTTTTCATAACGACTATTAGACGAGGGACCCAATTGAAAAAAAAATGTTCAGGACCCAATTAAAAGAAAAAAAAAGTTCAAAGACCTAATTAAAATTTTGGTAAAAGTATAGAGACCTGCAGATTAATTTAACCTAAATTTTTTTTGTTTTTTAAGTTATGTAAGTTTGTATTTTATTTTAATTATAGTTCCTGTAAATTTGTTTGTTCATTTTTAATCTATGTAAGTTTGCATTTTTTTTTATTTTTTTGTAAGACCGTTTTTTCAATTTTAGTCCCATTAAGATTTTAATTTTTCTATTTTTAGTCCCAGTTTGTGCTTTAGGGACCAAAATTGAGAAAACTCAAACTTACAACAACTAAAAATGAACCAAAAAAACTTATAGGAAAAAAAATTGAAAAAGCACACTAAATGTGAATAAAACAACTTACAATGACAAAAATTAAAAAAACACAAATTTACAAGGACTAAATTTATATTTAAACCTGGTTTAAATTAAGACTGAAATTGCACCCAAAAACATGATTAAGAGTGAAGTATAGAGGAACAAAAATAGAAAGAAAGTAGATAGGAAGGACAGAAATAAAAAAAAAATGAGTAAAACAATATTTTAGATAGAAAGAAATCAGAAAGGAGAAGAATTTCTCTTCATTTATTTGAACATACGAAAAAGAGAATAAAAAGAAATAAATAAATCATATGAAAACATTATTATACTAATTAAAAATATAACTTTTTATTTTATTATTTTTTATTTTTAAAAATATTGTAAAAAATTATTTATTTTTTTTAAATTAAATCAATAAAAATGAAAAAAGAAAGAGATCATTTACCTCTCATTTCATTCTAATTTTGGGGGGAAAGAATTTTCTGGTTAGTCTCAGAAAATAACTCTTCCTTTTTATTTTTCTTCTCAAACAAATGGTGCAAATTTGATATTTTCATCCTATCCTTCTACTTCCTATTTCTTTCTGTTTTATTTTGGCTTAAATGCAGTTTTGATCCCTTTATTTTTTTAAATCCACAATTTTTGTTCTCCTATTTTAAAATAGAGACATTTAGTTTCCGTATTTTTCAAAATCCATAATTTTAGTCCCTGTATTTTAAAATAGAGACATTTAATCATCAAGTTTTGTAAAATCTGTAATTTTGGTCCTTTCATCCAATTCGAAACATTGATCGCAAAGAGATTAACTTGATGTGGCCCAAATTTAGTGATGTCGCATGAGATTATTTATTTAATCAACATCATAATCAACGTTAATTTCTTAATAGTCAATGCTTTCGGTTTGATGGAAGGACCAAAATCGCATATTTTAAAAAATTGAGGGACTAAATGTTTATATTTTAAAATAGGGGACCAAAATTGCATTTAAGCCTTTTATTTTTACCCAAACAATCATGGAATAAGTACTTTTTTTTTTTACATAACATGGGATAAGTACCTACCAAAGAGAGAAGTAGAAAAAAAAAGATAAAACTAATGTGCAGATATATAAATATCACTGTAATATATATAAGCTGATTTTGTTTCATTTTGTTTCTCTGTATAATACATTTGATACGAATTTAGTTAATCTTGTACCCTATAAATTGTAGAGACACCACATGATCAGAAAAAAAAAAAAAAGGTTCTCATCTCATGGTTGATACTCATGGTTGACTCGTGCTTTTTTAACTTCTGCAAATAATCGCGGATGACTTAATTTGGTATTGGCTTAAATTAATAATGATTTTAGTGCAAATGTTGTTTCGGATTCGGTCCAATATTTACGTGATTATTCTCTTCACTATGGAGAGGATTGTGAAGTCCTGAATATTTTGGAATTGTCATGTTAGATTGTGTAACGACCCATCTTCGTTACAGATTTGTTATACTAAAACATTTTGTTAAATATTATCATATGAAATTTCATAGAATTTTTTTTTTCATATAACACATATATTTGTACATCATCACATCATAAAAGTATTAGGTTTGGCTTTACAAAACTTAAATATATAAATATGTACATACAATACCAAAATAGTCCTCTTGTAGAGAACATTCATCACAACCTAAGTATTTTTACATATGTCCTAAGCTGGTCCCCATACTATGTACATATATACTAGAACATATTCAGAAAGAGGGATCTCATCCCATCTTCAAGATCTACATCCGCTTCAGTCATGAGCGGCTTGAGAACCTGCAACATCACCACTATCTGCTCCCGTGCCAACCACACGATCATTGCAGTAAAACAACACAACACAAAAATGCAAGGGTAAGCTTATTTATAAAAAGAAGGATAGGATTTGATCAAAGGAAAATTTAGAATAAATCAACAATAATAATTCAGATAACATCACACAACAATACATACATCAATCTTATATACAATTTTTCATTATGCAATGTCGTGCTGACTCGACTCCATGGAGATTTCTACAACTTTTTGGGCGGTCCCCATAGGCCCCATCCCCTACCATAGTCTCACCTTTGACCATTCAGGGAGTCCCTTGAGCTACCCTGTGGAGGAAGTGTGGATTTAATCGAATATAGACAAGTGTTGGTATTGGCTTACCTCTGTCAGGTTTGCAAAACCTTCCATCTATAGGAATTCGCCCACTTGTCTATTCTATAGGCCCACCGTTGGCCACCACGAAAACCTCCGGCACTAGGTTGAGAGCCTACCTAGCACTCTCAACTTACGTACCTACCCACATGCAATGTCATGTAACAAGCCAAACAATTTTGATACCACATGTTCCCTCTATGTTATAAATTCACCATTTTTCTCAAATTATACTTATGAACCCATCCAGCAGTTCAATAAGCTCATGTAAAGTACTCTCACACTCTGAAAACTTAATCACAACACAACACTTAAAAATGTGAATTTCCTAACATAGCTCTAGAACTAAAGTTGTGGTGTATCCAACATCATCATTCAACATTAATAACTCTAATAATTATATCACATTAACAAAATTGACCAAATGAGGTCGATTTCTCTTTGGCAGAATTGAATGTGAGCTCTCACTGATACAGGCAAATGACCTCGGAATTAAAAACTTTTTATATGGAATTAAAGCTATTAAATCCTATTTTTCAAAATGGTATCCCAATTGTAAAATCAACATCTAGAAAATTTTTATAAAATTTTCTAAGTCAGCAGCCCTGGATTTTGAGTGTTCACTGAACATAACTCAAAGAAATGTAAGTTTCTCCCACTTCCCAAACTCATTTTGAGCTGAAATTTTTACAGTAGAAAGGTAACATCTTTATCTTTCTAAAAAGTTAACCCTTGTCCCAAAATTATTTCCCTACTGTTCCCAGTAAATTTATTTCTAACAGCCTAAGTTTCAGACTCAGAGCAGAGCTCAAACCGCTTGCCCTGTATCTTTTTAAAAGGTTAATTTACAAATTGGACATGATAATTTTTGTAATTTAAATGGTTAAAAATATTGTTTTGTCTACTTTTTAATGGTGTAAAAACGAAAAAGAAACATTAAGCACACAAGTGGAAATTTGAGAAAAACTGAGACATGTTCCAGGGGAAACTCGAAAACAGAACAACCATTTTGGGAGTCATGGATGAACCCTGAGATGAGATTTTCTCTCCAAGGTGTCAAAATGAAAGTTGTTCTATTTCATGTTTATTTTTAGTCAAAACAAATTTTGTGAAAAACCAACGGTTAGATCTCCCAAAAATCACAAAATCGTGGGGGCTGTCCAGGGCTGGACGAACCAACAGCCACTGCCACTTTTATTTTTGGGTGAATCTCACATTGGAAACCTTGTCTAACAATTTTAATAAAATTTGGGCATGGTCTCCTTTGTTTTAGGAGCCTTCCCAAATAATTTAGAGAGTCAAAAGCAAAAATAATCAGTCCATACACACCCACACAGCCACTGCCAGGAAAATCAAACACCAATTTTTCATCAATTTCAAATTCAATCACCAAAGCAACTCAACATAAACAGCAAGAGGGGCATGCATGCTATATGTGGTTGAGTCCCCTAACTCTCAACCACACTTAAACTGAAAATATAAATCACAAGGAAGCTTCCCTTACCTAAATTTTTTTGGCTGAAAACCTTGAAGAAATTAGGGAGGAGACTTGGTGATTCAAGAATGATCTCTACCCAACTTTGGCTATGAAATCAACTAGAGAACACCTAATTCAATTCCAAAATAAGCTTCAATCAAAATTTCACCCACCAACAGAAATTTTACATGAGACCCATTTCATTTCTTGGTAGGAGAAGAAAATGAATTGAAGAGACCAAAGGAGAAGAGGAGAGGTGCTTACCAACTAGAAATCAATCAAAGGAAACTCTAGACAAGGAGAAAAGTCCTTCAATGATGTAGGAATTCAAGCTTCCATTAAAGGGAAAGAGAGGCTTTCGGGAGAGGAAGGAGGAAGAAATAGAGAAAAGGGAAGAATGAAAGTTCACGGCTGAAATTGGGTTTAATTTAGCAAAATTACTTTTGGCACCTATCTCCCTCTAAGGACACCCCCTTTTCTTTTTCTTTTTTTTTCTACAACTTACGGAACTTACGTAAAAGTCTCAAAAATCTCATAATAACACTATGACACATAACAAAACATAGAACTTAAGTTAATTATTATATTAATCAACATAATTTAAATTTAATTTGCTCTTGCATTATTAATCAAACACTTAATCATACAATTAGGAAAATCACAACATTACAGATTGTCATTGACAACTTATAGTTTTATTTTTAGAGTTTAATGGTCATGCACTGACAGTGTAAAACATTTTTACGCTGTCATTCAATCACACATCACTGTTTGTATGACTTTTAGGATAGTTATTGTAGAAGTCAATAAACTTACCATACATGGTGGAGTTGTGATTAAATAACTGTGTAAAACTATTTTACATTATCAGTACATAGTCCTTTTTTCTTGTTTTTATTTGCCAACCAGATAATGTGATTAAATTTTTGAATCAGTTGAATCATGTTTTTCCAGTGCTTTGAATTTATTATGTCATCTGATGTTGATTGCATTTTTTTATCAGTCATAATTTCTTCTTAGAGTTGATGATTTGATCATTTATAATTGATTAAGGAAATAGAACCGTACAACTAACACTATTTGTAATACTTCATTTTGTAATTACATGTTTTGCCACTAGATTTTTACAAGAGAAATTATTTGTATATAATGGAATATGAACCTTAATCATCTTGCATATAGTTGGAAGATAACTTTGTCCTTAAGCATGTGATTAGAAATTTGATGTTTGGTTTGTGCACATGGAAAAACATTTGTTGGAAGAAGACAGCCCCTTAAATAGATTCTTGATTTTTAACTGAAGGATATCCGGGTTCACAAAAAAAATGATTAAAATGCTAAAAATTGCGTTCATTTTATTTAGTATTTATATTAGCTATTGGTTTCATTTTAGCTTTGCATCTTCATTTGTTGTATAGTAACGTCATTGCGTGTATCTTTAAGACTTTGAAAAGTCACAACAATATTTATACTCTTGATTCAACAAATCCATTAAAATCTGTTCTAAGAATGCATGTGTATCCATCATCCCATCCACTAATTCTAAGGGTGTAGTTTGATTTGCTCCCTCTTATTTCAGAAATGTGATTCCCAATTAAATGTAAATGAAACTGATCTTGCTCCTACAACTCCTGCTGAGGAAAGTGTTAATCAAGTAACTGCCCCATGCAAACTTATGTTTTATGATAGATTTTATAGATCCCATGTAGAAATTGCAGGTCTTTTTCACACAAATAGAATCATAAATCATAATGTTCAATTCTTAATTGAACCCTTCAAGTTTTGGCATGCGAGTTATATAAATGGCTGGTTTAGAATATAGTTTTTGGATGCTAGAAGTCGTTACACTTACCAAACAAGAATAGACATTACACATGTACACATGCATGGGGAGTGAAACACTAAAAAATAAAGGTAAAGAATAATAGATTTAATCAAATAACACAAATTAGTGGTAATTCTATGGTGAAAAAAATCAAGTGGCAAAATGTTTTATGGAGTTCATGGGGCATTACGCCCAAACCCTTTTCTTTGGGACGAGATCTGATGTCTTTATCTGATCTATCTTTGCAGCAACAATAAAATCATTCATACTTAAACCTCCTGCAAAAATTTTGAACCATTTCAAATGTGATGTTAATAAGATGAAGTTGAAAAAAGAAGAATTTTATTGATTTATTTCACTTTCTTTACATTCTCTAATCATACTTTTATAAGGGAGCACCTAATCCCTAAAATAAGAAAACTATGACTTAAAGATAAAGAAGAAAAAAGATAAATTAAAACAAAAGATAAATAATAACAAATGATAAAAGATCAAATATCATAACAAATATGATAAAAGATCTGATATCATAACAGATAAAATATCTATTATTTACAACACTCCCCCTCAAGTTGGTAAATGAATATCAATCATTCCCAACTTGCCTATAAGCTCCTGGAATTTACTAGTAGGAAGCCCCTTAGTAAAGACATCAGCCACTTGAAGACATGTAGGAGCATGAGTTGTAACAATAAGACCACTATCTAGCTTTTCTTTGATAAAGTGCCTATCGACCTCAATGTGTTTGGTCCTATCATGTTGAACTGGATTGTGAGCAATGCTAATGGCTGACTCGTTGTCACAAAATAACTTCATGGGAATCTCAAACTTAATCTTGAGATCATCAAGAATGATCTTTATCCACAGTCCTTCACATATACCTTGAGCCATAGCTCAAAACTCAGCTTCTGCACTAGATCGGGCTACTACTTTCTGCTTCTTGCTTTTCCAAGTCACCAAATTTCCCCCCCAAAAACATGCAGTACCCGGAAGTGGATTTTCTATCCGTGACTGACCCTGCATAATCTGCATCAGTATAAATCTCCATAGATAAGGAACCTTCTCTTTTGAATAATAGGCCTTTCCCTGGACTTGCCTTCAAGTATTGGAGAATCCTTCCAACTGCCTGCATATGTCTCTCTCGGGGGTCATTCATAAACTGGCTGACAACACTGACCGCATAGGCAATGTCTGGTCTAGTGTGATATAGGTAAATTAACTTTCCTACTAATCTCTGATACTGACCCTTTTCCACAGGTGGACTTTCTTCACTTCCTATCTTGTGATTTTGTTCAATTGGAACCCCCGAGGTCCTACATCCCAGCTTCCCTGTTTCCTTGAGCAAGTCAAGGACATACTTCCTTTGAGAGATAAAAATGCCTTTCCTAGAATATGCAGCTTCTATTCCAAGGAAATACTTCAGCTTCCCTAACTCTTTCATTTCGAATTGGGTAGCTAGTTTCTCCTTCAGGGTTAGTTTTTCCACCTCATCATCTCCTACAATGATCATATCATCTATGTAGACCAACAATATGGTGAGTTTACCCTTAGGGGAATGCTTTATGAATAGAGTGTGATCACCTTGGCTTTGTTTGTATCCCAAGGAAACCATTGCATGAGTGAATCTCCCAAACCATGCTCTAGGGGATTGCTTGAGGCCATATAAGGCCTTCTTTAGTCGGCACACTTTGTTTTCTCCACGGTGAGTTTCAAATCCTGGGGGGATTTCCATGTATACCTCTTCTTCCAAATCTCCATGAAGGAATGCATTTTTAACATCCAACTGCTACAAGTCCCAGCCAAAATGGGCTACCAGGGAAAGGATGACTCGTACTGTATTCATTTTTGCTACCGGGGCAAATGTCTCCTTATAGTCTATCCCATAGGTCTGGGTGTATCCTTTTGCCACCAATCTTGCTTTGTACCGGTCAACTGTCCCATCAAACTTGTACTTCACTGTGAATATCCATCTGCACCCTACAGCCTTCTTGTCTTTGGGTTTGTCAACGATCTCCCAAGTTGAATTCTTTTCTAATGCCTTCATCTCCTCCTTCATGGCTAGAATCCAATGTTCATCTCTCATAGCTTCCTGGACTGAGGTAGGCACTTCTGTTGCGTCAATGGCAGCAATAAAACTTTGATGCTGGATCGAGAGATGGTTAGTGCAAACATATTGAGAAATAGGATATTGAACACACGACCTTTTCCCTTTTCTCAAGGCAATAGGTATATCATTATTAACACTTACCACCTCAATGTTACTTTCAGGGACACTCACCTCCGGGTTAGACGACTTTTCTTGCTGTGGGACCAGAGTGGGTTTCTTCTTTCTTTTATATATCTTGCCAAAGAACCTATCTTCATCTTCCTTTCTATCCTCATTTTGGGTTTCTTCTTCTTCTATCTCATCTGTGACCTCACCATTGGTTCCTTGGGCATCCTGCAAAGACAAGAAAGGTAATGACTCTAAAGAAGACTCACCCTCAACTTCTAAGTTTTCCTCCCCCTGAGGCCGAGGACTAACAAAAAACGACTCGGTTTCATGAAAGGTGACATCCATAGTGACAAAGAGTTGACGGCTTTGAGGATGATAACACTTGTACCCCTTTTTATTTGAGGGATAACCAACAAAGACACATTTGATGGCTCTAGGATCTAACTTACTATGATGAGGACTGTGAGAATGCACAAAGGCAACACAACCAAATACACGACAAGGTAAACTTGACATTAGGGGAGAAGAGGGAACAAGTGACAGTAAGAATTCAATAGGACTAACACCATTTAAAACTCGAGTGGGTAACCTATTAATGAGGTATGTGGCAGTTAGGACAGCTTCTCCCCAGTAGGTATTGGGAACAGACATTTGGAAGAGAAGGGCTCTAGCAACCTCAAGAAGATGACGATTTTTCCTTTCTGCAACCCCATTTTGTTGAGGAGTATTAACACAAGTTAGCTCATGAATAATGCCATTATCAAAAACAAATTTAGAGAACTCATGATTTACATACTCTGTGCCATTATCTGATCTAATTCTTTTGATGGACTTACCAAATTGATTTTGGACAAGACGGAAGAAACTGACAAAAATTTGACAAACCTCTGATTTACTTTTCATAAGGTATGTCCATGTTACTCGGGTACAATCGTCTATAAAGGTCACAAACCATTTCGCACCAGATATAGATTCCACAACTGGTCCCCACACATCAGAATGTATTAAATCAAACGGAGAGGAACTTTTATTATCACTAATAGGAAAAGATACACGATGGTGCTTTGACAACTGACAAATATCACAATTAAATGACTCAATAGACTCTTTTGTAAACAAGTAAGGGAATAAGGACTTAAGAAGACTAAACGGAGGATGTCCAAGTCGTTTGTGGTGAAGCCATATTTGAGAGGTAGCCCAAGTGTTTGACTTTACTTGTTGGCTTGACGGTAGCTTTTGATTTTGCTCCAAGAAGTACAACCCACCCTGCTCTTTAGCAGTTAAAATCGTCTTCCCCGTGGCAAGGTCCTGCAAGACACAACGAGAATGGAAAAATGTTACTGAGCAATTCAAGTCTCTAATAAGCTTGTGTATAGAAATAAGGCTATTAGCCAATTTTGGGACATGCAAAACATCATGTAGGAAAAGAGAGGGCTCTATTTGAATGCTTCCAGAGCCAACTATGGGCACTTTATCTCCATTGGCAACCGTAATGAGTTGCCTATCAGATGATCTTGAATATGAAGCAAAGAGTGTAGGGAAGGGGGTCATGTGATCTGTTGCTCCAGAATCAAGAATCCAAATTCCCTGAGAAACTGGGCCAAAGGTATTGAATGAACTCTTACCCTTCATGGACAAGGTACATGTGCCAGAAGGCTTACTCATGGACTCAATCAGCATCCTAAGGCGATCAATCTCTTCCTTGCAGGCATTAATTTTTGAAACTTTCAATTTTTTTATTTTTAATCTACACATAATCTGTTACTAAAGTGATTAATATCTTTTTTTATTATCACAGCTTAGCTAAAATATAATTGAAATACAATATTAAAAACAACAATAAAAAGTTGCATTCTAAAAATAAAATAAAATACTAATTTATTTAAAATTTTCAGAAAAAAGAAATTTAGAGAAAAAGATGTTACATTCCATACTGAGAATCCCTTATTGTGAGATTTTCTTTGTCTATAACATATTGGCAAAGGTTAGCAGACTACATGGCAGATTGAATCTCATGTAAAATTAGTATCTATATTAGTCTTAGTTCAAGTTTGGTTCGATTGTGCTCTTTGGTTTACATTAGTTTCATATTTGCTAGGTTGACTGTTAGGCCTCACAACTGGGTATAAGATAACTTTTGTCTCAATTTTAAATCCAATATTTAATCTTAAGCAAGAAAACACAATTGGGGCAGTTTAGTACTTAAGAGAGTCATGGTATGCACTCATTATGCAACACCACAAATTATTATTGCATAGTTATGCAGAAATAGAGTTTTTTCTTACTGTTTTATTAGTTTAGAGAGTTATTATAGCAGAACCCTTGGTTAAATCATTGGTGTGGCATAAGGATGTTAATCAAGAGTAATCACTCAATGATCTCAAGCACACAATTTCACCACATAATTATGCAGCAACATATCCCAATTGGTTTTATCATCTGGTTTAGGTAAAGGTATGCATATAAATACTTATGGCAGCTATGAGGCATCTTAACTAAGGACCACATTCCTGCACTAAAGAGCAATAACACACCTACATGTACCATGATCAAGCATTAAAAAATAATGCTTGGCAGCCAACACACGAGTACTAAGTAACCATTCCAAGTTACAATTTCGTAGTCAAGTTTTAAATCATCATCACCAACCAATGATTCATATCAATCTTTGTGTAGGAATCAGGTCTACACAAAGTAACCATAACAGTAAGTTATCATAGCCCCAGACCCAACCAAATAAGTTTTAACACATGAGCAAACAAAACAGTCCCCCAATCCCTTCTTTGACCAATACCAACAAACCCATCAACATCAATTCCCAAAACCGAATCAAGTACCCCGAACACACACAAACCACAACAAGCAAAAAGGTGTTAACCTCATTTAAGAAAAGGTGATAAATTTAAATATCCCATGAGATTGACATGCAGATGGATGCTCAACTCTACGAAGAGCTCATTATCCTTTATTTGGTGAATGTCTTTTTTCTGTGGAGTCCGTTTAGCAAATGCTTATCATACAAACCCAGATATCAGACTCACAAGACAAAAAGGTTGACACTATGGAGTATGGGCTAACACCTTGTATTCATAAGATTGATAGATACAAACTATAATACAGAAAAAATATTATTGCAGTTTTAATGATGTCAGAAGCTACTGACAAACTTACAGTTAGTCTAGCAGACAAATTTTAACAAGCAGTAGAATAGGGGGAAAAAATGAGTATCAAATTTGAATTTTTTATCAAATATGAATTTGTTAGAACAAGTCCAAAATATCACAAAACTTTCCAATATCAAGGACAGCACAATTTTATCTAAAAAAACAAAGAGGGACAACACAATTTAAATCTGCATTAAATTATTTGTTTACCTACTACATAAAGTATTTAAATAATTTTATTATTATACAAGCCGTATTTTATTTTTTATAAATCTATTTATTCAATATTTTCTCTGTTCAATGTCTTTACAATTAAAATAAGAATAGCTAATGATCGGAAAAAACAAAAAGAATAGCTACCTTTAATCATGAAAACTAGGAAGGTACCCATCCATTCGCACAGGTCATTTTTGTTTTCACGCATGTTTAAAATACATTTGTTTATAAAATTAAATATTTTTATTGAGACAAACATAATTTTTTTTTAAGCAAGAAGAAAGAGCCACTTAGGTGTCCATAGAACCTCTCATCCCAACTATGTTGGCACCAGAGGACCTACTCATCACCTGAAGCAGACTCCAAATATATTAAACAAAAGGAAAAAGAGTACAAGAAGGAACATAGGGAAAACTACCCCATGAAAAGCATCAAAAGATAAACATCAACACTAGACTAAGAGCCTAGATACACATAACAAAAAGACTAGCAAAATCTGTAATTAGGAAGACTAAGCCGATCTCTCCACAAATATTCCCGGATAAAGCTTGGAGAAGAATCCCACCAAGTAAAGCCATGAGCTTGAAGAGCATAATTTGCCAAACTGTCAGCGCAACCATTTCCCTCTCTATAGATATGTGATATGCGAAAGGACATTAAATGGGAAAGAGTAATGCAATTCCTCCAACGGGCTCTAAATTTCCAGGGCACCATATCCTCGTTCTCAAAGGCTTGCACTACGGTTAAAGAATCACATTCAATCCATAATTTCAACCAACCTTTTTCATAAGCAATTTCAATTGCTGTCATAGCAGCGTGTAGCTCAGCATGAAAAGCAATGAAATTGGGCAGGGAAAGAGCAAAACATCCCAACATATCACCAACATAATTCCTAAAAATACCACCACAGGCAGCCGGACCAGTACATCCCTTTGCAGCCCCATCCACATTACATTTAGTCCATTCCGGCAGAGGAGGATACCAATTCACTTGGATGATTTTGGGAGCGCGTTTAGTATGACCAGTCACACGCAGCTTTTTAAATAAAACAAACTCTTCCATAGAGTTAGACATGGTTCCAGTTGAGAAGTTACCAGATAAAGAAGCAGCAGCGATTGTCTTGTTCAAAATGAGATTTTTCGGTAAAGGACCATTATGGAATCTGCTGTGATTTCTGCTAAACCAAATAAGATCAGCCAAATGAATCATTAAGGAGAGGAGAACATCAAGAGCCTGAGAACTTGTCGCTGTTTGGGCAAGTTCCAGCAGCTGCAATGGGGATGAAATATCAAAGTTCCTCTGGATCAGGTGCCCCAAAGACGTCCAAAGATCACGAGCAAAAGAGCACTCCAAGAAAAGATGAGAAGCTGTTTCAGCAAAAGCACCACAGTGTGAGCAGATGGAAGCAAAAGAGATACCACTTTTCTGGAGATTATCATCCATAGGCAGTCTATTATAAATCCAGCGCCAAAAGAAAAAAGCTTTGGATGGAGGAATTCCAGCACGCCAAATCAACTTACTCCATGCTACAGGCTGTGAAGGGGGTTGAAAAAACTTGATTGCATCTTTAAAAAATAGAATCCCCGAATCAGATGGGCACCACACCTGGACATCATCAACAGCCTCCAAGGGAATGGTAACATCTTTAATTTGCTGAACCAAATGGGGGAAAAATTGCTCAAACAAAGGCGGAAAAACCCATTGCTTATTCAAGATAAAATCAGCTACCGATGCTGTCAAAAGACTATGAGTATCCAGCGGAATGTTCAATAATTCAACTATAGGACTAGAGAGCCAAGTATCCATCCAGAACATAATGTGCTTTCCATTCCCAAGTTGCCAAGCAGAATTGTTCAAAATGATTGGAATGAAAGGTTTTATTCCAACCCAAAGGGAGGAGGGAACATGAGATGTTCTAGGGACGCCCTTCTTGAAGAACCTACTGCGCCCCAAATAGGCCCAGTGACAATTAGATGTGAGCAAAGACCACCCAAGCTTAAGCATGGCAGCTTTATTAACTAACTTTAGAGGACGAATACCGAGACCACCCAACTCCACCGGCAAACAGATTTTCTTCCAAGAAACAGTGATTAATTTGGATTTATCAGCATCCCCAGTCCAAATAAAATTCTGAATCTAAGAGTCAATCGTATTGAGCATAGCCATAGGCCAGGCATAGATGTGAAAGGAGTATAAAAGCAAACTTTGTATGACAAATTTAATGAGCTGAACTCTTCCCATAAAAGAAAGAAGCTTACCTCTCCAAGTTCCCAATTTAAATCGAACTTTATCCATAATTGGTTGCAGATATACTTTCTTTGGACGTCCAACAAACAGGGGAACCCCAAGGTATGTAAAAGGGAGAGACCCTTTAGAGAATCCCAAAATCTCTTTAATTGTCTGCAATCTATTACCCTCATGCAGAGAATAAAATTTACACTTGGAAGGATTAAAAAATTGACCTGATGCTTCCCCATAGTCACTAAAAAGAGACATGAGATGTTGTAAACTGCGCTTAGTGCCTTTGCCAAAGACAAGGATGTCATCAGCGAAAAATGCATGGCTAGGAGTACAGATACCATTTGGACCACTCATAGGCTGGAATAAGCCCCTATCAACCAGGGAAGAAATACCACGACTAAGCACCTCCTCCGCAAGACAAAATAAGAGGGGAGACAAAGGGTCTCCTTGACGAACACCTCTCTTGCAGGAAAAAAAACCAACTGGCTTACCATTGATGGAAAAGGAGAGCTTTGCAGACAGCAGAATGACATGAATCCAATTAACAAATTTTTCCTCAAAACCAAAAGCTCTCAGAACCGCAAGAAGAAAATTCCAGTCCAAGGTATCAAAAGCTTTGCGAATATCAAATTTCATAATCAGGTTTCCCCCAAGAGTGCGATGCTTAAGCAGATTAACAGCTTCAGAAGCAACACAAATACAATCACTAATTTGCCTATCCTTGATAAAACCTCTTTGGTGGGGTGAGATGATTTTGGGGGCTATCACTGCAAGTCTATCAGCCAGAACTTTGGAGATAATTTTGAATTGGAAATTAGCCAAAGCAATTGGGCGAAAATTATCCACTGTGTCCGCCTCAGGAAATTTAGGAATCAGAACAACAAGATTGGAATTCATATTGGGGAGAATCCAACCTTGACGAAAAAATTGAAGAACAGCCTGGAAAACATCTTCTCCCACTATATTCCAGAAATGTTGGAAAAAACAGCCCCCAAAACCATTCGGTCCAGGTGCACCATCTCCATTCATGTTGAAAACAGCTCGTCGAACTTCTTCCTTGGTTGGAATGTTAGTAAGGAAACAATTATCCTCACTGGAAACTAAAGCAGGAATCGTGCTACTAATCAAATCATTGGACCTGCAGTTATTCTCACCAGCATAAATACTAGAGAAAAAGGTAAGAACCTCCCTCTCAATGTCCACCTTATTGACAAGTAATTGCTCACCACTCCGAAGAAGAGAGAGCTTGTTAGAAGCATTGCGGATACGAGCAATTTTGTGAAAATAGGCAGTGTTGCGATCACCCTGGCAGTGCCACTTGATCCTCGCTTTCCCTTTCCAAAAGGATTCCTGCATGGATAAAGCTTTTTCAAGATTAATCTGAGCTTGCATCTCTTGATCTTTAAGAACATCAGAATAACCCTTATAAGAAATATCATGCTGAATAGCTTTAACAGCATCTTGGCAAGATTTGACATTGTCATGAATATTCCCAAAGCCACTTTTGTTCCAAGCGCGCAGAACAGTCTTCAAGTGCCGCAATTTACTTCCTAGGATAAACATGGGACAACCAACAAAGTTCTGCTTCCAAGAGGATTCAACTATGGAATAACAGTCAGAATGTTCAAGCCACATCTTCTGAAAACGAAAAGGGGAGGGTCCAGATTTCTCCTCAAGCTGTAGGGATAGCAATAAAGGGGCATGATCTGAGTGCATCCGAGGAAGAACATTACAAGAAATCGAATTCCAAAAAGAGAGACTATCTTCATTGCAAAAGGCACGATCCAGCCTCATATCAATATGATGGGAACCACGTCTACCATTAGACCAAGTAAAACTTGCTCCCTTTGATGGCAAGTCTGTGAGATTACAAGAATCAGCCCAAGCACGAAATTCAGAGCACAATAAAGACAAAGGCAAACGCCCTCCACGTTTCTCATGAGATCCCATAACAGCATTGAAGTCTCCTATACAGCACCAAGGTCCAGCAGTGCTTTGCTGAATCTGAGCCAATTCTTCCCATAAATTTCTGCGAAGAAGGTAAGATGTACTAGCATAGACCACAGAGAAAGAGACCGGGCCAGGAACTCCGTTGGCAACTATGGAGAAAGAAATTTGTTGATGGGAAGAGGAGGTAGTCACAGGAAGGAGAGAGTCTTCACAAAGAGCCCAAAGATTGGGCTGAAGATTACCACGATCATTAACAGCAAAAAGTCTGAAATTAAGATGCTTCCAGAAAGATGAGGGAATATCTGAAGAAGAAACCCATGGTTCTGCAATAAACAAAAAATCTGGTTTATAAACTGAACATAAATGTTTCAAATATAAAAGGGTGGCTTGGTTAGCAACACCCCTAGCATTCCAATAAATAGACTTCATCAAGCATGAAAATGAACGCCTTCCCTGTAACGGGATCGAGTGACTGCCGGAGAGGTTTTCTTGTTCTTTTTCTTCAATCTTTTCTGTTGAGACTTGGAAAGAACAAGAGTAAAATCTTCCTCGCCTTGAGAAGGAATCGAGTCAGGTACAGAAGGACTGGGATTATGCACATTATCAGGGACAGAACTGGATCGCTCTTCCTCCTCCATAATATCCCCCCATCTGCTCGTAATATTTTGAATATCCGTCAAAATCCATTTTTGAGCATCACCAACTGCTTCTCTATCCAAAGGAGAGTCTGGATGCAAAGACTCATCACACGAGTCTGAGACTGCATCGTTGGCCATGGCTGCCTCAGCAGGGCTGGGTCCGCTGTCCCTATGGTTCAAGTCATGCTCTCATCCGTATTTAACTGATCGACGTGGACATGTTGATCGGTCTGCGGTTCAAGGTGAGCATGTTGCTGCCCCTCTACAAAATCTTCCTTATCACTGACATGACTAGGGCCAGCTCTAAGACCCTCATCTGGAACGACCAGATCTTTGTTATGCTGCTTGGGAACGTAAACTTTCTTCATCTTGGGGTCGTTCTTGGAATCAATCTTTGGATCAGAAGACATCTTCTTTTTACAGTCTGTTAAAGAATGTCCCACTATTTTGCAAAAAGAACAGAACTGTGGTAATCTTTCATATACAATGTCAACAAAGAAAGCGTATCCAGTCCTTTCCACTAGAATTTGATCTCGAAGATTGCTGGTCAGATCTAAATCCACAAGAACCCGTGCATAATGGCCAAAAGTTTTGTTGCTAGTTGCATCATCTAGTGATAAGGGGATACCAATGCCTCTAGCAATAGAGAACAAGATTTTGGGTCGCCAATATTCCTGTGGCAAACCAAAAATCTGAATCCAACACTGAGAGTTTGTTTGCTTTACTGAATTCGGATTAAAATTCGGCGTCCAGGAAAACAGACGCAGAATTCTAGGCTCAAGGTTCCATGCGCCCACTGCCAGAACGCGACGTAGATCTTCTATAGATGAGAAGGAAAATTCAAAGAAACCTTTTCCTAGAGGAACCAAACGCCAATTACCCAGCGGCTGCCAAAGCTTACCTAATTTGGATCGCAAATCCACAACCTTGGGGGGCACGCCTCCTTTGGAAAGAATCAGCCTGCCATGGAGATTGTTACGAGAGCCCTCCAATCCCGCTTGGTATTCTTCTTCTGGAATAGAGACTGCTAAAGCATCTCCCTTTAAACAAGGGGTAGGCAATTGGCTTAAAGGGATATTGCAAGCATGATTAAGCGCTTGAACAAATGTCTTTCTGATCGGAGGCTGATTTGACGAACTAGCATCCTTCTTTTTGACGTTATCATCGTCAACCAAGAAGTTCCAAGGCACAAACGTATTCATGACTGGTATGAAGCACCTGCAAAAGGAAGAAGATCACGCAAGGAACCCTAACCCTAGCAGAGCCTCCATGCTCCTATCGAATTCCGAGACAAACATAATTAACTAATTAAGTTTTCCAAAAGGACAAAATGAGTGAGAGAGAAGCAGAGAACATTTATTTAGTTATAGTGTCATATATATTTCTTATTTAATAATTTAAAATATTTATACAATTGTTTGAGAAATTTATTATGTATCAAAATTTAAAAAGGATTTAACTTTTGTTAAATTTTAACCCATAGGATTGACGCAGTGATGTAAGCTTCCACTGCGTTCACACGTGGGAAACGATCTATTTAATAGGAGAATCTGTATTCGATTCCCTCAATGTGCAAAGTTACCTTGGGTTAGCGGCAACCATGCACTGTGAGTATGATTAGTCTCTGACCCACTGGGTTGGGGAACACCCATGGTCTCTGACCAAAGACCGAAAAAAACTTTTGTTAAATTTAATAAATTTTGTAATTTTAGAATTTTAAGTGATAAAATAATTCAATTATTTTACAACTATATTTGCAAATAAAAATTATTCATTTTATAATATTATAACTTATAAACAATATTTTGAATAATTTAAAATATAAAAATTAATTAAATTAGATGCAAACTATTGAAATCGATATATTTTATTATGATCTTTCCATAAATGATACTTGTAGTTTCTATCATAAAAAATTAAAATTAATTTAATTTATGATATTATTGAGTAAGTAATTTAAAAAAAATTTGTAATAAGAATATATTTAATAAATTAATTTTAATATATTTATTATATATTTATTTAGAAAATTAAAATTATTATATAAATATTATTCACCCAAATTATAGTATATGAAGTTATTAAACATAGAGTCAAAATATTATTTTTTAATAAATATATTAACTAATTAGATTTAAATTAATTTTCAGTATAAAAGTATTTATTTTAAAATTATTTTATATAATTTCTAAGTAAAATTGATTTTATAGGTTTTCAAAGTAAAAATAAATATTGGTGAGACTTTGATATGCAGCTATGTTAAATACTCCCAAAAAAAACTTGACGTTCATAATGGTTTGCTTATAATGGTGTCGCAGGATTGTCTCTCGTAAATCATACTTTTGGTCTCGGTCATAAAAATATTAAAAGTAATTTAATTTATGATATTATTGAGTAATTAATTTAAAATTATTTTGTAATAAAAATATATTTACCAAATTAATTTTAGCACTTCAAGGCAAATGATTAGTAGCATCAGTAATTTTGTAATTTAAAGTTAATTTGTAATAAAAATATATTTAATAAATTAATTTTAATCATCTTAACTAATTAGATGTAAATATAATATAAATATCATATAAACAAAATAAAATATTAGTTATTATAAAAAATCGTGTGTAAATAAAAAATAAAAGGAAAAGAAATAAAAAGAGAAAGTGGGAGAGATAAAAGAAGGAGTTTTATCCCCATAAAATGTGTTTAAATTTAAAATTTTTCTTAAAATGTATATTTTTAATTAAATATTATATCTACCTTAATTATAGTTAAAGTGAATTGTGACTTTAAATTAATCAACTTTACTTTAAATATCAAGAATTGAAGAATTATTATGCTGAAAACATCTCTTAGCTGACCATTGTCATTAACTTAAGAATTAGTCTCCTAATTATGCCTATAGAGATACTATATAAAATATTACAAAATATTATTAAATGTATGGAGTAATTATATATTATATATAAAATATTATGTTTACGATGTTAGCAAAGAAATAAATTAAAAATATTTTGTAATAGAAATATAATTAAAATTCATTTTACTAATGTAAGTTTAAAAAATAAAATATCCGGTTGAAAATATTATGTGAAGAAGATATTTTATTAAAAATTATGTGTGTTTGAAATTAAGATTACAAATTAACTCACTCGGAGATAATTTCCCATGCTGAGTCATTTAAACCAATCAATGGAGGTTGTGGTAGTTGCCTTTTAACTCCACAAGATAATTCAAACCAAGAAGAATCTTGGACAATATCACCAGCTTTAGCCCAGACAACATACAAACGATATTCTAAAAAAGACAATGTTCAGGCATTAGTCCTCATTAATCCACGTAAACTATTTCCACTGAATAGATTTAATACGACACACAAAAAGTTACCAATTCTGTTTGACAGAGTTGATGGAGAGTTTTCCTTGCTCTAATGATAAAAAAAAAACTCTTCAATAAGTGAATCATCGACCATATGGAGAGGAATACGTTGAACATTTGTATCAAACTTAAACCAAACTTCAAGTAAACTGAAGCAAAATTTGTATCTAATGAGTATCAGATTACTTAATAATCTTCATATATGAGTATAAAAAAATTTAATACTAATTTAAAAATCACCGAGATTTTATTGCATCAACAACATCATCCTCAATATTAAAAGACACTTTGGTAACAGTGGGCAGATTTTCGATTGCAATGGCACCTAAAGAAAAATTGATAAACATTTATTAGACTATACTAAATACTAAATAATCAATAAGTAATATAAAATACAAACATAATTAAATAATAAATAACTAATTAAATATTGATAAAGTTACATTAAAAAAAACACTAACCAAAGTAAGCACCGCAGTATGGGACAATTCTAGCAAATTGAATGGCAATAATTGTAGAAGATACAATATTTTCTCTGTTCAATGTCTTTACAATTAAAAGAAGAATAGCTAATGATTGGGAAAAAAAATAAGAATAGCTACCTTTAATCAAGGAAATCACAGTTGTGATTGATGGGGAACAGTTCAATGGCATCTTCTCAACGGTTCCCATAAGATCAGATCTTCAAGAATTGCATTCAAACGATGTAAGAGATAAAAAAGAACCTGACAAAAAGAAATTAGATAAAAAAAAATTGAAGTAACAAGATAATATGTGAAGAAGAAATTAAATTGGGTAAAGATGCAACAAAGGAGATTTACTTAGAGTCCGTTTGGCCAGCTTATTTTGAACTTATAAGTTGCTTTTAAGTTAAAGTTAAAAATAAGAACTTAAAAAAAAGTAGAAGTTGTTTGTCAATTTCATTTTTTTTAGCTTAAAAGTTCCTTTTGAGTTAAAAGTTGTTTGCTTAAATTTTTTTAAAACTTTTAGCTTTATTTAAAACTATCTTGTCCAATGAAAAAGTGTATCTATAAAATAAAAAATATTGTGTAAAATATTTTTTTTCATTTGCTAGTTTTTTTTTTATAAAGAATTACAAAAAATATCATCTTATTATTGTAATATTTTTATTGGATAAAATATGTTTTTGGTTCCTCATTTTATCTTGATTTCTATTTTTAGTCCCTCATAAATTTTTTGTGTTTTTAATCCTTCATAAATTGTTTTGTTCTGTTTTTAGTCACTTATAAATTTTTTCGTTCTGTTTTTAGTCCCTGACATTAATTTCAACTGTTAAGTGATGACATGGCGGACATAAACTGTGTGTGTGAAAATTTTTTGATTAAGTTTATAGTAACTTTTAACCGCTACAAATTTTTCGCGGTCAGAAATGTTTACTTTTGTAACATTTCTTGTAATTTCAGAAAATCTGGCGTTCAAGGTTTTGATTTTTTTTTATTTTTTTAACATTTCTGACAATTTTAGTTTGCCAGAAAATTTGCAGTGGTTAAAAACTAGTAGAAACTTAAACATAAATTTTTCAAATGTAAATTCTTTTCGTCACGACATCACTTAACAGTTGAAATTAATATCAGGGACTAAAAACAAAATGAAACAATTTTTTACGGACTAGAATTAGAGAAAAAAATTATGAGGGACTAAAACGAGGGATCAAAAACATATTTTACCCATTTTTATTTTAAAATATTTATGTGACAAATAAAGAAAGAAACTAGCAGCGATGCGAGCCACAATATTACACAGGTTCCTGAGGATTTTGGAGCTTTGATACCATGTCAGAAAATATTTTTCAGATTAATTTGATTAGAAGAGAAATTGCTAACACAATACAAAATGTCTAATAAAGGAAATTCCCAAATTAATTCATATACTGTTAATTCCTAAAAAGTAAGGGTCAACAATTACTGTATAATAAATACAAAATCAGGCAGCTAGGCTAATTGAAAGGATGAAACGTGCAAGACATGCGGTATTAAAAAACCAGATTTTAAATAAATAGAACCAATGTGATGAACCGGAACAAGTTTGTTGTCAGGTAATTTAACAGAAGAGGAAACTTTGGTGTATGAATGAAAATGTGAAAGATCAGATACCATATGGTCAGTTGCTGCTGAATCTAAGATCCAGAGAAAAGAACAAGGTTTAAAAGAGGCAAGACAACGAAAAGTGGTACCTGCAAAATTTGCTAGAGGCTGTACCAGTCAGAATAAGAGATGAAGCAATAGCAACTGCAGTGGGATGAGCTTGTGAAGCAGAAGGTCTTGAGCCTCAACTATCATGTGAGAAAGAACCACGGCGGGATTTGTTTGATCCAAGATTATGTTCCCACCAAGACTGATAGCCAATTTTAGTATAGCAACGGCTATCAGAATGACCATCAACATTGCAAATGGAGCAATGATAAGAAGGTTTGGTCTTGCCATCGCGAGAAGGAGTTGAATGTTGAGTAGCCAAAGCGAGATTGATCTAGTGTAATAGAACATGAATCAGATAATGAACGTTGACGCTCTTCCTGTGAAAAAAGAGAATATGCTTTGGGAACAGAAGGAAGGGGATCCATTAGGAGAATTTGACTGTGTATAGATGCAAATAAATCATTCAAGCCTTGTAAAAAATCCATGAGATGTTCAGTAGCATAAATATCATTGAAATTCGGCATAACACCACAAGCACAAGTAGGAAGTGTGCGATAAGAATCAATTTCATCTCTATAAGCCTTGAATTGTGTGTAATAAGTGACAATAGAGTTGGTTCCTTGAGAGAGATTCGAAATAGCATGCCGAATTTCAAAAATACGAGGTGCATTCTTTTGATTGAATAGAGTAAGGAGATCAAGCCATATATCACTTTTGATCCAGAGGATGGAATTTGCAATGGTTGGAGTAGTGGAATGAACAAGCCAAGATTGAACCATGCTATTGCAACGAACCCAATTAGAGAAATTAGGAGTCTCTGGTTCAGTTTTAACAAAAGTGCCATCAATGAATCCAAGTTTGTTTTTTGCTTCTAGTGGCATGGTGATGGCTCGGCTCCAAGTGGGGTAATTGTCTCCATCAAGAAGTTGTGTGACCAGTGGTTGTCCTGGTTGGTCAGGTGAGTGAAGGAAATATGGGGACGTGTGGTTTGGGGGATTATTGGCAGCCATGGATGGTCAAAAATTGAAGGACTGAATTAAGGATGATACCATGTATAGAAACATAGAGAGGAGAATGATTTGGTAGAATGGTATTATTGTATTCAATTGATTTACAGAAACTGGTTAAATAGAATTACAAAGGATAAATTAAGGAAATAGAGAAAGCTAATCTAAAAAGGAAACGTACAAGAAAATCCTATCAATAAAAATAAATAGAATCTTATCCTAATAACAGTAACAGAATCATCAACAATAAAGATAATTCTGATTGATTGGCTTGGTGATTTGTTGCTGATAACACTAATTATAACATTTAATGCTGTATATACAAAGAAATATTATGTTCAAGCCTATCCTCAAATTCTGACAAAATGCAAAGGAAGTGAATGAATAGTTTTAAGGCAAATATGACAGCCCAATCTCTTCCAAAAGTCCCAACTAATTCCAAATCCAGCCTAGATCTCTCCTTCACATTTTCTCCCCGTTTACCTTGACAACCAAATCATCCCCCAAACCCACCCTACTGCCTCAATTTATCCCATTTTTTGGTGTGTAAGTTTTGGCAAGAACCGGCTAGTTACTCTATTTTCTGATTTTTATTTTCTGAATATAAAATTACAATACGCAGATGAGTTTCATGCACGAATGAACGAGACTAAACTGAGACATTAACATTCAGAAACCATTTTAATTCAACTCCAGCAAAATGCTCTCGAGGCAATTCTTTCTACTGGAGGAGAAAATGCGCAGAGCGTTTCAGCATCTTCTGAGCAATTTTCGTTACGTGAAAAACGTGTTCCTCACTTTCCACTTCAAATAGTTCCACATGGCCTTCCCACCCACTCTTCTTCACAGCCTCAGAGTATGACACCGCTCTTTCCCTCATCACATCCCTCTCAGAAGTACAAACAAGAAGCTTGGAACACCCAAGCCCAGCCAAGGAAGGTGCCCTAGTAGCCAACGGATTGATCATAGGGTTGTCAAGCCCACCGGGCCCAGAGGGATGAACGAATTCCCAAACCAGATAGGGCACACTCTGTTCATGCCCTGCAACAGGTTCAGACCCAGTTGGCTTTGAACCGAAGAAGTAGGGATGAGAAACAAGAGCACCTAAAACTTTGACACCACCGGGCAAAACCTCAACCCAGCTCGGATAGCAATGTTATGAACTATATTAGCACCGGCACTGTCACCCCCAATGAAAACTCTGTTGAAATCACCGTGTTTGAGAAGCCATGGGTTGGTGTTGGTGTTGGTGGCGACCCATTTAAGAGCATCCCAGCAGTCATCATAAGCTGTAGGAAGAGGGGTCTTTGGTGTCAGCTTGTACTCCACTGAAACGACTAAAACATGTGCTACGGACACAAACAAGTTGAGGTAGCTTTGGTGGAGTTGGCTGAAGGCAGATTTGAAGAAAAATCTGTTGAGATTTCTTTCCTTTATTAATTCACAGTATTGCAAAGTTATCACATATAAATTCATTAGCTTGTATTTAGGAGTATTTGTAGGGATTAACTTAATTATAGGGATTGGGCTGTATTTTGCAGAGATTTATTTTCTCTGTTTCTGTATATCCTCTCTGTTGTATATATACAGCTCTTGTAATCATCTGAAATATATGAATGACAGATTCTCAACATGGTATCACGAGCCCTGTTGTGTTAGCCTCTTTTCCTTTTTTTCTTTTTTCCCTCTCCTTTTGTGAAAATTGTTTCACTCTACAACCCTAAATATGTCTGAATCCCCTTCAAAATCATCGGTGGCTCCTGTCATTGTTCAATCCAAAAATGTTTTCAATGCAGGAATCATCCTTACAGAAAAAAATTATGACATATGGTCACAGTTAATGGAGATGCATATTGCAGAAAGGGAGAAACTCTCATACATTCGAGGCAAGGAGAAGCTACCTTCAGAAAAAGATCCTGGTTATGAAAAATGGTATGCAGAAAATCAAAAGGTGAAGAGATGATTGTTGATGTCCATGAGTCCAGAAATTATGAAGCGTTACTTACGCTTGCCCACTGCTCGTGACATTTGGACTGCGTTATCAAAGGCGTTCTATGATGGGAGTGATGAGTTACAGGTTTTTACTTTGAATCAAAAGGCTTTACTGCCAAACAAAGTGGTAGATCTCTGCAGAGTACTATGGAGAATTGACAGAAATTTTCCAAGAATTGGACCATCGTGATAAGGTGGTTATGAAAGATCCTGAAGATGTCAGAGCATACCAAAAGTCAATTGGGCGTCTAAGGGTGCATATATTTCTTGCGGGATTGGATGACGAGTTTGAACAGGTCTGTGGGGAAATTTTACGAAAATAATGTGTCCATGAGTTGGAAGAATGTTACGCAATGATTCGTAGAGAGGCAGTATGCCAAGCAACTTTGAAAGGTGATTCTGAAAATTCTGAGAACTCAGCCTTGATGGCTTGAAATCGACCACCTCAAAATTGGTAGGGTCATCCAAAAGGAAATCATCCTAAAGCCAACTTGAATAAAGATAAATCTAAGTATAAATGCACTCACTGCAATCAACAAGGACACACTAAAAGTCGTTGTTTTGAACTCAATGGATATCCAGAGTGGTGGGATCCCAATAAAGATCCACGAAAAAAGAATTCCACTGCAGCTATTGCCGAAACACAAATCAAAGATGACACCTCCGAGAATGCCACTGCATTGATGGCGATGAGTGGTAATGGTGGTAAGCTTTTAAATAATTCTGCACATGTTATGAATAGCACATGGATAATTGATTCCGGTGCCACCGATCATATGATTTTTTATTCTAGACAAATTTTGTCCATTAAACCATCCTCACAAAAATTGATTTCCACTGCTAATGGTAACACAACCTCGGTTATTGGAAAGGGATCCTTAACTCTTAGTGATACTTTGACTTTGGATTCTGTTTTGGTTGTTCCATCCTTAGAATATAATCTTTCGTCTATATCTCAAATCACTACAGCCTTACATTGAATTGTTATTTTTAGGCCTGATTTTTGTGTGTTTAAGGACATTCAGACCAGACAGACGATTGGTTATGGTGTTAAAAGAGGAAGGTTGTACCATTTGGACTTGATTTCAAAAGGATCGACAAAGTTACAGAGAGCTTTGACAGTGAATAGTTCTGCAAGAGAGAAGGAGGAATCTGAAATTTGGTTATGGCATCGTCGCCTAGGACATGTCTCATTTAGCTATTTAAAAAAATTGTTTCTTGTACTGTTTGCAAAACATGATGTCTCTAGTTTCCATTGTGATATATGTGAACAAGCAAAAAGTCATCGTGTTTCTTTTCCACTCAATTTGAATAGAAGTAATGTTCCTTTTATGCTTATATACTCTGATGTTTGGGGCCCTTCTAAAATTCCAACTTTAGGGGGGTCACGTTGGTTTGTTACTTTCATTGATGACTGCACAAGGATGACTTGGTTATGGTTAATGAAGTCCAAAGGAGAAGTGAACTTAATATTTCATGACTTGGTTATGTTACTTGAAATATTTTCTTGGGATAGAAGTTTCCCGATCAAAAGCAGGAATTTTTCTATCCCAAAGGAAGTATACTTTAGATCTTTTATGAGAAATGGGGATGGAAGGGTGTCATCCTGTTGATACTCCTATAGAAAAAGGCTTGAAATTGTGTTTAGAACCAAATCAGGTTCCTGTTGACAAAGGGAGATATCAAAGGCTTGTAGGGAGACTGTTGTACTTGAATCACACCAGACCAGACCTGACTTATGCATTAAGTGTTGTTAGTCAGTATATGCATGACCCAGGAGAACAACATATGAATGCAGTCATGCGCATCTTAAGGTATTTGAAGTCAGCTCCTAGAAAAGGTATTCGCTTCACTAAACACATTGATTATCAAAGCATAAATGCATATACAGATACTGATTGGGCTGGATCAATAGGTGATAGGAGGTCTACCTCAGGTTACTTCACATTTGTAGGTGGTAATCTTGTTAATTGGAAAAGTAAAAAACAAAATGTGGTTGCACGCTGCAGAAGCTGAATTCAGAGGTTTGGCACTTGGTCTCTGTGAAGCATTATGGCTGAGACTACTTTTGGAAGATTTGGGTTACTCAGGTAGGCAACCAATTAGGCTTTATTGTGACAATAAAGCTGCATGTGATATTGCCCATAATCCAATACAACACGATCACACAAAGCATATAGAAGTAGACAGATTTTTCATTAAGGAGAAGTTAGACAGAAAGATTGTAGAGTTGCCTAAGATTAGATCAGAAGACCAGCTGGCATATTCTCGCCAAAGCAGTCTCAAAAGCAGTGTTCTCAAAATTTTTAAGCAAGTTGAACATGAGTGATATTTATGCATCAACTTGAGGGGGAGTGTTGAGATTTCTTTCCTTTATTAATTCATAGTATGGCAAAGTTACCACATATAAATTCATTAGCTTGTATTTAGGAGTATTTGTAGGGATTAACTTAATTATAGGGATTGGGCTGTATTTTCCATGGATTTATTTTCTCTGTTTCTATATATCCTCTCTGTTGTATATATACAGCTCTTGTAATCATCTGAAATATATGAATGACAGATTCTCAACAAAATTCCTCACTGTGAAAGTAGACCAAGATGGGGACTTTTTTTTTATCCTGTGTCAGAGACCACGGGTGTCCCCCAACCCACTGGATTAGAGACTAATCCCACTCAAGGTGCGTGGCTGCCGTTGGCCCCAAGGAATTTTGCACACGAAGGGAATCGAGTACAGGTTCTCCCGCTAAATAGATCGTTCCTCCACATGAGAATGCAGTGGAGTCTTACACCACTGTGCCAACCCTTTGGGTTAAATGGGGACTTTATGACCCTCTTCCTGGGATAGGATCCAGTTTGGAAGTTGAGATGACAACGTCTTTGGATGATACTTTTGTAGTTGGATCTTCAGGTGTGGGTGGCACAATTGGAGAGCCTTGGAGGCATTCAATGGTTCCATCCTTGTAGACTCGAACAAAGCCTGGAATCTCCAAGGTTATCTTCTTGCAGTTAGTGACAGTGGTGGCTACTGTGGAAATCAAAACCATTGCAAATGAAAACAGTTTTAAGTAAGGGAAGACTAGTGAATTTTCTTCAAGTTGGTTGTAATTTGCAAAGACTCGTCAGTTGTACATATAGACATACGAATTGATTACGTGGATCACTCTCCTTTTTTAAAATAAATATTAATAAAAAAATTAAAAATATTAAAAACAGTGATGCTATATGATATGAACATGTTCTATATGAAAGCATACCAATCCACTTGTTTATTAATTATTGGATACATGTTAAATTAAGAAAAAAGTAAAAAAATCAAAATTTTGACACAAATCACATGTGGTTACTTTTTATAGTTTTCGTATGGCACGAATTCATACCGTCTAGCATTTTTCTTTAAAAAAAATTGGTTTGGATACAAAAAAAAAACATATTCAGTTTGGTACACGATGGATACAGTCTACAACATGACAAAAAACACAAAAAGAGGCAAGGTAGTATCAAATTTTATTATATATATTTAATTTTATTAATCTAATTATTGAATATTTTTATATCATCTTAACAATTATGCGTATCAAATTTTAAATAAATAAGACATTTGTACTTATATAGTCTTCCAATAAACATTTATTTATATTTTTAAAAAAGTATATTATACGTTAAATTAAATTTATTTAATAAAATATCAAATGTTTTTATACATTTATAGACTTAATCTACTCAATAAAAAAATTTAGTTCAACAATAAAAGAAAGATGTACATGATTTTTTTAAATGATCACGTGACAACTAACTAACTTCATAATATTAATCGTTCATGTATAGATGGTATGATTTAAATATTTATTTTATATAATTAAATTTTATAATAAATAAATATTTTTTAATATATAAATTATAATATAATTAAAAGTAAATATTAATGATAGGTGACTGATTTGAGTTACATCAATTTAAATATTCTAAATTTGATATTATAAATTTAGAAACACAAATGCTTTTAATAAATTAATAATGTAAAACATGTTTGTGTGACGCACCATCAAGATCACTTGTTATAATTAATTAAAGTTTAAACTGAAACCTTACGGTCGAACGTAGTTTGAAAATTTTGACTGAAGAATTTCATATTTTTCAACAACGAAACTGAAGCGTCTAAGCTGATCTTTACGTACATATGCATTAAATAAGTATCTTGTTTTTTTTATTCATAAATAAATATCTGGTATATATGTTGCATAGATTAATATTAAAAAAATAGGTATTTAAATTTAAATTTTACAAAATTTAAAAATTGATCTAATCAATAAAACATTATTTTAATAATAATTCATATATATGTCATTATACTACATGTTAATCCAAATAAATTCAAATACACTCTTTACCAAAACAAAAAAAAAATTCAAATACACTAATGTATATTTACATAAACTGTAAAAATATATTTAACCCTTAAAGAAATTTAAAATCCCATTAAATTAGCTAACTAATTAAAGAAAACATATTAACTTGCCTACAATTAGGCATTAGCATCCCAACGCTTCCTTAACATAATATGTAAATTAAATGCCATTTTTTTTAACTCAATTAAATGCCATTTTCTTAAACAATAGAGTAAATTACATTCTCCCCATCGAGGGATATTAATATTAGCATCTTTTAGAAGAGGAGAGTATTTTTTTTATCCGTAGGAATTGAAGGCAGGTGGTACCAAGAGGTTTACAATAATTCACGTACCAGCTCAACCAACTGAGCTAGACCCCTTGGTAGGGTATAATTTACTCTAACAATATTTCAAGAGATATATAGTACCACAAATTTTGAAAATAATGTTAGATTTATGTATCAAACATTTAGAAAGAATGATTCAAGATCCAAGTATATAAAACACCACGTTAAATATTTGACTAATTTGGTTTCAGATAAATAAAATTATTATAATAAAAGAATAATAAATATTTTTATATAATATAATTTAAATATTTTATTTAATATAATATTATATATTTATATTTAATATAATGATTTTTTTCTTTTTCTTTCTTAATTTTTATCTTTAGTTGGTGAGTCAGAAAGGTAAATGCCAAATTCTCTCCGTAATATTTAAATCAAATGCCATTTTCTTAAACAAAGTGCATGTATGTATGTATGTGACTATCTATATATACACACACTTACCAAATTAATTATAAACATAATTTTAGATTTTTGTTTCAAACATTTAGAAAGAATGATTTAAAATCCTGGTAAATAAACACTACATTAAATATTTGACTAATCTGATTTGAGATGAATAAAATTATTATAATTAAGGAATATTAACATTTTTATTTAACAAAATTTAAATATTTTCTTAATATAATATTATATATTTATATTTAATATAATAATATTTTACTCTTTCTTTTAAAAAAAATTATCTTTAGTTGGTGAGTCAGAAAGGTAAATTGCCATATTCTATCCATAAATTGGATTAATAGTTTAAATAATTTCTTTAAAATAGTATGTAAATCAAGTATCATTTTTTTAAACAAAGTGCATGTAAGTAGTAATTAATGATGAGAGAGATTAAATGAATTAATATTGAAAAAAAAAATTAAAATACTAGTATATAAACACCACATTAAATATTTGACCAATCTGATTTGAGATGAATAAAATTATTATAATTAAGGAATATTAATATTTTATTTAATATCATTTAAGTATTTTCTTAATATAATAATATTATATATTTATATTTAGTATAATAATATTTTCCTCTTTCTTTAAAAAAAATATCTTTAGTTGGTGAGTCACAAAGGTAAACTGCCAATTTCTCTCCATAAATTGGATTAATAGTTTAAATAATTTCTTTAAAATAGTATGTAAATCAAATATAATTTTCTAAAATAAAGTGCATGTATGTAGTAATTAATGATGAGAGAGATTAAATGAATTAAAATTAATTAATATATTTAAAAAAAGAATTAAACTATGTTTCATTAATATTAAGGATAATTTTAGAAAATATATAAATTTAAGTCAAATTTAATACTACTAATTAAATTAACTAACTTTTTTAAATCTTGATAAATTAATTAATTGGATTTCTAAGAACCAATGGAATAATAAAAATGCAAAATTCTCTTCACAAATTGGATAAATAATTTAAATAATTTCCTTAAAATAATATGTAAATCAAATGTTGTTTTCTTAACAATGTGCATGCTTAATTTTCGCACACTTAAAAAAAAAAAAAAAACACACACACACACACACACAATGTGCAAGTATGTAGTATGTATGTGGGTCTCTATTTTTTTCTTTCTATAACCATGAGATATCGATCTGGTGCATTTATGTATGTGTGTGAGTCTCTATATATAACACAGAGAACCTAAAACTGGATTATTGGAATTCACATTTTGCATATATGAAATGGCTTATTTCACTAAAGGCAGCATATACCCCGGCAAGAAAGAGATAGTGGCTCAAATTCCCCCTTACTTATTTGTCTACAATGATGGCACCATCGAACGTCCCACAACCTACCCTAGAGCTCCACCCTCACTCGAAGACCCTACAACCGGCGTCGCATCCAAAGACATCCTCTTCTCAAAGAACCCTTTCCTCTTTGCTCGACTTTACCTTCCAAAACTAACTCAACCCGACGAAAAAATCCCCATTTTAGTCTACCTTCATGGCGGCGCCTTTTGCTTTGAATCAGCCTTTTCATCTAACCACTTCAAATATTGCAACATATTTGCTTCCCAAGCCAATGTCCTAATTGTTGCCATAGAGCACAGGAAAGCTCCTGAGCATATTCTCCCTACGGCTTATAATGATTGCTGGGCTGGTCTTAGTTGGGTCGCCTCTCATGCCACCCCAAACCCCACCAACACTGACCCTTGGCTCATAAGTCATGGTGATTTCAGCAAAGTTTTTATTGGTGGTGATAGTAGTGGTGGTAACCTTGTCCATAACATTGCCATACGTGCTGGGGTTGAAGCTTTACCCGGTGGTGTAAAACTCTATGGTGCTTATCTTAACCACCCTTATTTATGGGGTTCAAAGCCAATTGGGTCTGAACCCGTTATTGGATTCGAGGAGTGTAATCAATCTTTGGTTTGGAACTTCGCGTACCCTGATGCACCTGGTGGGTTGGATAATCCCATGATCAATCCATTGGCTCCTGGGGCACCCAGTTTGGCTACGCTTGGGTGTTCTAAGATGCTTATTACTGTTGCAGGGAAGGATCACTTGAAATTTAGGGACAGGGCAGTGTTATATTATGAGGCTGTGAAGGAGAGTGGCTGGAAAGGGGAACTTAAGCTGTTTGAGGAGGAAGAAGAGGATCATGTTTATTTTATGTATGATATGGAAACTGAGCAAGCCAAAAGATTGATCAAAGTCGTGGTTGATTTTCTTACCCAGTGAAAGAACTATACAGTTGTCTCCCTAAGATTTGTATTTTCTCAGTTTCCCTTGTTTTGAAAAAGAAGGCTTAAATATGTTTTTAATCTCTCAAAATTTGAGTAAGTTTGATTTTGGTCCCTCAATTAAAAACTTGTTCTTTTTAATTGAGAGATTAAAAAGAACAAATTCTTAATTGAGGAACCAAAATCAAACTTATCCCAAATTTGAGGGACTAAAAACATATTTAAGCCGAATAAGAATAATAAAATTGCATCTCATTTGTTTGTGTTACTCATGTGTCCCTGAATCCAGGATCTGTCTCTGTTTATGTCTTTGGTCTAGTTTATAAAATCCTTCATCCATAATGTTGTGAAGAGTATTAATGGGGTATAAATCGTAACAAAACATATGCCCTATAATAAGAAAAAAATGGTAATTGTTTTACTTGGTATAATTTTTAATGGATGAAAATTAAATTATTAATATCATGTACTATATTATAAGTACAGACTTCTAATATCAATTTATACTAATAATTAATTTTTACTAAATAAAAATTATAGCTACAAAAACGAGTTTAATATTTATTCTATTATTATGTAATGTTTTTTTTAGTAAATATCTCAGTAAACGTGTATGTTTATATTGTTATTCTTAACTTCTTATTATTATGTAGTATTTTTTTTTATTTGCAATAAGGATATCTCTCAACCGATGATCAAAAACAAATTTCTTTCGAAAAGTTAAGATTACTGAAGTTTGTTTTGTCTTTCCCTATAAATTCTTCTCCATACATATGATGGTTAATAATCAAATTCCTGACAACAAGTCTAAGAAACTCAACTATATTAGATCTTGTTAGTTTTTTTTTTTTTTTTGACAGTAGATCTTGTTAGTTTATTATGTGATATTTTGTACAACATGATAGCTACTCTAAGTACAACATAAGATAATTCCATCAAATTCTAAATCATAAACCAAGTAAACTTTTTATTTTTGGAGTGGCATGTGATTTTTTATGGAAAAAAGAGTTCTATTTTTATGTTGAATATTATGAAAAGATAATGCCATATTTTGAATTATACAAGATCTACGACTCGTGTTATTTTTTTGCCATTTGAAAGTTCAATAAAAGATAATAACATTTAACACAGTATATAGAAAGAAATATTCTGTTCGGGCCTATCCTCAATATTCTGTATTTACAAAGAAATTCCTTAACTACTTCACACACTGTTAATTCCTAAAACGTAAGGGTCAACGATTCCCCATATAATAAATACAAAATCAGGCAGCTAGCCTAATCTCCCAATTTAACTTTTAATACTGTATATACAAAGAAATATTCTGTTCAGGCCTATCCACAAGTTCTGACAAAATGCAAAGGAAGTGAATGAATAGTTTTAAGGCAAATCTGACTGGCCAATCACCACATCCAGGCCCATATTAAAATAATATGTGTTTCAATTTGTGAGTTTTATCATAAAATACTATCAAATTATCAACTACATGTTTTTATTTTAGAACTTTAACAGTTAAAATCTTTGGGAGTGTCATCACAAAACATACTCTAAATTGAAGTTTTAATCAGTAATACATTAAAAAAATCTCAGAACAGTTCATCTGTATTTTAGCTACACCAAATATCCCAAGTGATAATAAACATAAAGCAATAATCTACTAGAAAAAGAAAATAATTTCCCCAGAAAGGATTGCATAAATAGTCTATCTGTGCAATGAAAAGTTTAGAAGAGTAAACAACAAACCAGCTTAGCCTTATCGATCTTTGATTGTCGAAGAAAAGCAGGATGAAAGGTGATGTATCTTGAGTATCCATTCCAGTCCCCAATATCTGCAGTTCACACCAGAAGAAAACAAAATTTAATTAGAAGAAATAACTGCTTTGTGCGAGTAATGGAAATTTAGAGATATAGCTACCTGATCTGTGTCATTATTATATGGATAATTATGAGAAAAGGAAAAAAAAACAAGAACTAAAATGAAAGATAAATGGCATTAAGTAATACAGTGTAACAGAAACATAAAAAGCAAACAATTGAGAAAGTTGAACAATGGATTATGTTTAGTTCACTGATAGTTTTATAGACTGGGGTATACATACAATTCTTAGCAAACTTCAAATCTTTTGGTTGAGAAAGGCGAGTGCCAAGCTTGAGCAAGATGTGAACAATGTTTGAATCTGTAAAGCACTTACAAGCTAGCAGAAGCAGGTTGCACTCGAATGGTCCCAAACATTATTAAACCAAGACCAAATTCTTTATTACCTGATTAACAAAAAACACAAAGTCAATTTCATTTCATATGACAAATTCAACAACAAATTATTTGCCCTGCATTTTTTTTTGCCTTATCCTTTTAATTAAAAAATGACCCTCCCCCATACCTTTGCATAGCGAGAAGCCTTCGGACACTGCTGGGGTACGCTAGTTTTTTTTTTCTTTTTTAATTAAAAAATGCCACTTGAATAAAAAAATTAAGAAAATAGTATCATTTAGAATATTTTTTTTAATAAATATATCATTTTTAATTAAAAATGAAATAAATTATTTAAATCCTATGCATAGATAGATGCAATTTTATCACATTTCATCGAAGGCATGCATAATTTCAAATTGCGTGCAACATTATAATGGCATAGCTTAAGTCTTGAAAGGAAAGAAAAAATAAAATAAAAATAAATAACTAGATTGTCAAATTCATAATGATAGTAGACTTTGCTGAGCATGGCCAACCGGGGACTACTTTAGTAAGAAAGGGATATATCATTACAATCCCATTATTATATAAGTATGACTACTTACCTAGTTACCTTGGAAGGGAAAAAGGAGGTGATGTCCCTTTATGCTTATTCTTCAGATCGAGTTTAAAATTGACGAAATTAAAATTGAAGATGCCCAAGATCCTGTCCAAAATTCAAATATAAATTATTATAGTTAATTAACAAAGACTATTAATTATTTAATTATTCCATAGTTTCTAGATCAAGATCAAGGCATAGTCAAAACTCGATTTCTCTTTCTACAAAATTTCATGCTAGATTCAATTTTTTCTCAATCATGAGCATGAACTTTCGACTTTTAAGTCTATTTTTTTTCCAGGTTAATGATTGCAGATGCAAAAGAATTCACATTACCAGAGGAAGATCACTAAAAAGCAAAAGTGGCCAATTTTATAGTTAAATTTTCATACCATCATCCTTTCCTCTAAGTCTTTTCAAGATACAAATAACCAAACTATGAACTTCAGATAAAACTGCAAATATCTAATGACATACAGGGAAAAATATATATTACTTTCAAGCTAAATTAAAGCATACTGAAATAACATGAACAAAGTAGCCAATGTAAAACAAGCAGGGAAAAAGGCAGTGAGATTCCTAATGTACCTTTGCATAAGACCCCTTTTTCTGCCATTTGGACTTGATTTCAGAAGGATCCACAAAGTTACAGAGAGCTTTGACAGTGAATAGTTCTGCAAGAGAGAAGGAGGAATCTGAAATTTGGTTATGGCATCGTCGCTAGGACATGTCTCATTTAGCTATTTAAAAAAATTGTTTCTTGTACTGTTTGCAAAACATGATGTCTCTAGTTTCCATTGTGTTATATGTGAACAAGCAAAAAATCATCGTGTTTCTTTTCCACTCAATTTGAATAAAAGTAATGTTCCTTTTATGCTTATACACTCTGATGTTTGGGGCCCTTCTAAAATTCCAACTTTAGGTGGGTCACGTTGGTTTGTTACTTTCATTGATGACTGCACAAGGATGACTTGGTTATGGTTAATGAAGTCCAAAGGAGAAGTGAACTTAATATTTCAGAAATTTCATAAAATGATTGGAACCCAATACAATGCAAAAGTTCAGGTTCTTCGTAGTGGCAATGGTGGTGACTACCAAAGTCTAGATCTCAAGCGGTACTTGGAAGCACATGGAATAATTCATCAAACATCTTGTCCCAATACACCTTAGCAAAATGGAGTTGCTGAGCGAAAAAATTGACACTTATTGGAGCTGGTAGCTCATATGCCTTTGTCATATTGGGGAGAAGCTCTTACTGTTGCAGCATTTATTATTAATCGAATACCTTCTAGCTCTAATGATTTCCATACACCATTGCAAACTCTCACCAATGCTAATATTTTCCCAAGTTTTGCAGATTTGTGATAGGAGATTGATCAAAAAGGTATATGTGAGGAAAAATAAGGGGAAACTATAAAGAGAAATGTAACTAGCAAATTAGGAGATAGCAGGGTAACTAACTGTACATCTCTGTAACTAACTGTACAGCTGTAATAAATAGAGGGGAGAGAAAATAGAGAAGGGAGGATGGTAAGTAAGAACTGGGAGAGGTTTGGGGACTCTCGAATCACCCCTATTGTATCTTCATACTTCAAGGTCATATTGACTCAAAGAAAACTCTGAATAAACTCTTGATCTTATCTCTCTAAATTCTGGTTGAATCCTATGAACTGGTATCCGTGCAAGTCGATCTTGCGGAATTTTTTTTTCATGGTGCGGAAGAAGATGGAGTCAAGAATGGAAGCAGTGGAAAGAAGCTTGATGGAGTTGAATCGTCGTTCGGAGGAAGAGATGGGACGCTGCCAACAGGAAGATGCATGGCGTCGGAACTCTGAAACCTTGATGCAAGATATTCTGGGACAATTAGAGGCAATGCAACCTAGAGGCCGAGGCGCCCGAAGAACAGAGACGGTAAACGACGATCATGGTGCGTCTCATAATTCGGGGCAAAGATCTGATTGGAAATGGCGCAACTTGGAGATTCCGATATTCAGAGGGGAGGACGCCGCTGGTTGGGTTGGACGGATCGAACGGTATTTCTGTTTAAAAGGGGTTAGTGAGGAAGAAAAATTGGAAGCAGCGATGGTAGCCTTAGAAGGGAAGGCGCTGACGTGGTATCTTTGGTGGGAATCGTGGGCAGAGGTACAGACATGGCAAGAATTCAAAAATGCATTAACGAGGAGGTTTCAACCTACTCTATTTCAAAACCCATTTGAGGTGTTGCTAGGTTTGAAGCAAGAAGGTACTGTTTCTAATTACAGGGAGAGGTTCGAGACCTGTTCTAGCCCACTTGGAATCATAGATCCCGATCATTTGAAGGGGATCTTCATGAACGGGTTGAGAGAGGATATTCGAGCAGAACTAAGGTTGCATCCCTTAAAATCGATAGAAGAGGTAATGGATGTGGCTCTTCTGATTGAATATAGAAATGCCATTATCAAGAAAGAAGCAAGACCTACACCCTTTAGTTCGTTTAGAACAGGAGGGATTCGAAGCTCAATAGGAGGTAAGCGAGAGGAAGGAATCAAAACAGTAACGGAAGGGGGAGAGCCAACATAAGGGAATTCAAAAGGGGTTGAGGAAAAGGGAAGTAGGAACACTTGGAAGCACTTGTCAGATGCGGAGCAGCAAGAAAGAAGAAGGAAAGGATTATGTTTTAGGTGTGATGAAAAGTTTTCATTGGATCATGTTTGCAAAAATAAACATCTAAGGGTGATGTTATTAGAAGAAGAGGCTGAAGAAGGTGATGAGGAAGAAGGGGAAATCATTCAATGGCAAGGCATACCTTCCAATACAACGCTGGATTTTAACAGCATGGTAGGGGTAACTTCCAAGCATTCTTTCAAATTGTGGGGTAGTTTGAGAGGACGCAAGATTCTGGTTTTAATTGACAGTGGGGCCTCACATAATTTCATTGCTGAGTCCCTGGTGAGTGAGCTGAGTTTACCTGTCACTGAAACAACTCAGTATTGGGTAAAGGTGGGGGATGGTCATAGTGTCAAAGCTCAAGGGGTTTGTAACAAGGTAGAGTTGGTGTTGCAGAATTTAACTTTAGTACAAAAATTTTACCTATTTGCATTGGATGGAGTTGAGGTGGTATTAGGAATGGAATGGTTAAGGAGCTTGGGGGAAATTAAAGCCAACTTTGGGGAACTTACTATGAAAATTAAGGTTGGGGAGCAACGATTTACAATTAAAGGGGACCCCTCTTTGAGTTTAAGGCCGACCACATGGAAGGAAATCACTAAGAAACTGCCATTGGAAGAGGAGTTTTTTTTTGTGGAATGCAATGTAGCAGTTCTGGAAGAGGATAGTAAGGGAAACATATTTTTTGAAGAAGTTACAGCAGTATTAGCACAATTTGAAGATGTCTTCACGGAGCCCCAAGGTCTGCCACCTTTGAGAAGACAAGATCATGCCATTATCTTGAAAGAGGGGGCGGATATTCCCAATCTGAGACCCTACAGGTATCCCCATTATCAGAAAACTAAGATTGAGAAATGAGTGAATGATATGTTAAAAACTGGAATCATTAGGCCTAGTATTAGTCCTTATGCTAGCCCTATAATTCTAGTTAAGAAAAAAGATGGTAGTTGGAGATTTTGTGTTGATTATAGAGCATTGAATCGGATTACTATTCCGAATAAATTTACAATACCAGTAATAGATGAGCTATTGGATGAATTAGCTGGGGCAGTAATATTTTCTAAATTGGATCTCAAATCTGGTTATCATCAAATTCGGATGAGGGAGGAGGATATACCCAAGATAGCGTTTAAGACGCATGAGGGCCATTATGAATACTTGGTCATGCCCTTTGGGCTCACAAATGCCCCATCTACCTTCCAAGGTCTCATGAATGAAGTCCTCCGACCATATTTGAGGAAGTTTGTTCTAGTATTTTTCGATGACATCCTTATATATAGCAAAAGTGGGGAAGCACACCTAGATCACTTGAGGAAGGTGTTGTTACTGCTAAGGGAGAATAAATTGGCAGCCAACCAAAAGAAGTGTGAATTTGCAGCCAAGGAAATGGAGTATTTGGGCCATGTAGTTTCTGCTTCAGGGGTATCGGCAGATCCAAAGAAAGTGGAGGCCATGTTGCACTGGCCTACACCAAAAGATATAAAGGCATTAAGGGGATTCTTGGGATTAACCGGCTATTATCGGAGGTTTGTCAAACATTATGGCACCTTGGCAAGACCTTTAAATGATTTGTTAAAGAAAGAATCTTTTATATGGAGTGAGGAGGCAGAGAAAGCTTTCAATGAGTTAAAATCTGCAATGGTTTCCATTCCTACACTTGCTGTTCCAGACTTTTCCAAATTGTTTGTGGTAGAATTTGATGCCTCTAGCAAGGGTTTGGGAGCAATATTACTACAGGAAGGCAGACCCTTAGCATTCATGAGCCAAGCGTTATCAGAAAGGGCTCAAAGGAAGTCAATGTATGAGAGGGAATTGATGGCCATTGTGATAGCAGTACAAAAATGGAAACATTACTTGATGGGGGGCAGATTTGTGATTAAAACAGACCAAAGAAGCCTTAAGTTCTTAGCAGAACAGAGGTCATGGGGAGAAGAATAGCATAGATGGACTTCCAAATTGATGGGATTTGACTTTGAAATCCAGTACAAACCTGGATATGACAATAAGGCAGCAGATGCTTTATCACGCCAAATGATGTATGCGGCATTTTCTAAGGTTGAGATGCAGGAATGGGAAAAATGGGAAAAGGAGATTGAAGCTGATACAGGTCTACAGACGTTGATGCAAGAGGTGGTACAAGACCCTATGAAACATCAAGGGTTCAACATTAAAGAGGGAAAATTATTCTACAAAGGCAAATTGGTCTTACCTAAGGATTCTATGAGAATTCCCTTAATCCTCCAAGAATTTCATATGACGGCCATGGGTGGGCATGCTGGAATTTTCGCACATTCAAAAGGATCGCTGCAGTGTTCTATTGGCAGGGAATGATGAAGGATATTAAGGCTTTTATTGCAGAATGTCAGGTGTGTCAGACAAACAAATATCAAGCCTTAGCCCCAGCAGGTTTATTACAACCCTTACCTATACCAAATCAAGTTTGGAGTGACATTTCAATGGATTTCATATCTGGCCTACCAAAAGCACAAGGGAAAGACACTATCTTAGTGGTGGTGGATAGACTTACAAAGTATGTCCATTTTTTACCACTTTCACATCCTTTTACTGCCAAGGATGTAGCTAAGGTTTTCATCAATGAAGTGGTACGATTACATGGCTTTCCAGAATCCATTGTGACTGATCGCGACAAGTTGTTTCTTAGCCAGTTTTGGTTTGAAATGTTTAAACAGGCTAGCACCAAACTAAAGTACAGTTCTGCATATCATCCTCAATCTGACGGGCAAACCGAGGTTGTTAACAGGTGTTTAGAGGATTACTTGAGGTGTTGTGCAGGGAACAAACCAAAACAATGGCCACAATGGTTAGCTTGGGCAGAATATTGTTTCAACACTAACTTCCATCAGTCCACTGGCATGACTCCTTTCAAGGCTGTGTATGGGAGGGACTCCCCACCCATTATTCATGCTAATACAATACCTTCCAAGGTGGAAGAGGTGAACCAGATGGCTGAACAAAGAGATCCAGTGCTGGATGAGTTGAAGCAGAACTTGTTGAAAGCAAGACTAAGAATGAAACAACAGGCTGATAAAAAGCGTAGAGATTTACAATTTCAAGTGGGAGATTGGGTCTTTTTAAAAGCTCAACCATATAGATTGAAGTCATTAGCTCAAAGAAGGAATGAAAAGTTAGCTCCTCGATATTATGGGCCATTTCAAGTATTGGAAAAAGTGGGAGAAGTAGCTTACAAGTTGCAGCTACCTTCCACCAGCAAAATACACTCAGTATTCCATGTTAGCAAGTTGAAAAAGGTTGTCCCTACTAATAAGCTAGCTCAACCACTGCCAAAGATGCTATCAGAGGAATGGGAGCTACAACAAATTCCTTTGGCAGTTTTGGCTTATCGATATGACTAAGCTAGAAACTTGGAAGTTCTCATTCAGTGGCAGAATTTACCAGAATTTGAGAACTCTTGGGAATCTGCAACCAATATGATCAACAATTTCCCAGACTTCCACCTTGAGGACAAGGTGATTGCTTTGGGGGGGAGTATTGATAGGAGATTGATCAAAAAGGTATATGTGAGGAAAAATAAGGGGAAACTATAAAGAGAAATGTAACTAGCAAATTAGGAGATAGCAAGGTAACTAACTGTACATCTCTGTAACTAACTGTACAACTGTAATAAATAGAGGGGAGAGAAAATAGAGAAGAGAGGATGGTAAGTAAGAACTGGGAGAGGTTTGGGGACTCTCGAATCACCCCTATTGTATCTTCATACTTCAAGGTCATATTGACTCAAAGAAAACTCTGAATAAACTCTTGATCTTATCTCTCTAAATTCTGGTTGAATCCTATCAACTTGCCTCCCCATGTTTTTGGTTGTGTAGCATTTGTACACAATCATAAACATCAAAACAAATTGAATCCTCGAGCATTGAGATGTGTATTTTTGGGCTATGCTATGCATCAAAAAGGGTATCGGTGTTACCACCCTCCAACTAGAAGAATGCTTATCAGCATTGATGTAGTTTTTCATGAAGAAATCATGTATTTCTCTTCACAGTCTGGCCTTCAGGGGGAGGATTATCAAGAACTTCAGACTCTAGACTATGACAATCAAGAATATGTTTATCTTGAGAATGGTGAAGCTATTAAAGATGTGGGGGGAAACTTAGAAACAAATGCTACGACATTAGATTGTAATGGTGATTCCTCACAGGTTGGAATTTTTAGTGAGAGTGAGGACAACTTGGAAACAAGTGGTACTGATGAAGTGGTGATTGAACCTGAAATAACTTCACCTACATCTTTGAATGAGCCTTTTAGTGACACACCAAACCAATCATCTGCTGCTATGGATGTTCCTAATATTGTGTCTGATCTCACCATAAAGCAATTACCAAAACACCATCCTAGAGGTATTCCTAAAAGCACTTATGAACCTATTCTCTCTAGTAAAGCTAGATATCCGATGAGTAACTTTGTTTCCTACCACCGTGTGTCTGAATCAAATATGTCATTTGTAAATCAATTATCTACTGTAGTTATTCCTAACAATGTATAGGAAGCCTTAGCTGATCCCCGATGGAGAGCTGCGATGAATGAGGAGATGAAAGCTTTGCAACAAAATGAAACATGGGAAATTGTTGACTGTCCACCACAAAAAAAACCAGTTGGATGTCGTTGGATTTATACTGTGAAGTACAAAGCGGATGGTACAATTGAAAGGTTTAAAGCAAGGCTTGTGGCAAAGGGGTATTCTCAAACTTACGGTGTGGATTATGCAGAGACATTTGCTCCTGTGGCTAAACTTAACACAGTTCGAGTGTTGTTATCTCTAGCTGTAAACTTAGACTGGCCATTACAACAATTTGATGTAAAAAATGCTTTCCTCCATGGAGAATTATCTGAGGAGGTTTATATGGAACTTCCACCAGGATGTATAGTTCCAAAGAAGCATAGTCAGAAGGTGTGCAAATTAAAGAAATCATTGTATGGTTTGAAGCAATCCCCAAGGGCGTGATTTGGAAGGTTCACAGAGTCAATGATTGCTTTTTGGTATCATCAAAGCAACTCTGATCACACTTTGTTTCTAAAGAGACAAGATGGAAAGATCACTGCTCTTATTGTGTATGTGGATGATATGATGGTTACTGGAAATGACCCTGAGGAAAGAAGAGCTATACAAGGCTATTTATCTAGAAAATTTGAAATGAAAGATCTAGGTCCTTTGAAATATTTTCTTGGGATAGAAGTTTCCCGATCAAAAGCAGGAATTTTTCTATCCCAAAGGAAGTATACTGTAGATCTTTTATGAGAAAGGGGCATGGAAGGGTGTCATCCTGTTGATACTCCTATAGAAAAAGGCTTGAAATTGTGTTTAGAACCAAATCAGGTTCCTGTTGACAAAGGGAGATATCAAAGGCTTGTAGGGAGACTGTTGTACTTGAATCACACCAGACCAGACCTGACTTATGCATTAAGTGTTGTTAGTCAGTATATGCATGACCCAGGAGAACAACATATGAATGCAATCATGCGCATCTTAAGGTATTTGAAGTCAGCTCCTAGAAAAGGTATTCGCTTCACTAAACACATTGATTATCAAAGCATAAATGCATATACAGATGCTGATTGGGCTGGATCAATAGATGATAGGAGGTCTACCTCAGGTTACTTCACATTTGTAGGTGGTAATCTTGTTAATTGGAAAAGTAAAAAACAAAATGTGGTTGCACGCTGTAGAAGCTGAATTCAGAGGTTTGGCACTTGGTCTCTGTGAAGCATTATGGCTGAGACTACTTTTGGAAGATTTGGGTTACTCAGGTAGGCAACCAATTAGGCTTTATTGTGACAATAAAGCTGCATGTGATATTGCGCATAATCCAATACAACACGATCGCACAAAGCATATAGAAGTGGACAGATTTTTCATTAAGGAGAAGTTAGACAGAAAGATAAATGCCATTTTCTTAAACAATAGAGTAAATTACATTCCTCCCCATCGAGAGATATTAATATTAGCATCTTTTAGAAGAGGAGAGTATTTTTTTTATCCGTAGGAATTGAAGGCAGGTGGTACCAAGAGGTTTACAATAATTCACGCACCAGCTCAACCAACTAAGCTAGACCCCTTGGTAGGGTATAATTTACTCTAACAATATTTCAAGAGATATATAGTACCACAAATTATGAAAATAATGTTAGATTTATGTATCAAACATTTAGAAAGAATGATTCAAGATCCAAGTATATAAAACACCACGTTAAATATTTGACTAATTTGGTTTCAGATACATAAAATTATTATAATTAAAGAATAATAAATATTTTTATATAATATAATTTAAATATTTTATTTAATATAATATTATATATTTATATTTAATATAATGATATTTTTCTTTTTCTTTCTAAATTTTTATCTTTAGTTGGTGAGTCAGAAAGGTAAATGCCAAATTCTCTCCGCAATATTTAAATCAAATGCCATTTTCTTAAACAAAGTGCATGTATGTATGTATGTATGTGACTCTCTATATATACACACACTTACCAAAATAATTATAAACATAATTTTAGATTTTTGTTTCAAACATTTAGAAAGAATGATTTAAAATCCTAGTAAATAAACACTACATTAAATATTTGACTAATCTGATTTGAGATGAATAAAATTATTATAATTAAGGAATATTAACATTTTTATTTAATAACATTTAAATATTTTCTTAATATAATATTATATATTTATATTTAATATAATAATATTTTACTCTTTCTTTAAAAAAAAAATTATCTTTAGTTGGTGAGTCAGAAAGGTAAATTGCCATATTCTCTCCATAAATTGGATTAATAGTTTAAATAATTTCTTTAAAATAGTATGTAAATCAAGTATCATTTTTTTAAACAAAGTGCATGTAAGTAGTAATTAATGATAAGAGAGATTAAATGAATTAATATTGAAAAAAAAATTAAAATCCTAGTATATAACCACGAGATATCGATCTGGTGCATTTATGTATGTGTGTGAGTCTCAATATATAACACAGAGAACCTAAAACTGGATTATTGGAATTCACATTTTGCATATATGAAATGGCTTATTTCACAAAAGGCAGCATATCCCCCAGCAAGAAAGAGATAGTAGCACAAATCCCCCCTTACTTATTTGTCTACAATGATGGCACCATCAAACGTCCCACAACCTACCCTAGAGCTTCACCCTCACTCGAAGATCCTGCAACCGGTGTCGCATCCAAAGACATCCTCTTCTCAAAGAACCCTTTCCTCTTTGCTCGACTTTACCTTCCAAAACTAACTCAACCCGATCGAAAAATCCCCATTTTAGTCTACCTTCATGGCGGCGCCTTTTGCTTTGAATCAGCCTTTTCATCTCACCACTTCAAATATTGCAACATATTTGCTTCCCAAGCCAATGTCCTAATTTTTGCCATAGAGCACAGGAAAGCTCCTGAGCATTTTCTCCCTACGGCTTATAATGATTGCTGGGCTGGTCTTAGTTGGGTCGCCTCTCATGCCACCCCAAACCCCACCAACACTGACCCTTGGCTCATAAGTCATGGTGATTTCAGCAAAGTTTTTATTGGTGGTGATAGTAGTGGTGGTAACCTTGTCCATAACATTGCCATACGTGCTGGGGTTGAAGCTTTACCCGGTGGTGTAAAACTCTATGGTGCTTATCTTAACCACCCTTATTTATGGGGTTCAAAGCCAAATGGGTCTGAACCCGTTATTGGATTCGAGGAGTGTAATCAATCTTTGGTTTGGAACTTCGCGTACCCTGATGCACCTGGTGGGTTGGATAATCCCATGATCAATCAATTGGCTCCTGGGGCACCCAGTTTGGCTACGCTTGGGTGTTCTAAGATGCTTATTACTGTTGCAGGGAAGGATCACTTGAAATTTAGGGACAGGGCAGTGTTATATTATGAGGCTGTGAAGGAGAGTGGTTGGAAAGAGGAACTTAAGCTGTTTGAGGAGGAAGAAGAGGATCATGTTTATTTTATGTATGATATGGAAACTGAGCAAGCCAAAAGATTGATCAAAGTCGTGGTTGATTTTCTTACCCAGTGAAAGAACTATACAGTTGTCTCCCTAAGATTTGTATTTTCTCAGTTTCCCTTGTTTTGAATAAGAAGGCTTAAATATGTTTTTAATCCCTCAAAATTTGAGTAAGTTTGATTTTGGTCCGTCAATTAAAAACTTGTTCTTTTTAATTGAGAGATTAAAAAGAACAAATTTTTAATTGAGGGACCAAAATCAAACTTATTCCAAATTTGGGGGACTAAAAACATATTTAAGCCGAATAAGAATAATAAAATTGCATCTCATTTGTTTGTGTTACTCATGTGTCCCTGAATCTAGGATCTGTCTCTGTTTATGTCTTTGGTCTAGTTTATAAAATCCTTCATCCATAATGTTGTGAAGAATATTAATGGGGTATAAATCGTAACAAAACATATGCCCTATAATAAGAAAAAAATGGTAATTGTTTTACTTGGTATAATTTTTAATGGATGAAAATTAAATTATTAATATAATGTACTATATTATAAGTACAGACTTCTAATATCAATTTATACTAATAATTAATTTTTACTAAATAAAAATTATAGCTACAAAAACGAGTTTAATGATTATTCTATTATTATGTAATGTTTTTTTAGTAAATATCTCAGTAAACGTGTATGTTTATATTGTTATTCTTAACTTCTTATTATTATGTAGTATTTTTTTTATTTGCAATAAGGATATCTCTCAACCGATGATCAAAAGCAAATATCTTTCGAAAAGTTAAGATTACTGAAGTTTGTTTTGTCTTTCCCTATAAATTCTTCTCCATACATATGATGGTTAATAATCAAATTCCTGAAAACAAGTCTAAGAAACTCAACTATATTAGATCTTGTTAGTTTTTTTTTTTTGACAGTAGATCTTGTTAGTTTATTATGTGATATTTTGTACAACATGATAGCTACTCTAAGTACAACATAAGATAATTCCATCAAATTCTAAATCATAAACCAAGTAAACTTTTTATTTTTGGAGTGGCATGTGATTTTTTATGGAAAAAAGAGTTCTATTTTTATGTTGAATATTATGAAAAGATAATGCCATATTTTGAATTATACAAGATCTACGACTCGTGTTATTTTTTTGCCATTTGAAAGTTCAATAAAATATAATAACATTTAACACAGTATATAGAAAGAAATATTCTGTTCGGGCCTATCCTCAATATTCTGTATTTACAAAGAAATTCCTTAACTACTTCACACACTGTTAATTCCTAAAACGTAAGGGTCAACGATTCCCCATATAATAAATACAAAATCAGGCAGCTAGCCTAATCTCCCAATTTAACTTTTAATACTGTATATACAAAGAAATATTCTGTTCAGGCCTATCCACAAGTTCTGACAAAATGCAAAGGAAGTGAATGAATAGTTTTAAGGCAAATCTGACAGGCCAATCACCACATCCAGGCCCATATTAAAATAATATGTGTTTCAATTTGTGAGTTTTATCATAAAATACTATCAAATTATCAACTACATGTTTTTATTTTAGAACTTTAACAGTTAAAATCTTTGGGAGTGTCATCACAAAACATACTCTAAATTGAAGTTTTAATCAGTAATACATTAAAAAAATCTCAGAACAGTTCATCTGTATTTTAGCTACACCAAATTCCCCAAGTGATAATAAACATAAAGCAATAATCTACTAGAAAAAGAAAATAATTTCCCCAGAAAGGATTGCATAAATAGTCTATCTGTGCAATGAAAAGTTTAGAAGAGTAAACAACAAACCAGCTTAGCCTTATCGATCTTTGATTGTCGAAGAAAAGCAGGATGAAAGGTGATGTATCTTGAGTATCCATTCCAGTCCCCAATATCTGCAGTTCACACCAGAAGAAAACAAAATTTAATTAGAAGAAATAACTGCTTTGTGCGAGTAATGGAAATTTAGAGATATAGCTACCTGAACTGTGTCATTATTATATGGATAATTATGAGAAAAGGAAAAAAAAAAAAACAAGAACTAAAATGAAAGATAAATGGCATTAAGTAATACAGTGTAACAGAAACATAAAAAGCAAACAATTGAGAAAGTTGAACAATGGATTATGTTTAGTTCACTGATAGTTTTATAGACTGGGGTATACATACAATTCTTAGCAAACTTCAAATCTTTTGGTTGAGAAAGGCGAGTGCCAAGCTTGAGCAAGATGTGAACAATGTTTGAATCTGTAAAGCACTTACAAGCTAGCAGAAGAAGGTTGCACTTGAATGGTCCCAAACATTATTAAACCAAGACCAAATTCTTTATTACCTGATTAACAAAAAACACAAAGTTAATTTCATTTCATATGACAAATTCAACAACAAATTATTTGCCCTGCATTCTTTTTTGCCCTATCCTTTTAATTAAAAAATGACCCTCCCCCATACCTTTGCATAGCGAGAAGCCTCTGGACACTGCTGGGGTACGCTAGTTTTTTTTTCTTTTTTAATTAAAAAATGCCACTTGAATAAAAAAAATTGAGAAAATAGTATCATTTAGAAGATTTTTTTTTTAATAAATATATCATTTTTAATTAAAAATTAAATAAATAATTTAAATCCTATGCATAGATAGATGCAATTTTATCACATTTCATCGAAGGCATGTATAATTTCAAATTGCGTGCAACATTATAATGGCATAGCTTAAGTCTTGAAAGGAAATAAAATATAAAATAAAAATAAATAACTAGATTGTCAAATTCATAATGATAGTAGACTTTGCTGAGCATGGCCCACCGGGGACTACTTTAGTAAGAAAGGGAGATATCATTACAATCCCATTATTATATAAGTATGACTACTTACCTAGTTACCTTGGAAGGGAAAAAGGAGGTGATGTCCCTTTATGCTTATTCTTCAAATCGAGTTTAAAATTGACGAAATTAAAATTGAAGATGCCCAAGATCCTGTCCAAAATTCAAATATAAATTATTATAGTTAATTAACAAAGACTATTAATTATTTAATTATTCCATAGTTTCTAGATCAAGATCAAGGCATAGTCAAAACTCGATTTCTCTTTCTACAAAAATTCATGCTAGATTCAATTTTTTCTCAATCATGAGCATGAACTTTCGACTTTTAAGTCCATTTTTTTTTCCAGGTTAATGATTGCAGATGCAAAAGAATTCACATTACCAGAGGAAGATCACTAAAAAGTAAAAGTGGCCAATTTTATAGTTAAATTTTCATACCATCACCCTTTCCTCTAAGTCTTTTCAAGATACAAATAACCAAACTATGAACTTCAGATAAAACTGCAAATATCTAATGACATACAGGAAAAAATATATATTACTTTCAAGCTAAATTAAAGCATACTGAAATAACATGAACCAAGTAGCCAATGTAAAACAAGCAGGGAAAAAGGCAGTGAGATTCCTAATGTACCTTTGCATAAGACCCCTTTTTCTGCAAATGATCCTTTAAAACCTTTCTTCTTAAACAATCCAGCACCTGAAACACACCCATAATAAGCATCTTAAGCAAAATGAGAAAAAATCAACTCCCAATTAAGCCATCAAAAGTCAATTTTCTCAAAGATACTCAAATACACTCAAAAATGGAGAAAAGATTGTCCAAGCAAAAACAAATCTAATTGACATCACAATCTTGTTTATCAGAAATTCTCAATCTTGTTTAGGCTTATTTTTATAATTGAAAAAGTTTTGGGAGAGTGGAGGCTTACCTGCTAGACCGCTAATTCGTGTCTAATGGAGACAGGGCCGACCCTAAGATTTTTGGTGTCCTGGGTGAACCGAGAGAGAAAGCTTAAGGCCCTTGTTTACGTAATTATGTTAAGGCAGATAGAAGTGGAAGGAAATAATATACCACACTATCCTCTTTACATTTAGCATTGTACATAAATTGTTAGTTCATTTTCCCAAACTTATGGATAGATTTTTGTTGAGAAATATAAACATTACCCATTAGTTGACTTACTAGTAATTGTTTACTAAAAATTATTGGTAATCATCTCATTTTTTATATAATTTTAAAATTATATAAAATTTTATTTTAATATTTATAGACTAAATAGAGAAAAATTAGTGTCCCTCTAAAAATGGGGTCCTGGGCGATCGCCCCTCTTGACCATGCTCAGGGCTACCACCGATGGAGAAACAAGAGCATCAGCGGCAAGAAGCAATAATGAGGAAATGGTTAAAGAATATTCATTTGTAAAGGCAATGGAGAGTGATAGTTCCCTAAAATAATTGAAGTGAATGTGAGGAGAAAAAGAGGGCGCATAGAAGGGGAATGTGATCAAAGAAGAGAAAAGAAAGAGAAGGTCTCTGCTAAGTGCTAACTATTAGGTTGGTATTAGGATGGATTTGGGGCATGATTTGGTTTTAAAGATGCAGGGTGATAAAAATATTTATTATATATTTAATACATACAATAAATATACTTATATTGAATATTAAATATAATAAATGTATGTAATAAATATTTATTATATTTATTAAATATAATAATGGAATTTCTTATGTATACTCACTTGATTTTTAGTTAAAGTACGCTAGCAAGTTGTAATTAGAAATTATCTTAAAATACGTCGACAGTGTAGCATGTTAATGTATTCCAACTAAAAAAAAAAAAACTTTGCTAACATACACATGCTTGTTTTTTAGTCAGAGTACATTAACAGTTATAACTAGAGGTTATCTTAAACTATATCGATGATCAATTCACTATTGTTATTGAGAAATCGGTTCACCCCGACTGATTTCACATCTTTTTATTTTTTATTTTTTTGGTTTACACATTGAGAAATCGATTAGGTAGTAACTGATTTCTCAACATTGATTTTTATTTTTTTTACTACGCTTCTTCTTGTTTATTAAAATTTTTTAGTTTTTTAGTTTTGGTTTTAATTATTTTGTTGTTAACAAATTTTTTTGTAACACACAATTTCAATTAAAATAAAATACAAATTAATTTTACACGATAGACAATGAAAATGACAAATAATACAACATAAGATTAAAACTAGCGTTGTTGGCTTGAGCATATGTTTCAATCACAATGAGGACATTTGTTTTTGGAATGTCCTGGTTTCAACAGATGGAACATCTTTTTGGTTGACCAAGTTTCCTCAGCTACAATAATTATCAATTTTTTAATTTTACACTTTAAATAAAATTATTTTTAATTCAAATTTAAATGAACAAAATAATTCAAATTTAACACACCATGTAAAAAAAATTAAATGTAAATCTAAATAATTAAACCCTAATTAACAATATTTAAGAAAATAACAAAATTAAGAAAATTATAAAATAATTACACAAAGTCACGGTGTAGCTTGCCAATGTATTCCAACTAAAAACAATTTGGTGTACGTTAGTAAATCCCTATAAGTATAATTAATATTTAATATGTTTTGTATTTAATATATTTATTAAATATAATTATAATTTAATAAATATATAATAAATATTTATTATATTTAATAAATATAATAAATATACTATGCAGTGAAAAAATATTAAATCTAATAAATGTATGTAATAAATATTTATTATATTTATTAAAATACTTATTAAATATATTTTAATTATTAAATTTAATAAATATGTTATATTTATTAAATACAATATTTAATACTATTTGGATAATAATATTTATTTAAATACTTATAAAATACTATTTTAATAACAATAAGTGTTACAACCCAAAAGAAAACAATAAATGCTATTACATTACTACATTTATGTAATAAATATCATTAATGTAAGCAATTTAATTCTTTCTTAAATATAATTAAGACCATTAAATATAATTAGATTGAACAATTGTTGTAAAGTTCTTGTTTCGATCAACTGTCGTTGTTACTTCAAGTCACCTTTACACACACGCGTGCACGCGCGCAGGCACACACACACACACACACACAATTAGATTAATTGATGATTTATGGAGACTAGTTCACATCAATAAAATATTTCTATTTGCCTACAAAAAAATATTTTGAAATTTTTTAAATAATTAATGAGACATTTGAAAATTAAAGCCATTATGAGAAGGAATAATTATATCAAGAAATTCTATTAAAAAAATTATATCAAGAAATTTTCTATTTTTTAATCTTTGATTTTTTGAATTGTGGAATTACACTCCATTATACTTTCTACAAACACTTAATTGTACTTTTGGTTTGTTAGGTATCGCAAATGCACGATTTTAGTTTCCAAATTTACAATTATGTGATTTTAGTCTTTGTATCAAAATGTAAAATTGATATAAAAAAAATACATTGGAAATTATAAAAAAAACTCAATCGAAATTAAATAAAATCAAATAAAATATTAATGATCGATGCCTAAAGTATGTCATAACTCTGCAACATATTGTCTTAAAAAAATATGATTTGTCTCCTCTAAAGTGAACACCTTAATATAAAGACTAATAATCTAATTAATAGATGATCAATTAATATTACGTGTATATGTATAATAAAACATGAATGTGTTGAAATATCAACTATTGATTTTCTCATAAGCTAATAAGATTATTTGATAAGAACCAGCCAGTCAAGATTTTTTTTTTTATCAATAATGCACCAACTTAACTCTCCTATTTATTCATCAAGAAGGAAGTACAATTTGTAGAAATTCTATGCTCATATTTAAACTAAAGACTAAAATAAATCTAGAAAAAAAAAATCTTAACAAATCAAATTTAATAAAATATTATTTAATCAAATTTGAGCTAATTTAATCAAATCTAATAAGATCTTATTTAATCGATTTTGGATTAATCTAAACAAATTTAATAAGATATTATGCAATTAAAATTGAACTAATTCTGTAGTTCAAATTCAAAATCATAATTAAACTGGATTGCTATGTAGTTTTCAATGTTTGAATTAAGTTGCTCGAATTAGTCCACTAAGTGTTCTCTTGAACTTGTTTGAGTAAACTCGTGATTGGACTAATAGAAATTTTAATAGGATCCAAATACATATGTTTTCATATACTTAGGCTATTCATTTATGCATCATTAGGGCGACCTTGAGATTTTTGGTGTCCTGGGCAAACGGAGAAAGTTCAAGGTCCTTATTTACGTAATTACGTTAATGCTAATAAAAGTGGAAGGAAATAATATACCACACTATCCTCTTTAAATTGTACTTATATATATTAAATAGAGAAAAATTGGTGTCCCTCTAAAAATGGGGCCCTGGGCGATCGCCCCCCTCTCGATCGTGCTTAGCGCCACCACTGCGTTTCAAGGAAATGAGGTTTAGTTCATTACACATGACACTTCTCTATTTAGTTCATTGCACATGACACTTCTCTCCGATTTTTTAGTGTAGGGTTTTTATCTTTTCATGTTTGATATCTTCACTTTTTATTCCTTCAACCAATCCTTGAAACAACACCAAAACTTCAAGTGCAAACAAAAATGGAATGGAGCAATATGTGTTTTTATGTAATTTTTTTTCTCACATGAATGTCACCACCTTTATTGCAAAGTATAATTCCTGCATCAAGGAAATAAGAAATATTGTTGAAAGAAAATAATATGAAAAATAATAAAGTAAAAGAATAATATAATAATATGAAAAATATCAATTTGGATAGATTAAATTAAACTTCACACATTAAAGAAATTTTATAAGATGAGAAAAAGTTGGAGTGTGAGAAATTTTAAAAGAGAACCATTAACAATACTTAAATAATTAGAAAGTAAAGAAAAATTTGTGAGATTTTAACAATGTCTTTTTATCAATGTCTTGGAACTTATCATCCATGATGTAGAGAATAGTCTCATATGTCTACAGATGCATATCAACCAATAATTATCAACTCCATTACAAATAACATAAAAAAATAAAAGAGAAATATATAGGAAAAAATTATAGTTGCATGAACCAAAGATTAACAACAAAAGAAACTAATTTGTAGGAAAGACACAAATCAAAACATAAAGGAAGCAATTTAATAAAAAAAAAATTTCGAAGAAATAATGAAAGAAGAAAAATTACAACCAATCAAAAGATGAGAGGTAAGAGAAAAGAAAGTGTACCAGAGAAAGAAGAGTCTGCGCAAATGAGAGGTGAAGAGGTCGACAACGCAAAATTGCCATCCAATATATATATATATATATATATATATATATATATATATATATATATATATATATATATATATATTAAGTTACCAATTAAATATTTTGAATTATGAAACTATGAAATAATATAAACCTTGAATGGTTTATTTTTTATTTGTTATAAATTTAAATTTGAATTTGAATCGGGATATATATTTATTAGTGTTATAAATTAATTTAAATTTAAATCAATCATAATTTGAAGGCTCAAATAATACAAATCAGATTGTCGTAATTATAAAGAATATTACTGTATTTATAAAGAAGATTATCATTATCATTATCATTATTATAAAACATATTACTGTAATTATAAAAATATTCAATTAAAATCTAATAAATTGATTACCGTATTATATAAAATAAAAATTCATATAAGATTTAATAATTCAATTGATTAAGTTAGTTAGAATATATATACTTATTGTAATAATCTTAATTACTATAATGATATATTTTATGAATTAAAAAATAAATAAATAAGACATTTTGGCAGAAAAAGAATCAATGTAATGTTGTCACGTGTTATTTGCCTATATGACAAAACTTTCTTTTATAATATACATTAATTGATTGATTTTGTTACACAAATAGAAATAATAAATTGAAATATATAAAAGATTATATGACAAATTGTAATAGTATAAGAATTTTAGTAAAAATAATGAAGAATAATTGGAACAAAAATATTAGCTCAAAATAAATGTTAAAATTCAAATACACAATAAATAAAAAAATAAATAGAAAGATATAACATATTACGTGGCATATTTCAAATCTCAACCTTCTGTTTAGAAAATAAATTGACTATTTACAACATCTTAACAAAATTAGGAAGTTAGTCATGGAAATACCCTTAATTGTCTAACTAATGTATTTACCAAATTATTCTTATTTTGAGCATAAATAGAAAAAGTAAATTGAATAGAAAAAATACCATAAAAAAATTGTGATCAATTATATAAAAATTTATCGCCTAGACTTCTTTACTTTTATTAATATAAAGATAAAGATTACCTTAATTAAAACATATACATGTATTGATAATAATTAATTTAATTATTTCAAATTAGAAGATATATTTGCCTAATTATCTGAATTACTATATTTATGTAGTTTTATGAATTAAAAAAATAGAAAATAATTTCTAAAATTTTCCCGCTCAATTATATAAGATTTTCCGCTAAGACTTGTTTACTTTTATTATAATAAAGATATACACACGTAACTAAAATATAATGGGATGCCTTTCAGAAAAATATATGATAGAGATTACACTCCATTTTGTCTTTAAATTTAAAATGTAGAAGTAATTAACATGATTGAAAATAAAATAATATTTCAAAGTAAACTATTTTAAATCACAATATATTTTAAATAGAAAAGAATAATATAATACAAATTTATTTCTATTTTAAATCAAGATAATAATATGTTAGATTTTTTTTTTTTGCTTCGGTGGAAAAATTAACAAACACAAACTACCCCACGCTATCACAAAGAAGGGAAGCGTTAAGAGTAGGAGGAGGAAGATCCCAAATACAGACCCTTTGGAGTTGACGAACTCTGACGTTAGCAAGGCAGTGAGCCACTCTATTAGCATCTCTACTAACGTAGACTAAAGAAAAAGACCAGTTTCTAGCAACTAGCTCTAAAATCTACAACACTAGGGACGCATAAGGGTAAAGAGAGGGACAAGACTGAAATATAGAGAAATACACTAGAAGGGGGGTTGAATAGTGTATTTAAAATTTCTTTGGAAAACTTTAGCTAATGTGAAGATAGTGTATCTTTACGTTTTACAGGAACTTAGTAAAACAGAAAAAACAAGCTATCGTCCAGCAGATTAAAAACAACAGTCCAAAGAAACTACTCTTCTTCCTTTTCGTTAGAATACACGTAATAGATAATCTTAGATAAAATGTGTATAGAAACCCTTTCGTAGTATGTTGAAGAGATAGTTTAAAAAGAAATGCAAGTAAGCTAGAAGGCAAAAGAATAGAATACTTAGTTTTATACTGGTTCACTCAACTGAGCTACGTCCAGTTCTCCTTCAAAAACTTTTGAAGGGTTCTACTAATCAAAATCTGATTACTCTCAAGTATTCTAACCTTGCCACTTCTGGCTACAAGTATTCTCTAGGCCACTTCTGGCACGCCCTTAATCTCTTCTTGAGATTAAACACAAAACCCAAGTATTCTTTAACACTAAGCCACTTCTGGCTTTCCAAACAGAAATGTTTGAGATAGAAGGTAAAACTTAACTCTCACAGAGAGGATATTACAGTAAGTATGAATATACAGTCTCGCTTAGCAAAGCTAAGATGAATGCTCTTTTTGCTTAAGATCGTCCAGTCGTTTTGGTAGAGATTCAGCTCTTTATCAATTTTTCGTCAGTCTGATATGTGAGCTCATTCTTCTAATATAGGAAGCTTGTTGAAGGTATCCGTTGAGGGATCTATTCCTTTTCCAAGAGCGATTCTTTCTGTAGCATATGACCGTTGTCACGTTTTGACTTAGGGTGAAGTGATGGAAGTGACAGCCGTACTTGTAGCGCCTCTCCTACTTGTACTTTTTCTGTAGAGAGAAGCTTCTTCTATTCCTGTTCAGTACTATTCGAAAAAATCAAATAGAATGGCATGTTAAAATATGAGAGAGTGATCGTTGCCTTATATTGAGTCAACATTGAAAACCTATTTTTAAGATAGAAACTACAGAGAGTGTTATTCAAACGTTGGACGCTTGCTCTCACAGGAGCATTGGACGCTGCCTGTAGGATTCTTATAAAACACATCTGGACGCTTTCTTTATTAAAATATAAAGTCCAGGTTTGAGAGATACAATACCGTTGTGGAATTGGACGACGTAAATCCTATAACACTCAAACTAGATCATTAGATACTTCAAAATTTATCCTTTAGTTATTATCATCAAAATCGAAAATCGAGGGGTTGGACATCGTCCAAGGTCTTAGAACCTAACAATCTCCCCCTTTTTGATGATGACAAATAATGGTAAATTTTGATGTTAACAGACACATAATCATATAAGAATACAATGTATCAAGTCATAGATGATTATGTTATGCCAGAGTATAAAAGTGAAATGAAGTACTCCCCCTGAGTTCAACATTTCTTATGCATCTGATAACAGACAAATATAAAGGCAAGTATAAATCATGTATAACAGATATCAGAGTGAAAAACATATCAATGATATGGATGCGGAATTTATGAAAATAAACACCTCATGTTTTGATAAAGGAGCCAATATATACGCCAAAAAATTTTTTGAATACAGATTGTTTAGCTATTACTCTCATCAAAATTCCAATTTCTCCCCCTTTGTCATTAACAAAAAGGTTTGAAAGATGGAGAAAAAAAATTTGGCCATCATGGTCACCTTATGGCTGTGGAGGTGGTTCATGTGGTGGTGGTGGTGGTTGTTCTGGTGGTGCTTGTATTGGTGGTGCTGGTTGTGGAGGTTGTGGTTGGACTTGTGGAACTGCATGAGCAACTTGTCCAAGTAAGGTGGCTGCTGTATTTTGAATCTGGTTCACAAGCGTCTGGGAGAGACTTATGAACTGCTCAGTGATTGCATTTTGCAGCATCAGACGATGTTGATCAGCCTCCGCCTGTTGTCTTTGCTGAAAAGCTTGAAAAGCGGCTTCGGTCTCCAGCTGTTGTTGCCTCAGAGCCTATTGCACTATCTCGTGAACACGATCTTCTGAGACTCCTTGTGGTTCAGCAAATCGCAAGGGATTGATGCCCCTTGGACTTGAAGATCCAGTGGGAACCAGTTGATGTGTGCCCGAATATGCTTCAGTAGATGCATCAACAATGGGGAAGCTGGTGATATCTTCAGCAATAGGCTGTGCTGCAGAGGCTTCCATTTGCTTGGAGGCTTCAACAATGAGCTCTCTATCATCCTCGGACTTATCAGATTGGACGGTAGGTTCTTCATGTGACGTGACAAAGTGTTCTACGTCCACTGGTACAGATGAGTCCAGGTCAAGATGAGCTAGCACCTTTGTTACTTTGGCAGATGCTTCATCCAGTTCTGCCTGTGTAGCTTTTGACCTAGCAACCGTATCTTCCTTTTCTATAGTTGCGGTCTCAGCTTCCTCAAGAGCCAGCTGCTCTAGACGAGCTTGTTCTGCTGCTGTGGCTTCTTCTGCTTGGTACTCCTTATGCAGAGTTTGGAGTTCCTCCACAAACTCTGTGCGATCCAGTGTTCGAAGGTCAAACACTTTGGTGCTTCTGATTTTTGGCAAAGTCTTTATTAACTCCAGATAATCATCTGAGTCTTTCAGAAAGCAGGCAAAGGTGTCTGAGAAGTGGTGAGTCTTGACTGGACACAGCACTTCTATACCATGAGGGGGATGAACAAAGTCATCCTTGGAGCTGCCTGAGGATGAGGCTTGCTAGGAATCGTTCCATAAGATCTGGCGCCAAAAGGTAATGGAATCAAAGGTTCCAAGTGAACGCGTAAGCTTACCAGTCTTATCAAATAAATGACCCCAGGTGTGAGAGGATTTTTGCAGGGTTTCAACTTTCTCTTCCCTGCTGGGCATCTCAATGCCGTAGAACTTGAAGCCTTTCTTGCGACCAGCATCATATACAGGTAGTCTAGGACATACTCTGTTTGGTACAAACTTTATTTCTGTGGCACGGCTTATGTGCAGGTTTGGTGGGTAGGCGATGGCTTGGTTTGGTATGTACATTTGTTGCAGAAGTTTTCCAAGTTCATCATAGTCGCCTGGCTGGAAGTTTAGCACTGGAGTTCCAGCTGGTAGAGGCAGGAACTTTGTGATTGGAGTCCAGATTTGAACATCCTTGACCCACCCTGCATCTGAACGCTGCTTCGTTATTAACGGGTCCAGACTTTCTTTAATGGCCAATTGCAATTCTTCAGCCAATTCAATATCTTTGTTGACAGTGGACTTCTTGGATGGTGCCTTCTTTTTCCTTGGAGCCTTCCCTTTCTGCTCCGCAACTGTCTTGGTGAATCGAGAGGCAACTTCCACCTCTGGCTTCTGCAGATTTTCTGCTGCTGGATGCACTCTCTACTGAGTTCCAGTTGGACAGATGTAAGGATGAGGCATGCGTACTAAGTGTGGGTACACTTCTCTCGTCCAATTGGGTAGAGGGTTGCTAATGATCGTTCCTTTTGGCATAGCATAATAAGCAGCTGACAAAGATTCAGTACAAACATACCTCGTCCACTCTGGTGCTGAGGCAGTAGTAAAATGCCGCTTCAGAGGCTCTTGCAGAGGCCTCTGGATCACATCACCTTCTTTACAGAGATTCTGGTCATTGCGTGTAAGAAATGCAACCGGGAAGCGTTCTCTGTCTTTCTCTTCTTTGGTTTTCTGCTTGGGGGGTATAGTCCATGGGGACCATGTATCCCTCCATGAATCTCTTGGACGCACAAACTTGGACAGGTCCAAGCGAAGAGGTGGTTGCTGGCTTGCTGATGTGGAAGGAGCACTGGGTGTTGTTGGTAGTAGGGTGCTGGTGGATATGTTGTCGGTGTCTTGAGAGGAAGATGGTAGAACTGCAATTCTCTTTGGCCTTACAGCCTGAGTCTTTACTCGTCGTGGCACTTTAGCAAGAAAAGGAAGTGTTTCAACAGGTTGTGTCTTCTGCTTCTTTTGCTGAGGACCCTCTATCTCCTCTGTCTTCTTCATGATCTGACCAATTGGAATCTGGTCATCATCATCAGAGTCGTCCAGTAATTGAAGCTTTCGTACCTTTTGCTTTTCTGGGGCAACCTTTACTGGTGCTGCCTTTGGACGCCTCTCATCTTGAACAGGTTTGGACGTATCAGTCCTTGGACGCTTCCCTGCTGGCGACTGAGCAGCAGATGTCTCAGCGTCTTCTCTCCTTTTCAGCGTCTTCCTCATGCATCTGAGACATTTGGCGTGTGATCTTTCTGCCCTCCTGTTCTTCCATCAGCCTTTTGATCTTTCTACCAATACCCAGAAGATCAATCTCTTCTTCTTCATCATTGGAGATGATCTTGCTCTGTTCATGACGTTGCTTGTTGATGGTGTCCTCGTCCAGGTCCCTTAAGACCTTGGCTGTTAGCTTGATCTTCATAGGTTTTATGTTGGACTCACCAAACAACTGTTGTGTTGCTACCATTGGCCCTTTCTTCACAATAGCTTCGTGGGCTTCTTCATCCAATTCATCAAAGAAGCGTTGATAAACCTTCTGATCCCAGAAGATCTTGTTCATCAGGGCGGCGTAGAAAATGTCATCATTCCCACCCACAGACTTCATCATCCTCACGATATTGACGTAGATGATGTGAGGGAGATTGAAGGGAATGCCTTCCATAAGATGGAAAATCACAAACTTGTGTAAGTCTGTGACTGAGTCCTTAGACCCAGCTTTATGCAGGATACTCTTGTTGCACACCTGCTGCCAGATTTTTGCTTCCTCACATACATTCTTGTACTCAATCTTTATTGACTCGGGGGTTTTGGTCTTGCAAAGCACAGTCGCAACGTGATTGCCGTACTGCTTGGCCCAGTTTGTTCTGTACTGGTTCTGCTCCCTAATGCAACCAGTTACCTTTGCTATGGCCTCGATGGACAGAGTCACTTCTCGTCCAAGAATCGTGGACACGAGCTCCCTTGAGCTCTGGAACTTGGCATTCCTCCAGAACATTCTGATCAATTCAGGGAATATTTTCTGATTTTCATTGAAGTTGCCTCTGATTCCACACTTCAGAAGGCTCTCGTTCAGGTTCAGTCCCAACTTCTCAAGCTCTTCGATGTCGAAGAAGTGCTCAATGTGCACTGTAGCAGCTCCCTGGCACACAACTGTGGTTTCAGGGTAGGTGAGGACGTCGAGTTCTGAGTTGCTTGAGTTTGCAGAGATTGCCATGCTTGTAAAGTTTGGATTTTTAGGTTTTCTGAGAGGGTTTTTGGGGTTTCTGAGAGAGAGAGAGAGTGTTTAGGGTGATGATATTTTTCAGAGAAGATTGATATGGTGGTGTTTTCTGTGTGGATTTGATAAGTGAATATTTGGGCTTTGTTTGGAGGATATGAAGCGGTTTTGGGTTTTTTTTTTTTTTAATATTTGAAAAGTAACTGACGCCATTAAACCCATCATGATGAGACGTGCAAAGGATGTGGGTAATTGTGTACGGTTACTGGCATTTTGGTGACTCAGCATAGAGTATTAGCTCATACTTATTCTTAAATCGATCCGTTTGATTATTTGAAGCAAAAGAAAAGACTAAGAAAGAAAAAAAAACATCGTCCATATATTGGACTTAAGTGAAATATATGTAATGCATGTGCATGACTCTAGTGTTCCTTGGACGACATGTCCTTTGGACATTGTGGTTTTATTGGACGCATCATGTAGATGTTAATTATTCCTTTACAGAGTCCATGCCAAGTTTGTCCCTCAGAAGGATTAACTTGTCTTCAGTAAGGGGTTTGGTGAATATATCAGCAAGCTGATTATCTGTGGTTACAAAGTGTAATTCCACAGTACCCTTTTGAACATGGTCTCTTATAAAGTGATGTTTAATCTCTGTATGTTTGGCCCTTGAATGCAAAATGGGATTTTTTGAAAGATTTATTGCAGCTTTACTATCACAGAAGATAGGAATGTTACTCTCATATATATTGTAGTCCTCAAGTTGATGTTTGATCCACAATATTTGAGAACAGCATTTTGCAGCTGAAATATACTCTGCTTCAGCAGTGGACAGAGCAATAGTTCCTTGCTTCTTGCATGTCCAGGAGACTAGATTACCACCGATGAAGTGACACCCTCCACTGGTGCTTTTTCTTTCAATTCGATCTCCAGCATAATCAGCATCACAATATCCTATTAGCTTGAAATCTTTCTGCCTTTTGAAATATAACCCAAGGTTAGTGGTTCCAGCAAGATATCGAAAGATTCTTTTAACAGCAGTTAAGTGAACTTCCCTTGGGTCAGATTGAAATCTGCCACATAAGCATACGCTGAACATGGTGTCAGGTCTGGACGCTGTGAGGTATAGGAGTGATCCTATCATATCTCTGTATAGAGTATTGTCTACTTTCTTTGAGTTGTCGTCCAGTCCAAGTACTGTTGTTGGATGCATAGGAGTTTTCATTGGTTTTGCATCGTCCAACTTGTATTTCTTTAGTAGCTCTTTGACATACTTAGTCTGGTGTATATATATACCCTTTTCAGTTTGTTTGATTTGGAGTCCAAGGAAGAATTTCAGCTCACCCATCATGCTCATCTCGAGCTCTGTTTGCATTAATTTGGCAAAATCTTCACAGAGAGACTCATTAGTGGCACCAAATATAATATCATCAACATATATTTGTGCAATAATAAAATCAGAAGAGTAGTCTTTGCGAAATAACGTAGTGTCTACTTTTCCTCTTGAAAAACCATTTTCTGACAGAAATGTGCTGAGTTTTTCATACCAAGCTCTAGGGGCTTGTTTCAACCCATATAATGCTTTGTTAAGTTTAAAAACATGGTTTGGAAAAGCATCATTTTCAAATCCTGGGGGTTGTTCCACATAGACTTCTTCCTTTATGAGTCCATTGAGGAATGCACTTTTTACGTCCATTTGATATAGCTTCATATTGCTATGAGCTGCAAATGATAGTAAAATGCGGATTGCCTCTAGACGTGCAACGGGAGCATAAGTTTCAGTATAATCTATACCTTCTTGTTGTGAGTAACCTTTTGCTATTAACCTTGCTTTGTTTCTCACAACATTACCTGCTTCATCCAGCTTGTTTCTGAACACCCACTTTGCTCCTACAGCTTCTTTGTCGTTGGGGAGTTCTGCTAGGTTCCAGACATTGTTCTTTTGAAATTGGTCAAGTTCTTCTTGCATTGCTTTGACCCAGCCTTCATCTTCTAAGGCATCGTCCACAGTCTTAGGTTCTATTTGAGATATGAATGCTGCGTGACCTTGCTGTCGTTGAAGTGAAGATCTAGTTTTGACTCTGTCTTTTGGATCCCCAATGATTTGCTCCTGTGGATGATGTTTCTTCATTTGCCAGTTATGTCCAGTTGGTTCTCTTTGTTCTGCGACTGGACGGTCCAGTAGTGCATTTGATTCTTCAACTGAGACATCATGGTTGGACGAATCTGATGACTTACTTGCATCATCCAATCTGAGATCTGCAAATGATTTGTCCAGCTCTGATAATTCCTTATCAGGCTTGTTGTCATTAAACTTCACATGGATAGCTTCTTCAACAACTAAGGTTCTAGAGTTATAGACTCTGTATGCCTTTGAAGTTTCAGAATATCCAAGCAATGTTCCTTCATCACACTTAGAATCAAATTTTCCCAGGTTATCCTTAGTGTTCAGAATGAAACATTGACATCCAAATGGATGGAAGTAGGATATGTTAGGTCTTCTACCCTTCCACAATTCATATGGAGTCTTTTTCAATATCGGCCTTATATAGATTCTGTTTTGTAAATAGCAGGCAGTATTCACTGCTTCAGCCCAGAAGTGTTTAGGGGTTGAATTATCATTCAACATGGTTCTGGCCATCTCCTGAAGTGACCTGTTTTTCCTCTCAACTACACCATTCTATTGTGGTGTTCTAGGTGTTGAGAAGTTGTGAAGGATACCATTATCCTCACAGAACCTTTGAAAACTTTCGTTTTCGAATTCACCCCCGTGATCACTTCTGATCGAAGTAATGTATACTCCTTTTTCATTTTGAACTCTTTTGCAGAGATTATAAAAGGCCTTAAAGGACTCATCTTTGTGGGATAGGAATAAGACCTATGTCCATCTAGTATAGTCGTCCACTATAACTAATCCATATCTTTTACCATTTACCGAGGCTGTTCTTGTGGGTCCAAACAGATCAATATGTAACAGCTCAAGAGGTCTAGAAGTGGAAACAATGTTTTTACTTTGAAAAGAACTTTTCACTTGTTTCCCTTTCTGACAAGCTTCACAAAGAAGATCATCTTTATATGACATACTTGGTAGTCCTCTTACGAGGTTGTGCCTGTTCAGCTTTGAGATTAACCTCAAGCTTGCATGACCAAGTCTTTTATGCCATAACCAATGATTTTCTTGTACATAAACTGGGCATGATACATTTTGACTTGATAGTTCCCCAAGTTTAATCTTATATAGATTGCCTTGCCTCTTTGCGGTAAAGAGAAGGGACCCATCAGAGTTTTTGACTGTACATTCACCTTTGTTAAAGGCAACATCATATCCACTGTCACATAATTGACTTATGCTAAGTAGATTATGTTTAAGACCTTTAACATAAAGAACTTTATCAATACAAGGATAGGGTGGTATACCAATCTTACCTACGCCAGCTATCATCCCTTTCTGATTCCCTCCAAAAGTGACTGTCCCACCAGTCTTGGTAGGAGGCTTTGGAACATACACCTTTCTCCCGTCATGTGATGTGAGCACCCACTGTCCAGGTACCATGATTGGAGTTTCTTTCCTACTGTTAAGCATGTCTGCAACAGGAACAATTTTATCCTTAGGTACCCAGATTGACTTGGGTCCTTTTTTGTTAGCTCGAAGGGCATTGAATGCTCCCTTCTTAGGCAGGTGTCTGCATTTGGACGTTATATGTCCAGGTTTCCCACAGAAGTAGCAAACATCTGTTTCCTCATCATGAATATATTTCTTTCCCTTATATCCATGTCCTGACCTGTCATTTGGTCTCTTACAACCTTCATATTTTAAAAGTTTCTTGAGGTTGTCAGAGCCCTTGACAAAGTTTGACAGATCCTTCTTTAGGCTGTCAATTTCTTCATGAAGTTTTACAACATCATGTGATTGACCTCTTAAGGAAGTATCTGCTTCAACTTTCAGAAGCTTCTCAACTAGCCTTTTGTTTTCTGCGTTGAGATTTCGAATCTCTATGGAAAGATTTCTTTCTCTATCCCTTGAATCCTTATAGGATTTATAGGCTTGAGCAGCATCATTCCAGAGAGTTCGCCTCTCCATATTTGTAGTTTCATTTTGCCTTGAGAGCTCTGTAAACTTTTTCTGTAAATCCTCCTTTTCACTTTCCAGTTGTCTAACACTTTCTTCTAAAGCTTCTTTTTCTTTTGAAAGTGATTTGCATGATTTCTTTAAAGTTCTATAGGCTTTTGACAAAATAGAAGAGTTTGAAAGTAATTCATGATAAGCTTCTTGAATTGAATCTATGTCATTAAAATCTACCTCATCTTCTTCTTCTGGTTCAGAAGAATCAGTCAAGGTGTCTGCCATCAGGCATATATGTGCTTCTTCTTCTTCTCCATCGTCCGATGATGAGTCATCGTCCAGGTCTTCCCATGTGGACATCAGAACTTTCTTGCCCTTTCCTTTGCTGAAGAATTTCTTCTTCTTGTCCTTGCTTTTGTCGAGATCTGGGCATTCTGATTTGAAGTGTCCTGGCTTTTTGCATTCGTAGCATACAATTAGACTCTTCTCCTTCTTTTCTTTGAAGTCTTTCCTCTTTAGGTTTCTCCATCTGGATCCACCTTTCTTCTTCCACATAGCATGTATCCTTTTGGATATAAAGGATAGTTCATCATTCTCGTCTGAGTCATCATCTTCATATTGTTCATCTGATGATGTTTCAGCTTGCATGGCTTTGGACGATGATGCTTTCCTTGGTTTCTGGACGCTGAGCGCCAGAGACTTATTTTTCTTACCATCACTATCTTGATGCAGTTCTAGTTCATGCACCTTGAGGGTTCCCACGAGTTCTTCTAGGGACATATCGTCCAGTTCCTTTTTTGTTCTCAAAGCTGTAACCTGTGGTCTCCATTTCCTAGGCAAACTTCTTAGAATTTTGTCAATATGTTCATAGTTATTATAATCTTTACCATGTGCTCTAAGTTCATTTAGTATGGTTTGAAACCGTCCAAACATACTTTGTATGTCCTCGTTTTCTTCCATACTAAACAACTCATACTGACGAGTAAGGAGACTGAGTTTGTTACGTTTTACCTGAGTGGAACCCTCATATGTTAATGCAAGAGTGTCCCACATTTGTTTTGTGCTTTTGAGACTGTGCACCTTGTTGTATTCTTGTTCGCTTAGTGCACACATGATGACGTTTCTGGCTCTGGAGTTGAGATAAAATCTTTGTTTTTGCTCTTCTGTCCATCTAGCCTTTGGGATTTCGTTGAGGCTTGCATCAAGTGGAATATAATCGCCCATCTCCACAACTTCCCACATGTCAATATGGCTAGATTCAAAGAATGCTATCATTCTTTGTTTCCAGTAATCATATTTGACACCCTTGAAGAGTGGTGGTCTGTTCACAGCTTGTCCTTCGTTTTCCATCTTTCTCAGGATCTTTCCTCTGTACTGTTAAGAACTCAACCCAAGAGGTCGAGCTCTGATACCAACTGAAATATAGAGAAATACACTAGAAGGGGGGTTGAATAGTGTATTTAAAATTTCTTTGGAAAACTTTAGCTAATGTGAAGATAGTGTATCTTTACGTTTTACAGGAACTTAGTAAAACAGAAAAAACAAGCTATCGTCCAGCAGATTAAAAACAACAGTCCAAAGAAACTACTCTTCTTCCTTTTCGTTAGAATACACGTAATAGATAATCTTAGATAAAATGTGTATAGAAACCCTTTCGTAGTATGTTGAAGAGATAGTTTAAAAAGAAATGCAAGTAAGCTAGAAGGCAAAAGAATAGAATACTTAGTTTTATACTGGTTCACTCAACTGAGCTACGTCCAGTTCTCCTTCAAAAACTTTTGAAGGGTTCTACTAATCAAAATCTGATTACTCTCAAGTATTCTAACCTTGCCACTTCTGGCTACAAGTATTCTCTAGGCCACTTCTGGCACGCCCTTAATCTCTTCTTGAGATTAAACACAAAACCCAAGTATTCTTTAACACTAAGCCACTTCTGGCTTTCCAAACAGAAATGTTTGAGATAGAAGGTAAAACTTAACTCTCACAGAGAGGATATTACAGTAAGTATGAATATACAGTCTCGCTTAGCAAAGCTAAGATGAATGCTCTTTTTGCTTAAGATCGTCCAGTCGTTTTGGTAGAGATTCAGCTCTTTATCAATTTTTCGTCAGTCTGATATGTGAGCTCATTCTTCTATATATAGGAAGCTTGTTGAAGGTATCCGTTGAGGGATCTGTTCCTTTTCCAAGAGCGATTCTTTCTGTAGCATATGACCGTTGTCACGTTTTGACTTAGGGTGAAGTGATGGAAGTGACAGCCGTACTTGTAGCGCCTCTCCTACTTGTACTTTTTCTGCAGAGAGAAGCTTCTTCTATTCCTATTCAGTACTATTCAAAAAAATCAAATAGAATGGCATGTTAAAATATGAGAGAGTGATCGTTGCCTTATATTGAGTCAACATTGAAAACCTATTTTTAAGATAGAAACTACAGAGAGTGTTATTCAAACGTTGGACGCTTGCTCTCACAGGAGCATTGGACGCTGCCTGTAGGATTCTTATAAAACACACCTGGATGCTTTCTTTATTAAAACATAAAGTCCAGGTTTGAGAGATACAATACCGTTGTGGAATTGGACGACGTAAATCCTATAACACTCAAACTAGATCATTAGATACTTCAAAATTTATCCTTTAGTTATTATCATCAAAACCGAAAATCGAGGGGTTGGACATCGTCCAAGGTCTTAGAACCTAACAAAGACTTCTCATTGACTATCTTCACCAGGTCTTCGTTGTCAGTTTCACAGCAAATATCTCTGAATCCTTTATCCCAAGCCGTAGACAGACCATGCAGTAAAGCTAGAGTTTCAGCTTTAATAATATCTCCAGTGCCGTCGAAGGTGGAGAAACCCACCATCCAATTAGCTTCATGATCACGAATGACTCCACCGGTTCCAATTCGTGAGGAATGACTGATGAAGCTACCATCAATATTGAGCTTGTAGCACCCTATAGGGGGAGGAACCCAACGAGGGAAACATAAAGGGGGGTAACTACTAGTCCCCGTCTCATTGTAAGCAAAGATCATGTCCTAGTTCAGCAACTGGATATTTCTGATAACATGATTAATATCCCATCTCTCCTCATCAAATATTTGATTATTTCTCCATTTCCAGATCCACCAGACAGCAGCTGTGAACATCAACCCAGTGTCTTTGCGCGGATTGCTCTTTAACCAACTGTTAACATCTTCACAAAAGAAATCTGGCTGGGAAAAGAAGCCAAGTTGGAGCCATAATTCCTTGGCATGAGGACAATCCCACAGGCAGTGGAGAAAGTCTTCAGTTGCATGGGAGCAAGATTCGCAAGCTGGCAAAGTTGCCATGTTAAGGTGATGACGAACTGCATTAGTTGGCAATGATCCATGCAAAGTGAGCCAGATCATGAGCCGTATTTTTTCTAGAATTTTGGCCTTCCAGAGCCATTTAAAGGAGTTGTGGCTCACGACCATAGAGCTAGGCTAAAGAGATTTGATCCATGTGTAGGCCGACATTGTAGAAAAGATACCATTGGATGTTTGACTCCAAACCCATGAATCCAAAACATCCTGATGCAAAGAGCAAGTAATATTCTTGAAATGCTCATGAAAATTCTGAGGGATAAAGGATCTTATCTCACGCAGGTTCCAAGAACCATTTTGAATGAGATATGCAAGGCAAAGATTGGAATCAGCGACATGAACAAAAGGGACTTGGTGACACAAAAAGCCTTCATCAGACCAATTTCCAAACCAAACTGATGTGTTACCATTCCCCAATCTAAACTTGAAGCCGTCTTTTAATTCATCTTTGGCATTAACCACACCACGCCAATTATAAGAGTCCCCAACACTACTCTTAGCACTAAACATATGCTGATCTTTGAGGTATTTATGAGCCAATACTTGGACCCAAAGGGAATTTTTATTGCCCACCAAGCTCGAAACTAATTTGTCCAACCGGGAGATATTCATGAGATGGGTGTCTCGAATACCCAGGCCACCGTCATGCTTGGGAGAGGTCACAATACTCCAATAAACCAAGTTGAAGCCCCGTTTTTCTCCTGAAGAGGACCAGAGAAATTTCTAACAACTTTATCTATATCAGTGCAAAGAGCTTTAGGAAGCCAAAAAATTTGCATTGGATAAATAGGGAGGGAGGAGAGAACAGATTTAACTAGGCACAACCTCCCAGCTCTATTGAGCAATCTTCCTTTCCAAGAAGCCAACCGCTTTTGAATATTCTCCAGGATGAAGTTAAAAGAATTCTTGGTGACTCTTCCTCTCAATAGTGGGAAGCCGAGATATTTCCCAAGGTCACGAACCACTCTAATTGAATAGATGGATTGGAACTTATGTTTCACCAAGTCCCTCGTCCCAGAAGAGCACATAAACTTGGACTTCAGGAGATTAATCTTCAGTCCTGATTATGCACAAAATCTCTCTAAAACAGAAGAAACAATATTAGCTTGGGATTCTCTCGCCCTGCAAAATAACAGAATATCATCAACAAAGAGAAGGAGGGATAGCATTGGACCTCCTGTGGAAACAGAAACTGGAAGCCAATCCCCTTTATCAACCAGCTGCTGGATATTTAAAGAAAGCTTCTCCATACACAATACAAATAGGTATGGGGAAAGGGGGTCCCCCTGTCTTAGATTTAAGTCAATAAAGCTTTATTAAGTAATTTTTTAACATTATTTTTTATTTTTGTTTTCAAATTAATTCAAAATATTGAAATTAAATCTATATTAAAATTCATAAAAAAAGTAATACATTGAAAATTAAAAAAAAAAGTTAAATAAAATCAAGTAAATACATTAATGGTTTATTCCTAAAATATGTGGTAATTTTGGAACATAGTGTCAATTTATATTCCAGATATATACACAGTTTTTTTTTCTTTCTATCTATTGAATAAATTTTCTTTTTTTGATTTCATGTCTATGTTTTTTTCTCATACAATAACCTCTCTTGTAGGTGTACATTTTTTGTTCATTTTGTTAAAAAAGATACCATAAGATATTTTTTGATTTCATTATTCATGTTTAAATATCTTTCATATAATTTGATTTACATTCAAATTCATATAATTGGACAAAAAATTGCATTTAAAATTTTATCCGCTTCTAAATATTCATCTCTTACGAATTTGGTAATAAGAAAATTTAGAGGAATATAAAAATGAATACACTTCCTTTTAATAATTATTTATTTCTTTTATAAGCTTTTTGTTATTGTTTTATTTATAAAATAAATCTTATAGTCATTGCTTTTTTCTTTTGGGCATAAGATTGTTGGCTTACGCAAACATTTCCCATGTGAATGAGTCTTGTAAATTAAGTTTCCGACCGAGCTGCTTGTAGATTCATCGAGTACTTAAAAAGAGATATCGGTGAAATCTATATACCTTAAAGAGATATCATTTTCTGCTTTTCATCCATTTTATGACATGCCAATGATGAGCATTCATAGATTGTTATTTTCCACCTTAATTAGAAGCAAGGCAATGCACAAAAAGAAAAACAATTTTTATTGGAACATAAACTTATATATCTTGATCACAGCTCAATCAACAATGTGTCCTTCATTGAGATCTTGGAATGTTTTGCCTGATTCCTCAAAGTTGTATCTAAGATACCTGTTTCTGCCAAATAATGACAGCTTTATGATATGATCAAGTTGGTTATTTTAAATCATATAATTTATAATGCAAAAATTACACAACAATTACAAACATAATTTTTTCTAGGTAGTTTTGTTTATATAGAATAACAACCATGGTTCTAGTAATTTATTTCCATAACATCAAAGTCACATGTTTAAAGATGGCATGGGTAGCACACAGTCTTTAAAGAAAACATCCAACAACAAACTACAAAATTAATAGTTGAAACATCCATCCTTTAAGAAATGCTTAAGGTGTGAGACCGAACTAAGTGTTCGAGGCATGAAGCCGAGTTAAATGCTCAATGTTGATGGGCGAGCGAAAGATGCTCAAGGCATGAAGCTGAGCTGAATGCTCAAGGCGTAAAGCCGAGCTATAGTTGAAAAAGTCGCGAAAAGTTGAGCTATGATGATTAAAGTGTGAAGGGTCGTGCAAGACTGCTTGAGCTTTTTTCTTATATGTGCTTGGCCTTTTGTTGCCTAGAGTGCAAGGATTTGCTCTAAGTCAGGCTCAAGTCGACAATCCTGGAAGTTGACTCTCGGGTGTTGACAAAGCACATCCTGCAAAATAATTGTTATAAATATATATTTCCTAGAAGTCGGTCCGCAAAAGTCATTAGAGAACTTGATCTTTGGGGTTGGATCAAAGTCGTCTCAAATCCAGTCACAAGTTTGCTTGACAAGGCAATGTGTTGATCTTGCATAATCTTTAAACAACGAAAACACAAACACAATCAAGCAAAGCAAACTTGGTATAATATCAAGCGAATTAGCTTGGTTGTTTCCCATATTCGAGTTGTGATACGTAACTATGAATGTAAAATTAGCTATAGCATGCATGACTTAGCCACTGATTTGAGCATAGGTCTTTTACTTCACCATTTGTCCGCCGTGTAGATAGTCCCTGTTAATGTGCTGGGATATATAATATATGTCATTCAACAAAGTTAATTCCAACAATCTTTGATTGAAATTTGCCTCGAGTCGATGATCATAAGTGTGGCAGGCTTGATGCCGAAAGAACATTATTAGGTGTCATGCAGACTTCTATTCTAGGAATTAGTGCCGCCTAGATCGAAGTTTCTCCAGCAACAACCATTAAAATATTAAGCAAACATGCGAGCAATTAAAGCAAACATTACTAGCCAACTCCTTATGTCTTTATCTCACACAGCTTCAATGAAAAGCATAGCATATGCCACATTGTAATTCTTTATTTGTTGGGAAGATTTTTCTAGTGTGTCACTCGGCACCGTCATGAATTTTCCAATTAGGGTGAGATAAGATCCTCCTCGTTTGGAGCAAGATGCTGTGCATATCTTCCAATTGCATATGACGATGGCATATGACAGTTTATGCAGATGCAACATAGCATGATATGGTGTCAATCATCCTTACATGCCATGGCATGATATAATCCCCCAACATGATATGTTGCATCTGTACGGGTCCTCACATTAACTCATTAATAAAACAATTAGCAAAGAAATTTGATAGAAGGAGCAAGAACTCCCTACTCACTCAACTTCTAGCATTTGAATCTCCATCAGTATAATGCTGACTGCGTGTCGAGCACCAGAAACACCAGTTGTGCGCTATCGCGCATATATCGAATACAGGTTTTATAATCAATAAATCAAGTAATATTAACAGTGACTTTTCATGTCATATGCTTAAAGTCTTGTCACTATTAGCGAGAATTTGGAACGACTCTGACATAACGAGCCATTTATCCTACCTGCCAAACATTTTTTATCTCCCTCCGTTGCTCACCACTGGAGGTGATTCTATTTTGAATTTGATAATTCAAATGTCATAAAAAAGCAAGTATATAAAGTCATAATAATTTATTCATCATGTACATAACTTGATGGCGTGATGGAGATCTAATAGCATATTGTAATGCCATTAATGTCATATTGTAGATAGCAAATTCATGTTGTGTTTCTAAAACATATCATAATAATAACAAAACAATTTCATTTTGGCAATCCAAACATCACGTAATTAGTTTTGTCCTCAGAATAATCCATGAAAAGATATATACTGGAATCTTGAAATTGGACAATTCAATTAAAATTGTTCGGAGTTGCATACAATATCTCGCCAATTCACGCTAAACGTTGACTGTACCATAATGATACTATTTGAAATGTCAAATTCAATTACCGTGTAATTGATCTTATTATGGGATCATATTTTCCACTCCTATACGAGGGATAAGGCATTATTCCTATGCCATTGCCTATTATTATGATGACAATATTTAGAAATATTGTAAAGGAAGATGATACGTGGTTGCACCTTTTGGCACGTGAACAATTATTGTCACGATATGATTTGCTATGTAATCATGATATAGTGTCGTGCATCAACATGATATATGTATGACTATTAAAAATCATGATATAGCATACATGGAATGTTGGCTTTTGAAAATAATTTCCATATGATGAGAGATACCAGGAGCATGATACTTACTATTATTATTTTTGGCAAAGGGACTTGTAGCTTTTGCTTTCTCGATCAATGCGTTGCAAGTAGATGCTGGGAACTAGGGATTCCTTCTTTGGTGGTGCTTATATCATCCTTTTTAGAAATTATCTCACAATGTATTGATAGTAAATATGCCATCCCTTCACCAATAAGCATTGCTCCCGTACACAAGCATTGTGACAGACAAAAAATTTCAATTTTGTAGGATCCCCGAAAAAGGCACGAGCTTTATATGATATAATAATTCAGGGGTTCTCGTGTAAATACATCATTCCAATGTGTAAATACAATGATATATGGTTGTAGAAGTGTCATATAATATTCCAAGGAGAGAGAAATATCAGAATATTATTATGTTAGTTGCTCGTGATCTGTTCGGAGTCAATATTCTAGATGCAGGTTTTATGATACTGGCTTCAAATATCGAAAGAATCATGAGATATATATTTTCAATATCATACGACCGTCATTGAAATTTCAAATATCATGCATAGGATATTATCAAATGGAATTAATAAGAAAAGCAAGAATGATTAAACCGAATTGGCAGAGATTGAGTAGCATAAAAAATGTCGATGTGTGGCAAAAGCATGTGAGCATATTCTTCTTCTCCTCCTTCGGATTGTTGATAATCGTGAGCAAAAATTCAATTGGATGATTGAAACAGTCCCTGAACATGGATTTGAAACTGAACCTCATCAACTTAGACTTCGGGATTTGCATTTTGCAAAAGTTTATTCGCTCTGTTCCACCCTCATCGTGAGCTGATCACCTGTTGGACGACTCATAGAAGAGTGAAGACTCTTGATTTGTGTGGCTAGGAAAAGTTTTACCAGGCCTCACGGTGGGCCAAATGTTCCTACCAAAATTGGCAGAACCTTGTTTGCAACGTTGCTCCTCCTTGTGCTCTTCCAAGCACAACGGTGGGGTGTACCTGCAAAAACACTCCGACGCTCAAGTCAGTAGAGGAAGGAGATAGGTATCACAATTAGGGGAGAATTTAGATTAGATTACCTTATGTCACTGAGATTGTATATATAGAGTTTTCTAGGTCCTTGGGCCTAGTTAACTGATATAAGTGCCATTAACGATGGCAAGGATCGTGGAGATAGAGATAGGATCTATATCTTTTCTTATTTTTGAGGCGAGGAGATAAACTTTCCTCCTTTCCTTATTTATGATGGTCAAGTACACGTAATACAATCACCATACCAATTAAACAAATTAAAAAAAAACAAAGAAAACCCCTAACACTCGTTAATTGGTTCAAAGGACCTGTCCCAAAATCAAAATTTGAGTTTAAGAGAAGAAGATTTGGAGTCAAGAGTGGAAGAGAGATACCTGATAGACAAAATATGGTGTGTAAAATTCAAAATTTGAAAACGAAAGATAGATATGAAAGAACGGGGTCTCACTTAATTTTGAAATTCAAGAAAAGAGAGAGAAAGAGCATTTTTTTAACTTGAACACGCAACACATCAGTAGAAAGAGAATTATTTTGTTAAAAGACAAAAAAAAAAGTACACGTGTCTTAAAATGAAGAAGGGTCAGTGTGCTGTCTTTTTCCTAGCCTAAAGAATGCATATAGAGATATAGAAACCGCTACAAACTAAAACAGTTTTCAGCCAACAACTGTTCGTATCACGTGTCACTTAACCCTTTTTTACAATCTCGTGTCACCTAACCTACTATATTTTAATTTTAAATTGATACACATTTAAAAAGCTTTCTTTTATGTAAAAAGTAAAAAATAAAATAAATACCCAAAGCCTAGGGAAAGAAACCACGATCATCTTCATTCGTTCAGAGCACATTTGAACCTTTCTTCTTCTTTATGCTCTGCCTCAACGACGCTCTTTTGCTCTCTCAATCTCGAGTTCTCTCTCTTGCCTCTTCGTATGTCTCTCGCGGGTTTGTCTCTCTTCTCGATTGTGTTTCGATTTTGATTTTGTTTGTCTTGATTCTGCATTTCGGTGAACAAAATGGTAGGGTTTTCTTTACTAAAATTGGGTGAAAAGCTTTACTCTAAGCACTGTTTTGTTTGGTTCTAGAAGGGATAGGGAGAACACTGAAAGAAGGGAACCTATGCTAGGTTCGAAATGCCATTTGCCCCAAACAGGTTTCCTCAATCGATTCATTCCATTCAAATTCTTCAATTAGGGCTTAATTTCCCCTCATTTATTGAATTCTCCAAGTCTTAATTTGTTCTCAACTCGTGGATTTCCTTATCTATTGTAATTGTGAGGTAAGTGGTTGCTTATAATATGATTTATGACTTTTTAATATGAATGCTTCTCTTAGTCACTAATTAAAAATTACTAATATTTTGCAATGTTATTCTGCCTTTTGGGACTTCATGTAATTATTTTAGTATTTCACACTTTCATTTTTTAAAATTGTCATGTAGGGTTCATGCTTTAAAAGGGATTGGTCATAAATTTGTGATTAATCTGAGCCAGAAATATTCCCCTGAATCTTTGTGGTGCCAATCATAAGTGGCAGCAAACAATTATAAGTGGGAGGTGTATTATGAGACCATTCCAATCACCAAGCAATTGCCATCCAATAAAAAGATTCCTATAGTTCTTTATGGCTTGCTTAAAGACACCACATACTATGGATAGTACACCACAAGTGAGTTCATGTTTTTGCGACCTGTGAACAACTAACTTCATTTTGTAATGAACAAACTGACAAATATTACCTATTTTTAATTAGGTGGCAGTTATGCTCAAGGCCTACCAAAATCTTTTGAGTGTGCAGAGTCCTTAATTCCAACTGCTTCTCTCATAATTGGTGTGTCTATACTAGTAAGATCTCCTATGTAATCAAGTTACATTGTTAGGTGCCTCATGTAATCTAGACTTTTGAATATAGCTATGCTGCTTTTGACATTCAATATCTTGTTTATTTTCTTGAGATCATATTGTTCAATACTCACTTGTGTCATCTATGCTGATGTTAGATACTTGCCAAATTAGAGTCCTGAACTACTACTCATGGTGGAAAAGATACACCTGAAATTACAACCAAAACAAACTTACATGAAGAAAAAATAGTTGTATTTGGTTTTCATTAGTTGTTTCAAAGGAACAGTGGCATCATGAGTAGGAGCAAATTCAAAGTGAGTCTATTGACTCTTCTATATTAGTTTCTATTGTATTTTAACCCCATTTGACAAAATTGATAATAAAGGGTTAAAAGTATAACCATATAAAAGTTTATGCTTAATTAAGTTGTTTTTGGGCCTCAGATGAGCCTCTTAAAATCACATACAACTACTGGGATGGAACTGGCCACAGGCGTGTTATCCAGGTAATTAATTACATCTTGTCTCCATTTGTTATGACTCAAATTAATTAATTGAAAAACAATCCTTGTTATCTATTATAATATCATTATATTTATTAAAAAAAATTAACTTATTGAGCTACTCTTTTTGTATATTTTCGCTTCATTCAAATTAATGAAAAATCAGAGAAGGATTTTATTAGCTAGGAAAGTTCCTGGTTTAGAGGTACTGGCTACTGCAACATCAATGGATTCAGAGCATAAGGATAGGCCATCTGTCAACTCTTTGGCAAGCGTACCAAATCGTACAAGTAGTAAAATGAAAAGTCCAAGTATCGTTTCCCAAGGGACTTACGTAATATTGGACAAATTTCATGTAATCACTATCTAAGCTAATAAATATGAAAAAAATGATAAAACACAAGCGTTTAGGGTGATGTTTAGGAACTTAAAGAAAACAGAACAAAAACATAAACAAAGATGAAAATAAAGGATGGCTCCAATGGTGATGAATTGTTGGGGTTAGATTTCACCAATCTCTACTCCCTTACAAGAAACACAACATTCAACTTAAACTTCAATATTAATATCAGTCATATATCGGTATTCTTAGCCCTAATTCCTTAGGTGAAAAGAGTCTAAGTTCCTCCATTAACCGCCATTCCCTTGGACGATTAACAAAGGAACTTGCTTTAAGCTCTATGACCCAAAGATAACCAACTAACCAAGTGCTATTCCTAACTACAAGATTCATTGGGCATTTTACTTCAGTTCAAGATAAAGAAGGTATTTTCCAATAACAATCTCATCCCAAAAACAAGCTATGGAAGTATTTCCTAATAACAAACTATAACAAGCATTAAGCATGGAAGTAAAACACTAACATTGAAGAACAAGAGAAATGTAAACATATATTTCATAAAAATATACAAAAGAGTAAAGTTAGGTTACATCTAAACCCAAAATGAAAGGATTTAGCTACCCATTTCCATGGGTAGCTGCAAAATACAAGAAAGATGGAAGAAGATGGAGAGAACAGAGCATTGGAGCCATTGGAGAGCCTTCTACACTCAAAGGAAGAGTGGATCTTGCAATGGCAATGGCTCCCCCTTCTACACTCTAGGGATTCGTCATTTTAGGGCTAAATGTGTAGATCCTTTCATAAGTCGCGGGTTGTCCTTTAAATACATGAGCAAGATTTTTAATTTTAAGTGACTAGCCGCTCAGCCGTGAAATCAGGCTTCAAGCCATCGCGCCTAGATCTGATCTGCTTGAATAATTAAGCTCCAAATAACTCTCTTAAACTCCAATTTCCATTTCTACAAAATGTACACAGAATAACTAAGATATAACCAATAAAACTTATTAACTAAACTAAAAATTAAATATTTACAATTTTAAAACTAATTGAGTCAAACATCACTCTAAATGTGGATGAAACTAGGATAGTTGCCTCAAAATTCATTCAACAATTAAGTAAATTAATAAGGCCATTATCACCATCCCCAAGTCCCTTGGATACTTGTCAATATGAAACACACTAAGTCACAGGTGAGTATACTATAAGCTCTTCTAATTCATCACTTCATCTAGGAGTTTGTGGATAGACAATCAATGAGTGAATCATATTTGATAGACCAACAAAAGCCACTTGGAGAAACTGAAAGTACCATTGGAGGGTTTTCAGTGCTTTGCTTGGGAAATGAACTATAGTCAAGGAAGGTTCAATGATGCTTTGAAGAAGTATATGCTTGTAAGTGATTTTTTTTGTGGCCACTTAACTATGGAGAAAAAACACACCAACAAGCAACTATGAAGCCTACACGTAACATGTTTTAAAGACATTTTTAGCATTAGGCAGCAGGGTAGATAGACCAACACTTTTCACCACAAGTTGTTGCTACTTTATCTTTGGAATTCAAATAGATTATTGTGGATTCCAAATACATGATTTCTTTTTCACTCTAGCATAATTTCTTGCAAAATTCAAAATGATATTTTGTAATGCATAAATGTTCTATTTGAAAGGAACACCATGCACTGGATTTGGAGGAGGAATTTTTTATGCTTCTGCTTCATCTAAGGTACCTTTTTGAGATCAAAGCCTGCAATTGAAAGTTGTTCTTTTATCTTCATTGGTTAATTAATGTAGAACAATGAAAGTTTTTCACTCATTTGCATGTTGTATTTCAACTTCATATTCTTTCTTTTAACTTCCTTCTTTTAATTTATCGAAAAAAAATTATGAAGGATGGAACTTTGGTGAAGTTGCCAAAAATGGGCATGGGATAAATGCTTTCTCAGTTCAATCTCCCAAGAATTGACATAAAAACTACCCCCCACTCTTTTTCCATTTACTGTTCCTCGACATGATTTTACCACATCATTTTTTTCTGTTAGTATTGTAACTTATAAGAGCTTCAAAAGTATACTTAAATGCATTCTTAATATGATGTTTATTTTGCAGTACTTAGGTTTCAAATGAACTAGCACTTTAGTTTCCAAAAACTCAAAGACAACCCAAGGTTTTGTTTTTGTGGTTGTGATTCTTGATAATTATTGTGAGCACAATCTTCATTTTTCGCTAGTTAAAAAAGTCTTCTACGGTCAAATATAATGTGATCCTGCAATGTATTATTACTAAATATTCAATTATACTAAAAGAAATCTCTTAATATGGCTTTATTACTTATTAAAAGTGTGTGCACTGTCGCATTCGTTTTTGATATGGGTTTGCTAAGGTAAGCTTATGTTGTAGGGGTACAAGAAGTTCTAAATATTAGGTGACTTAGCCTAAGTTACAATAGATAAATATTTTATTTAATTAGGAAATTTCGATATATATTTACTCATTAAAATTCTGAAGCCTGTTGTTAAGACAAAGTCTCTCTACGAACTGAGTGTTTTAATGATGACAAATCACTATGAAGCAAAACTGAAGTTACTGAACTTAGCTACTAATGGTTGCTTTAAGTGTTCTTATTAAGACATGACATATTCAGAAGCATAGCACAGGTGTGAAGCATAAGCCTACAGTGGAAGCTTCTCCATGACATAGATTCTGCAATCAGAAGCAGGACTACCAGAAGGAGAGCTATTCAGAAGTTGGAAAGGCAATTATGTTTTTTGGGTCAAAGTGCATATATCAAAAGCTGCATATGATTATAGGCATGATGCTAGGGATAACTTGAGTCAATGGGTAGATATCAGAAGCTACACATGGCTTAAGGATCATTAGAAGTTTCGTTTGAATTGGAACATGAAGACAGATGTGTCTCGCACTCCTGAAGCACACACCAATCAGATGCATCGGTGCTTGGACAACACTGATCTTGATGTTGTTAATGCTTGTGATCCTTGACATTGTACAAGTCATAGGATCTCAAAGGAAACATCTGTCCTTGTTGATAAAGAACCAGCAACCAATAATAGAAGAGAGAATGTAAAAATCAGTTAACCACTCTTCTCCAGAAGACTTGCTGCAGAAACAATCTCTAGAAAACTTCCCATGATTCAAAATTCTAATTCATGTGCAAACCACCAAGATCATAGCTAGAACCAACGGATCTTTATCAACGGATCCTTCAACTGATATAAGGTGAAAGCTGGTGACAATGGAGCAAGAGTAGAGATGAAGAAGATAACTCAATGAGTTGTATGGTTAAGGTTGAATTGCGCAGAACAACTACCTGCATGAACATAGATAACTCATGCAACATTTGAATTCAACCTCCAACGGACACAAACGGCTAGCTCCTTGGTCAAGTTTATAAATTGGCCAAGTACGAAGGAGCAATTGCAAGGAAGATTGCCAAAGTAGTGGGTAAAGGTCAGTTGACAAACCCTTATCTAAAGGAATATCCTTAGCCTAGAACACTCTAGGTGAAAGCAAGTTATGCCTAAACCGAAAGTGTTTTGTCTGCCGCTCCCTTGGTGTGAAGGGACCACAACAGGAAGTTGTGTGTAGCCGAACAGAGCTTGGAAGAGTAGTCAGGTGACTACTACTTCTGAAGTTTTGGGAACACAATAGGTGGCTATGTGTCCAGCAGAGGTGTTGCTGAAGGGAACTAGGAAGGGCAGTCAAGTGACTATGGCTTCTTAGGGTCTAGGCAACACAACAGATCATTGTGTGTGCCCAGTAGTAGGTTCTAGTAAGGGTTGAGCACCTCCTTCAAAGTGAATAAGATTTTCTACAAGCAACATGTAACCAAAAAAATTTAATTCATTTTTTTTTGCATAGACGTTCTGTTTCTTTGAATGTGGAGAAGGAATGTTCCGATGATAGCCACACTTCTCTGGTCCCTCTTGAGAAAGAAGTAGAAGTGTCCGAAGAGGATATTAAACATGCTGTTGTTATTTCACCAGCTACGTCTCCCATTAATTCACAATGCAGTGAATGCTATCAGTACCTGCATCATATTTTTGGGAGGGAGGTTTTAAAGCAGCTTCTGATATTGTACATATCATTATAAAACACAATGAGGAAGGAAAATTTATTATTGATTTGAATCTCATCCTTAAATTTTTTTTATTAATGATCATGAGCACCTCCTTCCAAGTGAATAAGAATTTCTGCATGCAACATGTTTCCCACGCATGAGGTTCAAAAGTCAAAGTTTGTGGTACAAAAAAGGAAGAAAAGCTGGGAACAAGTCATCTAAAGGAGTTAAATCAGAGCTAACATTGAAAAGGAAGGTTTCAAAATTAATTGGGATGCTGCAGCACTCAACACTCTAGCTCCCAAAGTCATCCATGAAAAGAGAAGCTTGCAGCAAAGCACAGTAGAGAGAGAGAAAAAGAATTAGCAGAAAAAGTTGATGATCATTAATAAAAAAAAATAATTAAGGATGAGATTCGAATCAATAGTAAAGTTTCCTTCCTCATTGTTTTTTATGATGAGATGTACAATATCATAAGCTGCTTTAAAATATCCCTCCCAAAAAATGATGCAGGTACTGATAGCATTCCACTGCATTGTGAATTAATGGGAGACGTAGCTGGTGAAATAACAACATCATGTTTAATATCTTCTTCGGAAGTTCTACTTCTTCCTTAAGAGGGAACAGAGGAGTATGACTATCATCGTAACATTCCTTCTCCACATCCAAAGATATAGAAGGTCTATGCAACAAAAAAAAATGAATTGGGATGCTACAACACTCAACACTCTAGCTCCCAAAGTCAACCATAAAAAGAGAAGCTTGCAGAAAAGCACAGTAGAGAGAGAGAAAAAGAGTTAGCATAAAAAGTTTATGACTGTTAATAAAAAAAAAACTAAATTTCTTCTTAGCAAAAAGGGAGAAAAATGTAACCAAAAAAATTAATTCATTTTTTTGTTGTTGCATAGACCTTCCGTTTATTTGGATGTGGAGAAGGAATGTTACGATGATAGCCACACTCCTCTGGCCCATCTTGAGGAAGAAGAAGAATTGTCCAAAGAGAATATTAAACATGATGTTATTTCACCAACTACGTCTCAGATTAATTCACAATGCAGTGGAATGCTATCAGTACCTGCATCATGTTTTTGGGATGGAGATTTTAAAGCAGCCTCTGATATTGTACATGTCATTGTAAAACACAATGAGGAAGGAAACTTTTTTATTGATTCAAATCTCATCCTTAAAACCTTTTTATTAATGATCATGAGCACCTCCTTCCAAGTGAATACAATTTTCTTTATGGAACATGTTTCACACGCCTAAGGTTCAATAGTCCAAGTTTGGTGTTACAGAAAAGGAAGGAAAGTTGGGAAGAGGACACCTAAAGGAGCTAATGCAGAGCTAACATTGAAAAGGAAGGCTTCAAAATTAATTGGGATGCTGCAACACTCAAAACTCTAGCTCCCAAAGTTAACCATGAAAGGTGAAGCTTGCAGAAAAGCATAATAGAGAGAGAGAGAAAAAGAGTTAGCAGAAAAAGTTTATAATCATTAATAAAAAAAAAATTTAAGGATGAGATTCGAATCAATAATAATGTTTCCTTCCTCATTGTGTTTTATGATGACATGTACAATATCATAAGCTGCTTTAAAATCTCCTTCCCAAACACATGATGCGGGTACTGATAGCATTCCACTGCATTGTGAATTAATAAGAGACGTAGCTGGTGAAATAACAACATCATGTTTAATATCTTCTTCGGACACTTCGACTTCTTCCTTAAGAGGGACCAGAGGAGTGGGGCTATCATCGTAACATTCCTTCTCCACATCCAAAGATACAAAAGGTCAAAGCAACAAAAAAAAAAGAATTGAAATTCTTAGCAAAAAGGGAGATAAATGTAACCAAAAAAATTTAATTTTTTTTTGTTGCATAGACCTTCCGTTTCTTTGGATATGGAGAAGGAATGTTACGATGATAGTCGTAGTCCTCTGGTCCCTCTTGAGGAAGAAGTAGAAGTGTCCGAAGAGGATATTAAACATAATGTTGTTATTTTACCAGCTACGTGTTAATTCACAATGCAGTGGAATGCTATCAGTACCTGCATCATGTTTTTGGGAGGGAGATTTTAAAGCAGCTTCTGATATTGTACATCTCATCATAAAACACAATGAGGAAGGAAACTTTGTTATTGATTCGAATATCATCCTTAAATTTTTTTTATTAATGATCACGAGCACCTCCTTCCAAGTGAATAAGAATTTCTGCATGCAACATGTTTCCCATGCATGAGGTTCAAAAGTCCAAGTTTGGTGGTACAAAAAAGGAAGAAAAGCTGGGAACAAGTCACCTAAAGGAGTTAAATCAGAGCTAACATTGAAAAGGAAGACTTCAAAATTAATTGGATGCTGCAGCACTCAACACTCTAGCTCCCAAAGTCAACCATGAAAAGAGAAGCTTGCAGCAAGGCACAGTAGAGAGAGAGAAAAAGAGTTAGCAGAAAAAGTTGATGATCATTAATAAATAAAAAAAATTAAGGATGAGATTCGAATCAATAATAAAGTTTCCTTTCTCATTGTGTTTTATGATGAGATGTACAATATCATAAGCTTCTTTAAAATCTCCCTCCCAAAAAATGATGCAGGTACTGATAGCATTCCATTGCATTGTGAATTAATGGGAGACGAAGCTGGTGAAATAACAACATCATGTTTAATATCTTCTTTGGACACTTCTACATCTTCCTTAAGAGGGCATAGAGGAGTGCGACTATCATCGTAACATTCCTTCTCCATATCCAAAGAAATATAAGGTCTATGTAACAAGAAAAAAAAAATATGAATTAAATTTCTTCTTACCAAAATTGGAGAAAAATGTAACCAATAAAATTTAATTCATTTTTCTTTTGTTATAAAGACCTTTCGTTTCTTTGGATGTGGAGAAGGAATGTTACGATGATAGTCACACTCCTCTGGTCCCTCTTAATGAAGAAGTAGAAGTGTCGGAAGAGGATATTAAACATGATGTTATTTCACCAACTACGTCTCCCATTAATTCACAATGCAGTGGAATTCTATCAGTACCTGCATCATGTTTTTGGGAGGGAGATTTTAAAGCAGCTTCTGATATTGTACATCTCTTCATAACACATAATGAGGAAGGAAACTTTTTTATTGATTCGATTTTCATCCTTAAAACTTTTTTTTTTAATGATCATGAGCACCTCCTTCCAAGTGAATAAAATTTTCTGCATGCAATATGTTTCCCAAGGATGAGGATCAAAAGTCCAAATTTGGTGGTACAGAAAAGGAAGAAAAGCTGGGAACAAGTAACCTAAAGGAGGTAAAGCAGAAAAAACTTTTAAAAGGAAGGCTTCAAAATTGATTGGGATGCTGCAGCACTTAACACTCTAGCTCCCAAATTCAACCATGAAAAGTGAAGCTTGCAGCAAAGCACAATAGAGAGAGAGAAAAAGAGTTAGCAAAAAAAGTTGATGATCATTAATATAAAAAAAAATTAAGGATGAAATTCGAATAAAAAATAAAGTTTCCTTCCTTATTGTGTTTTATGATGAGATGTACAATATCAGAAGCTGTTTTAAAATCTACCTTCCAAAAAATGATGCAGGTACTGATAGCATTCCACTGCATTGTGAATTAATGGGAGACGTAGCTGTTGAAATAACAACATCATGTTTAATATCTTCTTCGGACACTTCTAGTTCTTCCTTAAGAGGCAACAGAGGAGTGCAGCCATCATCATAACATTCCTTCTCCATATCCAAAGAAACATAAGGTCTATGCAACCAAAAAAAATAGATGAATTAAATTTCTTCTTACCAAAATAGGATAAAAATGTAATGAAAAAAATTTAATTCATTTTTCTTTTGTTGCAAAGACCTTCCGTTTCTTTGGATGTGGTGAAGGAATGTTACGATGACAGTTGCACTCCTCTGGTCCCTCTTAAGGAAAAAGTAGAAGTGTTCGAAGAAGATATTAAACATGATGTAATTTCACTAGCTACGTCTCCCATTAATTCACAATGCAGTGGAATGTTATCAGTACCTTCATCAGGTTTTTGGGAGGGAGATTTGAAAGCAAGTTCTGATGTTGTACATCTCATCATAACACACAATGAGGAAGGAAACTTTATTATTGATTTGATTCTCATCCTTAAAACTTTTTGATTAATGATCCTGAGCACTTCCTTCGAAGTGAATAAGATTTTCTGCGTGCAAAATGTTTCCCACGCATGAGGTTCAAAAGTCCAAGTTTGGTTGTACAGAAAACGAAGAAAAGCTGGGAACAAGACACCTAAAAGACTTAAAGTATAGCTAACATCGAAAAGGAAGACTTCAAAATTAATTGGGATGCTGCAACACTCAATTAATTTGGCTCCCAAAGTCAACCATGAAAAGAGAAGCTTGCAGCAAAGCACAGTAGAGAGAGAGAGAAAGAGTTAGCAAAAAAAGTTTATGATCATTAATAAAAAAAAGTTAAGGATGAGATTCGAATCAATAATAAAATTTCCTTCCTTATTGTGTTTTATGATGAGATGTACAATATCAAAAGCTGCTTTAAAAACTCCCTCCCAAAAATTGTGTTTTATTTCGCCAGCTATGTCTCCCATTAATTCACAATGCAGTGGAATGCTATCAGTACCTGCATCATGTTTTTGGGGGGGAGATTTTAAAACAGCTTATGATATTGTACATCTCATCATAAAACACAATGAGGAAGGAAACTTTATTATTGATTCGAATCTCATCCTTAAAACATTGTTATTAATGATCATAAGCACCTCCTTCCAAGTGAATAATCAAGATTTTCTGCATGCAACATGTTTCCCACGCAGGAGGTTCAAAAGTCCAAGTTTGGTGGTACAGAAAAGGAAGAAAAGCTGGGAACAAGACACCTAAAGGAGGTAAAGTGTAACACCCCTTGTTACTATTAAAGATTTTCTTATTAATTAAGAAATTCGTGAAATAATTTGATACCCAATTATTGAAAATAACCTTTAAAAATATACGGGGAAAATTTATTTTCCATCAAAACATGATTACTTCAATTTTAAAACGACAATCATCCACAATAACTTATCAACATATTAAAACCCCTTTTAATGAAATATTGATCTTAATAAATCAAACTCATTTTATAAGACATTAACTTCATTGTAAATCATGAAACATAACAAAATCTTCCTTAATTAAGAACATCCTCAGATCCATCATTATACTATTCTATTACATAGGATATACTTATGCATTTACATTCTTGGAATTAAACACATTATACATTTGAATCACATATAATGAATTGGTACATCATAATATTAATACCTAGTCTACCCTCTTTTATACAAGAAAAGACTGAGACTCAGAGCAGTGACTCAATAAAAATATCAAAATACCCAATTAACCCATGTAGCATCCTAGAAGGATCCTTTTCTTCCTCTTAAAACATCCACTCGTGTTCATAGTGTTTGTCGTAGCTTTTCCATTCCATCTTCGCTGTTTGCACAAGATCATTCATCTAAATATGAAAAATAAAGGCGTATGGAGTGTGTCTCCCTCCTCCTCTGAACCAACAACCAAACGACCTTACGGTCACAAACAAACGAACAACATCAACTACCATATTGTGGTACTCTCATGGGTCTCACTCGAAATCCTGAACACATTTCGGACTAGTCCTTAGCTCATCACATCTCGTCACAACTCGGGCCAGCTGCCACTGGAACTCCTACAACTCAGTGGACTTAGATAATTTAAGCTGGATGACTTGCTGGGAGTACACCTTCACCACGGTACAATGGTAGGGCTCTCACCAACACGGTTATGCCTTGCATTTATCGGGATTGCCAAGTCAGCACTTTGGAAAATGGGACCACAAACTCAGCGCTAGATCCCTAAGAAACATCAAGTCAATGAGCATACCTCAGGTACCACTCTGTGAGGCCATCCAATCTCTGAGGACTGACTCCTCAACCACTCACCCTAACGGGACTTATCTTTTACAGGTCTGTGTGGGCTTCTCTACCAAAGGTACTCGACGGTGGTCCTCAATCAACATATGTCCCAAACATACAACACGGAGATCCAACTCCCCTACTATCACAGTGGTTAAACATTACAACCCCGTCATCTCACAAGCACAATGCTCACTGTAGATAAAGCCTCCACATGACCTCTCAACACTTGCCCATTTGATCTTTAATCATGCCAGGACATCCTCTACAATCCACGTATCACCTTTATCCATGAACAAGTCCATTTCAATGGTCATACGTGACCCAACGATGGAGGTTCTTCCTCCTCCTTTCATTTCTCACCACGATTAGAAACAACCAACAAGTTTTCAAACAACAACACATGTGCGTAGTGCACTTCACCCAATCATGACCTAATTTATGACTTCACAAAGTTATTATATTTTATAGGGATTCTTGCTTACTCTCAAGTTTTATGCTTGCTTTAATCATCAAGTCTCAAGGTCCATGCAAGGGTCCTAAATTTCCTTCTAAGTCCAAATATCTGGCATCCTCCATGTGCAAAGGTACTTATTAATTACCAATCCATAATATTATTAGATTCACACTCTTTAATTACAATTTATTCACTATTGTTCATAGTGAATATTATCAGTTACTAGAATTCCATCCTAGTATTCACAAATGCACTCCATTTGGAGTTCATTTGCTCCCATCCAAGAATGTAATATTCTTGTTCCCACAATCAATAAACTATCACAAGAATTAACATGAACAAACAATATTCCCGCACTCATTACCAGAGGATCACATTCCTCCCGGTTTCCAATTTACAGTTATAAACAAGATAAATAGCAATAGTCAATAAATCACAATTCAAGCATAAAAATCATTAATAATTAATACACTAACATTTATGGGAAGATCCCCCATTTTAGGTGGAATACTTCGTCATTAACACAAATAAGCCAAACAACATCACTTATGCAATTATTCCAAGTACATTACAATTAAGCACATAGAGCTGAAATCATCAATCATAAATTATTTGACAAAGTAAATCAACTTATAATTTCACCAAATTTTGCAGAGACACTTCTCAGGATGCATATATTAACACATAAAATTAGCTCCCACAAATTCAACCCACAAGTAATATGTTTGGAAATAAAAATAGTGGCAGGATGAAGGAGGTAAAGCAGAGCTAAAATTGAAAAGGAAGGCTTCAAAATTAATTGGGATGCTGCAACACTTAGCACTCTAGGTCCCAAAGTGAACCATGAAAAGAGAAGCTTGTAGAAAAACACAGTAGAGAGAGAAAGAGTTAGTAGAAAAAGTTTTTGGTCATTAGTAAAAAAGTTTTAAGGATTAGATTCGAATCAATAATAAAGCTTCCTTCCTCATTGTGTTTTATGATGAGATGTACAATATCAGAAGCTGGTTTAAAATTTCCCTCCCAAAAATATGATGCAGGTACTGATAGCATTCCACTGCATTGTGAATTAATGGGAGATGTAGCTGGTGAAATAACAACATCATGTTTAATATCCTCTTCGAACACTTCTACTTCTTCCTCAAGAGGGAGCAAAGGAGTGCGACTATCATTGTAACATTCCTTCTCCACATCCAAAGAAACGGAAGGTCTATGCAACAACAAAAAATAATTAAATTTTTTTGGTTACATTTTTCTCCCTTTTTGCTAAGAATTTCAATTTTTTTTTGTTGCATTGACCTTCTGTATCTTTGGATGTGGAGAAGGAATGTTACAATGGTAGCCCCACTCCTCTGGTCCCTTTTAAGGAAGAAGTCGAAGTGTCCGAAGAAGATATTAAACATGATGTTGTTATTTCACCAGCTACGTCTCCTATTAATTCACAATGGTTCGTTGCTGCCATTGGCCCTAGGGAATTTTGCACATAGAGGGAATCGAGCACCGGTTCTTCTGATAAATAGATCGTTCCCCTTCATGTGATAACAGTGGGACCTTAAACCACTGCGCCAACCCTATGGGTTAAAAGGTAATTACAACTTAGTAGTGAAAGGCTAGAAGAATTGAGAGGGTACTTGTTGATATGGAAAATTTAGGGCTTTTTTTAATGCAATGGATGATTTTGGGGGAAAGTGATTCTTGTTGAAAAGAAAATCTAGTTGGAATCAATTTTTCATAATTAAATATAAGAATTAAAAAATTATGAAACTCTTCTTGAGATGTTATGCAAAAATTACATTTTTTTTAGGTATAATGGAGAATCAAACCTATGAAATTTTCATACCGTACTCTTAAAGAGACTTACTAGTGCCTGATAACACCAATGTGGCTTTTTTAGGGATTCTGGAATTAGAATGCATTGCATTGTAGATAACTAAGGTTGATGTAATTATGGTCAACCCTGCTTTTTTGAACCTCCCCATATCTATTATTATTGCTTATTAGGAATATTATCTCATGTTTTTAGAATCTATGATCTATAGAAAAGGTATATGGTTACAACAAGACATGGATATGTTGATGTTGTAATTTTGATAAAAAAATTTGGGATACAGCATGCCTATTTTGTTAAAGCTCAGTGAATAGAGCCTTGTGTGTGTATGTGTAAGATGTGTACATTTAACATTCCTTACGATGGTTAGAGTCTTGTGCATTTGGCCACCCTTTTTTTATATTGACTGTAATTTGAGCTCAACATAACAGAGAAAGAACAACATGTTGTCCATGTAGGGAATAAGAAAGAGAAAGATGCATTCACTCAGTTATGTTCATACATACATGCATGTATGTATGTCTAAGTATATGTGCACGCATATGTATCCTTCTGATATAATGCAACCTGATATGAAAGTTCAGTACAAAGTAATTATCAGAAATTTATGTTGAGGCTGCCATCACAGAATTGGAACTTTGATTAATAGGAAAGAAAACTAGCATTGTTTGGTGTTAATTTTATTGATAAAAATGTACTTTGCTGACATGAGATCGTTAGTATGTTTTCTTTGATGTTCTCTTTCAATGGCATATGCATTTCATAAAAACAATTAATTGTGATGTAGAACATTTTATCAAGAGGTCCAATTAGTTGTTACAGAAATGAAGATTGGTGAGAGAACCGGGGGTGTGTGAGGGGAAGATTCAATGACAATCATTTTGGTAGACAACAAGTCCCATTAGCAGTCTCTGGTAATGGATTGTAGAGACAGCAGGAAAAGGTGTGTGTGTAAAGGGTTGATGCAAATAAATGGGTTGACACAATAGTTTAGATATTTGTTTAGTTGATGTAAAATGATTCCACTTTTCATAAATCTTGTGTTGTTAAATTTAGTACACGGATCTCTTGTCCATCTAAAATGGTGCAAGATGCCTGACATCATTTTTGCAATATAGGGCATGTGTGATTATTAAGACATTGTCATTTCTATGCTTTTTGTTAAATATTTCTGTACATTTTGTTCTGTTATATTTTAATTTTATTTTGATTTGAAGAATCATCTGGTTCATCTGCAACTAAGGCTACAAAAGAGGAAATGGATTCTCGGTCTATATATGTTGGAAATGTGAGTTTCAAATATCCTTATTCTGCTCTTTTTCATTTCCTTTCTGCTATACATATCGACTTGACATCTTTTTTGCATTTTAATATGTGTGCTTGTGAGATATGGTTTGTGCAAAAACAGGTCATAGTTTATCTAGTTTGGCCAGTCCCATTTTTCTGCTGTCGATTTTTAGCAATCTGTAGATCTTAGCTTGCCTACAATGAAGTTGAGGGGAATGTACTTACATGAGTACTTAACAATCTACATGCTTGCTGATTGTCTTGTGCTAGCCATTCAATAAGTCATGCAATCCTTGGATATTTTTACCGAGGCTTACAATCCTAGGGACTAATATCGGAGTCTATTGTTAGTTAGATATTTTAAGGTAGTGTTTGGCCCAACTTTTTTTGTTCTTCTCTTCTCTTTTAAAGGACAAGTTGGGTCAAATACATTTTCTAAAAGGCTCTTGGAAACCTACTTGATAACCTTCACTAAAATTCTTCCTTTGAATACTCCCATCTCAATTCTTGCCATATTTCTCAAATACCTAAACTAATGTACTGTAGATCCCTACATACACACAATCAAGAGAAACTTTCAATTCTGGTTTAGTTTTTTAAATCTTAAAAAAAAAACAAATATTTACTCTAGAAAGCCACCCAATTGGGTTATTACCATCAAAATTAGAACCTTTTGTGTGCCTTTTTAAGTGCTTCATTTGATCCCTCTTCAAAATGGGCAGAATTGATTTCCAAAGGCTCTTGATCACATTGTATAGAGGTCCTAAAATTGTTAGACCTCCCTGCAATGCAACAGTTTCCTCCTTCACCGAAGCCTTTTGTTTAACCATCTCTCAACAGAATCTTCATCTCCTTCACACTGCTTTTCCATTTTTCAATTTTTTTCAGCATGCCTTCATTAGACCTATTTTTCCTTCATCTATCTCTCCAATCCTTCCACACTTGGGTTCATCATCGTCATTGGCATCCAGCAGGTCAGACCAAAAATATAGGACTCGGGAATTAGATACACAAAATCATGATTGTATTACAGAAACAATCTGGTTTAATAACTAGATTAGTAGTACAAGCACTCATAACACAAGGGTTTCTGCTTACAGGGAGTTTCCTACTTCAAAAGAACATAAAAAATAGACTGACACCTTAATTCCCCACTACAAACCTGTCAAACAATATATATAACACTATAACTGTCACATTCTAAAAATATGACTGCCTAATACAGAATTAAGACAACATAACTGCTTAATACAGAACTTGGCCTATCAGCATCACTCACTTATGTTGTCATGGAGTTCCATAACCAAGATTTTACAACTGCATATGCCCCATCCCATGCTTCAAATTTGGGATTTGATGATTCTAGGGCTTTGTCAATAAGGTGACTCAATTTACCCTTAGCCTTTATAAAGGTTTGGATAAAGTGAGATCATTTTAGGTTTTTTTCCCATTGAGACGCAAGCTGGGTTGATTGTTCTGTAACTCAACAGCACCTTAATTTTCGGATTGGGAAGGGGCTTTTTGTTCATTGGACATCTTAGTATTTTGGTGGTTTTGGTGCTTCCAAAAATAGCAATGCAAGCCTAGAAGAAGTGTAGAGGAAAGAAAGAAATATGTGGTGATGCAGTCCAAGGATTTTGGATCACTGATGCCATGTCAGAAAATGTTTTTTCTAATTAGTTTTATTTGAAGAGCAGTTTGCTCTTAAATAGAATACAGAATGTCGAATAAAGGAAATTCCTGACCGAAAAATAAGAGTCAATGATTGTCGTACAATAAATGCCAATTCAGATAGCTTGCCTAATCTCCTTACTAATTATTTAATACTATCTATACAAGGAAATATTTTATTCTGGCCTAAACCCTAAACTCACCAGTTAGTTACATAGTGGAGACCTTTTCATTCTTTACTCTCTCCTGGTCATAATCCCCTGCTACATGCCCTCTCTTTCTCCATACACACACTTCAATTATTTTAGGTTTCCTATCACTCTCCATTGCTCGTGTCCCATTCTATTATGCTCAGAGCCTATTAGTAGAATTTGATCCACAAGTGAATGTTCTTCCATGATTTCTTAATTATTGCTCCTCAGAGCTGATACTCTTCTCCTCCCCTTATTTTTCCATCAGGTAGGAATTAGTGGTCTATCAGGTAGCCTCCACTCCCAAAAATTTGTCATTTATAAAAATAAATCTAAACAAGAGAAGGAAGGGTTGACAAATTCAGAGTTGCTGATAAGCAAAATGAAAGTTGATTGATATCACAATTGAGATTACAGCCAACAAGATTAGAGTAGGACTGTAGGAGAAAATATTATACGAGGATGACTTAGGTGATAGAGAAGCTACAAATCTTACCACTTTTCTTTGTAGTTGGCATTCTGTAAACTTTTTTTGCCCCAAATACAAGAGTTTGGCTTGTTTATAAGTTTGATTCCTTTGAGTGTAGCCAACGGTGCCAAAAGCGGACTCTGAATCTTGTCTGCTGCAATGAGCTGCATACATGTTGCAGGTGCCAAAGGCATGCCTTGCCTGAACCAAAAAAACATGTTAGCACAATAGCTTGTTTGTTTTTCCTTGCATATGCTTTTTTGTATTTACCTTGAATGTAAAAATTTTGTTGGCTGCATACTTTATAATGGAATTGAATTCACAGTTCTAAAGAAATGAGCTTCTAGCCTGCTCTAATAAGTTTAATATCTGTTGTTTTGCGTAAGCCTTGTAATATGCATTGATCATTCATAGTAAGACTACCAAAAGGATTTCATGCTTTTACAGGAAAGTCACGAAAACAAAATCCGGAAGTTGCTATAACCACAAGTTAATGACCAAAAAAAAGATGATACCTTGACTGGCTATGTGTCTAATTAATAATTACTCCCTCCGTTCCTATTTATAAGACCCAATTACCTAATTCATCAAGATTAAGGAAAGTGGTTAATTTAGTTTATAGCAATAAATTTGTCTTAAATTTATAACTTTTTCCAAAATTATCCTTGTCATTAATACTCCTCTCTCTTCTAATTGTTTGCCAATACATTCTCTCTTCTTTTAATTAGGGGTATTCAAGTCTAAAAATAATTAATGTAAAGGATATTATAGATTGGGTCTTATAAAAAGGAACAAACAACATTTCAAACTTGGGTCTTATAAATAGGAACGGATGGAGTATATCAGAGTATCATACTCATTACGTGTTAATGCTTATTTTATTTTAAGTTTTTTATGATCTTCTTGATGCTTGCACAAGACCACATGCATGTATTAGATAAAATTGACTGTGACAGGCTCTATTGCACCATATAATCACATTTCTAATGCATGTTGAATTGCTTTCTTAATTGGGTAGTTGTTATTTCATTATAATTTGTAAATTTTCAACCGAATAATGCTATTTATTAAAATATAATTATGATTCAGGTTGACTATGCTTGTATGCCTGAACAAGTCAGAGAACATTTCCAAGGATGTGGAATTGTTAAAATAAAAGAGTGACAATTCCAACGACTACGTATGGGCAACCAAAAGGATTTGCCTATGTCGAGTTTCTCGAGATTGATGTTGTTCAGAGGGCTCTTCTTTTAAATGAATCAGTTCTGCGCAGTTGAAAACTAAAGGTATGATCATTTGTAAATGCAATTAGGTTACTATCCACTATGGTAGTTTTTCCATTTGAATTTTACTTAAATCCTGGTTTGCCATTCAGGTCTGTGCTAAGTGTACAATTCCGGGAATGAAACCGTATTGCGGAAGAAGACCTTTTGGTTTAATATTTAGAATGCCTTCTTCATTGTATCCTCCATCTGGTTATGGGTAAGAAATTATCAAAAACTGAACAAACTAAAACAATTTATCCTTGATTTTGATATTGGTTTGTGTTGCTTCCAATTATCTCTGCTAAGTGGTGCATAAATTTTGATGCCTTAGAAGGTAAAATAATGACAATTAAATGCTTTTGATGTCCAGAAGGTTTCCAAGGTTCAGGCGATCATGCGATACAAGCCATACTAGTAGTCAACCACAGTTTAATGGTTGATTGATTACCAATTTATGAGATGATTGGGACAAGACATTCTTAATTTATCATTTTTATAATTTCCATTGCTGGAAACAAGAACATGTTTCTTAACTTGCATACCAAAGCTAATGCCCTTGCCCTTTTCAACTCTTCTAGATGTGTGGTATTGTACTCATATATTCTAGATGGCATTAATCATGGCTTATATACATTGAAGATTGGACAAATATGTGGCAATGAATTTAAGTTTTACTTATATACGTACAAGGTTCTTTCTTTGAACTTTAGAGATTATTATCAACTTCAATAATAGATTTAAAAATAAATCATTTGAACTTAAGTTGTGGCATTGAGGGTCTGTTTGGTGGTCAAGATAGAATAGGATACGATAGGATAAGAGCATGATCGGATAAGAGCATGATAAGCTTTAATCCTATCCAATGTTTGATGCATACCATGGTATAGACTAGATAATGACAGGTGATAGTAGTGGCGGAAAACTGGAATGCCGAAATGTCAAACTAAAATACCAAGAGGTCAAACCAGAATGCCGAGAGGTCAAACTGGAATACCAAAATGTCAAACCGGAATGCCAAGAGGTCAAACCAGAATGCCGAGGGGTCAAACTAGAATGCCGAGAGGTCAAACTGGAATGTCGAGTTTAAGAAATGCTTAAGGTGTGAGATCCAACTAAGTGTTCGAGGCATGAAGTCGAGTTAATTGCTCAATGTTGATAGGCGAGTGAAAGATGCTCAAGGCGCAAAGCTGAGTTAAGTTCTCAAGGCACGAAGCTGAGCTGAATGCTCAAGTCGCGAAGCTGAGCTATAGATATTCAAGTCGAGAAAAGTTGAGCTATGATGATTAAAGTGTGAAGGGTCGTGCGAGACTGCTTGAGCTTTGTTCTTGTATGTGCTTGGCCTTTTGTTGCCTAGAGTGCAAGGATTTGCTCTAGGTCAGGTTAAAGTCGACAATGCTGGAAGTCGATTTAGGGTAGTTACCCCTGAGGTAAGATACGTAGGCCGACTCTCAAGTGTTGACAAAGCACATCCTGCAAAATAATTGTTATAAATATATATTTCCTAGAAGTCAATCTACAAAAGTCATTAGAGAACTCGATCTTCGGGGTTGGATCAAAATCGTCTCAAATCCAGTCACAAGTTTGCTTGAGAAGGCGATGTGTTGATCTTGCATAATCTTTAAACAACGAAAACACAAATACAATCAAGCAAAGCAAACTTGATATAATATCAAGCAAATTAGCTCTGTTGTTTCCCATATTCGAGTTGTGATAGAGCTTGTTGACGTAATTATGAATGTAAAATTAGCTATAGCATGGTTGACTTAGCTGATGATTTGAGCGTAGGTCTTTTGCTTCACCATTTGTTCGTTGTGTAGATAGTCCCTGTAGATGTGTTGGGATATATATGTCATTCAACAAAGTTAATTCCAACAATGTTTGATTGAAATTTGCCTCGGGTCGATGATCATAAGTGTGGCAGGCTTAATGCTGAAAGAACACCATTAGGCATCATGCAGACTTCTATTCTACGAATTAGTGCTGCCTAGATCGAAGTTTCTCCAGCAACAACTATTAAAATATTAAGCAAACATGCGAGCAATTAAAGAAAATGTTACTAGCCAACTCCTTATTTCTTTATCTCACACAGCTCCAACAGAAAGTGTAGCATATGCCACATTGTAATTCTTTATTTGTTGGGAAGATTTTTCTTGTGTGTCACTTGGCAAAGTCGTGAATTTTCCAATCAGGGTGAGATGAGATCCTCCTCGTTTGGAGCAAGATTCGGCGCATATCTTCTAATTGCATATGATGATGACATATGACAGTTTATGCAGATGCAACATAGCATGATATGATGTCATCCTTACATGCCATGGCATGATATAATCCCCCAACATGATATGTTGCGTCTGTACGGGTCCTCACATTGACTGCATTAATAAAACAATTAGCAAAGAAATTCGATAGAAGGAGCAAGAACTCCCTACTCACTTGACTTCTAGCATTTGAATCTCCATCAGTATCTCCAACACCGACTGCGTATCGAGCACTAGAAACACCAGCTGTATGCTATCGCGCATATATGGAATACAAGTTTTATGATCAACAAATCAAGTAATATTAACATTGACATTTCATGTCATATGCTTAAAGTCACGTCACTATTAGCAAAAATTTTGAACGACTCTAACATAACGAGCCATTTATCCTACTTTCCAATCATTTTCGATCTCCCTCCGTTGCTCACCGCTGGAGGTGATTCTATTTTGAATTTGATAATTCAAATGTCATAAAAAGAAAGCATATAAAGTCATAATAATTGATGCATCATGCACATAACTTGATGGTGTGATGGAGATCTAATAGCATATTGTAATGCCATTAATGCCATATTGTAGAAAGGAAATTCATGTTGTGTTTCTAAAACATATCATAATAATAACAAAACAATTTCATTTTGGCAATCCAAACATCACGTAATTAGTTTTGTCCTTAGAATAATCCATGAAAAGATATATACTGGAATCTTGAAATTGGACAATTCAATTAAAATTGTTCAGTATGCCATATAGGAGATTAACTTAGTCCCATACCATATCTCGCCAATCCACGCTACATGTTAACTGTATCATAATGATACTATTTGAAATGTTAAATTCAATTACAGTGTAATTGATCTTATTATGGGATCATATTTTCCACTCCTATATGAGGGATAAGGCATTATTCCCATGCCATTGCCTATTATTATGATGACAATATTTAAAGAAAATTGTAAAGGAAGATTATACGTGCTTGCACCTTTTGGCACATGAACAATTATTGTCATGATATGATTTGTTATGTAATCATGATATAACAAATTCATGCTCTGTTTCTAAAACATATCGTAATAATAACAATTTGATTTTGGCAATCCAAACATCACGTAATTAGTTTTGTCCTCAGAATAATCCATGAAAAGATATAACTGGAATCTTGAAATTGGACAATTCAATTAAAATTGTTCGGCATGCCATATCTGGAGATTAACTTAGTCCCATACCATATCTTGCCAATTCACGCTACATGTTTACTGTACTATAATGATACTATTTGAAATGTCAAATTCAATTACTGTGTAATTGATGTTATTATGGGATCATATTTTCCACTCCTATACGAGGGATAAGGCATTATTCCCATGCCATTGCTTATTATTATGATGACAATATTTAAAGAAATATTGTAAAGGAAGATGATACGTGCATGCACCTTTTGGCACGTAAACAATTATTGTCACGATATGATTTGTTATGTAATCATGATATAGTGTTGTGCATCAACATGATATATGTATGACTATTAAAAATCATGATATAGCATACATGGAATGTTGGCTTTTGAAAATAATTGCCATATGATGAGAGATACCAGGCGCATGATACTTACTATTGTTATTTTTGGCAAAGGGACTTGTACCTTTTGCTTTCTCGGTCCATGCGTTGCGAGTAGATGCTGGGAACTAGGGATTCCTTCTTTGGTGGCTCTTATATCATCCTTTTTAAAAATTATCTCACAATGCGTTGATAGTAAATATGTCATCCCTTCACCAACGATAAGCATTGCTCCCGTACACAAGCATTGTGACGGACAAAAAATTTCAATTTTGTAGGATCCCCGAAAAAGGCACGAGCTTTTATATGATATAATAATTCAAGGCTTCTCGAGTAAATACATCATTCCAATGTGTAAATACAATGATATATGGTTGTAGAAGTGTCATATAATATTCCAGGGAGAGACAAATATCATAATATTATTTTGTTAGTTGCTAGTGATCTGTTCGCAGTCAATATTCTAGATGCAGGTTTTATGATATTGGCTTCAAATATCGAAAGAATCATGAGATATATTTTCGCAATATCATATGACCGTCATTGCAATTTCAAATATCATGCATAGGATATTACCAAACGGAATTAATAAGAAAAGCAGGAATGATAAAATCGAATTGGCAGAGATTGAGTAGCATAAAAATGTCGATTTGGAAAAAGCATGTGAGCATATTCTTCTTCTCCCCCTTCGGATTGTTGATAATCGTGAGCAAAAATTCAATTGGACGATTGAAACAGTCGCGGAACATGGATTCAGAACTGGACCTAATCAACGTAGACTTTGGGATTTTGCATTTTGCGAAAGTTTATTCGCTCTCTTCCACCCTCATTGTGAGTTGATCACCTGTTGGACAACTCATAGAAGAGCAAAGACTCTTCATTTATGTGGCCAGGAAAAGTTTTATCAGGTCCCATGGTGGGCGCCAAATGGTCCTACAAGGCATAACCTTGTTTGCGGTGTTGCTCCTCCTTGTGCTCCTCCAAGTACGGTGGTGAGGTGTACCTACAAAGACACTCCGACACTCAAGTCAGTGGCGTAGAGGTAGGAGATAGGTATCACAATCAGGGGAGAATTCAGATTAGATTACCTTATGTCACTGAGGTTGTATATATAAAGTTTTCTAGGTCCTTGGGCTCAGTTACCTAATATAAGTGCCATTAATGGCTGCGAGGATTGTGAAGATAGAGATAGAATTTCTATCTTTTCTTATTTTTGAGGCGGGGAGATAAGCTTTCCTTCTTTCCTTATTTACAATGGTCGAGTACGGGTAGTACAATCACCATACCAATTAATGAAATTAGAAAAACAAAGAAGACCCCTAACACTCGTTAATGGGTTCAGAGGACCTCTTCCAAAATCGAAATTTGAGTTTAAGAGAAGAAGATTCGGAGTCAAGAGTGGAAGAGAGATACCTGATAGACAAAATATGGTGTGTAAAATTCAAAATTTGAAAGAGAACGATAGATATCAAAGAATGGGGTCTCACTTAATTTTGAAATTCAAGAAAAGAGAGAGAAAGTACACGTGTCTTAAACTGAAGAAGGGTTAATGTTGTCTTTTTCCTAGCCTAAAGAATGCATATAGAGATATAGAAACTGCTATAAATGAAACCAGTTTTCAGCCAACACTTGTTCGTATCACGTGTCACTTAACCTTTTTTACAGTCTCACGTCACCTAACCTACTATATTTAAATTTTAAATTTTAAATTCCTACACATTTAAAAAAAGCTTTCTTTTATGTAAAAAATAAAAAATACCCAAAGCCTAGGGAAAGAAACCAGGATCATCTTCATTCATTCAGAGCACATTCGAACCTTTCTTCTTCTTTGTGCTCTACCTCAATGACGCTCTCTTGGTGTCTCAATAACGAGTTCTCTCTCTTGCTTCTTCGTATCTCTCTCGCGGGTTCGTCTCTCTTTCCCGATTGTGTTTCGATTTTGATTTGTGTTTGTCTTGATTCTCCATTCCGATGAACAAAATGATAGGGTTTACTTTACTAAAATTGGGTGAAAAGCTTTACTCTAAGTACTGTTTTGTTCAGTTTTGGAAGGGATAGGGAGAACATTGAAAGAAATGAACTATGCTAGGTTTGAAATGCCGTTTGAACCAAATAGGTTTCCTAAATTGATTCATTCCATTAAAATTCTTCAATTACAGCTTAATTTCCCCTCATTTGTCGAATTCTCCATCTCTAAATTTGTTCTGAACTCGTGGATTTCCTTATCTATTGTAATTCCTATTCGTCCCTCGTGTTATTTTTTTCATTTTTCTATCATTGCTTGAGAAAATGTGAAATATGTGGAGTAATGAAGATATAAAAGCTAGAGAGAATAAACACTTCATGGATCATGTGATGACACTACAAGAAAATCGTGGATTAACAAGGGAAAGGTCCATCGCAAATCCCTTGCTAAAGAGAAGGCAAATGCTAACCAGTGTCAGTGTCCTAAGGGCACTGGTTAAGGAAGTAAAAGAAGAAAGTTTTTTATTGGGATACGGAAAATTGCGTTCACCTATGATTTTTTATTGCGCTCCCATATCATTTCCAATAAAAACTTTCTCCTTTTAGCTCCTTAACCAGTGTCCTAAGGGCACTAGTTAGCAAGACCCTAAAGAGAATAGTAATGGATTTGTAAGGGATTGTTCCCTCGCTAAATCCAAGTCACTAATTGGTGATGGACAAAAATCCGTCACTATTTCCTCGCCAATTCTCTTACCACTCCCCTGCAATTTGCCTCACTAATGCACCACACACAACCCTTGGTAATTCATTGTTATTGCCTCGCAGACGTAATCCCCCATATCTCTTGCTAAATTCTTTCACTTTACCCTCGCTAATGTCTCAAAGCCCTTGCAAGATATCCCTCGTTACTTTGTTGCTATTTAGTTGCAAATTATTTTTTAATTGGTTCCTCAGTATCTCCTTGTTACTCACTCACAAAATCTTCTTGCTAATTCCTCAAAATGATCCCTGACCATATACTCTCTAATCTCTCGCAAAATGCCTTCGTTAATCTCTCACAAGATACCATTGGGCAATCACTAATCCCTACCCTATCTATCTAATTTTCCTAGCAATTTTATTTTAATTATTTTTTGTCTATTCAATGAAATTTATCATCCAATCACCAAAACCAAAAAGAAATTTATCAACTAAATTAAATGTTAATTCTTTAAAATAAAATTGTTGAATATACTAAAACTTGATTTAAAATAAAACTTGCAAGTGACAACATGTCTTACAAATCCAAATTTGCAAGTAACTAATTATGAAATGTGGTAATGTGGGTTAATGCCTATCTTTGTTTATCAATTATCATACCAGTATCACATAAAGTTACATGACAGATGCATCCAATTCTTAAGAACACAAAAAAGTGTTTAAGTAAGACCCTTTTTTTCTGTAAAAAAAAAAAGTAAACCCCTTTTCTTTCCTGGAGGTGACAAAGAACTTTCCTAAGGTAGCTTAAAAATTTATCTCAATTTTCCAACAAAACAAATAGTAAACCAAATTAAATGATGTGATAGCTAAAAAATAAATGCTTTTGAAAAGGAGGCTAAGGAAATGAAATTTTGAATCTACTTGCATATGTGCTAGTTTTTCCCTTTTAAAAAAAGAGGAACTTAAGCAGATTTACAACAAAATTAAATTCAATTGTGCCAACCCAAGCTTTGCAAAGGCTAAAAATCGAAACTAGTGATGATATTACACACATTATGTGGTACTAACAGGTTTTAAAGCCTTTTTGCTCAAGGGCCTACTGATACAATAGATGACATAAAGGAGACAAACCAACACCATGATTACAACAAAAATGGCACTTGAAAAGACAGCAATTGAAGACACACTAGACAAGCTCCAGCTATCATCTAATTAAGGGAGACAATTTAATTAAAAAGTTCAAAACACCTACCATCTATTTCAACAGAGTTCTATTTTGGCTATGTAAAAATTGATTTGACAACAGAAAGCCAAAGGAAAAAATAATTTATAAATAACTATGTATAACATGCAGCGCCTACACTATTTTATGATATACATGGTGTTTAACCTGTTGGCTACCATTGCAACACAACTAATGCTTTCATGCTTCAGCATCCAAGGAACATAAGTGTTCAAGCACAATGCAAACAATGACCGTAATGACAAAAACTAATACCAAAGTCTGTACAAGACAACATAGGAATTCAACATAATAAAAGCACTATATATTTAACACTCAACATAGGAATTCAACATAATAAAAGCAACATAATATTTAGGATGGCATCGAAATACAACTTACTTAGAAAACAATTCGGTTATAAGTGAATCAAACTAGTTTACAAAATATAGTTCAGTTCATATTTTGTAAACCAGTTTGGTGCTAAACTGGTTCAGTTTGGTTTAGTTCTAAAATGGTTTGATTCGAATCGATTTTTTTGCACACTCCTATTAATAACAGCATTGGCAAAAGAAGCAAGAGATCAATTTTAATCAAATGTTGCTCTTGTATCTAAAGTTTTGGAATAGTCATAGATTTTAGACCAAAACTTATATAAAAAATATTTGAATTACACAACAATAAACAATATGATGAATTTCACAAAAAAAATTGAGTTTTTACTATTACTAGGATCAACTGATCATACAAGCAAAATAATCAAAGAGAATCTAAGGATAAATATTATTCAAAGAGTTAATGATTAAAGGTATTACTTTAATTCTTTTTCCTTCTCCAACATCATACTCCACTCATTATTGATTGACAAAAGTATGATTACCATATACTACAAGAAAAAATGGTTTTAACGGAGGTTATGTTTGGCCTTAACAGGGGTTTAAACCCCCGTTAAGTGTATTACATGCAGTTAGCTTTTCCGCAGGGAAAACGTCCGTCACAAACGATTTAACGACGGTTTCCAGCAACCCTCGGAAACACGGGAATTATACGCGGTTTTGTAACCCCCGGTAATTACCAGGAGTTTAATAACCTCTGTCAATATAGTTGTCACTACCTACGGTTTGGAACCCCAGGAACTTACCAGGGGTTTATTTAACCCCCGTTAATACCAATTTATTTTAAAATATATATATATATTCAAATTAGGATTTACGTTTTCTTTAATGAGATTTTTTCCACAAAAATTATTTGAAATGAAATATAAGCAGCCAATATCAAATTTATTGAAATTATCATCAAATGAATTACAAAAAGAAATATCAAAACAATCAAGATTGATCAAATTCCATCCCAAAGACACTTTAAATTGTTCAAAGGGGGATATTGTAACACCCCAAATTTTGGAGCTTAGGATTAAATAGGAAATTAACCTCTTAATTAGTGATTAATTGACTAATTAAGAAAAATAATATAAATAATTAAAATAAGCATTAATTAATAAGGATTAAGTAGAGACATTACATGATTAGTGAAGGGAAATTCAAAATTTGAAAAGTCAAAGATAGACTCACTTTGGTCAAAGTCAATGGGAAGGGATTTGGTCAACTCATTAATGGCATTGTTGTAATTAAGTGGAACTTGTGTCTAGAATCTAAAATTAGACTCTTAAGAGCATAATTAACTTACTAATGGATCTAGAATGACTTTGATTAGTAAAATTAATTGTTCTAAAGTAATTGGTGATTTAGAAAATTTAATTAATGTAATTAAAGAAAATAGAGTGCAATTTGTTTAATTAAAATATAGTGCAATTTGTTTAATTAAAATATAGTGCAATTTGTTTAATTAAAGCCTAAAAAGAACTAGTTAGCAACTAAATGAATGTGAGACATCAAATCTTCATTTATGATGTGAAAATAATTAATAAAATCAAGTTTTAACCATGATTTGACCAAAAGTCAAATCTGGTCAAAGCTGATAAAAAAAAAGGAATATTCTCAGTAATGGCATTTTCGTAATTATGTGTTTTTAAGCTTGAAGATTTATTTTGGACTTAGATAAAATTCTAATAATTATAATTAAGCATGAAAATTATCTAAGTTCAGCAAAAATAATTAAAATGAATTAATTATTAATTTTAGCAATTTATTTAGTATTTTGGACCTAGAAAATTCATTTTAAGAATATTTTGGAAAATTAAATGCTATATTTTAATAATATTTTAGAGCAAAAAAATCAAGACCTAGATCAGCTAACCACTTAAACACAATTAGTTTTATAATTTTTTTTTAAATTTTGGGGACCTACCCTTAGGGTTATGGGGCCCCCTATATAAGCTAAGAGGGGACCCCTTCCCCCTCATTGTGTAGCCGGCCCTAATAGGAGAGGGAGAGAGAGAGAGTTGCTTTCTCTCTTGTAGGGTGAGCTCCTCCTTCTCTCTATGATTTTCTCTTCTTCTTCTCTCTAACATTTCTCCCACTGATCTTTTTCCTTTTTCCTTACATTTTGGATATGTTGTAGAGCTCACCAAGCTCTAGCTTTGAGTGGTTGGAAATTTTGTTTCGGAACTTTGAGCATAGGAAACCAAGGTATGGGAGGGATTTTCTATTCTCTTTGAGCCTAAATTGTTTGTATTGGAACCTATTTATAATGGGTCAAGTTTGATTGCAAATATATGTGAGTTTAAACTTGTGTCATGTATGGGTAAAGTATGTTATATTTTAGCTCTTGAGCTATTTATTATGAATTTCTTAAGTTTTGAGCCATTTATGTAAATTTTCTGTTCTGTTTTTTAGAAACAAATGGTGTGGCTGTTCTTGACTGTTTGTGGCACTAAAAATGGTCCTTCTATGCCCTAAAATATAGAAGTGTATGTGTGGAATGTTTGGAAGTGGATTGTGAATCTTTAGAAATTTTTTGTTTGGTGAGATTGTGGATTTTTGGGCACTGTTGCCTCTGTTTTGAAAACTGGTACTGATTGAGCTGGAATTTGTTGTAATGGAACTCAAAATTAGCTTTCTCATGCTTTAAAACCTAGGGTTGCATATAAAATTCATTGAAAACCGATTTCTATAGCAATAGGAAATTTATTTTTGAGTTTAAAGCCCTTTTTACACTGTTTTGCTCCTGTTTCGAAAAATGGTAATCATGGGATTGTAATTGTCTGTAATGGACCTCAAAATTAGATTTCTCATGCTTTAAAACCTAGGGTTTCATATAAAATTCTTTGAAAATCGATTTCTATAGCAACGGGAAATTTATTTTTGAGTATAAAGCCCTTTTTACACTGTTTTGCTTCTGTTTCGAAAACTGGTAATTATGGGGTTGGAATTGGCTATAATGGACCTCAAAATTAGCCTTCTCATGATTTAAAACCTAGGGTTGCATATAAAATTCGTCGAAAACCGATTTCTATAGCAACGGGAAATTTATTTCTAAGTTTCGTGCCGTTTTCGTTGGATTTTGCCACTATTTTGAAATTAATAATTTTTAGAGTTGGAATTTACTCTTTTGGACCAGAAAAATGGGTTCCTTACATCCTAAAACCTAGGGATGCATATTTGGTTCATAAAATCCGATTTCTACATCAATGGAAATTAAATTTTGAAGTTTTAAACCCTTTTTATAGAGTTTTTAAACCCATTTCGGATTGGGTGTTTAACCGTTTAAAATCTAAGCTTTAAAAGCCTAAAATAAGTATTTTTGTGGTGGAATATGATAGTTAACATGTACATAGGGGTTGAGACTTAAATTATGAGTATTTGAAACCCAAACTAAAAAGTTATGATACTTGAAAATTTAGATTTTGTGTTGACTGCGGGTTTGACCCAAAATTTTGCAAAGTGTGATGAATTCCAATTATATATGTATTAGTACGTCATAAATACGCGTGCTCTATTATTGTTAAGACCGAGAGGATGTGACCTTCAGCGTTGATATAAATTGTTAGATATTTCCTGTGGATATATTACTTGTTGTGATCTGAGTCTGAGGGGCGTTGTCCCTCGGCAATGCATGTTGGTTTTACTTGTGCATGAGTAGGATATATGAGTTGGAGTGCCCGAGGCACCCAAGTGTGTGCAAGTGGATATATCCACTTTAAAAGGTCATGTTGTTCATGACGCTGAGAGGTTAGGAGGGATGGGATCCTTCCCCTCTTGTTGTATGAAGAAGAACGATGGACGTTCGTGTTATTCACCTTGCATGGTACGACGTGCGCTTCAGGGAAGTGGATGATGTAAAGTGGGCATTGGTGATAAAGACGGGATGGATGTAGAAAGACAGGGTCTTTGATTTGGAGATGGGGCTTGACTCTATGCTCGGTGGGGAGGGTCCCCAAAACATCCTTTTGTCAGTACCATTGGAACTGTTTCGCCCTGTGGAATACATCTTGCGGCGTGGAGAATGTGTGAGGAAACGTTTTGAGAAGTGGATGACTACGGCGGGTACACCGGGGGATAGTTCGTTGTCTCAAAGGAGGCTTGGGGAAATGGTGTCAGGTTGTGACAACCCGACTAAGGGTTAGTGCGGGGGACTCACGTAACCGGCTTGACATTCTGACGAAGACGAAGCTATATCCATGATTGGTGAGATCGACGTGTCACTTTGTACCGAACATGAGTCGAGTGCTCCTAATCGTCATCCACGAAGTTGTGTAAGACCATTAAAACCTAGGAGGTTTAATGGCAGTGGGACCCATAGGAATAGATGTTGTGAGATAGATATTCGTGATAGGATTATCGTGAGTGTCATCGCTAGAGTACCACACGCGGTGGTCGTATAGGTTGTTTGGGACTGAAAGTCCATTTGTTTGTGGCGACCAAGGAGGTAGAGAATTCACTCCCATATTTTTATTTTTCAGAGAAAGTTCGTTGACCCTAGGCGAATGATGAAGACGGAGTGGGAATACTACGCCAAGTGCCAATGATGCAAATGGATATGTTCAAGGAAGAAGAGGATCCCTCTGAGGATGCTTCATGGGTATTTTGGGTTTTAATTCTCATTGAGTCACTGCTCTGAGTCTTGGTCCTTTTCTTGTATAAGTGAGGGTAGACTAGGATTTAGTATTATGATGTATCATTTTCCTTCATGTGACTCATTTGAAAAAGATGTATTTGTTCTTAAGGATGTAAAAGTGTATTCAATTTTGTGTAATATAATTATCTAATGATGAAATTGAGGATGTTTAAAAGAAGTTCTATCATGTTTTAATGGTTTACCATGGTTTTGATGTTTTGATAATTCGACCTTAGTTTATTAAGAATTTCATTTCACAAAAAGGGCATTTTTCAATTAATGATAAGTTAACAAGGATAATTCTTCCTTTGGAGTTAAAATAATAAGTTTTGAAAGTTAAAAAGGAAATAAATTTCCTCGTATTTTAAAGGTTACTTTACAATAAAGAATTAAAATCATTTCCGCAAATTTCAGAAATAATAAGGAGATCCTTAATAGCAAATGAGGGTGTTACAGATATAAACGTATGATACTAAAAATGTTCAAAAACAACCTATTCCTTAAAAAAAAACTTAGTTAATTTCCTAGCAGTAGCATTACTATGTACTTCGTCCAACCCAGTTATCCCGCAGTGGCCAAACATATGCAGGAACAAATTTTAACCTAAAAAAACATAACCATCATATAAACAGTCAATATTAGAATCATGATGAATTATAAATTATAAATAATGTCATATCATGATGAATGGTCTAGCTTACTACATATTTACATGCTCAGTAGACATATTTCATTGTTCTCATGTCACCAGAACGACTAGCATCAAAATAAATAAACATGTCTTAGACAAACAAGCTTCAAAATATAAAAAGAAAATGAAGAAACAAAGAAAAAAAAAAAGAAAGAAGTGATGATTTATTAATAATATAACAGCACATTGTTTAGTAACAATATATATATATATATATATATATATATATATATATATATATATATATATATATATTTAATCTCCATAATGCATTCATATTAGACATACATTACGAAGCAAAAAAAAAATATATATTAGATATACATTGAGAACATTTTAATACATGCTCAATGTGATTAAAACTCCAATTCCAATATTATACCAAGGAAAGGGAAGACTAATAACTAACAAGCGCTAAGAGATAAAAAAAAGAGGTTTTTTTTTTTACAATTACGATAAAAATTTAATATTATATTTTATAATTACTTGGAGAGTTATTATGCCTTCAATGATATAATTCTTATGAGTTTGATAGTTGGGTTATATGAAAATTGGGTTGAACTATATGTAGTATTATTTTTAATGGAAAAAAGAAGTTTTTTTATTAGAAGATAATTTAAAACATTTTAATAAAAATTAATAAGTTGATAGGGGGATAAATAATTGATTTACCACTCTTTCATTTTATAAAACAATAAATCCTCTCTTTTGAGTATAGATTTTATATAATCTTACTATACGTGAAGAAGAAAAACTCCACTTAACAATTAACATTCTAAATTCTCTATCATGGCTATATTTTTTGTACAGTAATAGTAAGAATAAAAAATGCAGAGTTGAGGAAAAAATATTATGAAAAACTAAAAGAACACGTCTTAACGATAATAGGAGAAACTAGCACACCTGAAACTTCAATGCAGCAACTGGAAGCAACATATCTATAATCTTGAGTGTCATATATGAAGGAGAGTAAAAAAACCATAGTCCTTAATCCCCAATTCTTCATTTCTAATAATTCCCACGAGATAAGAAGTTAAAAAATTTCAAGACCAAATTGTGCATATCTTTAAAAGAAAGAACTTTTGAAGAGGTTGAGTGTTGTGAAAACTAAAATCCAAGTAAACTTCAAATTGGTAATTTCTTCCTAATTCGAACAAAGAATTATCATAAAATAATAATCTCACAACATTCTTATTTTTGAATTGACCATACTTAAACCCAATTTAATTAGTAATATGACTAATTTTGACCAGACTAATGCCCTGCTCCAACTCCCTAGCTGCCTCCTTCTGCAGGTTATGCTTCTTGCCTTTCATCCTATGGAAGATTTGACAGTGTTAGCATAGAGCAAAAAGAAAATACCTTATAAAATGCCTCTACTCCCTATTGACTATGATAAATCTTTGAAATGGCCTCGAGGACATTCTCAAGAACATGTTGTCATATCTCTGAGGCATGTTTTGCTTTCTCTAAAACCTAGGTTGAATCCTAAAACAACACATAACAGTGTTGAAGCTTCTCCAACCAAGCGGGCAATAAACAAAACATGCATATCAAACCAGGACATAAAGGGAAAGGAAGTTTCATTTACCTGTGTCATATCCTTTCCTCTAACATGTTTTGGTTGGATAAACCATAGGAGGGAGTGTGAGAAAGCCATATGTGAAGGAAAAAGAAGCCACATTAACCTACTTAACCATGCCATTTGCAGCCTATTAATTCTGTGGTGAGGATAGGGCAACATATGCCAATTCCTGATTTTGCAAACCTATCTGCAGAAAAAGTGAAAGAAAGCATTGGCCATGTAGTGTAATATCCCTAATTTACGGACCTTAGAAATAAATAATAAAGAGACTTTTTTTATGGAATAGCCTTTATATTTAATGGTTAAAGGATACACTTAGGTATTATTAATAATAGTTACCTTTTTACAGGAGTTGTCAGGAATGAGATAATAGGATCTAGATGGGGCGCCAAGGCCAAGGTGAGCTGAGGCCCACTTAGCCCACACACACCACACACTTTATATAGAAAAGGAGAGGGAGAGTTAGAGAGAGAAAGAAAAAAAGAAAAGGAAAGGTGGAGAGAAAGAGGAGAGGAGGAGAAGAAGAGGAAGAAGGAGATGGAGCAGAGATCTGAAGACCCAGTGCCGGTAACTCATCTCTACGTGTCCCGGGAGGTGAGTGCTTTCCCCTAGTCCTTCCCTACCCTCTTGATTTACATGTTTTCCCCTTTTTCTCTTTTGAACCTTAGGTTTAGAGGTTTTGGATTTTTAGTGATTTTGTTTGATTAAGGGGTTTTTCGTGTCAATCAATCGGTTGGAAATGTAATAGAAGTGTTTAGGGTTTGATTTGTATGCTTGGGTGAGTCTTTGCATAGGGTTAGGATGAGTGGGTAAGCCATTGATGGCCATGGAGCTCGCAGGTCGCAGTCCCCTGCTCATGCCCAGCACGAATTTTGGTGCTGCTGGGCGAGAGGGAGTCATAATGGAACTTTCAGTTCTAGGGTTTTTCATGCCCAGCAGGACAGAGCTTGCGTTGCCGGACGTGAAAGAGTCAGTAGCAATATTCATTTCCAGGAGAGCTCTGGCTCAGCACAAAAGTTTATGCTGCGGGGCATGAGAGTGTTAGAATGTGTATTTAGCTCCAGGGGGTTCTAGCTCAGCACGAAAGTTGCGCGGCCGGGCATGGGGGTTCTGGCTCAGCACAAAAGTTATGCGCCCGGGCATGGAGGTTCTGGCTCAGCACGAGAGCTTGCACGGTTGGGCATGGGGGTTCTGGCTCCGCACAAGAGTTTGTGCGGCCGAGCTAGAATTTGGTTAATTGATATTCTTTTGAAACTTTTCCCCTTTTTATTTATATGATTTTAAAATGTTTATATAAATGTATTATGCTTAATTATAAGATGATTATGTTGTTTTTGAGGTGTTTATATTATTGTAAGGTAGTTGTATTATTGTTGTAATAATCATGTTTTGATGAGATGACGATATATGTGAAGTATGTGTTTGGAACCATCCCTATATGTTAAAAAGGAGTTAGCTATGTCCTTTGGGAAGATATTTATAGAAAAATGGTATACTTGGGAGGGTGAGTTTCACGCCAGAACTCCGGCCCACTAAAGCGACCCGGGGGTCTCGCCTAGTGGGATAACTTCCAAAGTACCACCCCTATGTTTTGACTTTGAATGGCGTGTTGGAGTGTTGAGAACTACTTCCCAAGAGGTTTAGTGACTCTTTTAGTGTATAGGGGATGAATTATTGTAGTGGTTGAGGATTGTTGATGTTGTTGAGATATATTTGGACCCTTAAGTCGGGCCATTGGAGATGGCGGGTACGGAGGTGCCGTATCTCAGACTTAATGGGACTCCAAATATGTTTTGACGCTGGAATATGGTGGGTGCACATAGTTGGTGCACCGAAATATTCCAAATTTTGTATTTGCACAGTTGGTGTGTAGGTGTGCATAGTTGGTGCACAAGCATATGAGTAGGCACGTAAGTTGAGGGGGTCCAGGTGGGCTCTCAACCTAGTGCTGGGGATTTTCGTGGTGGCTAACGGTGGGCCTATAGAATAGCCAAGTGGGCGAATTCCTATGGATGTAAGGTTTTGCAAACCTTACAGAGGTAAGCCAATACCCACACTTGTCCATATTCGATTAAATCCACACTTTCCCCGTAGGGTCAGCTCAAGGGACTCCCTAAATGGTCGGAATGTACAGACTATGGTAGGGGATAGGGCCTATGAGGGACTGCTCATATGGTGTTGAAATTCCATGGAGTAGAGTCAGTGTTTGATGTTTGAGGTTGTATATTGACTTCTGATGTATGTTAGTTATGATGATGGTTGGTGATGATTGATTTATTATGAGACTTTTGATTGATGATTTTGAAATGTGATTCACGATGGTTGACGTATTATGGTAATTGTGTTTGACGTCGTTGGTTATTGGTGTCTTATTGATGTACATGTATGAAATGACTTAATATAAATCTGTATCTTTTTATAAATCTATAGTTATTATATACAGTATTTTCTAAGTTTATAAAGTTTAGTTTTCTTCCGTTTTCCTTAATTTGAATATGTTTGTGTTATGGGTATGGATGGATCCAATGTAGGGATATTATGTAATTACCTTGGGAAAAGATGTTATGCTTGATAGATAGAATGATGTTTAGGCGCCTCAAGGCACTAGTGGTCATAGAGATGGTGAAGGTGATAAACTCTAGGTGCTTATGTAAAGATTAAGGTATGGTCCAAGGAGATAGAAAAGATAATGAGATAGGTTCATAGTTGTGAGATAAAGTGTTTAAGAGAAGAAAAGTAGAACACTGAGATTTAAGAAAAGGATCTCTAGAATAGCAAGTCAACCTAGAGTCCTTAGAGCACTCACTGAGACATTATGTCTCATCCCTTGTAGTTTCATGTTTTTACAGGTTTGGCAGGTGGATGCCTCATGGAAGGAGATTGGAGCATGGAATTGCTTGTTGGGATGAAGATTATTATAGTGTTGTATCTCCCAATGTATGGGAGTTAGTTTATATACAAGTACCCTTTTGGTTATGTTTTGTACCGCATATAAGTGCCAAAAGCTTGTATTAGATTTGTTTATGTAAGATGTTTTATTTTTTCCGCATAGATATCCTTATATTCTAAATTTTCGGAATTTAGTGATATAAATAGGAAAAAGGTACACACCCCTTGGGGTGTTACATCTAGCAAAGGCTGTTATGGAGGTTAAGATGCAGGAAAGTTACACTATTGTCAGCCTAATCACGAAGCAGATAAGTGGCCATACACAGCAGACCATGCACCAAACAACTAATTTCTCTTTTACCCAAAATGCATCAGATTTATACAATTAATATAGGAATTTGACTAGCATAAACTATAAGCTTCTAAAGATAAATACAACTAATTACTTACAGTTCTAAGCAATTCAATTGAAGACGTTCATACAGAAGCACCTTGGTAGCATGAGCACTTTGCACTACTATCTCTTAGCTGATGTCAAAGTCAACCACCCCCCAATACTAATAGCAAATAAAAATTGTTTAAAAACATTGTGGAATTGTATATTCTTGAGCAATTTCAATAACCTTTGTTTCTCTTTGTAAAACAACAAACTAGTTTGTCTCTCTCATAATGTAACTAATCCCCCGCCCCTGTTCCCACTAAAACCTATCGAAAACCCAATGAATTGCTATGGAAGTTTACTATTCATAAGCCTAGCTAAGCCAATTGTTAGTGAGTTTACTTTGTCTCTGTCATAACCTAACTAATCCCTGCCCCTAATCCCACCTAGAATTAACTGTGCAGGGTACTTTAGAAGGTGATGATCTGAGAGAATGCAAAGGAGCTTGAGGTTGGTGCGATGCAGAGCTAGGTGAGGTTGGTGTGATGGTTGCAAAAGAGACTGATGGAGAAGACGGTTGTGAATCATTGTCCTTTCTCGTCGTGCCTCGGCACCTTCACATTCCTTGGCACCACCATCGTTGGATCCAATCCCCAAAATCTCATGGAGGTTATGGAATTATTGTATGAGGTTGTAGAATCGAATCAAAAAATTTGGTGAAAACCTTAAGACGTTAGATGGGGACAAGGGACTTGGTGATGCAGACGAAGCGGTGAGAGAGAATTTTTATATTTCACAAAAGAAGAATTAAAAAAAAAAGAAGAAGGAAAGACAAAAAGAAGAAATTTGGTCCCTCCGTTGAACCATTGCCCTTTGAACCTAACCGCTGGAAGTTGCCTGGGGTTGTTTTAGAAACCGTAGGCATTGTACAATACTTGCCTATGGTTTTGTAAATCGCTGGTATGTTTTGTTTTTACAGGGGTTATAGAAACCGTAGTTACAAAACCGCGGTTAAAATCACTTTTTCTTGTAATTATGTTGCCCAAAGCTCCTTTCCCTCCTGTGTGCAATATTGCATCAGGCTAGGCAGTCCTGTTTTTTCTTTGCTAACTTAATTTAATTATCACCTAATTATTTAATTTATTCTTAAATTCCTCTACTTATTTAGTTTAACCACAATTAATTATTTTCACACATACTACAATTCCAAAAATTTTATTTAATGTTTTAATTTTTGAAACTTTCAATTTTGTTTAGTCTACACATAATTTCTTAATTTATTTAAAATTCATAATCTTTTACTAAAGTGATTAATATCTTTTTTTATTATCTTAGCTTAGCTAAAATATAATTGCAATACAGTACTAAAAACAACAATTAGAAAAATAGCATGCTAAAAAAATGAAATACTAATTTATTTAAAATTTGCAAAAAATAAATTTAGAGAAAAAGGCGTTACATTCCATACTGAGAATCCCTTATTGGCAAAGTTTAGCAGACTACATGGCAGATTGAATCTCATGTAAAATTAGTATATATATTAGTCTTAGTTCAAGTTTGGTTTGATTGTGCTCTTTGTTGTACATTAGTTTCATATTTGCTAGGTTGACTGTTAGGCCTCACAATTGGGTATAAGATAACTTTTGTCTCATTTTTAAATCCAATATTGAATCTTAAGCAATAAAACACAATTGGGGCACTTTAGTACTTAAGAGAATCTGGTATGCACTCATTATGCAACACCACAAATTATTATTGCATAGTTATGCAGAAACAGAGTTTGTTCTTGCTATTTTATTGGTTTAGAGAGTTATTGTAGCAGAACCCTTGGTTAAATCATTGGTGTGGCTTAAGGATGTTAATCAAGAGTAATCACTCAATGATCTCAAGCACACAATCTCACCACATAATTATGCAGCAACATATCCCAATTGGTTTTATCATCTGGTTTAGGTACAGGTATTCATATAAATACCTATGGCAGCTATGAGGCATCTTAACTAAGGACCACATTCCTCCACTAAAGAGTAATAACACACCAAGCATTTCATATACTACATGCACCATGATCAAGCATTAAAAGTAATGCTTGGCAGCCAACACACGAGTACTAAGTAACCATTCCAAATTACAATTTCGTAGTCAAGTATTAAATCATCATCACCAACCAATGATTCATATCAATCTTTGCATAGGAAGCATATCTGATTCATAATATTCTTATAGAATACAAATGAATTTCAAATATTTAGCTTAATGGGTGGCCCGAGATATTGCTGCCAGCATCTCCACACCATGAATACGGACACCAGTATAGGGAATCTCGTTGTTGCCACATAGACAACTTCAAATCTAGGGCCATGATCACCCTCTATTTTCTACTAGAGAAAGAGTTGTTTTATGTTAAGCACAGATCGATGATTCCTCATTGATCCTCTTCTTTGAATTTCAAAATGATGCACAAAGGGACTAGCATGATGGATTGGTGTGACATGCTTGTCTATTTGGGTGCGATTGTGTAAAATTAATTTGAACTGACTGCATAAATTAATATTGTGTTAGCTAAATTGATTACACATTACTCTAGATAATTAACACAACAATCAAGGCTAATTAGTGTGAAATTTACCAATTCTAGTTAAAGCAAAATTTCCATTTTTGGCCTAAATCTACTTTAGCCATTTTTGGCTAAAATTTTCAAAAGCAAAAATACCCTAAAAGGGCATAACTTGCACGGCCAAATCAAAGCAACCTATTGCCCACAATTGATTTGCATTTTCACCCTTCAACCCTATTAATTAAAAAAGAAAACCTTAGACCAATGGTTGGCACCCACCTACATTGGCTATGTTGGCACCAATTCAAGAGAAAGAATAAAAAAAAAAAGAAGTGGGAAGAAGCCTTACATAGGTGCTGGCCGTGAGTCTAGGAGAGAGGGAGGAGAAAAAACAAATTTGCTCTCCAAGCTTTGTTCGACCTTGTTCTTAATATTTTGGCCTTGAATCCTTGGGTAGGTGAACTCAAAACTAAATTTCACCTACATTTTCCTCTCTAGAATTTCTAGAGCTACAATCCTATGGTTTTGATTTTTCATTTTGGTGACTAGGAAATTTTTAGACACACTAAGTGTCTAGTTCTTGACATGCTTAGGAACTTTGGTGATCACAACTTGAGGTATGGAGGAGTTATCTTGTCTTGATCTAGCCTTCTTGTTTGTTCCATGTAGTTTTCTCCATATATGTGCTGTGTGAAGCCTTGTATGGTGTTATCTCTCAAATCTACTCTTTAGCTTTATTTTTGCTCATATTTCCTTATAGGGCTGCATTATGAAAATTTATTTAAATAATTTCGTGCACTTTTTTTGTTAAATGAGACCATAACTATGTCTAAACATGTCTCTGGAATCACTATAAAAACTTTCATAATTTTCTGAGCACATTTAATATTTTTAATTGATTTATTTTTCCAGTTTTCTCAAATATGCTCTGTGCTCTGTTTGGTTCGATTAAAATGTTTAAAGGCAGTGCTTTTGTAAAATAAGGTCACAAACCCTTTCTACTAATGATGTGTGATGTCCCTGATTTTTCCTGGAATTTTACAATCCATTTTAATATTTTATTTTGAATATATGTTGTGTTCTCTAAAATCTGATCTGCAACATTTTTTGGAGAGAAAAATTAGTTTTTGTGTGAAATAAATGTTGGGAAAAATATAAGTCGTGAAAATACCTCTGTAGAACACCCTATAAGTTTCTTATAATTTTAAAAATTTATTTGATAATTATTTTTGAATTTCTAGTGTGAATCGATTTTCTGCCAACATGGACAAATAATAAATTTGTGGTTTGGAAATTATATGTGATAGTTCTGATGTTGAGGATGATCTCTGTAAATTATCTCAAATTTTTGAAGAGATTCACTATTTTTCAAAATTTCCAAACCCTATTTTACAGAGAAAGGCCAGCTGAGACAATTTAATTAAAAACAATACTTTTGTAGTAAAATTTGGGTAGCTGAATTTATATGTTAAAATATGCATAATGAAGAGTGTCTCTGCAAATTTCTTGCGATTATGAATTGAAATGGTATGTCAAATAATTTTCGAGGTCTAAAATTTAACTTATGTATAATATTGGAATTTAATTAAATTAATTTCTTTGAGTGTGTTATTTAATTATTATGGACTATGGCTGAGTGGTTCTACCCAAGAGAGAGACCCCTGCAATTGATGATGATTATGAAATTGATTAGCTATTTAATTGCTATTTAATTGGTTATTTATTGATTATTGAATTGTTATTGGTTGAATTGGAGACCAGGAGGAATGTGATCCTCGGACAAATTGTGTGCTGGGAACTCGAATATGTGGTGTATATATGTGTAATATTGTTTTGTTTAGCGTGATTGAGGATCATGGAATCCTTGATGTGGGACAAATGGACTCAAGATATGAGTGCATTTGTGGTGACTAGAACTTGGTTCTAGTGTCAATTAAAATGTTCACTATTTGCAAATATAGTGAATAAATACTTAACAATAGTGTGAACCTCGTAATTAAATGGACTTAGTAATAATAGGTATTTTTGTGCATTTGGAGGATACTCTGAGATTGGACTTAGAATGACCCATTAGGACCTTTGGTTGGAGGATAAGAACTATGGAACATAATTTAGCATAAAACTTGAAAGGTTAAGGATAAGACTTAATAAAAAATGGACTGATTCATGAATTGGATTCATGAAATGTGTAGAGTGCTTGAGGCACTTGCTATATGAATTGTGATGCGTGAATAATATAGTTTACATGATTTTAAGAGGAAGAGGAAGTGTTATTCTTTTCTCTTGATGTACGAGGATCGTGGGGAACGTGACATGATCATAGTGTCACATGGTGAGATAACATGCATTTCGTGGAATGCAAAATGGATTGTGGAAGTTAGTTGTGGAAGTCAGTGAGGAAGTAGTCGTGTGGGGAGTTTTGTTTGTAATAAGTGATTGAGTGATGGAAGATGGAGTTGGGATGCTTAAGACCACATGGGATGTGGAAAAGATGGGATCTTCAAATAATATGATTTTGGAGTTGAAGGTGGGGCCTCATGCTCTTATAGTCAACTTGAAGGTGGGATCTTCATGTACCGTTAATAGAGGAATCCTACAGGGACGACGCCAAGTTGTGACAAGGGTTCACACAGCCGACTTGGCAATCCCGACAAATGTGAGACATAATCATGTTGGTGAGAGCCATATCATTGTACCGTAGCAAGAGGTGTACTCCCAATAGTCACCCAACTTAAAATTTTGTAAGACCATTGAGCTGTGGGAGTTCCAGTGGCCAGGCCCGTAGTGTGTTGTGTTAAGAGATTAGTGAATGAAACCGATTAGGGTTACGAGTGAGACCTATTAAAAAATCACACCGCTATGATTAGTAAGTTGTTGTGTGATCATGAGGTCTATTCTTGCTTGTGGTTTTAGAGGAGGCGAGAGACTCACTCCATACACCTTTATTTTTCATAGAAAGATGGATGACTCGGTGCAAACAATGAAGATGAAATGGAAAAGCTACGACAAGCACTAAGGATGTGGATGAACCTGTTTGAGTAAAAGTGAGGATCCTATGAGGATGCCTCACAAGTTCAAGTAGGTATGGAAGGGTTTGAATTTTATTGAGTCACTACTCTAAGTCTCAATCTTTTATTGTATACAAGAGGGTAGACTAGGATCTATTATTATGATGTACTATTCACTTTTATGTGACTCAAATGTGTAATGTATTTGGTTTCAAGAATGTGAAGTGTATGTATATTCTGGGTACTAAATTCATTTCAGGATGGATTTAAGGATGTTTAAATAAAATTTTGTCATGCTTAAATGGTTTACAGTGGATCTAATGTCTTGTAAAATGAGTTTGGTTTCATTAAGATCGATATCACGTAAAAAGGATTTTAATATAATGATGAATTAATAAGGATGAGCTTCGTTTGAAATTTCAAGCAATGACGATTTGAAAAAAAACAAATTTACCCTAACTTTAGGATAGGATGTTTTATAAATTAAAATTAATTTTATTTCCTTAATTTTGAAAATAATAAGAGAATTTGTAAATAGTAACAAGGGGTGTTACAAAAATGGTACTTTCTATCACTTCCATTACATTTAACGTTAAAAAAATTGATATGGCATTTTTTGACTGCCAATAACGGTTTCAAGGAGGGCATAGCTTATTACAAGTATATACAATTTTCTAGTGATTTTAAACAACCAGAAATTGCTTTAAAATAAGTAAGATAAACCCTTGGCCTCCCAATTCCCCACCATCTCATTCTTCTTTTGTTGCCGCCATTTCAAACGGGGAACAAGCTCCACCTGGGTAACATCAGTCTCGGTCAGTTGCGTACCATCTCCTCAAAGCATTTGTGTGACTTCCTTTTCTTTATGAGCAAACGCAAGCAAAAAACCAGGTGGGTGGTTCAAATTCCCATCCTTGGAAGCGTAACCCTCTTCGAGGAACAAAAAGGTTTGGTTGGAACGTTGTGTATAGAAGCTGTCGAAACTAGTGTAACCCTCTCGAATCTGCACTGGCGCATATGAGAGTCTCAACGAAGACAGAGTCTCTGAGATGCACTGCAAGGTGAAGAGGCATCTTTCTTCCCGAAATGGCACGCCAGCATTGAGGCCAGGACTGAGAAGCCCCAAGCACCACTTCAACGGCAAGTCTCAGGTCAAAAACTTCTTGTCCGTAAAGCTCGATTTCCTTTCTTAGAGTGATTGGATGATATTTGTTAGAGTTATGTAGTGATATTGTTTCTTATATGTAGCAGCCATTTCGAGTTAGATCCTGTTGGAGTCTTGATGTATTTTATACATACTTACATGGTATAAGTATGAAATCTTTTCTCTTATTGATCTTGATACTCTATTATTTACAACTCTAATATATGTGTGTATCTACACCTTATATTTTACACAAACTTATGTTTAGTAGAAAGTCTTTTGAGCATATTTTCTATAGATACTTATTAGAAATTAAGAGAAAAGATATTGTATAGGGTTTCAAATTATCATGTATTTAAAGACATAATGTAATAGTATATATGCATTCTATATCGTATTTTGTAAAACTTGGTATTACGTGATTACAGTTTTAATGTATGTATGCAACTTTATATTCTGCTCATGTACAATTATTTTTTTTATTTCCTAAACCCCTTATACATGTTTATCAGGTATCAAGAGAAAGAAGGTATATGTTTGGCTAAAATATGTTTTAGGTCCCCAATAAATTAGCCAATTATGTTTAGGGTCCCTAATAAATTTTTTCTTTGCGTTGAGTCCTTAATAAAACAAAAATTTTGTTTTTGGTTCTTGTTATTTTGCTTTAATCCTCTTAATATATCTATTTTTTTCATTTTTGTCCCTAAAATATGTAGATCATTTGTTACGAGTCCTTATCAAATATTTTTTACAGGGACTAATACAAAATAAAAAATATATATTATAAGAACTCAAATGAAAAACAAAATAGATATATTATAAGGACTAAAACAAAATAGCAAGGACTGAAAACAATTTTTTTGTTTTATTAGCGACTCAACGCAAAGAAAAAATTTATTAGGGATCCAAAATAAAATTCGCTAATTTATCAGGGATCTAAAATATATTTAAGCCTATATCTTTTTATGATTTTATTTTGAACTTGAACTTGAGAAGTTTTCCACTAGCCTGCATATACATAATCTACTTATAAACTACTTATCGAGTACTTGTGAACGATGTCTCTTTTTGAATGGATACCCTTTATGAAAACATATGTAAAATAATTATACACTATGTTTACTATTGTTTTAGAATATCTTTCGTTCACAAGATGATTTCCATTTCTTCTCAAAGAATTCCTATAAGGTACAATCGAAATTTAAGTTTTAAGAATAAGCAAAAAAATTAATTGTCTTTCTAATGTTTTAAAAATGATATATACACTTATTTTCTTATAACTAAAACAAAAGCGAAGTTAGGTCTTATTTTGGACATTTGGGTGCTACACACTTAATCAAATAAATTCAATTTAACGTATAATATACTTTATGAAAAATATAAGTAAATGTCCAATTCATCTAAACTTTTGTGTGCATGATTGTTAAGAAAATATCAAACTATTTAACAATTGCATTATTGAAATTGAAAAATATAAGTAAATGTCCAATTCATCTAAACTTTGGTGTGCATAATTGTTGAGAAAATATCAAACTATTTAACAATTGCATTATTGAAATTATTTGTATACAAATAGTTACTTATGGAGTAACTTTATTCCCACCCATATACATTAGTAACTAAACAGGGTTTTGAGCTAAAGCTACGATTTCATTTAATTAATAGCTAATCGGTGGATCTGGGCCATGTGGAGCTCCACGAGGTGAAGTCCTAGGATGTGGAATAGGCCCTTTAGGGAGAACATGGAACTCTTTGGTTTTAATGTTGCTAACAGCATATTTATGAGCATGAGCTCTAATCACATTATGAGGGCAATGTAGATTCAGGTCAAGTGAATCTTCAAGAGGTGGTTCATTGTGGCAAGGTGAAGGTCCGGAAGGTGGAACAGGCCCTTTAGGGAGAACATGGAACTCTTTGGTTTTAATGTTGTTAACAACATATTTATGAGCAAGAGCTCTAACCACATTATTAGAGCCAGTTGGTGGAATTAGGCCATGTGGAGCTTTAGGAGGTGAATCATTGTGACTAGAAGGTGTAGTAGGCCCTCTAGGGAGAACATGAAACTCTTTGGTTTTAATGGTTTTAACAACATATTTATGAGCATGAGCTCTAACCATATCATTAGAGCCAATTGGTGGATTTAGGTCATTTGGAGCTTCAGGAGGTAGATCATTGTGGCCATGTGAAGGTCTAGAAGGTGGAGCAGGTCCTTTAGGGAGAACATGATACACTTTACTTGCAATATTATTGACAATATTTGTATTAGCATGAGTGCTAACTTTAGCTCTTTCTTGGATGTTGAACCCTTGGTGGTGAAAGATCTTCAAGTCTAAACTTTTGGAAAATGTAGCATTTGCTACAACTATATTTGAGAAAATAAGCAATAGCAAAAGTGAACTTAAGTCAATGATCATTTTGGATTCCTTGACAAAAAACAGAAGCCTGATGCTAATCCTTTTTTTATGCAATGTGAAGACAAGGAGTCATTGGTTTCGGGTTGGATTTATACACTAACGAACATGAGAAAATGTCAACTACTATAGTGTAACAAATTTCATGCTTGTATGGAAAAGAATGTTGACCAATCTTTCAACATTGAATATTATGATACCACTTTTAATATTGACCAATCTTTATATGAAAAAGAATGTTGAAAAGTGATATTACTTTTAGACCAATTAAATGCTTATTTATTTTGAGATTTTATTTGTGTGTGTGTGTGTAATCCATTCTTTGAATATTTTAATGTTAATTCAATGATCGTGAATATCAAAATTTAGATAAATTTAACATTCATAATTAAGTAATCTTATAGTCAATATTTACTAATATTTGGAAAAGTATCTCTAGGTTCTTGAACTGTTTAACAATTTTTAATTAGGTCCTTGAAGTAAAAAAGCATACAAATAGAAGGAGTGCATTAGGTTTGTCTAAACAGAACCTCTTAGGGAAAACTAGAAGTGCAGTAAGGGACATTCTTCTGGAGTTGAATACTGATTGAAAAAACCTATAGAGGCTGAGAATACTGAGTTTAAAACCTGTTGAGGTGAGCATATTGACCTGTAGAGGTTTGCAATTTTTAATTAGGTTCCTGAATTATGACCATTTTAATTAGGTCCTTGAACTTGTATTTGTTTTTTAAGGACCTAATTAAAAAACAAATACAATTTCAGGGACCCAATTGAAATAAAATATAATTTAGGGACTTAATTAGAAATTGCCAAATAGATTGGGGTCCTATTGATTTAACCTTAAATTTATTTTGAAGTGTCAAGTAATTTGAAAATTTGTAAACTTGATCTACTAAATAAAAAAAAATTAATTTGACAGTGACATTAATAAAATTTAATATGTAAAAAGAGTTATTAAAGTGAGTAACTTTACCAAGTGTTAATTCTTGAGTAACATGATGTTAAAAAAATTACACTCTTATCTAATTATAGATAACTGCATACGGTAGGATTATTGACTTTTATACTTTAAAAGTCATGTATAAGGTGATTTATATTTGATTGATGGTGTAAAAATCTCAACACTAACAATATATGAAAATTAAACTTAAACACAGGCATATAAAATTGACTAACTTATTCACATAGTCCTTTATCTTTATTTTAGATTGCGATTTGGTCCTTTATTTTTTAAGAGTTACAAAATTGTCGTCCCTTAAGTGATTTTTTATAGCATGTTTATCCAAAAAAACTAAAAAAAAAATTACTGTTAGGGGTAAACATGCTATAAAAAATTACTTAAGGGACCATTTTACAACTTTTAATAAATAAGGGATCATTTTGCAACATTTAAAAATAAAAGGTCAAATTGCAACCTAAAATAAAGATAAGGAACCAATGGAGTAATTTAGCCTATAAAAATGTAGTGACTTACACACACTTATTGTACAAATTTACTTTAAAAGTTATATGTTTAAAATACATATATTACACTTATTAATTTTAATAGATATATTGTATTTAATAAATTATTTATTGATTGTCCCACCTGATTAAATATTATATTATTAGATATAATTTATAGTCAAAAGAAAAGGATTAATATATATATATATATATATATATATATATATATATATATATATATATATATATATATATATATATATATATATATATATTGGTCAAAGAACTTGGCTTGCCACTTTTAGTGAGGACTCCCCTCCCAACCATATTATTTTTTCCACGCGGCTCAAACCAAAGAGACCTTGCTTAAGTGAACTGAGCGCAGTTTCACTCAGAACGAGTTGTTAGTAAATTGCTATATATTAATAATATAACTTCTTGGTATAATAATTACTTTTATTTAATAAGAAATTTTTAATATATATAAAAATTTATAAAAAGTCATACATTTAATAAAAAAATTATATTTCTTAAATTCCATGAATGTATTTTTTTTAGAAATATAATACTTAATGATCTATTTTATTTTCTTATATGTTATATTTTAAAAATTTCTATCATTAAAATACTATAATTGAGACTGACTATCCTAAAATATTAAATGTTATATTTATTAAATATAATATATAGTCAAATTAAAATATAATTAAATATTATATTCATTAAAAATAATATATTCATTAAGATTTTACTAAATAAAATAAATATTTAAAATCTTAACAACATTAATATTTAAAAATTTAGTTAAATATAATATATAGTCAAAGTTAACATGATTAAAAAAATGAAATATATCTAAGATTGTAGTTTAATAATGTAATTTGTTAAGCGCTTTATTGTAGCCTATTTTTATAATATAGTTTGCATATTTTTTATTTTACACAATAAGATTGCAATGTTTTTTGTGATATATAACTATTGACAATAGGTCAATATAAATAGTTGTATATAAAAATAGTAAGAAACAATAGATAAAAATATAAAACACATTATTCTAATTAAATAATGAAAAATGTGACACAATATTATATTTTAAATTCATTTTAATGTTTTTCCTCTCAAACAAAAAATAAATTCTTAATAATATTGTATTTTAATTTTATATTTCTTATATTTTTCCTTAATACAAGCAAATTGTACATTAACATTTTCATTCTCATTATTTTATTGATTGCACATAAAATAATATGACTTAGGTTATATGGTAAATAAAAATACTACCAATTGCATAACATCTACGATTTTAATTGTTCGTTCAATTATTTATAGTAAATAAAATTCAAATAACTATATAATTTGTGATATTACACACACACACGAAAATTACACTCATTCTTTTTTTTAAAATAAGTATGTTAGCAAGTTACATCTTAAATATATTTTAATAATTATAGTTATAACTTATTAAAGTATTCCCTCTAAAAAAACAAGTATGTGTACCCCTACAAGAAAATTGCAGATTAGCGAACGAAAGGTCTCTCGCAAATCCCTCGCTAAAGAGAATAGTGAGGGATTAGTGAGGGATTAGCGAGGGACTGTTTCCTCCAAGTAGCTAATTGTCAACGGACAAAAATCCCTCATTATTTTTTTGCCAATTCCCTTGCCATTCCTCTGCAATTTGCCTCGCTCATCCACCAAACCCAGCTATCACAAATTCATTGCTATTGCCTCATAGACGTAGTCCCCCTTATCCCTCGCTAAATTCCTTCGTTATTCTCTCGCTAATGTCTCACAAAGCCCTCAAAAGATATCCGTTGCTACTTTATTGCTATTTAGTCACAAATTATTGTTTAATTGGTTCCTCGATATCTCCTTGATACTCGCTCGCAAAATCTTCTTGCTAATCCTCGCCAATCCCTTGCAATGATCCCTCGTCATATCCTCGCTAATCTCTCGCAATTCCATAGCATTATATCCATCACAAGCCTTCACTAATCCCTTGCAATTCCTTCACAAATATATCCATTTCATTACTTCACTAATCCCTTGCAATATATCTGTTGCATTCCTTCGCTAATTTCTTGCCAATCCTTCGTCAATCCTTCACAAGATACCACTAGGCGATCACTAATCCCTACCCAATCTTTCAAATTTTTGTAGCGATTTTAATTCAATTAATTTATCAACTAAATTAAATATGTCAATTCTTTAAATAAAAATGTTAAATATACTACAACTTGATTTAAATAGAACTTGCAAGTGACAACATGTCTTACAAGACCAAACTGGTCAATGTATTACAAAACAAAACTACTCAATAATGTCTTACAAAACCACATTGATCAATATATATTTAGTCACTCAAATTTAGGGGGCTATCTTTTTTATTTTTGATAATTTGGATGCACAATTTGTGGTAGTTTTTTATCACAGGAGAGACTAAAAAACACATTTCACAAATTTGAAGGATTAAAAAATGCAAGTTTTAATTTGAAAGACTAAAAAGACAATCCTCAAATTTGAGGAACTAAAAACATATTTAAGCTAAAAGAAAAGACAAATAATAATGAACCTAAACTAGTAAAATCATCATTGTAACCTTGATCCTCCTATGTTGGTTGGTTGACGGTATTGATGTATTTATCTACCTTATCATCTCTGGCAACTGTGTTTGCAAAAAAGAGGCTAATGTAGTATTTATAACTGCAATGACCCATTTTTTTGTCATAGGTGTAGGATTTGTGGAGGAACCTACAGCCTCTGAAGATGAAGCTTGTGTAGTTCTACCGCTAGTGCCAAGATCCAACTTATGACCAAGGCCATGGACTATATTATTCTTGTTTTCACCTACAGCTTTAAATCAAAGATCAAAATCAATTGTAGCATTGGATGAAGTGTCTTCTCCATATTTCTGTATTATTGAAACTTCATATGATTCCTACAACAAATAAACAAAAATTTGCTATACACTATACATGACAATATAGGTTAACAAAAGTAATCAATCTTAAAACATAAAAACACATACAATAAAGTTCTTCGCCCTAGGAAAGACAAATTCTCCATCTTTCTTTTTATGAAATTTGCTATACACTTCACAGTAAGAAACATGACGATTCGCTTCTACCTCCTATAATAACATTATAGTGTAAATTATAAGTCATGGTCAGTTTTAAACTAAACTAAGTCCCAACAATCTAAATTAACATGTTTAGGTACTGCCACTCAAAGAGAGCAAATTTGATAAACAATCATTTCCTACAACTCAAACTGTGATTTCATACTATTAACAATAAAAGGAGCATGTTGTTTAAGAATATATTGCGATTTCATAAAACTAATTTTCAAACAATTTTTTTTTGTTAATCCTAACTAGTATTTGCTTACATTTTTATTACAGTTGATTAACCTGTTAACAAATGTAAATAACTAGTCAGCAACTAATTATCAAATGTGGTCATGATGGTTAACGCCTATCTAAGAGTGTTTATTAATTATCATACCAGTATCACATAAAGTTACATGACAAATGCATCCAATTCTTAAGAACACAAAAAGAAAGAATCCATAACAAAATAAACTAAAAAGTGATCAAGCAAGTGATGAGGTAGATGATTTAGGGTATAAATATTAATCAAGTAAGTAATCAAAGAGAATCTAGGGTATAAATATTAATCAAAGAGTTAATGATTAAAGGCATTACTTTAATTCTTTTTCCTTCTCCAACATCATACTCCACTCATTATTGATTGACAAAAGTAAGTATGATTACCATAATTTTGCCCGAAGCTCTTTGACCCTTTTGTGTGCACCATTGCATCAGGCTAGGAACCCCTATTTTTTCTTCCAATAGCAGACTTCTTCTGTCACTCAAGTGTTTTTCAAATGTCGATCAACCCATTCTGTAACACCCTAGAGGATATTACCTTTTTCTACTTATATTGCTAAATAAATAGAAATTAGCATATAAGAATATCAGAGTTAACTATGCGGAAATTAAAACTTAAACTTATATTACATGAAATAAATCTAATACAAAGCTCTTGGCACTTATGTGCCGTATAAGACATAAGCAAGATACATAAAACATAAACTAAATTCCCATCCATTGGGAATTATACAACAACTATACTAATAACATCTTCCTCCTGGAAAGCAGCTCCGTGCTCCAAGCTTCTCTCATGAAGCATCTACCTGCTTAACCTGTAAAAACATGAAACTAAACGGGATGAGACATAATGTCTCAGTGAGTGTTCCAAGGACTCTAGGTTGACTCTATTCTAGAGATCCTTTTCTTAACTCTCATGGCTTCTCTTTTCTTTCTTTTATAGATGCTCCCACTCACAACTATTACCATTTAATGGGAACATGTATAACCTTTCCTTCCTCTGACTTGCCCAACTTGAGTTTACATTGCCTCTCTTTGTGAGGCATAACATCTTGCATACCTCTCTTGATAGCTTACACAAACTTTCTATGGGTATAACCCCTTTCCTACCACCAAAGGTAGTATCTAGCTATACACATCCTCATCTATTGCATAATTATACCTTACACCACTCGCCTAACAACTAGGCTCATGACTCATCATATACTTTAACATAGAAACATTCATGCATCATGCACATCAACATATCCTAGTTTGTTTCTACAACTGTGTGGTTTGCATTATCTCTTTATTTAAATTCACTTCCACTGCCTATTTCATTAATTTGGCTTAGCTCTAGCCAACAAGAGGTGCCCCTCTTGCTACGACCTTTAATTAACCCACCGGTCCAAGTGGGTGGCTTACCTCTATTATGTAGAGGAGCCATGTCTATTCTTCTCTGCGAAGAACCCCTTCTCCCTAAGAGGAAGGTTGTTTTCCCCCATGGGTGTCAGGGTGACGGTCCTTGTCGCTCACCTCTAGGGGGGCCTCTTAGCCCTTTAACATGACTTATTCCCTTTATTGGGATCATAACTTTCCTTTGAAAACTCTTTCATAAAACCTTTTCATAAAGAATTCTTTTCATAACCTTTCTAAAACTCATCACTCCTTGGTGATATAGAGGATCCTTAGCCCTTTGCACACCGTTGTACGTCGAGCGTGCGGCTCTCGGACATGACTGGTACCAGGGAAGGTTCCACTCTATGTCACTGAGGGGATATCTTTTACTAAAAATCTTTCATAAAACTATAAACTTTGCTTAAAAGCCTTTTCTGAAACTTAGGGGAAACTCCCCACTTTTTTACTAAGAGGCATAGGTATAGTCTTAAGTATTTAGGTTTCTTTTATTAAAAGGGTTTATCGTACATACAATCAATCCTAAGAATAAGGCATAACCACACAAATACAAAACCACACAATAATCTAAATACCTCAAAAACAACATAATCATCTTATAATTAAACATACTACATTTATACAAACATTTTAACATCATATAAATAGAAAGTGAAAAGATTCAAAAGAATATCAATTAACCAAATTCTAGCTTAGCTGCACAAACTTTCGTGCTGAGCCAGAGCCCCCATGCCCGGCCGCGCAAGCTCTCATGCTGAGCATGAGCTCTCCTAGAAATGAAAATCGCTACTGACTCTCTTATGCCCGGCATCCCCAACTTTCATGCTGAGCATGAGCAAAAACAGGGGTTGCGACCTGCGACCTCCATGGCCATTAATGGCTTACCCACTCATCCTAACCATATGCAAAGACTCACCCAAGCATACAATCAAACCGTAAACACTTCTATTACAATTACATTACCAACTGATTGATTTACCCGAAAAACCCCTTAATCAAACAAAATCACCAAAAACCCAAAATCTCCAAACCTAAGGTTCAAAAGAGAAAAAGGGGAAAACATGCAACTCAAAAGGATAGGGAAGGACTAGAGGAAAGCACTCACCTCCCGGGACACGTAGAGATGAGTTCCCGGCACTGGGTCTTCAGATCTCTACTCCATCTCCTTCTTCCTCTTCTTCCTTCTTCTCCTCCTTCTCTCTAACTCTTTTCTTTCTTTTTTCTTTCTCTCTCTACTTAAACCGTGTGTGTGTGTGGGCTTAGTGGGCCTTGGCTCCCCATCTGGGTCCTATTATCTTATTCATGTCAACTCTTAATATAAGGTAACTATTATTAATAATGCCTAAGGGTCTCCTTTAACCATTAAATATATAGACTATTTCATAAAAGAGGTCTCTTTATTATTTATTACTAATATCCATAAATTAGGGATGTTACACATTCCATATTTTAGCTTTCATCACTCTAGGCCTTGACCCCTTAAGTCCTCATATTCCCTTGAGTTTGCCGCTTTGATTTCTTTATTCATATCTTTACACAATTGATCATAATATCTATCCATACATGTCTTTCCCAAACTTCCCTCACCATCACACAATCCTATTTTGATGCGAAATAGTATTTTTCCTACAACAATACAACTTAAGTAAAAAAAATTATACATATAATAATATAATACATAATACTAGCATAATCATGAATGGACCCCTTTTTTTCTTGGAAGAATGAAAATCTAACACCTGAATACAAGGTGACAAAGAACTTCCCCAAGGTAGCTTAAAAATTGATCTCAATTTTACAACAAAACAAACAGTAAACCAAATTACATGATGTGATAGCTAAAAACAAAAACATGAAATTTTGTGCTAGTTTTTCCCTTTTGAAAAAAGAGGAACTTGAGATTCACAATGAAATTAAATTCAATTGCGCCAACCCAAGCTGAATTAGGGCTTTGCAAAGTCAAAACTAGCGATGATATTAAACACATTACATGGTACTAACAAGTTTTAAAGCCTTTTTGCTCAAGGGCTTACTACTACAATAGATGACATAAAGGAGACAAACCAAAACCAAGATTACAACAAAAATGGCACTTGAAAAGACACACTAGACAAGCTGCAACTACCATCTAAATAAGGGAGACAATTTAATAAAAAAAGTTCAAAACACCTACCATCTATTTCAACAGAGTTCCATTTTAGCTATGTAAAAATTGATTTGACAACAGAAAGCCAAAGGAAAAAATAATTTATAAATAGCTATGTCTAACACGCATCCAACACTGTTTTATGATATACACTGTGTTTAACATGTTGGCTACCCTTCAACACAACTAATGCTTGCATGCTTCAGCATCCAAGGAACGTTCAAGCACAATGCAAACAATGATTGTAATGGCAAAAACTAATACCAAAGTTTGTACAAGACAACACAAGAATTCAAAATAATTAAAACACTATATATTAACACTCAACAATTTTTCAATCATTGAAAATGAATAAGCCTACTCTATATATTTAGGATTTGCATGGAAATACAAGTTACTTAGAAAACAGTTCGATTATAAGTGAACCGAACTGGTTAAAAAGACAGTCCAGTTCGAACCGAACCTGTTTTAAAAAACAATTCAGTTCATATTTTCTAAATCGATTTGATGCTAAATCGGTCGGTTTGGTTCAGTTATAAAATGGTTCATTTCGAACTGAATTTTTTTTTTGCACACCCCTATTAATAACAGCAACGATAGAAGAAGAGATCAATTTTAATCCAATGTTGCTCTTGTATCTAAAGTTTTGGAATAGTCATAATCTATTGTTCGATATGTTCTTTTTAGACCAAAACTTACAAAAAAAAATATTGGAATTACATAACAATAAATAATATAAATTTCAACAAAATTGAGTTTTTACTATTACTAGGATCAACTGATCATACAAGCAAGTAATCAAAGATAATCTAGAGTATAAATATTAATCAAAGAGTTAATGATTAAAGGCATTACTTTAATTCTTTTTCCATCTCCAAAATCATACTGCACTCATTATTGATTGACAAAAGTAAGTATGATTACCATAATTTTGCCCAAAGCTCCTTGCCCCTCCTGTGTGCACCATTGCATTAGGATAGGCACCCCTATTTTTTCTACCAATAGCATACTTCTTCTGTCACTCCAGTGTTTTTCAAATGTCGATCAACCCATTCCATATTTCAGCTTTCATCACTCTAGGCTTGTGACCCCATATGTCCTCATATTCCCTTAAGTTTGTCACTTTGATTGCTTTATCCATATCTTTACATAATTGATCAGAATATCTATTCATACATGTCTTTTCCCAAACTTCCCTCGCCATCACACGATCCTATTTTGATGCGAAACAATATTTCTCTTACAACAATACAACTTAAGTAAAAAAAAAAAACAATTATAGATATAATAATATAATACATAATACTAGCATAATAATTGCTTACCTTAAATTCATTAAATAATATTTCCTTCATATTAGGGCAATAACTTTTTCCAACAATCTGCAGCATAAGACATCCTTGTAATTGCCTCAGAAATAATATATCAAGTCGCAGATTGTGATGCAAACATCCTTCATATAATAAGATTTAAATTTGATCATGGTAATGACAATAAACCTTATTTTTAGAATCTGAAACTCATTATAAAAATAATACAATTCTACTTCATATTATAATAATACAGAACTCTTAGTTAAATTGTTTATTCTTATAAGATAATTCCAATAGTACTTCATTTATCTAAAATTGTTATTATAAGAAAATAAGTAATTTAAAATTATAACAAAACTTATAATAACACGTTTTATTTCAAAAACAATACTTTAATATTAACCTTATCACAAAATCATGTTAATAATTATTATAAGGCCCCAATGCGTTCACATGTGGGGGAACGATCTATTTAGCGGAAGAACTCATGTTCGATTTCCTCCGTGTGCAAAATTCCCTTGGGCCAGCGGCAGTCACGCACCGTGAGCGGGATTAGTCTCTGACCCAGTGGGTTAGGGGACATCCGCGGTCTTTGATCTAGGACCAGAAAACCTTATCACAAAATCATGTTAATACTTATTATAATAACGTGAAAATATGCTACTATAATTTTATTTTTACAGAATAATCATAAATAGTTATTTATTTATGCTTAATAATAACTATGTTAAGAAATAAATTCACAAACATGGGAGTACCACAAGGTCACATCCCAACATGGATCAAACCACAAGCTTCACTTTTTATTTTTAACATTCAAGAGTGTTCATAGCAATTTTTAACATGTTCATCGTAATTACATGGCAATAAAAACATTTCTTCTTTTAGTTCCTTAACATAAAAATATAATAACAACATTCAAGATCAAACAACATGCAAACAATAGAATTAGAGAATCTTAGGGGTCAAGATTCATCTTTTCCTCACCATAGAAAAACATAAGAAAGCTAATGTTCCACTCCCCCCATACCTCTCACACCTAGCTCAAAGGGAAGGGGCTAGATGTTTTGCTTCTTCTCCTCCTAAGCTCCACCAAGCTTACAAAACTCTCACTCTCACTAGAAGCACTCAAGATAAGAAGAAATGGTACAGAAGGATTGAACTTTTGGTGTGGTGAAAGGCTTGGAAGGGTGTCAATTTATAGAAGAGGTAGAAGAGTGTAGAACGTTTCAAATTTGATTAAACTATTGTAGGGCTGAATTTGTAGGCTTAGATGGGTGGCATTCTTGGCCAATAGAGGTTGCTACCTTACCATGCATGCATGTAGCCTAGTGTAGATAGCCCTTGTGTGTGTAAGTGTCCAAATTGATGTTGTCTTTGCATGCCTAAGTTTGAAAAATGTCACTCTCCCTCTCCCTCTTTCCACACCGAACACACACGCACACACTCACATGTTTTCTTTTTTTTTTTTTTTGCTTAATGGTTTGGGTCCAAAAAGGATTCTTAAGGGTAGGTGTATCTAATTGTTTAGGGCCAAAAACATAAGCTACTGTTTTGAATTCTTTTGAATTCTGTTTTAGTTCTTTTTTAGGCCCAACGATGCAAAACAACCCATAGTTTTACTACTTACAACCTTTGTTTTACTAAGGCCCAACTAATAAGGTAGCTTACTGTTTCTAATAACAACATCCCTTTTTACTAACTACAGTTCCAATATGTGACAACTTTTTTTTTTTGGACTAAGGCCTATTTATGCTTTTAGTTCTTTAATTACTAACATAATATTTTCATTATTTTATTTTATGACTAAAACAAATCACTAACATCTTAGATATTTATCTTTAACATCTAATATATTTGAAACTTTAACTATAAAATATCACAAGCATATCACAAATCAAAGCAATAAACACTAAATGTCAGGACATATAAGATATCAAACGTAATTAACCGCAATTCCTTCATACCAGACAATTTTATTTTAAGAACTTATCATTATTTTAATTTTATTAAAATACCAAAAATAATTAAATCTCTTAAAATATCTCACACAACATAAAAGATAAATTCTTATAAGGCAAAAATTGGATCGTTACACAAAATGTATGACAGCCCACTTTTTACAGCTACAACACATCTCTTATTAAACTAAGGCCCAATTAATTATACTTTTAGTTATTCTAATTACTAACATAATCTCCTATTTAATTTTATTTACTAACATTACTAAATTAAATTACTAAAAACTTAAATAATTATTTTAAACATATAATCCATTAAAACTTTATTTCTTTTATTCACATAAAATCATACACAACATATAATTCATATCATATGAAACTAAAGCAAATAAAAATGTCAAATATCAAAATGTTGAAATATCAAACAGAATTAACCACAATTTCTTGCATATTAATTTTTTGCATACCAAACTATTTATTTCCAAGGTATTATTATTATTTTAATTTTATTTGCAATATCGAAATAATTAAATTCCTTAAAAATCATTCATACAATGCGTAAAAAGATAAATTTCTATTAGGCAAAAAATGGGTAGTTACACATTCTAGTTTTTCGCTAACTTAATTTAATTATCACCTAATTATTTAATTTATTCTTAATTTCCTCTACTTATTTAGTTTAACCACAATTAATTATTTTCACATATACTACAATTCCAAAAAAAAAATTATTAAACAACATTTTAATTTTTGAAACTTTCAATTTTTTTATTTTTAATCTACACATAATCTTTTACTAAAGTGATTAATATCTTTTTTTATTATCACAGCTTAGCTAAAATATAATTGCAATACAATATTAAAAACAACAATAAAAAATTGCATTCTAAAAATAAAATAAAATACTAATTTATTTAAAATTTGCAGCAAAAAGAAATTTAGAGAAAAAGATGTTACATTCCATACTGAGAATCCCTTATTGGGAGATTGTCTTTGTCTATAACATATTGGCAAAGGTTAGCAGACTACATGGCAGATTGAATCTCATGTAAAATTAGTATCTATATTAGTCTTAGTTCAAGTTTGGTTCGATTGTGCTCTTTGGTTTACATTAGTTTCATATTTGCTAGGTTGACTGTTAGGCCTCAGAACTGGGTATAAGATAACTTTTGTCTCAATTTTAAATCCAATATTTAATCTTAAGCAAGAAAACACAATTGGGGCAGTTTAGTACTTAAGAGAGTCACGGTATGCACTCATTATGCAACACCACAAATTATTATTGCATAGTTATGCAGAAATAGAGTTTTTTCTTACTGTTTTATTAGTTTAGAGAGTTATTGTAGCAGAACCCTTGGTTAAATCATTGGTGTGGCATAAGGATGTTAATCAAGAGTAATCACTCAATGATCTCAAGCACACAATTTCACCACATAATTATGCAGCAACATATCCCAATTGGTTTTATCATCTGGTTTAGGTAAAGGTATGCATATAAATACTTATGGCAGCTATGAGGCATCTTAACTAAGGACCACATTCCTGCACTAAAGAGCAATAACACACCTACATGTACCATGATCAAGCATTAAAAAATAATGCTTGGCAGCCAACACACGAGTACTAAGTAACCATTCCAAGTTACAATTTCGTAGTCAAGTTTTAAATCATCATCACCAACCAATGATTCATATCAATCTTTGTGTAGGAATCAGGTCTACACAAAGTAACCATAACAGTAAGTTATCATAGCCCCAGACCCAACCAAATAAGTTTTAACACATGAGCAAACAAAACAGTCCCCCAATCCCTTCTTTGACCAATACCAACAAACCCATCAACATCAATTCCCAAAACCGAATCAAGAACCCCGAACACTCACAAACCACAACAAGCAAAAAAGTGTTAACCTCATTTAAGAAAAGGTAATAAATTTAAATATCCCATGAGATTGACATGCAGATGGATGCTCAACTCTACGAAGAGCTCATTATCCTTTATTTGGTGACTGTCTTTTTTCTGTGGAGTCCGTTTAGCAAATGCTTATCATACAAACCCAGATATCAGACTCACGAGACAAAAAGGTTGACACTATGGAGTATGGGCTAACACCTTGTATTCATAAGATTGATAGATACAAACTATAATACAGAAAAAATATTATTGCAGTTTTAATGATGTCAGAAGCTACTGACAAACTTACAGTTAGTCTAGCAGACAAATTTTAACAAGCAGTAGAATAGGGGGAAAATGAGTATCAAATTTGAATTTGTTATCAAATATGAATTTGTTATCAAATATGAATTTGTTATCAAATATGAATTTGTTAGAACAAGTCCAAAATATCACAAAACTTTCTAATATCAAGGACAACACAATTTTATCTAAAAAAAAAAGGGACAACACAATTTAAATCTGCATTAAATTATTTGTTTACCTACTACATAAAGTATTTAAATAATTTTATTATTATACAAGCCGTATTTTATTTTTTATATATCTATTTATTTAATATTTTCTCTGTTCAATGTCTTTAAATTAAAATAAGAATAGCTAATGATCGGAAAAAAAAAAGAATAGCTACCTTTAATCATGAAAACTAGGAAGGTACCCGTCCATTCGCACAGGTCATTTTTGTTTTCATGCATGTTTAAAATACATTTGTTTATAAAATTAAATATTTTTATTGAGACAAACATAATTAACTAATTAAGTTTTCCAAAAGGACAAAATGAGTGAGAGAGAAGCAGAGAACATATATTTAGTTATAGTGTCATATATATTTCTTATTTAATAATTTAAAATATTTATACAATTGTTTGAGAAATTTATTATGTATCAAAATTTAAAAAGGATTTAACTTTTGTTAAATTTTAACCCATAGGATTGACGCAGTGATGTAAGCTTCCACTGCGTTCACATGTGGGAAACGATCTATTTAACAGGAGAATCTGTATTCGATTCCCTCAATGTGCAAAGTTATCTTGGGCTAGCGACAACCATGCACTACGAGTATGATTAGTCTCTGACCCACTAGGTTGGGGGACACCCATGGTCTCTGACCAAAGACCGAAAAAACTTTTGTTAAATTTAATAAATTTTGTAATTTTAGAATTTTAAGTGATAAAATAATTCAATTATTTTACAACTATATTTGCAAATAAAAATTATTCATTTTATAACATTATAATTTATAAACAATATTTTGAATAATTTAAAATATAAAAATTAATTAAATTAGATGCAAACTATTGAAATCGATATATTTTACTGTGATCTTTCCATAAATGATACTTGTAGTTTCTATCATAAAAAATTAAAATTAATTTAATTTATGATATTATTGAGTAAGTAATTTAAAAAAATTTGTAATAAGAATATATTTAATAAATTAATTTTAATATATTTATTATATATTTATTTAGAAAATTAAAATTATTATATAAATATTATTCACCCAAATTATAGTATATGAAGTTATTAAACATAGAGTCAAAATATTATTTTTTAATAAATATATTAACTAATTAGATTTAAATTAATTTTCAGTATAAAAGTATTTATTTTAAAATTATTTTATATAATTTCTAAGTAAAATTGATTTTATAGGTTTTCAAAGTAAAAATAAATATTGGTGAGTCTTTGATATGCAGCTATGTTAAATACTCGCAAAAAAAACTTGACGTTCATAATGGTTTGCTTATAATGGTGCCGCAGGATTGTCTCTCGTAAATCATACTTTTGGTCTCGGTCATAAAAATATTAAAAGTAATTTAATTTATGATATTATTGAGTAATTAATTTAAAATTATTTTGTCATAAAAATATACTTACCAAATTAATTTTAGCACTTCAAGACAAACGATTAGTAGCATCAGTAATTTTGTAATTTAAAGTTATTTTGTAATAAAAATATATTTAATAAATTAATTTTAAACATCTTAACTAATTAGATGTAAATATAATATAAATATAATATAAACAAAAGAAAATATTAGTTATTATAAAAAATTGTGTGTAAATAAAAAAATAAAAGGAAAAGAAATAAAAAGAGAAAGTGGGAGAGATAAAAGAAGCAGTTTTATCCCCATAAAATGTGTTTAAATTTAAAATTTTTCTTAAAATGTATATTTTTAATTAAATATTATATCTACCTTAATTATAGTAAAAGTGAATTGTGACTTTAAATTAATCAACTTTACTTTAAATATCAAGAATTGAAGAATTATTATGCTGAAAACATCTCTTAGCTGACCATTGTCATTAACTTAAGAATTAGTCTCCTAATTATGCATATAGAGATACTATATAAAATATTACAAAATATTATTAAATGTATGGAGTAATTATATATTATAAATAAAATATTATATTTATGATGTTAGCAAAGAAATAAATTAAAAATATTTTGTAATAGAAATATAATTAAAATTCATTTTACTAATGTAAGTTTAAAAAATAAAATATCCGGTTGAAAATATTATGTGAAGAAGATATTTTATTAAAAATTACGTGTGTTTGAAATTAAGATTACAAATTAACTCACTCGGAGATAATTTCCCATGTTGAGTCATTTAAACCAATCAATGGAGGTTGTGGTAGTTGCCTTTTAACTCCACAAGATAATTCAAACCAAGAAGAATCTTGGACAATATCACCAGCTTTAGCCCAGACAACACACAAACGATATTCTAAAAAAGACAATGTTCAGGCAGTAGTCCTCATTAATCCACATAAACTATTTCCACTGAATAGATTTAATACGACACACAAAAAGTTACCAATTCTGTTTGACAGAGTTGATGGAGAGTTTTCCTTGCTCTAATGATAAAAAAAAACTCTTCAATAAGTGAATCATCAACCATATGGAGAGGAATACGTTGAACATTTGTATCAAACTTAAACCAAACTTCAAGTAAACTGAAGCAAAATTTGTTTCTAATGAGTATCAGATTACATAATAATCTTCATATATGAGTATAAAAAAAATTTAATACTAATTTAAAAATCACCGTGATTTTATTGCATCAACAACATCATCCTCAATATTAAAAGACACTTTGGTAACAGTGGGCAGATTTTCGATTGAAATGGCACCTAAAGAAAAATTGATAAACATTTATTAGACTATACTAAATACTAAATAATCAATAAGTAATATAAAATACAAACATAATTAAATAATAAATAACTAATTAAATATTGATAAAGTTACATTAAAAAAAACACTATCCAAAGTAAGCACCGCAGTATGGGACAATTCTAGCAAATTGAATGGCAATAATTGTAGAAGATACAATATTTTCTCTGTTCAATGTCTTTACAATTAAAATAAGAATAGCTAATGATTGGAAAACAAAAAAAGAATAGCTACCTTTAATCAAGGAAATCACAGTTGTGATTGATGGGGAACAGTTCAATGGCATCTTCTCAACGGTTCCCATAAGATCAGATCTTCAAGAATTGCATTCAAACGATGTAAGAGATAAAAAAGAACCTGACCAAAAGAAATTAGATAAAAAAAAATTGAAGGAACAAGATAATATGTGAAGAAGAAATTAAATTGGGTAAAGATGCAACAAAGGAGATTTACTTAGAGTCTGTTTGGCCAGCTTATTTTGAACTTATAAGTTGCTTTTAAGTTAAAGTTAAAAATAAGAACTTAAAAAAAAGTAGAAGTTGTTTGTCAATTTCATTTTTTTTAGCTTAAAAGTTCCTTTTAAGTTAAAAGTTGTCTGCTTCAATTTTTTTAAAACTTTTAGCTTTATTTAAAACTATCTTGTCCAATGAAAAAGTGTATCTATAAAATAAAAAATATTGTGTAAAATATTTTTTTTTCATTTGCTATTTTTTTTATAAACAATTACAAAAAATATCATCTTATTATTGTAATATTTTTATTGGATAAAATATGTTTTTGGTTCCTCATTTTATCTTGATTTCTATTTTTAGTCCCTCATAAATTTTTTCTGTGTTTTTAATCCTTCATAAATTGTTTTGTTCTGTTTTTAGTCCCTTATAAATTGTTTTGTTCTGTTTTTAGTCCCTAACATTAATTTCAACTATTAAGTGATGACATGGCAGACATAAACTGTGTGTGTGAAAATTTTTTGATTAAGTTTATAGTAACTTTTAACCGCTACAAATTTTTGGCGGTCAGAAATGTTTACTTTTGTAACATTTCTTGTGATTTCAGAAAATCTGGCGTTCGGGGTTTTGATTTTTTTTATTTTTTTTACATTTCTGATGATTTTAGTCTGCCAGAAAATTTGCAGCGGTTAAAAACTAATAGAAACTTAAACATAAATTTTTCAAACGTAAATTCTTTTCGTCACGACATCACTTAACAGTTGAAATTAATATCAGGGACTAAAAATAAAATGAAACAATTTTTTACGGACTAGAATTAGAGAAAAAAATTATGAGGGACTAAAAACAAAAATCTAGATAAAACGAGGGATCAAAAACATATTTTACCCATTTTTATTTTAAAATATTTATGTGACAAATACAGAAAGAAACTAGCAGTGATGCGAGCCACAATATTACACAGGTTCCCGAGGATTTTGGAGCTTTGATACCATGTCAGAAAATATTTTTCAGATTAATTTGATTAGAAGAGAAATTGCTAACACAATACAAAATGTCTAATAAAGGAAATTCCCAAATTAATTCATATACTGTTAATTCCTAAAATGTAAGGGTCAACAATTACTGTATAATAAATACAAAATCAGGCAGCTAGGCTAATTGAAAGGATGAAATGTGCAAGACATGCGGTATTAAAAGACCAGATTTTAAATAAATAGAACCAATGTGATGAACCGGAACAAGTTTGTTGTCAGGTAATTTAATAGAAGAGGAAACTTTGGTGTATGAATGAAAATGTGAAAGATTAGATACCATATGGTCAGTTGCTCCTGAATCTAAGATCCAGAGAAAAGAACAAGGTTTAAAAGAGGCAAGACAACGAAAAGTGGTACCTGCAAAATTTGCTAGAGGCTGATCTTTACCAGTCAGAATAAGAGATGAAGCAATAGCAGCTGCAGTGGGATGAGCTTGTGAAGCAGAAGGTCTTGAGCCTCGACCATCATGTGAGAAAGAACCACAGCGGGATTTTTTTGATCCAAGATTGTGTTCCCACCAAGACGGATAGCCAATTTTAGTATAGCAACGGCTATCAGAATGACCATCAACATTGCAAATGGAGCAATGATAAGAAGGTTTGGTCTTGCCATCGCGAGAAGGAGTTGAATGTTGAGTAGCCAAAGAGAGATTGATCCAGTGTAATAGAACATGAATCAGATAATGAACATTGACGCTCTTCCTGTGAAAAAAGAGAATATGCTTTGGGAACAGAAGGAAGGGGATCCATTAGGAGAGTTTGACTATGTATAGATGCAAATAAATCATTAAAGCCTTGTAAAAAATCCATGAGATGTTCAGTAGCATAAATATCATTGAAATTCGGTATAACACCACAAGCACAAGTAGGAAGTGTGCGATAGGAATCAATTTCATCTCTATAAGCCTTGAATTGTGTGTAATAAGCGACAATAGAGTTGGTGCCTTGAGAGAGATTCAAAATAGCACGCCGAATTTCAAAAATACGAGGTGCATTCTTTTGATTGAATAGAGTAAGGAGATCAAGCCATATATCACTTTTGATCCAGAGGATGGAATTTGCAATGGTTGGAGTAGTGGAATGAACAAGCCAAGATTGAACCATGCTATTGCAACGAACCCAATTAGAGAAATTAGGAGTCTCTGGTTCAGTTTTAACAAAAGTGCCATCAATGAATCCAAGTTTGTTTTTTTGCTTCTAGTGGCATGGTGATGGCTCGGCTCCAAGTGGGGTAATTGTCTCCATCAAGAAGTTGTGTGACCAGTGGTTGTCCTGGTTGGTCAGGTGAGTGAAGGAAATATGGGGACGTGTGGTTTGGGGGATTATTGGCAGCCATGGATGGTAAAAAATTGAAGGACTGAATTAAGGCTGATACCATGTATAGAAACATAGAGAGGAGAATGATTTGGTAGAATGGTATTATTGTATTCAATTGATTTACAGAAACTGGTTAAATAGAATTACAAAGGATAAATTAAGGAAATAGAGAAAGCTAATCTAAAAAGGAAACGTACAAGAAAATCCTATCGATAAAAATAAATAGAATCTTATCCTAATAACAGTAACAGAATCATCAACAATAAAGATAATTCTGATTGATTGGCTTGGTGATTTGTTGCTGATAACACTAATTATAACATTTAATGCTGTATATACAAAGAAATATTATGTTCAAGCCTATCCTCAAATTCTGACAAAATGCAAAGGAAGTGAATGAATAGTTTTAAGGCACATATGACAGCCCAATCTCTTCCAAAAGTCCCAACTAATTCCAAATCCAGCCTAGATCTCTCCTTCACATTTTCTCCCCATTTACCTTGACAACCAAATCATCCCCCAAACCCACCCTACTGCCTCAATTTATCCCATTTTTTGGTGTGTAAGTTTTGGCAAGAACCGGCTAGTTACTCTATTTTCTGATTTTTATTTTCTGAATATAAAATTACAATACACAGATTAGTTTCATGCACGAATGAACGAGACTAAACTGAGACATTAACATTCAGAAACCATTTTAATTCAACTCCAGCAAAATGCTCTCGAGGCAATTCTTTCTACTGGAGGAGAAAATGCACAAAGCGTTTCAGCATCTTCTGAGCAATTTTCGTTACGTGAAAAACGTGTTCCTCACTTTCCACTTCAAATAGTTCCACATGGCCTTCCCACCCACTCTTCTTCACAGCCTCATAGTATGACACCGCTCTTTCCCTCATCACATCCCTCTCAGAAGTACAAACAAGAAGCTTGGAACACCCAAGCCCAGCCAAGGAAGGTGCCCTAGTAGCCAACAGATTGATCATAGGGTTGTCAAGCCCACCGGGCCCAGAGGGATGAACGAATTCCCAAACCAGATAGGGCACACTCTGTTCATGCCCTGCAACAGGTTCAGACCCAGTTGGCTTTGAACCGAAGAAGTAGGGATGAGAAACAAGAGCACCTAAAACATTGACACCACCGGGCAAAACCTCAACCCAGCTCGCATAGCAATGTTATGAACTATATTAGCACCGGCACTGTCACCCCCAATGAAAACTCTGTTGAAATCACCGTGTTTGAGAAGCCACGGGTTGGTGTTGGTGGCGACCCATTTAAGAGCATCCCAGCAGTCATCATAAGCTGCAGGAAGAGGGGTCTTTGGTGTCAGCTTGTACTCCACTGAAACGACTAAAGCATGTGCTACGGACACAAACAAGTTGAGGTAGCTTTGGTGGAGTTGGCTGAAGGCAGATTTGAAAAAAAATCTGTTGAGATTTCTTTCCTTTATTAATTCACAGTATTGCAAAGTTACCACATATAAATTCATTAGCTTGTATTTAGGAGTATTTGTAGGGATTAACTTAATTATAGGGATTGGGCTGTATTTTGCAGAGATTTATTTTCTCTGTTTCTGTATATCCTCTCTGTTGTATATATACAGCTCTTGTAATCATCTGAAATATATGAATGACAGATTCTCAACATGGTATCACGAGCCCTGTTGTGTTAGCTTCTTTTCCTTTTTTTCTTTTTTCCCTCTCCTTTTGTGAAAATTGTTTCACTCTACAACCCTAAATATGTCTTAATCCCCTTCAAAATCATCGGTGGCTCCTGTCATTGTTCAATCCAAAAATGTTTTCAATGCAGGAATCATCCTTACAGAAAAAAATTATGACATATGGTCACAGTTAATGGAGATGCATATTGCAGAAAGGGAGAAACTCTCATACATTCGAGGCAAGGAGAAGCTACCTTCAGAAAAAGATCCTGGTTATGAAAAATGGTATGCAGAAAATCAAAAGGTGAAGAGATGATTGTTGATGTCCATGAGTCCAGAAATTATGAAGCGTTACTTACGCTTGCCCACTGCTCGTGACATTTGGACTGCGTTATCAAAGGCGTTCTATGATGGGAGTGATGAGTTACAGGTTTTTACTTTGAATCAAAAGGCTTTACTGCCAAACAAAGTGGTAGATCTCTGCAGAGTACTATGGAGAATTGACAGAAATTTTCCAAGAATTGGACCATCGTGATAAGGTGGTTATGAAAGATCCTGAAGATGTCAGAGCATACCAAAAGTCAATTGGGCGTCTAAGGGTGCATATATTTCTTGCGGGATTGGATGACGAGTTTGAACAGGTCTGTGGGGAAATTTTACGAAAATAATGTGTCCATGAGTTGGAAGAATGTTACGCAATGATTCGTAGAGAGGCAGTATGCCAAGCAACTTTGAAAGGTGATTCTGAAAATTCTGAGAACTCAGCCTTGATGGCTTGAAATCGACCACCTCAAAATTGGTAGGGTCATCCAAAAGGAAATCATCCTAAAGCCAACTTGAATAAAGATAAATCTGAGTATAAATGCACTCACTGCAATCAACAGGGACACACTAAAAGTCGTTGTTTTGAACTCAATGGATATCCAGAGTGGTGGGATCCCAATAAAGATCCACAAAAAAAGAATTCCACTGCAGCTATTGCCAAAACACAAATCAAAGATGACACCTCCGAGGATGCCACTGCATTGATGGCAATGAGTGGTAATGGTGGTAAGCTTTTAAATAATTCTGCACATGTTACGAATAGCACATGGATAATTGATTCCGGTGCCACCGATCATATGATTTTTTATTCTAGACAAATTTTGTCCATTAAACCATCCTCACAAAAATTGATTTCCACTGCTAATGGTAACACAACCTCGGTTATTGGAAAGGGATCCTTAACTCTTTTTTTTTTTTTTGGAAGGCGGGATCCTTAACTCTTACTGATACTTTGACTTTGGATTCTGTTTTGGTTGTTCCATCCTTAGAATATAATCTTTCGTCTATATCTCAAATCACTACAGCCTTACATTGAATTGTTATTTTTAGGCCTGATTTTTGTGTGTTTAAGGACATTCAGACCAGACAGACGATTGGTTATGGTGTTAAAAGAGGAAGGTTGTACCATTTGGACTTGATTTCAGAAGGATCCACAAAGTTACAGAGAGCTTTGACAGTGAATAGTTCTGCAAGAGAGAAGGAGGAATCTGAAATTTGGTTATGGCATCGTCGCCTAGGACATGTCTCATTTAGCTATTTAAAAAAATTGTTTCTTGTACTGTTTGCAAAACATGATGTCTCTAGTTTCCGTTGTGATATATGTGAACAAGCAAAAAGTCATCGTGTTTCTTTTCCACTCAATTTGAATAAAAGTAATGTTCCTTTTATGCTTATACACTCTGATGTTTGGGGCCCTTCTAAAATTCCAACTTTAGGCAGGTCACGTTGGTTTGTTACTTTCATTGATGACTGCACAAGGATGACTTGGTTATGGTTAATGAAGTCCAAAGGAGAAGTGAACTTAATATTTCAGAAATTTCATAAAATGATTGGAACCCAATACAATGCAAAAGTTCAGGTTCTTCGTAGTGGCAATGGTGGTGACTACCAAAGTCTAGATCTCAAGCGGTACTTGGAAGCACATGGAATAATTCATCAAACATCTTGTCCCAATACACCTTAGCAAAATGGAGTTGCTGAGCGAAAAAATTGACACTTATTGGAGCTGGTAGCTCATATGCCTTTGTCATATTGGGGAGAAGCTCTTACTGTTGCAGCATTTATTATTAATCGAATACCTTCTAGCTCTAATGATTTCCATACACCATTGCAAACTCTCACCAATGCTAATATTTTCCCAAGTTTTGCAGATTTGCCTCCCCATGTTTTTGGTTGTGTAGCATTTGTACACAATCATAAACATCAAAACAAATTGAATCCTTGAGCATTGAGATGTGTATTTTTGGGCTATGCTATGCATCAAAAAGGGTATCGGTGTTACCACCCTCCAACTAGAAGAATGCTTATCAGCATTGATGTAGTTTTTCATGAAGAAATCGTGAATTTCTCTTCACAGTCTGGCCTTCAGGGGGAGGATTATCAAGAACTTCAGACTCTAGACTATGACAATCAAGAATATGTTTATCTTGAGAATGGCGAAGCTATTAAAGATGTGGGGGGAAACTTAGAAACAAATGCTACGACATTAGATTGTAATGGTGATTCCTCACAGGTTGGAATTTTTAGTGAGAGTGAGGACAACTTGGAAACAAGTGGTACTAATGAAGTGGTGATTGAACCTGAAATAACTTCACCTACATCTTTGAATGAGCCTTTTAGTGACACACCAAACCAATCATCTGCTGCTATGGATGTTCCTAATATTGTGTCTGATCTCACCATAAAGCAATTACCAAAACACCATACTAGAGGTATTCCTAAAAGCACTCATGAACCTATTCTCTCTAGTAAAGCTAGATATCCCATGAGTAACTTTGTTTCCTACCACCGTGTGTCTGAATCAAATATGTCATTTGTAAATCAATTATCTACTATAATTATTCCTAACAATGTATAGGAAGCCTTAGTTGATCCCCGATGGAGAGCTGCGATGAATGAGGAGATGAAAGCTTTGCAACAAAATGAAACATGGGAAATTGTTGACTGTCCACCAGAAAAAAAACCAGTTGGATGTCGTTGGATTTATACTGTGAAGTACAAAGCGGATGGTACAATTGAAAGGTTTAAAGCAAGGCTTGTGGCAAAGGGGTATTCTCAAACTTACGGTGTGGATTATACAGAGACATTTGCTCCTGTGGCTAAACTTAACACAGTTCGAGTGTTGTTATCTCTAGCTGTAAACTTAGACTGGCCATTACAACAATTTGATGTAAAAAATGCCTTCCTCCATGGAGAATTATCTGAGGAGGTTTATATGGAACTTCCACCAGGATGTATAGTTCCAAAGAAGCATAGTCAGAAGGTGTGCAAATTAAAGAAATCATTGTATGGTTTGAAGCAATCCCCAAGGGCTTGATTTGGAAGGTTCACAGAGTCAATGATTGCTTTTGGGTATCATCAAAGCAACTCTGATCACACTTTGTTTCTAAAGAGACAAGATGGAAAGATCACTGCTCTTATTGTGTATGTGGATGATATGATGGTTACTGGAAATGACCCTGAGGAAAGAAGAGCTATACAAGGCTATTTATCTAGAAAATTTGAAATGAAAGATCTAGGTCCTTTGAAATATTTTCTTGGGATAGAAGTTTCCCGATCAAAAGCAGGAATTTTTCTATCCCAAAGGAAGTATACTTTAGATCTTTTATGAGAAACGGGGATGGAAGGGTGTCATCCTGTTGATACTCCTATAGAAAAAGGCTTGAAATTGTGTTTAGAACCAAATCAGGTTCCTGTTGACAAAGGGAGATATCAAAGGCTTGTAGGGAGACTGTTGTACTTGAATCACACCAGACCAGACCTGACTTATGCATTAACTGTTGTTAGTCAGTATATGCATAACCCAAGAGAACAACATATGAATGCAGTCATGCGCATCTTAAGGTATTTGAAGTCAGCTCCTAGAAAAGGTATTCGCTTCACTAAACACATTGATTATCAAAGCATAAATGCATATACAGATGCATATCGGTTGGAAACTCCACGCCAACGTTGGGACAAGGACCGAGAGGCCTCAAGCACTAGCATCAGGTCATGGACTTCTTGTCCGTAAAGCTTGATTTCCTTTCTTAGGAGTGATTGGATGATATTTGTTAGAGTTATATAGTGATAGTGTTTGTTATATGTAGCAGCCATGTCGAATTAGGTCCTGTTTGAGTCTTGATGTTTTTTATACATACTTACACGTTATAAGCATCAAATCTTTTCTCTTATTGATCTTGATACTCTTTTATTTACAACTTTAATATATGTCTACATTGGAGTCTACCGTGCGTGAGCTTCTTATGTCACGCGCGGTGCGGGAGTTTTCAACACCCTTAGATATAACAACGAAATAATAAACGGTGAACATCTCAAGTGTATAGCATGGTCTCAAAGTATCGAATAACAAGTTTTTTTTTTATAAAAAAAGTAATGACCCAACCTGAGTTGTTGTCCGAAGTTAGGTTGCAATCCGAATTGTTAGGTGGTTGGTGGTCACGCAGAGCATCACCGAGAAGATGCTGCCGGCGACCACGTCGAAGTAGTCGGTGATGGTGGTGTTCTGGTCGTTGGATTTTTTCCAGGTAGGAGAGGGCTTTTCCGACAAGAATCTAGCGCGTGCCGTCATTGTTGACGGCGATAATGCATATCTTTCCCCATTTGTTCTTGACAGAGGTGGCCACTGGTTTCAGAAATTCCGGCTTCTGAGGTACTTGTTTGGGGAACCAGAGCTTTGGAGTTTTGAAACAACACTTTTTTTTTTCTCTTTCAAAAACCAAAACAAGGAGGCTTGCTGGCATGGTCTTAAAAAAAATCTTGTGCGTCTATTGGATGCATTTTAATCTTCGTATCCAAAAAAGAATTCACTAAGTCATGGGACCCATAATAAAAATTGTGTTTGAGCAATCATTGCTATTGAACTAGTCATGGTGCCAACTGAGTTTTTTTTTTTTTTTTTTTGTGATGGTTGTTTGTATCTATTTTCCTTTGCACAAATTTTTTGATAATGCAGACCTGAAAATGTGCTTTTTTGCGAGCAGTGGTTACTGTCCTAAAAAATCACCACCTACAATCCAACCTTTCTCCATCGCTGCCACCAAACACCGCCTGTGCGTCACCCTCCGCCGCCATTCTGGTCGAACCTTTTCATTGTGCTTGTGCGGTGAATAGGGCCCAACTACGATGGTGTTGGGGTGTTCTCATATTCTCTCTCCTGTTATTGAATACTTTCTGACCATGCTACACCCTGATGATCTCAGTCGTTAATTATCTTATCTAAGGCTATTAAGAAACTCCCGCACCGTGCGTGACATGAGAAGCTCACGCACAGTAGAATCCGTCATATGTCTACCTTATACTTTACACAAACTTATGTTTAGTAGAAAGTCTTTTGAGCATATATTGCTATAGATACTTATCTTAAACTAAGAGAAAATATATCATGTAGGGTTTCAAATTACCATATATTTAAAGACATAATGTATGATAGAATATATGTATACTATATCGTATTTTGTAAACCTTGGTAATACGTAATTACAATTTTAATGTATGTATGCAACTTTATATTCTGCTCATGTATATCGTTTTATTTTGAACTTGAACTTAAGAAGTTTTCCACTAGACTATATACAGAATCTACTTATGAATTACTTATCAAGTACCTGCGAACGATGTCTCTTTTTGAATGGATCCTCTTTATGAAAGCATATATAAAATAATTATACATCATGTTTACTATTGTTTTAGAATATCTTTCGTTCACAAGATGATTTCCTTTTCTTCTTAAAGAATTCCTATAAGATACAATCGAAATTTAAGTTTTAAGAAAACAAAAAAAATTTAATTGTCTCTCTGACGTTTTAAAAATGATATAAACATTTATTTTCTTATAACTAAAACAAAAGTGAGTTAGATCTTATTTTCAACATCTGGGTGTTACACACTTAATGAAATAAATTTAATTTAACGTATAATATTCTTTATCAAAAATATAAGTAAATGTCCAATTCATCTAAAAAATTTAATTTTTTAGATGAATTGGACATTTACTTATAAAAGTAATTTGATTTTACCAATAATTACTCTAAAAGTAATTTGATTTTTCCACACTTAAAATATATCATGATCTTGAACAAATAAAATCTCAAAATAAATAAGCATTTAATTGGTCAAAGTAATATCACTTTTCAACATTCTTTTTCATATAAAGATTGGTCAATATTATAAATGGTAAAAAATATTCAATGTTGAAAGATTGGTCAACAATCGTATCCTCATTTGCATGGGTCTTTCTTACACCAAAGTAGTTGACATTTTCCCATGTTTGTTAGTGTATAAATCCAACCTAAAACTAGTGACTTCATGGCTTCACATGTAGTAAAAAAAAAGGATTAGTATCAGGCTTTTGATTTTTGTCAAGGAATCCAATATGGTCATTGACTTAAGTTCATTTTTTCTATTGCTTATTTTATCGGATATAGTTGTAGCAAATGCTACATTTTCCAAAAGTTTAGACTTGAAGATCCTTCACCACCAAGGGTATAACATCCAAGAAAGAGCTAAAGTTATCACTCATGCTAATACAAATATTGTCAATAATATTGCAAGTAAAGTGTATCATGTTCTCCCTAAAGGGCCTGCTCCACCTTCTAGACCTTCACATGGCCACAATGATCTACCTCCTGAAGCTTCAAATGACCTGAATCCACCAACTGGCTCTAATAATATGGTTTGAGCTCCTGCTAATAAATATGTTGTTAAAACCATTAAAACCAAAGAGTTTCATGTTCTCCCTAAAGCTCCTAGTCCACCTTCTAGACCTTCACATGGTCACAATGATTCACCTCCTAAAGCTCCACATGGCCTAATTCCATCAACTGGCTCTAATAATGTGGTTAGAGCTCATGCTCATAAATATGTTGTTAACAACATCAAAACCAAAGAGTTCCATGTTCTCCCTAAAGGGCCTGTTCCACCTTCTGGACCTTCACGTTGCCACAATGAACCACCTCTTGAAGATTCACTTGACCTGAATGAACATTGCCCTCATAATGTGATTAGAGCTCATGCTCATAAATATGTTGTTAACAACATTAAAACCAAATAGTTTCATGTTCTCCCTAGAGGGCCTATTCCACATCCTGGGCCTTCACCTAGCATCAATGATTCACCTCGTGGAGCTCTACATGGCCTAAATCCACCTATTGGCTATTAATTATAATGACATCACAGCTCTAGCTCAAAACCCTGTTTAGTTACTAATGTATATAGGTGGGAATAAAGTTACTCCATAAGTAACTATTTGTATTCAAATAATTTCAATAATGCAATTATTAAATAGTTTGATATTTTCTCAACAATCATGCACACAAAATAGGATGAATTGGACATTTACTTATATTTTTCATAAAGTGTGTTATACGTTAAATTAAATTTATTTCATTAAGTGTGTAACACCCAGATGTTGAAAATAAGATCTAACTTGCTTTTGTTTTAGTTATAAGAAAATAAATGTTTATATCATTTTTAAAACGTTAGAGACAATTAAATTTTTTGCATTTTCTTAAAACTTAAATTTCAAATGTATCTTGTAGTAACTTACACCAAAAATCTAGGACAGAGAAACCAACCAATTTGTTAATTTGTTTCTTAAAGTTTAATTGAGGGATATTGTAGTTTTTTTTTATTATAAAAAAAGCGAGGGATATTGTAGTAATTTATTTGTTTTTGAAAGAAAAATCTCATTTCTCTCTCCTCTTTAACATATTAAATTTCCAAGCTTTCTTTAAAATTAAAAATCGTTAATTTTTTGTTTTGGAAAAATATAAGCATAAATCCAAGCTGAGAATGAGTGGAATGGATGAGGATAATAAGAAGAAAGAGGGTGGAGTTATATACGAGTGGTGGGAGAGAATAGATGCGTTACAGGCATACACATACATCCAATTCCAAAATTCTAGTGCAGTAAAAGAGACAAGTAAACATGCAATGCTATTGTGCCATTGTGGTGTATTTGTAAAGTTGGTCCTCTTGGGATAGATATTTCGATTGATTATGAATATAAAAAATTGATTTAAGCCTTTCCATCTTCAATTTTATTCTGCCTCTATAATAGGTTCATTTGACCTAATGGCTAGCTGTGTTTATTTTACCCCCATCAACTCTGTTGCATAACAGATACTCATTACTCTTAAACAAGAGCTCAAACATTTTTATTGTCTAAATAAATATTGCATCATTTTTTTTTTATAAATTTCCTGAGAGAAAATGAAATAAAACCTTGTTTAATTACGCAGGCATGCCATGATTAGACTTGATCAAATTCCTTATCCAGAAATAGGCTTTAACAAGTAAATCGCGGTTAAGTAATAATGGTGTGTGCAATAAGATATAACGACTGAACATTGATTTGTCGCCATTAAGTTCTGATGGCTTCTTTTCTTGGTGTTTTCTGGGTTTAATCTTTGAATGAGTTTGTTGTGGCTGCAAACTAGACTTCATGAGCTTTCATTTGATATAATTTTTGTTCATTTTCATTATGTTTTCAATTTACTATGAGTTTTTAAAAGTTAGAAGTAGTGTGCTGAATCATGACAGATTTGAGTTTCCAAACAGTTTTACAAGAAAAACTACTATAAACTGTATACTTCTAATTTTTTATTTATTCCAAAGATTTTTAAACCTAGACTCACTCAGCTTTAATGTGGTATAAAAATTGTTGCAAAAATATTTTGAGAAAATAGATTTATACATGAATTTTGTCTGTTGTTCTGTTTTGGGAACAATACTGAACAATCTGTTTTCTTGTAATTTTCATAATTTTTGCAGATTTTTGTTTGATAAGTAGCTTTTTGATTTTGAAAATAGATCTGATAAGCTTTCCAACAATCTATGAATCATGTTTCTTAAAAATCATTTGATCATTCAAACTTGATGAGAAAATTGGGTCATTGAATCTGGAAAAGGAAAAGAAATTCTATTCAAATTCTTACAAATTGATTAAGGAATAGAATGGGTCTAATAAGAAGTAATAACTTAATATTAAATCTAGTTTTAATTCAATATTCCATAATAATAGAATTAAAGGCTTTCAAATAATCTCAAGTTTTCCTTTATATCATCTTCAAATTCAGTTGTTATAAAACAAAGGGAGTAAAGAATTAGTCTCTTTTAAATCTTTCTTAGGTTGAAATTTTTTTTAAGTACCTAAAACCTCTATTGAACTAAGTTTTAAAAATTTTCCAAGTATACTTGCTTCATAAATTTGTATGCTTAATGTTGGTAATTAAAATATTAGTTATATAAATTTCAAGTATATTTGTAATAAAATTGTTTGGCTGTAAATTCATTTTGTACTGCAAAATTATATTAAGTAATTATTACTATAGTTTATTACTTTGTCAGAATATACACTGATATTATTTTATTGTATAATATGATATGATATTGAGGCTAGGTCTTTGTAATGTGAGACACAAACATTGAAAAAGTGTTGGTGCTCATAGATGTTGAGACCATACAATGATTTGGTGCTCAGAGAAGTTGAGACAAAAGGAATGTCTGCTTAGAGATTTCCTTGAGAAATGAGTAAGTACTCTAGTTGAGAATTGTAAGGCGAGGGACATGTAGTGGCATAACACCTTGCATGGGAAGTTACTACCTAGTATACTGAGGTATGAAAGGTAGGGGCCCTAGTGGCGTGATGCTACTTGTGTGGGACTTGAGGTTTGGTGTTAAAGCAGTGAACATCCCAATGATCAAGGTTATGTCGACATATTCACCACACTAACCAATTGCCTAAGAGTCAAGGTTAAAGATCGAACATTGAAGAACAAGAGTAACAAGAGTTTGTGTCCTAGGTATGTCATGTAAACTCCTCAAGTATCACTAAGGCTAGCATCAATAATCCATCTAAGGCTCTAATAATCAACCTAGGTCAATAAGAAACCCACTGAACAAGGGTTTACACATAAAACTGAGTCAGGAACCTTGAAAACTCAAAATTCAGCCTACTGGGTTGACAAACTTGAGTTTGCCAAATGAGACTTGAGTCATAGCAGCCTAGACTCGAGTTTGCCATAACAAACTCAAGTACAGGCAAACTTAAACTCAAGTCTGGCCTGGCAGACTTGAGTTTCACGAGTTTAGATGCCTAAATATGAAGGTTTTATGCAGTTTTTCAAAAGCAATCTTCCAATAATTAAATAGACCTTTTGAATTTCAAAATTGGAAAGTATTTTGTGACAAAATCTTATTGCTCCTCAAAAGATAAGAGCTTGTTTTATTTCGGATTTGAAATATAATATTTGAAAAGGAATCTAGAAAGTATGTTATGCCAAAAAACAAGCAAGTTTTCAAATTGGGATATTTTTTAACTAAATTTATCTTCTAAAAAGCTTAAGTCCACACCTCACTAAACACTATAAATAGATGTCTCTGCTTAAGAGCAATGTGCACCAGACGCAAAATAGAAAACCTTAACAAGAGTTTTAGTATCCAAGCCTAGAAAAATAGAAAAGCTTGGTGCCTATAACTTGGATCATTGATGTGTGTCTAAAGTGACAAAGAGAAAGTGTTAGGTTCTTAAGGAAGTTGTTATTCCCACTATTAAGCATGATTATTAGCAAGTTGTTACTAGAGGGTTTGAGTCCTTGAGGGTTTATATATGAGGGGAAGAAAGTGTCCATTAGACTGGTTGTCACAGGTGGTGACATAATTAGCTCGCTACTTCCTAGTCAAATTCAGTAGGGTGTGTGATCCCTAGGGATCGAGTATAGGTTCATAGAGGAGTGTCCATTTGATGGGTTGTCACAGGTGGTGACATAATTGGCTCACTTACTACAATTTGCTGACTCGGCGGCTAAGTTTAGGATTCAAGGATGGGTGTCCATTTGACGGGTTGTCATAGGTGGTGACATAATTAGCCCATTCTCTATAATTGATATTTTTAGTGAAAAATCTCAAGATGCGGCTTGAGTACTAGGTATAGGTCGGGTTGATTGAACCAGTATAAAAGTACCAGTGCACTTTTTTCTAACCCTTACTCTTTATATTATGTTTATCGCTTTGCTTAATTGTTTTAATATCTTATATGCGATATATGTGGGTTTAGGCCTTAGGGTTTAGGATAATAATAAGATTATCTTTCTCACTAAGTTTAATAATAGAATTAAATATATTTGAATTCAATTCCTTTGGGATTAAATGTTAGGCGCAAAACGATATGAAAGGAACTCAATTTACCCATTTTCTTAAGTTACTAAGGCCACTTGGTTAACAAGTGGCATCAGAGCTTGACTGTTGGGTCAAGCTTAGCAGCTTCAAGAGGAGATGGCCTCTAGTAACTCATTTTGCAAGAGGGTGGATTTACTAATCGTGCCCTAACATTCAATGGCGAAGGATATAGTTTTTAGAAAATTAAAATAAAAATTTTCATTAGAGCCATTGATCCAAATATTTGGGATGTCATTCAATCCAGGCTAATTTGGCTTACTCATATTATTAATGGTGAAATATTTATTAAACCTATTGGACTGAAGATGAAAAGATGCTTATTCAATGTGATTTTAAGGCCGAGAATATAATATGTGCATCTCTACCACAAAAACAATTTCTTAGAATTTCATAATGCAATTTTGCTAAAGAGATAGTAGTCAACCCATGAAAAGGAAAAAGATGAGGAGCCTCTCCATCAAGAAAATGATGAAGAAGACTTCAGTCTCATGGTGAATCATCTTGACATTGAAGAACACGAGCTAACCTTGAAGAAATTGGAGGAAAGAGAAGAAGATAATCGAAAAAAGAAAAAAACATTGCCTTCATGTCAAAGAAAAAGGATAATGATAATGCCTCTGATGATGATGATGATGTAAACATTCTCCTCCTAATAAAGCAGTTCTCAAGAATGAAGAGAAAAGGAAGATTCTCCAATCTTAAGAGAAATAACTCCATGGAAAGAGAGTCGTCTTCCCAACCTAACTGCTATGAATGTGGAAAGCCTAGGCATTATAGATTAAATTGTCCTTCCTTGAAAGAGAAGCCACAAAAGCTTGACAAAGCAAAGAACCAAGGAAGGAAAGGGTATATAGAATGGGAAGAAGATGAAGAGCATAACTCCTTTGAAGGCTCAAATGAAGAAGTAAGCATATGCTTGACACAAACAACAAGTGATTCTGACTCTGATTGTGATTCTAATTGTGGTGTTCCCCCTACTTAAGATGAAATACAAAAAGCCTTCGATGAAATCTCTAAAGAAGGTCAGAGAATTCTTGAACTACTTAGGATAGAAAGAAAGAAAAGCCCTGGGTTAGAAAAAGAGGTTGCTAAACTCACTAATAAGTTATCTAAAATAAAAAATAAAGCCTCTTCCTCAAACCCTACCCTTAGTTGTTCTTCCTGTGAGAAAGGAAAGAACACAGAAAATATGAATGTCCTAGGTGCCCCATACTTTTAGAGGAAAAGAAAACTCTTTTAGATGATCTTGCTAGGTTTACTCAAGGAAGAAACAATCTAAATGCACTACTAGGAAAACAAAAACATGTAGAAGACAAGGGAGGATTAGGATTCACACCTACGAAAACACTAGGAACTCCCTCACTTGAAAATAGAAAAGGGTTGGGTTACATTCCCCCTAAGACTCAAATTGTTAACTGACAAGCAACTAAGAGAAAGACAAATCCCAAAACTCTTAGGAAATACCCTCACCTAAGAATAAGAAGAAAAACAAAGCTTGCTTTCAATGTGGAAAGTTAGGTCATATAGCATCCGCATGTTGGAATAGAGCACCACATAGAATTAGACAAATTTGGGTGCCTAAAGGAGTTATGTTAAGCATGCATGGACTCAAAGAAAAGTGGGTCCCTCTAGCTACCTAAAGAGCTATCACGCATAATAAGTAGGGAATACACATGCATGATGAGCCTCAAAGATCAATGTTCCCAACCTAGTTAGTTAGTACATGCATTCATGCATATGCATTTAGAGTTTAATAGAAACAGATTATGAGAATTCAAAGTAATTAGAGAATTCATTTTTCTAAATAAGTGCAAAATCTCAAAAGGAAGAAACTTAAGACAAATTGATAATTTGCATAAAGTTCCTTGAGATTAATCTCCATTATCTGTTAGCCCCTAAATGTGATATTTGAGCCTAGTATGTATCGGTATGCTAACATTATATATACCATATTCCTTCATTTGTGTGATAAACTTCTCTATGCCTTTATCTTCTAGAACTTGCATTGTAACCATTTCAAGGAAAATTAAATTTAATATATCTTCTTGAAAGAGATTACAGCAAATAGGCTTTCTTTATGACCTCAAACTTTGAATGATATCACTATCCCCCAGTTGCCCACTTTAAGCCTTTTATATAATCATATTCTTTGGTACCTCTGCCTCTGTAATATATATATATATATATATATATATATATATATATATATATATATATATATATATATATATATATATATATGTGTGTGTGTGTGTGTGTGTGTGGTACTCTTTTAAAGTGTAAATGATAATAGCAAGTGGCTCTATGACACAAAGACTGTGGGATGTTCCTAAAAGCAAAAAAAATGGGGGCAAAGGAAAAGTTTGTTAAAAGAAGAAAGTAGAAAAAGAGAAGCTTAAGAAGGAGCTTATGTTGTAAATGTCTATGAAAGGTTGAAAAGGGGAGGAAATTGATTGAGAAAAAAAAATGAAAATTCAAAGGGAAGAAAGGATGGAAGAATAAAAAGTGAGTAGTGCACAAGGAACAAAATAAATATTCCATGAGTGCCTGCTTTCTCATTTATGCTTTAAGTGCCCCTATAATTGCTATATTTGAATTGTGATAATTTGATGAAACCCTTTGTGAATCCCTTCCTTTCTATGTCCCTTTTTTATGTTTTTTCCCTAACCTTATTACAACCTTATATAAAGACCTTATGATTCTTAGGGGCATGTTAAATAAATAATGGAGATTGGGTTACTCTTCAAGTCTATGGTAAGGCACTGGTATATGAGAAATCTAAGTATGCCTCACATTATTAAACAGTGACTGAATTATGAGATGAGCACCCTTGAATAATGGATATGATTTTAAGGAACCTAAGTCTCCAATTGGATTTGTTCTTAATTGTTTATTCCTTAAATTTTCAAATGCACTTGAATATCTTAATTAGTATTCTTGAATTACATTTGAATTCTCATATTAGAAATTAGGCTTCCACTCTCATACGCATACATTGTTCATGCATTAGTTAGAATAATGTATTCATAAGCTAGAATTTATTTATATATTCTTGCATAGAAAACTAAAAAATTAGAATCCTAGATGCCAATATAAGATTAGGATATTCTATTGTAGTTATTGTTGAATCCAGATCCCAAGGTTTTAATTATGACAAACCATTAGTAATACAAATTGTAAGGATAAAGCTATGTAAGCTAACAATCTACTAAGTGTTTCATATTATATAAATAGCAGATTGAAACAAACACTCTGACGAGTTCAGAACAAGTTTAGAATGGATGTTTCCACACTGCATTAAGAGAGAAGTCTCATAAAGATGTTCAAGCCCCATCTAAAAGGTGAAGTCAGTGCTTCCTCTGAAGACCTTAATCTTGGCAAGATGCAAAGACATCAAGAAAGTCTCACTCAAAAGAAATATCAGAGACTACAATAAGAAGACATCAAAATAAAGCTGAAAAAAAGTTTACATCAGAATAGTGTGCTGGAAGACTCTGAGATTGATACATCAAAGTGGTGAAGCAACATCACATCTTCCATATGAATCACAACAACCGAGGATACATCAGAAGATTGAAGTTGACATCATTTGAAGATGCAATCTGTTGATAACTGAGATATGTCCTTGAGAGAATTTGATGTGGAAAAGGGACTTTCCAAAATTTTGCACCAAGGATAGTATGCACACAACACCAACAACAACCTACATAACTTATCAATGACTGTGAGAGTGACCCACTTTTGTATAAACATACTCTGCTATGCTTTGTAAAAAGCGAGAAGTGTGATTTGTATTTCCTGAGTGGAAAACCCTTTTAGGGAGAATATGTAATTTGTGAAGTACATCACAAATACCCTTTGTTGTATTTGCTAAAATCTCCAAACCAAGACCAATGTGTGGTGTTGTGGTGAGGGAGTGAGTGTGTTGTGATCTTAAGATAGTGTGGGATCATTGTTAGTACTGGTTTGTGAGCTTGTGAGAAGCTTGTGTAGTGGTACATTTCCTGTGGTTGTTGTGTAAGCCAGTGGTGTCTGTTTGTGGTGTTGTTAGTGAAAATCTCCCTGGATAGTTAGGACTAGATGTAGCCCTGGGTTTGGGGTGAACCAATATAAAAACCTACTGTATGATCTTCTTCTTACTCTCTCATTTCTACTGTTTTGAGTATATAAGCTTTACAATTCATTTTCTCCATAAACAATATTCTATAAAATAGTATTTCAAACATAAACACTATTTTGGCAAAGGTCTTTAACTAAAACAAAGATTTGAAGATTTTTTTCTAAGGAAACACCCTTTTGGAAACTATTAAGATTTCATTCTGAGCTTAGAACAAATATTTATTTTGAACTTACATTTTCTTATCCTTTTTCAGAACAATCAGGATTTGAAAAGAGGAATCAAAATACTTGAAAACACAATTCAACCCCTCTTCTTGTGTTATTTTATTCACTTCAGTTATAAAATGCCAAAGTACCAAGACTTTGTGTTATTTTAAACACTATTTTGGCAAAGGTCTTTAACTAAAACAAAGACTTAAAGATTTGTTCTAAGGAAACACCTTTTTGGAAACTGTTAAGATTTCATTATGAGCTTAGAACAAATATTTATGCTGAACTTATATTTTCTTATCCTTTTTCAAAATAATCTGGACTTGAAAAGAGGAATCAAAATACTTGAAAACACAATTCAACCTCTCTTGTGTTATGTTATTCACTTCAGTTATAAAATGCCAAAGTAGCAAGACTTTGTGTAGGATAGTCAAAGAATGAGACATGGAGGAGGTTAGAATTCAATCCTAGGCACTAATTTGCATCAATGACAACCTGCTATGGTGATAAGGACCATAAAGAATGATAGGTAGCTATCTTTGTGCTTAAAAGTCAAATTATATGCTACATAGGTCAAAGACTCAAGTAAGCTCACTTAGGGTAGGTTTGTCATATGCTCTACTTGGTTGAATCATGCGATTCTTTATTCATAGATCAAACTTGCGTTATGGTATGTCAATTAATTATAAACCAAGTTATTAAACAAATTGATTAGGATTGTTGCCTCCCTCAATGCTTATATTGCCCAATACACTTGATCTTTGATTGATAAATCTAAGCTCAAAAAGGGAGAAAGTATTGGTTGTTGTTATGGATGCAGGTAATATCAAGATTGAGAGAAAATACTACATTGCGTACATTGAGGGGAAGTAATGAAGGTATAAAAGCTAGAGAGAATAAACACTTCATGGATCATGTGATGACACTACAAGAAAATCGTGGATTAACAAGGGAAAGGTCCATCGCAAATCCCTTGCTAAAGAGAAGGCAAATGCTAACCAGTGTCAGTGTCCTAAGGGCACTGGTTAAGGAAGTAAAAGAAGAAAGTTTTTTTATTGGGATACGGAAAATTGCGTTCACCTATGATTTTTAATTGCGCTCCCATATCATTTCCAATAAAAACTTTCTCCTTTTAGCTCCTTAACCAGTGCCCTAAGGGCACTGGTTAGCAAGACCCTAAAGAGAATAGTAATGGATTTGTAAGGGATTGTTCCCTCGCTAAATCCAAGTCACTAATTGGTGATGGACAAAAATCCGTCACTATTTCCTCGCCAATTCCCTTACCACTCCCCTGCAATTTGCCTCACTAATGCACCACACACAACCCTTGGTAATTCATTGTTATTGCCTCGCAGACGTAATCCCCCATATCTCTTGCTAAATTCTTTCACTTTACCCTCGCTAATGTCTCAAAGCCCTTGCAATATATCCCTCGTTACTTTGTCGCTATTTAGTCGCAAATTATTTTTTAATTGGTTCCTCAGTATCTCCTTGTTACTCACTCGTAAAATCTTCTTGCTAATTCCTCAAAATGATCCCTCACCATATACTCTCTAATCTCTCGCAAAATGACTTCGTTAATCTCTCACAAGATACCATTTGGCAATCACTAATCCCTACCCTATCTATCTAATTTTCCTAGCAATTTTATTTTAATTATTTTTTGTCTATTCAATGAAATTTATCATCCAGTCACCAAAAACAAAAAGAAATTTATCAACTAAATTAAATGTTAATTCTTTAAAATAAAATTGTTGAATATACTAAAACTTGATTTAAAATAAAACTTGCAAGTGACATGTCTTACAAATCCAAATTTGCAAGTAACTAATTATCAAATGTGGTAATGTGGGTTAATGCCTATCTTTGTTTATCAATTATCATACTAGTATCACATAAAGTTACATGACAGATGCATCCAATTCTTAAGAACACAAAAAGAAAGAATCCATAACAAAATAAACTAAAAGTGTTTAAGTAAGATCCTTTTTTTCTGTGAAAAAAAAAAGTAAACCCTTTTTTTTTCCTGGAGGTGACAAAGAACTTTCCTAAGGTAGCTTAAAAATTTATCTCAATTTTCCAACAAAACAAATAGTAAACCAAATTAAATGATGTGATAGCTAAAAAATAAATGCTTCTGAAAAGGAGGCTAAGGAAATGAAATTCTGAATCTACTTGCATATGTGCTAGTTTTTCCATTTTAAAAAAAGAGGAACTTAAGGAGATTTACAACAAAATTAAATTCAATTGCGCCAACCCAAGCTTTGCAAAGGCTAAAAATCGAAACTAGTGATGATATTACACACATTATGTGGTACTAACAGGTTTTAAAGCCTTTTTGCTCAAGGGCCTACTGATACAATAGATGACATAAAGGAAACAAACCAACACCATGATTACAACAAAAATGACACTTGAAAAGACAGCAATTGAAGACACACTAGACAAGCTCCAGCTATCATCTAATTAAGGGAGAAAATTTAATTAAAAAGTTCAAAACACCTACCATCTATTTCAACAGAGTTCTATTTTGGCTATGTAAAAATTGATTTGACAACAGAAAGCCAAAGGAAAAAATAATTTATAAATAACTATGTATAACATGCAGCCTACACTGTTTTATGATATACATGGTGTTTAACCTGTTGGCTACCATTGCAGCACAACTAATGCTTTCATGCTTCAGCATCCAAGGAACATAAGTGTTCAAGCACAATGCAAACAATGACCGTAATGACAAAAACTAATACCAAAGTCTGTACAAGACAACATAGGAATTCAACATAATAAAAGCACTATATATTTAACACTCAACATAGGAATTCAACATAATAAAAGCACTATATATTTAACACTCAACATAGGAATTCAACATAATAAAAGCAACATAATATTTAGGATGGCATCGAAATACAACTTACTTAGAAAACAATTCGGTTATAAGTGAATCAAACTAGTTTACAAAATATAGTTCAGTTCGTATTTTCTAAACCAGTTTGGTGCTAAACTGGTTCAGTTTGGTTTAGTTCTAAAATGGTTTGATTTGAATCGATTTTTTTGCACACTCCTATTAATAACAGCATTGGCAAAAGAAGCAAGAGATCAATTTTAATCAAATGTTGCTCTTGTATCTAAAGTTTTGGAATAGTCATAGATTTTAGACCAAAACTTATATAAAAAATATTCAAATTACACAACAATAAACAATATGATGAATTTCACAACAAAATTGAGTTTTTACTATTACTAGGATCAACTGATCATACAAGCAAAATAATCAAAGAGAATCTAAGGATAAATATTATTCAAAGAGTTAATGATTAAAGGTATTACTTTAATTCTTTTTCCTTCTCCAACATCATACTCCACTCATTATTGATTGACAAAAGTATGATTACCATATACTACAAGAAAAAATGGTTTTAACGGAGGTTATGTTTGGCCTTAATAGGGGTTTGAACCCCCATTAAGTGTATGACCTGCAGTTAGCTTTTCCGTAGGGAAAACGTCCGTCACAAACGATTTAACGACGGTTTCCAGCAACCCTCGGAAACACGGGAATTATACGTGGTTTTGTAATCCCCGGTAATTACCAGGAGTTTAATAACATCTGTCAATATAGTTGTCACTACTACGGTTTGGAACCCCAGGAACTTACCAGGGGTTTATTTAACCCCCGTTAATACCAATTTATTTTTAAAAAAGTATATATTCAAATTAGGATTTACGTTTTCTTTAATGAGATTTTTTCCACAAAAATTATTTGAAATGAACTATAAGCAGCCAATATCAAATTAATGCTAAATGACCATACATTAACAATAAAAGCTTTTTCAAATATAAACAAAAAGCAATTTATTGAAATTATCATCAAATGAATTACAAAAAGAAATATCAAAACAATCAAGATTGATCAAATTCCATCCCAAAGACACTTTAAATTGTTCAAAGGGGGATATTGTAACACCCCAAATTTTGGAGCTTAGGATTAAATACGAAATTAACCTCTTAATTAGCGATTAATTGAGTAATTAAGAAAAATAATATAAATAATTAAAATAAGCATTACTTAATAAGGATTAATTAGAGACATTACATGATTAGTGGAAGGAAATTCAAAATTTGAAAAGTCAAAGATAGACTCACTTTGGTCAAAGTCAATGGGAAGGGATTTGGTCAACTCATTAATGGCATTGTTGTAATTAAGTGGAACTTGTGTCTAGAATATAAAATTAGACTCTTAAGAGCATAATTAACTTACTAATGGATCTAGAATGACTTTGATTAGTAAAATTAATTGTTCTAAAGTAATTGGTGATTTAGAAAATTTAATTAATGTAATTAAAGAAAATAGAGTGTAATTTGTTTAATTAAAATATAGTGCAATTTGTTTAATTAAAGCCTAAAAAGAACTAGTTAGCAACTAAATGAATGTGAGAGATCAAATCTTCATTTATGAAGTGAAAATAATAAATAAAATCAAGTTTTAACCATGATTTTACCAAAAGTCAAATCTGGTCAAAAAAAGGAATATTCTCATTAATGGCATTTTCGTAATTATGTGTTTTTAAGCTTGAAAATTTATTTTGGACTTAGATAAAATTCTAATAATTATAATTAAGCATGAAAATTATCTAATTTCAGAAAAAATAATTAAAATTAATTAATTATTAATTTTAGCAATTTATTTAGTATTTCGGACCTAGAAAATTCATTTTAAGTCCAAATTGAGTGATTCCAAAGGCATTACCTTTGGAAAATTAAATGCTATATTTTAAGAATATTTTAGAGCAAAAAAAATCAAGACCTAGATCAGCTAACCACTTAAACCCAATTAGGTTTATAAATATTTTTTTTAATTTTGGGGACCTACCCTTAGGGTTTTGGGGCCCCCTATATAAGCTAAGAGGGGACCCCTTCCCCCTCATTGTACAGCCGGCCCTAATAGGAGAGGGAGAGGGAGAGAGAGAGAGAGTTGCTTTCTCTCTTGTAGGGTGAGCTCCTCCTTCTCTCTATGATTTTCTCTTCTTCTTCTCTCTAACATTTCTCCCACTAATCTTTTTCCTTTTTCCTTACATTTTGGATATGTTGTAGAGCTCACCAAGCTCTAGCTTTGAGTTGTTGGAAATTTTGTTTCGGAACCTTGAGCATAGGAAACCGAGGTATGGGAGGGATTTTCTATTCCCTTTGAGCCTAAATTGTTTGTATTGGAACCTATTTATAATGGGTCAAGTTTGATTGCAAATATATGTGAGTTTGAACTTGTGTCATGTATGGAATGTGTGATTTTCGCTACTGTCATTGGGTCTGGAAAAATGGGTGCACTTTTTGATGTTTTTGACCTGAAAAATGAGTTCCTTGGGTCCAAAAACCTAGGGTTACATATAAAGTATGTTATTTTTGAGCACTTGAGCTATTTATTATGAATTTCTTAAGTTTTGAGCCTTTTATTTAAATTTTCTGTTCTGTTTTTGAGAAACAAATGGTGTGGCTGTTCTTGACTGTTTGTCGCACTAAAAATGGCCCTTCTGTGCCCTAAAATATAGAAGTGTACGTGTGGAATGTTTGGAAGTGGATTGTGAATCTTTAGAAAAATTTTGTTTGGTGAGATTGTGGATTTTTGGGCACTGTTGGCTCTGTTTTGAAAACTGGTACTGATGGAGCTGGAATTGTTTGTAATGGAACTCAAAATTAGCTTTCTTATGCTTTAAAACCTAGGGCTTCATATAAAATTCGTTGAAAACCGATTTCTATAGCAACAGGAAATTTATTTTTGAGTTTAAAGCCCTTTTTACACTGTTTTGCTCCTGTTTCGAAAAATGGTAATTATGGGATTGTAATTGGCTGTAATGGACCTCAAAATTAGCTTTCTCATGCTTTAAAACTTAGGGTTGCATATAAAATTCGTTGAAAACCGATTTCTATAGCAACGGAAAATTTATTTTTGAGTATAAAGCCCTTTCTACACTGTTTTGCTTCTGTTTCGAAAACTTGTAATTATGGGGTTAGAATTCGCTGTAATGGACCTCAAAATTAGCCTTATCATGCTTTAAAACCTAGGGTTTCATATAAAATTCGTCGAAAACCGATTTCTATAGCAACGGGAAATTTATTTCTAAGTTTCGTGCCGTTTTCGTTGGATTTTGCCACTATTTTGAAATTAATAATTTTTAGAGTTGGAATTTACTCTTTTGGACCAGAAAAACGGGTTCCTTACATCCTAAAACCTAGAGATGCATATTTGGTTCGTCAAAATCCGATTTCTACATCAATGGAAATTAAATTTTGAAGTTTTAAACCCTTTTTATAGAGTTTTTAAACCCATTTCGGATTGGGTGTTTAACCGTTTAAAATCTAAGCTTTAAAAGCCTAAAATAAGTATTTTTGTGGTGGAATATGATAGTTAACATGTACATAGGGGTTGAGACTTAAATTGTGAGTATTTGAAACCCAAACTAAAAAGTTATGATACTTGAAAATTTAGATTTTGTGTTGACTGCGGGTTTGACCCAAAATTTTGCAAAGTGTGATGAATTCCAATTATATATGTATTAGTACGTCATAAATACGCGTGCTCTATTATTGTTAAGACCGAGAAGATGTGACCTCTGGCGTTGATATAAATTGTTACATATTTCCTATGGATATATTACTTGTTGTGATCTGAGTCTGAGGGGCGTTGTCCCTCGGCAATGCATGTTGGTTTTGCTTGTGCATGAGTAGGATATATGAGTTGGAGTGCCCGAGGCACCCAAGTGTGTGCAAGTGGATATATCCACTTTAAAAGGTCATGTTGTTCATGACACTGAGAGGTTAGGAGGGATGGGATCCTTCCCCTCTTGTTGTATGAAGAAGAACGATGGACGTTCGTGTTATTCACCTTGCATGGTACGACGTGCGCTTTGGGGAAGTGGATGATGTAAAGTGGGCGTTGGTGATAAAGACGGGATTGATGTAGAAAGACAGGGTCTTTGATTTGGAGATGGGGCTTGACTCCATGCTCGGTGGGGAGGGTCCCCAAAACATCCTTCTATCAGTACCATTGGAACTATTTCGCCCTGTGGAATACATCTCGCAGCGTGGAGAACGTGTGAGGAAACGTTTTGAGAAGTGGATGACTAGGGCGGGTACACCGGGGGATAGTTCGTTGTCTCAAAGGAGGCTTGGGGAAATGGTGTCAGGTTGTGACAACTCGACTAAGGGTTAGTGCAGGGGACTCACGTTAGATAGAGATAAAGGGGTTGCAAATAGAAAGTTTTAGAAATTGAAATTGAAATTGAAACAAAATGACGAAGAATGAAGGGCTGGTTCACGGTGAAGAAGTGAGAAAACCAATTTATAGACCTAAGTAACTCTCCTTGAGATCAATATACTCAAAGTTCATAAATGAACATGAAGCAATTTTCTTTCATTCACACCCATAAGTGCCCTTATTCAAAAGAATTTAATTTCCTTTGTCTTTTGATTTGGCTACATATCCTGCAGGGTAAATTTTTTTTTCGTCTTCATTTTGAATGTTTGTGCATATAGGCCAATTAAAAAGAACTGTGGGTATGGTTCTTTGAATTAGGCGTTGTGTCTTCCAATAGGTAAGTTTAATTTTTCTTAGTCTTTGGATTTTCCAAAATCTTACAGAACAAGTAGAGTTTTCGGGTCTTCTTAATTAATTAATTTTTTTACGGGTTAGATAACAAAATACAAATCAAGTTAATTAAATTGCTAATAATAAATTAGTGTGTATCACTTACAAATTTTAATTTTAATTTAGGAAATCTAAGAAAATTTAGAATATCTTATAATTTTTTTTTCCAACTCCCAAAATGTTCTCAAAATCACACTCTTTGATCTGCATTAAAATATTATTATTTTAATCAGCAATAACAGAACAACATATAAATTTCACAGGGACCCAATTATAATTCTCAGGGACTAATTATAATTAAATCATTCACTTTTCTTGACTATTATCTCACTTTTGCAGTGTATTCTTACACTGTCAGTGTGCAACACAGTCCTGTTTCAGTCAAATACTCTACTAAAACTTACACAGAAAATTCACACATACTTATTAATTAAATTTTCTCATGAAATTAAATTTAGTTATCTCTTGTAATTATTTTCAACCCAAAGAGAGAAGGAAGAAATGAGGAAATGACGGAAAGAAAAAAGGAAGCTGGAAATAAATATTTGACTTTTGCTATTCGTACCCTTGTATTTTCTAACCTCAAACCCCTTTTTCTATAACAAAAACTCACGTAAAGCCTAAATTATCATGAAAACTACTAAACACACAATAATCACATAAACAAAACAATCTATTTTATTTATATAGTTCACGATTTAAATTTAATTCCTTTTTCATACATCTGACACTTATCTCGGTGTATTTTTCTACACTATCCGATGATTTTCGAACTACATTTATGCCAATCTTCTTTACAAAAATTCACATATACGTAAGTATATAAGATCTAAAAATCATTGAAACTCACTAAACATCCAACAACACATAAAAATTCATTCCATTTATTAATTAACTCATTACGTAACATAATTTAAATTTAATTTCTCTTACATTTTAATTAAATCACTTATTATACATTACGAAAAAAATCACAGTATTACATTTTTTAATGTAATTGACAAATTGACATAAGAAAATACAAAAACGCTCCTGTTTTAAGCAAAAAAATATTTTCTTTTGAGATCCCAACAAAAAAATACAAAAATGCCCCCATTTTGGGCAAGAAATTATTTCTTTTTTGAGACTCATCCCTATTACTTTTATATATATATAAATTATTTTATTTTGTACTTGATTGTAAACATAATTTCATAACTAATTCTTTATAATTTCCTATACATTTTCTATCAAAAGAAAATAGTAATTAACTTTATAAGTGCACTAATCCAAAATAAGTGTAAAATTTTATACTTGCTTTTATAAAAATAAAACAACAAATTAAGCCCTTCGTGTTAAATTTTATATATAACTTTTATTTTAATGTTTTGGCATATACATACATAACAAAGTATAAAAGAAAATTAAAATTTATCCGGCTAGAAGAAAATCCTGAATAATTTATATAGTTTAGAAGATAATAAATAAAAATGAATAATTATTTGCTTAAAAATTAATTTTTACACTAATTATGTTGATTTTAATTTGGTTTTTGTTATGCAATTAAATATATATTAATTAGGTAAAAGAAATTTTAATTTTCATTGAACAAAAAAATTTAGTAAAAAAGTTTATTACAGTGAACTCAGTATAAATTTTCCATTAGTTTAAATTTTCCTACTTGTTTTTACAAAAATTGTTCATCCCGTATGTTATATTTTATATATTTTATACGTTAAGTTAAGTCTAAATTTATCTTGATACTTTCTTGAAAAATATATTTAATTTTTAGCAACAAATGTCAATCACATTAAAATTCAGAACATTTTTTAATTACATTCAAATGTCAATCCCATTTAAATTTTTGGCAAATTAAAAAAAATATTATTTTAAACCGTGCAATTATTTAAATTTAAATCATAATTAAATTTAATAAAATTTATTATAATTACAATTCATATTAAATGATGACTGAAATTAAGCTCCATGTTGATGCATGTTATGATTAAAATGGAGCCAAAATTAATTATCATTAAATTTTCTAAATAAATAATATTTATATAAAGATTTGTATTTATATTAATTGATTCATTAAAATATATAGCGTAATTACTTATTTAGCCTTAAAAAAAGCGGGAAACATAAAATTACAATGTTACCCATGCCAGCTACTTTATAATTATATATATATATATATATATATATATATATATATATATATATATATATATATATATATATATATAGGGTAATCATGTTATTGGTTGAAGTATCTACCAGCTTTATTGATGACTAATCTTTGGCAAGGAACTTGACATACAATTTTTAGTTGGGTCTCCTCTCCCAACCATGTTTTTTTCATCGACAAGGCTCGAATATGAGACTTTGCATAAGGGGACTAAGCCTAATTCTACTCAGATCAACGACTTGTTAGTAAATTGCTATATATTAATAATATAAATTCTTAGTATAATAATTTCTTTAATTTAATAATAAATTTTTAATATATATAGAAATGTATATATAAAAAGTCATACATATAATAAAAAATTACATTTCTTAAATTTAATGAATGTATATTATTTGAAAATGTAATATTTGATAATCTATTTGATTCTCTTATATATTATATTTTAAAAAAATTCTATAATTAATATACTATAAGTAAGACTGACTATTCTAAAATATTAAATATTATATTCATTAAATATAATATATTTAAAAATATTTTATTAAATATAATATATATTTCAAAATTTAACAACATTAATATTTAAAAAAATTTAGTTAAATAAAATATATAGTCAAAGTTACCATTATTGGAAAAATTAAATATATCTAAAATTGTAGTTTGATATAGAAACTTATTAAGCACTTTATTGTAGACTATTTTTATAATATAATTTGCATATTTTTTATTTTACACAATAGTAAGGATTGCAACCTTTTTTTTTGTGATATATAATTATTGACAATAGGTAAATATATGTAGTTGTATAACAAAATAGCAAGAAACAGTAGATAAAATTATAAAAACACACACATTATTCTAATTGAATAATGAAAAATGTGACACAATATTATATTTGAATTAAATTCATTTTAATGTTTTTTCTCTCAAATAAAAAATAATTTCTTAATAATATTGCATTTTAATTTTATATTTATGATATTTTTCCGTAATACATGCAAATTGTACAACATTTTCATTCTGATCATTTTATTGATTGCATATCAAACAATATGACTTAGATTATCTGATAAATAAAAATCATGCAAATTACATAAAATCTACGATTTTAATTATTTGTTCAATTATTTATAGTAAATAAAATTCAAATTAATATATATATATATATATATAGAGAGAGAGAGAGAGAGAGAGAGAGAGAGAGAGATTTGATGGTTATATTAGATTTTAATTTGAATTTTAAATATTATAATCTCAACCATTTATTATTTTTAATCTTGTTCAGATGTTTGTTATTGGTTGTTCTCATGTTCTCACATAAGAAAGAGTTATCACAGGACTCGTACTCTCTCTCTCACTCTCTCTCTCTCTCTATATATATATATATGCTAATGACACTCATATGCTTAATCAATTTAACGTATGTAATGGCTAAGTTGTATTCATACTCAACTATAAATCGACCCATCCATAGTATCTGCTAGTCGACCAAAACAATTCCTGCAGACAAAGAAATATATGCCCACTCATGTATATGTGTGTGTGTAATTACCACCATCATGACCACCACCATCGTCATGACTATGTACAAAACTGCGTAGAAAAGTAAATTAGATGTATGTCAAAAGAGGAATTATAACCTGGCTGACTAAATATATACATATCTGAAAAGAACCTAATCCTGGCCTACCCATATAATATATCAAAAGGTAAAGGCCTAAGAATTAGAGCAGTCAACTAAACTATATCCTAATTAGAACCCAACTCAATAGAAGCTCTTACGGGGTATCGTCCTCCTCCACTCCTCCCTCGTTCTCCACTACATAACCATCCTCTATTAGCCACTCATTGACCCATGACGTCTAGGAGCAGGTCTAGTAGCCCAACCAGGAAAGAGAAAGCCAAACTGGCTAGCTAGATCATAAACAGGGAGAGGTAGTGGTGGTGCAAGTAAGACACTCCTCAGTAGCGGTCGAGGATTGTAGTACTGATGTAACGTCCCTTATTACATTGTCCGAAATGCTTATTAATTAATTTTTAACTGAATTCTTGATTAATTTATTTATGAAAAATTGTGTGAATTTTTTGCGCGATTAGAACATCAACGAATAAAAGCAGAATTTAACATGAGAACATCATATAGAAAGGAAACATACTCATAATCATTTATCCATGGTTTCGAACAAGTACATCTGATGTCAACCAAAAACTACTAAAGACTGCAATACAACGGAAAGGAAATACCATTAAAATAACTGAAATACAACTGAAATAACTGATAAGTAATCACCACATGAGATCACTAGACCCTCGAACCCCTAGTCCAAGTAGTACTCTAAGACACAACCTATCCCTCTCTTTCATCATCAAACTCGATAGGATGGTGATCATTGCCCCCGAGTATAAGAGGTGATAGAGGAAGACATTTGTACTCTTCATTGATGCTAGGATTCGTAGCAAGCTGCTCACAGTTAGGTATGAAGAACACTCCAGCGGGAAGGATGAGTTTGATTGGTGCTAACGGTAGTCCGAAAAGCGAAATGAAGCGTACAACGATCTCACCACGGTAGAGATATCTCCTCTCATCAACGAAGTGAATCCATTGCCCCTCTGGGCTGAATTCCATTCTCAGGTCCCACATAGTGTTATCCATCTATATCAACGAGAAAAGAACCGGGTGAGGTTGTATTCTTTCAATGTCACTCCATGAAAGAGTTGAGATATTTTCTGACTCCATCACACAATAGTCAACAATCATATATATAGTAACTACAATATAAGGGGGACCTAGATCATTCTAAGTTTCATTGTGTACGCCATTGTCATCATCTTCTCATCATCACTGTATGGATCCATACTCTCGGTTGATCAACCTTTATCACAACTTCATCCTTGGGAAGCAATGGAGAGTAAGTATATCTCTGACCCTCATCCAAGGTACTCTGATGCAATACCAGCTCATCAGTCATCATATAGTCATCATAATCAAGCACATTCTCATATGCGTATCCATCGGGCAAACTCCCTGGAAGAGATATACCCTTTGCACCATGACAGATAGTATGACATTTATCGAGGTGTGCAAGCTGGCACCGCTCATCCTGGCTTGTGGGTTGCAAGCCCCCCCGCTAGGATTCCACACACTTGCATTGTTCACCCTTAGGCCCACACAAGGCCACACCCTAAACTATCTACAGTGTACCACGCTGTAACTTCCCACACCATATCCAAAACCTTTTGCCTAACTTAGCTAGTCCAAGTCTTCCAGGCTCTAAGGTTCATACTCGTGGATTAACCGTCGAGGTCAACAAACGAGGGTCGTTCTCACCCTTTAACAACAATATATATAAGGATATGGTACGAGAAACAATCAAGATTATAGAATAAACTTGTTACACCATCAATTATTCCAAGGTATCACAATCTCATACATGCATAACAATGCGTTCTAATGGTGATGACGCATCAAATACATCCACATACCGATATCCACCAAATACGTTCTTGTAACAAGTCTTTATAAATTATTTAAGTTTGCTTCTAAACTTGTTCGTCTTTTATTCTAAGATGTCTTTTACTAACAAGATAGATACCACATATTTAATTGTCGTTACTATAATTATGAAAACTGTTATTATAGTAGGATCATACATTCATATAATTATAGATATTGTCATATCAATTTTTATAAACATTCTCTTTATAAAATAAGAGTTCTTACTTGTTAATAAAATAACTCGTATATATATATATATATATATATATATATATATATATATATATATATATATATATATATATATATATATATATATATGACGAGGGATCAAATTACACCAGTGTAACTCTAAAAGAGTTACACCATTTTAATAACTTGATATAGAATGAAATTTTTATCGATCCAACCGATAAATTATATCTACATATTACCAAGATTGTTTGTGTCAAATTTTGTCAAAATTGAACAAAAATAAGAAGGTAATCAAATGATCCATATTTTAGTATATTTTGAAAAGTTTATATTACGTCGATTTTAATCTATATGAATGAGGTATATAATATAGTAACAAACCTTTTTTTTAATTAAACTCTATCTCTTTATCAAATTATATAGCAACATCTTATGTATTTTTTTAAAGAAAGCTATAACCATTTAGAGATATATAAAATAATAACTTTTTCTTCATAATTAAAATAATAATTATAGCTAGCATTTATCTCTTGAAATTTCCTTTGACAAAATGTTACTTTTGAAACTCTCCATAATTTTGAAATCACATAAAATGACAATTTCTTTTTCTAAAATAATAAACATAGTAATGTATTTATTTCAATTAAAGTATTGTCAAACTATGAAATATCATTTCAAGTATTTATTTAAATGAAACAGTATGTATAATAATTAATAATCACATAAAATAATACTTTTTCACATAAAACAATAACTTTCATAATTTTACTTTTAATAAAATAACTTAGTAATAATAAATTCAGATTTATACTTGAAAATGCAATTTTCTTCTTATTTTCCTTTGATAAAAACGTGGGGTTCTCATTTCGCTAAAATAATCCTCATTTCATATTTATAATAACTGAATCTATAATAACTCCCATATGATTTAATTATAAAAATAGTATACTGTTTTAATTTACAAAAGCCCTTAAACAAGGTTATTATTCTTAGTAATTAAAATATAAGTGAGACACTAACACATGGGGATGAAACTCACGCCCCTTTCTAGGATCTAAAGAGTAAATAGGTAGTTGGGGTAGTTGGGAGTTGGGTAGATAAGTATCTCTTAAGTTTCTGTTGTGTTTCTTATTGTCTTATTTGTGTTTATTATTTGGTCGGGGATAAAAGCTCAAAACTGCTACTTTTTACACCCCCTAAGTTACTATCTATACCAATATTAGAGATAGGCCAAAATTCTTTCCAGCACCCCTTATTTCTACCATTCACACCCCTTCAGCTCTTATTTTTATTTTTATTTTCTGAGCCCAAAACTAATAACCTTAGCCCATCCTATCAAGCACATAACAATTAATTAAATAATTAATTATCTAACAAAGCATAAAATAAACAAAAAATTAATAATCATAATTCAAACACACTAACTCAAACAAATCAATAAATTGTAAAAGAATTATTTGCAATTTCTTGCGATTATAATTCTTTAAAATCAAATAAGAAATATTTTAAGAAATATTAAATTTCCTAAAATATATCAAACAACATAATTCTTTCAAGGTGGAAATTTTGGGTTGTTACAACTAAACTACTAGAGCATACTAAAAATCAAACATCACATAATCTGATGAAGTGGAAGAAGATAGTGGTGAAGCTCTCAAGTAGAATCACATAACTCATCAATGAAACCACTCGATGTAGGAGACTAGGTGTAGATCATCAGGATATCAATAGAAGTAAATTGCAAAGATGGGCATATATGTCGGTGTCACTACCCCTGGAATGTGTCATCTAGAATGTGACACGTTTTTACCCCCAAAATGTTTTTTTAATAAGATAATGAAAAGAAAGGAAAACTCTTATGCAAAAATAACAGTTCACATTCTTAAATCACGTAACCATCCATGAATATGACATATACAAAGGTAAATCGTGAAGGTTGGCATTCCAAAGGCCATACATCATATAAAATATCTAACAATACGAAGAAAGAAACATAAACCTATAACCTTGCCTTTATGTCATAGTTATCAGAGCACAAGTCCCATAACAACAAATATAAACTAACACATATAAAGCTAAGCCTCTGCTCCGACATCATGTTTGACATCCGGATAGTCCTGATCAGCCCAATCACACACAACAAGAATACAACAGAAGGGAGTGAGAATCATACTCACATATACAAAGTATAGCCATGACACAGATTCACACACAGAATCACACAAGTCATCAATGAAATCACTTGATGCACATGTAATGCAACAACCTCTTGACTCTACTTCATATGCCATGTGGAGCCAACTAACTCATGAAATAATGCAGGAGCACATGTCTACCCATAAGAAGCGTGAAACTCCAATTTTGAATGAAATGTTAACCAAGTGACTTTAATAACTCAAGAGGGGGGTTACATTGAGTTGTTTCAAAATTGTTTCGTGCTCAACCTTTAATCTAAAAGGAATTAAGTATTTCAATTATAGAAAAAAGAGAGATAATTTACCCAAACCCTAACCTGTACAATTAATATATAAAAGCAATAAAACAATTTATAAAAACAATAAATCAATTTAAAGAGTACGGGTTAGAAAAGAGTGCAACAATGATTTTTATACTGGTTTGGTCAACCAAACCTATCTCCAATCCTCAAGCCGCACTCAAGATTTTCCACTAGGTAAAATAATTGCAGAAAATGACCTGATTATGTCATTACTTATGACTACTTGACAAGTACACCCTTCTTTGAATCCTAAACTTAGCCCTTAGGTATCACGCACCCTAGTGAATGTGACGAAGATGCAACAAGCTGATTATGTCATCACCGATGACAACCTAGCTAACAAGGACACCTCTTTCTCCTCAGATATAACCCTGAAGTCCTCAAAACCTTGAATAACATTTTGCTAACAAACACTCTCAATAGTGGGAATAACTACTCATTTAAGCTTTAGCACTATCTTTTTCTCAACTTAGAGAAACATCAATAATCCAAGCTATAGGCACCTAACTTCTCTAACTATTCTATGCTTGGACTCTCTACTCTTGTTGAGTATTCTAGTTTGTGCCTGGTGCACTTTGCTCTTAAGCAGTGACTCTTATTTATAGTGTGAAAGAGATTTGGATTTGAACTTTTTAGAAGAAAAATTTTATTGAAAAATATCCCTTATCTCTTTATTTTAAGAAGCTACTTGATTTTAGGCATAAGATACTTTCCAAATTTATAATTCAAAAGATAGGTTTAATGAGGGAAAGTTTATTTTCGAAAATTAGCATAAAATCTGAAATTTTGGGCCTGTAGACTCGTTGGACTCGAGTTTTCCAAGCCAAAGTCGAGTTTGGCCTATTGGACTTTAGTTTGCGTACCCAGTCTCAAGTCTGGGCTGTCTGGACTCGAGTCTTCCATGCTGGACTTAGTCCAAAATGCCTAAAAATGAGTTTTCAAGGTTCTTTTAAAAATGTATTGTGAAAGCCTTTCCTTAGTTGATTTATTATCGACTTAAATTGATTATTAAAGACCTTGATGGCCATTAATGACATTAACAGTGTGCCTACGTGGAAAAAGGCCATTAATGACACTTCAATGGTCACGAAGGATTTCATCGTTAATGATTTAGACGGAGCTGGTAGAAGAGGCCAAATTGAACCCATTTTAAAAAACAAGGGACCTAATTTAACTTTTTAAAAATAAAGTGACCAAATTGGACCTAATAAATAAATCAAGGGACCAAAAAAATAATTTAACCATAAGAAAATGAGTAGGCACAAGAACATAATTTTTCTATAGCATTGATGTTTTCCTCCATGTTTATTCTCACATAATCACATTCCTGTATCAGAAGATATGGACCAATTAATACATGATATCGGAATAAACAAAAATAAAGATAAACAGTATCGCACAAACAAATATTTACCATCTCATTCAGAGTTATATTCGCAAAACCTATTGTTCACATCATCTTCTTAATTTCTCAGTGTTACGATAGTTGCATCAATGTTCATCAGTGCCTCTTCAAGGTCCTTCTCTTTATGCCTGCAATTATCATTAGTCATCAGCTCTCTCTTCAATGTTTAATAGTGGTTTTCACCAGGACCCTTTTTAGCTACTAAACTTATCAATATGTACTATGAGCTTGTGTCTATTAATTATTCTTGCTAGGAATATGATGAAATTTGGAAAAGAACTATATATGTCTGGAATGCACTCTACCGAGTGCTGGAAATGATGGGTCGTGGAAAGGAGATGATGCATGATTTGTATGTTCAGATGAAATGGATTGGGATCCCATCAGGTAAGTTCACATACATATATGTATGTGCTTAAGACTTGGGTTGTCTCAGAGTAGCATTGGAACTGTTTCAGGCTGAAACATTGATTCAATTCCAAATTCAGTTACATTGTACTTCAAGCTTGTGCAGGTGTTGCTGAATTGGAACAAGGAAAGTTGATTCATGGCTTTATCCTTAGAAGGGGTCTTGATTCTATACTGCCAGTTCTTAGAAGTTAGAACCCTTAATTATAACAATGTATGGAAGATGTGGTGAGATTTTGATGGGACAAAGAGTGTTTGATATTTATATTTCACTAATATCAAGAAGGCCAAATATTAAAAAACAAGTTTGCTAAACTGTGAGAATATAATTATAGATTATGCATGCATCTATGCAATTCTATGTCATGGTTATTGATCATGCAACTAAATATAGTCGTGGTAAGAAAAAGAGAAAAAAATAAATGGAAAATTTTGCAAATTCTGCTGTATAAGCTCTAATTTATAGGAAATGAAGGTATCTTTAGAGATATCATTAATTATTAAGGTATTATATAAACCTTATCAACACTATATTAGAATGTGAATAGGTTAAACCAACTGCATGCAAGATTGGTACATATCACAACTTGATTGTTTACAACCGTTTCACCTTACCCATTCTATTAGCTCATAGGTGATTAAGATCAACAACATCTCCACAACTTCAAGTCAGAAAGAACAACACCCCCACAACATCAAGTCAGAAAGAGCAACAGCATATTAACTTATAAAAATCAGCAACTGTTTTTACCAAAACAAGACATCTAAATACGGTGAAATAATCAAAATACTTAGGGCTTGAATTTGAAAACTATTGAAAAGAGCATAAGAGAAACAAACTGCAAACATAATAAAATTAAGAGGAAAGAAGATAAAGATACTAAATAGCATGTACAACACAAACTAGGATTTGCGCTCCTACTCTGAAACATATTGTAAAGTTTGTTGATACTCCAACTTTACTGAAATCACCACTAAAATATACACTAGTTCTGCACTAACACTAGATAATTTAATATCGTTTGCATGCAAATCTCTTCTAAGTGCTTTGCTTTCTATTAGCAGTGTTACCATTTGTAGGAAAATGACATCGAGGCAACTGTATATATTCTTGCATATTTCGTGGCCTGCAGGAAACATGAGCTTATTGTAAATGTTAGAACATTAATTGGACATTTTCTAAGATTTTAGTAGTAAAATGGTGATATTGTAAAATCTCACGGGAAATCCTAATTGTTAATTTTACTCTAAACATTAGTTGTTTTTCTTATATAATTTTGCATTCAAATTGCCTTTGATTATTGAGGCTTGTGAGTAAGCAAGGCATAAATATGTTATCTAAGCAAGGTGAATTGAATCCATCACCACCACCACCAAACCTCATCTTTCCATGCAATCTCATGCATCACTTAATTTAAAAAATAGAACAAAAAATGTATGATCAACAAGGATGGGGGGGGGGGGGGGGGGGATTGAAATTAGGAGAAAGCATGATTTTTCACATACCATGCTTTGTGCATGTAACATTTCATTTCCCAAAGTGCAAAATGAATAGGAATATAATGGTGAAAGGGATTGGAGTACAACGCGTACCCCGATTTTTCTTGTTACTGTTGGTCATCTTCAGTTGTTTCCTGAATGACAACACGGGGATCGAAAATAGACTCTCTCTATACATAGACTATAGATTAGTACAGTAGTACAACTCTTGATTTGCACCATATTCGACATGCTCAAGTAGTTCTCCTTTGTCATTAAGTTTCTCTAACCTTCTTCCACGGATATTTGATCCAAAAATTCCACCATATTCGGTGACACATATTGGGGAAAGCCATAATTAGGGATAACAATGGACTTGGTCCAAGATGATTGCACTTTATATTCTTTCATCATCCATATTTCAATCGTCTTGGACCATGCAACACACCGAGACATCCTCCTATTACCCTTAAATTGTACACTTCATATATTTCTGCAGCGAAATAATTTGATAGAGGAATCTTTGATAAAGTCCTTTGTAACAACAGATCAAAGGCAATAACGACAGGAACCATCTTATCGTCGGAGTAAACCAACCAATGAAGAGCCTCAATGAAGAGTGACCCAACTCTGACAGTATAGCCAAGATCCATATATCGAACATTAATATTCCCTCCATTCACAAATGACTGATGTTTAAGATTTTCACACAGATTAAAAATAACTATAAATAATTTATTGAAATAATTTTACTAAAATATCCTTACTCATCATAAATGCATTACATGTAACTATTGCGTGATAAATGGTGGTGGTTGAAAATTTGATAGGCACATTACTAAAAAAAAATGTTAGATTGATGTAATTTATTTGGGGCAAATTTAGAATAGTATTTTATTGAAAACTGAAAACATTAGTCAATTATATGGAATTGTTTTTATGAATGTCAGTCATTTTGGAATGGAAGGAGTATCTTCTATGTTTAGCGAACAAGTTTTGAAGGAGAAAGTCAGGATTCCAGTCTCACGACATTTAGACAATAACAATGCAACAAGAATTATCAAGTAGTCGTTTGTTGATGGCTCATGCCCAAAATCATACAGAAATTCATAGTTTATCTCATTATATTCAAAGGGTGGTGGTAATTGCTTATGGACACCTATTGATGGATTCCATGAAGACAAAATCTCATGTTGATTGCGAAAACGATAACCATGGCATGGGGGTAATGGAGGGAGGTGGGGGGAAGGAAATGCACTGCACCAGTATATCTTCGAAGTGGTCCCTCCTCTATATCAGAGTAATGAACATAATAAAACCTAGTTGATCTGAGAAGAAGTCAGTTTATGCGGTGGCTGGGTCATAGTGGGAAATGCCAAATTGGGGAATCGAAATGAGAGAAAGCCATGTCTTACACATGCGCTTGAAACGCAAAACAAATCTCACTGTCAATCTCAGCAAAATTTCCATTATCAACTCGGGAGGGAGAGAACCAACAAGGTCCATCACAGTTGGTAGATAACTGGGTTTCTTAAGCATGTTGACAAGGGTTCTATTCTCTTTTAGTGCGAATGAAAAAGACTTGATTGGGAGAGGCAAAACGCACTTAAGTTCCCCCATTCTTCCTGTTTCGCTACCAGACAGACATGAATATACAAAATGCGAGACAATAACTTCTTGCCTATAATTCTTTTGGAATTCAAAAATAACTTCAGTGCTTGCATTTTTAGGCCTAATTACACATTTTACCACCCAACTATAATAATTTTGTGAATTTTACTTTCCAAGTTTTTTTTTTCTGCTTATTTTACCATCATTTTTTTAATTTTCGCGCATTTTACCGATCCGTTAAATGTGTAACGAGTGCTGACCTGTCCCTAAAAAAGGTAAAAATGAAAATACAAAACGACGTTGTTTCATTACCAACATGATAGTAAAGTACCCAAAAATTAAAAACCACGATGGTAAAATGTGAGACAAAAAACTTTTGTTTATTTATTCCTTTTTAAATTACTTTATAGATAGGTTTTCACAATAACCAAATAAGAAATGGGTCCAAAATGATGATAAAAAATTTTGTTTAAAAAGAACAAAAAATATAATTATATTTACAATGAAGACTATAACAAGAAAAATGAAATATTTGTCTAAAAAGAAAAAAGAATGTCATTATCATCACAATAAAGACGGGAAAAGGAAATAGAATATTTTGTCAAAAAATAGAAAATAAATAAATAATACTTAAAGGGGGTTGCTAACATACTCACACTCTTTATTTAGTTGGAGTAGGTTAGCAATCTACATCAAAATATTAGGACTAAAAACCCAATTCTCTCTCCTGTTTTAATTAATCCAGTATAGGGACGTTATAGTAATTTAATGTCTACTTTTTAGAAAATTAAAAAGTTTCTTCTTTGTTCTCTCTCTGTGTAATTAATTCGCGGTGATCGATGATCATCCCTTGCCTCCACGACATGACCATCATTCCCAACAAGAAGACGAAGTTCCCAGTCATTGCTTGTCATAGACAGTGAAGACCATGTCTTGGTCCTTTACAGTGAAGACTTTGAAGATGACGTTGCACATGCGGTGCTTAAGACGGAAGATGTTGAGGTTTCGGTGGTCCTTTACAGTGAAGACTTTGAAGACTTTGAAGATGACGTTGCACGCAAGATGACGTTGCCAAACTTCTTGGCAAGGTCGGTGAGGTTTCGGTGGTTGAGGTCATCGCCAACTTAGAGCCAGTTATCGACGATGAGGGTGGGGAGGGCCTCCGGCAGGAGCTTGAAGTGCTTACCGCAAAACTTGGAGATGACAATGGTGAACACCACCACGAAGAAGAGGTCCAACAGAGTCTTCGTATTCATTAAGTGGTGCGGGAGGTGGATGAGGTGTGGATTAAGTGGTTTGGTTGGGTGAATTGGAAATGGTGGCGGGGTTATGGTGCTTTTACAGAAGGAAGGATTCATGTCTTGAATGATGGGGACTAGGAGAGAGAAACAACTTTTTTTTACTTTTTATTTTTAAAAATAGATGTTAAGTAACTATAAGGTCCCTAGACTGGATTAATTAAAACAGAGAGAGAATTGGGTTTTTAGTCCTAATATTTTGATGTAGATTGCTAACCTACTCTAACTAAAAAAAGAGTATAAGTATGTTAACAATCCCCATACTTAAATGTTATTATTTCTACCTGTTAGACCCCAAATAAAAAATTACCCTAATACACATATTAAAATTTTTTAAATTAAAAAAATATATAGGGGGACAACCTCTCCTCCCCCACTTCTAAGAGTAGATCTGTCCTTGCTTAAGGTGATGTTGATGAGTCGTGTCCTCGAGAATTTGATGTGTTCAGCAGCTACATACAATAAACAATTTTTTAGGAATCCGAATTGAGTTTGGACGAAAGGCTAATAATGGACTTCATCCAGTAATATAAATTGGAAGAGGTAGATTTTATTTGTGAATTTGTGTGTTCACCAACCACTATATATTTTCCAAAAGATTCTAATTAACCTTTTTTTTTAACAAAATTTGCTCCAAAATAATTGTTGAGTTATTAAATGCTAATGTTAATTTTGTTGGTACAACTTAGTTAATTACTAATTTGTCCAATATTCTTAGATTTTGTCTTACTAACATTGATAAATAAATAAAATTTAGGCTTAAATATGTTTTTGGTCCCATTTAAAAAGTAATAATTTTATAAGGACCAAAACCAAAAAAAATAGTACATTACAAGGGCCAAAAAAATATTTAAACCTAAAATTTAATATTTATTGTTACCATTCACACTAAAACGTTATTATCTCGCATAGTGAAAGTGAGTCGATTCTTCAAAATTTGGAACCCCCTATTGTCTTTTAGGAAGAAGGATGTTGTGTATGTCAAGCTTGTTGGTGACAATAGAGATGCATCTTCCTCTAAACTTCGGAAGGTCATAAAGGAATATAGTGTTGGCACAAAAATGTTGTGTTGGATAGTTTCAACTTTGGATTATTATTATTATTACTGTCCTATGATATTTTTGTTCGATCATGCTATATATGTTATATTCTAAGTTTAAATATTTTTTTAATTTTAAACTCAAGTCCACATTTAACAAGTCCAATAAAAAAGATAAAATTAAGCTTTTAGTACTTTATCTTAATTTTTTAGATTTAGTTTGGTCCCTTATATTTTACAATTTAGACATTTATATTTTTAAAGTAAGTCAAAATGGCCATTTTCGTCACTTCCATTATGTTTAACGTTAAAAAAAATTGATTGGCATTTTTTGACTGCCAATAATGGTTTTAGGGAGGGTATGGCTTGTTACAAGTATAAACAATTTTATAGTGATTTTAAACAGCCAGAAATTGCTTAAAAATATGTAAGATAAAACCTTGGCCTCCCAATTCCCCACCATCTCATTCTTCTCCTATCATTGCCATTTCAAACGGGGAACAAGCTCCACCTGAGTAACATGAATCTCGGTCGGCTGTGTACCAACTCCCTCCAAAGCATTTGTGACTTCCTTCTCCTTATGAGTATATGCAAGCAAAGAACCAGGTAGCTAGTTCAAATTCCCATCCATGGAAGCATAACCCTCTTCGAGGAGCAAAAAGGTTTGGTTGGAACATTTATATATAGAAGCTGCCGAAACTAGCGCAACCCTCTCGAATCCACACTAGCACACATGAGACTCTCAATGAAGACAGGGTGTCTGAGACGCACTGCAAGGTGAAGAGGCATGTTTCTTCCTGAAACTCCACGCCAACGTTGGGACCAGGACCGAGAGGCCTCAAGCACTAGCATCAAGTCATGGACTTCTTGTCCGTAAAGCTTGATTTCCTTTCTTAGGAGTGATTGGATGATATTTGTTAGAGTTATGTAGTGATAGTGTTTGTTATATGTAGCAGCCATGTCGAATTAGGTCCTGTTTGAGTCTTGATGTATTTTATACATACTTACACGTTATAAGCATCAAATCTTTTCTCTTATTGATCTTGATACTCTTTTATTTACAACTTTAATATATGTCTGCATTGGAGTCTACCATGCATGAGCTTCTTATGTCATGCGCGGTGCGGGAGTTTTCAACACCCTTAGATATAACAACGAAATAATAAACGATGAACATCTCAAGTGTATAGCATGGTCTCAAAGTATCGAATAACAAGTTTTTTTAAATAAAAAAAGTAATAACCCAACCTGAGTTGTTGTCCGAAGTTAGGTTGCAATCCAAATTGTTAGGTGGTTGGTGGTCACGCAGAGCATCACCGAGAAGATGCTGCCAGCGACCACGTCGAAGTAGTCAGCGATGGTGGTGTTCTGGTCGTTGGATTTTTTCCAGGTAGGAGAAGGCTTTTCCGACAAGAATCTCACGCGTGCCGTCATTGTTGACGGTGATAATGCATATCTTTCCCCGTTGGTTCTTGACAGAGGTGGCCACTGGTTTCAGAAATTCCGGCTTCTGAGGTACTTGTTTGGGGAACCAGAGCTTTGGAGTTTTGAAACAACACTTTTTTTTTTCTCTTTCAAAAACCAAAACAAGGAGGCTTGCTGGCATGGTCTTAAAAAAAATCTTGTGCGTCTATTGCATGCATTTTAATCTGCGTATCCAAAAAAGAATTCACTAAGTCATGGGACCCATAATAAAAATTGTGTTTGAGCAATCATTGCTATTGAACCAGTCATGGTGCCAACTGAGTTTTTTTTTTTTTTTTGTAATGGTTGTTTGTATCTATTTTCCTTTGCACAAATTTTTTGATGATGCAAACCTGAAAATGTGCTTTTTTGCGAGCAGTGGTTACTGTCCTAAAAAATCACCACCTACAATCCAACCTTTCTCCATCGCTGCCACCAAACACCGCCTGTGCGTCACCCTCCGCTGCCATTCTGGTCGAACCTTTTCATTGTGCTTGTGCGGTGAATAGGGCCCAACTACGATGGTGTTGGGGTGTTCTCATATTCTCTCTCCTGTTATTGAATAATTTCTGACCATGCTACACCCTGATGATCTCAGCCGTTAATTATCTTATAATTATATCTAAGGATATTAAGAAACTCCCGCACCGTGCGTGACATGAGAAGCTCACGCACGGTAGAATCCGTCATATGTCTACCTTATACTTTACACAAACTTATGTTTAGTAGAAAGTCTTTTGAGCATATATTGCTATAGATACTTATCTTAAACTAAGAGAAAATATATCATATAGGGTTTCAAATTACCATATATTTAAAGACATAATGTATGATAGGATATATGTATACTATATCGTATTTTGTAAACCTTGGTAATACGTAATTACAATTTTAATGTATGTATGCAACTTTATATTCTGCTCATGTATATCTTTTTATTTTGAACTTTAACTTAAGAAGTTTTCCTCTAGACTGTATACAGAATCTACTTATGAATTACTTATCAAGTACCTGCGAACGATGTCTCTTTTTGAATGGATCCTCTTTATGAAAGCATATGTAAAATAATTATACATCATGTTTACTATTGTTTTAGAATATCTTTCGTTCACAAGATGATTTCCTTTTCTTCTTAAAGAATTCCTATAAGATACAATCGAAATTTAAGTTTTAAGAAAACGAAAAAAATTTAATTGTCTCTCTGACGTTTTAAAAATGATATAAACATTTATTTTCTTATAACTAAAAAAAAGTGAGTTAGATCTTATTTTCAACATCTGGGTGTTACACACTTAATGAAATAAATTTAATTTAACATATAATATACTTTATGAAAAATATAATTAAATGTCCAATTCATCTAAAAAATTGATTTTTTAGATGAATTGGACATTTACTTATAAAAGTAATTTGATTTTACCAATAATTACTCCAAAAGTAATTTGATTTTTCCACACTTAAAATATATCATGATCTTGAACAAATAAAATCTCAAAATAAATAAGCATTTAATTGGTCAAAGTAATATCACTTTTCAACATTCTTTTTCATATAAAGATTGGTCAATATTATAAATGGTAAAAAATATTCAATGTTGAAAGATTGGTCAACAATCGTATCCTCATTAGCATGGGTCTTTCTTACACCAAAGTAGTTGACATTTTCCCATGTTTGTTAGTGTATAAATCCAACCTAAAACTGGTGACTTCATGGCTTCACATGTAATAAAAAAAGGATTAGTATCAGGCTTTTGATTTTTGTTAAGGAATCCAATATGGTCATTGACTTAAGTTCATTTTTTCTATTGCTTATTTTATCGAATATAGTTGTAGCAAATGCTACATTTTCCAAAAGTTTAGACTTGAAGATCCTTCACCACCAAGGTACAACATCCAAGAAAGAGCTAAAGTTAGCACTCATGCTAATACAAATATTGTCAATAATATTGCAAGTAAAGTGTATCATGTTCTCCCTAAAGGGCCTGCTCCACCTTCTAGACCTTCACATGGCCACAATGATCTACCTCCTGAAGCTTCAAATGACCTGAATCCACCAACTGGCTCTAATAATATGGTTAGAGCTCCTGCTAATAAATATCTTGTTAAAACCATTAAAACCAAAGAGTTTCATGTTCTCCCTAAAGCTCCTAGTCCACCTTCTAGACCTTAACATGGTCATAATGATTCACCTCCTAAAGCTCCACATGGCCTAATTCCATCAACTGGCTCTAATAATGTGGTTAGAGCTCCTGCTCATAAATATGTTGTTAACAACATTAAAACCAAAGAGTTCCATGTTCTTCCTAAAGGGTATGTTCCACCTTCTGGACCTTCACGTTGCCACAATGAACCACCTCTTGAAGATTCACTTGACCTGAATGAACATTGCCCTCATAATGTGATTAGAGCTCATGCTCATAAATATGTTGTTAACAACATTAAAACCAAAGAGTTTCATGTTCTCCCTAGAGGGCCTATTCCACATCCTGGGCCTTCACCTAGCATCAATGATTCACCTCGTGGAGCTCTACATGGCCTAAATCCACCGATTGGCTATTAATTATAATAACATCACAGCTCTAGCTCAAAACCCTGTTTAGTTACTAATGTATATGGGTGGGAATAAAGTTACTCCATAAGTAACTATTTGTATTCAAATAATTTCAATAATGCAATTATTAAATAGTTTGATATTTTCTCAACAATCATGCACACAAAAGTTTAGATGAATTGGACATTTACTTATATTTTTCATAAAGTGTGTTATACGTTAAATTAAATTTATTTCATTAAGTGTGTAACACCCAGATGTTGAAAATAAGACCTAACTTGCTTTTGTTTTAGTTATAAGAAAAATAAATGTTTATATCATTTTTAAAACGTTAGAGACAATTAAATTTTTTGCATTTTCTTAAAACTTAAATTTCAAATGTATCTTGTAGTAACTTACACCAAAAGTCTAGGACAGAGAAACCAACCAATTTGTTAATTTGTTTCTTAAAGTTTAATTGAGGGATATTGTAGTAATTTTTTTTTTAAAGAAAAATATCATTTCTCTCTCCTCTTTAACATATTAAATTTCCAAGCTTTCTTTAAAATTAAAAATCGTTAATTTTTGTTTTGGAAAAATATAAGCATAAATCCAAGCTGAGAATGAGTGGAATGGGTGAGGATAATAAGAAGAAAGAGGGTGGAGTTATATACGAGTGGTGGGAGAGAATAGATGCGTTACAGGCATACACATACATCCAATTCCAAAATTCTAGTGCAGTAAAAGAGACAAGTAAACATGCAATGCTATTGTGCCATTGTGGTGTATTTGTAAAGTTGGTCCTCTTGGGATAGATATTTCGATCGATTATGAATATTAATTTACTAATATAAAAAATTGATTTAAGCCTTTCCATCTTCAATTTATTCCGCCTCTATAGGTTCATTTGACCTAATGGCTAGTTGTGTTTATTTTACCCCCATCAACTCTGTTGCATAACAGATACTCATTACTCTTAAACAAGAGCTCAAACATTTTTATTGTCTAAATAAATATTGCATCATTTTTTTTTATAAATTTCCTGAGAGAAAATGAAATAAAACCTTGTTTAATTACGCAGGCATACCATGATCAGACTTGATCAAATTCCTTATCCAGAAATAGGCTTTAACAAGTAAATCGCGATTAAGTAATAATGGTGTGTGCAATAAGATATAACGACTGAACATTGATCTATCGCCATTAAGTTCTGATGGCTTATTTTCTTGGTGTTTTCTTGGTTTAATCTTTGAATGAGTTTGTTGTGGCTGCAAACTAGACTTCCTAAGCTTTCATTTGATATAATTTTTGTTCATTTTCATTATGTTTTCAATTTACTATGAGTTTTTAAAAGTTAGAAGTAGTGTGCTGAATCATGACAGATTTGAGTTTCCAAACAGTTTTACAAGAAAAACTACTATAAACTGTATACTTCTAATTTTTTTATTTATTCCAAAGACTTTTAAACCTAGACTCACTCAGCTTTAATGTGGTATAAAAATTGTTGCAAAAATATTTTGAGAAAATAGATTTATACATGAATTTTGTCTGCTGTTCTGTTTTGGGAATAATACTGAACAATCTGTTTTCTTGTAATTTTCATAATTTTTGCAGATTTTTGTTTGATAAGTAGCTTTTTGATTTTGAAAATAGATCTGATAAGCTTTCCAACAATCTATGAATCATGTTTCTTAAAAATCATTTGATCATTCAAACTTGATGAGAAAATTGGGTCATTCAATCTGGAAAAGGAAAATAAATTCTATTCAAATTCTTACAAATTGATTAAGGAATAGAATGGGTCTAATAAGAAGTAATAACTTAATATTAAATCTAGTTTTAATTCAATATTCCATAATAATAGAATTAAAGGCTTTCAAATAATCTCAAGTTTTCCTTTATATCATCTTCAAATTCGGTTGTTATAAAACAAAGGGAGTAAAGAATTAGTCTCTTTTAAATCTTTCTTAGGTTGAAATTTTTTTTAAGTACCCAAAACCTCTATTGAACTAAGTTTTAAAAATTTTCCAAGTATACTTGCTTCATAAATTTGTATGCTTAATGTTGGTAATTAAAATATTAGTTATATAAATTTCAAGTATATTTGTAATAAAATTGTTTGGCTGTAAATTCATTTTGTACTGCAAAATTATATTAAGTAATTATTACTATAGTTTATTACTTTGTCAGAATATACACTGATATTATTTTATTGTATAATATGATATGATATTGAGGCTGAGCCTTTGTAATGTGAGACACAAACATTGAAAAAGTGTTGGTGCTCATAGATGTTGAGACCATACAATGATTTGGTGCTCAGAGAAGCTGAGACAAAAGGAATGTCTGCTTAGAGATTTCCTTGAGAAATGAGTAAGTACTCTAGTTGAGAATTGTAAGGCGAGGGACATGTAGTGGCGTAACTCCTTGCATGGGAAGTTACTACCTAGTATACTGAGGTATGAAAGGTAGGGGCCCTAGTGGCGTGATGCTACTTGTGTGGGACTTGAGGTTTGGTGTTAAAGCAGTGAACATCCCAATGATCAAGGTTATGTCGACATATTCACCACACTAACCAATTGCCTATTAGCATTAAAAGAAAAGATAGAAAATATGACCCTCTATTTGTGGAACTTCTCAACATTCAAGGATACTATCCAAGGAATTTTTTATGATGGATTTTGGTGAAGACAAAATCCATTAAATAAAACACTCTCAACACAAGTCAAGTCAAAGCCAAAAATAGAAGAAAGAAGCTAAGAGTCAAGGTTAAAGATCGAACATTGAAGAACAAGAGTAACAAGAGTTTGTGTCCTAGGTATGTCATGTAAACTCCTCAAGTATCACTAAGGCTAGCATCAATGATCCATCTAGGGCTCTAATAATCAACCTAGGTCAATAAGAAACCCACTGAACAAGGGTTTACACATAAAACTGAGTTAGGAACCTTGAAAACTCAAAATTCAGCCTACTGGGTTGACAAACTTGAGTTTGCCAAATGAGACTTGAGTCATAGCAGCCTAGACTCGAGTTTGCCATAACAAACTCAAGTCCAGGCAAACTTAAACTCAAGTCTGGCCTGGCAGACTTGAGTTTCACGAGTTTAGATGCCTAAATATGAAGGTTTTATGTAGTTTTTCAAAAGCAATCTTCCCATAATTAAATAGACCTTTTGAATTTCAAAATTGGAAAGTATTTTGTGACAAAATCTTATTGCTTCTCAAAAGATAAGAGCTTGTTTTATTTGGGATTTGAAATATAATATTTGAAAAGGAATCTAGAAAGTTTGTTATGCCAAAAAACAAGCAAGTTTTCAAATTGGGATATTTTTTAACTAAATTTATCTTCTAAAAAGCTTAAGTCCACACCTCACTAAACACTATAAATAGATGTCTCTGCTTAAGAGCAATGTGCACCAGACGCAAAATAGAAAACCTCAACAAGAGTTTTAGTATCCAAGCCTAGAAAAATAGAAAAGCTTGGTGCCTATAACTTGGATCATTGATGTGTGTCTAAAGTGAGAAAGAGAAAGTGTTAGGTTCTTAAGTAAGTTGTTATTCCCACTATTAAGCATGATTATTAGCAAGTTGTTACTAGAGGGTTTGAGTCCTTGAGGGTTTATATATGAGGGGAAGAAAATGTCCATTAGACTGGTTGTCACAGGTGGTGACATAATTAGCTCGCTACTTCCTAGTCAAATTCAGTAGGGTGTGTGATCCCTAGGGACCGAGTCTAGGTTCATAGAGGAGTGTCCATTTGATGGGTTGTCACAGGTGGTGACATAATTAGCTCACTTACTACAATTTGCTGACTCGGCGGCTAAGTTTAGGATTCAAGGATGGGTGTCCATTTGACGGGTTGTCATAGGTGGTGACATAATTAGCCCATTATCTATAATTGCTATTTTTAGTGAAAAATCTCAAGATGTGGCTTGAGTACTGGGTATAGGTCGGGTTGATTGAACCAGTATAAAAATACCAGTGCACTTTTTTCTAACCCTTACTTTTTATATTATGCTTATCGCTTTGCTTAATTGTTTTAATATCTTATATGCGGTATATGTGGGTTTAGGCCTTAGGGTTTAGGATAATAATAAGATTATCTTTCTCACTAAGTTTAATAATAGAATTAAATATATTTGAATTCAATTCCTTTGGGATTAAATGTTAGGCGCAAAACGATATGAAAGGAACTCAATTTACCCATTTTCTTAAGTTACTAAGGCCACTTGGTTAACAAGTGGCATCAGAGCTTGACTGTTGGGTCAAGCTTAGCAGCTTCAAGAGGAGATGGCCTCTAGTAACTCATTTTGCAAGAGGGTGGATTTACTAATCGTGCCCTAACATTCAATGGCGAAGGATATAGTTTTTAGAAAATTAAAATGAAAATTTTCATTAGAGCCATTGATCCAAATATTTGGGATGTCATTCAATCCAGGCTAATTTGGCTTACTCATATTATTAATGGTGAAATATTTATTAAACCTATTGGACTGAAGATGAAAAGATGCTTATTCAATGTGATTTTAAGGCCGAGAATATAATATGTGCATCTCTACCACAAAAACAATTTCTTAGAATTTCATAATGCAATTTTGCTAAAGAGATAGTAGTCAACCCATGAAAAGGAAAAAGATGAGGAGCCTCTCCATCAAGAAAATGATGAAGAAGACTTCAGTCTCATGGTGAATCATCTTGACATTGAAGAACACGAGCTAACCTTGAAGAAATTGGAGGAAAGAGAAGAAGATAATCGAAAAAAGAAAAAAACATTGCCTTCATGTCAAAGAAAAAGGATAATGATAATGCCTCTGATGATGATGATGATGATGATGTAAACATTCTCCTCCTAACAAAGCAGTTCTCAAGAATGAAGAGAAAAGGAAGATTCTCCAATCTTAAGAGAAAGAACTCCATGGAAAGAGAGTCGTCTTCCCAACCTAACTGCTATGAATGTGGAAAGCCTAGGCATTATAGAGTAAATTGTCCTTTCTTGAAAGAGAAGCCACAAAAGCTTGACAAAGCAAAGAACCAAGGAAGGAAAGCGTATATAGAATGGGAAGAAGATGAAGAGCAAAACTCCTTTGAAGGCTCAAATGAAGAAGTAAGCATATGCTTGACACAAACAACAAGTGATTCTGACTATGATTGTGATTCTAATTGTGGTGTTCCCCCTACTTAAGATGAAATACAAAAAGCCTTCGATGAAATCTCTAAAGAAGGTCAGAGAATTCTTGAACTACTTAGGATAGAAAGAAAGAAAAGCCCTGGGTTAGAAAAAGAGGTTGCTAAACTCACTAATAAGTTATCTAAAATAAAAAATAAAGCCTCTTCCTCAAACCCTACCCTTAGTTGTTCTTCCTGTGAGAAAGGAAAGAACACAGAAAAATATGAATGTCCTAGGTGCCCCATACTTTTAGAGGAAAAGAAAACTCTTTTAGATGATCTTGCTAGGTTTACTCAAGGAAGAAACAGTCTAAATGCACTACTATGAAAACAAAAACATGTAGAAGACAATGGAGGATTAGGATTCACACCTACGAAAACACTAGGAACTCCCTCACTTGAAAATAGAAAAGGGTTGGATTACATTTCCCCTAAGACTCAAATTGTTAACTGACAAGCAACTAAGAGAAAGACAAATCCCAAAACTCTTAGGAAATACCCTCACCTAAGAATAAGAAGAAAAACAAAGCTTGCTTTCAATGTGGAAAGTTAGGTCATATAGCATCCTCATGTTGGAATAGAGCACCCCATAGAATTAGACAAATTTGGGTGCCTAAAGGAGTTATGTTAAGCATGCATGGACTCAAAGAAAAGTGGGTCCCTCTAGCTACCTAAAGAGCTATCACACATACTAGGTAGGGAATACACATGCATGATGAGCCTCAAAGATCAATGTTCCCAACCTAGTTAGTTAGTACATGCATTCATGCATATGCATTTAGAGTTTAATAGAAACAGATTATGAGAATTCAAAGTAATTAGAGAATTGATTTTTCTAAATAAGTGCAAAATCTCAAAAGGAAGAAACTTAAGACAAATTGATAATTCGCATAAAGTTCCTTGAGATTAATCTCCATTATCTGTTAGCTCCTAAATGTGATATTTGAGCCTAGTATGTATCGGTATGCTAACATTATATATACCATATTCCTTCATTTGTGTGATAAACTTCTCTATGCCTTTATGTTCTAGAACTTGCATTGTAACCATTTCAAGGAAAATTAAATTTAATATATCTTCTTGAAAGAGATTAAGGCAAATAGGCTTTCTTTATGACCTCAAACTTTAAATGATATCACTATCCCCCAGTTGCCCACTTTAAGCCTTTTATATAATCATATTCTTTGGTACCTCTGCCTCTGTAATATATATATATATATATATATATATATATATATATATATATATATGTGTGTGTGTGTGTGTGTGTGTGTGTGTGTGTGTGTGTGTGTATGTGTGGTACTCTTTTAAAGTGTAAATGATAATAGCAAGTGGCTCTATGACACAAAGACTGTGGGATGTTCCTAAAAGCAGAAAAAATGGGGGCAAAGGAAAAGTTTGTTAAAGAAGAAAGTAGAAAAAGAGAAGCTTAAGAAGGAGCTTATGTTGTAAATGTCTATGAAAGGTTGAAAAGGGGAGGAAATTGATTGAGAAAAAAAAATGAAAATTCAAAGGGAAGAAAGGAGGGAAGAATAAAAAGTGAGTAGTGCACAAGGAACAAAATAAATATTCCATGAGTGCCTGCTTTCTCATTTATGCTTTAAGTGCCCTATAATTGCTATATTTGAATTGTGATAATTTGATGAAACCCTTTGTGAATCCCTTCCTTTCTATGTCCCTTTTTTATGTTTTTTCCCTGACCTTATTACAACCTTATATAAAGACCTTATGATTCTTAGGGGCATGTTAAATAAATAATGGAGATTGGGTTACTCTTCAAGTCTATGGTAAGGCACTGGTATATGAGAAATCTAAGTGTGCCTCACATTATTAAACAGTGACTGAATTACGAGATGAGCACCCTTGAATGATGGATATGATTTTAAGGAACCTAAGTCTCCAATTGGATTTGTTCTTAATTGTTTATTCCTTAAATTTTCAAATGCACTTGAATATCTTAATTAGTATTCTTGAATTACATTTGAATTCTCATATTAGAAATTAGGCGTCCACTCTCATCTCATACATTGTTCATGCATTAGTTAGAATAATGTATTCACAAGCTAGAATTTATTTATATATGCTTGCATAGAAAACTCAAAAATTAGAAACCTAGATGCCAATATAAGATTAGGATATTCTATTGTAGTTATTGCTGAATCCAGATCCCAAGGTTTTAATTATGACAAACCATTAGCAATACAAGTTGTAAGGATGAAGCTATGCAAGCTAACAATCTACTAAGTGTTTCAGATTATATAAACAACAGATTGAAACAAACACTCTGACGAGTTCAGAACAAGTTCAGAATGGATGTTTGAACACTGCATTAAGAGAGAAGTCTCATAAAGATATTGAAGCCCCATCTAAATGGTGAAGTCAGTGCTTCCTCTGAAGACCTTAATCTTGGCAAGATGCAAAGACATCAAGAAAGTCTCACTCAAAAGAAATATCAGAGACTATAATAAGAAGACATCAAAATAAAGCTGAAACAAAGTCTACATCAGAATAGTGTGTTGGAAGACTCTGAGATTGATACATCAAAGTGGTGAAGCAACATCACATCTTCCATATGAATCACAACAACCGAGGATACATCAGAAGATTGAAGTTGACATCATTTGAAGATGCAATCTGTTGATAACTGAGATATGTCCTTGAGAGAATTTGATGTGGAAAAGGGACTTTCCAAAAGTTTGCACCAAGGATAGTATGCACACAACACCAACAACAACCTACATAACTTATCAATGACTGTGAGAGTGACCCACTTTTGTATAAACATACTCTGCTATTTTTTGTAAAAAGTGAGAAGTTTGATTTGTATTTCCTGAGTGGAAAACCCTTTTAGGGAGAATATGTAATTTGTGCAGTACATCACAAATACCCTTTGTTGTATTTGCTAAAATCTCCAAACCAAGACCAATGTGTGGTGCTGTGGTGAGGGAGTGAGTGTGTTGTGATCTTAAGATAGTGTGGGATCATTGTTAGTACTAGTTTGTGAGCTTGTGAGAAGCTTGTGTAGTGGTACATTTCCTGTGGTTGTTGTGTAAGCCAGTGGTGTCTATTTATGGTGTTGTTAGTGAAAATCTCACTGGATAGTTAGGACTAGATGTAGCCCTAGGTTTAGGGTGAACCAATATAAAAACCTACTATATGATCTTCTTCTTACTCTCTCATTTCTACTGTTTTAAGTATCTAAGCTTTACAATTCATTTTCTCCATAAACAATATTCTATAAAATAGTATTTCAAACATAAACACTATTTTGGCAAAGGTCTTTAACTAAAACAAAGACTTGAAGATTTTTTTCTAAGGAAACACCCTTTTGGAAACTGTTACGATTTCATTCTGAGCTTAGAACAAATATTTATTTTGAACTTACATTTTCTTATCCTTTTTCAGAACAATCAGGATTTGAAAAGAGGAATCAAAATACTTGAAAACACAATTCAACCCCTCTTCTTGTGTTACTTTATTCACTTCAGTTATAAAATGCCAAAGTACCAAGACTTTGTGTTATTTTAAACACTATTTTGGCAAAGGTCTTTAACTAAAACAAAGACTTAAAGATTTGTTCTAAGGAAACACCTTGTTGGAAACTGTTAAGATTTCATTCTGAGCTTAGAACAAATATTTATGCTGAACTTATATTTTCTTATCCTTTTTCAAAATAATCTGGACTTGAAAAGAGGAATCAAAATACTTGAAAACACAATTCAACCTTTCTTGTGTTATTTTATTCACTTCAGTTATAAAATGCCAAAGTACCAAGACTTTGTGTAGGATAGTCAAAGAAGGAGACATGGAGGAGGTTAGAATTCAATCCTAGGCACTAATTTGCATCAATGACAACCTGCTATGGTGATAAGGACCATAAAGAATGATAGGTAGCTATCTTTGTGCTTAAAAGTCAAATTATATGCTACATAGGTCAAAGACTCAAGTAAGCTCACTTATGGTAGGTTTGTCATATGCTCTACTTGGTTGAATCATGCGATTCTTTATTCATAGATCAAACTTGCGTTATGGTATGTCAATTAATTATAAACCAAGTTATTAAACAAATTGATTAGGATTGTTGCCTCCCTCAATGCTTATATTGCCTAATACACTTGATCTTTGATTGATAAATCTATGCTCAAAAAGGGAGAAAGTATTGGTTGTTGTTATGGATGCAGGTAATATCAAGATTGAGAGAAAATACTACATTGCATACATTGAGGGGAAGTAATGAAGATATAAAAGCTAGAGAGAATAAACACTTCATGGATCATGTGATGACACTACAAGAAAATCGTGGATTAACAAGGGAAAGGTCCATCGCAAATCCCTTGCTAAAGAAAAGGCAAATGCTAACCAGTGTCAGTGCCCTAAGGGCACTGGTTAAGGAAGTAAAAGAAGAAAGTTTTTTATTGGGATACAGAAAATTGCGTTCACCTATGATTTTTAATTGCGCTCCCATATCATTTCCAATAAAAACTTTCTCCTTTTAGCTCCTTAACCAGTGCCCTAAGGGCATTGGTTAGCAAGACCCTAAAGAGAATAGTAATGGATTTGTAAGGGATTGTTCCCTCGCTAAATCCATGTCACTAATTGGTGATGGACAAAAATCCGTCACTATTTCCTCGCCAATTCCCTTACCACTCCCCTGCAATTTGCCTCACTAATGCACCACACACAACCCTTGGTAATTCATTGTTATTGCCTCGCAGACGTAATCCCCCATATCTCTTGCTAAATTCTTTCACTTTACCCTCGCTAATGTCTCAAAGCCCTTGCAAGATATCCCTCGTCACTTTGTCGCTATTTAGTCGCAAATTATTTTTTAATTGGTTCCTCAGTATCTCCTTGTTACTCACTCGCAAAATCTTCTTGCTAATTCCTCAAAATGATCCCTCACCATATACTCTCTAATCTCTCGCAAAATGCCTTCGTTAATCTCTCACAAGATACCATTGGGCAATCACTAATCCCTACCCTATCTATCTAATTTTCCTAGCAATTTTATTTTAATTATTTTTTGTCTATTCAATGAAATTTATCATCCAATCACCAAAACCAAAAAGAAATTTATCAACTAAATTAAATGTTAATTCTTTAAAATAAAATTGTTGAATATACTAAAACTTGATTTAAAATAAAACTTGCAAGTGACAACATGTCTTACAAATCCAAATTTGCAAGTAACTAATTATCAAATGTGGTAATGTGGGTTAATGCCTATCTTTGTTTATCAATTATCACACCAGTATCACATAAAGTTACATGACAGATGCATCCAATTCTTAAGAACACAAAAAGTGTTTAAGTAAGACCCTTTTTTCTGTTAAAAAAAAAAGTAAACCCCTTTTCTTTCCTGGAGGTGACAAAGAACTTTCCTAAGGTAGCTTAAAAATTTATCTCAATTTTCCAACAAAACAAATAGTATGTGCTAGCTTTTGAAAAGGAGGCTAAGGAAATGAAATTCTGAATCTACTTGCATATGTGCTAGTTTTTCCCTTTTAAAAAAAGAGGAACTTAAGGAGATTTACAACAAAATTAAATTCAATTGTGCCAACCCAAGCTTTGCAAAGGCTAAAAATCGAAACTAGTGATGATATTACACACATTATGTGGTACTAACAGGTTTTAAAGCCTTTTTGCTCAAGGGCCTACTGATACAATAGATGACATAAAGGAGACAAACCAACACCATGATTACAACAAAAATGGCACTTGAAAAGACAGCAATTGAAGACACACTAGACAAGCTCCAGCTATCATCTAATTAAGGGAGACAATTTAATTAAAAAGTTCAAAACACCTACCATCTATTTCAACAGAGTTCTATTTTGGCTATGTAAAAATTGATTTGACAATAGAAAGCCAAAGGAAAAAATAATTTATAAATAACTATGTATAACATGCAGCCTACACTATTTTATGATATACATGGTGTTTAACCTGTTGGCTACCATTGCAACGCAACTAATGCTTTCATGCTTCAGCATCCAAGGAAAATAAGTGTTCAAGCACAATGCAAACAATGTCCGTAATGACAAAAACTAATACCAAAGTCTGTACAAGAAACATAGGAATTCAACATAATAAAAGCACTATATATTTAACACTCAACATAGGAATTCAACATAATAAAAGCAACATAATATTTAGGATGGCATCGAAATACAACTTAGAAAACAATTCGGTTATAAGTGAATCAAACTAGTTTACAAAATATAGTTCAGTTCGTATTTTCTAAACCAGTTTGGTGCTAAACCGGTTCAGTTTGGTTTAGTTCTAAAATGGTTTGATTCGAATCGATGTTTTGCACACTCCTATTAATAACAGCATTGGCAAAAGAATCAAGAGATCAATTTTAATCAAATGTTGCTCTTGTATCTAAAGTTTTGGAATAGTCATAGATTTTAGACCAAAACTTATATAAAAAATTTTGAATTACACAACAATAAACAATATGATGAATTTCACCACAAAATTGAGTTTTTACTATTACTAGGATCAACTGATCATACAAGCAAAATAATCAAAGAGAATCTAAGGATAAATATTATTCAAAGAGATAATGATTAAAGGTATTACTTTAATTCTTTTTCCTTCTCCAACATCATACTCCACTCATTATTGATTGACAAAAGTATGATTACCATATACTACAAGAAAAAATGCTTTTAACGGAGGCTATGTTTGGCCTTAACAGGGGTTTGATCCCCCCGTTAAGTGTATTACCTGCAGTTAGCTTTTCCGTAGGGAAAACGTCCATCACAAACGATTTAACGACGGTTTCCAGCAACCCTCGGAAACACGGGAATTATACGCGGTTTTGAACCCCCGGTAATTACCAGGAGTTTCTGTCAATATAGTTGTCACTACCTACGGTTTCGAACCCCAGGAACTTACCGGGGGTTTAGTTAACCCCCGTTAATACCAATTTGTTTAATTAAAGCCTAAAAAGAACTAGTTAGCAACTAAATGAATGTGAGACATCAAATCTTCATTTATAAAGTGAAAATAATTAATAAAATTAAGTTTTAACCATGATTTGACCAAAAGTCAAATCTGGTCAAAGCTGATAAAAAAAAAGAAATATTCTCAGTAATGGCATTTTCGTAATTATGTGTTTTTAAGTTTGAAAATTTAGTTTGGACTTAGATAAAATTCTAATAATTATAATTAAGCATGGAAATTATCTAAGTTCAGCAAAAATAATTAAAATGAATTAATTATTAATTTTAGCAATTTATTTAGTATTTTGGACCTAGAAAATTCATTTTAAGTCCAAATTGAGTGATTCCAAAGGCATCACCTTTGGAAAATTAAATGCTATATTTTAAGAATATTTAGAGCAAAAAAATCAAGACCTAGATGAGCTAACCACTTAAACACAATTAGGTTTATAAATTTTTTTTTAAAATTTTGGGGACCTGCCCTTAGGGTTTTAGGGCCCCCTATATAAGCTAAGAGGGGACCCCTTCCCCCTCATTGTGCAGCCGGCCCAAATAGGAGAGCGAGAGAGAGAGAGAGTTGCTTTCTCTCTTGTAGGGTGAGTTCCTCCTTCTCTCTATGATTTTCTCTTCTTCTCTCTAACATTTCTCCCACTAATCTTTTTCCTTTTTCCTTACATTTTGGATATGTTGTAGAGCTCACCAAGCTCTAGCTTTGAGTGGTTGGAAATTTTGTTTCGGAACCTTGAGCATAGGAAACTGAGGTATGGGAGGGATTTTCTATTCTCTTTGAGCCTAAATTGTTTGTATTGGAACCTATTTATAATGGGTCAAGTTTGATTGCAAATATATGTGAGTTTGAACTTGTGTCATGTATGGGTAAAGTATGTTATTTTTTAGCACTTGAGCTATTTATTATGAATTTCTTAAGTTTTGAGCCATTTATTTAAATTTTCTGTTCTGTTTTTGAGAAACAAATGGTGTGGCTGTTCTTGACTGTTTGTGGCACTAAAAATGGTCCTTCTATGCCCTAAAATATAGAAGTGTATGTGTGGAATGTTTGGAAGTGGATTGTGAATCTTTAGAAAATTTTTGTTTGGTGAGATTGTGGATTTTTGGGCACTGTTGCCTCTGTTTTGAAAACTGGTACTGATGGAGCTGGAATTGGTTGTAATGGAACTCAAAATTAGCTTTCTCATGCTTTAAAACCTAGGGTTGCATATAAAATTCATTGAAAACCGATTTCTATAGCAACATGAAATTTATTTTGGAGTTTAAAGCCCTTTTTACACTGTTTTGCTCCTGTTTCGAAAAATGGTAATCATGGGATTGTAATTGGCTGTAATGGACCTCAAAATTAGCTTTCTCATGCTTTAAAACCTAGGGTTGCATATAAAATTCGTTGAAAACCGATTTCTATAGCAACGGGAATTTATTTTTGAGTATAAAGCCCTTTTTACACTGTTTTGCTTCTGTTTCGAAAACTGGTAATTATGGGGTTGGAATTGGCTATAATGGACCTCAAAATTAGCCTTCTCATGATTTAAAACCTAGGGTTGCATATAAAATTCGTCGAAAACCGATTTCTATAGCAACGGGAAATTTATTTCTAAGTTTCGTGCCATTTTCGTTGGATTTTGCCACTATTTTGAAATTAATAATTTTTAGAGTTGGAATTTACTCTTTTGGACCAGAAAAATGGGTTCCTTACATCCTAAAACCTAGGGATGCATATTTGGTTCGTCAAAATCCAATTTCTACATCAATGGAAATTAAATTTTGAAGTTTTAAACCCTTTTTATAGAGTTTTTAAACCCGTTTCGGATTGGGTGTTTAACTATTTAAAATCTAAGCTTTAAAAGCCTAAAATAAGTATTTTTGTGGTGGAATATGATAGTTAACATGTACATAGGGGTTGAGACTTAAATTGTGAGTATTTGAAACCCAAACTAAAAGGTTATGATACTTGAAAATTTAGATTTTGTGTTGACTGCGGGTTTGACCCAAAATTTTGCAAAGTGTGATGAATTCAAATTATATAGTACGTCATAAATATGCGTGCTCTATTATTGTTAAGACCGAGAGGATGTGACCTCCGGCGTTGATATAAATTGTTAGATATTTCCTGTGGATATATTACTTGTTGTGATCTGAGTCTGAGGGGCGTTGTCCCTTGGCAATGCATGTTGGTTTTGCGTGTGCATGAGTAGGATATATGAGTTGGAGTGCCCGAGGCACCCAAGTGTGTGCAAGTGGATATATCCACTTTGAAAGGTCATGTTGTTCATGACGCTGAGAGGTTAGGAGGGATGGGATCCTTCCCCTCTTGTTGTATGAAGAAGAACGATGGACATTCGTGTTATTCACCTTGCATGGTACGACGTGCGCTTCGGGGAAGTGGATGATGTAAAGTGGGCGTTGGTGATAAAGATGGGATGGATGTAGAAAGACAGCGTCTTTGATTTGGAGATGGGGCTTGACTCCATGCTCGGTGGAGAGGGTCCCCAAAACATCCTTCTGTCAGTACCATTGGAACTGTTTCGCCCTGTGGAATACATCTCGCGGCGTGGAGAACGTGTGAGGAAACGTTTTGAGAAGTGGATGACTACGGCGGGTATACCGGGGGATAGTTCATTGTCTCAAAGGAGGCTTGGGGAAATGGTGTCAGGTTGTGACAACCCGACTAAGGGTTAGTGCGGGGGACTCACGTAACCGGCTTGACATTCTGATGAAGACGAAGTTATATCCATGATTGGTGAGATCGACGTGTCACTTTGTACCGAACATGAGTCGAGTGCTCCCAATCGTCATCCACGAAGTTGTGTAAGACCATTAAAACCTAGGAGGTTTAATGGCAGTGGGGCCCATAGGAATAGATGTTGTGAGATAGATATTCGTGATAGGATTATCGTGAGTGTCATCGCTAGAGTACCACACGCAGTGGTCGTATAGGTTGTTTGGGACTGAAAGTCCATTTGTTTGTGGCGACCAAGGAGGTAGAGAATTCACTCCCATATTTTTATTTTTCAGAGAAAGTTCGTTGACCCTAGGCAAATGATGAAGATAGAGTGGGAATACTACGCCAAGTGCCAATGATGCAAATGGATATGTTCAAGGAAGAAGAGGATCCCTCTGAGGATGCTTCATGGGTATTTTGGGTTTTAATTCTCATTGAGTCACTGCTCTAAGTCTTGGTCCTTTTCTTGTATAAGTGAGGGTAGACTAGGATTTAGTATTATGATGTATCATTTTCTTTCATGTGACTCATTTGAAAAAGATGTATTTGTTCTTAAGGATGTAAAAGTGTATTCAGTTTTGTGTAATAGAATTATCTAATGATGAAATTGAGGATGTTTAAAAGAAGTTCTATCATGTTTTAATGGTTTACCGTGGTTTTGATGTTTTGATAATTCGACTTTAGTTTATTAAGAATTTCATTTCACAAAAAGGGCATTTTTCAATTAATGATTAGTTAACAAGGATAATTCTTCCTTTAGAGTTAAAATAATAAGTTTTGAAAGTTAAAAAGGGAATAAATTTCCTCGTATTTTAAAGGTTACTTTACAATAAAGAATTAAAATCATTTCCGCAAATTTCAGAAATAATAAGGAGATCCTTAATAGCAAATTAGGGTGTTACAGATATAAATGTATGATACTAAAAATGTTCAAAAACAACCTATTCCTTAAAAAAAACTTAGTTAATTTCCTAGCAGTAGCATTACTATGTACTTCGTCCAACCCAGGTATCCCGCAGCGGCCAAACATATGCAGGAACAAATTTTAACCTAAAAAAACATAACCATCATATAAACAGTCAATATTAGAATCATGATGAATTATAAATTATAAATAATGTCATATCATGATGAATGGTCTAGCTTACTACATATTTACATGCTCAGTAGAGATATTTCATTGTTCTCATGTCACCAGAACGACTAGCATCAAAATCAATAAACATGTCTTAGACAAACAAGCTTCAAAATATAAAAGAAAATGAAGAAACAAAGAAAAAAAAAGAAAGAAGTGATGATTTATTAATAATATAATAGCACATTGTTTAGTAACAATATATATATATATATATATATATATATATATATATATATATAATCTCCATAATGCATTCATATTAGACATACATTACGAAGCAAAAAAAAAAAATATTAGATATACATTGAGAACATTTTAATACATGCTCAATGTGATTAAAACTCGAATTCCAATATTATACCAAGGAAAGGGGAAGACTAATAGCTAACAAGTGCTAAGAGATAAAAAAAGAGGTTCTGTTTTTTACAATTACGATAAAAATTTAATATTATCTTTTATAATTACTTGGAGAGTTATTATGCCGTCAATGATATAATTCTTATGAGTTTGATAATTGGGTTATATGAAAATTGGGTTGAACTATATGTTGGATTATTTTTAATGGAAAAAAGAAGTTTTTTGATTAGAAGATAATTTAAAACATTTTAATAAAAATTAATAAGTTGATAGGGGAATAAATAATTGATTTACCACTCTTTCATTTTATAAAACAATAAATCCTTTCTTTTGAGTATAGATTTTATATAATCTTACTATACGTGAAGAAGAAAAACTCCACTTAACAATTAACATTCTAAATTCTCTATCATGGCTATATTTTTTGTACAGTAATAGTAAGAATAAAAAATGCAGAGTTGAGGAAAAAATATTATGAAAAACTAAAAGAACACGTCTTAACGATAATAGGAGAAACTAGCACACCTGAAACTTCAATGCAGCAATTGGAAGCAACATATCTATAATATTGAGTGTCATATATGAAGGAGAGTCAAAAAACCATAGTCCTTAATCCCCAATTCTTCATTTGTAATAATTCCCACGAGATAAGAAGTTAAAAAATTTCAAGACCAAATTGTGCATATCTTTAAAAGAAAGAACTTTTGAAGAGGTTGAGTGTTGTGAAAACTAAAATCCCAGGAAACTTCAAATTGGTAATTTCTTCCTAATTCGAACAAAGAATTATCATAAAATAATAAACTCACAACATTCTTATTTTTGAATTGACCATACTTAAACCCAATTTAATTAGTAATATGACTAATTTTGACCAGACTAATGCCCTGCTCCAACTCCCTAGCTGCCTCCTTCTGCAGGTTATGCTTCTTGCCTTTCATCCTATGGAAGATTTGACAGTGTTAGCATAAAGCAAAAAGAAAATACCTTGTAAAATGCCTCTACTCCCTACTGACTATGATAAATCTTTGAAATGGCCTCGAGGACATTCTCAACAACGTGTTGTCATATCTCTTAGGCATGTTTTGCTTTCTCTAAAACCTAGGTTGAATCCTAAAACAAAACATAACAGTGTTGAAGCTTCTCTAACCAAGAGGCCAATAAACAAAACATGCATATCAAACCAGGACAGAAAGGGAAAGGAAGTTTCATTTACCTGTGTCATATCCTTTCCTCTAACATGTTTTGGTTGGATAAACCATAGGAGGGAGTGTGAGAAAGCCATATGTGAAGAAAAAAGAAGCCACATTAGCCTACTTGACCATGCCATTTGCAGCCTATTAATTCTGTGGTGAGGATAGGGCAACATATGCCAATTCCTGATTTTGCAAACCTATCTGCAGAAAAAGTGAAAGAAAGCATTGGCCATGTAGTGTAATATCCCTAATTTACGGACCTTAGAAATAAATAATAAAGAGACTTTTTTATGGAATAGCCTTTATATTTAATGGTTAAAGGATACCCTTAGGTATTATTAATAATAGTTACCTTTTTACAGGAGTTGTCAGGAATGAGATAATAGGATCTAGATGGGGAGCCAAGGCCAAGGTGAGCTGAGGCCCACTTAGCCCACACACACCACACACTTTATATAGAAAAGGAGAGGGAGAGTTAGAGAGAGAAAGAAAGAAAGAAAAGGAAAGGTGGAGAGAAGGAAGAGAAGAGGAGAAGAAGAGGAAGAAGGAGATGGAGCAGAGATCTGAAGACCCAGTGCCGAGAACTCATCTCTACGTGTCTCGGGAGGTGAGTGCTTTCCCCTAGTCCTTCCCTATCCTCTTGATTTACATGTTTTCCCCCTTTTCTCTTTTGAACCTTAGGTTTAGAGGTTTTGGATTTTTAGTGATTTTGTTTGATTAAGGGGTTTTTCGTGTCAATCAATCGGTTGGAAATGTAATAGAAGTGTTTAGGGTTTGATTTGTATGCTTGGGTGAGTCTTTGCATAGGGTTAGGATGAGTGGATAAGCCATTGATGGCCATGGAGCTCGCAGGTCGCAGTCCCTTGTTTCGCTCATGCCCAGCACGAATTTTGGTGCTGCTGGGCGAGAATGAGTCATAATGGAACTTTCAGTTCCAGGGTTTTCATGCCTAGCAGGACAGAGCTTGCGTTGCCGGACGTGAAAGAGTCAGTAGCAATATTCATTTCCAGGAGAGCTCTGGCTCAGCACGAAAGTTTGTGCTACCGGGCATGAAAGTGTTAGAATGTGTATTTAGCTCCAGGGGGTTCTGGCTCAGCACAAAAGTTGTGCAGCTGGGCATGGAGGTTTTGGCTCAGCATTAGAGCTTGCACGGCCGGGCATGGGGGTTCTGGCTCAGCACGAGAGTTTGTGCGGCCGAGCTAGAATTTGGTTAATTGATATTCTTTTGAAACTTTTCCCCTTTTTATTTATATGATTTTAAAATGTTTATATAAATGTATTATGCTTAATTATAAGATGATTATGTTGTTTTTGAGGTGTTTATATTATTGTAAGGTAGTTGTATTATTGTTGTAATAATCATGTTTTGATGAGATGACGATATATGTGAAGTATGTGTTTGGAACCATCCCTATATGTTAAAAAGGAGTTAGCTATGTCCTTTGGGAAGATATTTATACAAAAATGGTATACTTGGGAGGTTGAGTTTCACGCCAGAACTCCGGCCCACTAAAGCGACCCAGGGGTCTCGCCTAGTGGGATATCTTCCCAAGTACCACCCCTATGTTTTGACTCTGAATGGCATGTTGGAGTGTTGAGAACTACTTCCCAAGAGGTTTAGTGACTCTTTTAGTGTATAGGGGATGGATTATTGTAGTGGTTGAGGATTGTTGACATTGTTAAGATATATTTGGACCCTTAAGTCGGGCCATTGGAGATGGCGGGTACGGAGGTGCCGTATCTCAGACTGTAAGGGACTCCAAATATGTTTTGATGCTAGAATACGGTGGGTGCACATAGTTGGTGCACCGAAATATTCCAAATGTTGTATTTGCACAGTTGGTGTGTAGGTGTGCATAGTTGGTGCACAAGCATATGAGTAGGCACGTAAGTTGAGGGGGTCCAGGTGGGTTCTCAACCTAGTGCTGGGGATTTTCGTGGTGGCTAACGGTGGGCCTATAGAATAGCCAAGTGGGCAAATTCCTATAGATGTAAGGTTTTGCAGACCTTACAGAGGTAAGCCAACACCCACACTTGTCTATATTCGATTAAATCCACACTTTCCCCATAGGGTCAGCTCAAGGGACTCCCTAAATGGTCAGAACGTACAAACTATGGTAGGGGATAGGGCCTATGAGGGACCGCTCATATGGTGTTGAAATTCCATGGAGTAGAGTCAGTGTTTGATGTTTGAGGTTGCATATTGACTTCTGATGTACGTTAGTTATGATGATGGTTGGTGATGATTGATTTATTATGAGACTTTTGATTGATGATGTTGAAATGTGATTCACGATGGTTTGACGTATTATGGTGATTGTGTTTGACGTCATTGGTTATTGGTGTCTTATATATGTACATGTATGAAATGACTTAATATAAATCTGTATCTTTTTATAAATCTATAGTTATTATATACAGTATTTTCTAAGTTTATAAAGTTTAGTTTTCTTCCATTTTCCTTAATTGGAATATGTTTGTGTTATGGGTATGGATGGATCCAATGTAGGGATATTATGTAATTACCTTGGGAAAAGATGTTATGCTTGATGGATTGAATGATGTTTAGGTGCCTCAAGGCACTAGTGGTCATAGAGATGGTGAAGGTGATAAACTCTAGGTGCTTATGTAAAGATTAAGGTATGGTCCAAGGAGATAGAAAAGATAATGAGATAGGTTCATAGTTGTGAGATAAAGTGTTTAAGAGAAGAAAAGTAGAAGACTGAGATTTAAGAAAAGGATCTCTAGAATAGCGAGTCAACCTAGAGTCCTTAGAGCACTCACTGAGACATTATGTCTCATCCCTTGTAGTTTCATGTTTTTACAGGTTTAGCAGGTGGATGCCTCATGGAAGGAGATTGGAGCATGGAATTGCTTGTTGGGATGAAGATTATTATAATGTTGTATCTCCCAATGTATGGGAGTTAGTTTATATACAAGTACCCTTTTGGTTATATTTTGTACGGCATATAAGTGCCAAAAGCTTGTATTAGATTTGTTTATGTAAGATGTTTTAAGTTTTATTTTTTCCGCATAGATATCCTTATATTCTAAATTTTCGGAATTTAGTGATATAAATAGGAAAAAGGTACACACAAGTTGGGGTGTTACATCTAGCAAAGGCTGTTATGGAGGTTAAGATGCAGGAAAGTTACACTATTGTCAGCCTAATCACGAAGCAGATAAGTGGCCATACACAGCAGACCATGCACCAAACAACTAATTTCTCTTTTACCCAAAATGCATCAGATTTATACAATTAATATAGGAATTTAACTAGCATAAACGTTCATACAGAAGCACCTTGGTAGCATGAGCACTTTGCACTACTATCTCTTAGCTGATGTCAAAGTCAACCACCCCCCAATACTAATAGCAAATAAAAATTGTTTAAAAACATTGTGGAATTGTATATTCTTGAGCAATTTCATTAACCTTTGTTTCTCTTTGTAAAACAACAAACTAGTTTGTCTCTCTCATAATCTAACTAATCCCCCGCCCCTGTTCCCACTAAAACCTATCGAAAACCCAATGAATTGCTATGGAAGTTTACTATTCATAAGCCTAGCTAAGCCAATTGTTAGTGAGTTTACTTTGTCTCTGTCATAACCTAACTAATCCCTGCCCCTAATCCCACCTAGAATTAACTGTGCAGGGTACTTTAGAAGGATTTTGATTAACCATAGTTATAAACAATATAAACAAAAAACAAAGGAGGTTGGTGCGAAAGTTGCATAAATATATAGGAACAATTGAATAACCATAGTTATAAACAATATAAACAAAAAACAAAAGCAAGGATTTTGATTAGGGTACTTTAGAAGGTGAAGATCTGAGAGAATGCAAAGGAGCTTGAGGTTGGTGCGATGCAGAGCTAGGTGAGGTTGGTGCGATGGTTGAAAAAGAGACTGATGGAGAAGACGGCAATGACCATTAATTCCCAGTGTTCTTTCTTGGCAGAAAGTGAATCATTGTCCTTTCTCGTCGTGCCTCGGCACCTTCACATTCCTTGGCACCACCATCGTTGGATCCAATCCCCAAAATCTCATGGAGGTTATGGAATTATTGTATGAGGTTGTAGAATCGAATCAACAAATTTGGTGAAAACCTTAAGATTTAAGGCGCGGAACAAATAGGGATGGTGGATCCTTCTACGAATTTTAGCTTCAATGCTAAGAGAGAGAAGCACTTGTGGGAGGGAAACACAAAAGAAGAATTAAAAAAAAAGAAGGAAAGACAAAAAGAAGAAATTTGGTCCCTCCGTTGAACCATTGCCCTTTGAACCTAACCGCTGGAAGTTGCCTGGGGTTGTTTTAGAAACCGTAGGCATTGTACAATACTTGCCTATGGTTTTATAAATCGCTGGTATGTTTTGTTTTTACTGGGGTTATAGAAACCGTAGTTACAAAGCCGCGGTTAAAATCACTTTTTCTTGTAATTATGTTGCCCAAAGCTCCTTTCCCTCCTGTGTGCAATATTGCATCAGGCTAGGCAGTCCTGTTTTTTCCTTGCTAACTTAATTTAATTATCACCTAATTATTTAATTTATTCTTAAATTCCTCTACTTATTTAGTTTAACCACAATTAATTATTTTCACACATACTACAATTCCAAAAATTTTATTAAACGTTTTAATTTTTGAAACTTTCAATTTTGTTTAGTCTACACATAATTTCTTAATTTATTTAAAATTCATAATCTTTTACTAAAGTGATTAATATCTTTTTTTATTATCTTAGCTTAGCTAAAATATAATTGCAATACAATACTAAAAACAACAATTAGAAAAATAGCATGCTAAAAAAATGAAATACTAATTTATTTAAAATTTGCAAAAAAATAAATTTAGAGAAAAAGGCGTTACATTCCATACTGAGAATCCCTTATTGGCAAAGTTTAGCAGACTACATGGCAGATTGAATCTCATGTAAAATTAGTATATATATTAGTCTTAGTTCAAGTTTGGTTTGATTGTGCTCTTTGTTGTACATTAGTTTCATATTTGCTAGGTTGACTGTTAGGCCTCACAATTGGGTATAAGATAACTTTTGTCTCATTTTTAAATCCAATATTGAATCTTAAGCAATAAAACACAATTGGGGCACTTTAGTACTTAATAGAGTCTGGTATGCACTCATTATGCAACACCACAAATTATTATTGCATAGTTATGCAGAAACAGAGTTTGTTCTTGCTATTTTATTGGTTTAGAGAGTTATTGTAGCAGAACCCTTGGTTAAATCATTGGTGTGGCTTAAGGATGTTAATCAAGAGTAATCACTCAATGATCTCAAGCACACAATCTCACCACATAATTATGCAGCAACATATCCCAATTGGTTTTATCATCTGGTTTAGGTACAGGTATTCATATAAATACCTATGGCAGCTATGAGGCATCTTAACTAAGGACCACATTCCTCCACTAAAGAGTAATAACACACCAAGCATTTCATATACTACATGCACCATGATCAAGCATTAAAAGTAATGCTTGGCAGCCAACACACGAGTACTAAGTAACCATTCCAAATTACAATTTCGTAGTCAAGTATTAAATCATCATCACCAACCAATGATTCATATCAATCTTTGCATAGGAAGCATATCTGATTCATAATATTCTTATAGAATACAAATGAATTTCAAATATTTAGCTTAATGGGTGGCCCGAGATATTGCTGCCAGCATCTCCACACCATGAATACGGACACCAGTATAGGGAATCTCGTTGTTGCCACATAGACAACTTCAAATCTAGGGCCATGATCACCCTCTATTTTCTACTAGAGAAAGAGTTGTTTTATGTTAAGCACAGATTGATGATTCCTCATTGATCCTCTTCTTTGAATTTCGAAATGATGCACAAAGGGACTAGCATGATGGATTGGTGTGACATGCTTGTCTATTTGGGTGCGATTGTGTAAAATTAATTTGAACTGACTGCATAAATTAATATTGTGTTAGCTAAATTGATTACACATTACTCTAGATAATTAACACAACAATCAAGGCTAATTAGTGTGAAATTTACCAATTCTAGTTAAAGCAAAATTTCCATTTTTGGCCTAAATCTACTTTAGCCATTTTTGGCTAAAATTTTCAAAAGCAAAAATACCCTAAAAGGGCATAACTTGCACGGCCAAATCAAAGCAACCTATTGCCCACAATTGATTTGCATTTTCACCCTTCAACCCTATTAATTAAAAAAGAAAACCTTAGACCAATGGTTGGCACCCACCTACATTGGCTATGTTGGCACCAATTCAAGAGAAAGAATAAAAAAAAAAAAGAAGTGGGAAGAAGCCTTACATGGTGCTGGCCGTGAGTCTAGGAGAGAGGGAGGAGAAAAAACAAATTTGCTCTCCAAGCTTTGTTCGACCTTGTTCTTAATATTTTGGCCTTGAATCCTTGGGTAGGTGAACTCAAAACTAAATTTCACCTACATTTTCCTCTCTAGAATTTCTAGAGCTACAATCCTATGGTTTTGATTTTTCATTTTGGTGACTAGGAAATTTTTAGACACACTAAGTGTCTAGTTCTTGACTTGCTTAGGAACTTTGGTGATCACAACTTGAGGTATGGAGGAGTTATCTTGTCTTGATCTAGCCTTCTTGTTTGTTCCATGTAGTTTTCTCCATATATGTGCTGTGTGAAGCCTTGTATGGTGTTATCTCTCAAATCTACTCTTTAGCTTTATTTTTGCTCATATTTCCTTATAGGGCTGCATTATGAAAATTTATTTAAATAATTTCGTGCACTTTTTTTGTTAAATGAGACCATAACTATGTCTAAACATGTCTCTGGAATCACTATAAAAACTTTCATAATTTTCTGAGCACATTTAATATTTTTAATTGATTTATTTTTCCAGTTTTCTCAAATATGCTCTGTGCTCTGTTTGGTTCGAGTAAAATGTTTAAAGGCAGTGCTTTTGTAAAATAAGGTCACAAACCCTTTCTACTAATGATGTGTGATGTCCCTGATTTTTCCTGGAATTTTACAATCCATTTTAATATTTTATTTTGAATATATGTTGTGTTCTCTAAAATCTGATCTGCAACGTTTTTTGGAGAGAAAAATTAGTTTTTGTGTGAAATAAATGTTGGGAAAAATATAAGTCGTGAAAATACCTCTGTAGAACACCCTATAAGTTTCTTATAATTTTAAAAATTTATTTGATAATTATTTTTGAATTTCTAGTGTGAATCAATTTTCTGCCAACATGGACAAATAATAAATTTGTGGTTTGGAAATTATATGTGATAGTTCTGATGTTGAGGATGATCTCTGTAAATTATCTCAAATTTTTGAAGAGATTCACTATTTTTTAAAATTTCCAAACCCTATTTTACAGAGAAAGGCCAGCTGAGACAATTTAATTAAAAACAATACTTTTGTAGTAAAATTTGGGTAGCTGAATTTATATGTTAAAATATGCATAATGAAGAGTGTCTCTGCAAATTTCTTGCGATTATGAATTGAAATGGTATGTCAAATAATTTTCGAGGTCTAAAATTTAACTTATGTATAATATTGGAATTTAATTAAATTAATTTCTTTGAGTGTGTTATTTAATTATTATGGACTATGGCTGAGTGGTTCTACCCAAGAGAGAGACCCCTGCAATTGATGATGATTATGAAATTGATTAGCTATTTAATTGCTATTTAATTGGTTATTTATTGATTATTGAATTGTTATTGGTTGAATTGGAGACCAGGAGGAATGTGATCCTCGGACAAATTGTGTGCTGGGAACTCGAATATGTGGTGTATATATGTGTAATATTGTTTTGTTTAGCGTGATTGAGGATCATGGAATCCTTGATGTGGGACAAATGGACTCAAGATATGAGTGCATTTGTGGTGACTAGAACTTGGTTCTAGTGTCAATTAAAATGTTCACTATTTGCAAATATAGTGAATAAATACTTAACAATAGTGTGAACCTCGTAATTAAATGGACTTAGTAATAATAGGTATTTTTGTGCATTTGGAGGATACTCTTGAGATTGGACTTAGAATGACCCATTAGGACCTTTGGTTGGAGGATAAGAACTATGGAACATAATTTAGCATAAAACTTGAAAGGTTAAGGATAAGACTTAATAAAAAATGGACTGATTCATGAATTGGATTCATGAAATGTGTAGAGTGCTTGAGGCACTTGCTATATGAATTGTGATGCGTGAATAATATAGTTTACATGATTTTAAGAGGAAGAGGAAGTGTTATTCTTTTCTCTTGATGTACGAGGATCGTGGGGAACGTGACGTGATTATAGTGTCACATGGTGAGATAACATGCATTTCGTGGAATGCAAAATGGATTGTGGAAGTCAGTGAGGAAGTAGTCGTGTGGGGAGTTTTGTTTGTAATAAGTGATTGAGTGATGGAAGATGGAGTTGGGATGCTTAAGACCACATGGGATGTGGAAAAGATGGGATCTTCAAATAATATGATTTTGGAGTTGAAGGTGGGGCCTCATGCTCTTATAGTCAACTAACCGTCTTCATGTACCGTTAATAGAGGAATCCTACAGGGACGACGCCAAGTTGTGACAAGGGTTCACACAGCCGACTTGGCAATCCCGACAAATGTGAGACATAATCATGTTGGTGAGAGCCATATCATTGTACCGTAGCAAGAGGTGTACTCCCAATAGTCACCCAACTTAAAATTTTGTAAGACCATTGAGCTGTGGGAGTTCCAGTGGCCAGGCCCGTAGTGTGTTGTGTTAAGAGATTAGTGAATGAAACCGATTAGGGTTACGAGTGAGACCTATTAAAAAATCACACCGCTATGATTAGTAAGTTGTTGTGTGATCGTGAGGTCTATTCTTGCTTGTGGTTTTAGAGGAGGCGAGAGACTCACTCCATACACCTTTATTTTTCATAGAAAGATGAATGACTCGGTGCAAACAATGAAGATGAAATGGAAAAGCTACGACAAGCACTAAGGATGTGGATGAACCTGTTTGAGTAAAAGTGAGGATCCTATGAGGATGCCTCACAAGTTCAAGTAGGTATGGAAGGGTTTGAATTTTATTGAGTCACTACTCTAAGTCTCAATCTTTTATTGTATACAAGAGGGTAGACTAGGATCTATTATTATGATGTACTATTCACTTTTATGTGACTCAAATGTGTAATGTATTTGGTTTCAAGAATGTGAAGTGTATGTATATTCTGGGTACTAAATTCATTTCAGGATGGATTTAAGGATGTTTAAATAAAATTTTGTCATGCTTAAATGGTTTACAGTGGATCTAATGTCTTGTAAAATGAGTTTGGTTTCATTAAGATTGATATCACGTAAAAAGGATTTTAATATAATGATGAATTAATAAGGATGAGCTTCATTTGAAATTTCAAGCAATGACGATTTGAAAAAAACAAATTTACCCTAACTTTAGGATAGGATGTTTTATAAATTAAAATTAATTTTATTTCCTTAATTTTGAAAATAATAATAGAATTTGTAAATAGTAACAAGGGGTGTTACAAAAATGGTACTTTCTATCACTTCCATTACATTTAACGTTAAAAAAATTGATATGGCATTTTTTTACTGCCAATAACGGTTTCAAGGAGGGCATGGCTTATTACAAGTATATACAATTTTCTAGTGATTTTAAACAACCAGAAATTGCTTTAAAATAAGTAAGATAAACCCTTGGCCTCCCAATTCCCCACCATCTCATTCTTCTTTTGTTGCCGCCATTTCAAACGGGGAACAAGCTCCACCTGGGTAACATCAGTCTCGGTCAGTTGCGTACCATCTCCTCAAAGCATTTGTGTGACTTCCTTTTCTTTATGAGCAAACGCAAGCAAAAAACCAGGTGGCTGGTTCAAATTCCCATCCTTGGAAGTGTAACCCTCTTCGAGGAACAAAAAGGTTTGGTTGGAACGTTGTGTATAGAAGCTGTCGAAACTAGTGTAACCCTCTTGAATCTGCACTGGCGCATATGAGAATCTCAACGAAGACAGAGTCTCTGAGATGCACTACAAGGTGAAGAGGCATCTTTCTTCCCGAAATGTCACGCCAGCATTGAGACCAGGACTGAGAAGCCCCAAGCACCACTTCAACGGCAAGTCTCAGGTCAAAAACTTCTTGTCCGTAAAGCTCGATTTCCTTTCTTAGAGTGATTGGATGATATTTGTTAGAGTTATGTAGTGATATTGTTTCTTATATGTAGCAGCCATTTCGAGTTAGATCCTGTTGGAGTCTTGATGTATTTTATACATACTTACACGGTATAAGTATGAAATCTTTTCTCTTATTGATCATGATACTCTATTATTTACAACTCTAATATATGTGTGTATCTACACCTTATATTTTACACAAACTTATGTTTAGTAGAAAGTCTTTTGAGCATATTTTCTATAGATACTTATTAGAAATTAAGAGAAAAGATATTGTATAGGGTTTCAAATTATCATGTATTTAAAGACATAATGTAATAGTATATATGCATTCTATATCGTATTTTGTAAAACTTGGTATTACGTGATTACAGTTTTAATGTATGTATGCAACTTTATATTCTGCTCATGTACAATTATTTTTTTTATTTCCTAAACCCCTTATACATGTTTATCAGGTACCAAGAGAAAGAAGGTATATGTTTGGCTTAAATATGTTTTAGGTCCCTAATAAATTAGCCAATTATGTTTGGGGTCCCTAATAAATTTTTTCTTTGCGTTGAGTCCTTAATAAAACAAAAATTTTGTTTTTGGTTCTTGTTATTTTGCTTTAATCCTCTTAATATATCTATTTTTTTCATTTTTGTCCCTAAAATATGTAGATCATTTGTTACGAGTCCTTATCAAATATTTTTTACAGGGACTAATACAAAATAAAAAAATATTATAAGGACTCAAATGAAAAACAAAATAGATATATTATAAGGACTAAAACAAAATAGCAAGGACTGAAAACAATTTTTTTGTTTTATTAGCGACTCAACGCAAAGAAAAAATTTATTAGGGATCCAAAATAAAATTCGCTAATTTATCAGGGATCTAAAATATATTTAAGCCTATATCTTTTTATGATTTTATTTTGAACTTGAACTTGAGAAGTTTTCCACTAGCCTGCATATACAGAATCTACTTATAAACTACTTATCGAGTACTTGTGAACGATGTCTCTTTTTGAATGGATACCCTTTATGAAAACATATGTAAAATAATTATACACTATGTTTACTATTGTTTTAGAATATCTTTCATTCACAAGATGATTTCCATTTCTTCTCAAAGAATTCCTATGAGGTACAATCGAAATTTAAGTTTTAAGAATAAGCAAAAAAATTAATTGTCTTTCTAATGTTTTAAAAATGATATATACACTTATTTTCTTATAACTAAAACAAAAGCGAAGTTAGGTCTTATTTTGGACATTTGGGTGCTACACACTTAATCAAATAAATTCAATTTAACGTATAATATACTTTATGAAAAATATAAGTAAATGTCCAATTCATCTAAACTTTTGTGTGCATGATTATTAAGAAAATATCAAACTATTTAACAATTGCATTATTGAAATTGAAAAATATAAGTAAATGTCCAATTCATCTAAACTTTGGTGTGCATGATTGTTGAGAAAATATCAAACTATTTAACAATTGCATTATTGAAATTATTTGTATACAAATAGTTACTTATGGAGTAACTTTATTCCCACCCATATACATTAGTAACTAAACAGGGTTTTGAGCTAAAGCTACGATTTCATTTAATTAATAGCTAATCGGTGGATCTGGGCCATGTGGAGCTCCACGAGGTGAATTATTGATGCCAGGTGAAGGCCTAGGATGTGGAATAGGCCCTTTAGGGAGAACATGGAACTCTTTGGTTTTAATGTTGCTAACAGCATATTTATGAGCATGAGCTCTAATCACATTATGAGGGCAATGTAGATTCAGGTCAAGTGAATCTTCAAGAGGTGGTTCATTGTGGCAAGGTGAAGGTCCGGAAGGTGGAACAGGCCCTTTAGGGAGAACATGGAACTCTTTGGTTTTAATGTTGTTAACAACATATTTATGAGCAAGAGCTCTAACCACATTATTAGAGCCAGTTGGTGGAATTAGGCCATGTGGAGCTTTAGGAGGTGAATCATTGTGACTAGAAGGTGTAGTAGGCCCTCTAGGGAGAACATGAAACTCTTTGGTTTTAATGGTTTTAACAACATATTTATGAGCATGAGCTCTAACCATATCATTAGAGCCAATTGATGGATTTAGGTTATTTGGAGCTTCAGGAGGTAGATCATTGTGGCCATGTGAAGGTCTAGAAGGTGGAGCAGGTCCTTTAGGGAGAACATGATACACTTTACTTGCAATATTATTGACAATATTTGTATTAGCATGAGTGCTAACTTTAGCTCTTTCTTGGATGTTGAACCCTTGGTGGTGAAAGATCTTCAAGTCTAAACTTTTGGAAAATGTAGCATTTGCTACAACTATATTTGAGAAAATAAGCAATAGCAAAAGTGAACTTAAGTCAATGATCATTTTGGATTCCTTGACAAAAAACAGAAGCCTGATGCTAATCCTTTTTTTATGCAATGTGAAGACAAGGAGTCATTGGTTTCGGGTTGGATTTATACACTAACGAACATGGGAAAATGTCAACTACTATAGTGTAACAAATTTCATGCTTGTATGGAAAAGAATGTTGACCAATCTTTCAACATTGAATATTATGATACCACTTTTAATATTGACCAATCTTTATATGAAAAAGAATGTTGAAAAGTGATATTACTTTTAGACCAATTAAATGCTTATTTATTTTGAGATTTTATTTGTGTGTGTGTGTGTAATCCATTCTTTGAATATTTTAATGTTAATTCAATGATCGTGAATATCAAAATTTAGATAAATTTAACATTCATAATTAAGTAATCTTATAGTCAATATTTACTAATATTTGGAAAAGTATCTCTAGGTTCTTGAACTGTTTAACAATTTTTAATTAGGTCCTTGAAGTAAAAAAGCATACAAATAGAAGGAGTGCATTAGGTTTGTCTAAACAGAACCTCTTAGGGAAAACTAGAAGTGCAGTAAGGGACATTCTTCTGGAGTTGAATACTGATTGAAAAAACCTACAGTGGCTGAGAATACTGAGTTTAAAACCTGTTGAGGTGAGCATATTGACCTGTAGAGGTTTGCAATTTTTAATTAGGTTCCTGAATTATGACCATTTTAATTAGGTCCTTGAACTTGTATTTGTTTTTTAAGGACCTAATTAAAAAACAAATACAATTTCAGGGACCCAATTGAAATAAAATATAATTTAGGGACTTAATTAGAAATTGCCAAATAGATTGGGGTCCTATTGATTTAACCTTAAATTTATTTTGAAGTGTCAAGTAATTTGAAAATTTGTAAACTTGATCTACTAAATAAAAAAAAATTAATTTGACAGTGACATTAATAAAATTTAATATGTAAAAAGAGTTATTAAAGTGAGTAACTTTACCAAGTGTTAATTCTTTAGTAACATGATGTTAAAAAAATTACACTCTTATCTAATTATAGATAACTGCATATGGTAGGATTATTGACTTTTATACTTTAAAAGTCATGTATAAGGTGATTTATATTTGATTGATGGTGTAAAAATCTCAACACTAACAATATATGAAAATTAAACTTAAACACAGGCATATAAAATTGACTAACTTATTCACATAATCCTTTATCTTTATTTTAGATTGCGATTTGGTCCTTTATTTTTTAAGAGTTACAAAATTGTCGTCCCTTAAGTGATTTTTTATAGCATGTTTATCCAAAAAAACTAAAAAAAAAATTACTGTTAGGGGTAAACATGCTATAAAAAATTACTTAAGGGACCATTTTACAACTTTTAATAAATAAGGGATCATTTTGCAACATTTAAAAAATAAAAGGTCAAATTGCAACCTAAAATAAAGATAAGGAACCAATGGAGTAATTTAGCCTATAAAAATGTAGTGACTTACACACACTTATTGTACAAATTTACTTTAAAAGTTATATGTTTAAAATACATATATTACACTTATTAATTTTAATAGATATATTGTATTTAATAAATTATTTATTGATTGTCCCACCTGATTAAATATTATATTATTAGATATAATTTATAGTCAAAAGAAAAGGATTAATATATATATATATATATATATATATATATATATATATATATATATATTGGTCAAAGAACTTGGCTTGCCACTTTTAGTGAGGACTCCCCTCCCAACCATATTAATTTTCCACGCGGCTCAAACCTAAGAGACCTTGCTTAAGTGAACTGAGCGCAGTTTCACTCAGAACGAGTTGTTAGTAAATTGCTATATATTAATAATATAACTTCTTGGTATAATAATTACTTTTATTTAATAAGAAATTTTTAATATATATAAAAATTTATAAAAAGTCATACATTTAATAAAAAAATTATATTTCTTAAATTCCATGAATGTATTTTTTTTAGAAATATAATACTTAATGATCTATTTTATTTTCTTATATGTTATATTTTAAAAATTTCTATCATTAAAATACTATAATTGAGACTGACTATCCTAAAATATTAAATGTTATATTTATTAAATATAATATATAGTCAAATTAAAATATAATTAAATATTATATTCATTAAAAATAATATATTCATTAAGATTTTACTAAATAAAATAAATATTTAAAATCTTAACAACATTAATATTTAAAAATTTAGTTAAATATAATATATAGTCAAAGTTAACATGATTAAAAAAATGAAATATATCTAAGATTGTAGTTTAATAAAGTAATTTGTTAAGCGCTTTATTGTAGCCTATTTTTATAATATAGTTTGCATATTTTTTATTTTACACAATAAGATTGCAATGTTTTTTGTGATATATAACTATTGACAATAGGTCAATATAAATAGTTGTATATAAAAATAGTAAGAAACAATAGATAAAAATATAAAACACATTATTCTAATTAAATAATGAAAAATGTGACACAATATTATATTTTAAATTCATTTTAATGTTTTTCCTCTCAAACAAAAAATAAATTCTTAATAATATTGTATTTTAATTTTATATTTCTTATATTTTTCCTTAATACAAGCAAATTGTACATTAACATTTTCATTCTCATTATTTTATTGATTGCATATAAAATAATATGACTTAGGTTATATGGTAAATAAAAATACTACCAATTGCATAACATCTACGATTTTAATTGTTCGTTCAATTATTTATAGTAAATAAAATTCAAATAACTATATAATTTGTGATATTACACACACACACGAAAATTACACTCATTCTTTTTTTTTAAATAAGTATGTTAGCAAGTTACATCTTAAATATATTTTAATAATTATAGTTATAACTTATTAAAGTATTCCCTCTAAAAAAACAAGTATGTGTACCCCCTACAAGAAAATTGCATATTAGCGAACGAAAGGTCTCTCGCAAATCCCTCGCTAAAGAGAATAGTGAGGGATTAGTGAGAGATTTGCGAGGGACTGTTTCCTCCAAGTAGCTAATTGTCAACGGACAAAAATCCCTCATTATTTTTTCGCCAATTCCCTTGCCATTCCCCTACAATTTGCCTCGCTCATCCACCACACCCAGCTATCACAAATTCATTGCTATTGCCTCACAGACGTAGTCCCCCTTATCCCTCGCTAAACTCCTTCGTTATTCTCTCGCTAATGTCTCACAAAGCCCTCAAAAGATATCCCTTGCTACTTTATTGCTATTTAGTCACAAATTATTGTTTAATTGGTTCCTCGATATCTCCTTGATACTCGCTCGCAAAATCTTCTTGCTAATCCTCGCCAATCCCTTGCAATGATCCCTCGTCATATCCTCGCTAATCTCTCGCAATTCCCTAGCATTATATCCATCACAAGCCTTCACTAATCCCTTGCAATTCCTTCACAAATATATCCATTTCATTACTTCACTAATCCCTTGCAATATATCTGTTGCATTCCTTCGCTAATTTCTTGCCAATCCTTCGTCAATCCTTCACAAGATACCACTAGGCGATCACTAATCCCTACCCAATCTTTCAAATTTTTGTAGCGATTTTAATTCAATTAATTTATCAACTAAATTAAATATGTCAATTCTTTAAATAAAAATGTTAAATATACTACAACTTGATTTAAATAGAACTTGCAAGTGACAACATGTCTTACAAGACCAAACTGGTCAATGTATTACAAAACAAAACTACTCAATAATGTCTTACAAAACCACATTGATCAATATATATTTAGTCACTCAAATTTAGGGGGCTATCTTTTTTATTTTTGATAATTTGGATGCACAATTTGTGGTAGTTTTTTATCACAGGAGAGACTAAAAAAAACATTTCACAAATTTGAAGGATTAAAAAATGCAAGTTTTAATTTGAAAGACTAAAAAGACAATCCTCAAATTTGAGGAACTAAAAACATATTTAAGCTAAAAGAAAAGACAAATAATAATGAACCTAAACTAGTAAAATCATCATTGTAACCTTGATCCTCCTATGTTGGTTGGTTGACAGTATTGATGTATTTATCTACCTTATCATCTCTGGCAACTGTGTTTGCAAAAAAGAGGCTAATGTAGTATTTATAACTGCAATGACCCATTTTTTTGTCATGGGTGTAGGATTTGTGGAGGAACCTACAGCCTCTGAAGATGAAGCTTGTGTAGTGCTACCGCTAGTGCCAAGATCCAAGTTATGACCAAGGCCATGGACTATATTATTCTTGTTTTCACCTGCAGCTTTAAATCAAAGATCAAAATCAATTGTAGCATTGGATGAAGTGTCTTCTCCATATTTCTGTATTATTGAAACTTCATATGATTCCTACAACAAATAAAAAAAAATTTGCTATACACTATACATGACAATATAGGTTAACAAAAGTAATCAATCTTAAAACATAAAAACACATACAATAAAGTTCTTCGCCCTAGGAAAGACAAATTCTCCATCTTTCTTTTTATGAAATTTGCTATACACTTCACAGTAAGAAACATGACGATTCGCTTCTACCTCCTGTAATAACATTATAGTGTAAATTGTAAGTCATGGTCAGTTTTAAACTAAACTAAGTCCCAACAATCTAAATTAACATGTTTAGGTACTGCCACTCAAAGAGAGCAAATTTGATAAACAATCATTTCCTACAACTCAAACTGTGATTTCATACTATTAACAATAAAAGGAGCATGTTGTGTAAGAATATATTGCGATTTCATAAAACTAATTTTCAAACAATTTTTTTTTGTTAATCCTAACTAGTATTTGCTTACATTTTTATTACAGTTGATTAACCTGTTAACAAATGTAAATAACTAGTCAGCAACTAATTATCAAATGTGGTCATGATGGTTAACGCCTATCTAAGAGTGTTTATTAATTATCATACCAGTATCACATAAAGTTACATGACAAATGCATCCAATTCTTAAGAACACAAAAAGAAAGAATCCATAACAAAATAAACTAAAAAGTGATCAAGCAAGTGATGAGGTAGATGATTTAGGGTATAAATATTAATCAAGTAAGTAATCAAAGAGAATCTAGGGTATAAATATTAACCAAAGAGTTAATGATTAAAGGCATTACTTTAATTCTTTTTCCTTCTCCAACATCATACTCCACTGATTATTGATTGACAAAAGTAAGTATGATTACCATAATTTTGCCCGAAGCTCTTTGACCCTTTTGTGTGCACCATTGCATCAGGCTAGGAACCCCTATTTTTTCTTCCAATAGCAGACTTCTTCTGTCACTCAAGTGTTTTTCAAATGTCAATCAACCCATTCTGTAACACCCTAGAGGATATTACCTTTTTCTACTTATATTGCTAAATAAATAGAAATTAGCATATAAGAATATCAGAGTTAACTATGCGGAAATTAAAACTTAAACTTATATTACATGAAATAAATCTAATACAAAGCGCTTGGCACTTATGTGCCGTATAAGACATAAGCAAGATACATAAAACATAAACTAAATTCCCATCCATTGGGAATTATACAACAACTATACTAATAACATCTTCCTCCTGGAAAGCAGCTCCGTGCTCCAAGCTTCTCTCATGAAGCATCTACCTGCTTAACCTGTAAAAACATGAAACTAAACGGGATGAGACATAATGTCTCAGTGAGTGTTCCAAGGACTCTAGGCTGACTCTATTCTAGAGATCCTTTTCTTAACTCTCATGGCTTCTCTTTTCTTTCTTTTATAGATGCTCCCACTCACAACTATTACCATTTAATGGGAACATGTATAACCTTTCCTTCCTCTGACTTGCCCAACTTGAGTTTACATTGCCTCTCTTTGTGAGGCATAACATCTTGCATACCTCTCTTGATAGCTTACACAAACTTTCTATGGGTATAACCCCTCTCCTACCACCAAAGGTAGTATCTAGCTATACACATCCTCATCTATTGCATAATTATACCTTACACCACTCGCCTAACAACTAGGCTCATGACTCATCATATACTTTAACATAGAAACATTCATGCATCATGCACATCAACATATCCTAGTTTGTTTCTACAACTGTGTGGTTTGCATTATCTCTTTATTTAAATTCACTTCCACTGCCTATTTCATTAATTTGGCTTAGCTCTAGCCAACAAGAGGTGCCCCTCTTGCTACGACCTTTAATTAACCCACCGGTCCAAGTGGGTGGCTTACCTCTATTATGTAGAGGAGCCATGTCTATTCTTCTCTGCGAAGAACCCCTTCTCCCTAAGAGGAAGGTTGTTTTCCCCCATGGGTGTCAGGGTGACGGTCCTTGTCGCTCACCTCTAGGGGGGCCTCTTAGCCCTTTAACATGACTTATTCCCTTTATTGGGATCATAACTTTCCTTTGAAAACTCTTTCATAAAACCTTTTCATAAAGAATTCTTTTCATAACCTTTCTAAAACTCATCACTCCTTGGTGATATAGAGGATCCTTAGCCCTTTGCACACCGTTGTACGCCGAGCGTGCGGCTCTCGGACATGACTGGTACCAGGGAAGGTTCCACTCTATGTCACTGAGGGGATATCTTTTACTAAAAATCTTTCATAAAACTATAAACTTTGCTTAAAAGCCTTTTCTGAAACTTAGGGGAAACTCCCCACTTTTTTACTAAGAGGCATAGGTATAGTCTTAAGTATTTAGGTTTCTTTTATTAAAAGGGTTTATCGTACATACAATCAATCCTAAGAATAAGGCATAACCACACAAATACAATACCACACAATAATCTAAATACCTCAAAAACAACATAATCATCTTATAATTAAACATACTACATTTATACAAACATTTTAACATCATATAAATAGAAAGTGAAAAGATTCAAAAGAATATCAATTAACCAAATTCTAGCTTAGCTGCACAAACTTTCGTGCTGAGCCAGAGCCCCCATGCCCGGCCACGCAAGCTCTCATGCTGAGCATGAGCTCTCCTAGAAATGAAAATCGCTACTGACTCTCTTATGCCCAGCATCCCCAACTTTCATGCTGAGCATGAGCAAAAATAGGGGTTGCGACCTAGAGCAAAAATAGGGGTTGCGACCTACGACCTCCATGGCCATTAATGGCTTACCCACTCATCCTAACCATATGCAAAGACTCACCCAAGCATACAATCAAACCCTAAACACTTCTATTACAATTACATTACCAACTGATTGATTTACCCGAAAAACCCCTTAATCAAACAAAATCACCAAAAACCCAAAATCTCCAAACCTAAGGTTCAAAAGAGAAAAAGGGGAAAACATGCAATTCAAAAGGATAGGGAAGGACTAGAGGAAAGCACTCACCTCCCGGGACACGTAGAGATGAGTTCCCGGCACTGGGTCTTTAGATCTCTACTCCATCTCCTTCTTCCTCTTCTTCCTTCTTCTCCTCCTTCTCTCTAACTCTTTTCTTTCTTTTTTCTTTCTCTCTCTACTTAAACCGTGTGTGTGTGTGGGCTTAGTGGGCCTTGGCTCCCCATCTGGGTCCTATTATCTTATTCATGTCAACTCTTAATATAAGGTAACTATTATTAATAATGCCTAAGGGTATCCTTTAACCATTAAATATATAGACTATTTCATAAAAGAGGTCTCTTTATTATTTATTACTAATATCCATAAATTAGGGATGTTACACATTCCATATTTTAGCTTTCATCACTCTAGGCCTTGACCCCTTAAGTCCTCATATTCCCTTGAGTTTGCCGCTTTGATTGCTTTATTCATATCTTTACACAATTGATCATAATATCTATCCATACATGTCTTTCCCAAACTTCCCTCACCATCACACAATCCTATTTTGATGCGAAATAGTATTTTTCCTACAACAATACAACTTAAGTAAAAAAAATTATACATATAATAATATAATACATAATACTAGCATAATCATGAATGGACCCCTTTTTTTCTTGGAAGAATGAAAATCTAACACCTGAATACAAGGTGACAAAGAACTTCCCCAAGGTAGCTTAAAAATTGATCTCAATTTTACAACAAAACAAACAGTAAACCAAATTACATGATGTGATAGCTAAAAACAAAAACATGAAATTTTGTGCTAGTTTTTCCCTTTTGAAAAAAGAGGAACTTGAGATTCACAATGAAATTAAATTCAATTGCGCCAACCCAAGCTGAATTAGGGCTTTGCAAAGTCAAAACTAGCGATGATATTAAACACATTACATGGTACTAACAAGTTTTAAAGCCTTTTTGCTCAAGGGCTTACTACTACAATAGATGACATAAAGGAGATGAACCAAAACCAAGATTACAACAAAAATGGCACTTGAAAAGACACACTAGACAAGCTGCAACTACCATCTAAATAAGGGAGACAATTTAATAAAAAAAGTTCAAAACACCTACCATCTATTTCAACAGAGTTCCATTTTAGCTATGTAAAAATTGATTTGACAACAGAAAGCCAAAGGAAAAAATAATTTATAAATAGCTATGTCTAACACGCATCCAACACTGTTTTATGATATACACTGTGTTTAACATGTTGGCTACCCTTCAACACAACTAATGCTTGCATGCTTCAGCATCCAAGGAATGTTCAAGCACAATGCAAACAATGATTGTAATGGCAAAAACTAATACCAAAGTTTGTACAAGACAACACAAGAATTCAAAATAATTAAAGCACTATATATTAACACTCAACAATTTTTCAATCATTGAAAATGAATAAGCCTAGTCTATATATTTAGGATTTGCATGGAAATACAAGTTACTTAGAAAACAGTTCGATTATAAGTGAACCGAACTGGTTAAAAAGACAGTCCAGTTCCAACCGAACCTGTTTTAAAAAACAATTCAGTTCATATTTTCTAAATCGATTTGATGCTAAATCGGTCGGTTTGGTTCAGTTATAAAATGGTTCATTTCGAACTAAATTTTTTTTTTTTGCACACCCCTATTAATAACAGCAACGATAGAAGAAGAGATCAATTTTAATCCAATGTTGCTCTTGTATCTAAAGTTTTGGAATAGTCATAATCTATTGTTCGATATGTTCTTTTTAGACCAAAACTTACAAAAAAAAAATATTGGAATTACACAACAATAAATAATATAAATTTCAACAAAATTGAGTTTTTACTATTACTAGGATCAACTGATCATACAAGCAAGTAATCAAAGAGAATCTAGAGTATAAATATTAATCAAAGAGTTAATGATTAAAGGCATTACTTTAATTCTTTTTCCATCTCCAAAATCATACTCCACTCATTATTGATTGACAAAAGTAAGTATGATTACCATAATTTTGCCCAAAGCTCCTTGCCCCTCCTGTGTGCACCATTGCATTAGGATAGGCACCCCTATTTTTTCTACCAATAGCATACTTCTTCTGTCACTCCAGTGTTTTTCAAATGTCGATCAACCCATTCCATATTTCAGCTTTCATCACTCTAGGCTTGTGACCCCATATGTCCTCATATTCCCTTAAGTTTGTCACTTTGATTGCTTTATCCATATCTTTACATAATTGATCAGAATATCTATTCATACATGTCTTTTCCCAAACTTCCCTCGCCATCACACGATCCTATTTTGATGCGAAACAATATTTCTCTTACAACAATACAACTTAAGTAAAAAAAAAAACAATTATAGATATAATAATATAATACATAATACTAGCATAATAATTGCTTACCTTAAATTCATTAAATAATATTTCCTTCATATTAGGGCAATAACTTTTTCCAACAATCTGCAACATAAGACATCCTTGTAATTGCCTCAGAAATAATATATCAAGTCGCAGATTGTGATGCAAACATCCTTCATATAATAAGATTTAAATTTGATCATGGTAATGACAATAAACCTTATTTTTAGAATCTGAAACTCATTATAAAAATAATACAATTCTACTTCATATTATAATAATACAGAACTCTTAGTTAAATTGTTTATTCTTATAAGATAATTCCAATAGTACTTCATTTATCTAAAATTGTTATTATAAGAAAATAAGTAATTTAAAATTATAACAAATCTTATAATAACATGTTTTATTTCAAAAACAATACTTTAATATTAACCTTATCACAAAATCATGTTAATAATTATTATAAGGCCCCAATGCGTTCACATGTGGGGGAACGATCTATTTAGCGGAAGAACTCATGTTCGATTTCCTCCGTGTGCAAAATTCCCTTGGGCCAGCGGCAGTCACGCACCGTGAGCGGGATTAGTCTCTGACCCAGTGGGTTAGGGGACATCCGCGGTCTTTGATCTAGGACCAGAAAACCTTATCACAAAATCATGTTAATACTTATTATAATAACGTGAAAATATGCTACTATAATTTTATTTTTACAGAATAATCATAAATAGTTATTTATTTATGCTTAATACTAACTATGTTAAGAAATAAATTCACAAACATGGGAGTACCACAAGGTCACATCCCAACATGGATCAAACTACAAGCTTCACTTTTTATTTTTAACATTCAAGAGTGTTCAAAGCAATTTTTAACATGTTCATCGTAATTACATGGCAATAAAAACATTTCTTCTTTTAGTTCCTTAACCAGTGCCCTTAGGGCACTGGTTAGCATTTGCCTAACATAAAAATATAATAACAACATTCAAGATCAAACAACATGCAAACAATAGAATTAGAGAATCTTAGGGGTCAAGATTCATCTTTTCCTCACCATAGAAAAACATAAGAAAGCTAATGTTCCACTCCCCCCATACCTCTCACACCTAGCTCAAAGGGAAGGGGCTAGAAGTTTTGCTTCTTCTCCTCCTAAGCTCCACCAAGCTTACAAAACTCTCACTCTCACTAGAAGCACTCAAGATAAGAAGAAATGGTACAGAAGGATTGAACTTTTGGTGTGGTGAAAGGCTTGGAAGGGTGTCAATTTATAGAAGAGGTAGAAGAGTGTAGAACGTTTCAAATTTGATTAAAGTATTGTAGGGCTGAATTTGTAGGCTTAGATGGGTGGCATTCTTGGCCAATAGAGGTTGCTACCTTACCATGCATGCATGTAGCCTAGTGTAGATAGCCCTTGTGTGTGTAAGTGTCCAAATTGATGTTGTCTTTGCATGCCTAAGTTTGAAAAATGTCACTCTCCCTCTCCCTCTTTCCACACCGAACACACACGCACACACTCACATGTTTTCTTTTTTTTTTTTTTTTTGCTTAATGGTTTGGGTCCAAAAAGGATTCTTAAGGGTAGGTGTATCTAATTGTTTAGGGCCAAAAACATAAGCTACTGTTTTGAATTCTTTTGAATTCTGTTTTAGTTCTTTTTTAGGCCCAACGATGCAAAACAACCCATAGTTTTACTACTTACAACCTTTGTTTTACTAAGGCCCAACTAATAAGGTAGCTTACTGTTTCTAATAACAACATCCCTTTTTACTAACTATAGTTCCAATATGTGACAACTTTTTTTTTTGGACTAAGGCCTATTTATGCTTTTAGTTCTTTAATTACTAACATAATATTTTCATTATTTTATTTTATGACTAAAACAAATCACTAACATCTTAGATATTTATCTTTAACATCTAATATATTTGAAACTTTAACTATAAAATATCACAAGCATATCACAAATCAAAGCAATAAACACTAAATGTCAGGACATATAAGATATCAAACGTAATTAACCGCAATTCCTTCATACCAGACAATTTTATTTTAAGAACTTATCATTATTTTAATTTTATTAAAATACCAAAATAATTAAATCTCTTAAAATATCTCACACAACATAAAAGATAAATTCTTATAAGGCAAAAATTGGATCGTTACACAAAATGTATGACAGCCCACTTTTTACAGCTACAACACATCTCTTATTAAACTAAGGCCGAATTAATTATACTTTTAGTTATTCTAATTACTAACATAATCTCCTATTTAATTTTATTTACTAACATTACTAAATTAAATTACTAAAAACTTAAATAATTATTTTAAACATATAATCCATTAAAACTTTATTTCTTTTATTCACATAAAATCATACACAACATATAATTCATATCATATGAAACTAAAGCAAATAAAAACGTCAAATATCAAAATGTTGAAATATCAAACAGAATTAACCACAATTTCTTGCATATTAATTTTTTGCATACCAAACTATTTATTTCCAAGGTATTATTATTATTTTAATTTTATTTGCAATATCGAAATAATTAAATTCCTTAAAAATCATTCATACAATGCGTAAAAAGATAAATTTCTATTAGGCAAAAAATGGGTAGTTACACATTCTAGTTTTTCGCTAACTTAATTTAATTATCACCTAATTATTTAATTTATTCTTAATTTCCTCTACTTATTTAGTTTAACCACAATTAATTATTTTCACATATACTACAATTCCAAAAAAATTTATTAAACAACATTTTAATTTTTGAAACTTTCAATTTTTTTATTTTTAATCTACACATAATCTTTTACTAAAGTGATTAATATCTTTTTTTATTATCACAGCTTAGCTAAAATATAATTGCAATACAATATTAAAAACAACAATAAAAAATTGCATTCTAAAAATAAAATAAAATACTAATTTATTTAAAATTTGCAGCAAAAAGAAATTTAGAGAAAAAGATGTTACATTCCATACTGAGAATCCCTTATTGGGAGATTGTCTTTGTCTATAACATATTGGCAAAGGTTAGCAGACTACATGGCAGATTGAATCTCATGTAAAATTAGTATCTATATTAGTCTTAGTTCAAGTTTGGTTCGATTGTGCTCTTTGGTTTACATTAGTTTCATATTTGCTAGGTTGACTGTTAGGCCTCAGAACTGGGTATAAGATAACTTTTGTCTCAATTTTAAATCCAATATTTAATCTTAAGCAAGAAAACACAATTGGGGCAGTTTAGTACTTAAGAGAGTCACGGTATGCACTCATTATGCAACACCACAAATTATTATTGCATAGTTATGCAGAAATAGAGTTTTTTCTTACTGTTTTATTAGTTTAGAGAGTTATTGTAGCAGAACCCTTGGTTAAATCATTGGTGTGGCATAAGGATGTTAATCAAGAGTAATCACTCAATGATCTCAAGCACACAATTTCACCACATAATTATGCAGCAACATATCCCAATTGGTTTTATCATCTGGTTTAGGTAAAGGTATGCATATAAATACTTATGGCAGCTATGAGGCATCTTAACTAAGGACCACATTCCTGCACTAAAGAGCAATAACACACCTACATGTACCATGATCAAGCATTAAAAAATAATGCTTGGCAGCCAACACACGAGTACTAAGTAACCATTCCAAGTTACAATTTCGTAGTCAAGTTTTAAATCATCATCACCAACCAATGATTCATATCAATCTTTGTGTAGGAATCAGGTCTACACAAAGTAACCATAACAGTAAGTTATCATAGCCCCAGACCCAACCAAATAAGTTTTAACACATGAGCAAACAAAACAGTCCCCCAATCCCTTCTTTGACCAATACCAACAAACCCATCAACATCAATTCCCAAAACCGAATCAAGAACCCCGAACACTCACAAACCACAACAAGCAAAAAAGTGTTAACCTCATTTAAGAAAAGGTAATAAATTTAAATATCCCATGAGATTGACATGCAGATGGATGCTCAACTCTACGAAGAGCTCATTATCCTTTATTTGGTGACTGTCTTTTTTCTGTGGAGTCCGTTTAGCAAATGCTTATCATACAAACCCAGATATCAGACTCACGAGACAAAAAGGTTGACACTATGGAGTATGGGCTAACACCTTGTATTCATAAGATTGATAGATACAAACTATAATACAGAAAAAATATTATTGCAGTTTTAATGATGTCAGAAGCTACTGACAAACTTACAGTTAGTCTAGCAGACAAATTTTAACAAGCAGTAGAATAGGGGGAAAATGAGTATCAAATTTGAATTTGTTATCAAATATGAATTTGTTATCAAATATGAATTTGTTAGAACAAGTCCAAAATATCACAAAACTTTCCAATATCAAGGACAACACAATTTTATCTAAAAAAAAAAGGGACAACACAATTTAAATCTGCATTAAATTATTTGTTTACCTACTACATAAAGTATTTAAATAATTTTATTATTATACAAGCCGTATTTTATTTTTTATATATCTATTTATTCAATATTTTCTCTGTTCAATGTCTTTACAATTAAAATAAGAATAGCTAATGATCGGAAAAAAAAAAAAGAATAGCTACCTTTAATCATGAAAACTAGGAAGGTACCCGTCCATTCGCACAGGTCATTTTTGTTTTCATGCATGTTTAAAATACATTTGTTTATAAAATTAAATATTTTTATTGAGACAAACATAATTAACTAATTAAGTTTTCCAAAAGGACAAAATGAGTGAGAGAGAAGCAGAGAACATATATTTAGTTATAGTGTCATATATATTTCTTATTTAATAATTTAAAATATTTATACAATTGTTTCAGAAATTTATTATGTATCAAAATTTAAAAAGGATTTAACTTTTGTTAAATTTTAACCCATAGGATTGACGCAGTGATGTAAGCTTCCACTGCGTTCACATGTGGGAAACGATCTATTTAACAGGAGAATCTGTATTCGATTCCCTCAATGTGCAAAGTTATCTTGGGCTAGCGACAACCATGCACTGCGAGTATGATTAGTCTCTGACCCACTAGGTTGGGGGACACCCATGGTCTCTGACCAAAGACCGAAAAAAACTTTTGTTAAATTTAATAAATTTTGTAATTTTAGAATTTTAAGTGATAAAATAATTCAATTATTTTACAACTATATTTGCAAATAAAAATTATTCATTTTATAACATTATAATTTATAAACAATATTTTGAATAATTTAAAATATAAAAATTAATTAAATTAGATGCAAACTATTGAAATCGATATATTTTACTGTGATCTTTCCATAAATGATACTTGTAGTTTCTATCATAAAAAATTAAAATTAATTTAATTTATGATATTATTGAGTAAGTAATTTAAAAAAAAATTGTAATAAGAATATATTTAATAAATTAATTTTAATATATTTATTATATATTTATTTAGAAAATTAAAATTATTATATAAATATTATTCACCCAAATTATAGTATATGAAGTTATTAAACATAGAGTCAAAATATTATTTTTTAATAAATATATTAACTAATTAGATTTAAATTAATTTTCAGTATAAAAGTATTTATTTTAAAATTATTTTATATAATTTCTAAGTAAAATTGATTTTATAGGTTTTCAAAGTAAAAATAAATATTGGTGAGTCTTTGATATGCAGCTATGTTAAATACTCGCAAAAAAAACTTGACGTTCATAATGGTTTGCTTATAATGGTGCCGCAGGATTGTCTCTCGTAAATCATACTTTTGGTCTCGGTCATAAAAATATTAAAAGTAATTTAATTTATGATATTATTGAGTAATTAATTTAAAATTATTTTGTCATAAAAATATACTTACCAAATTAATTTTAGCACTTCAAGACAAACGATTAGTAGCATCAGTAATTTTGTAATTTAAAGTTATTTTGTAATAAAAATATATTTAATAAATTAATTTTAAACATCTTAACTAATTAGATGTAAATATAATATAAATATAATATAAACAAAAGAAAATATTAGTTATTATAAAAAATTGTGTGTAAATAAAAAAATAAAAGGAAAAGAAATAAAAAGAGAAAGTGGGAGAGATAAAAGAAGCAGTTTTATCCCCATAAAATGTGTTTAAATTTAAAATTTTTCTTAAAATGTATATTTTTAATTAAATATTATATCTACCTTAATTATAGTAAAAGTGAATTGTGACTTTAAATTAATCAACTTTACTTTAAATATCAAGAATTGAAGAATTATTATGCTGAAAACATCTCTTAGCTGACCATTGTCATTAACTTAAGAATTAGTCTCCTAATTATGCCTATAGAGATACTATATAAAATATTACAAAATATTATTAAATTTATGGAGTAATTATATATTATATATAAATATTATATTTACGATGTTAGCAAAGAAATAAATTAAAAATATTTTGTAATAGAAATATAATTAAAATTCATTTTACTAATGTAAGTTTAAAAAATAAAATATCCGGTTGAAAATATTATGTGAAGAAGATATTTTATTAAAAATTACGTGTGTTTGAAATTAAGATTACAAATTAACTCACTCGGAGATAATTTCCCATGCTGAGTCATTAAACCAATCAATGGAGGTTGTGGTAGTTGCCTTTTAACTCCACAAGATAATTCAAACCAAGAAGAATCTTGGACAATATCACCAGCTTTAGCCCAGACAACACACAAACGATATTCTAAAAAAGAATATGTTCAGGCAGTAGTCCTCATTAATCCACATAAACTATTTCCACTGAATAGATTTAATACGACACACAAAAAGTTACCAATTCTGTTTGACAGAGTTGATGGAGAGTTTTCCTTGCTCTAATGATAAAAAAAACTCTTCAATAAGTGAATCATCAACCATATGGAGAGGAATACGTTGAACATTTGTATCAAACTTAAACCAAACTTCAAGTAAACTGAAGCAAAATTTGTTTCTAATGAGTATCAGATTACATAATAATCTTCATATATGAGTATAAAAAAAATTTAATACTAATTTAAAAATCACCGTGATTTTATTGCATCAACAACATCATCCTCAATATTAAAAGACACTTTGGTAACAGTGGGCAGATTTTCGATTGCAATGGCACCTAAAGAAAAATTGATAAACATTTATTAGACTATACTAAATACTAAATAATCAATAAGTAATATAAAATACAAACATATTACATTAAAAAAAACACTATCCAAAGTAAGCACCGCAGTATGGGACAATTCTAGCAAATTGAATGGCAATAATTGTAGAAGATACAATATTTTCTCTGTTCAATGTCTTTACAATTAAAATAAGAATAGCTAATGATTGGAAGAAAAAAAAAAAGAATAGCTACCTTTAATCAAGGAAATCACAGTTGTGATTGATGGGGAACAGTTCAATGGCATCTTCTCAACGGTTCCCATAAGATCAGATCTTCAAGAATTGCATTCAAACGATGTAAGAGATAAAAAAGAACCTGACCAAAAGAAATTAGATAAAAAAAATTGAAGGAACAAGATAATATGTGAAGAAGAAATTAAATTGGGTAAAGATGCAACAAAGGATATTTACTTAGAGTCCGTTTGCCCAGCTTATTTTGAACTTATAAGTTGCTTTTAAGTTAAAGTTAAAAATAAGAACTTAAAAAAAAGTAGAAGTTGTTTGTCAATTTCATTTTTTTTAGCTTAAAAGTTCCTTTTAAGTTAAAAGTTGTTTGCTTCAATTTTTTTAAAACTTTTAGCTTTATTTAAAACTATCTTGTCCAATGAAAAAGTGTATCAATAAAATAAAAAATATTGTGTAAAATATTTTTTTTTTCATTTGCTAGTTTTTTTTATAAACAATTACAAAAAATATCATCTTATTATTGTAATATTTTTATTGGATAAAATATGTTTTTGGTTCCTCATTTTATCTTGATTTCTATTTTTAGTCCCTCATAAATTTTTTCTGTGTTTTTAATCCTTCATAAATTGTTTTGTTCTGTTTTTAGTCCCTTATAAATTGTTTTGTTCTGTTTTTAGTCCCTAACATTAATTTCAACTGTTAAGTGATGACATGGCGGACATAAACTGTGTGTGTGAAATTTTTTTGATTAAGTTTATAGTAACTTTTAACCGCTACAAATTTTTGGCGGTCAGAAATGTTTACTTTTGTAACATTTCTTGTGATTTCAGAAAATCTGGCGTTCGGGGTTTTGATTTTTTTTATTTTTTTTACATTTCTGACGATTTTAGTCTGCCAGAAAATTTGCAGCGGTTAAAAACTAATAGAAACTTAAACATAAATTTTTCAAACGTAAATTCTTTTCGTCACGACATCACTTAACAGTTGAAATTAATATCAGGGACTAAAAACAAAATGAAACAATTTTTTACGGACTAGAATTAGAGAAAAAAATTATGAGGGACTAAAAACAAAAATCTAGATAAAACGAGGGATCAAAAACATATTTTACCCATTTTTATTTTAAAATATTTATGTGACAAATAAAGAAAGAAACTAGCAGTGATGCGAGCCACAATATTACACAGGTTCCCGAGGATTTTGGAACTTTGATACCATGTCAGAAAATATTTTTCAGATTAATTTGATTAGAAGAGAAATTGCTAACACAATACAAAATGTCTAATAAAGGAAATTCCCAAATTAATTCATATACTGTTAATTCCTAAAATGTAAGGGTCAACAATTACTGTATAATAAATACAAAATCAGGCAGCTAGGCTAATTGAAAGGATGAAATGTGCAAGACATGCGGTATTAAAAGACCAGATTTTAAATAAATAGAACCAATGTGATGAACCGGAACAAGTTTGTTGTCAGGTAATTTAATAGAAGAGGAAACTTTGGTGTATGAATGAAAATGTGAAAGATTAGATACCATATGGTCAGTTGCTCCTGAATCTAAGATCCAGAGAAAAGAACAAGGTTTAAAAGAGGCAAGACAACGAAAAGTGGTACCTGCAAAATTTGCTAGAGGCTGATCTTTACCAGTCAGAATAAGAGATGAAGCAATAGCAGCTGCAGTGGGATGAGCTTGTGAAGCAGAAGGTCTTGAGCCTCGACCATCATGTGAGAAAGAACCACAGCGGGATTTTTTTGATCCAAGATTGTGTTCCCACCAAGACGGATAGCCAATTTTAGTATAGCAACGGCTATCAGAATGACCATCAACATTGCAAAATGGAGCAATGATAAGAAGGTTTGGTCTTGCCATCGCGAGAATGAGTTGAATGTTGAGTAGCCAAAGAGAGATTGATCCAGTGTAATAGAACATGAATGAGATAATGAACGTTGACGCTCTTCCTGTGAAAAAAGAGAATATGCTTTGGGAACAGAAGGAAGGGGATCCATTAGGAGAATTTGACTATGTATAGATGCAAATAAATCATTCAAGCCTTGTAAAAAATCCATGAGATGTTCAGTAGCATAAATATCATTGAAATTCGGTATAACACCACAAGCACAAGTAGGAAGTGTGCGATAGGAATCAATTTCATCTCTATAAGCCTTGAATTGTGTGTAATAAGCGACAATAGAGTTGGTGCCTTGAGAGAGATTCAAAATAGCACGCCGAATTTCAAAAATACGAGGTGCATTCTTTTGATTGAATAGAGTAAGGAGATCAAGCCATATATCACTTTTGATCCAGAGGATGGAATTTGCAATGGTTGGAGTAGTGGAATGAACAAGCCAAGATTGAACCATGCTATTGCAACGAACCCAATTAGAGAAATTAGGAGTCTCTGGTTCAGTTTTAACAAAAGTGCCATCAATGAATCCAAGTTTGTTTTTTGCTTCTAGTGGCATGGTGATGGCTCGGCTCCAAGTGGGGTAATTGTCTCCATCAAGAAGTTGTGTGACCAGTGGTTGTCCTGGTTGGTCAGGTGAGTGAAGGAAATATGGGGACGTGTGGTTTGGGGGATTATTGGCAGCCATGGATGGTAAAAAATTTAAGGACTGAATTAAGGCTGATACCATGTATAGAAACATAGAGAGGAGAATGATTTGGTAGAATGGTACTATTGTATTCAATTGATTTACAGAAACTGGTTAAATAGAATTACAAAGGATAAATTAAGGAAATAGAGAAAGCTAATCTAAAAAGGAAACGTACAAGAAAATCCTATCGATAAAAATAAATAGAATCTTATCCTAATAACAGTAACAGAATCATCAACAATAAAGATAATTCTGATTGATTGGCTTGGTGATTTGTTGCTGATAACACTAATTATAACATTTAATGCTGTATATACAAAGAAATATTATGTTCAAGCCTATCCTCAAATTCTGACAAAATGCAAAGGAAGTGAATGAATAGTTTTAAGGCACATATGACAGCCCAATCTCTTCCAAAAGTCCCAACTAATTCCAAATCCAGCCTAGATCTCTCCTTCACATTTTCTCCCCATTTACCTTGACAACCAAATCATCCCCCAAACCCACCCTACTGCCTCAATTTATCCCATTTTTTGGTGTGTAAGTTTTGGCAAGAACCGGCTAGTTACTCTATTTTCTGATTTTTATTTTCTGAATATAAAATTACAATACACAGATTAGTTTCATGCACGAATGAACGAGACTAAACTGAGACATTAACATTCAGAAACCATTTTAATTCAACTCCAGCAAAATGCTCTCGAGGCAATTCTTTCTACTGGAGGAGAAAATGCACAAAGCGTTTCAGCATCTTCTGAGCAATTTTCGTTACGTGAAAAACGTGTTCCTCACTTTCCACTTCAAATAGTTCCACATGGCCTTCCCACCCACTCTTCTTCACAGCCTCATAGTATGACACCGCTCTTTCCCTCATCACATCCCTCTCAGAAGTACAAACAAGAAGCTTGGAACACCCAAGCCCAGCCAAGGAAGGTGCCCTAGTAGCCAACAGATTGATCATAGGGTTGTCAAGCCCACCAGGCCCAGAGGGATGAACGAATTCCCAAACCAGATAGGGCACACTCTGTTCATGCCCTGCAACAGGTTCAGACCCAGTTGGCTTTGAACCGAAGAAGTAGGGATGAGAAACAAGAGCACCTAAAACGTTGACACCACCGGGCAAAACCTCAACCCAGCTCGCATAGCAATGTTATGAACTATATTAGCACCGGCACTGTCACCCCCAATGAAAACTCTGTTGAAATCACCGTGTTTGAGAAGCCACGGGTTGGTGTTGGTGGCGACCCATTTAAGAGCATCCCAGCAGTCATCATAAGCTGCAGGAAGAGGGGTCTTTGGTGTCAGCTTGTACTCCACTGAAACGACTAAAGCATGTGCTACGGACACAAACAAGTTGAGGTAGCTTTGGTGGAGTTGGCTGAAGGCAGATTTGAAAAAAAATCTGTTGAGATTTCTTTCCTTTATTAATTCACAGTATTGCAAAGTTACCACATATAAATTCATTAGCTTGTATTTAGGAGTATTTGTAGGGATTAACTTAATTATAGGGATTGGGCTGTATTTTGCAGAGATTTATTTTCTCTGTTTCTGTATATCCTCTCTGTTGTATATATACAGCTCTTGTAATCATCTGAAATATATGAATGACAGATTCTCAACATGGTATCACGAGCCCTGTTGTGTTAGCTTCTTTTCCTTTTTTTCTTTTTTCCCTCTCCTTTTGTGAAAATTGTTTCACTCTACAACCCTAAATATGTCTTAATCCCCTTCAAAATCATCGGTGGCTCCTGTCATTGTTCAATCCAAAAATGTTTTCAATGCAGGAATCATCCTTACAGAAAAAAATTATGACATATGGTCACAGTTAATGGAGATGCATATTGCAGAAAGGGAGAAACTCTCATACATTCGAGGCAAGGAGAAGCTACCTTCAGAAAAAGATCCTGGTTATGAAAAATGGTATGCAGAAAATCAAAAGGTGAAGAGATGATTGTTGATGTCCATGAGTCCAGAAATTATGAAGCGTTTCTTACGCTTGCCCACTGCTCGTGACATTTGGACTGCGTTATCAAAGGCGTTCTATGATGGGAGTGATGAGTTACAGGTTTTTACTTTGAATCAAAAGGCTTTACTGCCAAACAAAGTGGTAGATCTCTGCAGAGTACTATGGAGAATTGACAGAAATTTTCCAAGAATTGGACCATCGTGATAAGGTGGTTATGAAAGATCCTGAAGATGTCAGAGCATACCAAAAGTCAATTGGGCGTCTAAGGGTGCATATATTTCTTGCGGGATTGGATGACGAGTTTGAACAGGTCTGTGGGGAAATTTTACGAAAATAATGTGTCCATGAGTTGGAAGAATGTTACGCAATGATTCGTAGAGAGGCAGTATGCCAAGCAACTTTGAAAGGTGATTCTGAAAATTCTGAGAACTCAGCCTTGATGGCTTGAAATCGACCACCTCAAAATTGGTAGGGTCATCCAAAAGGAAATCATCCTAAAGCCAACTTGAATAAAGATAAATCTAAGTATAAATGCACTCACTGCAATCAACAGGGACACACTAAAAGTCGTTGTTTTGAACTCAATGGATATCCAGAGTGGTGGGATCCCAATAAAGATCCACGAAAAAAGAATTCCACTGCAGCTATTGCCGAAACACAAATCAAAGATGACACCTCCGAGAATGCCACTGCATTGATGGCGATGAGTGGTAATGGTGGTAAGCTTTTAAATAATTCTGCACATGTTATGAATAGCACATGGATAATTGATTCCGGTGCCACCGATCATATGATTTTTTATTCTAGACAAATTTTGTCCATTAAACCATCCTCACAAAAATTGATTTCCACTGCTAATGGTAACACAACCTCGGTTATTGGAAAGGGATCCTTAACTCTTAGTGATACTTTGACTTTGGATTCTGTTTTGGTTGTTCCATCCTTAGAATATAATCTTTCGTCTATATCTCAAATCACTACAGCCTTACATTGAATTGTTATTTTTAGGCCTGATTTTTGTGTGTTTAAGGACATTCAGACCAGACAGACGATTGGTTATGGTGTTAAAAGAGGAAGGTTGTACCATTTGGACTTGATTTCAAAAGGATCGACAAAGTTACAGAGAGCTTTGACAGTGAATAGTTCTGCAAGAGAGAAGGAGGAATCTGAAATTTGGTTATGGCATCGTCGCCTAGGACATGTCTCATTTAGCTATTTAAAAAAATTGTTTCTTGTACTGTTTGCAAAACATGATGTCTCTGGTTTCCATTGTGATATATGTGAACAAGCAAAAAGTCATCGTGTTTCTTTTCCACTCAATTTGAATAAAAGTAATGTTCCTTTTATGCTTATATACTCTGATGTTTGGGGCCCTTCTAAAATTCCAACTTTAGGGGGGTCACGTTGGTTTGTTACTTTCATTGATGACTGCACAAGGATGACTTGGTTATGGTTAATGAAGTCCAAAGGAGAAGTGAACTTAATATTTCATGACTTGGTTATGTTACTTGAAATATTTTCTTGGGATAGAAGTTTCCCGATCAAAAGCAGGAATTTTTCTATCCCAAAGGAAGTATACTTTAGATCTTTTATGAGAAATGGGGATGGAAGGGTGTCATCCTGTTGATACTCCTATAGAAAAAGGCTTGAAATTGTGTTTAGAACCAAATCAGGTTCCTGTTGACAAAGGGAGATATCAAAGGCTTGTAGGGAGACTGTTGTACTTGAATCACACCAGACCAGACCTGACTTATGCATTAAGTGTTGTTAGTCAGTATATGCATGACCCAGGAGAACAACATATGAATGCAGTCATGCGCATCTTAAGGTATTTGAAGTCAGCTCCTAGAAAAGGTATTCGCTTCACTAAACACATTGATTATCAAAGCATAAATGCATATACAGATGCTGATTGGGCTGGATCAATAGGTGATAGGAGGTCTACCTCAGGTTACTTCACATTTGTAGGTGGTAATCTTGTTAATTGGAAAAGTAAAAAACAAAATGTGGTTGCACGCTGCAGAAGCTGAATTCAGAGGTTTGGCACTTGGTCTCTGTGAAGCATTATGGCTGAGACTACTTTTGGAAGATTTGGGTTACTCAGGTAGGCAACCAATTAGGCTTTATTGTGACAATAAAGCTGCATGTGATATTGCCCATAATCCAATACAACACGATCGCACAAAGCATATAGAAGTAGACAGATTTTTCATTAAGGAGAAGTTAGACAGAAAGATTGTAGAGTTGCCTAAGATTAGATCAGAAGACCAGCTGGCATATTCTCGCCAAAGCAGTCTCAAAAGCAGTGTTCTCAAAATTTTTAAGCAAGTTGAACATGAGTGATATTTATGCATCAACTTGAGGGGGAGTGTTGAGATTTCTTTCCTTTATTAATTCATAGTATGGCAAAGTTACCACATATAAATTCATTAGCTTGTATTTAGGAGTATTTGTAGGGATTAACTTAATTATAGGGATTGGGCTGTATTTTCCATGGATTTATTTTCTCTGTTTCTATATATCCTCTCTGTTGTATATATACAGCTCTTGTAATCATCTGAAATATATGAATGACAGATTCTCAACAAAATTCCTCACTGTGAAAGTAGACCAAGATGGGGACTTTTTTTTTTTTTTTTTATCCTGTGTCAGAGACCACGGGTGTCCCCCAACCCACTGGATTAGAGACTAATCCCACTCAAGGTGCGTGGCTGCCGTTGGCCCCAAGGAATTTTGCACACGAAGGGAATCGAGTACAGGTTCTCCCGCTAAATAGATCGTTCCTCCACATGAGAATGCAGTGGAGCCTTACACCACTGTGCCAACCCTTTGGGTTAAATGGGGACTTTATGACCCTCTTCCTGGGATAGGATCCAGTTTGGAAGTTGAGATGACAACGTCTTGGGATGATACTTTTGTAGTTGGATCTTCAGGTGTGGGTGGCACAATTGGAGAGCCTTGGAGGCATTCAATGGTTCCATCCTTGTAGACTCGAACAAAGCCTGGAATCTCCAAGGTTATCTTCTTGCAGTTAGTGACAGTGGTGGCTACTGTGGAAATCAAAACCATTGCAAATGAAAACAGTTTTAAGTAAGGGAAGACTAGTGAATTTTCTTCAAGTTGGTTGTAATTTGCAAAGACTCGTCAGTTGTACATATAGACATACGAATTGATTACGTGGATCACTCTCCTTTTTTAAAATAAATATTAATAAAAAAATTAAAAATATTAAAAACAGTGATGCTATATGATATGAACATGTTCTATATGAAAGCATACCAATCCACTTGTTTATTAATTATTGGATACATGTTAAATTAAGAAAAAAGTAAAAAAATCAAAATTTTGACACAAATCACATGTGGTTACTTTTTATAGTTTTCGTATGGCACGAATTCATACCGTCTAGCATTTTTCTTTAAAAAAAATTGGTTTGGATACAAAAAAAAAACATATTCAGTTTGGTACACGATGGATACAGTCTACAACATGACAAAAAACACAAAAAGAGGCAAGGTAGTATCAAATTTTATTATATATATTTAATTTTATTAATCTAATTATTGAATATTTTTATATCATCTTAACAATTATGCGTATCAAATTTTAAATAAATAAGACATTTGTACTTATATAGTCTTCCAATAAACATTTATTTATATTTTTAAAAAATTATATTATACGTTAAATTAAATTTATTTAATAAAATATCAAATGTTTTTATACATTTATAGACTTAATCTACTCAATAAAAAAATTTAGTTCAACAATAAAAGAAAGATGTACATGATTTTTTTAAATGATCACGTGACAACTAACTAACTTCATAATATTAATCGTTCATGTATAGATGGTATGATTTAAATATTTATTTTATATAATTAAATTTTATAATAAATAAATATTTTTTAATATATAAATTATAATATAATTAAAAGTAAATATTAATGATAGGTGACTGATTTGAGTTACATCAATTTAAATATTCTAAATTTGATATTATAAATTTAGAAACACAAATGCTTTTAATAAATTAATAATGTAAAACATGTTTGTGTGACGCACCATCAAGACCACTTGTTATAATTAATTAAAGTTTAAACTGAAACCTTACGGTCGAACGTAGTTTGAAAATTTTGACTGAAGAATTTCATATTTTTCTACAACGAAACTGAAGCGTCTAAGCTGATCTTTACGTACATATGCATTAAATAAGTATCTTGTTTTTTTTATTCATAAATAAATATCTGGTATATATGTTGCATAGATTAATATTAAAAAAATAGGTATTTAAATTTAAATTTTACAAAATTTAAAAATTGATCTAATCAATAAAACATTATTTTAATAATAATTCATATATATGTCATTATACTACACGTTAATCCAAATAAATTCAAATACACTCTTTACCAAAACAAAAAAAAAAATCAAATACACTAATGTATATTTACATAAACTGTAAAAATATATTTAACCCTTAAAGAAATTTAAAATCCCATTAAATTAGCTAACTAATTAAAGAAAACATATTAACTTGCCTACAATTAGGCATTAGCATCCCAACGCTTCCTTAACATAATATGTAAATTAAATGCCATTTTTTTAACTCAATTAAATGCCATTTTCTTAAACAATAGAGTAAATTACATTCTCCCCATTGAGAGATATTAATATTAGCATCTTTTAGAAGAGGAGAGTATTTTTTTTATCCGTAGGAATTGAAGGCAGGTGGTACCAAGAGGTTTACAATAATTCACGCACCAGCTCAACCAACTGAGCTAGACCCCTTGGTAGGGTATAATTTACTCTAACAATATTTCAAGAGATATATAGTACCACAAATTTTGAAAATAATGTTAGATTTATGTATCAAACATTTAGAAAGAATGATTCAAGATCCAAGTATATAAAACACCACGTTAAATATTTGACTAATTTGGTTTCAGATAAATAAAATTATTATAATAAAAGAATAATAAATATTTTTATATAATATAATTTAAATATTTTATTTAATATAATATTATATATTTATATTTAGTATAATGATTTTTTTCTTTTTCTTTCTTAATTTTTATCTTTAGTTGGTGAGTCAGAAAGGTAAATGCCAAATTCTCTCCGTAATATTTAAATCAAATGCCATTTTCTTAAACAAAGTGCATGTATGTATGTATGTGACTATCTATATATACACACACTTACCAAATTAATTATAAACATAATTTTAGATTTTTGTTTCAAACATTTAGAAAGAATGATTTAAAATCCTGGTAAATAAACACTACATTAAATATTTGACTAATCTGATTTGAGATGAATAAAATTATTATAATTAAGGAATATTAACATTTTTATTTAACAAAATTTAAATATTTTCTTAATATAATATTATATATTTATATTTAATATAATAATATTTTACTCTTTCTTTTAAAAAAAATTATCTTTAGTTGGTGAGTCAGAAAGGTAAATTGCCATATTCTATCCATAAATTGGATTAATAGTTTAAATAATTTCTTTAAAATAGTATGTAAATCAAGTATCATTTTTTTAAACAAAGTGCATGTAAGTAGTAATTAATGATGAGAGAGATTAAATGAATTAATATTGAAAAAAAAAATTAAAATACTAGTATATAAACACCACATTAAATATTTGACCAATCTGATTTGAGATGAATAAAATTATTATAATTAAGGAATATTAATATTTTATTTAATATCATTTAAGTATTTTCTTAATATAATAATATTATATATTTATTTTTAGTATAATAATATTTTCCTCTTTGTTTAAAAAAAATATCTTTAGTTGGTGAGTCACAAAGGTAAACTGCCAATTTCTCTCCATAAATTGGATTAATAGTTTAAATAATTTCTTTAAAATAGTATGTAAATCAAATATAATTTTCTAAAATAAAGTGCATGTATGTAGTAATTAATGATGAGAGAGATTAAATGAATTAAAATTAATTAATATATTTAAAAAAAGAATTAAACTATGTTTCATTAATATTAAGGATAATTTTAGAAAATATATAAATTTAAGTCAAATTTAATACTACTAATTAAATTAACTAACTCTTTTAAATCTTGATAAATTAATTAATTGGATTTCTAAGAACCAATGGAATAATAAAAATGCAAAATTCTCTTCACAAATTGGATAAATAATTTAAATAATTTCCTTAAAATAATATGTAAATCAAATGTTGTTTTCTTAACAATGTGCATGCTTAATTTTCGCACACTTAAAAAAAAAAAAAAACACACACACACACACACACACAATGTGCAAGTATGTAGTATGTATGTGGGTCTCTATTTTTTTCTTTCTATAACCATGAGATATCGATCTGGTGCATTTATGTGTGTGTGTGAGTCTCTATATATAACACAGAGAACCTAAAACTGGATTATTGGAATTCACATTTTGCATATATGAAATGGCTTATTTCACAAAAGGCAGCATATCCCCCGGCAAGAAAGAGATAGTGGCTCAAATTCCCCCTTATTTGTCTACAATGATGGCACCATCGAACGTCCCACAACCTACCCTAGAGCTCCACCCTCACTCGAAGACCCTACAACCGGCGTCGCATCCAAAGACATCCTCTTCTCAAAGAACCCTTTCCTCTTTGCTCAACTTTACCTTCCAAAACTAACTCAACCCGACGAAAAAATCCCCATTTTAGTCTACCTTCATGGCGGCGCCTTTTGCTTTGAATCAGCCTTTTCATCTCACCACTTCAAATATTGCAACATATTTGCTTCCCAAGCCAATGTCCTAATTGTTGCCATAGAGCACAGGAAAGCTCCTGAGCATTTTCTCCCTACGGCTTATAATGATTGCTGGGCTGGTCTTAGTTGGGTCGCCTCTCATGCCACCGCAAACCCCACCAACACTGACCCTTGGCTCATAAGTCATGGTGATTTCAGCAAAGTTTTTTATTGGTGGTGATAGTAGTGGTGGTAACCTTGTCCATAACATTGCCATACGTGCTGGGGTTGAAGCTTTACCCGGTGGTGTAAAACTCTATGGTGCTTATCTTAACCACCCTTATTTATGGGGTTCAAAGCCAATTGGGTCTGAACCCGTTATTGGATTCGAGGAGTGTAATCAATCTTTGGTTTGGAACTTCGCGTACCCTGATGCACCTGGTGGGTTGGATAATCCCATGATCAATCCATTGGCTCCTGGGGCACCCAGTTTGGCTACGCTTGGGTGTTCTAAGATGCTTATTACTGTTGCAGGGAAGGATCACTTGAAATTTAGGGACAGGGCAGTGTTATATTATGAGGCTGTGAAGGAGAGTGGCTGGAAAGGGGAACTTAAGCTGTTTGAGGAGGAAGAAGAGGATCATGTTTATTTTATGTATGATATGGAAACTGAGCAAGCCAAAAGATTGATCAAAGTCGTGGTTGATTTTCTTACCCAGTGAAAGAACTATACAGTTGTCTCCCTAAGATTTGTATTTTCTCAGTTTCCCTTGTTTTGAAAAAGAAGGCTTAAATATGTTTTTAATCTCTCAAAATTTGAGTAAGTTTGATTTTGGTCCCTCAATTAAAAACTTGTTCTTTTTAATTGAGAGATTAAAAAGAACAAATTTTTAATTGAGGAACCAAAATCAAACTTATCCCAAATTTGAGGGACTAAAAACATATTTAAGCCGAATAAGAATAATAAAATTGCATCTCATTTGTTTGTGTTACTCATGTGTCCCTGAATCCAGGATCTGTCCCTGTTTATGTCTTTGGTCTAGTTTATAAAATCCTTCATCCATAATGTTGTGAAGAGTATTAATGGGGTATAAATCGTAACAAAACATATGCCCTATAATAAGAAAAAAATGGTAATTGTTTTACTTGGTATAATTTTTAATGGATGAAAATTAAATTATTAATATCATGTACTATATTATAAGTACAGACTTCTAATATCAATTTATACTAATAATTAATTTTTACTAAATAAAAATTATAGCTACAAAAACGAGTTTAATGATTATTCTATTATTATGTAATGTTTTTTTTAGTAAATATCTCAGTAAACGTGTATGTTTATATTGTTATTCTTAACTTCTTATTATTATGTAGTATTTTTTTTTATTTGCAATAAGGATATCTCTCAACCGATGATCAAAAACAAATTTCTTTCGAAAAGTTAAGATTACTGAAGTTTGTTTTGTCTTTCCCTATAAATTCTTCTCCATACATATGATGGTTAATAATCAAATTCCTGACAACAAGTCTAAGAAACTCAACTATATTAGATCTTGTTAGTTTTTTTTTTTTTTTGACAGTAGATCTTGTTAGTTTATTATGTGATATTTTGTACAACATGATAGCTACTCTAAGTACAACATAAGATAATTCCATCAAATTCTAAATCATAAACCAAGTAAACTTTTTATTTTTGGAGTGGCATGTGATTTTTTATGGAAAAAAGAGTTCTATTTTTATGTTGAATATTATGAAAAGATAATGCCATATTTTGAATTATACAAGATCTACGACTCGTGTTATTTTTTTGCCATTTGAAAGTTCAATAAAAGATAATAACATTTAACACAGTATATAGAAAGAAATATTCTGTTCGGGCCTATCCTCAATATTCTGTATTTACAAAGAAATTCCTTAACTACTTCACACACTGTTAATTCCTAAAACGTAAGGGTCAACGATTCCCCATATAATAAATACAAAATCAGGCAGCTAGCCTAATCTCCCAATTTAACTTTTAATACTGTATATACAAAGAAATATTCTGTTCAGGCCTATCCACAAGTTCTGACAAAATGCAAAGGAAGTGAATGAATAGTTTTAAGGCAAATCTGACTGGCCAATCACCACATCCAGGCCCATATTAAAATAATATGTGTTTCAATTTGTGAGTTTTATCATAAAATACTATCAAATTATCAACTACATGTTTTTATTTTAGAACTTTAACAGTTAAAATCTTTGGGAGTGTCATCACAAAACATACTCTAAATTGAAGTTTTAATCAGTAATACATTAAAAAAATCTCAGAACAGTTCATCTGTATTTTAGCTACACCAAATATCCCAAGTGATAATAAACATAAAGCAATAATCTACTAGAAAAAGAAAATAATTTCCCCAGAAAGGATTGCATAAATAGTCTATCTGTGCAATGAAAAGTTTAGAAGAGTAAACAACAAACCAGCTTAGCCTTATCGATCTTTGATTGTCGAAGAAAAGCAGGATGAAAGGTGATGTATCTTGAGTATCCATTCCAGTCCCCAATATCTGCAGTTCACACCAGAAGAAAACAAAATTTAATTAGAAGAAATAACTGCTTTGTGCGAGTAATGGAAATTTAGAGATATAGCTACCTGATCTGTGTCATTATTATATGGATAATTATGAGAAAAGGAAAAAAAAACAAGAACTAAAATGAAAGATAAATGGCATTAAGTAATACAGTGTAACAGAAACATAAAAAGCAAACAATTGAGAAAGTTGAACAATGGATTATGTTTAGTTCACTGATAGTTTTATAGACTGGGGTATACATACAATTCTTAGCAAACTTCAAATCTTTTGGTTGAGAAAGGCGAGTGCCAAGCTTGAGCAAGATGTGAACAATGTTTGAATCTGTAAAGCACTTACAAGCTAGCAGAAGCAGGTTGCACTTGAATGGTCCCAAACATTATTAAACCAAGACCAAATTCTTTATTACCTGATTAACAAAAAACACAAAGTTAATTTCATTTCATATGACAAATTCAACAACAAATTATTTGCCCTGCATTTTTTTTTGCCTTATCCTTTTAATTAAAAAATGACCCTCCCCCATACCTTTGCATAGCGAGAAGCCTCTGGACACTGCTGGGGTACGCTAGTTTTTTTTTTCTTTTTTAATTAAAAAATGCCACTTGAATAAAAAAAATTAAGAAAATAGTATCATTTAGAAGATTTTTTTAATAAATATATCATTTTTAATTAAAAATGAAATAAATAATTTAAATCCCTTGCATAGATAGATGCAATTTTATCACATTTCATCGAAGGCATGCATAATTTCAAATTGCGTGCAACATTATAATGGCATAGCTTAAGTCTTGAAAGGAAAGAAAAAATAAAATAAAAATAAATAACTAGATTGTCAAACTCATAATGATAGTAGACTTTGCTGAGCATGGCCAACCGGGGACTACTTTAGTAAGAAAGGGAGATATCATTACAATCCCATTATTATATAAGTATGACTACTTACCTAGTTACCTTGGAAGGGAAAAAGGAGGTGATGTCCCTTTATGCTTATTCTTCAGATCGAGTTTAAAATTGACGAAATTAAAATTGAAGATGCCCAAGATCCTGTCCAAAATTCAAATATAAATTATTATAGTTAATTAACAAAGACTATTAATTATTTAATTATTCCATAGTTTCTAGATCAAGATCAAGGCATAGTCAAAACTCGATTTCTCTTTCTACAAAATTTCATGCTAGATTCAATTTTTTCTCAATCATGAGCATGAACTTTCGACTTTTAAGTCTATTTTTTTTCCAGGTTAATGATTGCAGATGCAAAAGAATTCACATTACCAGAGGAAGATCACTAAAAAGCAAAAGTGGCCAATTTTATAGTTAAATTTTCATACCATCATCCTTTCCTCTAAGTCTTTTCAAGATACAAATAACCAAACTATGAACTTCAGATAAAACTGCAAATATCTAATGACATACAGGAAAAAATATATATTACTTTCAAGCTAAATTAAAGCATACTGAAATAACATGAACAAAGTAGCCAATGTAAAACAAGCAGGGAAAAAGGCAGTGAGATTCCTAATGTACCTTTGCATAAGACACCTTTTTCTGCCATTTGGACTTGATTTCAGAAGGATCCACAAAGTTACAGAGAGCTTTGACAGTGAATAGTTCTGCAAGAGAGAAGGAGGAATCTGAAATTTGGTTATGGCATCGTCGCTAGGACATGTCTCATTTAGCTATTTAAAAAAATTGTTTCTTGTACTGTTTGCAAAACATGATGTCTCTAGTTTCCATTGTGATATATGTGAACAAGCAAAAAGTCATCGTGTTTCTTTTCCACTCAATTTGAATAAAAGTAATGTTCCTTTTATGCTTATATACTCTGATGTTTGGGGCCCTTCTAAAATTCCAACTTTAGGGGGGTCACGTTGGTTTGTTACTTTCATTGATGACTGCAAAAGGATGACTTGGTTATGGTTAATGAAGTCCAAAGGAGAAGTGAACTTAATATTTCAGAAATTTCATAAAATGATTGGAACCCAATACAATGCAAAAGTTCAGGTTCTTCGTAGTGGCAATGGTGGTGACTACCAATACACCTTGTCCCAATACACCTTAGCAAAATGGAGTTGCTGAGCGAAAAAATTGACACTTATTGGAGCTGGTAGCTCATATGCCTTTGTCATATTGGGGAGAAGCTCTTACTGTTGCAGCATTTATTATTAATCGAATACCTTCTAGCTCTAATGATTTCCATACCCCATTGCAAACTCTCATCAATGCTAATATTTTCCCAAGTTTTGCAGATTTGCCTCCCCATGTTTTTGGTTGTGTAGCATTTGTACACAATCATAAACATCAAAACAAATTGAATCCTCGAGCATTGAGATGTGTATTTTTGGGCTATGCTATGCATCAAAAAGGGTATCGGTGTTACCACCCTCCAACTAGAAGAATGCTTATCAGCATTGATGTAGTTTTTCATGAAGAAATCGTGTATTTCTCTTCACAGTCTGGCCTTCACGGGGAGGATTATCAAGAACTTCAGACTCTAGACTATGACAATCAAGAATATGTTTATCTTGAGAATGGTGAAGCTATTAAAGATGTGGGGGGAAACTTAGAAACAAATGCTACAACATTAGATTGTAATGGTGATTCCTCGCAGGTTGGAATTTTTAGTGAGAGTGAGGACAACTTGGAAACAAGTGGTACTAATGAAGTGGTGATTGAACCTGAAATAACTTCACCTACATCTTTGAATGAGCCTTTTAGTGACACACCAAACCAATCATCTGCTGCTATGGATGTTCCTAATATTGTGTCTGATCTCACCATAAAGCAATTACCAAAACACCATACTAGAGGTATTCCTAAAAGCACTTATGAACCTATTCTCTCTAGTAAAGCTAGATATCCCATGAGTAACTTTGTTTCCTACCACCGTGTGTCTGAATCAAATATGTCATTTGTAAATCAATTATCTACTATAGTTATTCCTAACAATGTATAGGAAGTCTTAGCTGATCCCCGATGGAGAGCTGCGATGAATGAGGAGATGAAAGCTTTGCAACAAAATGAAACATGGGAAATTGTTGACTGTCCACCACAAAAAAAACCAGTTGGATGTCGTTGGATTTATACTGTGAAGTACAAAGCGGATGGTAGAATTGAAAGGTTTAAAGCAAGGCTTGTGGCAAAGGGGTATTCTCAAACTTACGGTGTGGATTATGCAGAGACATTTGCTCCTGTGGCTAAACTTAACACAGTTCGAGTGTTGTTATCTCTAGCTGTAAACTTAGACTGGTCATTACAACAATTTGATGTAAAAAATGCCTTCCTCCATGGAGAATTATCTGAGGAGGTTTATATGGAACTTCCACCAGGATGTATAGTTCCAAAGAAGCATAGTCAGAAGGTGTGCAAATTAAAGAAATCATTGTATGGTTTGAAGCAATCCCCAAGGGCGTGATTTGGAAGGTTCACAGAGTCAATGATTGCTTTTTGGTATCATCAAAGCAACTCTGATCACACTTTGTTTCTAAAGAGACAAGATGGAAAGATCACTGCTCTTATTGTGTATGTGGATGATATGATGGTTACTGGAAATGACCCTGAGGAAAGAAGAGCTATACAAGGCTATTTTTCTAGAAAATTTGAAATGAAAGATCTAGGTCCTGTAAAATATTTTCTTGGGATAGAAGTTTCCCGATCAAAAGCAGGAATTTTTCTATCCCAAAGGAAGTATACTTTAGATCTTTTATGAGAAACGGGCATGGAAGGGAGACTGTTGTACTTGAATCACACCAGACCAGACCTGACTTATGCATTAAGTGTTGTTAGTCAGTATATGCATGACCCAGGAGAACAACATATGAATGCAGTCATGCGCATCTTAAGGTATTTGAAGTCAGCTCCTAGAAAAGGTATTCGCTTCACTAAACACATTGATTATCAAAGCATAAATGCATATACAGATGTTGATTGGGCTGGATCAATAGATGATAGGAGGTCTACCTCAGGTTACTTCACATTTGTAGGTGGTAATCTTGTTAATTGGAAAAGTAAAAAACAAAATGTGGTTGCACACTGTAGAAGCTGAATTCAGAGGTTTGGCACTTGGTCTCTGTGAAGCATTATGGCTGAGACTACTTTTGGAAGATTTGGGTTACTCAGGTAGGCAACCAATTAGGCTTTATTGTGACAATAAAGCTGCATGTGATATTGCCCATAATCCAATACAACACGATCGCACAAAGCATATAGAAGTGGACAGATTTTTCATTAACAGAAGTTAGACAGAAAGATTGTAGAGTTGCCTAAGATTAGATCAGAAGACCAGCTGGCATATTCTCACCAAAGCAGTCTCAAAAGCAGTGTTCTCAAAATTTTTAAGCAAGTTGAACATGAGTAATATTTATGCATGAACTTGAGGGGGAGTGTTGAGATTTCTTTCCTTTATTAATTCATAGTATGGCAAAGTTACCACATATAAATTCATTAGCTTGTATTTAGGAGTATTTGTAGGGATTAACTTAATTATAGGGATTGGGCTGTATTTTCCATAGATTTATTTTCTCTGTTTCTATATATCCTCTCTGTTGTATATATACAGCTCTTGTAATCATCTGAAATATATGAATGACAGATTCTCAACAAAATCCCCCACCGTGAAAGTAGACCAAGATGGGGACTTTTTTTGTTTTTTTTTTTATCCTGGGTCAGAGACCACGGGTGTCCCCCAATCCACTGGATTAGAGACTAATCCCGCTCGCGGTGCGTGGCTGCCGTTGGCCCTAGGGAATTTTGCACACGAAGGGAATCGAGTACAGGTTCTCCCGCTAAATAGATCGTTCTTCCACATGAGAATGCAGCGGAGCCTTACACCACTGTGCCAACCCTTTGGGTTAAATGGGGACTTTATGACCCTCTTCCTGGGATAGGATCCAGTTTGGAATGAATAGACGAGCAGAAATGGGAGGGTCATTTGAGATGACAACGTCTTTGGATGATACTTTTGTAGTTGGATCTTCAGGTGTGGGTGGCACAATTGGAGAGCCTTGGAGGCATTCAATGGTTCCATCCTTGTAGACTCGAACAAAGCCTGGAATCTCCAAGGTTATCTTCTTGCAGTTAGTGACAGTGGTGGCTACTGTGGAAATCAAAACCATTGCAAATGAAAACAGTTTTAAGTAAGGGAAGACTAGTGAATTTTCTTCAAGTTGGTTGTAATTTGCAAAGACTCGTCAGTTGTACATATAGACATACGAATTGATTACGTGGATCACTCTCCTTTTTTAAAATAAATATTAATAAAAAAATTAAAAATATAAAGTAAGTCTTTCACATAAATCATGTTCCTACCAATATTATGAATAAGGTTTTAGCACTCATCAACATTTTCCAAACAAAAATCCTGTACAGAAATAGAAAAAACAAAAAAAAAGTTATTTTCAGTATTTCCTGTACAAATCTTAGAAAGCATCAAACAAAATGAAAATAAGGTAGTATTTTTGTAATTAAAAAGTGAAAACAAAAAATGAAAATAGAAAACAAAATTACAAGTAAACGCTCCCTTAAGCATTTACTATTTTCACTTTTGGTGTTCAAATATAATTATATATGGTGTGCATAGTTCTACATTGATTTGAGAGTCGTAACAAAAAAATCACGTAAAATTCTTACCACAATCCAATATAGCTTTTTATTCACAGTAGGTTTAGACACGATTATTTTCAACTCACCAGTAAACCAACCATACACTTAAATTTACTCAATTGCATAATACATTAAAAACGCGATTCACATGGTTCAATGCTCAGTAGGTGGAAACTCTTTTTAAATGTCGAACACAAATTTAAGGGACCACAAATCCACCCATAAGTTCCACAATTGTAACCACAATTTTCTTATTATAAAGTCAAACTTTATTTTTTTATGGCATACAACATTCGTATTTAAGATTTTTATTTAAAGATAATTAAGTATATATCACTTCAATCAAATTGTTGTTAAAAATTTGAGACTTTTATATAAAATAATTGGAGAAATCTAGCTCAGTTGGTTGAGCAGGGTACGCGAGTTGTTGTAAACTCCCGGTACCTGTCCAACTTTAGATGCATATGTCACTTTAGTGTCATTAGAGTCTTTTCTATTTTGTGAACTCTCACTGATTTTACAACCATATAATATTATATGTGGTTGTATATTGTACCTGGAAGTTCAATAATAGCGTTTAATAAAACTTTCATCAAAGTAATAAGAATTTAAAAAACAGTGATGCTATATGATATGAACATGTTCTATACGAAAGCATACCAATCCACTTGTTTATTAATTATTGGATACATGTTAAATTAAGAAAAAAGTAAAAAAAATCAAAATTTTGACACAAATCACATGTGGTTACTTTTTATAGTTTTCGTATGGCACGAATTCATACCGTCTAGCATTTTTCTTTAAAAAAATTGGTTTGGATACAAAAAAAAAAAACATATTCAGTTTGGTACACGATGGATACAGTCTACAACATGGCAAAAAACACAAAAAGAGGCAAGGTAGTATCAAATTTTATTATATATATTTAATTTTATTAATCTAATTATTGAATATTTTTATATCATCTTAACAATTATGCGTATCAAATTTTAAATAAATAAGACATTTGTACTTATATGGTCTTCCAATAAACATTTATTTATATTTTTAAAAAAGTATATTATACGTTAAATTAAATTTATTTAATAAAATATCAAATGTTTTTATACATTTATAGACTTAATCTACTCATTAAAAAAATTTAGTTCAACAATAAAAGAAAGATGTACATGATTTTTTTAAATGATCACGTGACAACTAACTAACTTCATAATATTAATCGTTCATGTATAGATGGTATGATTTAAATATTTATTTTATATAATTAAATTTTATAATAAATAAATATTTTTTAATATATAAATTATAATATAATTAAAAGTAAATATTAATGATAGTTGACTGATTTGAGTTACATCAATTTAAATATTCTAAATTTGATATTATAAATTTAAAAACACAAATGCTTTTAATAAATTAATAATGTAATAGATGTTTGTGTGACGCACCATCAAGACCACTTGTTATAATTAATTAAAGTTTGTACTGAAACCTTACGATCGAACGTAGTTTGAAAATTTTGACTGAAGAATTTCATATTTTTCTACAACGAAACTGAAGCGTCTAAGCTGATCTTTACATACATATGCATTAAATAAGTATCTTGTTTTTTTTATTCATAAATAAATATCTGGTATATATGTTGCATAGATTAATATTAAAAAAATAGGTATTTAAATTTAAATTTTACAAAATTTAAAAATTGATTTAATCAATAAAACATTGTTTTAATAATAATTCATATATATGTCATTATACTAGATGTTAATCCAAATAAATTCAAATACACTCTTTACCAAAACAAAAAAAATTCAAATACACTAATGCATATTTACATAAACTGTAAAAATATATTTAACCCTTAAAGAAATTTAAAATCCCATTAAATTAGCTAACTAATTAAAGAAAACATATTAACTTGCCTACAATTAGGCATTAGCGTCCCAACGCTTCCTTAACATAATATGTAAATTAAATGCCATTTTTTTAACTCAATTAAATGCCATTTTCTTAAACAATAGAGTAAATTACATTCCTCCCCATTGAGAGATATTAATATTAGCATCTTTTAGAAGAGGAGAGTATTTTTTTTATCCGTAGGAATTGAAGGCAGGTGGTACCAAGAGGTTTACAATAATTCACGCACCAGCTCAACCAACTAAGCTAGACCCCTTGGTAGGGTATAATTTACTCTAACAATATTTCAAGAGATATATAGTACCACAAATTATGAAAAAAATGTTAGATTTATGTATCAAACATTTAGAAAGAATGATTCAAGATCCAAGTATATAAAACACCACGTTAAATATTTGACTAATTTGGTTTCAGATAAATAAAATTATTATAATAAAAGAATAATAAATATTTTTATATAATATAATTTAAATATTTTATTTAATATAATATTATATATTTATATTTAATATAATGATTTTTTTCTTTTTCTTTCTTAATTTTTATCTTTAGTTGGTGAGTCAGAAAGGTAAATGCCAAATTCTCTCCGTAATATTTAAATCAAATGCCATTTTCTTAAACAAAGTGCATGTATGTATGTATGTGACTATCTATATATACACACACTTACCAAATTAATTATAAACATAATTTTAGATTTTTGTTTCAAACATTTAGAAAGAATGATTTAAAATCCTGGTAAATAAACACTACATTAAATATTTGACTAATCTGATTTGAGATGAATAAAATTATTATAATTAAGGAATATTAACATTTTTATTTAATAAAATTTAAATATTTTCTTAATATAATATTATATATTTATATTTAATATAATAATATTTTACTCTTTCTTTTAAAAAAAATTATCTTTAGTTGGTGAGTCAGAAAGGTAAATTGCCATATTCTATCCATAAATTGGATTAATAGTTTAAATAATTTCTTTAAAATAGTATGTAAATCAAGTATCATTTTTTTAAACAAAGTGCATGTAAGTAGTAATTAATGATGAGAGAGATTAAATGAATTAATATTGAAAAAAAAAATTAAAATACTAGTATATAAACACCACATTAAATATTTGACCAATCTGATTTGAGATGAATAAAATTATTATAATTAAGGAATATTAATATTTTATTTAATATCATTTAAGTATTTTCTTAATATAATAATATTATATATTTATATTTAGTATAATCATATTTTGCTCTTTCTTTAAAAAAAATATCTTTAGTTGGTGAGTCACAAAGGTAAACTGCCAATTTCTCTCCATAAATTGGATTAATAGTTTAAATAATTTCTTTAAAATAGTATGTAAATCAAATATAATTTTCTAAAATAAAGTGCATGTATGTAGTAATTAATGATGAGAGAAATTAAATGAATTAAAATTAATTAATATATTTAAAAAAAGAATTAAACTATGTTTCATTAATATTAAGGATAATTTTAGAAAATATATAAATTTAAGTCAAATTTAATACTACTAATTAAATTAACTAATTTTTTTTAATCTTGATAAATTAATTAATTGGATTTGTAAGAACCAAAGAAAAAATAAAAATGCAAAATTCTATTCACAAATTGGATAAATAATTTAAATATTTTCCTTAAAATAATATGTAAATCAAATGTTGTTTTCTTAACAATGTGCATGCTTAATTTTCGCACACTTAAAAAAAAAAAAACACACACACACACACACACAATGTGCAAGTATGTAGTATGTATGTGGGTCTCTATTTTTTTCTTTCTATAACCATGAGATATCGATCTGGTGCATTTATGTATGTGTGTGAGTCTCTATATATAACACAGAGAACCTAAAACTGGATTATTGGAATTCACATTTTGCATATATGAAATGGCTTATTTCACAAAAGGCAGCATATCCCCCGGCAAGAAAGAGATAGTGGCTCAAATTCCCCCTTACTTATTTGTCTACAATGATGGCACCATCGAACGTCCCACAACCTACCCTAGAGCTCCACCCTCACTCGAAGACCCTGCAACCGGCGTCGCATCCAAAGACATCCTCTTCTCAAAGAACCCTTTCCTCTTTGCTCGACTTTACCTTCCAAAACTAACTCAACCCGACGAAAAAATCCCCATTTTAGTCTACCTTCATGGCGGCGCCTTTTGCTTTGAATCAGCCTTTTCATCTCACCACTTCAAATATTGCAACATATTTGCTTCCCAAGCCAATGTCCTAATTGTTGCCATAGAGCACAGGAAAGCTCCTGAGCATTTTCTCCCTACGGCTTATAATGATTGCTGGGCTGGTCTTAGTTGGGTCGCCTCTCATGCCACCGCAAACCCCACCAACACTGACCCTTGGCTCATAAGTCATGGTGATTTCAGCAAAGTTTTTATTGGTGGTGATAGTAGTGGTGGTAACCTTGTCCATAACATTGCCATACGTGCTGGGGTTGAAGCTTTACCCGGTGGTGTAAAACTCTATGGTGCTTATCTTAACCACCCTTATTTATGGGGTTCAAAGCCAATTGGGTCTGAACCCGTTATTGGATTCGAGGAGTGTAATCAATCTTTGGTTTGGAACTTCGCGTACCCTGATGCACCTGGTGGGTTGGATAATCCCATGATCAATCCATTGGCTCCTGGGGCACCCAGTTTGGCTACGCTTGGGTGTTCTAAGATGCTTATTACTGTTGCAGGGAAGGATCACTTGAAATTTAGGGACAGGGCAGTGTTATATTATGAGGCTGTGAAGGAGAGTGGCTGGAAAGGGGAACTTAAGCTGTTTGAGGAGGAAGAAGAGGATCATGTTTATTTTATGTATGATATGGAAACTGAGCAAGCCAAAAGATTGATCAAAGTCGTGGTTGATTTTCTTACCCAGTGAAAGAACTATACAGTTGTCTCCCTAAGATTTGTATTTTCTCAGTTTCCCTTGTTTTGAATAAGAAGGCTTAAATATGTTTTTAATCTCTCAAAATTTGAGTAAGTTTGATTTTGGTCCCTCAATTAAAAACTTGTTCTTTTTAATTGAGAGATTAAAAAGAACAAATTTTTAATTGAGGGACCAAAATTAAAAACATCTCATTTGTTTGTGTTACTCATGTGTCCCTGAATCCAGGATCTGTCTCTGTTTATGTCTTTGGTCTAGTTTATAAAATCCTTCATCCATAATGTTGTGAAGAGTATTAATGGGGTATAAATCGTAACAAAACATATGCCCTATAATAAGAAAAAAATGGTAATTGTTTTACTTGGTATAATTTTTAATGGATGAAAATTAAATTATTAATATAATGTACTATATTATAAGTACAGACTTCTAATATCAATTTATGCTAATAATTAATTTTTACTAAATAAAAATTATAGCTACAAAACGAGTTTAATGATTATTCTATTATTATGTAATGTTTTTTTTAGTAAATATCTTAGTAAACGTGTATGTTTATATTGTTATTCTTAACTTCTTATTATTATGTAGTATTTTTTTTTATTTGCAATAAGGATATCTCTCAACCGATGATCAAAAACAAATTTCTTTCGAAAAGTTAAGATTACTGAAGTTTGTTTTGTCTTTCCCTATAAATGCTTCTCCATACATATGATGGTTAATAATCAAATTCCTGACAACAAGTCTAAGAAACTCAACTATATTAGATCTTGTTGGTTTTTTTTTTTTTTTTGACAGTAGATCTTGTTAGTTTATTATGTGATATTTTGTACAACATGATAGCTACTCTAAGTACAACATAAGATAATTCCATCAAATTCTAAATCATAAACCAAGTAAACTTTTTATTTTTGGAGTGGCATGTGATTTTTTATGGAAAAAAGAGTTCTATTTTTATGTTGAATATTATGAAAAGATAATGCCATATTTTGAATTATACAAGATCTACTACTCGTGTTATTTTTTTGCCATTTGAAAGTTCAATAAAAGATAATAACATTTAACACAGTATATAGAAAGAAATATTCTGTTCGGGCCTATCCTCAATATTCTGTATTTACAAAGAAATTCCTTAACTACTTCACACACTGTTAATTCCTAAAACATAAGGGTCAACGATTCCCCATATAATAAATACAAAATCAGGCAGCTAGCCTAATCTCCCAATTATAACTTTTAATACTGTATATACAAAGAAATATTCTGTTCAGGCCTATCCACAAGTTCTGACAAAATGCAAAGGAAGTGAATGAATAGTTTTAAGGCAAATCTGACAGGCCAATCTCTTCCAAAAGTCCCAACTAATTCCAAATCCAGCCTAGATCTCTCCTTCACATTTTCTCCCCGTTTACCTTGACAACCAAATCATCCCCCAAACCCTCCCTACTGCCAACTCAGCAGTTAGTTACTTAGTGGAGACATTTTCATTTTTTTTCTTTCTCCATACCTACACTATTGTTTTAGGGGTCCTGTCACTCTCCACTGCCTTGTGCCCCATTCTATTATGCTCAGGGCCTATTAGTGGAATTTCGTCTAAAAGTGAATATTTTTTCATGATTTCGTCAATATTTCTCCTTAGTGTTGATGGTCTTCTCCTCCCCCTACTTCTCCATCAGTGGTGTATAGCCTCCACTATCCCAAAACTGTCAATTGAAAGAATAAACCTAGACAAGAGAAGGCAAGGTTGCAAATTGACAATTGAAATATGATTGATATCACCATTGATAGATTATCGAAGCATGACTTCTAGGTGACAGAGAAGCTACAGATCTTACAATTTTCATTTGTACTGCATTCTATTTTTTTTCTCCCAAATACTATAGTTTGGTTTGTTGATAAGTCCAATTCCTTTGAGTGTAGCCAATGGTGCCAAAGGCCACCAGAAGTGGTCTCTGAATCTTGTCTTCTGCAGTGAGCTGCATGCCTCTTGCATGTGCTAAAGGCATGCATTGCCTGAACCAAGAAAGCATGTTTAATAGTTTTTTAGTGTCTCCTAGCATACAGTGTTGTTTATGGCAGATGGCGGAGCATGGTGGAAAGCCAAATATCAACCATATATATATGGCGGATGGTGTAGCGGCAAATGGCCGAAGCCATGGCGGACCAAAAAGAAATATATATATATATATATATATATATATATATATATATATATATATATATATATATATATATATATAGGGGATTGCTAATGCACACACACTCATTTTTTAGTATGCGTGCATTAGCACTCTACACCAAAAATTTAGAACAAAAAAACCATCTCTTTTCTCTCTTTTAATTTAATTCCTTTAGAGATATTACTTAAAAAGAGATATCGGTGAAATCTATATACCTTAAAGAGATATCATTTTCTGCTTTTTCATCCATTTTATGACATGCCAATGATGAGCATTCATAGATTGTTATTTTCCACCTTAGTTAGAAGCAAGGCAATGCACAAAAAGAAAAACAATTTTTATTGGAACATAAACTTATATATCTTGATCACAGCTCAATCGACAATGTGTCCTTCATTGAGATCTTGGAATGTTTTGCTTGATTCCTCAAAGTTGTATCTAAGATACCTGTTTCTGCCAAATAATGACAGCTTTATGATATGATCAAGTTGGTTATTTTAAATCATATAATTTATAATGCAAAAATTACACAACAATTACAAACATAATTTTTTCTAGGTAGTTTTGTTTATATAGAATAACAACCATGGTTCTAGTAATTTATTTCCATAACATCAAAGTCACATGTTTAAAGATGGCATGGGTAGCACACAGTCTTTAAAGAAAACATCCAACAACAAACTACAAAATTAATAGTTGAAACATCCATCCTTTAAGAAATGATTAAGGTGTGAGACTGAACTAAGTGTTCGAGGCATGAAGCCGAGTTAAATGCTCAATGTTGATGGGCGAGCGAAAGATGCTCAAGGCACGAAGCTGAGCTGAATGCTCAAGGCACAAAGCCGAGCTATAGTTGAATAAGTCGTGAAAAGTTGAGCTATGATGATTAAAGTGTGAAGGGTCGTGCAAGACTGCTTGAGCTTTGTTCTTATATGTGCTTGGCCTTTTGTTGCCTAGAGTGCAAGGATTTGCTCTAAGTCAGGCTCAAGTCGACAATGCTGGAAGTCGACTCTCGGGTGTTGACAAAGCACATCCTGTAAAATAATTGTTATAAATATATATTTCCTAAAAGTCGGTCTGCAAAAGTCATAGAGAAATCGATCTTTGGGGTTAGATCAAAGTCGTCTCAAATCCAGTCACAAGTTTGCCTGACAAGGCAATGTGTTGATCTTGCATAATCTTTAAACAACGAAAACACAAATACAATCAAGCAAAGCAAACTTGGTATAATATCAAGCAAATTAGCTTGGTTGTTTCCCATATTCGAGTTGTGATATGTAAGTATGAATGTAAAATTAGCTATAGCATGCATGACTTAGCCACTGATTTGAGCGTAGGTCTTTTACTTCACCATTTGTCCGCCGTGTAGATAGTCCCTGTTATTGTGCTCGGATATATAATATATGTCATTCAACAAAGTTAATTCCAACAATCTTTGATTGAAATTTGCCTCGAGTCGATGATCATAAGTGTGGCAGGCTTGATGCTGAAAGAACATTATTAGGTGTCATGCAGACTTCTATTCTACGAATTAGTGCCACCTAGATCGAAGTTTCTCCAGCAACAACCATTAAAATATTAAGCAAACATGCGAGCAATTAAAGCAAACACTACTAGCCAACTCCTTATGTCTTTATCTCACACAGCTTCAATGAAAAGCATAGCATATGCCACATTGTAATTCTTTATTTGTTGGGAAGATTTTTCTAGTGTGTCACTCGGCACCGTCATGAATTTTCCAATCAGGGTGAGATAAGATCCTCCTCGTTTGGAGCAAGATGCTGTGCATATCTTCCAATTGCATATGACGATGGCATATGACAGTTTATGTAGATGCAACATAGCATGATATGGTGTCGATCATCCTTACATGCCATGGCATGATATAATCCCCCAACATGATATGTTGCATCTGTACGGGTCCTCACATTAACTCATTAATAAAACAATTAGCAAAGAAATTCGATAGAAGGAGCAAGAACTCCCTACTCACTCAACTTTTAGCATTTGAATCTCCATCAGTATAATGCTGACTGCGTGTCGAGCACCAGAAACACCAGTTGTGCGCTATCGTGCATATATCGAATACAGGTTTTATGATCAACAAATCAAGTAATATTAACATTGACTTTTCATGTCATATGCTTAAAGTCTTGTCACTATTAGCGAGAATTTGGAACGACTCTGACATAACGAGCCATTTATCCTACCTGCCAAACATTTTCGATCTCCCTCCGTTGCTCACCACTAGAGGTGATTCTATTTTGAATTTGATAATTCAAATGTCATAAAAAGCAAGTATATAAAGTCATAATAATTGATGCATCATGTACATAACTTGATGGCGTGATGGAGATCTAATAGCATATTGTAATGCCATTAATGTCATATTGTAGATAGCAAATTCATGTTGTGTTTCTAAAACATATCATAATAATAACAAAACAATTTCATTTTGGTAATCCAAACATCACGTAATTAGTTTTGTCCTCAGAATAATCCATGAAAAGATATATACTGGAATCTTGAAATTGGACAATTCAATTAAAATTGTTCGGCATGCCATATCTGGAGAATAACTTAGTTGCATACAATATCTCGCCAATTCACGCTAAACGTTGACTGTACCATAATGATACTATTTGAAATGTCAAATTCAATTACCGTGTAATTGATCTTATTATGGGATCATATTTTCCACTCCTATACGAGGGATAAGGCATTATTCCTATGCTATTGCCTATTATTATGATGACAATATTTAGAAATATTGTAAAGGAAGATGATACGTGGTTGCACCTTTTGGCACGTGAACAATTATTGTCACGATATGATTTGCTATGTAATCATGATATAGTGTCGTGCATCAACATGATATATGTATGACTATTAAAAATCATGATATAGCATACATGGAATGTTGGCTTTTGAAAATAATTTCCATATGATGAGAGATACCAGGCGCATGATACTTACTATTATTATTTTTGGCAAACGGACTTGTAGCTTTTGCTTTCTCGGTCCATGCGTTGCGAGTAGATGCTGGGAACTAGGGATTCCTTCTTTGGTGGCGCTTATATCATCCTTTTTAGAAATTATCTCACAATGCGTTGATAGTAAATATGTCATCCCTTCACCAATAAGCATTGCTCCCGTACACAAGCATTGTGACGAACAAAAAATTTCAATTTTGTAGGATCCCCGATAAAGGCACGAGCTTTATATGATATAATAATTTAGGGGTTCTCGTGTAAATACATCATTCCAATGTGTAAATACAATGATATATGGTTATAGAAGTGTCATATAATATTCCAGGGAGAGAGAAATATCAGAATATTATTTTGTTAGTTGCTCGTCATCTGTTCGAAGTCAATATTCTAGATGCAGGTTTTATGATACTGGCTTCAAATATCGAAAGAATCATGAGATATATATTTGCAATATCATACGACCGTCATTGCAATTTCAAATATCATGCATAGGATATTACCAAATGGAATTAATAAGAAAAGCAAGAATGATTAAACCGAATTGGCAGAGATTGAGTAGCATAAAAAATGTCGATGTGTGGCAAAAGCATGTGAGCATATTCTTCTTCTCCTCCTTCGGATTGTTGATAATCATGAGCAAAAATTCAATTGGACGATTGAAACAGTCCCTGAACATGGATTTGAAGCTGAACCTCGTCAACTTAGACTTCGGGATTTGCATTTTGCAAAAGTTTATTCGCTCTTTTCCACCCTCATTGTGAGTTGATCACCTGTTGGACGACTCATAGAAGAGCGAAGACTCTTGATTTGTGTGGCCAGGAAAAGTTTTACCAGGCCTCACGGTGGGCCAAATGTTCCTACCAAAATTGGTAGAACCTTGTTTGCAGCGTTGCTCCTCCTTGTGCTCTTCCAAGTACAACGGTGGGGTGTACCTGCAAAAACACTCCGATGCAGTAGAGGTAGGAGATAGGTATCACAATTAGGGGAGAATTTAGATTAGATTACCTTATGTCACTGAGATTGTATATATAGAGTTTTCTAGGTCCTTGGGCCTAGTTACCTGATATAAGTGCCATTAACGATGGCAAGGATCGTGGAGATAGAGATAGGATCTATATCTTTTCTTATTTTTGAGGCGGGGAGATAAACTTTGCTCCTTTCCTTATTTATGATGGTCAAGTACATGTAATACAATCACCATACCAATTAAACAAATTAAAAAAAAAAACAAAGAAAACCCCTAACACTCGTTAATGGGTTCAAAGGACCTGTCCCAAAATCGAAATTTGAGTTTAAGAGAAGAAGATTTGGAGTCAAGAGTGGAAGAGAGATACCTGATAGACAAAATATGATGTGTAAAATTCGAAATTTGAAAACGAAAGATAGATATGAAAGAATGGGGTCTCACTTAATTTTGAAATTCAAGAAAAGAGAGAGAAAGAGCTTTTTTTTAACCTGAACACGCAACACATCAGTAGAAAGAGAATTATTTTGTTAAAAGACAAAAAAAAAAAGTACACGTGTCTTAAAATGAAGAAGGGTCAGTGTGCTGTCTTTTTCCTAGCCTAAAGAATGCATATAGAGATATAGAAACCGCTACAAACTAAAACAGTTTTCAGCCAACAACTGTTCGTATCACGTGTCACTTAACCCTTTTTTACAATCTCGTGTCACCTAACCTACTATATTTTAATTTTAAATTCATACACATTTAAAAAGCTTTCTTTTATGTAAAAAGTAAAAAATAAAATAAATACCCAAAGCCTAGGGAAAGAAACCACGATCATCTTCATTCGTTCAGAGCACATTTGAACCTTTCTTCTTCTTTATGCTCTGCCTCAACGACGCTCTTTTGCTCTCTCAATCTCGAGTTCTCTCTCTTGCCTCTTCGTATGTCTCTCGCGGGTTCGTTTCTCTTCTAAATTGTGTTTCGATTTTGATTTTGTTTGTCTTGATTCTGCATTCCGGTTAACAAAATGGTAGGGTTTTCTTTACTAAAATTGGGTGAAAAGCTTTACTCTAAGCACTGTTTTGTTCGGTTCTAGAAGGGATAGGGAGAACACTGAAAGAAGGGAACCTATGCCAGGTTCGAAATGCCGTTTGCACCAAACAGGTTTCCTCAATCGATTCATTCCATTCAAATTCTTCAATTAGGGCTTAATTTCCCCTCATTTATTGAATTCTCCAAGTCTTCATTTGTTCTCAACTCGTGGATTTCCTTATCTATTGTAATTGTGAGGTAAGTGGTTGCTTATAATATGATTTATGACTTTTTAATATGAATGCTTCTCTTAATCACTAATTAAAAATTTGCAATGTTATTCTGCCTTTTGGGACTTCATGTAATTATTTTAGTATTTCACACTTTCATTTTTTAAAATTGTCATGTAGGGTTCATGCTTTAAAAGGGATCGATCATAAATTTGTGATTAATCTGAGCCAGAAATATTCCCCTGAATCTTTGTTGTGCCAATCATAAGTGGCAGCAAACAATCATAAGTGGGAGGTATATTATGAGACCATTCCAATCACCAAGCAATTGCCATCCAATAAAAAGATTCCTATAGTTCTTTATGGCTTGCTTAAAGACACCACCTACTATGGATAGTACACCACAAGTGAGTTCATGTTTTTGCGACCTGTGAACAACTAACTTCATTTTGTAATGAACAAACTGACAAATATTACCTGTTTTTAATTAGGTGGGAGTTATGCTCAAGGCCTACCAAAAGCTTTTGAGTGTGCAGAGTCCTTAATTCCAACTGCTTCTCTCATAATTGGTGTGTCTATACTAGTAAGATCTCCTATGTAATCAAGTTACATTGTTAGGTGCCTCATGTAATCTAGACTTTTGAATATAGCTATGCTGCTTTTGACATTCAATATCTTGTTTATTTTCTTGAGATCATATTGTTCAATACTCACTTGTGTCATCTATGCTAATGTTAGATACTTGCCAAATTAGAGTCCTGAACTACTACTCATGGTGGAAAAGATACACCTGAAATTACAACCAAAACAAACTTACATGAAGAAAAAATAGTCGTATTTGGTTTTCATTAGTTGTTTCAAAGGAACAGTGGCATCATGAGTAGGAGCAAATTCAAAGTGAGTCTATTGACTCTTCTATATTAGTTTCTATTGTATTTTAACCCCATTTGACAAAATTGATAATAAAGGGTTAAAAGTATAACCGTATAAAAGTTTATGCTTAATTAAGTTGTTTTTGGGCCTTAGATGAGCCTCTTAAAATCACATACAACTACTGGGATGGAACTGGCCATAGGCGTGTTATCCAGGTAATTAATTACATCTTGTCTCCATTTGTTACGACTCAAATTAATTAATTGAAAAACAATCCTTGTTATTTATTATATTATGATTATATTTATTAAAAAAAATTAACTTATTGAGCTACTCTTTTTGTATATTTTGGCTTCATTCAAATTAATGAAAAATCAGAGAAGGATTTTATTAGGAAAGTTCCTGGTTTAGAGGTACTGGCTACTGCAACATCAATGGATTCAGAGCATAAGGATAGGCCATCTGTTAACTCTTTGGCAAGCGTACCAAATCGTACAAGTAGTAAAATGAAAAGTCCAAGTATCGTTTCCCAAGGGACTTGCGTAATATTGGACAAATTTCATGTAATCACTATCTAAGCTAATAAATATGACAAAAACGATAAAACACAAGCGTTTAGGGTGATGTTTAGGAACTTAAAGAAAACAGAACAAAAACATAAACAAAGATGAAAATAAAGGATGGCTCCAATGGTGATGAATTGTTGGGGTTAGATTTCACCAATCTCTACTCTCTTACAAGAAACGCAACATTTAACTTAAACTTCAATATTAATATCAGTCATATATCGGTATTCTTAGCCCTAATTCCTTAGGTGAAAAGAGTCTAAGTTCCTCCATTAACCGCCATTCCCTTGGACGATTAACAAAGGAACTTGCTTTAAGCTCTATGACCCAAAGATAACCAACAAACCAAGTGCTATTCCTAACTACAAGATTCATTGGGCATTTTACTTCAGTTCAAGATAAAGAAGGTATTTTCCAATAACAATCTCATCCCAAAAACAAGCTATGGAAGTATTTCCTAATAACAAACCATAACAAGCATTAAGCATGGAAGTAAAACACTAACATTGAAGAACAAGAGAAATGTAAACATATATTTCATAAAAATATACAAAAGAGTAAAGTTAGGTTACATCTAACCCCAAAATGAAAGGATTTAGCTACCCATTTCCATGGGTAGCTGCAAAATACAAGAAAGATGGAAGAAGATGGAGAGAACAGAGCATTGGAGCCATTGGAGAGCCTTCTACACTCGAAGGAAGAGTGGATCTTGCAATGGGAATGGCTCCCCCTTCTACACTCTAGGGATTCGTCATTTTAGGGCCAAATGTGTAGATCCTTTCATAAGTCGCGGGTTGTCCTTTAAATACATGAGCAAGATTTTTAATTTTAAGTGACTAGCTGCTCAGCCGTGAAATCAGGCTTCAAGCCGCCACGCCTAGATCTGATCTGCTTGAATAATTAAGCTCCAAATAACTCTCTTAAACTCCAATTTCCATTCCTACAAAATGTACACAGAATAACTAAGATATAACCAATAAAACTTATTAACTAAACTAAAAATTAAATATTGACAATTTTAAAACTAATTGAGTCAAACATCACTCTAAATGTGGATGAAACTAGGATAGTTGCCTCAAAATTTATTCAACAATTAAGTAAATTAATAAGGCCATTATCACAATCCCCAAGTCCCTTGGATACTTGTCAATATGAAACACACTAAGTCACGGGTGAGTATACTATAAGCTCTTCTAATTCATCACTTCATCTAGGAGTTTGTGGATAGACAATCAATGAGTGAATCATATTTGATAGACCAACAAAAGCCACTTGGAGAAACTGAAAGTACCATTGGAGGGTTTTCAGTGCTTTGCTTGGGAAATGAACTATAGTCAAGGAAGGTTCAATGATGCTTTGAAGAAGTAGATGCTTATAAGTGATTTTTTTTGTGGCCACTTAACTATGGAGAAAAAACACACCAACAAGCAACTATGAAATATATGAATGACAGATTCTCAACAAAATCCCCCACCGTGAAAGTAGACCAAGATGGGGACTTTTTTTTTTTTTAATCCTGGGTCAGAGACCACGGGTGTCCCCCAACCCACTGGATTAGAGACTAATCCCGCTCGCGGTGCGTGGCTGCCTTTGGCCCTAGGAAATTTTGCACATGAAGGGAATCGAGTACATGTTCTCCCACTAAATAGATCGTTCCTCCACATGAGAATGCAGCGGAGCCTTACACCACTGTGCCAACCCTTTGGGTTAAATGGGGACTTTATGACTGTTACGTCATTGACAAGTGTACCAAGTCATACAAGTAGTATAAAATGGAAGTCCAAGTATCGTATCCACAGGGACTTGTTCAATATTTGGCAATTTACACACTTTTTACTTACTAAGCAAAATATAAAGAAAACTTGAAATAACAATGGTTAAGAGCAAAGATAAAGATAGAAATTTGGAAATAAAACTAATAAAAGGGGTTTTGATTCTCAAAGATCTAGATTGCGGAAAGTGGTTACAGGAAACAATGATAATGAACGTGGCCGGTTCGACTTCACTAAACCACTCCCTCATGCACACGCAAGCTATTAATCAATGTTTATCATCCGTTTGTTATCACCAACTCATAAAAATGCTCAATCCCTAATTCCTTACAAGAAGAGCCTAAGTTCCTTGACTAAACTATCAATCCCTTGCATAGCTTAGCCAAGTTACTTGCTTTAAGAAAAGGAGTTAAATGTGACTAATGGGCTTTGCTCTATTCCTAGATACAAGACCCATTAGGTGCTCTTCTCCGGTTCATAGTTCAAATACATTTTCCAATCGCATTTAAACCATAAAATCAAGCAGAGGGTGATCAAGCCAAAGCAAGCATTAAGCAAAGAAGAAAGCACGTAACGGTGAATAATAAACATGTATTAATAACTCAAAAGATATACATGAGTTTGGGTTTAGTTACATCAAACCCCAATGAAGGGGAGCTCAGCTACTCATGGGTGAAAGGAGCCTCAAAATGGTGGAGAAGTGATGAATGAAAAATGGAGACTTGGGAGTGTTCCCCACAGCTGCACTTGTTCCCCCAACCTACATCAAAGAAGAATGCCTTTTTCCCTTGCAAAATGCCCTTTTAATAGCTTTGTTTTTACCCAAAAAGTGACAGCGCGACATTTTCGGCCCAGCTGAAATTTTGTTTCAGCTGGGCTGAAACTTCCATAATGCTCACTGGGACAAGCTCGGCTGGGCTCACCAATTGGTTCGGTTGGGCTGAACTTCCTTTCTCAAAATTAGGTGCTCTCTGTCAGTTTCTGAGCTGGGCTGGCCAATGTTTCAGTTGGGCCGAAGAGAACTTTCTTCCTTGACCTTGATCTTAAGCTATTCCAAAACCCATCTCCAATTTCTATGCATCAAAAAATACTAAAACATGAGACTAAAATCCAAATTTACATAACTAATTATATATCTAAAAACTAATTCTTTTTGAACTAAAAAGCGGTAGAAACAAGGATTTAAATAAGGGATAGATGAAATAATTGCACTTATGTGTACCAAAAAGGTAAGTATAAAATACAATTATCAATGACCCTCTTCCTGGGATAGGATCCAGTTTGGAAGGAATAGACGAGCAGAAATGGGAGGGTCATTTGAGATGACAACGTCTTTGGATGATACTTTTGTAGTTGGATCTTCAGGTGTGGGTGGCACAATTGGAGAGCCTTGGAGGCATTCAATGGTTCCATCCTTGTAGACTCGAACAAAGCCTGGAATCTCCAAGGTTATCTTCTTGCAGTTAGTGACAGTGGTGGCTACTGTGGAAATCAAAACCATTGCAAATGAAAACAGTTTTAAGTAAGGGAAGACTAGTGAATTTTCTTCAAGTTGGTTGTAATTTGCAAAGACTCGTCAGTTGTACATATAGACATACGAATTGATTACGTGGATCACTCTCCTTTTTTAAAATAAATATTAATAAAAAAATTAAAAATATAAAGTAAGTCTTTCACATAAATCATGTTCCTACCAATATTATGAATAAGGTTTTAGCACTCATCAACATTTTCCAAACAAAAATCCTGTACAGAAATAGAAAAAACAAAAAAAAAGTTATTTTCAGTATTTCCTGTACAAATCTTAGAAAGCATCAAACAAAATGAAAATAAGGTAGTATTTTTGTAATTAAAAAGTGAAAACAAAAAATGAAAATAGAAAACAAAATTACAAGTAAACGCTCCCTTAAGCATTTACTATTTTCACTTTTGGTGTTCAAATATAATTATATATGGTGTGCATAGTTCTACATTGATTTGAGAGTCGTAACAAAAAAATCACGTAAAATTCTTACCACAATCCAATATAGCTTTTTATTCACAGTAGGTTTAGACACGATTATTTTCAACTCACCAGTAAACCAACCATACACTTAAATTTACTCAATTGCATAATACATTAAAAACGCGATTCACATGGTTCAATGCTCAGTAGGTGGAAACTCTTTTTAAATGTCGAACACAAATTTAAGGGACCACAAATCCACCCATAAGTTCCACAATTGTAACCACAATTTTCTTATTATAAAGTCAAACTTTATTTTTTTATGGCATACAACATTCGTATTTAAGATTTTTATTTAAAGATAATTAAGTATATATCACTTCAATCAAATTGTTGTTAAAAATTTGAGACTTTTATATAAAATAATTGGAGAAATCTAGCTCAGTTGGTTGAGCAGGGTACGCGAGTTGTTGTAAACTCCCGGTACCTGTCCAACTTTAGATGCATATGTCACTTTAGTGTCATTAGAGTCTTTTCTATTTTGTGAACTCTCACTGATTTTACAACCATATAATATTATATGTGGTTGTATATTGTACCTGGAAGTTCAATAATAGCGTTTAATAAAACTTTCATCAAAGTAATAAGAATTTAAAAAACAGTGATGCTATATGATATGAACATGTTCTATACGAAAGCATACCAATCCACTTGTTTATTAATTATTGGATACATGTTAAATTAAGAAAAAAGTAAAAAAAATCAAAATTTTGACACAAATCACATGTGGTTACTTTTTATAGTTTTCGTATGGCACGAATTCATACCGTCTAGCATTTTTCTTTAAAAAAATTGGTTTGGATACAAAAAAAAAAAAACATATTCAGTTTGGTACACGATGGATACAGTCTACAACATGGCAAAAAACACAAAAAGAGGCAAGGTAGTATCAAATTTTATTATATATATTTAATTTTATTAATCTAATTATTGAATATTTTTATATCATCTTAACAATTATGCGTATCAAATTTTAAATAAATAAGACATTTGTACTTATATGGTCTTCCAATAAACATTTATTTATATTTTTAAAAAAGTATATTATACGTTAAATTAAATTTATTTAATAAAATATCAAATGTTTTTATACATTTATAGACTTAATCTACTCATTAAAAAAATTTAGTTCAACAATAAAAGAAAGATGTACATGATTTTTTTAAATGATCACGTGACAACTAACTAACTTCATAATATTAATCGTTCATGTATAGATGGTATGATTTAAATATTTATTTTATATAATTAAATTTTATAATAAATAAATATTTTTTAATATATAAATTATAATATAATTAAAAGTAAATATTAATGATAGTTGACTGATTTGAGTTACATCAATTTAAATATTCTAAATTTGATATTATAAATTTAAAAACACAAATGCTTTTAATAAATTAATAATGTAATAGATGTTTGTGTGACGCACCATCAAGACCACTTGTTATAATTAATTAAAGTTTGTACTGAAACCTTACGATCGAACGTAGTTTGAAAATTTTGACTGAAGAATTTCATATTTTTCTACAACGAAACTGAAGCGTCTAAGCTGATCTTTACATACATATGCATTAAATAAGTATCTTGTTTTTTTTATTCATAAATAAATATCTGGTATATATGTTGCATAGATTAATATTAAAAAAATAGGTATTTAAATTTAAATTTTACAAAATTTAAAAATTGATTTAATCAATAAAACATTGTTTTAATAATAATTCATATATATGTCATTATACTAGATGTTAATCCAAATAAATTCAAATACACTCTTTACCAAAACAAAAAAAATTCAAATACACTAATGCATATTTACATAAACTGTAAAAATATATTTAACCCTTAAAGAAATTTAAAATCCCATTAAATTAGCTAACTAATTAAAGAAAACATATTAACTTGCCTACAATTAGGCATTAGCGTCCCAACGCTTCCTTAACATAATATGTAAATTAAATGCCATTTTTTTAACTCAATTAAATGCCATTTTCTTAAACAATAGAGTAAATTACATTCCTCCCCATTGAGAGATATTAATATTAGCATCTTTTAGAAGAGGAGAGTATTTTTTTTATCCGTAGGAATTGAAGGCAGGTGGTACCAAGAGGTTTACAATAATTCACGCACCAGCTCAACCAACTAAGCTAGACCCCTTGGTAGGGTATAATTTACTCTAACAATATTTCAAGAGATATATAGTACCACAAATTATGAAAAAAATGTTAGATTTATGTATCAAACATTTAGAAAGAATGATTCAAGATCCAAGTATATAAAACACCACGTTAAATATTTGACTAATTTGGTTTCAGATAAATAAAATTATTATAATAAAAGAATAATAAATATTTTTATATAATATAATTTAAATATTTTATTTAATATAATATTATATATTTATATTTAATATAATGATTTTTTTCTTTTTCTTTCTTAATTTTTATCTTTAGTTGGTGAGTCAGAAAGGTAAATGCCAAATTCTCTCCGTAATATTTAAATCAAATGCCATTTTCTTAAACAAAGTGCATGTATGTATGTATGTGACTATCTATATATACACACACTTACCAAATTAATTATAAACATAATTTTAGATTTTTGTTTCAAACATTTAGAAAGAATGATTTAAAATCCTGGTAAATAAACACTACATTAAATATTTGACTAATCTGATTTGAGATGAATAAAATTATTATAATTAAGGAATATTAACATTTTTATTTAATAAAATTTAAATATTTTCTTAATATAATATTATATATTTATATTTAATATAATAATATTTTACTCTTTCTTTTAAAAAAAATTATCTTTAGTTGGTGAGTCAGAAAGGTAAATTGCCATATTCTATCCATAAATTGGATTAATAGTTTAAATAATTTCTTTAAAATAGTATGTAAATCAAGTATCATTTTTTTAAACAAAGTGCATGTAAGTAGTAATTAATGATGAGAGAGATTAAATGAATTAATATTGAAAAAAAAAATTAAAATACTAGTATATAAACACCACATTAAATATTTGACCAATCTGATTTGAGATGAATAAAATTATTATAATTAAGGAATATTAATATTTTATTTAATATCATTTAAGTATTTTCTTAATATAATAATATTATATATTTATATTTAGTATAATCATATTTTGCTCTTTCTTTAAAAAAAATATCTTTAGTTGGTGAGTCACAAAGGTAAACTGCCAATTTCTCTCCATAAATTGGATTAATAGTTTAAATAATTTCTTTAAAATAGTATGTAAATCAAATATAATTTTCTAAAATAAAGTGCATGTATGTAGTAATTAATGATGAGAGAGATTAAATGAATTAAAATTAATTAATATATTTAAAAAAAGAATTAAACTATGTTTCATTAATATTAAGGATAATTTTAGAAAATATATAAATTTAAGTCAAATTTAATACTACTAATTAAATTAACTAATTTTTTTTAATCTTGATAAATTAATTAATTGGATTTGTAAGAACCAAAGAAAAAATAAAAATGCAAAATTCTATTCACAAATTGGATAAATAATTTAAATATTTTCCTTAAAATAATATGTAAATCAAATGTTGTTTTCTTAACAATGTGCATGCTTAATTTTCGCACACTTAAAAAAAAAAAAAAACACACACACACACACACAATGTGCAAGTATGTAGTATGTATGTGGGTCTCTATTTTTTTCTTTCTATAACCATGAGATATCGATCTGGTGCATTTATGTATGTGTGTGAGTCTCTATATATAACACAGAGAACCTAAAACTGGATTATTGGAATTCACATTTTGCATATATGAAATGGCTTATTTCACAAAAGGCAGCATATCCCCCGGCAAGAAAGAGATAGTGGCTCAAATTCCCCCTTACTTATTTGTCTACAATGATGGCACCATCGAACGTCCCACAACCTACCCTAGAGCTCCACCCTCACTCGAAGACCCTGCAACCGGCGTCGCATCCAAAGACATCCTCTTCTCAAAGAACCCTTTCCTCTTTGCTCGACTTTACCTTCCAAAACTAACTCAACCCGACGAAAAAATCCCCATTTTAGTCTACCTTCATGGCGGCGCCTTTTGCTTTGAATCAGCCTTTTCATCTCACCACTTCAAATATTGCAACATATTTGCTTCCCAAGCCAATGTCCTAATTGTTGCCATAGAGCACAGGAAAGCTCCTGAGCATTTTCTCCCTACGGCTTATAATGATTGCTGGGCTGGTCTTAGTTGGGTCGCCTCTCATGCCACCGCAAACCCCACCAACACTGACCCTTGGCTCATAAGTCATGGTGATTTCAGCAAAGTTTTTATTGGTGGTGATAGTAGTGGTGGTAACCTTGTCCATAACATTGCCATACGTGCTGGGGTTGAAGCTTTACCCGGTGGTGTAAAACTCTATGGTGCTTATCTTAACCACCCTTATTTATGGGGTTCAAAGCCAATTGGGTCTGAACCCGTTATTGGATTCGAGGAGTGTAATCAATCTTTGGTTTGGAACTTCGCGTACCCTGATGCACCTGGTGGGTTGGATAATCCCATGATCAATCCATTGGCTCCTGGGGCACCCAGTTTGGCTACGCTTGGGTGTTCTAAGATGCTTATTACTGTTGCAGGGAAGGATCACTTGAAATTTAGGGACAGGGCAGTGTTATATTATGAGGCTGTGAAGGAGAGTGGCTGGAAAGGGGAACTTAAGCTGTTTGAGGAGGAAGAAGAGGATCATGTTTATTTTATGTATGATATGGAAACTGAGCAAGCCAAAAGATTGATCAAAGTCGTGGTTGATTTTCTTACCCAGTGAAAGAACTATACAGTTGTCTCCCTAAGATTTGTATTTTCTCAGTTTCCCTTGTTTTGAATAAGAAGGCTTAAATATGTTTTTAATCTCTCAAAATTTGAGTAAGTTTGATTTTGGTCCCTCAATTAAAAACTTGTTCTTTTTAATTGAGAGATTAAAAAGAACAAATTTTTAATTGAGGGACCAAAATTAAAAACATCTCATTTGTTTGTGTTACTCATGTGTCCCTGAATCCAGGATCTGTCTCTGTTTATGTCTTTGGTCTAGTTTATAAAATCCTTCATCCATAATGTTGTGAAGAGTATTAATGGGGTATAAATCATAACAAAACATATGCCCTATAATAAGAAAAAAATGATAATTGTTTTACTTGGTATAATTTTTAATGGATGAAAATTAAATTATTAATATAATGTACTATATTATAAGTACAGACTTCTAATATCAATTTATACTAATAATTAATTTTTACTAAATAAAAATTATAGCTACAAAAACGAGTTTAATGATTATTCTATTATTATGTAATGTTTTTTTTAGTAAATATCTCAGTAAACGTGTATGTTTATATTGTTATTCTTAACTTCTTATTATTATGTAGTATTTTTTTTTATTTGCAATAAGGATATCTCTCAACCGATGATCAAAAACAAATTTCTTTCGAAAAGTTAAGATTACTGAAGTTTGTTTTGTCTTTCCCTATAAATTCTTCTCCATACATATGATGGTTAATAATCAAATTCCTGAAAACAAGTCTAAGAAACTCAACTATATTAGATCTTGTTAGTTTTTTTTTTTTGACAGTAGATCTTGTTAGTTTATTATGTGATATTTTGTACAACATGGTAGCTACTCTAAGTACAACATAAGATAATTCCATCAAATTCTAAATCATAAACCAAGTAAACTTTTTATTTTTGGAGTGGCATGTGATTTTTTATGGAAAAAAGAGTTCTATTTTTATGTTGAATATTATGAAAAGATAATGCCATATTTTGAATTATACAAGATCTACGACTCGTGTTATTTTTTTGCCATTTGAAAGTTCAATAAAAGATAATAACATTTAACACAGTATATAGAAAGAAATATTCTGTTCGGGCCTATCCTCAATATTCTGTATTTACAAAGAAATTCCTTAACTACTTCACACACTGTTAATTCCTAAAACGTAAGGGTCAACGATTCCCCATATAATAAATACAAAATCAGGCAGCTAGCCTAATCTCCCAATTATAACTTTTAATACTGTATATACAAAGAAATATTCTGTTCAGGCCTATCCACAAGTTCTGACAAAATGCAAAGGAAGTGAATGAATAGTTTTAAGGCAAATCTGACAGGCCAATCTCTTCCAAAAGTCCCAACTAATTCCAAATCCAGCCTAGATCTCTCCTTCACATTTTCTCCCCGTTTACCTTGACAACCAAATCATCCCCCAAACCCTCCCTACTGCCAACTCAGCAGTTAGTTACTTAGTGGAGACATTTTCATTTTTTTTCTTTCTCCATACCTACACTATTGTTTTAGGGGTCCTGTCACTCTCCACTGCCTTGTGCCCCATTCTATTTTGCTCAGGGCCTATTAGTGGAATTTCGTCTAAAAGTGAATATTTTTTCATGATTTCCTCATTATTTCTCCTTAGTGTTGATGGTCTTCTCCTCCCCCTACTTCTCCATCAGTGGTGTATAGCCTCCACTATCCCAAAACTGTCAATTGAAAGAATAAACCTAGACAAGAGAAGGCAAGGTTGCAAATTGAGAGTTGATGATAAGAAAAAAGAAATATGATTGATATCACCATTGATAGATTATCTAAGCATGACTTCTAGGTGACAGAGAAGCTACAGATCTTACCATTTTCATTTGTTCTGCATTCTATTTTTTTTCTCCCAAATACTATAGTTTGGTTTGTTGATAAGTCCAATTCCTTTGAGTGTAGCCAATGGTGCCAAAGGCCACCAGAAGTGGTCTCTGAATCTTGTCTTCTGCAGTGAGCTGCATGCCTCTTGCATGTGCTAAAGGCATGCATTGCCTGAACCAAGAAAGCATGTTTAATAGTTTTTTAGTGTCTCCTAGCATACGGTGTTGTTTATGGCAGATGGCGGAGCATGGTGGAAAGCCAAATATCAGCCATATATATATGGCGGATGGTGTAGCGGCAAATGGCCGAAGCCATGGCGGACCAAAAAGAAATATATATATATATATATATATAGGGGATTGCTAATGCACACACACTCATTTTTTAGTATGCGTGCATTAGCACTCTACACCAAAAATTTAGAACAAAAAAACCATCTCTTTTCTCTCTTTTAATTTAATTCCTTTAGAGATATTACTTAAAAAGAGATATCGGTGAAATCTATATACCTTAAAGAGATATCATTTTCTGCTTTTTCATCCATTTTATGACATGCCAATGATGAGCATTCATAGATTGTTATTTTCCACCTTAGTTAGAAGCAAGGCAATGCACAAAAAGAAAAACAATTTTTATTGGAACATAAACTTATATATCTTGATCACAGCTCAATCGACAATGTGTCCTTCATTGAGATCTTGGAATGTTTTGCTTGATTCCTCAAAGTTGTATCTAAGATACCTGTTTCTGCCAAATAATGACAGCTTTATGATATGATCAAGTTGGTTATTTTAAATCATATAATTTATAATGCAAAAATTACACAACAATTACAAACATAATTTTTTCTAGGTAGTTTTGTTTATATAGAATAACAACCATGGTTCTAGTAATTTATTTCCATAACATCAAAGTCACATGTTTAAAGATGGCATGGGTAGCACACAGTCTTTAAAGAAAACATCCAACAACAAACTACAAAATTAATAGTTGAAACATCCATCCTTTAAGAAATGCTTAAGGTGTGAGACTGAACTAAGTGTTCGAGGCATGAAGCCGAGTTAAATGCTCAATGTTGATGGGCGAGCGAAAGATGCTCAAGGCACGAAGCTGAGCTGAATGCTCAAGGCGCAAAGCCGAGCTATAGTTGAATAAGTCGCGAAAAGTTGAGCTATGATGATTAAAGTGTGAAGGGTCGTGCAAGACTGCTTGAGCTTTGTTCTTATATGTGCTTGGCCTTTTGTTGCCTAGAGTGCAAGGATTTGCTCTAAGTCAGGCTCAAGTCGACAATGCTGGAAGTCGACTCTCGGGTGTTGACAAAGCACATCCTGTAAAATAATTGTTATAAATATATATTTCCTAAAAGTCGGTCCGCAAAAGTCATAGAGAACTCGATCTTTGGGGTTAGATCAAAGTCGTCTCAAATCCAGTCACAAGTTTGCCTGACAAGGCAATGTGTTGATCTTGCATAATCTTTAAACAACGAAAACACAAATACAATCAAGCAAAGCAAACTTGGTATAATATCAAGCAAATTAGCTTGGTTGTTTCCCATATTCGAGTTGTGATATGTAACTATGAATGTAAAATTAGCTATAGCATGCATGACTTAGCCACTGATTTGAGCGTAGGTCTTTTACTTCACCATTTGTCCGCCGTGTAGATAGTCCCTGTTAATGTGCTGGGATATATAATATATGTCATTCAACAAAGTTAATTCCAACAATCTTTGATTGAAATTTGCCTCGAGTCGATGATCATAAGTGTGGCAGGCTTGATGCTGAAAGAACATTATTAGGTATCATGCAGACTTCTATTCTACGAATTAGTGCCGCCTAGATCGAAGTTTCTCCAGCAACAACCATTAAAATATTAAGCAAACATGCGAGCAATTAAAGCAAACACTACTAGCCAACTCCTTATGTCTTTATCTCACACAGCTTCAATGAAAAGCATAGCATATGCCACATTGTAATTCTTTATTTGTTGGGAAGATTTTTCTAGTGTGTCACTCGGCACCGTCATGAATTTTCCAATCAGGGTGAGATAAGATCCTCCTCGTTTGGAGCAAGATGCTGTGCATATCTTCCAATTGCATATGACGATGGCATATGACAGTTTATGTAGATGCAACATAGCATGATATGGTGTCGATCATCCTTACATGCCATGGCATGATATAATCCCCCAACATGATATGTTGCATCTGTACGGGTCCTCACATTAACTCATTAATAAAACAATTAGCAAAGAAATTCGATAGAAGGAGCAAGAACTCCCTACTCACTCAACTTTTAGCATTTGAATCTCCATCACTATAATGCTGACTGCGTGTCGAGCACTAGAAACACCAGTTGTGCGCTATCGTGCATATATCGAATACAGGTTTTATGATCAACAAATCAAGTAATATTAACATTGACTTTTCATGTCATATGCTTAAAGTCTTGTCACTATTAGCGAGAATTTGGAACGACTCTGACATAACGAGCCATTTATCCTACCTGCCAAACATTTTCGATCTCCCTCCGTTGCTCACCACTAGAGGTGATTCTATTTTGAATTTGATAATTCAAATGTCCTAAAAAGCAAGTATATAAAGTCATAATAATTGATGCATCATGTACATAACTTGATGGCGTGATGGAGATCTAATAGCATATTGTAATGCCATTAATGTCATATTGTAGATAGCAAATTCATGTTGTGTTTCTAAAACATATCATAATAATAACAAAACAATTTCATTTTGGCAATCCAAACATCACGTAATTAGTTTTGTCCTCAGAATAATCCATGAAAAGATATATACTGGAATCTTGAAATTGGACAATTCAATTAAAATTGTTCGGCATGCCATATTTGGAGAATAACTTAGTTGCATACAATATCTCGCCAATTCACGCTAAACGTTGACTGTACCATAATGATACTATTTGAAATGTCAAATTCAATTACCGTGTAATTGATCTTATTATGGGATCATATTTTCCACTCCTATACGAGGGATAAGGCATTATTCCTATGCTATTGCCTATTATTATGATGACAATATTTAGAAATATTGTAAAGGAAGATGATACGTGGTTGCACCTTTTGGCACGTGAACAATTATTGTCACGATATGATTTGCTATGTAATCATGATATAGTGTCGTGCATCAACATGATATATGTATGACTATTAAAAATCATGATATAGCATACATGGAATGTTGGCTTTTGAAAATAATTTCCATATGATGAGAGATACCAGGCGCATGATACTTACTATTATTATTTTTGGCAAAGGGACTTGTAGCTTTTGCTTTCTCGGTCCATGCGTTGCGAGTAGATGCTGGGAACTAGGGATTCCTTCTTTGGTGGCGCTTATATCATCCTTTTTAGAAATTATCTCACAATGCATTGATAGTAAATATGTCATCCCTTCACCAATAAGCATTGCTCTCGTACACAAGCATTGTGACGAACAAAAAAATTCAATTTTGTAGGATCCCCGATAAAGGCACGAGCTTTATATGATATAATAATTTAGGGGTTCTCGTGTAAATACATCATTCCAATGTGTAAATACAATGATATATGGTTGTAGAAGTGTCATATAATATTCCAGGGAGAGAGAAATATCAGAATATTATTTTGTTAGTTGCTCGTCATCTGTTCGAAGTCAATATTCTAGATGCAGGTTTTATGATACTGGCTTCAAATATCGAAAGAATCATGAGATATATATTTGCAATATCATACGACCGTCATTGCAATTTCAAATATCATGCATAGGATATTACCAAATGGAATTAATAAGAAAAGCAAGAATGATTAAACCGAATTGGCAGAGATTGAGTAGCATAAAAAATGTCGATGTGTGGCAAAAGCATGTGAGCATATTCTTCTTCTCCTCCTTCGGATTGTTGATAATCATGAGCAAAAATTCAATTGGACGATTGAAACAGTCCCTGAACATGGATTTGAAGCTGAACCTCGTCAACTTAGACTTCGGGATTTGCATTTTGCAAAAGTTTATTCGCTCTTTTCCACCCTCATTGTGAGCTGATCACCTGTTGGACGACTCATAGAAGAGCGAAGACTCTTGATTTGTGTGGCCAGGAAAAGTTTTACCAGGCCTCACGGTGGGCCAAATGTTCCTACCAAAATTGGTAGAACCTTGTTTGCAGCGTTGCTCCTCCTTGTGCTCTTCCAAGTACAACGGTGGGGTGTACCTGCAAAAACACTCTGACGCAGTAGAGGTAGGAGATAGGTATCACAATTAGGGGAGAATTTAGATTAGATTACCTTATGTCACTGAGATTGTATATATAGAGTTTTCTAGGTCCTTGGGCCTAGTTACCTGATATAAGTGCCATTAACGATGGCAAGGATCGTGGAGATAGAGATAGGATCTATATCTTTTCTTATTTTTGAGGCGGGGAGATAAACTTTGCTCCTTTCCTTATTTATGATGGTCGAGTACATGTAATACAATCACCATACCAATTAAACAAATTAAAAAAAAACAAACAAAGAAAACCCCTAACACTCGTTAATGGGTTCAAAGGACCTGTCCCAAAATCGAAATTTGAGTTTAAGAGAAGAAGATTTGGAGTCAAGAGTGGAAGAGAGATACCTGATAGACAAAATATGATGTGTAAAATTCGAAATTTGAAAACGAAAGATAGATATGAAAGAATGGGGTCTCACTTAATTTTGAAATTCAAGAAAAGAGAGAGAAAGAGCTTTTTTTTAACCTGAACACGCAACACATCAGTAGAAAGAGAATTATTTTGTTAAAAGACAAAAAAAAAAAAAGTACACGTGTCTTAAAATGAAGAAGGGTCAGTGTGCTGTCTTTTTCCTAGCCTAAAGAATGCATATAGAGATATAGAAACCGCTACAAACTAAAACAGTTTTCAGCCAACAACTGTTCGTATCACGTGTCACTTAACCCTTTTTTACAATCTCGTGTCACCTAACCTACTATATTTTAATTTTAAATTCATACACATTTAAAAAGCTTTCTTTTATGTAAAAAGTAAAAAATAAAATAAATACCCAAAGCCTAGGGAAAGAAACCACGATCATCTTCATTCGTTCAGAGCACATTTGAACCTTTCTTCTTCTTTATGCTCTGCCTCAACGACGCTCTTTTGCTCTCTCAATCTCGAGTTCTCTCTCTTGCCTCTTCGTATGTCTCTCGCGGGTTCGTTTCTCTTCTAAATTGTGTTTCGATTTTGATTTTGTTTGTCTTGATTCTGCATTCCGGTTAACAAAATGGTAGGGTTTTCTTTACTAAAATTGGGTGAAAAGCTTTACTCTAAGCACTGTTTTGTTCGGTTCTAGAAGGGATAGGGAGAACACTGAAAGAAGGGAACCTATGCCAGGTTCGAAATGCCGTTTGCACCAAACAGGTTTCCTCAATCGATTCATTCCATTCAAATTCTTCAATTAGGGCTTAATTTCCCCTCATTTATTGAATTCTCCAAGTCTTAATTTGTTCTCAACTCGTGGATTTCCTTATCTATTGTAATTGTGAGGTAAGTGGTTGCTTATAATATGATTTATGACTTTTTAATATGAATGCTTCTCTTAATCACTAATTAAAAATTACTAATATTTTGCAATGTTATTCTGCCTTTTGGGACTTCATGTAATTATTTTAGTATTTCACACTTTCATTTTTTAAAATTGTCATGTAGGGTTCATGCTTTAAAAGGGATCGATCATAAATTTGTGATTAATCTGAGCCAGAAATATTCCCCTGAATCTTTGTTGTGCCAATCATAAGTGGCAGCAAACAGTCATAAGTGGGAGGTATATTATGAGACCATTCCAATCACCAAGCAATTGCCATCCAATAAAAAGATTCCTATAGTTCTTTATGGCTTGCTTAAAGACACCACCTACTATGGATAGTACACCACAAGTGAGTTCATGTTTTTGCGACCTGTGAACAACTAACTTCATTTTGTAATGAACAAACTGACAAATATTACCTGTTTTTAATTAGGTGGGAGTTATGCTCAAGGCCTACCAAAAGCTTTTGAGTGTGCAGAGTCCTTAATTCCAACTGCTTCTCTCATAATTGGTGTGTCTATACTAGTAAGATCTCCTATGTAATCAAGTTACATTGTTAGGTGCCTCATGTAATCTAGACTTTTGAATATAGCTATGCTGCTTTTGACATTCAATATCTTGTTTATTTTCTTGAGATCATATTGTTCAATACTCACTTGTGTCATCTATGCTAATGTTAGATACTTGCCAAATTAGAGTCCTGAACTACTACTCATGGTGGAAAAGATACACCTGAAATTACAACCAAAACAAACTTACATGAAGAAAAAATAGTCGTATTTGGTTTTCATTAGTTTTTTCAAAGGAACAGTGGCATCATGAGTAGGAGCAAATTCAAAGTGAGTCTATTGACTCTTCTATATTAGTTTCTATTGTATTTTAACCCCATTTGACAAAATTGATAATAAAGGGTTAAAAGTATAACCGTATAAAAGTTTATGCTTAATTAAGTTGTTTTTGGGCCTTAGATGAGCCTCTTAAAATCACATACAACTACTGGGATGGAACTGGCCATAGGTGTGTTATCCAGGTAATTAATTACATCTTGTCTCCATTTGTTACGACTCAAATTAATTAATTGAAAAACAATCCTTGTTATTTATTATATTATGATTATATTTATTAAAAAAAATTAACTTATTGAGCTACTCTTTTTGTATATTTTGGCTTCATTCAAATTAATGAAAAATCAGAGAAGGATTTTATTAGGAAAGTTCCTGGTTTAGAGGTACTGGCTACTGCAACATCAATGGATTCAGAGCATAAGGATAGGCCATCTGTTAACTCTTTGGCAAGCGTACCAAATCGTACAAGTAGTAAAATGAAAAGTCCAAGTATCGTTTCCCAAGGGACTTGCGTAATATTGGACAAATTTCATGTAATCACTATCTAAGCTAATAAATATGACAAAAACGATAAAACACAAGCGTTTAGGGTGATGTTTAGGAACTTAAAGAAAACAGAACAAAAACATAAACAAAGATGAAAATAAAGGATGGCTCCAATGGTGATGAATTGTTGGGGTTAGATTTCACCAATCTCTACTCTCTTACAAGAAACGCAACATTTAACTTAAACTTCAATATTAATATCAGTCATATATCGGTATTCTTAGCCCTAATTCCTTAGGTGAAAAGAGTCTAAGTTCCTCCATTAACCGCCATTCCCTTGGACGATTAACAAAGGAACTTGCTTTAAGCTCTATGACCCAAAGATAACCAACAAACCAAGTGCTATTCCTAACTACAAGATTCATTGGGCATTTTACTTCAGTTCAAGATAAAGAAGGTATTTTCCAATAACAATCTCATCCCAAAAACAAGCTATGGAAGTATTTCCTAATAACAAACCATAACAAGCATTAAGCATGGAAGTAAAACACTAACATTGAAGAACAAGAGAAATGTAAACATATATTTCATAAAAATATACAAAAGAGTAAAGTTAGGTTACATCTAACCCCAAAATGAAAGGATTTAGCTACCCATTTCCATGGGTAGCTGCAAAATACAAGAAAGATGGAAGAAGATGGAGAGAACAGAGCATTGGAGCCATTGGAGAGCCTTCTACACTCGAAGGAAGAGTGGATCTTGCAATGGGAATGGCTCCCCCTTCTACACTCTAGGGATTCGTCATTTTAGGGCCAAATGTGTAGATCCTTTCATAAGTCGCGGGTTGTCCTTTAAATACATGAGCAAGATTTTTAATTTTAAGTGACTAGCTGCTCAGCCGTGAAATCAGGCTTCAAGCCGCCACGCCTAGATCTGATCTGCTTGAATAATTAAGCTCCAAATAACTCTCTTAAACTCCAATTTCCATTCCTACAAAATGTACACAGAATAACTAAGATATAACCAATAAAACTTATTAACTAAACTAAAAATTAAATATTGACAATTTTAAAACTAATTGAGTCAAACATCACTCTAAATGTGGATGAAACTAGGATAGTTGCCTCAAAATTTATTCAACAATTAAGTAAATTAATAAGGCCATTATCACAATCCCCAAGTCCCTTGGATACTTGTCAATATGAAACACACTAAGTCACGGGTGAGTATACTATAAGCTCTTCTAATTCATCACTTCATCTAGGAGTTTGTGGATAGACAATCAATGAGTGAATCATATTTGATAGACCAACAAAAGCCACTTGGAGAAACTGAAAGTACCATTGGAGGGTTTTCAGTGCTTTGCTTGGGAAATGAACTATAGTCAAGGAAGGTTCAATGATGCTTTGAAGAAGTAGATGCTTATAAGTGATTTTTTTTGTGGACACTTAACTATGGAGAAAAAACACACCAACAAGCAACTATGAAATATATGAATGACAGATTCTCAACAAAATCCCCCACCGTGAAAGTAGACCAAGATGGGGACTTTTTTTTTTTTTAATCCTGGGTCAGAGACCACGGGTGTCCCCCAACCCACTGGATTAGAGACTAATCCCGCTCGCGGTGCGTGGCTGCCTTTGGCCCTAGGAAATTTTGCACATGAAGGGAATCGAGTACATGTTCTCCCACTAAATAGATCGTTCCTCCACATGAGAATGCAGCGGAGCCTTACACCACTGTGCCAACCCTTTGGGTTAAATGGGGACTTTATGACTGTTACGTCATTGACAAGTGTACCAAGTCATACAAGTAGTATAAAATGGAAGTCCAAGTATCGTATCCACAGGGACTTGTTCAATATTTGGCAATTTACACACTTTTTACTTACTAAGCAAAATATAAAGAAAACTTGAAATAACAATGGTTAAGAGCAAAGATAAAGATAGAAATTTGGAAATAAAACTAATAAAAGGGGTTTTGATTCTCAAAGATCTAGATTGCGGAAAGTGGTTACAGGAAACAATGATAATGAACGTGGCCGGTTCGACTTCACTAAACCACTCCCTCATGCACACGCAAGCTATTAATCAATGTTTATCATCCGTTTGTTATCACCAACTCATAAAAATGCTCAATCCCTAATTCCTTACAAGAAGAGCCTAAGTTCCTTGACTAAACTATCAATCCCTTGCATAGCTTAGCCAAGTTACTTGCTTTAAGAAAAGGAGTTAAATGTGACTAATGGGCTTTGCTCTATTCCTAGATACAAGACCCATTAGGTGCTCTTCTCCGGTTCATAGTTCAAATACATTTTCCAATCGCATTTAAACCATAAAATCAAGCAGAGGGTGATCAAGCCAAAGCAAGCATTAAGCAAAGAAGAAAGCACGTAACGGTGAATAATAAACATGTATTAATAACTCAAAAGATATACATGAGTTTGGGTTTAGTTACATCAAACCCCAATGAAGGGGAGCTCAGCTACTCATGGGTGAAAGGAGCCTCAAAATGGTGGAGAAGTGATGAATGAAAAATGGAGACTTGGGAGTGTTCCCCACAGCTGCACTTGTTCCCCCAACCTACATCAAAGAAGAATGCCTTTTTCCCTTGCAAAATGCCCTTTTAATAGCTTTGTTTTTACCCAAAAAGTGACAGCGCGACATTTTCGGCCCAGCTGAAATTTTGTTTCAGCTGGGCTGAAACTTCCATAATGCTCACTGGGACAAGCTCGGCTGGGCTCACCAATTGGTTCGGTTGGGCTGAACTTCCTTTCTCAAAATTAGGTGCTCTCTGTCAGTTTCTGAGCTGGGCTGGCCAATGTTTCAGTTGGGCCGAAGAGAACTTTCTTCCTTGACCTTGATCTTAAGCTATTCCAAAACCCATCTCCAATTTCTATGCATCAAAAAATACTAAAACATGAGACTAAAATCCAAATTTACATAACTAATTATATATCTAAAAACTAATTCTTTTTGAACTAAAAAGCGGTAGAAACAAGGATTTAAATAAGGGATAGATGAAATAATTGCACTTATGTGTACCAAAAAGGTAAGTATAAAATACAATTATCAATGACCCTCTTCCTGGGATAGGATCCAGTTTGGAAGGAATAGACGAGCAGAAATGGGAGGGTCATTTGAGATGACAACGTCTTTGGATGATACTTTTGTAGTTGGATCTTCAGGTGTGGGTGGCACAATTGGAGAGCCTTGGAGGCATTCAATGGTTCCATCCTTGTAGACTCGAACAAAGCCTGGAATCTCCAAGGTTATCTTCTTGCAGTTAGTGACAGTGGTGGCTACTGTGGAAATCAAAACCATTGCAAATGAAAACAGTTTTAAGTAAGGGAAGACTAGTGAATTTTCTTCAAGTTGGTTGTAATTTGCAAAGACTCGTCAGTTGTACATATAGACATACGAATTGATTACGTGGATCACTCTCCTTTTTTAAAATAAATATTAATAAAAAAATTAAAAATATAAAGTAAGTCTTTCACATAAATCATGTTCCTACCAATATTATGAATAAGGTTTTAGCACTCATCAACATTTTCCAAACAAAAATCCTGTACAGAAATAGAAAAAACAAAAAAAAAAGTTATTTTCAGTATTTCCTGTACAAATCTTAGAAAGCATCAAACAAAATGAAAATAAGGTAGTATTTTTGTAATTAAAAAGTGAAAACAAAAAATGAAAATAGAAAACAAAATTACAAGTAAACGCTCCCTTAAGCATTTACTATTTTCACTTTTGGTGTTCAAATATAATTATATATGGTGTGCATAGTTCTACATTGATTTGAGAGTCGTAACAAAAAAATCACGTAAAATTCTTACCACAATCCAATATAGCTTTTTATTCATAGTAGGTTTAGACACGATTATTTTCAACTCACCAGTAAACCAACCATACACTTAAATTTACTCAATTGCATAATACATTAAAAACGCGATTCACATGGTTCAATGCTCAGCAGGTGGAAACTCTTTTTAAATGTCGAACACAAATTTAAGGGACCACAAATCCACCCATAAGTTCCACAATTGTAACCACAATTTTCTTATTATAAAGTCAAACTTTATTTTTTTATGGCATACAACATTCGTATTTAAGATTTTTATTTAAAGATAATTAAGTATATATCACTTCAATCAAATTGTTGTTAAAAATTTGAGACTTTTATATAAAATAATTGGAGAAATCTAGCTCAGTTGGTTGAGCAGGGTACGCGAGTTGTTGTAAACTCCCGGTACCTGTCCAACTTTAGATGCATATGTCACTTTAGTGTCATTAGAGTCTTTTCTATTTTGTGAACTCTCACTGATTTTACAACCATATAATATTATATGTGGTTGTATATTGTACCTGGAAGTTCAATAATAGCGTTTAATAAAACTTTCATCAAAGTAATAAGAATTTAAAAAACAGTGATGCTATATGATATGAACATGTTCTATATGAAAGCATACCAATCCACTTGTTTATTAATTATTGGATACATGTTAAATTAAGAAAAAAGTAAAAAAAATCAAAATTTTGACACAAATCACATGTGGTTACTTTTTATAGTTTTCGTATGGCACGAATTCATACCGTCTAGCATTTTTCTTTAAAAAAATTGGTTTGGATACAAAAAAAAAAAAACATATTCAGTTTGGTACACGATGGATACAGTCTACAACATGACAAAAAACACAAAAAGAGGCAAGGTAGTATCAAATTTTATTATATATATTTAATTTTATTAATCTAATTATTGAATATTTTTATATCATCTTAACAATTATGCGTATCAAATTTTAAATAAATAAGACATTTGTACTTATATGGTCTTCCAATAAACATTTATTTATATTTTTAAAAAAGTATATTATACGTTAAATTAAATTTATTTAATAAAATATCAAATGTTTTTATACATTTATAGACTTAATCTACTCATTAAAAAAATTTAGTTCAACAATAAAAGAAAGATGTACATGATTTTTTTAAATGATCACGTGACAACTAACTAACTTCATAATATTAATCGTTCATGTATAGATGGTATGATTTAAATATTTATTTTATATAATTAAATTTTATAATAAATAAATATTTTTTAATATATAAATTATAATATAATTAAAAGTAAATATTAATGATAGTTGACTGATTTGAGTTACATCAATTTAAATATTCTAAATTTGATATTATAAATTTAAAAACACAAATGCTTTTAATAAATTAATAATGTAATAGATGTTTGTGTGACGCACCATCAAGACCACTTGTTATAATTAATTAAAGTTTGTACTGAAACCTTACGATCGAACGTAGTTTGAAAATTTTGACTGAAGAATTTCATATTTTTCTACAACGAAACTGAAGCGTCTAAGCTGATCTTTACATACATATGCATTAAATAAGTATCTTGTTTTTTTTATTCATAAATAAATATCTGGTATATATGTTGCATAGATTAATATTAAAAAAATAGGTATTTAAATTTAAATTTTACAAAATTTAAAAATTGATTTAATCAATAAAACATTGTTTTAATAATAATTCATATATATGTCATTATACTAGATGTTAATCCAAATAAATTCAAATACACTCTTTACCAAAACAAAAAAAATTCAAATACACTAATGCATATTTACATAAACTGTAAAAATATATTTAACCCTTAAAGAAATTTAAAATCCCATTAAATTAGCTAACTAATTAAAGAAAACATATTAACTTGCCTACAATTAGGCATTAGCGTCCCAACGCTTCCTTAACATAATATGTAAATTAAATGCCATTTTTTTAACTCAATTAAATGCCATTTTCTTAAACAATAGAGTAAATTACATTCCTCCCCATTGAGAGATATTAATATTAGCATCTTTTAGAAGAGGAGAGTATTTTTTTTATCCGTAGGAATTGAAGGCAGGTGGTACCAAGAGGTTTACAATAATTCACGCACCAGCTCAACCAACTAAGCTAGACCCCTTGGTAGGGTATAATTTACTCTAACAATATTTCAAGAGATATATAGTACCACAAATTATGAAAAAAATGTTAGATTTATGTATCAAACATTTAGAAAGAATGATTCAAGATCCAAGTATATAAAACACCACGTTAAATATTTGACTAATTTGGTTTCAGATAAATAAAATTATTATAATAAAAGAATAATAAATATTTTTATATAATATAATTTAAATATTTTATTTAATATAATATTATATATTTATATTTAATATAATGATTTTTTTCTTTTTCTTTCTTAATTTTTATCTTTAGTTGGTGAGTCAGAAAGGTAAATGCCAAATTCTCTCCGTAATATTTAAATCAAATGCCATTTTCTTAAACAAAGTGCATGTATGTATGTATGTGACTATCTATATATACACACACTTACCAAATTAATTATAAACATAATTTTAGATTTTTGTTTCAAACATTTAGAAAGAATGATTTAAAATCCTGGTAAATAAACACTACATTAAATATTTGACTAATCTGATTTGAGATGAATAAAATTATTATAATTAAGGAATATTAACATTTTTATTTAATAAAATTTAAATATTTTCTTAATATAATATTATATATTTATATTTAATATAATAATATTTTACTCTTTCTTTTAAAAAAAATTATCTTTAGTTGGTGAGTCAGAAAGGTAAATTGCCATATTCTATCCATAAATTGGATTAATAGTTTAAATAATTTCTTTAAAATAGTATGTAAATCAAGTATCATTTTTTTAAACAAAGTGCATGTAAGTAGTAATTAATGATGAGAGAGATTAAATGAATTAATATTGAAAAAAAAATTAAAATACTAGTATATAAACACCACATTAAATATTTGACCAATCTGATTTGAGATGAATAAAATTATTATAATTAAGGAATATTAATATTTTATTTAATATCATTTAAGTATTTTCTTAATATAATAATATTATATATTTATATTTAGTATAATCATATTTTGCTCTTTCTTTAAAAAAAATATCTTTAGTTGGTGAGTCACAAAGGTAAACTGCCAATTTCTCTCCATAAATTGGATTAATAGTTTAAATAATTTCTTTAAAATAGTATGTAAATCAAATATAATTTTCTAAAATAAAGTGCATGTATGTAGTAATTAATGATGAGAGAGATTAAATGAATTAAAATTAATTAATATATTTAAAAAAAGAATTAAACTATGTTTCATTAATATTAAGGATAATTTTAGAAAATATATAAATTTAAGTCAAATTTAATACTACTAATTAAATTAACTAATTTTTTTTAATCTTGATAAATTAATTAATTGGATTTGTAAGAACCAAAGAAAAAATAAAAATGCAAAATTCTATTCACAAATTGGATAAATAATTTAAATATTTTCCTTAAAATAATATGTAAATCAAATGTTGTTTTCTTAACAATGTGCATGCTTAATTTTCGCACACTTAAAAAAAAAAAAACACACACACACACACACACAATGTGCAAGTATGTAGTATGTATGTGGGTCTCTATTTTTTTCTTTCTATAACCATGAGATATCGATCTGGTGCATTTATGTATGTGTGTGAGTCTCTATATATAACACAGAGAACCTAAAACTGGATTATTGGAATTCACATTTTGCATATATGAAATGGCTTATTTCACAAAAGGCAGCATATCCCCCGGCAAGAAAGAGATAGTGGCTCAAATTCCCCCTTACTTATTTGTCTACAATGATGGCACCATCGAACGTCCCACAACCTACCCTAGAGCTCCACCCTCACTCGAAGACCCTGCAACCGGCGTCGCATCCAAAGACATCCTCTTCTCAAAGAAGCCTTTCCTCTTTGCTCGACTTTACCTTCCAAAACTAACTCAACCCGACGAAAAAATCCCCATTTTAGTCTACCTTCATGGCGGCGCCTTTTGCTTTGAATCAGCCTTTTCATCTCACCACTTCAAATATTGCAACATATTTGCTTCCCAAGCCAATGTCCTAATTGTTGCCATAGAGCACAGGAAAGCTCCTGAGCATTTTCTCCCTACGGCTTATAATGATTGCTGGGCTGGTCTTAGTTGGGTCGCCTCTCATGCCACCGCAAACCCCACCAACACTGACCCTTGGCTCATAAGTCATGGTGATTTCAGCAAAGTTTTTATTGGTGGTGATAGTAGTGGTGGTAACCTTGTCCATAACATTGCCATACGTGCTGGGGTTGAAGCTTTACCCGGTGGTGTAAAACTCTATGGTGCTTATCTTAACCACCCTTATTTATGGGGTTCAAAGCCAATTGGGTCTGAACCCGTTATTGGATTCGAGGAGTGTAATCAATCTTTGGTTTGGAACTTCGCGTACCCTGATGCACCTGGTGGGTTGGATAATCCCATGATCAATCCATTGGCTCCTGGGGCACCCAGTTTGGCTACGCTTGGGTGTTCTAAGATGCTTATTACTGTTGCAGGGAAGGATCACTTGAAATTTAGGGACAGGGCAGTGTTATATTATGAGGCTGTGAAGGAGAGTGGCTGGAAAGGGGAACTTAAGCTGTTTGAGGAGGAAGAAGAGGATCATGTTTATTTTATGTATGATATGGAAACTGAGCAAGCCAAAAGATTGATCAAAGTCGTGGTTGATTTTCTTACCCAGTGAAAGAACTATACAGTTGTCTCCCTAAGATTTGTATTTTCTCAGTTTCCCTTGTTTTGAATAAGAAGGCTTAAATATGTTTTTAATCTCTCAAAATTTGAGTAAGTTTGATTTTGGTCCCTCAATTAAAAACTTGTTCTTTTTAATTGAGAGATTAAAAAGAACAAATTTTTAATTGAGGGACCAAAATTAAAAACATCTCATTTGTTTGTGTTACTCATGTGTCCCTGAATCCAGGATCTGTCTCTGTTTATGTCTTTGGTCTAGTTTATAAAATCCTTCATCCATAATGTTGTGAAGAGTATTAATGGGGTATAAATCGTAACAAAACATATGCCCTATAATAAGAAAAAAATGGTAATTGTTTTACTTGGTATAATTTTTAATGGATGAAAATTAAATTATTAATATAATGTACTATATTATAAGTACAGACTTCTAATATCAATTTATACTAATAATTAATTTTTACTAAATAAAAATTATAGCTACAAAAACGAGTTTAATGATTATTCTATTATTATGTAATGTTTTTTTTAGTAAATATCTCAGTAAACGTGTATGTTTATATTGTTATTCTTAACTTCTTATTATAATGTAGTATTTTTTTTTTATTTGCAATAAGGATATCTCTCAACCGATGATCAAAAACAAATTTCTTTCGAAAAGTTAAGATTACTGAAGTTTGTTTTGTCTTTCCCTATAAATTCTTCTCCATACATATGATGGTTAATAATCAAATTCCTGACAACAAGTCTAAGAAACTCAACTATATTAGATCTTGTTAGTTTTTTTTTTTTTGACAGTAGATCTTGTTAGTTTATTATGTGATATTTTGTACAACATGATAGCTACTCTAAGTACAACATAAGATAATTCCATCAAATTCTAAATCATAAACCAAGTAAACTTTTTATTTTTGGAGTGGCATGTGATTTTTTATGGAAAAAAGAGTTCTATTTTTATGTTGAATATTATGAAAAGATAATGCCATATTTTGAATTATACAAGATCTACGACTCGTGTTATTTTTTTGCCATTTGAAAGTTCAATAAAAGATAATAACATTTAACACAGTATATACAAAGAAATATTCTGTTCGGGCCTATCCTCAATATTCTGTATTTACAAAGAAATTCCTTAACTACTTAACACACTGTTAATTCCTAAAACGTAAGGGTCAACGATTCCCCATATAATAAATACAAAATCAGGCAGCTAGCCTAATCTCCCAATTTAACTTTTAATACTGTATATACAAAGAAATATTCTGTTCAGGCCTATCCACAAGTTCTGACAAAATGCAAAGGAAGTGAATGAATAGTTTTAAGGCAAATCTGACAGGCCAATCACCACATCCAGGCCCATATTAAAATAATATGTGTTTCAATTTGTGAGTTTTATCATAAAATACTATCAAATTATTAACTACATGTTTTTATTTTAGAACTTTAACAGTTAAAATCTTTGGGAGTGTCATCACAAAACATACTCTAAATTGAAGTTTTAATCAGTAATACATTAAATAAATCTCAGAACAGTTCATCTGTATTTTAGCTACACCAAATTCCCCAAGTGATAATAAACATAAAGCAATAATCTACTAGAAAAAGAAAATAATTTCCCCAGAAAGGATTGCATAAATAGTCTATATGTGCAATGAAAAGTTTAGAAGAGTAAACAACAAACCAGCTTAGCCTTATCGATCTTTGATTGTCGAAGAAAAGCAGGATGAAAGGTGATGTATCTTGAGTATCCATTCCAGTCCCCAATATCTGCAGTTCACACCAGAAGAAAACAAAATTTAATTAGAAGAAATAACTGCTTTGTGCGAGTAATGGAAATTTAGAGATATAGCTACCTGATCTTTGTCATTATTATATGGATAATTATGAGAAAAGGAAAAAAAAAACAAGAACTAAAATGAAAGATAAATGGCATTAAGTAATACAGTGTAACAGAAACATAAAAAGCAAACAATTGAGAAAGTTGAACAATGGATTATGTTTAGTTCACTGATAGTTTTATAGACTGGGGTATACATACAATTCTTAGCAAACTTCAAATCTTTTGGTTGAGAAAGGCGAGTGCCAAGCTTGAGCAAGATGTGAACAATGTTTGAATCTGTAAAGCACTTACAAGCTAGCAGAAGCAGGTTGCACTTGAATGGTCCCAAACATTATTAAACCAAGACCAAATTCTTTATTACCTGATTAACAAAAAACACAAAGTTAATTTCATTTCATATGACAAATTCAACAACAAATTATTTGCCCTGCATTTTTTTTTGCCTTATCCTTTTAATTAAAAAATGACCCTCCCCCATACCTTTGCATAGCGAGAAGCCTCTGGGCACTGCTGGGGTACGCTAGTTTTTTTTTTCTTTTTTAATTAAAAAATGCCACTTGAATAAAACAAATTAAGAAAATAGTATCATTTAGAAGATTTTTTTAATAAATATATCATTTTTAATTAAAAATGAAATAAATAATTTAAATCCTATGCATAGATAGATGCAATTTTATCACATTTCATCGAAGGCATGCATAATTTCAAATTGCGTGCAACATTATAATGGCATAGCTTAAGTCTTGAAAGGAAAGAAAAAATAAAATAAAAATAAATAACTAGATTGTCAAACTCATAATGATAGTAGACTTTGCTGAGCATGGCCAACCGGGGACTACTTTAGTAAGAAAGGGAGATATCATTACAATCCCATTATTATATAAGTATGACTACTTACCTAGTTACCTTGGAAGGGAAAAAGGAGGTGATGTCCCTTTATGCTTATTCTTCAGATCGAGTTTAAAATTGACGAAATTAAAATTGAAGATGCCCAAGATCCTGTCCAAAATTCAAATATAAATTATTATAGTTAATTAACAAAGACTATTAATTATTTAATTATTCCATAGTTTCTAGATCAAGATCAAGGCATATTCAAAACTCGATTTCTCTTTCTACAAAAAATCATGCTAGATTCAATTTTTTCTCAATCATGAGCATGAACTTTCGACTTTTAAGTCCATTTTTTTTCCAGGTTAATGATTGCAGATGCAAAAGAATTCACATTACCAGAGGAAGATCACTATAAAAAGCAAAAGTGGCCAATTTTATAGTTAAATTTTCATACCATCATCCTTTCCTCTAAGTCTTTTCAAGATACAAATAACCAAACTATGAACTTCAGATAAAACTGCAAATATCTAATGACATACAGGAAAAAATATATATTACTTTCAAGCTAAATTAAAGCATACTGAAATAACATGAACCAAGTAGCCAATGTAAAACAAGCAGGGAAAAAGGCAGTGAGATTCCTAATGTACCTTTGCATAAGACCCCTTTTTCTGCCATTTGGACTTGATTTCAGAAGGATCCACAAAGTTACAGAGAGCTTTGACAGTGAATAGTTCTGCAAGAGAGAAGGAGGAATCTGAAATTTGGTTATGGCATCGTCGCTAGGACATGTCTCATTTAGCTATTTAAAAAAATTGTTTCTTGTACTGTTTGCAAAACATGATGTCTCTAGTTTCCATTGTGATATATGTGAACAAGCAAAAAGTCATCGTGTTTCTTTTCCACTCAGTTTGAATAAAAGTAATGTTCCTTTTATGCTTATACACTCTGATGTTTGGGGCCCTTCTAAAATTCCAACTTTAGGGGGGTCAAGTTGGTTTGTTACTTTCATTGATGACTGCACAAGGATGACTTGGTTATGGTTAATGAAGTCCAAAGGAGAAGTGAACCTAATATTTCAGAAATTTCATAAAATGATTGGAACCCAATACAATGCAAAAGTTCAGGTTCTTCGTAGTGGCAATGGTGGTGAATACCAAAGTCTAGATCTCAAGCGGTACTTGGAAGCACATGGAATAATTCATCAAACATCTTGTCCCAATACACCTTAGCAAAATGGAGTTGCTGAGCGAAAAAATTGACACTTATTGGAGCTGGTAGCTCATATGCCTTTGTCATATTGGGGAGAAGCTCTTACTGTTGCAGCATTTATTATTAATCGAATACCTTCTAGCTCTAATGATTTCCATACACCATTGCAAACTCTCACCAATGCTAATATTTTCCCAAGTTTTGCAGATTTGCCTCCCCATGTTTTTGGTTGTGTAGCATTTGTACACAATCAAAAACATCAAAACAAATTGAATCCTCGAGCATTGAGATGTGTATTTTTGGGCTATGCTATGCATCAAAAAGGGTATCGGTGTTACCACCCTCCAACTAGAAGAATGCTGATCAGCATTGATGTAGTTTTTCATGAAGAAATCGTGTATTTCTCTTCACAGTCTGGCCTTCAGGGGGAGGATTATCAAGAACTTCAGACTCTAGACTATGACAATCAAGAATATGTTTATCTTGAGAATGGTGAAGCTATTAAAGATGTGGGGGGTAACTTAGAAACAAATGCTACGACATTAGATTGTAATGGTGATTCCTCACAGGTTGGAATTTTTAGTGAGAGTGAGGACAACTTGGAAACAAGTGGTACTGATGAAGTGGTGATTGAACCTGAAATAACTTCACCTACATCTTTGAATGAGCCTTTTAGTGACACACCAAACCAATCATCTGCTGCTATGGATGTTCCTAATATTGTGTCTGATCTCACCATAAAGCAATTACCAAAACACCATCCTAGAGGTATTCCTAAAAGCACTTATGAACCTATTCTCTCTAGTAAAGCTAGATATCCCATGAGTAACTTTGTTTCCTACCACCGTGTGTCTGAATCAAATATGTCATTTGTAAATCAATTATCTACTGTAGTTATTCCTAACAATGTATAGGAAGCCTTAGCTGATCCCCGATGGAGAGCTGCGATGAATGAGGAGATGAAAGCTTTGCAACAAAATGAAACATGGGAAATTGTTGACTGTCCACCAGAAAAAAAACCAGTTGGATGTCGTTGGATTTATACTGTGAAGTACAAAGCGGATGGTACAATTGAAAGGTTTAAAGCAAGGCTTGCGGCAAAGGGGTATTCTCAAACTTACGGTGTGGATTATGCAGAGACATTTGCTCCTGTGGCTAAACTTAACACAGTTCGAGTGTTGTTATCTCTAGCTGTAAACTTAGACTGGCCATTACAACAATTTGATGTAAAAAATGCTTTCCTCCATGGAGAATTATCTGAGGAGGTTTATATGGAACTTCCACCAGGATGTATAGTTCCAAAGAAGCATAGTCAGAAGGTGTGCAAATTAAAGAAATCATTGTATGGTTTGAAGCAATCCCCAAGGGCGTGATTTGGAAGGTTCACAGAGTCAATGATTGCTTTTTGGTATCATCAAAGCAACTCTGATCACACTTTGTTTCTAAAGAGACAAGATGGAAAGATCACTGCTCTTATTGTGTATGTGGATGATATGATGGTTACTGGAAATGACCCTGAGGAAAGAAGAGCTATACAAGGCTATTTATCTAGAAAATGTGAAATGAAAGATCTAGGTTCTTTGAAATATTTTCTTGGGATAGAAGTTTCCCGATCAAAAGCAGGAATTTTTCTATCCCAAAGGAAGTATACTTTAGATCTTTTATGAGAAAGGGGCATGGAAGGGTGTCATCCTGTTGATACTCCTATAGAAAAAGGCTTGAAATTGTGTTTAGAACCAAATCAGGTTCCTGTTGACAAAGGGAGATATCAAAGGCTTGTAGGGAGACTGTTGTACTTGAATCACACCAGACCAGACCAGACTTATGCATTAAGTGTTGTTAGTCAGTATATGCATGACCCAGGAGAACAACATATGAAAGCAATCATGCGCATCTTAAGGTATTTGAAGTCAGCTCCTAGAAAAGGTATTCGCTTCACTAAACACATTGATTATCAAAGCATAAATGCATATACAGATGCTGATTGGGCTGGATCAATACATGATAGGAGGTCTACCTCAGGTTACTTCACATTTGTAGGTGGTAATCTTGTTAATTGGAAAAGTAAAAAACAAAATGTGGTTGCACGCTGTAGAAGCTGAATTCAGAGGTTTGGCACTTGGTCTCTGTGAAGCATTATGGCTGAGACTACTTTTGGAAGATTTGGGTTACTCAGGTAGGCAACCAATTAGGCTTTATTGTGACAATAAAGCTGCATGTGATATTGCGCATAATCCAATACAACACGATCGCACAAAGCATATAGAAGTGGACAGATTTTTCATTAAGGAGAAGTTAGACAGAAAGATTGTAGAGTTGCCTAAGATTAGATCAGAAGACCAGCTGGCATATTCTCGCCAAAGCAGTCTCAAAAGCAGTGTTCTCAAAATTTTTAAGCAAGTTGAACATGAGTGATATTTATGCATCAACTTGAGGGGGAGTGTTGAGATTTCTTTCCTTTATTAATTCATAGTATGGCAAAGTTACCACATATAAATTCATTAGCTTGTATTTAGGAGTATTTGTAGGGATTAACTTAATTATAGGGATTGGGCTCTATTTTCCATAGATTTATTTTCTCTGTTTCTATATATCCTCTCTGTTGTATATATACAGCTCTTGTAATCATCTGAAATATATGAATGACAGATTCTGAACAAAATTCCTCACCGTGAAAGTAGACCAAGATGGGGACTTTTTTTTTTTTTTTTTATCCTGTGTCAAAGATCACGGGTGTCCCCCAACTCACTGGATTAGAGACTAATCCCGCTCACGGTGCGTGGCTGCCGTTGGCCCTAGGGAATTTTGCACACGAAGGGAATCGAGTACAGGTTCTCCCGCTAAATAGATCTTTCCTCCACATGAGAATGCAGTGGAGCCTTACACCACTGTGCCAACCCTTTGGGTTAAATGGGGACTTTATGACCCTCTTCCTGGGATAGGATCCAGTTTGGAAGGAATAGACGAGCAGAAATGGGAGGGTCATTTGAGATGACAACGTCTTTGGATGATACTTTTGTAGTTGGATCTTCAGGTGTGGGTGGCACAATTGGAGAGCCTTGGAGGCATTCAATGGTTCCATCCTTGTAGACTCGAACAAAGCCTGGAATCTCCAAGGTTATCTTCTTGCAGTTAGTGACAGTGGTGGCTACTGTGGAAATCAAAACCATTGCAAATGAAAACAGTTTTAAGTAAGGGAAGACTAGTGAATTTTCTTCGCGTTGGTTGTAATTTGCAAAGACTCGTCAGTTGTACATATAGACATACGAATTGATTACGTGGATCACTCTCCTTTTTTAAAATAAATATTAATAAAAAAATTAAAAATATAAAGTAAGTCTTTCACATAAATCATGTTCCTACCAATGTTATGAAAAAGGTTTTAGCACTCATCAACATTTTCCAAACAAAAATCCTGTACAGAAATAGAAAAAACAAAAAAAGTTATTTTCAGTATTTCCTATACAAATCTTAAAAAGCGTAAAAAATATGAAAATAAGGTAGTAGTTTTGCAATTAAAAAGTGAAAACAAAAAATGAAAATAGAAAACAAAATTACAAGTAAACACTGCCTTAAGCATTTACTATTTTCACTTTTGGTGTTCAAATATAATTATATATGGTGTGCATAGTTCTACATTGATTTGAGAGTCGTAACAAAAAAATCACATAAAATTCTTACCACAATCCAATATAGCTTTTTATTCACAGTAGGTTTAGACACGATTATTTTCAACTCACCAGTAAACCAACCATACACTTAAATTTACTCAATTGCATAATACATTAAAAACGCGATTCACATGGTTCAATGCTCAGCAAGTGGAAACTCTTTTTAAATGTCGAACACAAATTTAAGGGACCACAAATCCACCCATAAGTTCCACAATTGTAACCACAATTTTCTTATTATAAAGTCAAACTTTATTTTTTTATGGCATACAACATTCGTATTTAAGATTTTTATTTAAAGATAATTAAGTATATATCACTTCAATCAAATTGTTGTTAAAAAATTTGAGACTTGTATTTAAAATAATTGGAGAAATCTAGCTCAGTTGGTTGAGCAGGGTATGTGAGTTGTTGTAAACTCTCGGTACCTGTCTAACTTTAGATGCATATGTCACATTAGTGTCATCAAAATCTTTTCTATTTTGTGAACTCTCACTGATTTTACAACCATATAATATTATATATGGTTGTATATTGTACCTGGAAGTTCAATAATAGCGTTTAATAAAACTTTCATCAAAGTAATAAGAATTTAAAAAACAGTGATGCTATATGATATGAACATGTCTATACGAAAGCATACGAATCCACTTGTTTATTAATTATTGGATACATGTTAAATTAAGAAAAAAGTAAAAAAAAAAATCAAAATTTTGACACAAATCACATGTGGTTACTTTTTATAGTTTTCGTATGGCACGAATTCATACCGTCTAGCATTTTTCTTTAAAAAATTGGTTTGGATACAAAAAAAAAAACATATTTAGTTTGATACACAATGGATACAGTCTACAACATGACAAAAAACACAAAAAGAGGCAAGGTAGTATCAAATTTTATTATATATATATATATATATATATATATATATATATATATATTTAATTTTATTAATCTAATTATTGAATGTTTTTATATCATCTTAACAATTATGCGTATCAAATTTTAAATAAATAAGACATTTGTACTTATATAGTCTTCCAATAAACATTTATTTATATTTTTAAAAAAGTATATTATACGTTAAATTAAATTTATTTAATAAAATATCAAATGTTTTTATACATTTATAGACTTAATCTACTCATTAAAAAAATTTAGTTCAACAATAAAAGAAAGATGTACATGATTTTTTTAAATGATCACGTGACAACTAACTAACTTCATAATATTAATCGTTCATGTATAGATGGTATGATTTAAATATTTATTTTATATAATTAAATTTTATAATAAATAAATATTTTTTAATATATAAATTATAATATAATTAAAAGTAAATATTAATGATAGTTGACTGATTTGAGTTACATCAATTTAAATATTCTAAATTTGATATTATAAATTTAAAAACACATGCTTTTAATAAATTAATAATGTAATAGATGTTTGTGTGACGCACCATCAAGACCACTTGTTATAATTAATTAAAGTTTGTACTGAAACCTTACGATCGAACGTAGTTTGAAAATTTTGACTGAAGAATTTCATATTTTTCTTCAACGAAACTGAAGCATCTAAGCTGATCTTTACATACATATGCATTAAATAAGTATCTTGTTTTTTTTATTCATAAATAAATATCTGGTATATATGTTGCATAGATTAATATTAAAAAAATAGGTATTTAAATTTAAATTTTACAAAATTTAAAAATTGATTTAATCAATAAAACATTGTTTTAATAATAATTCATATATATGTCATTATACTAGATGTTAATCCAAATAAATTCAAATACACTCTTTACCAAAACAAAAAAAATTCAAATACACTAATGCATATTTACATAAACTGTAAAAATATATTTAACCCTTAAAGAAATTTAAAATCCCATTAAATTAGCTAACTAATTAAAGAAAACATATTAACTTGCCTACAATTAGGCATTAGCGTCCCAACGCTTCCTTAACATAATATGTAAATTAAATGCCATTTTTTTAACTCAATTAAATGCCATTTTCTTAAACAATATAGTAAATTACATTCCTCCCCATTGAGAGATATTAATATTAGCATCTTTTAGAAGAGGAGAGTATTTTTTTTATTCGTAGGAATTGAAGGCAGGTGGTACCAAGAGGTTTACAATAATTTACGCACCAGCTCAACCAACTACGCTAGACCCCTTGGTAGGGTATAATTTACTCTAACAATATTTCAAGAGATATATAGTACCACAAATTATGAAAATAATGTTAGATTTATGTATCAAACATTTAGAAAGAATGATTCAAGATCCAAGTATATAAAACACCACGTTAAATATTTGACTAATTTGGTTTCAGATAAATAAAATTATTATAATAAAAGAATAATAAATATTTTTATATAATATATTTTATTTAATATAATATTATATATTTATATTTAATATAATGATTTTTTCTTTTTCTTTCTTAATTTTTATCTTTAGTTGGTGAGTCAGAAAGGTAAATGCCAAATTCTCTCCGTAATATTTAAATCAAATGCCATTTTCTTAAACAAAGTGCATGTATGTATGTATGTGACTATCTATATATACACACGCTTACCAAATTAATTATAAACATAATTTTAGATTTTTGTTTCAAACATTTAGAAAGAATGATTTAAAATCCTGGTAAATAAACACTACATTAAATATTTGACTAATCTGATTTGAGATGAATAAAATTATTATAATTAAGGAATATTAACATTTTTATTTAATAAAATTTAAATATTTTCTTAATATAATATTATATATTTATATTTAACATAATAATATTTTACTCTTTCTTTTAAAAAAAATTATCTTTAGTTGGTGAGTCAGAAAGGTAAATTGCCATATTCTATCCATAAATTGCATTAATAGTTTAAATAATTTCTTTAAAATAGTATGTAAATCAAGTATCATTTTTTTAAACAAAGTGCATGTAAGTAGTAATTAATGATGAGAGAGATTAAATGAATTAATATTGAAAAAAAAAATTAAAATATTAGTATATAAACACCACATTAAATATTTGACCAATCTGATTTGAGATGAATAAAATTATTATAATTAAGGAATATTAATATTTTATTTAATATCATTTAAGTATTTTCTTAATATAATAATATTATATATTTATATTTAGTATAATCATATTTTGCTCTTTCTTTAAAAAAAAAATATCTTTAGTTGGTGAGTCACAAAGGTAAATTGCCAATTTCTCTCCATAAATTGGATTAATAGTTTAAATAATTTCTTTAAAATAGTATGTAAATCAAATATAATTTTCTAAAATAAAGTGCATGTATGTAGTAATTAATGATGAGAGAGATTAAATGAATTAAAATTAATTAATATATTTAAAAAAAGAATTAAACTATGTTTCATTAATATTAAGGATAATTTTAGAAAATATATAAATTTAAGTCAAATTTAATACTACTAATTAAATTAACTAATTTTTTTAATCTTGATAAATTAATTAATTGGATTTGTAAGAACCAAAGAAAAAATAAAAATGCAAAATTCTATTCACAAATTGGATAAATAATTTAAATATTTTCCTTAAAATAATATGTAAATCAAATGTTGTTTTCTTAACAATGTGCATGCTTAATTTTCGCACACTTAAAAAAAAAAAAAAAACACACACACACACACACACAATGTGCAAGTATGTAGTATGTATGTGGGTCTCTATTTTTTTCTTTCTATAACCATGAGATATCGATCTGGTGCATTTATGTATGTGTGTGAGTCTCTATATATAACACAGAGAACCTAAAACTGGATTATTGGAATTCACATTTTGCATATATGAAATGGCTTATTTCACAAAAGGCAGCATATCCCCCGGCAAGAAAGAGATAGTGGCTCAAATTCCCCCTTACTTATTTGTCTACAATGATGGCACCATCGAACGTCCCACAACCTACCCTAGAGCTCCACCCTCACTCGAAGACCCTGCAACCGGCGTCGCATCCAAAGACATCCTCTTCTCAAAGAAGCCTTTCCTCTTTGCTCGACTTTACCTTCCAAAACTAACTCAACCCGACGAAAAAATCCCCATTTTAGTCTACCTTCATGGCGGCGCCTTTTGCTTTGAATCAGCCTTTTCATCTCACCACTTCAAATATTGCAACATATTTGCTTCCCAAGCCAATGTCCTAATTGTTGCCATAGAGCACAGGAAAGCTCCTGAGCATTTTCTCCCTACGGCTTATAATGATTGCTGGGCTGGTCTTAGTTGGGTCGCCTCTCATGCCACCGCAAACCCCACCAACACTGACCCTTGGCTCATAAGTCATGGTGATTTCAGCAAAGTTTTTATTGGTGGTGATAGTAGTGGTGGTAACCTTGTCCATAACATTGCCATACGTGCTGGGGTTGAAGCTTTACCCGGTGGTGTAAAACTCTATGGTGCTTATCTTAACCACCCTTATTTATGGGGTTCAAAGCCAATTGGGTCTGAACCCGTTATTGGATTCGAGGAGTGTAATCAATCTTTGGTTTGGAACTTCGCGTACCCTGATGCACCTGGTGGGTTGGATAATCCCATGATCAATCCATTGGCTCCTGGGGCACCCAGTTTGGCTACGCTTGGGTGTTCTAAGATGCTTATTACTGTTGCAGGGAAGGATCACTTGAAATTTAGGGACAGGGCAGTGTTATATTATGAGGCTGTGAAGGAGAGTGGCTGGAAAGGGGAACTTAAGCTGTTTGAGGAGGAAGAAGAGGATCATGTTTATTTTATGTATGATATGGAAACTGAGCAAGCCAAAAGATTGATCAAAGTCGTGGTTGATTTTCTTACCCAGTGAAAGAACTATACAGTTGTCTCCCTAAGATTTGTATTTTCTCAGTTTCCCTTGTTTTGAATAAGAAGGCTTAAATATGTTTTTAATCTCTCAAAATTTGAGTAAGTTTGATTTTGGTCCCTCAATTAAAAACTTGTTCTTTTTAATTGAGAGATTAAAAAGAACAAATTTTTAATTGAGGGACCAAAATTAAAAACATCTCATTTGTTTGTGTTACTCATGTGTCCCTGAATCCAGGATCTGTCTCTGTTTATGTCTTTGGTCTAGTTTATAAAATCCTTCATCCATAATGTTGTGAAGAGTATTAATGGGGTATAAATCGTAACAAAACATATGCCCTATAATAAGAAAAAAATGGTAATTGTTTTACTTGGTATAATTTTTAATGGATGAAAATTAAATTATTAATATAATGTACTATATTATAAGTACAGACTTCTAATATCAATTTATACTAATAATTAATTTTTACTAAATAAAAATTATAGCTACAAAAACGAGTTTAATGATTATTCTATTATTATGTAATGTTTTTTTTAGTAAATATCTCAGTAAACGTGTATGTTTATATTGTTATTCTTAACTTCTTATTATTATGTAGTATTTTTTTTTTTATTTGCAATAAGGATATCTCTCAACCGATGATCAAAAACAAATTTCTTTCGAAAAGTTAAGATTACTGAAGTTTGTTTTGTCTTTCCCTATAAATTCTTCTCCATACATATGATGGTTAATAATCAAATTCCTGACAACAAGTCTAAGAAACTCAACTATATTAGATCTTGTTAGTTTTTTTTTTTTGACAGTAGATCTTGTTAGTTTATTATGTGATATTTTGTACAACATGATAGCTACTCTAAGTACAACATAAGATAATTCCATCAAATTCTAAATCACAAACCAAGTAAACTTTTTATTTTTGGAGTGGCATGTGATTTTTTATGGAAAAAAGAGTTCTATTTTTATGTTGAATATTATGAAAAGATAATGCCATATTTTGAATTATACAAGATCTGCGACTCGTGTTATTTTTTTTCCATTTGAAAGTTCAATAAAAGATAATAACATTTAACACAGTATATAGAAAGAAATATTCTGTTCGGGCCTATCCTCAATATTCTGTATTTACAAAGAAATTCCTTAACTACTTAACACACTGTTAATTCCTAAAACGTAAGGGTCAACGATTCCCCATATAATAAATACAAAATCAGGCAGCTAGCCTAATCTCCCTATTTAACTTTTAATACTGTATATACAAAGAAATATTCTGTTCAGGCCTGTCCACAAGTTCTGACAAAATGCAAAGGAAGTGAATGAATAGTTTTAAGGCAAATCTGACAGGCCAATGACCACATCCAGGCCCATATTAAAATAATATGTGTTTCAATTTGTGAGTTTTATCATAAAATACTATCAAATTATCAACTACATGTTTTTATTTTAGAACTTTAACAGTTAAAATCTTTGGGAGTGTCATCACAAAACATACTCTAAATTGAAGTTTTAATCAGTAATACATTAAAAAAATCTCAGAACAGTTCATCTGTATTTTAGCTACACCAAATTCCCCAAGTGATAATAAACATAATGCAATAATCTACTAGAAAAAGAAAATAATTTCCCCAGAAAGGATTGCATAAATAGTCTATATGTGCAATGAAAAGTTTAGAAGAGTAAACAACAAACCAGCTTAGCCTTATCGATCTTTGATTGTCGAAGAAATGCAGGATGAAAGGTGATGTATCTTGAGTATCCATTCCAGTCCCCAATATCTGCAGTTCACACCAGAAGAAAACAAAATTTAATTAGAAGAAATAACTGCTTTGTGCGAGTAATGGAAATTTAGAGATATAGCTACCTGATCTGTGTCATTATTATATGGATAATTATGAGAAAAGGAAAAAAAAACAAGAACTAAAATGAAAGATAAATGGCATTAAGTAAGACAGTGTAACAGAAACATAAAAAGCAAACAATTGAGAAAGTTGAACAATGGATTATGTTTAGTTCACTGATAGTTTTATAGACTGGGGTATACATACAATTCTTAGCAAACTTCAAATCTTTTGGTTGAGAAAGGCGAGTGCCAAGCTTGAGCAAGATGTGAACAATGTTTGAATCTGTAAAGCACTTACAAGCTAGCAGAAGCAGGTTGCACTTGAATGGTCCCAAACATTATTAAACCAAGACCAAATTCTTTATTACCTGATTAACAAAAAACACAAAGTTAATTTCATTTCATTTGACAAATTCAACAACAAATTATTTGCCCTGCATTTTTTTTTGCCTTATCCTTTTAATTAAAAAATGACCCTCCCCCATACCTTTGCATAGCGAGAAGCCTCTGGACACTGCTGGGGTACGCTAGTTTTTTTTTTCTTTTTTAATTAAAAAATGCCACTTGAATAAAAAAAATTAAGAAAATAGTATCATTTAGAAGATTTTTTTAATAAATATATCATTTTTAATTAAAAATGAAATAAATAATTTAAATCCTATGCATAGATAGATGCAATTTTATCACATTTCATCGAAGGCATGCATAATTTCAAATTGCATGCAACATTATAATGGCATAGCTTAAGTCTTGAAAGGAAAGAAAAAATAAAATAAAAATAAATAACTAGATTGTCAAACTCATAATGATAGTAGACTTTGCTGAGCATGGCCAACCGGGGACTACTTTAGTAAGAAAGGGAGATATCATTACAATCCTATTATTATATAAGTATGACTACTTACCTAGTTACCTTGGAAGGGAAAAAGGAGGTGATGTCCCTTTATGCTTATTCTTCAGATCGAGTTTAAAATTGACGAAATTAAAATTGAAGATGCCCAAGATCCTGTCCAAAATTCAAATATAAATTATTATAGTTAATTAACAAAGACTATTAATTATTTAATTATTCCATAGTTTCTAGATCAAGATCAAGGCATATTCAAAACTCGATTTCTCTTTCTACAAAAAATCATGCTAGATTCAATTTTTTCTCAATCATGAGCATGAACTTTCGACTTTTAAGTCCATTTTTTTTCCAGGTTAATGATTGCAGATGCAAAAGAATTCACATTACCAGAGGAAGATCACTATAAAAAGCAAAAGTGGCCAATTTTATAGTTAAATTTTCATACCATCATCCTTTCCTCTAAGTCTTTTCAAGATACAAATAACCAAACTATGAACTTCAGATAAAACTGCAAATATCTAATGACAGACAGGAAAAAATATATATTACTTTCAAGCTAAATTAAAGCATACTGAAATAACATGAACCAAGTAGCCAATGTAAAACAAGCAGGGAAAAAGGCAGTGAGATTCCTAATGTACCTTTGCATAAGACCCCTTTTTCTGCCATTTGGACTTGATTTCAGAAGGATCCACAAAGTTACAGAGAGCTTTGACAGTGAATAGTTCTGCAAGAGAGAAGGAGGAATCTGAAATTTGGTTATGGCATCGTCGCTAGGACATGTCGCATTTAGCTATTTAAAAAAATTGTTTCTTGTACTGTTTGCAAAACATGATGTCTCTAGTTTCCATTGTGATATATGTGAACAAGCAAAAAGTCATCGTGTTTCTTTTCCACTCAGTTTGAATAAAAGTAATGTTCCTTTTATGCTTATACACTCTGATGTTTGGGGCCCTTCTAAAATTCCAACTTTAGGGGGTCAAGTTGGTTTGTTACTTTCATTGATGACTGCACAAGGATGACTTGGTTATGGTTAATGAAGTCCAAAGGAGAAGTGAACTTAATATTTCAGAAATTTCATAAAATGATTGGAACCCAATACAATGCAAAAGTTCAGGTTCTTCGTAGTGGCAATGGTGGTGACTACCAAAGTCTAGATCTCAAGCGGTACTTGGAAGCACATGGAATAATTCATCAAACATCTTGTCCCAATACACCTTAGCAAAATGGAGTTGCTGAGCGAAAAAATTGACACTTATTGGAGCTGGTAGCTCATATGCCTTTGTCATATTGGGGAGAAGCTCTTACTGTTGCAGCATTTATTATTAATCGAATACCTTCTAGCTCTAATGATTTCCATACACCATTGCAAACTCTCACCAATGCTAATATTTTCCCAAGTTTTGCAGATTTGCCTCCCCATGTTTTTGGTTGTGTAGCATTTGTGCACAATCAAAAACATCAAAACAAATTGAATCCTCGAGCATTGAGATGTGTATTTTTGGGCTATTCTATGCATCAAAAAGGGTATCGGTGTTACCACCCTCCAACTAGAAGAATGCTGATCAGCATTGATGTAGTTTTTCATGAAGAAATCGTGTATTTCTCTTCACAGTCTGGCCTTCAGGGGGAGGATTATCAAGAACTTCAGACTCTAGACTATGACAATCAATAATATGTTTATCTTGAGAATGGTGAAGCTATTAAAGATGTGGGGCGTAACTTAGAAACAAATGCTACGACATTAGATTGTAATGGTGATTCCTCACAGGTTGGAATTTTTAGTGAGAGTGAGGACAACTTGGAAACAAGTGGTACTGATGAAGTGGTGATTGAACCTGAAATAACTTCACCTACATCTTTGAATGAGCCTTTTAGTGACACACCAAACCAATCATCTGCTGCTATGGATGTTCCTAATATTGTGTCTGATCTCACCATAAAGCAATTACCAAAACACCATCCTAGAGGTATTCCTAAAAGCACTTATGAACCTATTCTCTCTAGTAAAGCTAGATATCCCATGAGTAACTTTGTTTCCTACCACCGTGTGTCTGAATCAAATATGTCATTTGTAAATCAATTATCTACTGTAGTTATTCCTAACAATGTATAGGAAGCCTTAGCTGATCCCCGATGGAGAGCTGCGATGAATGAGGAGATGAAAGCTTTGCAACAAAATGAAACATGGGAAATTGTTGACTGTCCACCAGAAAAAAAAACCAGTTGGATGTCGTTGGATTTATACTGTGAAGTACAAAGCGGATGGTACAATTGAAAGGTTTAAAGCAAGGCTTGTGGAAAAGGGGTATTCTCAAACTTACGGTGTGGATTATGCAGAGACATTTGCTCCTGTGGCTAAACTTAACACAGTTCGAGTGTTGTTATCTCTAGCTGTAAACTTAGACTGGCCATTACAACAATTTGATGTAAAAAATGCCTTCCTCCATGGAGAATTATCTGAGGAGGTTTATATGGAACTTCCACCAGGATGTATAGTTCCAAAGAAGCATAGTCAGAAGGTGTGCAAATTAAAGAAATCATTGTATGGTTTGAAGCAATCCCCAAGGGCGTGATTTGGAAGGTTCACAGAGTCAATGATTGCTTTTTGGTATCATCAAAGCAACTCTGATCATACTTTGTTTCTAAAGAGACAAGATGGAAAGATCACTGCTCTTATTGTGTATGTGGATGATATGATGGTTACTGGAAATGACCCTGAGGAAAGAAGAGCTATACAAGGCTATTTATCTAGAAAATGTGAAATGAAAGATCTAGGTTCTTTGAAATATTTTCTTGGGATAGAAGTTTCCCGATCAAAAGCAGGAATTTTTCTATCCCAAAGGAAGTATACTTTAGATCTTTTATGAGAAACGGGCATGGAAGGGTGTCATCCTGTTGATACTCCTATAGAAAAAGGCTTGAAATTGTGTTTAGAACCAAATCAGGTTCCTGTTGACAAAGGGAGATATCAAAGGCTTGTAGGGAGACTGTTGTACTTGAATCACACCAGACCAGACCAGACTTATGCATTAAGTGTTGTTAGTCAGTATATGCATGACCCAGGAGAACAACATATGAATGCAATCATGCGCATCTTAAGGTATTTGAAGTCAGCTCCTAGAAAAGGTATTCGCTTCACTAAACACATTGATTATCAAAGCATAAATGCATATACAGATGCTGATTGGGCTGGATCAATAGATGATAGGAGGTCTACCTCAGGTTACTTCACATTTGTAGGTGGTAATCTTGTTAATTGGAAAAGTAAAAAACAAAATGTGGTTGCACGCTGTAGAAGCTGAATTCAGAGGTTTGGCACTCGGTCTCTGTGAAGCATTATGGCTGAGACTACTTTTGGAAGATTTGGGTTACTCAGGTAGGCAACCAATTAGGCTTTATTGTGACAATAAAGCTGCATGTGATATTGCGCATAATCCAATACAACACGATCGCACAAAGCATATAGAAGTGGACAGATTTTTCATTAAGGAGAAGTTAGACAGAAAGATTGTAGAGTTGCCTAAGATTAGATCAGAAGACCAGCTGGCATATTCTCGCCAAAGCAGTCTCAAAAGCAGTGTTCTCAAAATTTTTAAGCAAGTTGAACATGAGTGATATTTATGCATCAACTTGAGGGGGAGTGTTGAGATTTCTTTCCTTTATTAATTCATAGTATGGCAAAGTTACCACATATAAATTCATTAGCTTGTATTTAGGAGTATTTGTAGGGATTAACTTAATTATAGGGATTGGGCTGTATTTTCCATAGATTTATTTTCTCTGTTTCTATATATCCTCTCTGTTGTATATATACAGCTCTTGTAATCATCTGAAATATATGAATGACAGATTCTCAACAAAATCCCCCACCGTGAAAGTAGACCAAGATGAGGACTTTTTTTTTTTTTTTCTTTTAATCCTGGGTCAGAGACCACGGGTGTCCCCCAACCCACTGGATTAGAGACTAATCCCGCTCGCGGTGCGTGGCTGCCTTTGGCCCTAGGGAATTTTGCACACGAAGGGAATCGAGTACAGGTTCTCCCGCTAAATAGATCGTTCCTCCACAAGAGAATGCAGCGGAGCCTTACACCACTGTGCCAACCCTTTGGGTTAAATGGGGACTTTATGACCCTCTTCCTGGGATAGGATCCAGTTTGGAAGGAATAGACGAGCAGAAATGGGAGGGTCATTTGAGATGACAACGTCTTTGGATGATACTTTTGTAGTTGGATCTTCAGGTGTGGGTGGCACAATTGGAGAGCCTTGGAGGCATTCAATGGTTCCATCCTTGTAGACTCGAACAAAGCCTGGAATCTCCAAGGTTATCTTCTTGCAGTTAGTGACAGTGGTGGCTACTGTGGAAATCAAAACCATTGCAAATGAAAACAGTTTTAAGTAAGGGAAGACTAGTGAATTTTCTTCACGTTGGTTGTAATTTGCAAAGACTCGTCAGTTGTACATATAGACATACGAATTGATTACGTGGATCACTCTCCTTTTTTAAAATAAATATTAATAAAAAAATTAAAAATATAAAGTAAGTCTTTCACATAAATCATGTTCCTACCAATGTTATGAAAAAGGTTTTAGCACTCATCAACATTTTCCAAACAAAAATCCTGTACAGAAATAGGAAAAACAAAAAAAGTTATTTTCAGTATTTCCTATACAAATCTTAAAAAGCGTAAAAAATATGAAAATAAGGTAGTAGTTTTGCAATTAAAAAGTGAAAACAAAAAATGAAAATAGAAAACAAAATTACAAGTAAACGCTCCCTTAAGCATTTACTATTTTCACTTTTGGTGTTCAAATATAATTATATATGGTGTGCATAGTTCTACATTGATTTGAGAGTCGTTACAAAAAAATCACGTAAAATTCTTACCACAATCCAATATAGCTTTTTATTCACAGTAGGTTTAGACACGATTATTTTCAACTCACCAGTAAACCAACCATACACTTAAATTTACTCAATTGCATAATACATTAAAAACACGATTCACATGGTTCAATGCTCAACAAGTGGAAACTCTTTTTAAATGTCGAACACAAATTTAAGGGACCACAAATCCACCCATAAGTTCCACAATTGTAACCACAATTTTCTTATTATAAAGTCAAACTTTATTTTTTTTATGGCATACAACATTCGTATTTAAGATTTTTATTTAAAGATAATTAAGTATATATCACTTCAATCAAATTGTTGTTAAAAAATTTGAGACTTGTATATAAAATAATTGGAGAAATCTAGCTCAGTTGGTTGAGCAGGGTACGTGAGTTGTTGTAAACTCTCGGTACCTGTCTAACTTTAGATGCATATGTCACATTAGTGTCATCAGAATCTTTTCTATTTTGTGAACTCTCACTGATTTTACAACCATATAATATTATATGTGGTTGTATATTGTACCTGGAAGTTCAATAATAGCGTTTAATAAAACTTTCATCATAGTAATAAGAATTTAAAAAATAGTGATGCTATATGATATGAACATGTCTATACGAAAGCATACGAATCCACTTGTTTATTAATTATTGGATACATGTTAAATTAAGAAAAAAGTAAAAAAAAAATCAAAATTTTGACACAAATCACATGTGGTTACTTTTTATAGTTTTCGTATGGCACGAATTCATACCGTCTAGCATTTTTCTTTAAAAAATTGGTTTGGATACAAAAAAAAAAAAACATATTTAGTTTGATACACAATGGATACAGTCTACAACATGACAAAAAACACAAAAAGAGGCAAGGTAGTATCAAATTTTATTATATATATATATATATATATTTAATTTTATTAATCTAATTATTGAATGTTTTTATATCATCTTAACAATTATGCGTATCAAATTTTAAATAAATAAGACATTTGTACTTATATAGTCTTCCAATAAACATTTATTTATATTTTTAAAAAAGTATATTATATGTTAAATTAAATTTATTTAATAAAATATCAAATGTTTTTATACATTTATAGACTTAATCTACTCATTAAAAAAATTTAGTTCAACAATAAAAGAAAGATGTACATGATTTTTTTAAATGATCACGTGACAACTAACTAACTTCATAATATTAATCGTTCATGTATAGATGGTATGATTTAAATATTTATTTTATATAATTAAATTTTATAATAAATAAATATTTTTTAATATATAAATTATAATATAATTAAAAGTAAATATTAATGATATTGACTGATTTGAGTTACATCAATTTAAATATTCTAAATTTGATATTATAAATTTAAAAACACAAATGCTTTTAATAAATTAATAATGTAATAGATGTTTGTGTGACGCACCATCAAGACCACTTGTTATAATTAATTAAAGTTTGTACTGAAACCTTACGATCGAACGTAGTTTGAAAATTTTGACTGAAGAATTTCATATTTTTCTACAACGAAACTGAAGCGTCTAAGCTGATCTTTACATACATATGCATTAAATAAGTATCTTGTTTTTTTTATTCATAAATAAATATCTGGTATATATGTTGCATAGATTAATATTAAAAAAATAGGTATTTAAATTTAAATTTTACAAAATTTAAAAATTGATTTAATCAATAAAACATTGTTTTAATAATAATTCATATATATGTCATTATACTAGATGTTAATCCAAATAAATTCAAATACACTCTTTATCAAAACAAAAAAAATTCAAATACACTAATGCATATTTACATAAACTGTAAAAATATATTTAACCCTTAAAGAAATTTAAAATCCCATTAAATTAGCTAACTAATTAAAGAAAACATATTAACTTGCCTACAATTAGGCATTAGCGTCCCAACGCTTCCTTAACATAATATGTAAATTAAATGCCATTTTTTTAACTCAATTAAATGCCATTTTCTTAAACAATAGAGTAAATTACATTCCTCCCCATTGAGAGATATTAATATTAGCATCTTTTAGAAGAGGAGAGTATTTTTTTTATCCGTAGGAATTGAAGGCAGGTGGTACCAAGAGGTTTACAATAATTCACGCACCAGCTCAACCAACTAAGCTAGACCCCTTGGTAGGGTATAATTTACTCTAACAATATTTCAAGAGATATATAGTACCACAAATTATGAAAATAATGTTAGATTTATGTATCAAACATTTAGAAAGAATGATTCAAGATCCAAGTATATAAAACACCACGTTAAATATTTGACTAATTTGGTTTCAGATAAATAAAATTATTATAATAAAAGAATAATAAATATTTTTATATAATATAATTTAAATATTTTATTTAATATAATATTATATATTTATATTCAATATAATGATTTTTTTCTTTTTCTTTCTTAATTTTTATCTTTAGTTGGTGAGTCAGAAAGGTAAATGCCAAATTCTCTCCGTAATATTTAAATCAAATGCCATTTTCTTAAACAAAGTGCATGTATGTATGTATGTGACTATCTATATATACACACACTTACCAAATTAATTATAAACATAATTTTAGATTTTTGTTTCAAACATTTAGAAAGAATGATTTAAAATCCTGGTAAATAAACACTACATTAAATATTTGACTAATCTGATTTGAGATGAATAAAATTATTATAATTAAGGAATATTAACATTTTTATTTAATAAAATTTAAATATTTTCTTAATATAATATTATATATTTATATTTAATATAATAATATTTTACTCTTTCTTTTAAAAAAAATTATCTTTAGTTGGTGAGTCAGAAAGGTAAATTGCCATATTCTATCCATAAATTGGATTAATAGTTTAAATAATTTCTTTAAAATAGTATGTAAATCAAGTATCATTTTTTTAAACAAAGTGCATGTAAGTAGTAATTAATGATGAGAGAGATTAAATGAATTAATATTGAAAAAAAAAATTAAAATACTAGTATATAAACACCACATTAAATATTTGACCAATCTGATTTGAGTTGAATAAAATTATTATAATTAAGGAATATTAATATTTTATTTAATATCATTTAAGTATTTTCTTAATATAATAATATTATATATTTATATTTAGTATAATCATATTTTGCTCTTTCTTTAAAAAAAAAATATCTTTAGTTGGTGAGTCACAAAGGTAAACTGCCAATTTCTCTCCATAAATTGGATTAATAGTTTAAATAATTTCTTTAAAATAGTATGTAAATCAAATATAATTTTCTAAAATAAAGTGCATGTATGTAGTAATTAATGATGAGAGAGATTAAATGAATTAAAATTAATTAATATATTTAAAAAAAGAATTAAACTATGTTTCATTAATATTAAGGATAATTTTAGAAAATATATAAATTTAAGTCAAATTTAATACTACTAATTAAATTAACTAATTTTTTTTAATCTTGATAAATTAATTAATTGGATTTGTAAGAACCAATGGAATAATAAAAATGCAAAATTCTCTTCACAAATTGGATAAATAAATTAAATAATTTCCTTAAAATAATATGTAAATCAAATGTTGTTTTCTTAACAATATGCATGCTTAATTTTCGCACACTTAAAACAAAACACACACACACACACACACAATGTGCAAGTATGTAGTATGTATGTGGGTCTCTATTTTTTTCTTTCTATAACCATGAGATATCGATCTGGTGCATTTATGTATGTGTGTGAGTCTCTATATATAACACAGAGAACCTAAAACTGGATTATTGGAATTCACATTTTGCATATATGAAATGGCTTATTTCACAAAAGGCAGCATATCCCCCGGCAAGAAAGAGATAGTGTCGCATCCAAAGACATCCTCTTCTCAAAGAAGCCTTTCCTCTTTGCTCGACTTTACCTTCCAAAACTAACTCAACCCGACGAAAAAATCCCCATTTTAGTCTACCTTCATGGCGGCGCCTTTTGCTTTGAATCAGCCTTTTCATCTCACCACTTCAAATATTGCAACATATTTGCTTCCCAAGCCAATGTCCTAATTGTTGCCATAGAGCACAGGAAAGCTCCTGAGCATTTTCTCCCTACGGCTTATAATGATTGCTGGGCTGGTCTTAGTTGGGTCGCCTCTCATGCCACCGCAAACCCCACCAACACTGACCCTTGGCTCATAAGTCATGGTGATTTCAGCAAAGTTTTTATTGGTGGTGATAGTAGTGGTGGTAACCTTGTCCATAACATTGCCATACGTGCTGGGGTTGAAGCTTTACCCGGTGGTGTAAAACTCTATGGTGCTTATCTTAACCACCCTTATTTATGGGGTTCAAAGCCAATTGGGTCTGAACCCGTTATTGGATTCGAGGAGTGTAATCAATCTTTGGTTTGGAACTTCGCGTACCCTGATGCACCTGGTGGGTTGGATAATCCCATGATCAATCCATTGGCTCCTGGGGCACCCAGTTTGGCTACGCTTGGGTGTTCTAAGATGCTTATTACTGTTGCAGGGAAGGATCACTTGAAATTTAGGGACAGGGCAGTGTTATATTATGAGGCTGTGAAGGAGAGTGGCTGGAAAGGGGAACTTAAGCTGTTTGAGGAGGAAGAAGAGGATCATGTTTATTTTATGTATGATATGGAAACTGAGCAAGCCAAAAGATTGATCAAAGTCGTGGTTGATTTTCTTACCCAGTGAAAGAACTATACAGTTGTCTCCCTAAGATTTGTATTTTCTCAGTTTCCCTTGTTTTGAATAAGAAGGCTTAAATATGTTTTTAATCTCTCAAAATTTGAGTAAGTTTGATTTTGGTCCCTCAATTAAAAACTTGTTCTTTTTAATTGAGAGATTAAAAAGAACAAATTTTTAATTGAGGGACCAAAATTAAAAACATCTCATTTGTTTGTGTTACTCATGTGTCCCTGAATCCAGGATCTGTCTCTGTTTATGTCTTTGGTCTAGTTTATAAAATCCTTCATCCATAATGTTGTGAAGAGTATTAATGGGGTATAAATCGTAACAAAACATATGCCCTATAATATGAAAAAAATGGTAATTGTTTTACTTGGTATAATTTTTAATGGATGAAAATTAAATTATTAATATAATGTACTATATTATAAGTACAGACTTCTAATATCAATTTATACTAATAATTAATTTTTACTAAATAAAAATTATAGCTACAAAAATGAGTTTAATGATTATTCTATTATTATGTGATGTTTTTTTTAGTAAATATATCAGTAAACGTGTATGTTTATATTGTTATTCTTAACTTCTTATTATTATGTAGTATTTTTTTTTTATTTGCAATAAGGATATCTCTCAACCGATGATCAAAAACAAATTTCTTTCGAAAAGTTAAGATTACTGAAGTTTGTTTTGTCTTTCCCTATAAATTCTTCTCCATACATATGATGGTTAATAATCAAATTCCTGACAACAAATCTAAGAAACTCAACTATATTAGATCTTGTTAGTTTTTTTTTTTTGACAGTAGATCTTGTTAGTTTATTATGTGATATTTTGTACAACATGATAGCTACTCTAAGTACAACATAAGATAATTCCATCAAATTCTAAATCATAAACCAAGTAAACTTTTTATTTTTGGAGTGGCATGTGATTTTTTATGGAAAAAAGAGTTCTATTTTTATGTTGAATATTATGAAAAGATAATGCCATATTTTGAATTATACAAGATCTGCGACTCGTGTTATTTTTTTGCCATTTGAAAGTTCAATAAAAGATAATAACATTTAACACAGTATATAGAAAGAAATATTCTGTTCGGGCCTATCCTCAATATTCTGTATTTACAAAGAAATTCCTTAACTACTTAACACACTGTTAATTCCTAAAACGTAAGGGTCAACGATTCCCCATATAATAAATACAAAATCAGGCAGCTAGCCTAGTCTCCCTATTTAACTTTTAATACTGTATATACAAAGAAATATTCTGTTCAGGCCTGTCCACAAGTTCTGACAAAATGCAAAGGAAGTGAATGAATAGTTTTAAGGCAAATCTGACAGGCCAATCACCACATCCAGGCCCATATTAAAATAATATGTGTTTCAATTTGTGAGTTTTATCATAAAATACTATCAAATTATCAACTACATGTTTTTATTTTAGAACTTTAACAGTTAAAATCTTTGGGAGTGTCATCACAAAACATACTCTAAATTGAAGTTTTAATCAGTAATACATTAAAAAAATCTCAGAACAGTTCATCTGTATTTTAGCTACACCAAATTCCCCAAGTGATAATAAACATAAAGCAATAATCTACTAGAAAAAGAAAATAATTTCCCCAGAAAGGATTGCATAAATAGTCTATATGTGCAATGAAAAGTTTAGAAGAGTAAACAACAAACCAGCTTAGCCTTATCGATCTTTGATTGTCGAAGAAAAGCAGGATGAAAGGTGATGTATCTTGAGTATCCATTCCAGTCCCCAATATCTGCAGTTCACACCAGAAGAAAACAAAATTTAATTAGAAGAAATAACTGCTTTGTGCGAGTAATGGAAATTTAGAGATATAGCTACCTGATCTGTGTCATTATTATATGGATAATTATGAGAAAAGGAAAAAAAACAAGAACTAAAATGAAAGATAAATGGCATTAAGTAATACAGTGTAACAGAAACATAAAAAGCAAACAATTGAGAAAGTTGAACAATGGATTATGTTTAGTTCACTGATAGTTTTATAGACTGGGGTATACATACAATTCTTAGCAAACTTCAAATCTTTTGGTTGAGAAAGGCGAGTGCCAAGCTTGAGCAAGATGTGAACAATGTTTGAATCTGTAAAGCACTTACAAGCTAGCAGAAGCAGGTTGCACTTGAATGGTCCCAAACATTATTAAACCAAGACCAAATTCTTTATTACCTGATTAACAAAAAACACAAAGTTAATTTCATTTCATATGACAAATTCAACAACAAATTATTTGCCCTGCATTTTTTTTTGCCTTATCCTTTTAATTAAAAAATGACCCTCCCCCATACCTTTTTGCATAGCGAGAAGCCTCTGGACACTGCTGGGGTACGCTAGTTTTTTTTTTCTTTTTTAATTAAAAAATGCCACTTGAATAAAAAAAATTAAGAAAATAGTATCATTTAGAAGATTTTTTTAATAAATATATCATTTTTAATTAAAAATGAAATAAATAATTTAAATCCTATGCATAGATAGATGCAATTTTATCACATTTCATCGAAGGCATGCATAATTTCAAATTGCGTGCAACATTATAATGGCATAGCTTAAGTCTTGAAAGGAAAGAAAAAATAAAATAAAAATAAATAACTAGATTGTCAAACTCATAATGATAGTAGACTTTGCTGAGCATGGCCAACCGGGGACTACTTTAGTAAGAAAGGGAGATATCATTACAATCCCATTATTATATAAGTATGACTACTTACCTAGTTACCTTGGAAGGGAAAAAGGAGGTGATGTCCCTTTATGCTTATTCTTCAGATCGAGTTTAAAATTGACGAAATTAAAATTGAAGATGCCCAAGATCCTGTCCAAAATTCAAATATAAATTATTATAGTTAATTAACAAAGACTATTAATTATTTAATTATTCCATAGTTTCTAGATCAAGATCAAGGCATAGTCAAAACTCGATTTCTCTTTCTACAAAAAATCATGCTAGATTCAATTTTTTCTCAATCATGAGCATGAACTTTCGACTTTTAAGTCCATTTTTTTTCCAGGTTAATGATTGCAGATGCAAAAGAATTCACATTACCAGAGGAAGATCACTATAAAAAGCAAAAGTGGCCAATTTTATAGTTAAATTTTATAGTATTTTTTTTATTTGCAGTAAGGATATCTCTCAACCGATGATCAAAAACAAATTTCTTTCGAAAAGTTAAGATTACTGAAGTTTGTTTTGTCTTTCCCTATAAATTCTTCTCCATACATATGATGGTTAATAATCAAATTCCTGACAACAAGTCTAAGAAACTCAACTATATTAGATCTTGTTAGTTTTTTTTTTTTTGACAGTAGATCTTGTTAGTTTATTATGTGATATTTTGTACAACATGATAGCTACTCTAAGTACAACATAAGATAATTCCATCAAATTCTAAATCATAAACCAAGTAAACTTTTTATTTTTGGAGTGACATGTGATTTTTTATGGAAAAAAGAGTTCTATTTTTATGTTGAATATTATGCAAAGATAATGCCATGTTTTGAATTATACAAGATCTACGACTTGTGTTATTTTTTTGCCATTTGAAAGTTCAATAAAAGATAATAACATTTAACACAGTATATAGAAAGAAATATTCTGTTCAGGCCTATCCTCAATATTCTGTATTTACAAAGAAATTCCTTAACTACTTCACACATTGTTAATTCCTAAAATGTAAGGGTCAACGATTCCTCATATAATAAATACAAAATCAGGCAGCTAGCCTAATCTCCCAATTATAACTTTTAATACTGTATATACAAAGAAATATGCTGTTCAGGCCTATCCACAAGTTCTGACAAAATGCAAAGGAAGTGAATGAATAGTTTTAAGGCAAATCTGACAGGCCAATCTCTTCCAAAAGTCCCAACTAATTCCAAATCCAGCCTAGATCTCTCCTTCACATTTTCTCCCCGTTTACCTTGACAACCAAATCATCCCCCAAACCCTCCCTACTGCCAACTCAGCAGTTAGTTACTTAGTGGAGACATTTTCATTTTTTTTTCTTTCTCCATACCTACACTATTGTTTTAGGGGTCCTGTCACTCTCCACTGCCTTGTGCCCCATTGTATTATGCTCAGGGCCTATTAGTGGAATTTCGTCTAAAAGTGAATATTTTTTCATGATTTCCTCATTATTTCTCCTTAGTGTTGATGGTCTTCTCCTCCCCCTACTTCTCCATCAGTGGTGCATAGACTCCACTATCCCAAAACTTTGTCAATTGAAAGAATAAACCTAGACAATGGAAGGCAAGGTTGCATATTGAGAGTTGATGATAAGAAAAAAGAAATATGATTGATATCATCATTGATAGATGCAGCGAAATAGATTAGAGTAGGAGAAAAGATTATCTAAGCATGACTTCTAGGTGACAGAGAAGCTACAGATCTTAGCATTTTCATTTGTACTGCATTCTATTTTTTTTCTCCCAAATACTATAGTTTGGTTTGTTGATAAGTCCAATTCCTTTGAGTGTAGCCAATGGTGCCTTTTGGCACCAGAAGTGGTTGCTGAATCTTGTCTGCTGCAGTGAGCTGCATGCCTCTTGCATGTGCTAAAGGCATGCATTGCCTGAACCAAGAAAGCATGTTTAATAGTTTTTTAGTGTCTCCTTGCATACAGTGTTGTTTATGGCGGAAAGCCAAAAATCCGTCATATATATATGGTGGATGGCGTAGCGGCAAATGGCAGAAGCCATGGCGGAGGGGATTGCTAATGCACACACACTCATTTTTTAGTATGAGTGCATTAGCACCCTACACCAAAAATTTAGAACAAAAAAACCATCTCTTTTCTCTCTTTTAATTTAATTCCTTTAGAGATATTACTGTAATTTAATGTTTAACTTTTTTTTTACAAAAAAAAACACACATTTCTCTCTCCTCTCTCGTCCCACTCACGTAACCTTTAACTGTCTGTTGTTCCTCTTCCCCTTTCAATTATTTGGTTCCACAAAATATTTCCAATTTCTCCTTTTTTTTTTCATAAGCATTCATCTTCTTTCATCCACAATAAAAACTCAAATACTTTGTATTATGAAATTTTTTGTACACTTGATAATAAACTCAAATACTTAGTATTATACAATTTTTTTGAATTTGGCATTTCAAATTTTCAATTATCCCTGTAAGCAAAGCTGAAAAAGGAACCCGTGTAGCACATATGTAGAACTAAAAAAAATTCAGCTGGTAAACTCATAATTTGATCTCCCTTCAACCTCAGATGCAAACTTGGTTTCTTAAGCTTAAACTCAGTTTCAGATAATTGAAAGGGGAAGAGGAACAGACGGTTAAAAAATTAAAATGCTATGTGATCAACCAACATTAAAAGGTTATGAGAGTGGGATGAGTGAGGAGAGAGAAATGTGTGTTTTTTTTAAATTACAGTAATATCCCTAAAGGAGTTAAACTAAGAGAGAAAATAGATGGTTTCTTGTCCTAAATTTTGTGTAGTGTGCTAATGCACTCATACTAAAAAATGAGTGTGTGTGTGTGTGTGTGTGTGTGTGTATATATATATATATATATACTAAAAAATGAGTGTGTGTGTGTGTGTGTGTGTGTATATATATATATATATATATATATATATATATATATATATATATATATATATGAGGAGGGATCCATATACACCAAGAGTAAGTATAAGAGAGTTACTTTCCATTTCACCATTCATTTTCTTGAAATCTAATGGTTAAGATTAGTTACTCATTACAACCATTAGATTTCAAGAAAATGAATGGTGAGGATGAGGAGTAACTCTCTTACACTTACTCTTGGAGTAAGTGGATCCCTCCTCTCTCTCTCTCTCTCTCTATATATATACATATAAATACTAACAAAACAGTAGATATAACAGTAAATAAAAATAAAAAAACTAAAAAGACAGCAGATATAAATACTTAAAAAACAGTAAATAGAAACACTTAAAAAACAGTAAATATAAACAAAAAAAAACTAAAAAACAGTAGATATAACAGAATGAAGAAAGATAAGGGCTGAACAACGAAAAAACAGAACAGAACAATCAATAGTAGTCACCGGAGATGGCAGTCGCCGGAGGAAGGAATATAAAACAAAATAAAATCAAAACAAAAACGTAACTAAAAAAGACAGAAAATGCAACAACCGGAGATGGCAGTCGTCAGAGCTGAACAAGGTCACCAGTTAAGTTGTCGCCGGCGTAGAAGTCGCTATCGAAGGGAGAGGTCGTGAAGCAGCAGCGTCAGAGGGATAGGTCGTCAAGCAGCACACAAGAGAGAAGTAGAGAACTCAAAGAACGTAGGACTTTGTCGTGGGTTCTCTTTTAGGTTTAAAACCTTTAATTTTCAATTGGGTCGGATTGTGCTATAGGCCCATTTCCCTTTTTTTTAAACCCACTTTTTCCGCCATACTGCCTTACCCGCCATGTTTCTAGCGCCCACCATGGTCATGCCAAATGAAACCCACGACACCACCGCTATTTGATGGTGTTTTATCAAAAAACTGCAACGTCATAGTGGCGGCACCATGGTGGGCATGGCAGAAAAAACCGGTTTTTAAAAAAAAAAGGAAAAAAAGGGAAGTGAGCCTATAGCCCAACTTGACCCAATTGAAAATTAAGGGTTTTAAACCCTAAAGAGAACCCACAACAGAGACCTACGTTCTCTGAGTTCTCTACTTCTCTCTCGTGTGCTGCTTCATGACCTCTCCCTCTGACGTTGCTGCTTCACAACCTCTCCCTTCGACGGCAACCTCTATGCCAGCGGCAACTTAATCGATGAGCTTGTTCGGCTCTGACGACTGCCATCTCTAGTTTGTTGCATTTTCTCTATTTTTTTAGTTATGTTTTTGTTTTGTTTTATCTTCCTTCCTCCGGCGACTGCCATCTCCCGGCTATTGATCATTCTGTTTTGTTTTTTTCATTGTTCAGCCCTTATCTTCCTTCGTTCTGTTATATCTACTGTCTTGTTAGTGTGTGTGTGCGTGCGTGTGTGTGTATAAAATTGTAACCGATGTAAAAAATGGGCCTAGATTAATAAGTCGTGGTTTAATAGGGGTTTATTAACTCCATTAATACCAAAGTTTTGTTTTAAAAAAAAATACCCATAACAAATAATAAACACATGCAACTATGTTCCCCAAGAGCGAACCAGGAAGAAAACAGCCAACCAAGTTCTGAATGAAGATTATGAAATAGAACCAATTAAGATGGAAACAAATAAAAATGAATGAAGACGTTGGGACCAAAATCATAATAGCCAACCAAGCTTATTAGGATAAAAGAGGAATTTTTTGACAGGATAAAAGAGGAATTAAAATAAACATATGTGGAAAAGGAGAGTATTAAAGAAGCAAAGTGTTTTATCAATCTCTTGTCTAGACTCAAGACCATGCCATGGAATCCAAGAGCTGAACTGGAAATTTCATTACTTCATCTTGCAGTTTCAAATCAAACAAATACTGCAGTTACACTTTTAACGAAGAAGCAAAACCTAGAATAAGTACACGTATAGCACAATTTGAATAGAATCACATTGCTTATATGTACAAAAACACCACCACCCAAACTTCACAAGATATCACAGCAAAATTAGATAAACAAAATCTGCATAAAACGCAAGTGCAGACCTGAACAACAAAAACAAGGTCAGGAGCTAAATGTTTTATGGAACTCGCAACAGAAATCGTGTCTCTTCCAGATGCAACCACCAATAATGGCCCCTCCTTGGAAAAATAAACATATCAAAATATCAATCACATTCATTCCTTCTAATACATCAAATTTCTGGTCCCATTCATATGAATATTAAGCTAGCATATAGAGAACTTTAGGCTGGGAAGAAAAGAAGTCAACGAACAATGGAAGAATCAAATCTACTGCTACCCTTTAACAACCCTACCTATACATATGATTTCTACAATATCATTTTTTATTTCTAATTTGTTAAAATTAAGTGAAGGAAAAGAAAGGATAAGGTAAAATAGAAACTACTGATTTGATGAAGTAAAAGACAGAATTAACCCCTATTTACAGTAGTATTATAATTAAATAAGGAAACAAATAATGAAATATTAAAATCATTCGTAAGAGGTCATCTAAAATACTTTATAAAATATTTTAAGATATTATACTTTATTATCCAGATATTCTAACATGAATCATTCTCTACTCCATGCTCTGAATAATGACAAGAAAGGTACAAATACAACAGACTTTCTTATTTCTTAATTTTTTGTTTAGCTAATATCAAGAAAAGATTTAAACTACAAAGAACAAATATTACCTCAGCCACAAGAATATATTTTGTCAAAGGTAAACGTAACTCCAAGGGGTCATCTTCTGATTCACATGACTTTGCTTTTTGAACATCAATTAACCTCCACAAGACCTATTAGATCACAACATCCAGGCCCATATTAAAATAATATGTGTTTCAATTTGTGAGTTTTATCATAAAATACTATCAAATTATCAACTACATGTTTTTATTTTAGAACTTTAACAGTTAAAATCTTTGGGAGTGTCATCACAAAACATACTCTAAATTGAAGTTTTAATCAGTAATACATTAAAAAAGTCTCAGAACAGTTCATCTGTATTTTAGCTACACCAAATTCCCCAAGTGATAATAAATATAAAGCAATAATCTACTAGAAAAAGAAAATAATTTCCCCAGAAAGAATTGCATAAATAGTCTATCTGTGCAATGAAAAGTTTAGAAGAGTAAACAACAAACCAGCTTAGCCTTATCGATCTTTGATTGTTGAAGAAAAGCAGGATGAAAGGTGATGTATCTTGAGTATCCATTCCAGTCCCCAATATCTGCAGTTCACACCAGAAGAAAACAAAATTTAATTAGAAGAAATAACTGCTTTGTGCAAGTAATGGAAATTTAGAGATATAGCTACCTGAACTGTGTCATTATTATATGGATAATTATGAGAAAAGGAAAAAAAAAAACAAGAACTAAAATGAAAGATAAATGGCATTAAGTAATACAGTGTAACAGAAACATAAAAAGCAAACAATTGAGAAAGTTGAACAATGGATTATGTTTAGTTCACTGATAGTTTTATAGACTGGGGTATACATACAATTCTTAGCAAACTTCAAATCTTTTGGTTGAGAAAGGCGAGTGCCAAGCTTGAGCAAGATGTGAACAATGTTTGAATCTGTAAAGCACTTACAAGCTAGCAGAAGTAGGTTGCACTTGAATGGTCCCAAACATTATTAAACCAAGACCAAATTCTTTATTACCTGATTAACAAAAAACACAAAGTTAATTTCATTTCATATGACAAATTCAACAACAAATTATTTTCCCTGCATTCTTTTTTGCCCTATCTGTAACCCCTTTTTTTTTTTTTTTATTTCTATATAAAATCCATAACACAAAAATTTACAAATAAAATAAATACATTCCATTAAGTTTAAAGTTTGTCTTTATAATTTACATTATTAAAATTTACAGAAAATACTATTACAAAATTATTTTTAATTAATACAAAAGTATCTAAAACCAAAAACCCCTATTCCTATAGCTCTGGAGTATGTCTGCATCTGTGACTTCTAATTAATCTTCCAAGTACCTGCAATCACACTCCCCTAGAATCTGGGGACAGCATTACCGGATCAGGCATTTAATTTCTCATAGAATTAAAACAATTTCAAACAAATACATATCATAACAAATTAATTAGTTACACACATAATTAAATGCAGTATGATTTATGCAATGCAGTTTTTGACTCAAATTCATTTTGACCCTGCTCCATGGAGACTTCCCCTTTGAGTGTTTAGTAAGTAACTGGCCTACCATTACGTACTGCAATTCAGCTATCAGCCCCTACTAAACGCGAATAAGCTAAACAGAATTAGGAGATCAGGATACCCGGAAGGCTACCACGACCGCAACTCAGTCCAGTTTCCAGCCACATGTGGAATTGCCAATATCCTTCACCCCACAGACTATATAATCACAGATTATACGGTCCTGTTTAACAAATTCTACTCACCCCAAAAATCATTTCTCAATCATTTTCATTTCACATGACTACCGCAGTCCCGGTTAGTCAACAATTCATTTCTCAATCAGTTTCATTTCACATGACTACCGCAGTCCCGGTTAGTCAACAAAAGTCATTTCTCATAAATCAACTCAATTCTCATGACTACCACAGTCCTGGTTAGTCAACATAATTCTTTCTCATTTGATACTTTTATAAATCCCCCAAAAGACTCATGCTAATGAATTTTTTTTCATGATCACAATCAAATAAATAATTTGTACACATTCACATACAAGGATACAAAAATTTAAGCAATTTAAATTATAACATTAGTATTTTTAATAATTTCCGAAAATGCCCTCAATCTTTTTCCAAAATACCCAATATGTCCCTACATGTAAAATGACCATTTTGCCCTTGGTTTATAAAAAAATTCCACATAATATCCCTTGCATTTAGGGCTGGCCGAATGGTCTACAAGCCATTCTCAACAATTCTTCCAAAGCTACAAACTCCAATTCCAACCAAAATTCAATCAAATCACAAATTCAATCAAAATTCAACAAACCAAATTTCAACCATTACAACACCTTAAAAATTCAATCAAACATCATTCCAATCCATGAATTTCAATCACAAGCATCAAAAACACAAAACCCCTAAATCAATTTCAAGTTTTCATGATTCTAGGCCAAAATTTTAATCTAAGCCTACAACATGTTTTCTTCTAATTCCAAGGGTTCTAATTGAAATTAAATGCCTAGATCCTTACCTTAGACTCTTTAATTGAAGAAAAAGCCTTGAATTCCTTTCTCCCTCACTCCTTGGTCTTGTAGGAATTTTTGAGATTTTCTCCAATTTCTTTCTCTACTAGCCGAATTATGTGAGGTAGGGTGAAGTTTGGATGGTTTGGTTTCTTAATTTGAGTTGAAATGGTGAAGTTAAGATGAAATTGAAATGAAGAACTGCAGCTGCTGGTTTGAGAACTCACGGTTCTGTTTTGCCAAGTTTTTCTCTTTTGTGACTTTTTGCCTTTTTCTTAAGTTTAATGTTTCTTAAATCAAGTAATTAATTAAATTGAATTCTCCCTTCAGTTCCAGCAGCCCCCTGCACGTCCAGCCACCCTTATTGACCAAGGGAAATCAGTCACCAAGCCACTTGGACAGCCAAGGAGGCTTGCCTTGGTGACTTGCCACTTGCCTACCCCAAAAGTCAAAGTTTCAAGAAGTTTGTAGAAAATTCTAGAAGGTAATTAGGGCTGCTGATTATTTTACAATGTGATTAGAATTTGAAGAAAATAACATCACCATTGGATTCCTCACTATCAAAAACCTTGGGGTAGTGTCTTACTTATCTCTTAATCCAAGCCTAATTAGCTTAATTTAGTGACATTAGAAAAGCCTAAGTTGTCACTTTTTGATTGGTTAAGGTTCTAATTTAAATTTTTCTTGGTTAAACATTTTTAATAATTATTCTAAGTATATCACAATTATTAGATAATTCTATAGATATCCTATGAATTTTCTCTAAATTTTTTGTCTTAAAATTTTACCGTAATAATTTCTCAAAGTTCTAACTTTCAGAAAATCCTAACAATTCTGAATAAGCATTTTAATTCTTTATCTGTATATGTTTTTAATCTATATTCTATTACCTTTCTTTTAAGTTATAAATGAGTTCAAAATTCTATAGTTGAAAATTTATCCTGGACAGCTGTCTGACATAGCAGTCCAGTCAACTATCAATTTCAGCAAAAACAAAGACATTTGCAAATTCAGAAAATTCTTCTGAGTAGAACTGTATTAATTTCATTAAGAAAATATGTTCATAAGGTTCTATGAAATACATTGCATAAGTGTTCATAATGTACATATATAAATGCATACAAATAGTAAAAATGAGGATGTTACAATTCTCCCCTACTAATAAAAATTTCGTCCTCGAAATTTCTAATACAAATATACAACCATACAACTATACAACTAAATAACTATACAAACAAATGAGGATATGCTTCTCGCATTTTCTCCTCTAACTCCCATGTAGCATCACCTCTGATATCATCCCAAATAACCTTAACCAAAGAAATTTCTTTACCTCTCAAGTACTTAATCCTTCTGTCCTCAATCTTAACAGGCTTTGTTTCAAATGTTAGGTTTTCCTTTACCTGTATTTGATCAGGTTCAATGACATGTGAAGGATCTGAGATGTATTGTCTTAGTTGTGACACATGGAACACATCATGGAGGTTTGACAAAAAGGGTGGTAAGGCTATTTGATAGGCCATAGGTCCAATTTTTCTGAGAATTTGGTAAGGTCCAATAAATTTAGGAGTTAGTTTCTTAGACTTTATTGCTCTGCCAACCCCAGTTGTTGGTGTGACTTTCAAAAAGACATGTTCACTTTCTTGAAATTCCAAAGGTTTTCTTCTTTTATCTGCATAATTTTTCTGTCTACTCTGTGCAGTTTTCATTTTCTCCTGAATAAATTTTACTTTCTCAGTGGTTTGCTGAATAATGTCTGGACCTATCAAAAGATTCTCACCATCCTGATACCATACCAAAGGTGTCCTACATTTCCTACCATACAATGCTTCATAGGGAGCCATACCTATACTAGAATGATAACTATTATTATATGTAAATTCTACTAAAGGTAATATATCTTCCCAATTCCCTTTCTCTTCTAATGTACAAGCTCTCAAAAGATCTTCTAATGATTGAATGGTTCTTTCTGTTTGGCCATCTGTCTGAGGGTGGTATGCTGAACTAAGATGTAGTCTACTTCCTAAGGCTTTCTGAAATTCTCTCCAAAATTTAGAAACAAATCTAGGATCTCTATCTGATACTATACTAGTAGGTACCCCATGTAATTTAACTATTTCTTTTATATACAATTGAGCCAATCTTTCTAAAGAATACCTAATATTTATTGGAAGAAAATGTGCTGATTTAGTTAATCTATCTACAATTACCCAAATAGAATCACAATTTTTATTAGTTCTTGGTAATCCTACTACAAAATCCATTGATATACTATCCCACTTCCACACAGGTATCTCTAAAGGTTGTAACATGCCAGAGGGTTTCTGATGTTCAATCTTTGCTTTTTGACAAGTTAAGCACCTAGCTACATATTCTGCCACATCTTTCTTCATCCTAGGCCACCAAAACATCTCTTTTAAATCTTTGTACATTTTTGTAGTTCCAGGGTGAATACTTAATTTACTTTTATGTCCTTCTTCTAAAATTAATTCTTTTAATTCTTGATTATTAGGTACAGAAATTCTATTTTTAAATCTAATAATTCCATCTGTTCCCAAATTAAATTCTTTTACTTTATCTGTTCCTTTTAATGCTTTCTTTTCTTGAATGAATGTATCTACATCTTGTTTCTTCCTAATATCTTCCAAAAAATCATTAGCAATAGTAATTCTTCCTAATTGAATTTTATCTTTTTCTCTAACTGTACACAAGTTCAAATCTCTAAATTGTTCTATTAATTCTAATTCTTTAATCATCATAGTTGACACATGTACAATTTTCCTACTTAAGGCATCTGCTACTACATTAGCTTTTCCTGGATGATACATTAATTGAAATTCATAGTCTTTAATAAACTCCATCCATCTTCTTTGTCTCATGTTAAGTTCCTTTTGATCAAACAAATATTTTAAACTCTTATGGTCACTATACACATTAAATTTAGACCCATACAAATAATGTCTCCAAATTTTCAAAGCAAAAACTATGGCAGCTAATTCTAAATCATGTGTAGGATAATTTCTCTCATGTGGTCTCAACTGCCTAGACACATATGCTACCACTTTCCTATTCTGCATTAACACACATCCTAACCCTTGATAAGAAGCATCACAATATACATCATAAGGTTCATTTGGGTCAGGTAAAATTAAAACTGGTGAGGTAGTCAGTTTATCTTTCAACTCTTGAAAACTTTTCTCACAACTTTCACTCCACACAAAAGGTTGGTTTTTCCTAGTTAATTCAGTTAATGGTCCAGCTATCTTAGAAAACCCTTCAATAAATCTTCTATAATACCCAGCTAATCCTAAGAAACTCCTAATCTCAGTTACTGTTTTAGGTCTCTCCCATTCCAAAACCGCTTCTACCTTAGAAGGATCTACACTTATTCCCTCTTTAGAAATTACATGCCCCAAAAATTTTACTTCCTCTAACCAAAATTCACATTTAGACATCTTTGCAAATAATTTTCTATCTTTTAAAGTTTCTAATATTATTCTGAGATGATTTTCATGTTCTTCTTTATTTTTAGAATATATTAATATGTCATCTATAAATACTACTACAAAATTATCTAAATATTGTCTAAACACCCTATTCATATAATCCATAAACACGGCTGGTGCATTAGTTACTCCAAATGGCATCACTTGATATTCATAATGTCCATATCTAGTCCTAAAAGCAGTCTTGGGTATGTCTTCCTTTTTAACTCTAATTTGATGGTACCCAGATCTTAAGTCTATTTTAGAAAAAATTGTTGCTCCCTTAAGTTGATCCATTAAATCATCTATTCTAGGTAAAGGATATTTATTCTTTATAGTTACTTTATTTAATTGTCTATAATCTATACATAACCTAGATCCCCCATCTTTCTTTTTAACTAATAACACTGGGGCTCCCCATGGTGACACACTAGGTCTTATAAATTGTTTTTCTAGCAACTCTTCCAATTGTTTCTTTAATTCAGTTAATTCCAATGGTGCCATTCTATAGGGTTGCATAGAGATTGGTCTAGTACCAGGCATCAAGTCAATGCTAAATTCTATCTCTCTCTCAGGAGGTAAACCAGGAACATCATCAGGAAAAACTTCAGGATACTCATTTACAACTAGCACAGAGTCAATTTCAATTTTGTCTTCTTTAGTTCTAAGAGATGATAACATGTATTTTTGAATTTCACTTTTAAATGATATTTCTTTGGGTTGGACAGGTTTAAGTCTAGAAACATCAAGTTCAGGGAAAATCACAGCTTTAGAGGCACAGTCTATTAGAATATGGTTGGCTGCTAACCAATCCATTCCTAATATTACATCAAGGTTAGTCAAAGGCAAACAAATCAAATTCACAACAAATGGTCTATCTCTGATGGTTATCATACAATTCAAACATATTTGAGAGGTTAGGATTGGTTTAGATGTAGGCACAGAAACAAGCAAAGTATAAGGTAATGGTGACACAACTAAGCTCAGATTCTCAACACAGTCATCAGATATAAATGAATGGGTAGCACCTGAATCAAATAACACAGTCAAGGACTTACCTTTCATTTGACCCTTGTCCTGAATAAGATCTGCAGACCGTGAAGCCTCAGTACCACTCAAGGTAAATACTCTTCCACTAGCTGTAGGTTTCTGGGTCTGCAAAGCTCTACCAGCCTGATCCCTTCTGGGTGCATAACAATCCCTAGATACATGACCTGGTTTTCCACAGTTGAAGCAAACAGGACCAGTTATAGGACAATCCTTTGCCATATGTCCCTTTCCACACTTCCAGCATTTAACTACCAAATGAGATCCTTGAAAATTTCCAGCCCCACCTACTCCTCCCATTGGTCTAAAACCACCTGTACCTACTCCTCCTCCAAAGCGCCCTGGTGGTGGTCTACTGTATGGTCTCTGAGGCTGAATATTTTTCCCTTTCATCATAGGACCTCCTCTTCCAAAACTACTCCTACTTGCATATCCCGCCATTTTGGATCTTTGCTCCCTTTTCATATCTTCAATTACTTTGCACTGATCCATTAATTCAGGGAACTCAGCAATCCTCAATGGAACTATGGCTTCCTTAATCTCATATCTCAAGCCTTTTTCATACCTCCTACACTTCCATTCTTCATTTCCAGTGATCTGCAAGTATTTAGAATATTTGGCCAAAGATTCAAATTTAGAAGTATATTCAAGAATACTCATACTTCCCTGAGTCAAACTGATAAATTCTTCCTCTTTGGCTTGTCTCACAGTCTCTGGAAAATATTTCTCAAGGAACAAGGTCTTGAAGATATCCCAGGTGATCACTTCTCCCCTGTTCTCCCACATCCTCTGAGTAGCTTTCCACCACAACTTAGCATCACTCAGTAACTGAAAGGCTGCATGTGTCACCCTTCTCTCATCAGGACATTCCATAGCCACAAAAATATCCTCCAGATTCTGAATCCACTCTTCAGCTTTCTCTGGATCATACTCTCCCTTAAAGTAAGGTGGATCATGCCTCTTAAAATCTGTTAAAGTGGTCCTGTCAACAAGTGGAGGTGGATGCTGAGCTAGTGTCTGATTAGCCAACATCTCAGTCTGCTGAGTTACTGCATTAGCCATATCCCTCATGGCTCTGGCCATCTCAGCTATATTATCATTTCCAACTGTGGGATTTGCAGCTGGTCTTCCTCTTCCTCTTCCTCTTCCTGACATCTCTACCTGTCTAAAAAAAAATAATCTTTGATCCAGTTACTACCCTTATTCCTATAATATTCCTAACAAACAACTAAGCAACCAATTCATAGAAAACAACCAATTTCAATCAAAACAAACAATTCATATAAAACAACCAGTTTCAATCAAAGTAACACAGCAAATTACATAACAGACCAATTACTCACAAATCCTAGAGATGCATAACCAGAGCTCTGATACCACTAATGTAACCCCTTTTTTTTTTTTTTTATTTCTATATAAAATCCATAACACAAAAATTTACAAATAAAATAAATACATTCCATTAAGTTTAAAGTTTGTCTTTATAATTTACATTATTAAAATTTACAGAAAATACTATTACAAAATTATTTTTAATTAATACAAAAGTATCTAAAACCAAAAACCCCTATTCCTATAGCTCTGGAGTATGTCTGCATCTGTGACTTCTAATTAATCTTCCAAGTACCTGCAATCACACTCCCCTAGAATCTGGGGACAGCATTACCGGATCAGGCATTTAATTTCTCATAGAATTAAAACAATTTCAAACAAATACATATCATAACAAATTAATTAGTTACACACATAATTAAATGCAGTATGATTTATGCAATGCAGTTTTTGACTCAAATTCATTTTGACCCTGCTCCATGGAGACTTCCCCTTTGAGTGTTTAGTAAGTAACTGGCCTACCATTACGTACTGCAATTCAGCTATCAGCCCCTACTAAACGCGAATAAGCTAAACAGAATTAGGAGATCAGGATACCCGGAAGGCTACCACGACCGCAACTCAGTCCAGTTTCCAGCCACATGTGGAATTGCCAATATCCTTCACCCCACAGACTATATAATCACAGATTATACGGTCCTGTTTAACAAATTCTACTCACCCCAAAAATCATTTCTCAATCATTTTCATTTCACATGACTACCGCAGTCCCGGTTAGTCAACAATTCATTTCTCAATCAGTTTCATTTCACATGACTACCGCAGTCCCGGTTAGTCAACAAAAGTCATTTCTCATAAATCAACTCAATTCTCATGACTACCACAGTCCTGGTTAGTCAACATAATTCTTTCTCATTTGATACTTTTATAAATCCCCCAAAAGACTCATGCTAATGAATTTTTTTTCATGATCACAATCAAATAAATAATTTGTACACATTCACATACAAGGATACAAAAATTTAAGCAATTTAAATTATAACATTAGTATTTTTAATAATTTCCGAAAATGCCCTCAATCTTTTTCCAAAATACCCAATATGTCCCTACATGTAAAATGACCATTTTGCCCTTGGTTTATAAAAAAATTCCACATAATATCCCTTGCATTTAGGGCTGGCCGAATGGTCTACAAGCCATTCTCAACAATTCTTCCAAAGCTACAAACTCCAATTCCAACCAAAATTCAATCAAATCACAAATTCAATCAAAATTCAACAAACCAAATTTCAACCATTACAACACCTTAAAAATTCAATCAAACATCATTCCAATCCATGAATTTCAATCACAAGCATCAAAAACACAAAACCCCTAAATCAATTTCAAGTTTTCATGATTCTAGGCCAAAATTTTAATCTAAGCCTACAACATGTTTTCTTCTAATTCCAAGGGTTCTAATTGAAATTAAATGCCTAGATCCTTACCTTAGACTCTTTAATTGAAGAAAAAGCCTTGAATTCCTTTCTCCCTCACTCCTTGGTCTTGTAGGAATTTTTGAGATTTTCTCCAATTTCTTTCTCTACTAGCCGAATTATGTGAGGTAGGGTGAAGTTTGGATGGTTTGGTTTCTTAATTTGAGTTGAAATGGTGAAGTTAAGATGAAATTGAAATGAAGAACTGCAGCTGCTGGTTTGAGAACTCACGGTTCTGTTTTGCCAAGTTTTTCTCTTTTGTGACTTTTTGCCTTTTTCTTAAGTTTAATGTTTCTTAAATCAAGTAATTAATTAAATTGAATTCTCCCTTCAGTTCCAGCAGCCCCCTGCACGTCCAGCCACCCTTATTGACCAAGGGAAATCAGTCACCAAGCCACTTGGACAGCCAAGGAGGCTTGCCTTGGTGACTTGCCACTTGCCTACCCCAAAAGTCAAAGTTTCAAGAAGTTTGTAGAAAATTCTAGAAGGTAATTAGGGCTGCTGATTATTTTACAATGTGATTAGAATTTGAAGAAAATAACATCACCATTGGATTCCTCACTATCAAAAACCTTGGGGTAGTGTCTTACTTATCTCTTAATCCAAGCCTAATTAGCTTAATTTAGTGACATTAGAAAAGTCTAAGTTGTCACTTTTTGATTGGTTAAGGTTCTAATTTAAATTTTTCTTGGTTAAACATTTTTAATAATTATTCTAAGTATATCACAATTATTAGATAATTCTATAGATATCCTATGAATTTTCTCTAAATTTTTTGTCTTAAAATTTTACCGTAATAATTTCTCAAAGTTCTAACTTTCAGAAAATCCTAACAATTCTGAATAAGCATTTTAATTCTTTATCTGTATATGTTTTTAATCTATATTCTATTACCTTTCTTTTAAGTTATAAATGAGTTCAAAATTCTATAGTTGAAAATTTATCCTGGACAGCTGTCTGACATAGCAGTCCAGTCAACTATCAATTTCAGCAAAAACAAAGACATTTGCAAATTCAGAAAATTCTTCTGAGTAGAACTGTATTAATTTCATTAAGAAAATATGTTCATAAGGTTCTATGAAATACATTGCATAAGTGTTCATAATGTACATATATAAATGCATACAAATAGTAAAAATGAGGATGTTACACTATCCTTTTAATTAAAAAATGACCCTCCCCCATACCTTTGCATAGCGAGAAGCCTCCGGACACTGCTGGGGTACGCTAGTTTTTTTTTCTTTTTTAATTAAAAAATGCCACTTGAATAAAAAAAATTAAGAAAATAGTATCATTTAGAAGATTTTTTTAATAAATATATCATTTTTAATTAAAAATGAAATAAATAATTTAAATCCTATGCATAGATAGATGCAATTTTATCACATTTCATCGAAGGCATGCATAATTTCAAATTGCGTGCAACATTATAATGGCATAGCTTAAGTCTTGAAGGAAAGAAAAAATAAAATAAAAATAAATAACTAGATTGTCAAATTCATAATGATAGTAGACTTTGCTGAGCATGGCCAACCGGGGACTACTTTAGTAAGAAAGGGAGATATCATTACAATCCCATTATTATATAAGTATGACTACTTACCTAGTTACCTTGGAAGGGAAAAAGGAGGTGATGTCCCTTTATGCTTATTCTTCAGATCGAGTTTAAAATTGACGAAATTAAAATTGAAGATGCCCAAGATCCTGTCCAAAATTCAAATATAAATTATTATAGTTAATTAACAAAGACTATTAATTATTTAATTATTCCATAGTTTCTAGATCAAGATCAAGGCATAGTCAAAACTCGATTTCTCTTTCTACAAAAAATCATGCTAGATTCAATTTTTTCTCAATCATGAGCATGAACTTTTGACTTTTAAGTCCATTTTTTTTCCAGGTTAATGATTGCAGATGCAAAAGAATTCACATTACCACAGGAAGATCACTAAAAAGCAAAAGTAGCAAATTTTATAGTTAAATTTTCATACCATCATCCTTTCCTCTAAGTCTTTTCAATATACAAATAACCAAACTATGAACTTCAGATAAAACTGCAAATATCTAATGACATACAGGAAAAAATATATATTACTTTCAAGCTAAATTAAAGCATACTGAAATAACATGAACCAAGTAGCCAATGTAAAACAAGCAGGGAAAAAGGCAGTGAGATTCCTAATGTACCTTTGCATAAGACCCCTTTTTCTGCAAATGATCCTTTAAAACCTTCTTAAACAATCCAGCACCTGAAACACACCCATAATAAGCATCTTAAGCAAAATGAGAAAAAATCAACTCCCAATTAAGCCATCAAAAGTCAATTTTCTCAAAGATATTTTTCACTCAAATACACTCAAAAATGGAGAAAAGATTGTCCAAGCAAAAACAAGTCTAATTGACATCACAATCTTGTTTATCAGAAATTCTCAATCTTGTTTAGGCTTATTTTTATAATTGAAAAAGTTTTGGGAGAGTGGAGGCTTACCTGCTAGACCGCTAATTCGTGTCTGATGGAGACAGGGCTGACCCTAAGATTTTTGGTGTCCTGGGTGAACCGAGAGAGAAAGCTTAAGGCCCTTGTTTACGTAATTATGTTAAGGCAGATAGAAGTGGAAGGAAATAATATACCACACTATCCTCTTTACATTTAGCATTGTACATAAATTGTTAGTTCATTTTCCCAAACTTATGGATAGATTTTTGTTGAGAAATATAAACATTACCCATTAGTTGACTTACTAGTAATTGTTTACTAAAAATTATTGGTAATCATCACATTTTTTATATAATTTTAAAATTATATAAAATTTTATTTTAATATTTATAGACTAAATAGAGAAAAATTAGTGTCCCTCTAAAAATGGGGTCCTGGGCGATCGCCCCTCTTGACCATGCTCAGGGCTACCACTGATGGAGAAACAAGAGCATCAGCGGCAAGAAGCAATAATGAGGAAATGGTTAAAGAATATTCATTTGTAAAGGCAATGGAGAGTGATAGTTCCCTAAAATAATTGAAGTGAATGTGAGTAGAAAAAGAGGGCGCATAGAAGGGGAATGTGATCAAAGAAGAGAAAAGAAAGAGAAGGTCTCTGCTAAGTGCTAACTATTAGGTTGGTATTAGGATGGATTTGGGGCATGATTTGGTTTTAAAGATGCAGGGTGATAAAAATATTTATTATATATTTAATACATACAATAAATATACTTATATTGAATATTAAATATAATAAATGTATGTAATAAATATTTATTATATTTATTAAATATAATAATGGAATTTCTTATGTATACTCACTTGATTTTTAGTTAAAGTACGCTAGCAAGTTGTAATTAGAAATTATCTTAAAATACGTCGACAGTGTAGCATGTTAATGTATTCCAACTAAAAAAAAAAAAAACTTTGCTAACATACACATGCTTGTTTTTTAGTCAGAGTACATTAACAGTTATAACTAGAGGTTATCTTAAACTATATCGATGATCAATTCACTATTGTTATTGAGAAATCGGTTCACCCTGACTGATTTCACATCTTTTTTTTATTTTTTTGGTTTACACATTGAGAAATCGATTAGGTAGTAACTGATTTCTCAACATTGATTTTTATTTTTTTTACTACGCTTCTTGTTTATTAAAATTTTTTAGTTTTTTAGTTTTGGTTTTAATTATTTTGTTGTTAACAAATTTTTTTGTAACACACAATTTCAATTAAAATAAAATACAAATTAATTTTACACGATAGACAATGAAAATGACAAATAATACAACATAAGATTAAAATTAGCGTTGTTGGCTTGAGCATATGTTTCAATCACAATGAGGACATTTGTTTTTGGAATGTCCTGGTTTCAACAGATGGAACATCTTTTTGGTTGACCAAGTTTCCTCAGCTACAATAATTATCAATTTTTTAATTTTACACTTTAAATAAAATTATTTTTAATTCAAATTTAAATGAACAAAATAATTCAAATTTAACACACCATGTAAAAAAATTAAATGTAAATCTAAATAATTAAACCCTAATTAACAATATTTAAGAAAATTACAAAATTAAGAAAATTATAAAATAATTACACAAAGTAACTGTGTAGCTTGCCAATGTATTCCAACTAAAAACAATTTGGTGTACGTTAGTAAATCCCTATAAGTATATTTAATATTTAATATGTTTTGTATTTAATATATTTATTAAATATAATTATAATTTAATAAATATATAATAAATATTTATTATATTTAATAAATATAATAAATATAATAAATATACTATGCAGTGAAAAAATATTAAATCTAATAAAAGTATGTAATAAATATTTATTATATTTATTAAAATACTTATTAAATATATTTTAATTATTAAATTTAATAAATATGTTATATTTATTAAATACAATATTTAATACTATTGGATAATAATATTTATTTAAATACTTATAAAAATACTATTTTAATAACAATAAGTGTTACAACCCAAAAGAAAACAATAAATGCTATTACATTACTACATTTATGTAATAAATATCATTAATGTAAGCAATTTAATTCTTTCTTAAATATAATTAAGACCATTAAATATAATTAGATTCAACAATTGTTGTAAAGTTCTTGTTTCGATCAACCGTCGTTGTTACTTCAAGTCACCTTTTCACACACGCGTGCACGCGCGCAGGCACACACACACACACACACAATTAGATTAATTGATGATTTATGGAGACTAGTTCACATCAATAAAATTCTATTTGCCTACAAAAAAATATTTTGAAAATTTTTAAATAATTAATGAGACATTTGAAAATTAAAGCCATTATGAGAAGGAATAATTATATCAAGAAATTCTATTAAAAAAATTATATCAAGAAATTTTCTATTTTTTTAATCTTTGATTTTTTGAATTGTGGAATTACACTCCATTATACTTTCTACAAACACTTAATTGTACTTTTGGTTTGTTAGGTATCGCAAATGCACGATTTTAGTTTCCAAATTTACAATTATGTGATTTTAGTCTTTGTATCAAAATGTAAAATTGATAAAAAAAAAAATACATTGGAAATTATAAAAAAAAAAACTCAATCAAAATTAAATAAAATCGAATAAAATATTAATGATCGATGCCTAAAGTATGTCATAACTCTGCAACATATTGTCTTAAAAAATATGATTTGTCTCCTCTAAAGTGAACAGCTTAATATAAAGACTAATAATCTAATTAATAGATGATCAATTAATATTACGTGTATATGTATAATAAAACATGAATGTGTTGAAATATCAACTATTGATTTTCTCATAAGCTAATAAGATTATTTGATAAGAACCAGCCAGTCAAGATTTTTTTTTTTTATCAATAATGCACCAACTTAACTCTCCTATTTATTCATCAAGAAGGAAGTACAATTTGTAGAAATTCTATGCTCATATTTAAATTAAAGACTAAAATAAATCTAGAAAAAAAATCTTAACAAATCAAATTTAATAAAATATTATTTAATCAAATTTGAGCTAATTTAATCAAATCTAATAAGATCTTATTTAATCGATTTTGGATTAATCTAAACAAATTTAATAAGATATTATGCAATTAAAATTGAACTAATTCTGTAGTTCAAATTCAAAATCATAATTAAACTGGATTGCTATGTAGTTTTCAATGTTTGAATTAAGTTGCTCGAATTAGTCCACTAAGTGTTCTCTTGAACTTGTTTGAGTAAACTCGTGATTGGACTAATAGAAATTTGAATAGGATCCAAATACATATGTTTTCATATACTTAGGCTATTCATTTATGCATCATTAGGGCGACCTTGAGATTTTTGGTGTCCTGGGCGAACGGAGAAAGTTCAAGGTCCTTATTTACGTAATTACGTTAATGCTAATAAAAGTGGAAGGAAATAATATACCACACTATCCTCTTTAAATTGTACTTATATAGATTAAATAGAGAAAAATTGGTGTCCCTCTAAAAATGGGGCCCTGGGCGATCGCCCCCCTCTCGATAGTGCTTAGGGCCACCACTGCGTTTCAAGGAAATGAGGTTTAGTTCATTACACATGACACTTCTCTATTTAGTTCATTGCACATGACACTTCTCTCCGATTTTTTAGTGTAGGGTTTTTATCTTTTCATGTTTGATATCTTCACTTTTTATTCCTTCAACCAATCCTTGAAACAACACCAAAACTTCAAGTGCAAACAAAAATTGGAATGGAGCAATATGTGTTTTTATGTAATTTTTTTTCTCACATGAATGTCACCATCTTTATTGCAAAGTATAATTCCTGCATCAAGGAAATAAGAAATATTGTTGAAAGAAAATAATATGAAAAATAATAAAGTAAAAGAAAAAATGTTATATAATATAATAATATGAAAAATATCAATTTGGATAGATTAAATTAAACTTCACACATTAAAGAAATTTTATAAGATGAGAAAAAGTTGGAGTGTGAGAAATTTTAAAAGAGAACCATTAACAATACTTAAATAATTAGAAAGTAAAGAAAAATTTGTGAGATTTTAACAATGTCTTTTTATCAATGTCTTGGAAATTATCATCCATGATGTAGAGAATAGTCTCATATGTCTACAGATGCATATCAACCAATAATTATCAACTCCATTACAAATAACATAAAAAAATAAAAGAGAAATATATAGGAAAAAATTATAGTTGCATGAACCAAAGATTAACAACAAAAGAAACTAATTTGTAGGAAAGACACAAATCAAAACATAAAGGAAGCAATTTAATAAAAAAAAATTCGAAGAAATAATGAAAGAAGAAAAATTACAACCAATCAAAAGATGAGAGGTAAGAGAAAAGAAAGTGTACCAGAGAAAGAAGAGTCTGCGCAAATGAGAGGTGAAGAGGTCGACAACGCAAAATTGCCATCCAATATATATATATATATATATATATATATATATATTAAGTTACCAATTAAATATTTGAATTATGAAACTATGAAATAATATAAACCTTGAATGGTTTATTTTTTATTTGTTATAAATTTAAATTTGAATTTGAATCGGGATATATATTTATTAGTGTTATAAATTAATTTAAATTTAAATCAATCATAATTTGAAGGCTCAAATAATACAAATCAGATTGTCGTAATTATAAAGAATATTACTGTATTTATAAAGAAGATTATCATTATCATTATCATTATTATAAAACATATTACTGTAATTATAAAAAATATTCAATTTAAATCTAATAAATTGATTACCGTATTATATAAAATAAAAATTCATATAAGATTTAATAATTCAATTGATTAAGTTAGTTAGAATATATATACTTATTGTAATAATCTTAATTACTATAATGATATATTTTATGAATTAAAAAATAAATAAATAAGACATTTTGGCAGAAAAAGAATAAATGTAATGTTTTCACGTGTTATTTGCCTATATGACAAAACTTTCTTTTATAATATACATTAATTGATTGATTTTGTTACACAAATAGAAATAATAAATTGAAATATATAAAAGATTATATGACAAATTGTAATAGTATAAGAATTTTAGTAAAAATAATGAAGAATAATTGGAACAAAAATAATAGCTCAAAATAAATGTTAAAATTCAAATACACAATAAATAAAAAAATAAATAGAAAGATATAACATATTACGTGGCATATTTCAAATCTCAACCTTCTGTTTAGAAAATAAATTGACTATTTAGAACATCTTAACATAATTAGGAAGTTAGTCATGGAAATACCCTTAATTGTCTAACTAATGTATTTACCAAATTATTCTTATTTTGAGCATAAATAGAAAAAGTAAATTGAATAGAAAAAATACCATAAAATAATTGTGATCAATTATATAAAAATTTATCGCCTAGACTTCTTTACTTTTATTAATATAAAGATAAAGATTACCTTAATTAAAACATATACATGTATTGATAATAATTAATTTAATTATTTCAAATTAGAAGATATATTTGCCTAATTATCTGAATTACTATATTTATGTAGTTTTATGAATTAAAAAAATAGAAAATAATTTCTAAAATTTTCCTGCTCAATTATATAAGATTTTCCGCTAAGACTTGTTTACTTTTATTATAATAAAGATATACACACGTAACTAAAATATAATGGGATGCCTTTCAGAAAAATATATGATAGAGATTACACTCCATTTTGTCTTTAAATTTAAAATGTAGAAGTAATTAACATGATTGAAAATAAAATAATATTTCAAAGTAAACTATTTTAAATCACAATATATTTTAAATAGAAAAGAATAATATAATACAAATTTATTTCTATTTTAAATCAAGATAATAATATGTTAGATTTTTTTTTTTTTGCTTCGGTGGAAAAATTAACAACCACAAACTACCCCACGCTATCACAAAGAAGGGAAGCGTTAAGAGTAGGAGGAGGAAGATCCCAAATACAGACCCTTTGGAGTTGACGAACTCTGACGTTAGCAAGGCAGTGAGCCACTCTATTAGCATCTCTACTAACGTAGACTAAAGAAAAAGACCAGTTTCTAGCAACTAGCTCTAAAATCTGCAACACTAGGGACGCATAAGGGTAAAGAGAGGGACAAGACTTCTCATTGACTATCTTCACCAGGTCTTCGTTGTCAGTTTCACAGCAAATATCTCTGATAACATGATTAATATCCCAACCAGCTTGTAGCGCCCTATAGGGGGAGGAACCCAACGAGGGAAACATAAAGGGGGGGAACTACCAGTCCCCGTCTCATTGTAAGCAAAGATCATGTCCTGGTTCAGCAACTGGATATTTCTGATAACATGATTAATATCCCATCTCTCCTCATCAAATATTTGATTATTTCTCCATTTCCAGATCCACCAGACAGCAGCTGTGAACATCAACCCAGTGTCTTTGCGCGGATTGCTCTTTAACCAACTGTTAACATCTTGACAAAAGAAATCTGGCTGGGAAAAGAAGCCAAGTTGGAGCCATAATTCCTTGGCATGAGGACAATCCCGCAGGCAGTGGAGAAAGTCTTCAGTTGCATGGGAGCAAGATTCGCAAGCTGGCGAAGTTGCCATGTTAAGGTGATGACGGACTGCATTAGTTGGCAACGATCCATGCAAAGTGAGCCAGATCATGAGCCGGATTTTTTCTGGAATTTTGGCCTTCCAGAGCCATTTAAAGGAGCTGTGTCTCACGACCATAGAGCTAGGCTAAAGAGATTTGATCCATGTGTAGGCCGACGTTGTAGAAAAGATACCATTGGATGTTTGACTCCAAACCCATGAATCCAAAACATCCTGATGCAGAGATCAAGTAATATTCTGGAAATGCTCATGAAAATTCTGAGGGATAAAGGATCTTATCTCACGCAGGTTCCAAGAACCATTTTGAATGAGATATGCAAGGCAAAGATTGGAATCAGCGACATGAACAAAAGGGACTTGGTGACACAAAAAGCCTTCATCAGACCAATTTCCAAACCAAACTGATGTGTTACCATTCCCCAATCTAAACTTGAAGCCGTCTTTTAATTCATCTTTGGCATTAACCACACCATGCCAATTATAAGAGTCCCCAACACTACTCTTAGCACTAAACATATGCTGATCTTTGAGGTATTTATGAGCCAATACTTGGACCCAAAGGGAATTTTTATTGCCCACCAAGCTCGAAACTAATTTGTCCAACCGGGAGATATTCATGAGATGGGTGTCTTGAATACCCAGGCCACCGTCATGCTTGGGAGAGGTCACAATACTCCAATAAACCAAGTTGAAGCCCCGTTTTTCTCCTGAAGAGGACCAGAGGAAATTTCTAACAACTTTATCTATATCAGTGCAAAGAGCTTTAGGAAGCCAAAAAATTTGCATTGGATAAATAGGGAGGGAGGAGAGAACAGATTTAACTAGGCACAACCTCCCAGCTCTATTGAGCAATCTTCCTTTCCAAGAAGCCAACCGCTTTTGAATATTCTCCAGGATGAAGTTAAAAGAATTCTTGGTGACTCTTCCTCTCAATAGTGGGAAGCCGAGATATTTCCCAAGGTCACGAACCACTCTAATTGAATAGATGGATTGGAACTTATGTTTCACCAAGTCCCTCGTCCCAGAAGAGCACATAAACTTGGACTTCAGGAGATTAATCTTCAGTCCTGATTCTGCACAAAATCTCTCTAAAACAGAAGAAACAATATTAGCTTGGGATTCTCTCGCCGTGCAAAATAACAGAATATCATCAGCAAAGAGAAGGAGGGATAGCATTGAAAGCTTCTCCATACACAATACAAATAGGTATAGGGAAAGGGGGTCCCCCTGTCTTAGATTTAAGTCAATAAAGCTTTATTAAGTAATTTTTTAACATTATTTTTTATTTTTGTTTTCAAATTAATTCAAAATATTGAAATTAAATCTATATTAAAATTCATAAAAAAAGTAATACATTGAAAATTAAAAAAAAAAACAGTTAAATAAAATCAAGTAAATACATTAATGGTTGATTCCTAAAATATGTGGTAATTTTGGAACATATTGTCCATTTATATTCCAGATATATACACAGTTTTTTTTTCTTTCTATCTATTGAATAAATTTTCTTTTTTGATTTCATGTCTATGTTTTTTTTCTCATACAATAACCTCTCTTGTAGGTGTACATTTTTTGTTCATTTTGTTAAAAAAGATACCATAAGATATTTTTTGATTTCATTATTCATGTTTAAATATCTTTCATATAATTTGATTTACATTCAAATTCATATAATTGGACAAAAAATTGCATTTAAAATTTTATCCGCTTCTAAATATTCATCTCTTACGAATTTGGTAATAAGAAAATTTAGAGGAATATAAAAATGAATACACTTCCTTTTAATAATTATATATTTCTTTTATAAGCTTTTTGTTATTGTTTTATTTATAAAATAAATCTTATAGTCATTGCTTTTTCCTTTTGGGCATAAGATTGTTGGCTTACGCAAACATTTCCCATGTGAATGAGTCTTGTAAATTAAGTTTCCGACCGAGCTGCTTGTAGATTCATCGAGTACTTAAAAAGAGATATCGGTGAAATCTATATACCTTAAAGAGATATCATTTTCTGCTTTTTCATCCATTTTATGACATGCCAATGATGAGCATTCATAGATTGTTATTTTCCACCTTAGTTAGAAGCAAGGCAATGCACAAAAAGAAAAACAATTTTTATTGGAACATAAACTTATATATCTTGATCACAGCTCAATCGACAATGTGTCCTTCATTGAGATCTTGGAATGTTTTGCTTGATTCCTCAAAGTTGTATCTAAGATACCTGTTTCTGCCAAATAATGACAGCTTTATGATATGATCAAGTTGGTTATTTTAAATCATATAATTTATAATGCAAAAATTACACAACAATTACAAACATAATTTTTTCTAGGTAGTTTTGTTTATGTAGAATAACAACCATGGTTCTAGTAATTTATTTCCATAACATCAAAGTCACATGTTTAAAGATGGCATGGGTAGCACACAGTCTTTAAAGAAAACATCCAACAACAAACTACAAAATTAATAGTTGAAACATCCATCCTTTAAGAAATGCTTAAGGTGTGAGACTGAACTAAGTGTTCGAGGCATGAAGCCGAGTTAAATGCTCAATATTGATGGGCGAGCGAAAGATGCTCAAGGCATGAAGCTGAGCTGAATGCTCAAGGTGCAAAGCCGAGCTATAGTTGAAAAAGTCGCGAAAAGTTGAGCTATGATGATTAAAGTGTGAAGGGTCGTGCAAGACTGCTTGAGCTTTGTTCTTATATGTGCTTGGCCTTTTGTTGCCTAGAGTGCAAGGATTTGCTCTAAGTCAGGCTCAAGTCGACAATGCTGGAAGTCGACTCTCGGGTGTTGACAATGTTGGTTTTAATATATAATGGTCCATGTAATTTTAAAGTGCTGATTTATGTAAGAGATATTTAATGTGATGATTGTTAAATATGAAAGGATAATTAAATCAGTGGGGTTAATTTTAGAGTTATTAAAATTATCCTTCTCCTCTCCCTTTGTGAAAGATGGTAATGAGCAGTAATGAGCAGTTAAGGAGTCAGTTTTTATTTTAAAATAAAAACTGATTGTAAAGAAAAAAAAAGACACTTTTATGTACGTTTTCTTCTTTTACTTTACTGCTCTGAAGGAAAACCATTATTATATATAGAAACTGTATCTTCATCATTAGAGATACATTAAGAGGAAGGCAGAGAGGCGGGAAACTTGCTATAAAGATCAAAGTACTGTTCAAGAACACATGATGGATCCGGGTAAGTTTTCTAAACTTTCTCATATAATATTAACAGAGTATTATAGATGTGAGAAACATGTTATCCAAGATCCTATAGTGTAATTTCTTATTAATTTGAAAATTACACATGAGAATTAAAATTATGCTTACAGTTGGTATCAGAGCAAGGTTACGGATATCGTTTTTCTCCATTAACGTAATTACTCTGTTGTTATTTTCCGTTGCGAAACGTGCGATGTACTGGAATGTATATGCAAATTGATTTCACCGAATGTTTTTATTGGCCATGTATGATACTCGGTTGCCATGAGATAGAAAGTTATATGGCTTTTTATATCTATCAAATAGTAACAACGGTTGTATTATGATTGGCAAAGAATTGAAATGGCTTTTATAGTATGTATATATGTTATTAGCCTTTGGTTATGGTCTGCACGTGAAGGCTTATATTTATATGATGGAAAGCTTTGTTTGTTTCGTGTATACTGCACATGATAGTTTATTTGTTTTCGGTGGCTTCGGTTATATATATATATATATTATTTGTAAAATTATTTAATTTTCAGAGAATGGAATTGCAATATTTTCTGAAAATTATTTTACAGAAAGGAATTATTTGGAATTATATATTAAAGAGAGATTTGTTAATCACCAAAGTGGTCCAATCTATAAAGTTTTATAATTCCAAATTATATGGTTGAATGATATAATGATGCTATGAATTTTTTTTATGCTTGGGTTGAATGAAATTGTTAATTATAAGGCATATATGGATTGCCCAAAGGTGAATCATTGCTTATGATTAATAATATTAAAGATTTGTTTTCATGCTTGTTGAGTGTGTGTATATCCAAAGATATCATGCATGTCAAGAATAGTATGATTTATTGCCCATTAAAGTATGTTTGTTTGGCATCGTTATTGATATGGATATGTGTTTATTTATCACCCAAAGGTGAACTTAGATGCATTGTTAAATTCTATATAGTTTGAATTCATTATATTTACTCAAAGTATTAAAGTGTGAGTTTGTTTGAATGTATGCAGCTATGTCTAACATGTTTGCTTTGGGCAACTTAATGATCAAGTTCAATGGGCTGAACTATACTGATTGGTCTGAAATGATCCAGTTTCAACTGGGTGTAATGGACTTAGACCTGGCATTGTTAATGGATGAAAGCCCTCCAATCATTACAGAGACCAGTACAGATGCTGACAAGTCTCTCTATGAGGCTTGGGAGCGGTCTAACAGATTGTCATTGAAACTGATGAGAATGACTATGGCTGAAAAAGTTAAGCCATCCATGCCCAAAACAGATAATGCAAGGGAGTTCATGAAATTGGTCAAGGATTACTCACAATCTGACATTACTGACAAGTCAATTGTGGGGAACCTATCAAGTGAGCTAACAAATAAGAAGTTTGATTGGTCTCAACCAATTCATGATCATGTGACAGAAATGGCTAATCTGGTAGCAAAGTTGAACTCCATGGGAATGGAAGTGAGGGAGTCCTTTCTAGTATAGTTCATTTTGAATTCTCTTCCTGCTGAATTTGGCCAATTTCAAGTAAACTATAACACTCTTAAGGAAAAATGGAATTTTCAAGAAATTAAGGCCATGTTAATTCAGTAGGAAGGGAGATTAAAGAAAATGAAGGACAACTCAGTTCATCTCATGACTCATGATGGAGCCAGTACCAGTAAGAGCAAACCAGGTAAGAAGGACAAGGGCAATGCCCAATTAAAGGTTAAAGAAGGAGGAGTCCGTAAAGAGAAGTGCTACTTCTGCAAGCAGAGTGGTCACTTCAAGAAGGACTGCCCAAAAAGAAAGAAATGGTTTGAAAAGAAAGGTATATTTTATATATCTGTAAATTTTGAATCAAATCTTGTTGAGGTACCTAATAATACCTGGTGGCTTGATTTTGGAGCAACTACTCATGTGTCACATATTATGCAGGGATTCCTTTCGATCCAAACCATAAGAGGAACTGAAAAGTTTCTCTATATGGGAAACAGAATGAAGGCAAGAATAGAGGGCATTGGGACATACAGATTAATCTTGGACAGTGGCTGTCATGTAGATTTGGAAGGATGTCTCTATGTACCTGGATGTGCTAGGAATTTGGTTTCTGTTGCAAAGTTGGATGAATTAGGTTTCAATTTCAAGATTGGAAATAATGTTTTTTCTTTGTTTAAAGACATGTACTGTTATGGATCTGGTACTTTAATAGATGGTTTGTATTGTTTCAATCTTGATATAAAGTTTATGGAATCTTTGTTTAATGTGGAATGTGTTGTTGGTAGTAAGCGTAATGTGCATGATGCTAGTTCTGCTTATTTGTGGCATCAAAGATTAGGTCACATATCCAAAGAAAGGATAACGAGGTTAATGAAAAATGAAATTTTGCCTCAATTGGATTTTGGTGATTGGGATATATGTTTGGATTGCATTAAAGGAAAGCAAACCAAACAAATACCAAAGAATTCTGCTACAAGAAGTAATGAACTTCTAGGATTGATACACACTGATATTTGTGGACCCTTTGATGTTTCATCTTGGGGCGGTGAAAAGTATTTTATCACCTTTATTGATGACTTTTCACGTTATTGTTATTTGTATCTTCTGCATGAAAAATCTCAATCAGTGGATGCCTTAAAGGTGTTCATTGATGAGGTAGAAAGGCAATTGGATAGAAAAGTGAAAGTTGTAAGGTCTGATAGAGGTGGTGAATTTTATGGAAAATACAATGAGAGTGGACAATGTCCAGGTCCATTTGCAAAGTTCCTTGAAAGTAAAGGCATATGTGCACAATATACTATGCCTGGCACACCGCAACAGAATGGTGTGGTTGAAAGGCGGAATCGTACTCTAATGGATATGGTTAGGTCTATGCTGAATTATAGTACTGTACCTTTATCTTTGTGGATGCACGCATTAAAAAGTGCTGCATATTTGCTTAACAGAGTTCCTAGTAAGGCAGTTCCTAAGACCCCTTATGAACTGTGGACGGGAAGGAAACCCAGTTTGAGACATCTCCATGTTTGGGGTTGTCCAGCAGAAATAATGGTGTATAATCCACATGAAAAGAAGCTTGATGCAAGAACCATTAGTGGTTTCTTCATTGGGTATCCTGAAAAGTCCAAAGGTTACAGATTCTATTGTCCTAACCATAGTACAAGAATAGTTGAGTCTGGTAATGCTCGATTCATTGAAAATGGTCAATTCAGTGGGAGTGAGAAATCACGAAAGGTGGATATTGTAGAGACTCATGGTGAATCTTCTTCACCTAGAGTCACTCCTCAAGATGTTGTTCCCTAGTTGTATTACAATCAAACAACAACTGAAGACAACATGACAATATTCAAAACCCACATAATGATGAACTATTAGACAATGTGCAAGTCACAAATGAACAAGTGATAGAAGAGGAGCAAGAAATAGCACCAAGAAGGTCTGAAAGGCAAAGAAGACCAGCTATTTCAAATGATTATGTTGTGTATTCACTTGAACATGAATGTGACTTGAGCATTGATGAAGATCCAGTCTCTTTTAGACAAGCCATGGAAAGTTACAATTCTGAAAAATGGCTCAATGCAATGAAAGAAGAGTTCAAATCAATGGATGACAATAAAGTATGGGATCTAGTTGAGTTGCCTAAAGGTTCAAAACGAGTCGATTGTAAATGGGTCTTTAAGACTAAACGTGACTCGAAGGGCAATATCGAAAGGTACAAAGCTAGACTCGTTGCCAAAGGTTTCACTCGAAAGGATGGCATTGATTACAAAGAGACTTTTTCTCTAGTTTCTAAGAAGGACTCTTTGAGGATTGTGTTGGCTTTGGTGGCTCATTATGATTTAGAGCTTTACCAAATGGATGTAAAGACCGCCTTTCTGAATGGTGACTTAGAGGAAGAAGTTTATATGGACCAACCTGAAGGATTTGTTTCTACAGGAAAGGAAAATATGGTGTGTAAATTTAAGAAGTCAATATATGGACTAAAACAGGCTTCCAGACAATGGTATCTTAAGTTTAATGATACCATCACGTCGTATGGTTTTGTAGAGAACACTGTTGATCGGTGTATCTACATGAAGGTTAGTGGGAGTAGATTTGTAATTTTAGTCTTATATGTTGATGACATTTTGCTTACTGCTAATGATGTTGCTATGTTACATGATATAAAGAAGTATCTCTCTAATAACTTTGAAATGAAAGTATGGGTGAGGCATCCTATGTGATAGGAATAGAAATATTCTGTGATAGGTCACAAGGATTGTTGGGATTGTCTCAGAAAGGATATATCAATAAGGTATTAGAGAGATTCAGAATGGAAAAGTGCTCTGCAGGGATTGTTCCAATTCAGAAAGGAGACAAGTTTAGTCAAATGCAATGTCCTAGAAATGATTTGGAACGAAAGGAAATGGAGTCTATCCCCTATGCATCAGTGGTTGGGAGCTTGATGTATGCCCAGACATGTACACGGCCAGATATTAGCTTTGCTATAGGAATGTTGGGCCGATATCAAAGCAATCCTGGAATAGAACACTGGAAAGCTGCAAAGAAAGTTCTTAGGTATTTACAAGGCACCAAGGATTACATGCTCACATATAGGAGGTCAGATCACCTTGAAGTGATTGGCTACTCGGATTCAGACTATGTTGGATGCGTGGACTCAAGGAAGTCTACATTTGGGTACATCTTTCTTTTGGCTGGAGGAGCGATATCATGGAAAAGTGCAAAACAATCTGTGATTGCCACTTCTACCATGGAGGCTGAGTTTGTGGCATGCTTTGAGGCCACAATTCAAGCATTGTGGTTGCGGAACTTTACTTCAGGGTTTGGTATTGTCGACAGTATAGCCAGACCGCTGAGAATTTATTGTGATAACTCCGCAGCTGTCTTCTTCTCTAAGAATGACAAATACTCAAAAGGAGCAAAACACATGGATTTGAAGTATTTGTCAGTTAAAGAGGAGGTGCAGAAACATAAAGTGTCAATTGAGCATATTGGTACAAACTTAATGATAGCGGATCCATTGACTAAAGGTTTACCACCCAAGACATTCATTGGCCATGTTGAAAGGATGGGTGTTATGGATAAGTCCTTGTTAACGATATAATGTGACGTATATATACATTTCAGTTGTAATGCTCGTATTGTATGACACTTGTGAATTCAATTACAGATGTGTTTCTGTTTGTTATGTCATTCACATTATATGGTATACATTATTGTTTTAGTGAGATGACATGATGTGTCTTAGAAAGGACATTAAAGACACATATTAAAGTGTTAATTAAAGTATAGTTGAATTGGATGATTTGTGATACATGGAAGGAAACAAGTTGTTTGGATAACTTGCAACCGCCATGATCCAATCATTTTAATTCAATTAAGGATGGTGATTTTTAATTTCAACGTATGGTGCGCACTTACAGTTTAGTGTTGAATCTTCAAGTCATCACATGGACCAAGTGGGAGATTGTTGGTTTTAATCTATAATGGTCCATGTAATTTTAAAGTGCTGATTTATGTAAGAGATATTTAATGTGATGATTGTTAAATATGAAAGGATAATTAAATCAGTGGGGTTAATTTTAGAGTTATTAAAATTATCCTTCTCCTCTCCCTTTGTGAAAGATGGTAATGAGCAGTAATGAGCAGTTAAGGAGTCAGTTTTTATTTTAAAATAAAAACTGATTGTAAAGAAAAAAAAAAGACACTTTTATGTACGTTTTCTTCTTTTACTTTACTGCTCTGAAGGAAAACCATTATTATATATAGAAACTGTATCTTCATCATTAGAGATACATTAAGAGGAAGGCAGAGAGGCGAGAAACTTGCTGTAAAGATCAAAGTACTGTTCAAGAACACATGATGGATCCGGGTAAGTTTTCTAAACTTTCTCATATAATATTAACAGAGTATTATAGATGTGAGAAACATGTTATCCAAGATCCTATAGTGTAATTTCTTATTAATTTGAAAATTACACATGAGAATTAAAATTATGCTTACAGACAAAGCACATCCTGCAAAATAATTGTTATAAATATATATTTCCTAGAAGTCGGTCCGCAAAAGTCATTAGAGAACTTGATCTTTGGGGTTGGATCAAAGTCGTCTCAAATCCAGTCACAAGTTTGCCTGACAAGGCAATGTGTTGATCTTGCATAATCTTTAAACAACGAAAACACAAATACAATCAAGCAAAGCAAACTTGGTATAATATCAAGCGAATTAGCTTGGTTGTTTCCCATATTCGAGTTGTGATACGTAACTATGAATGTAAAATTAGCTATAACATGCATGACTTAGCCACTTATTTGAGCATAGGTCTTTTACTTCACCATTTGTCCGCCGTGTAGATAGTCCCTGTTAATGTGCTGGGATATATAATATATGTCATTCAACAAAGTTAATTCCAACAATCTTTGATTGAAATTTGCCTCGAGTCGATGATCATAAGTGTGGCAGGCTTGATGCTGAAAGAACATTATTAGGTGTCATGCAGACTTCTATTCTAGGAATTAGTGCCGCCTAGATCGAAGTTTCTCCAGCAACAACCATTAAAATATTAAGCAAACATGCGAGCAATTAAAGCAAACATTACTAGCCAACTCCTTATGTCTTTATCTCACACAGCTTCAATGAAAAGCATAGCATATGCCACATTGTAATTCTTTATTTGTTGGGAAGATTTTTCTAGTGTGTCACTCGGCACCGTCATAAATTTTCCAATTAGGGTGAGATAAGATCCTCCTCGTTTGGAGCAAGATGTTGTGCATATCTTCCAATTGCATATGACGATGGCATATGACAGTTTATGCAGATGCAACATAGCATGATATGGTGTCAATCATCCTTACATGCCATGGCATGATATAATCCCCCAACATGATATGTTGCATCTGTACGGGTCCTCACATTAACTCATTAATAAAACAATTAGCAAAGAAATTCGATAGAAGGAGCAAGAACTCCCTACTCACTCAACTTTTAGCATTTGAATCTCCATCAGTATAATGCTGACTGCGTGTTGAGCACCAGAAACACCAGTTGTGCGCTATCGCGCATATATCAAATACAGGTTTTATAATCAATAAATCAAGTAATATTAACAGTGACTTTTCATGTCATATGCTTAAAGTCTTGTCATTATTAGCGAGAATTTGGAACGACTCTGACATAACGAGCCATTTATCCTACCTGCCAAACATTTTTGATCTCCCTCCGTTGCTCACCACTGGAGGTGATTCTATTTTGAATTTGATAATTCAAATGTCATAAAAAAGCAAGTATATAAAGTCATAATAATTTATGCATCATGTACATAACTTGATGGCGTGATGGAGATCTAATAGCATATTGTAATGCCATTAATGTCATATTGTAGATAGCAAATTCATGTTGTGTTTCTAAAACATATCATAATAATAACAAAACAATTTCATTTTGGCAATCCAAACATCACGTAATTAGTTTTGTCTTCAGAATAATCCATGAAAAGATATATACTGGAATCTTGAAATTGGACAATTCAATTAAAATTGTTCGGCATGCCATATCTGGAGAATAACTTAGTTGCATACAATATCTCGCCAATTCACGCTAAACGTTGACTATACCATAATGATACTATTTGAAATGTCAAATTCAATTACCGTGTAATTGATCTTATTATGGGATCATATTTTCCACTCCTATATGAGGGATAAGGCATTATTCCTATTCCATTGCCTATTATTATGATGACAATATTTAGAAATATTGTAAAGGAAGATGATACGTGGTTGCACCTTTTGGCACGTGAACAATTATTGTCACGATATGATTTGCTATGTAATCATGATATAGTGTCGTGCATCAACATGATATATGTATGACTATTAAAAATCATGATATAGCATACATGGAATGTTGGCTTTTGAAAATAATTTCCATATGATGAGAGATACCAGGCGCATGATACTTACTATTATTATTTTTGGCAAAGGGACTTGTAGCTTTTGCTTTCTCGATCCATGCGTTGCGAGTAGATGCTGGGAACTAGGGATTCCTTCTTTGGTGGTGCTTATATCATCCTTTTTAGAAATTATCTCACAATGCGTTGATAGTAAATATGCCATCCCTTCACCAATAAGCATTGCTCCCGTACACAAGCATTGTGACAGACAAAAAATTTCAATTTTGTAGGATCCCCGAAAAAGGCACGAGCTTTATATGATATAATAATTCAGGGGTTCTCGTGTAAATACATCATTCCAATGTGTAAATACAATGATATATGGTTGTAGAAGTGTCATATAATATTCCAAGGAGAGAGAAATATCAGAATATTATTATGTTAGTTGCTCGTGATCTGTTCGGAGTCAATATTCTAGATGCAGGTTTTATGATACTGGCTTCAAATATCGAAAGAATCATGAGATATATATTTTCAATATCATACAACCGTCATTGAAATTTCAAATATCATGCATAGGATATTACCAAATGGAATTAATAAGAAAAGCAAGAATGATTAAACCGAATTGGCAGAGACTGTGGCAAAAGCATGTGAGCATATTCTTCTTCTCCTCCTTCGGATTGTTGATAATCGTGAGCAAAAATTCAATTGGATGATTGAAACAGTCCCTGAACATGGATTTGAAACTGAACCTCGTCAACTTAGACTTCGGGATTTGCATTTTGCAAAAGTTTATTCGCTCTGTTCCACCCTCATTGTGAGCTGATCACCTGTTGGACGACTCATAGAAGAGTGAAGACTCTTGATTTGTGTGGCCAGGAAAAGTTTTACCAGGCCTCACGGTGGGCCAAATGTTCCTACCAAAATTGGCAGAACCTTGTTTGCAGCGTTGCTCCTCCTTGTGCTCTTCCAAGCACAACGGTGGGGTGTACCTGCAAAAACACTCCACGCTCAAGTCAGTAGAGGTAGGAGATAGGTATCACAATTAGGGGAGAATTTAGATTAGATTACCTTATGTCACTGAGATTGTATATATAGAGTTTTCTAGGTCCTTGGGCCTAGTTAACTGATATAAGTGCCATTAACGATGGCAAGGATCGTGGAGATAGAGATAGGATCTATATCTTTTCTTATTTTTGAGGCGGGGAGATAAACTTTCCTCCTTTCCTTATTTATGATGGTCAAGTACACGTAATACAATCACCATACCAATTAAACAAATTAAAAAAAAAAACAAAGAAAACCCCTAACACTCGTTAATTGGTTCAAAGGACCTGTCCCAAAATCAAAATTTGAGTTTAAGAGAAGAAGATTTGGAGTCAAGAGTGGAAGAGAGATACCTGATAGACAAAATATGGTGTGTAAAATTCAAAATTTGAAAACGAAAGATAGATATGAAAGAATGGGGTCTCACTTAATTTTGAAATTCAAGAAAAGAGAGAGAAAGAGCTTTTTTTTAACCTGAACACGCAACACATCAGTAGAAAGAGAATTATTTTGTTAAAAGACAAAAAAAAAGTATACGTGTCTTAAAATGAAGAAGGGTCAGTGTGCTGTCTTTTTCCTAGCCTAAAGAATGCATATAGAGATATAGAAACCGCTACAAACTAAAACAGTTTTCAGCCAACAACTCTTCGTATCACGTGTCACTTAACCCTTTTTTACAATCTCGTGTCACCTAACCTACTATATTTTAATTTTAAATTCATACACATTTAAAAAGCTTTCTTTTATGTAAAAAGTAAAAAATAAAATAAATACCCAAAGCCTAGGGAAAGAAACCACGATCATCTTCATTCGTTCAGAGCACATTTGAACCTTTCTTCTTTATGCTCTGCCTCAACGACGCTCTTTTGCTCTCTCAATCTCGAGTTCTCTCTCTTGCCTCTTCGTATGTCTCTCGCGGGTTTGTCTCTCTTCTCGATTGTGTTTCGATTTTGATTTTGTTTGTCTTGATTCTGCATTTCGGTGAACAAAATGGTAGGGTTTTCTTTACTAAAATTGGGTGAAAAGCTTTACTCTAAGCACTGTTTTGTTTGGTTCTAGAAGGGATAGGGAGAACAATGAAAGAAGGGAACCTATGCTAGGTTCGAAATGCCGTTTGCCCCAAACAGGTTTCCTCAATCGATTCATTCCATTCAAATTCTTCAATTAGGGCTTAATTTCCCCTCATTTATTGAATTCTCCAAGTCTTAATTTGTTCTCAACTCGTGGATTTCCTTATCTATTGTAATTGTGAGTTAAGTGGTTGCTTATAATATGATTTATGACTTTTTAATATGAATGCTTCTCTTAATCACTAATTAAAAATTACTAATATTTTGCAATGTTATTCTGCCTTTTGGGACTTCATGTAATTATTTTAGTATTTCACACTTTCATTTTTTAAAATTGTCATGTAGGGTTCATGCTTTAAAAGGGATTGGTCATAAATTTGTGATTAATCTGAGCCAGAAATATTCCCCTGAATCTTTGTTGTGCCAATCATAAGTGGCAGCAAACAATCATAAGTGGGAGGTGTATTATGAGACCATTCCAATCACCAAGCAATTGCCATCCAATAAAAAGATTCCTATAGTTCTTTATGGCTTGCTTAAAGACACCACCTACTATGGATAGTACACCACAAGTGAGTTCATGTTTTTGCGACCTATGAACAACTAACTTCATTTTGTAATGAACAAACTGACAAATATTACCTGTTTTTAATTAGGTGGCAGTTATGCTCAAGGCCTACCAAAATCTTTTGAGTGTGCAGAGTCCTTAATTCCAACTGCTTCTCTCATAATTGGTGTGTCTATACTAGTAAGATCTCCTATGTAATCAAGTTACATTGTTAGGTGCCTCATGTAATCTAGACTTTTGAATATAGCTATGCTGCTTTTGACATTCAATATCTTGTTTATTTTCTTGAGATCATATTGTTCAATACTCACTTGTGTCATCTATGCTGATGTTAGATACTTGCCAAATTAGAGTCCTGAACTACTACTCATGGTGGAAAAGATACACCTGAAATTACAACCAAAACAAACTTACATGAAGAAAAAATAGTTGTATTTGGTTTTCATTAGTTGTTTCAAAGGAACAGTGGCATCATGAGTAGGAGCAAATTCAAAGTGAGTCTATTGACTCTTCTATATTAGTTTCTATTGTATTTTAACCCCATTTGACAAAATTGATAATAAAGGGTTAAAAGTATAACCGTATAAAAGTTTATGCTTAATTAAGTTGTTTTTGGGCCTCAGATGAGCCTCTTAAAATCACATACAACTACTGGGATGGAACTGGCCACAGGCGTGTTATCCAGGTAATTAATTACATCTTGTCTCCATTTGTTATGACTCAAATTAATTAATTGAAAAACAATCCTTGTTATCTATTATAATATCATTATATTTATTAAAAAAAATTAACTTATTGAGCTACTCTTTTTGTATATTTTGGCTTCATTCAAATTAATGAAAAATCAGAGAAGGATTTTATTAGCTAGGAAAGTTCCTGGTTTAGAGGTACTGGCTACTGCAACATCAATGGATTCGGAGCATAAGGATAGGCCATCTGTTAACTCTTTGGCAAACGTACCAAATCGTACAAGTAGTAAAATGAAAAGTCCAAGTATCGTTTCCTAAGGGACTTGCGTAATATTGGACAAATTTCATGTAATCACTATCTAAGCTAATAAATATGACAAAAACGATAAAACACAAGCGTTTAGGGTGATGTTTAGGAACTTAAAGAAAACAGAACAAAAACATAAACAAAGATGAAAATAAAGGATGGCTCCAATGGTGATGAATTGTTGGGGTTAGATTTCACCAATCTCTACTCCCTTACAAGAAACACAACATTCAACTTAAACTTCAATATTAATATCAGTCATATATCGGTATTCTTAGCCCTAATTCCTTAGGTGAAAAGAGTCTAAGTTCCTCCATTAACCGCCATTCCCTTGGACGATTAACAAAGGAACTTGCTTTAAGCTCTATGACCCAAAGATAACCAACTAACCAAGTGCTATTCCTAACTACAAGATTCATTGGGCATTTTACTTCAGTTCAAGATAAAGAAGGTATTTTCCAATAACAATCTCATCCCAAAAACAAGCTATGGAATTATTTCCTAATAACAAACCATAACAAGCATTAAGCATGGAAGTAAAACACTAACATTGAAGAACAAGAGAAATGTAAACATATATTTCATAAAAATATACAAAAGAGTAAAGTTAGGTTACATCTAACCCCAAAATGAAAGGATTTAGCTACCCATTTCCATGGGTAGCTGCAAAATACAAGAAAGATGGAAGAAGATGGAGAGAACAGAGCATTTGAGAGCCTTCTACACTCAAAGGAAGAGTGGATCTTGCAATGGGAATGGCTCCCCCTTCTACACTCTAGGGATTCGTCATTTTAGGGCCAAATGTGTAGATCCTTTCATAAGTCGCGGGTTGTCCTTTAAATACATGAGCAAGATTTTTAATTTTAAGTGACTAGCCGCTCAGCTGTGAAATCAGGCTTCAAGCCACCGCGCCTAGATCTGATCTGCTTGAATAATTAAGCTCCAAATAACTCTCTTAAACTCCAATTTCCATTTCTACAAAATGTACACAGAATAACTAAGATATAACCAATAAAACTTATTAACTAAACTAAAAATTAAATATTTACAATTTTAAAACTAATTGAGTCAAACATCACTCTAAATGTGGATGAAACTAGGATAGTTGCCTCAAAATTCATTCAACAATTAAGTAAATTAATAAGGCCATTATCACCATCCCCAAGTCCCTTGGATACTTGTCAATATGAAACACACTAAGTCACGGGTGAGTATACTATAAGCTCTTCTAATTCATCACTTCATCTAGGAGTTTGTGGATAGACAATCAATGAGTGAATCATATTTGATAGACCAACAAAAGCCACTTGGAGAAACTGAAAGTACCATTGGAGGGTTTTCAGTGCTTTGCTTGGGAAATGAACTATAGTCAAGGAAGGTTCAATGATGCTTTGAAGAAGTATATGCTTGTAAGTGATTTTTTTTTGTGGCCACTTAACTGTGGAGAAAAAACACACCAACAAGCAACTATGAAGCCTACACGTAACATGTTTTAAAGACATTTTTAGCACTAGGCAGCAGGGTAGATAGACCAACACTTTTCACCACAAGTTGTTGCTAATTTATCTTTGGAATTCAAATAGATTATTTTGGATTCCAAATACATGATTTCTTTTTCACTCTAGCATAATTTCTTGCAAAATTCAAAATGATATTTTGTAATGCATAAATGTTCTATTTGAAAGGAACACCATGCACTGGATTTGGAGGAGGAATTTTTTATGCTTCTGCTTCATCTAAGGTACCTTTTTGAGATCAAAGCCTGCAATTGAAAGTTGTTCTTTTATCTTCATTGGTTAATTAATGTAGAACAATGAAAGTTTTTCACTCATTTGCATGTTGTATTTCAACTTCATATTCTTTCTTTTAACTTCCTTCTTTTAATTTATCGGAAAAAAATTATGAAGGATGGAACTTTGGTGAAGTTGCCAAAAATGGGCATGGGATAAATGCTTCTCAGTTCAATCTCCCAAGAATTGACATAAAAACTACCTCCCACTCTTTTTCCATTTACTGTTCCTCGACATGATTTTACCACATCATTTTTTTCTGTTAGTATTGTAACTTATAAGAGCTTCAAAAGTATACTGAAATGCATTCTTAATATGATGTTTATTTTGCAGTACTTAGGTTTCAAATGAACTAGCACTTTAGTTTCCAAAAACTCAAAGACAACCCAAGGTTTTGTTCTTGTGGTTGTGATTCTTGATAATTATTGTGAGCACAATCTTCATTTTTCGCTAGTTAAAAAAGTCTTCTACGGTCAAATATAATGTGATCCTGCAATGTATTATTACTAAATATTCAATTATACTAAAAGAAATCTCTTAATATGGCTTTATTACTTATTAAAAGTGTGTGCACTGTCGCATTCGTTTTTGATATGGGTTTGCTAAGGTAAGCTTATGTTGTAGGGGTATAAGAAGTTCTAAATATTAGGTGACTTAGCCTAAGTTACAATAGATAAATATTTTATTTAATTAGGAAATTTAGATATATATTTACTCATTAAAATTCTGAAGCTTGCTGTTAAGACAAAGTCTCTCTAGGAACTGAGTGTTTTAATGATGACAAATCACTATGAAGCAAAACCGAAGTTACTGAACTTAGCTACTAATGGTTGCTTTAAGTGTTCTTATTAAGACATGACATATTCAGAAGCATAGCATAGGTGTGAAGTATAAGCCTACAGTGGAAGCTTCTCCATGACATAGATTCTGCAATCAGAAGCAGGACTACCAGAAGGAGAGCTATTCAGAAGTTGGAAAGGCAATTATGTTTTTTGGGTCAAAGTGCATATATCAAAAGCTGCATATGATTATAGGCATGATGCTAGGGATAACTTGAGTCAATGGGTAGATATCAGAAGCTACACATGGCTTAAGGATCATTAGAAGTTCCGTTTGAATTGGAACATGAAGACAGACGTGTCTCGCACTCCTGAAGCACACACCAATCAGATGCATCGGTGCTTGGACAACACTGATCCTGATGTTGTTAATGCTTGTGATCCTTGACATTGTCCAAGTCATAGGATCTCAAAGGAAACATTTGTCCTTGTTGATAAAGAACCAGCAACCAATAATAGAAGAGAGAATGTAAAAATCAGTTAACCACTCTTCTCCAGAAGACTTGCTGCAGAAACAATCTCTAGAAAACTTCCCATGATTCAAAATTCTAATTCATGTGCAAACCACTAAGATCACAGCTAGCACCATCGGATCTTTATCAACGGATCCTTCAACTGATATAAGGTGAAAGCTGGTGACAGTGGAGCAAGAGTAGAGATGAAGAAGATAACTCAATGAGTTGTATGGTTAAGGTTGAATTGCGCAGAACAACTACATGCATGAACATAGATAACTCATGCAACATTTGAATTCAACCTCCAACGGACACAAACGGCTAGCTCCTTGGTCAAGTTTATAAATTGGCCAAGTACGAAGGAGCAATTGCAAGGAAGATTGCCAAAGTAGTGGGTAAAGGTCAGTTGACAAACCCTTATCTAAAGGAATATCCTTAGCCTAGAACACTCTAGGTGAAAGCAAGTTGTGCCTAAACCGAAAGTGTTTTGTCTGCCACTCCCTTGGTGTGAAGGGACCACAACAGGAAGTTGTGTGTAGCCGAACAGAGCTTGGAAGAGTAGTTAGGTGACTACTGCTTCTGAAGTTTTGGGAACACAATAGGTGGCTATGTGTCCAGCAGAGGTGTTGCTGAAGGGAACTAGGAAGGGCAGTCAAGTGACTATGGCTTCTTAGGGTCTAGGCAACACAACAGATCATTGTGTTTGTCCAATAGTAGGTTCTAGTAAGGGTTGAGCACCTCCTTCAAAGTGAATAAGATTTTCTACAAGCAACATGTAACCAAAATTTTTTTTTTTTGCATAGACGTTCCGTTTCTTTGAATGTGGAGAAGGAATGTTCCGATGATAGCCACACTTCTCTGGTCCCTCTTGAGAAAGAAGTAGAAGTGTCCGAAGAGGATATTAAACATGATGTTGTTATTTCACCAGCTACGTCTCCCATTAATTCACAATGCAGTGAATCTATCAGTACCTGCATCATGATTTTGGGAGGGAGGTTTTAAAGCAGCTTCTAATATTGTACATATCATTATAAAACACAATGAGGAAGGAAACTTTATTATTGATTTGAATCTCATCCTTAAATTTTTTTATTAATGATCATGAGCACCTCCTTCCAAGTGAATAAGAATTTCTGCATGCAACATGTTTCCCACGCATGAGGTTCAAAAGTCAAAGTTTGGTGGTACAAAAAAGGAAGAAAAGCTGGGAACAAGTCATCTAAAGGAGTTAAATCAGAGCTAACATTGAAAAGGAAGGTTTCAAAATTAATTGGGATGCTGCAGCACTCAACACTCTAGCTCCCAAAGTCATCCATGAAAAGAGAAGCTTGCAGCAAAGCACAGTAGAGAGAGAGAAAAAGAATTAGCAAAAAAAGTTGATGATCATTAATAAAAAAAAATAATTAAGGATGAGATTCGAATCAATAGTAAAGTTTCCTTCCTCATTGTTTTTTATGATGAGATGTACAATATCACAAGCTGCTTTAAAATATCCCTCCCAAAAAATGATGCAGGTACTGATAGCATTCCACTACATTGTGAATTAATGGGAGACGTAGCTGGTGAAATAACAACATCATGTTTAATATCTTCTTCGGACAGTTCTACTTCTTCCTTAAGAGGGAACAGAGGAGTGTGACTATCATCGTAACATTCCTTCTCCACATCCAAAGATATAGAAGGTCTATGCAACAAAAAAAATGAATTGGGATGCTACAACACTCAACACTCTAGCTCCCAAAGTCAACCATAAAAAGAGAAGCTTGCAGAAAAGCACAGTAGAGAGAGAGAAAAAGAGTTAGCATAAAAAGTTTATGATTGTTAATAAAAAAAATTAAATTTCTTCTTAGCAAAAAGGGAGAAAAATGTACCAAAAAAATTAATTCATTTTTGTTGTTGTTGCATAGACCTTTCGTTTATTTGGATGTGGAGAAGGAATGTTACGATGATAGCCACACTCCTCTGTCCCATCTTGAGGAAGAAGAAGAATTGTCCAAAGAGAATATTAAACATGATGTTATTTCACCTACTACGTCTCAGATTAATTCCCAATGCAGTGGAATGCTATCAGTACCTGCATCATGTTTTTGGGATGGAGATTTTAAAGCAGCCTCTGATATTGTACATGTCATTGTAAAACACAATGAGGAAGGAAACTTTTTTATTAATTCAAATCTCATCCTTAAAACCTTTTTTATTAATGATCATGAGCACCTCCTTCCAAGTGAATACAATTTTCTTCATGGAACATGTTTCACACGCCTAAGGTTCAATAGTCCAAGTTTGGTGTTACAGAAAAGGAAGGAAAGTTGGGAAGAGGCACCTAAAGGAGCTAATGCAGAGCTAACATTGAAAAGGAAGGCTTCAAAATTAATTGGGATGCTGCAACACTCAGAACTCTAGCTCCCAAAGTCAACCATGAAAGGAGAAGCTTGCAGAAAAGCATAATAGAGAGAGAGAGAAAAAGAGTTAGCAGAAAAAGTTTATAATCATTAATAAAAAAAAAAATTTAAGGATGAGATTCGAATCAATAATAATGTTTCCTTCCTCATTGTGTTTTATGATGACATGTACAATATCATAAGCTGCTTTAAAATCTCCTTCCCAAACACATGATGCGGGTACTGATAGCATTCCACTGCATTGTGAATTAATAGGAGACGTAGCTGGTGAAATAACAACATCATGTTTAATATCTTCTTCGGACACTTCGACTTCTTCCTTAAGAGGGACCAGAGGAGTGGGGCTATCATCGTAACATTCCTTCTCCACATCCAAAGATACAAAAGGTCAAAGCAACAAAAAAAAAAAAAGAATTGAAATTCTTAGCAAAAAGGGAGATAAATGTAACCAAAAAAATTTAATTTTTTTTTGTTGCATAGACCTTCCGTTTCTTTGGATATGGAGAAGGAATGTTACGATGATAGCCGTACTCCTCTGGTACCTCTTGAGGAAGAAGTAGAAGTGTCCAAAGAGGATATTAAACATAATGTTGTTATTTTACCAGCTACATGTTAATTCACAAGGCAGTGGAATGCTATCTGCATCATGTTTTTGGGAGGGAGATTTTAAAGCAGCTTCTGATATTGTACATCTCATCATAAAACACAATGAGGAAGGAAACTTTGTTATTGATTCGAATATCATCCTTAATTTTTTTTTTATTAATGATCATGAGCACCTCCTTCCAAGTGAATAAGAATTTCTGCATGCAACATGTTTCCCATGCATGAGGTTCAAAAGTCCAAGTTTGATGGTAGAAAAAAGGAAGAAAAGCTGGGAACATGTCACCTAAAGGAGTTAAATCAGAGCTAACATTGAAAAGGAAGACTTCAAAATTAATTGGATGCTGCAGCACTCAACACTCTAGCTCCCAAAGTCAACCATGAAAAGAGAAGCTTGCAGCAAGGCACAGTAGAGAGAGAAAAAGAGTTAGCAAAAAAAGTTGATGATCATTAATAAATAAAAAAATTAAGGATGAGATTCGAATCAATAATAAAGTTTCCTTTCTCATTGTGTTTTATGATGAGATGTACAATATCATAAGCTGCTTTAAAATCTACCTTCCAAAAAATGATGCAGGTACTGATAGCATTCCACTGCATTGTGAATTAATAGGAGACGTAGCTGGTGAAATAACAACATCATGTTTAATATCTTCTTCGGACACTTCTAGTTCTTCCTTAAGAGGCAACAGAGGAGTGCAGCCATCATCATAACATTCCTTCTCCATATCCAAAGAAACATAAGGTCTACGCAACCAAAAAAAATAGATGAATTAAATTTCTTCTTACCAAAATAGGATAAAAATGTAATGAAAAAAAATTAATTCATTTTTCTTTTGTTGCAAAGACCTTCCATTTCTTTGGATGTGGTGAAGGAATGTTACGATGACAGTTGCACTCCTCTGGTCCCTCTTAAGGAAAAAGTAGAAGTGTCCGAAGAAGATATTAAACATGATGTGATTTCACTAGCTACGTCTCCCATTAATTCACAATGCAGTGGAATGTTATCAGTACCTTCATCAGGTTTTTGGGAGGGAGATTTGAAAGCAAGTTCTGATATTGTACATCTCATCATAACACACAATGAGGAAGGAAACTTTATTATTGATTTGATTTTCATCCTTAAAACTTTTTGATTAATGATCCTGAGCACTTCCTTCGAAGTGAATAAGATTTTCTGCATGCAAAATGTTTCCCACGCATGAGGTTCAAAAGTCCAAGTTTGGTTGTACAGAAAACGAAGAAAAGCTGGGAACAAGACACCTAAAAGACTTAAAGCATAGCTAACATTGAAAAGGAAGACTTCAAAATTAATTGGGATGCTGCAACACTCAATTAATTTGGCTCCCAAAGTCAACCATGAAAAGAGAAGCTTGCAGCAAAGCACAGTAGAGAGAGAGAGAGAAAGAGTTAGCAAAAAAAGTTTATGATCATTAATAAAAAAAATTTAAGGATGAGTTTCGAATCAATAATAAAATTTCCTTCCTTATTGTGTTTTATGATGAGATGTACAATATCAAAAGCTGCTTTAAAAACTCCCTCCCAAAAACATGACGTAGGTATTGATAACATTCCACTGCATTGTGAATTAATGGGAGACGTAGTTGGTGAAATAACAACATCATGTTTAATATCCTCTTCAGACGCTTCTACTTCTTCCTTAAGAGAGACCAGAGGAGTGCGACTATCATCGTAAATTCCTTCTCCACATCTAAAGAAACATAAGGTCTATGCAACAAAAAATAAAAGAAAATTGAATTAAATGTCTTCTTACCAAAAAGGGAGAAAAATGTAACCAAAAAAATTTAATTCATTTTTCTTTTGTTGCATAGACCTTCCATTTCTTTGGATGTGGAGAAGAAATGTTATGATGATAGCCGCACTCCTCTAGTCACTCTTGAGGAAGAAGTAGAAGTGTCCGAAGAGGATATTATACATGATGTTATTTCGCCAGCTATGTCTCCCATTAATTCACAATGCAGTGGAATGCTATTAGTACCTGCATCATGTTTTTGGGGGGGGGGGGGGGGAGATTTTAAAATAGCTTATGATATTGTACATCTCATCATAAAACACAATGAGGAAGGAAACTTTGTTATTGATTCGAATCTCATCCTTAAAACATTGTTATTAATGATCATGAGCACCTCCTTCCAAGTGAATAATCAAGATTTTCTGCATGCAACATGTTTCCCACGCAGGAGGTTCAAAAGTCCAAGTTTGGTGGTACAGAAAAGGAAGAAAAGCTGGGAACAAGACACCTAAAGGAGGTAAAGTGTAACACCCCTTGTTACTATTAAAGATTTTCTTATTAATTAAGAAATTCGTGAAATAATTTGATACCCAATTATTGAAAATAACCTTTAAAAATATACGGGAAAATTTGTTTTCCATCAAAACATGATTACTTCAATTTTCAAACGACAATCATCCACAATAACTTATCAACATATTAAAACCCTTTTTAATGAAATATTGATCTTAATAAATCAAACTCATTTTATAAGACATTAACTTCGTTGTAAACCATGAAACATAACAAAATCTTCCTTAATTAAGAACATCCTCAGATCCATCATTATACTATTCTATTACATAGGATATACTTATGCATTTACATTCTTGGAATTAAACACATTATACATTTGAGTCACATATAATGAATTGGTACATCATAATATTAATACCTAGTCTACCCTCTTTTATACAAGAAAAGACTGAGACTCAGAGCAGTGACTCAATAAAAATTTCAAAATACCCAATTAACCCATGTAGCATCCTAAAAGGATCCTTTTCTTCCTCTTAAAACATCCACTCGTGTTCATAGTGTTTGTCGTAGCTTTTCCATTCCATCTTCGCTGTTTGCACAAGATCATTTATCTAAATCTGAAAAATAAAGGCGTATGGAGTGTGTCTCCCTCCTCCTCTGAACCAACAACCAAACGACCTTACGGTCACAAACAAACAAACAACATCAACTACCATATTGTGGTACTCTCATAAGTCTCACTCGAAATCCTGAACACATTTCGGACTAGTCCTTAGCTCATCACATCTCGTCACAACTCGGGCCAGCTGCCACTGGAACTCCCAGAACTTAGTGGACTTACATAATTTAAGCTGGATGACTTGCTGGGAGTACACCTTCACCACGGTACAATGGTAGGGCTCTCACCAACACGGTTATGCCTCGCATTTATCGGGATTGCCAAGTAAGCACTTTGGAAAATGGGACCACAAACTCAGCGCTAGATCCCTAAGAAACATTAAGTCAATGAGCATACCTCAGGTACCACTCTGTGAGGCCATCCAATCTCTGAGGACTGACTCCTCAACCACTCACCCTAACGGGACTTATCTTTTATAGGTCTGTGTGGGCTTCTCTACCAAAGGTACTCGACGGTGGTCCTCAATCAACATATGTCCCAAACATACAACACGGAGATCCAACTCCCCTACTATCATAGTGGTTAAACATTACAACCCCGTCATCTCACAAGCACAATACTCACTGTAGATAAAGCCTCCACACGACCTCTCAACACTTGCCCATTTGATCTTTAATCATGCCAGGACATCCTCTACAATCCACGTATCGCCTTTATCCATGAACAATTCCATTTCAACGGTCATACGCGACCCAACGATGGAGGTTCTTCCTCCTCCTTTCATTTCTCACCACGATTAGAAACAACCAACAAGTTTTCAAACAACAACACATGTGCGTAGTGCACTTCACCCAATCATGACCTAATTTATGACTTCACAAAGTTATTATATTTTGTAGGGATTCTTGCTTACTCTCAAGTTTTATGCTTGCTTTAATCATCAAGTCTCAAGGTCCATGCAAGGGTCCTAAATTTCCTTCTAAGTCCAAATATCTGGCATCCTCCATGTGCAAAGGTACTTATTAATTACCAATCCATAATATTATTAGATTCACACTCTTTAATTACAATTTATTCACTATTGTTCATAGTGAATATTACTAGTTACTAGAATTCCATCCTAGTATTCACAAATGCGCTCCATTTGGAGTTCATTTGCTCCCATCCAAGAATGTATTATTCTTGTTCCCACAATCAACAAACTATCACAAGAATTAACATGCACAATCAATATTCCAGCACTCATTGCCAGAGGATCACATTCCTCCCGATTTCCAATTTACAGTTATAAACAAGATAAATAGCAATAGTCAATAAATCACAATTCAAGCATAAAAATCATTAATAATTAATACACTAACATTTATGGGAAGATCCCCCATTTTAGGTGGAATACTTCGTCATTAACACAAATAAGCCAAACAACATCACTTATGCAATTATTCCAAGTACATTACAATTAAGCACATAGAGCTGAAATCATCAATCATAAATTATTTGACAAAGTAAATCAACTTATAATTGGACCAAATTTTGCAGAGACACTTCTCAGGATGCATATATTAACACATAAAATTAGCTCCCACAAATTCAACCCACAAGTAATATTTTTGGAAATAAAAATAGTGGCTGGATGAAGGAGGTAAAGCAGAGCTAAAATTGAAAAGGAAGGCTTCAAAATTAATTGGGATGCTGCAACACTCAGCACTCTAGGTCCCAAAGTGAACCATGAAAAGAGAAGCTTGTAGAAAAACACAGTAAAGAGAGAAAGAGTTAGTGGAAAAAGTTTTTGGTCATTAGTAAAAAAGTTTTAAGGATTAGATTCGAATCAATAATAAAGTTTCCTTCCTCGTTGTGTTTTATGATGAGATGTACAATATCAGAAGCTGCTTTAAAATCTCCCTCCCAAAAATATGATGCAGGTACTGATAGCATTCCACTGCATTGTGAATTAATGGGAGACGTAGCTGGTGAAATAACAACATCATGTTTAATATCCTCTTCGAACACTTCTACTTCTTCCTCAAGAGGGAGCAAAGGGGTGCGACTATCATTGTAACATTCCTTCTCCACATCCAAAGAAACGGAAGGTCTATGCAACAAAAAAAATAATTAAATTTTTTTGGTTACATTTTTCTCCCTTTTTGCTAAGAATTTCAATTTTTTTTTTGTTGCATTGACCTTCTGTATCTTTGGATGTGGAGAAGGAATGTCACAATGATAGCCCCACTCCTCTGGTCCCTCTTAAGGAAGAAGTCGAAGTGTCCGAAGAAGATATTAAACATGATGTTGTTATTTCACCAGCTACGTCTCCTATTAATTCACAATGGTGCGTTGCTGCCATTGGCCCTAGGGAATTTTGCACACAAAGGGAATCGAGCACCGGTTCTTCTGATAAATAGATCGTTCCCCTTCATGTGATAACAGTGGGACCTTAAACCACTGCGCCAACCCTATGGGTTAAAAGGTAATTACAACTTAGTAGTGAAAGGCTAGAAGAATTGAGAGGGTACTTGTCGATATGGAAAATTTAGGGCTTTTTTGAATGCAATGGATGATTTTGGGGGAAAGTGATTCTTGTTGAAAAGAAAATCTAGTTGGAATCAATTTTTCATAATTAAATATAAGAATTGAAAATTTATGAAACTCTTCTTGAGATGTTGTGCAAAAATTACATTTTTTTTAGGTATAATGGAGAATCAAACCTATGAAATTTTCATACCGTAGTCTTAAAGAGACTTACTAGTGCCTGATAACACCAATGTAGCTTTTTTAGGGATTCTGGAATTAGAATGAATTGCATTGTAGATAACTAACGTTGATGTAATTATGGTCAACCCTGCTTTTTTGAACCTCCCCATATCTATTATTATTGGTTATTAGGAATATTATCTCATGTTTTTAGAATCTATGATCTATAGAAAAGGTATATGGTTACAAAAAGACATGGATATGTTGATGTTGTAATTTTGATGAAAAATTTGGGATACAGCATGCCTATTTTGTTAAAGCTCAGTGAATAGAGCCTTGTGTGTGTATGTGTAAGATGTGTGCATTTAACATTCCTTACGATGGTTAGAGTCTTGTGCATTTGGCCACCCTTTTTATATTGACTGTAATTTGAGCTCAACATAACAGAGGAAGAACAACATGTTGTCCATGTAGGGAATAAGAAAGAGAAAGATGCATTCACTCAGTTATGTTCATACATACATGCATGTATGTATGTCTAAGTATATGTGCATGCATATGTATCCTTCTGATATAATGCAACCTGATATGAAAGTTCAGTACAAAGTAATTATCAGAAATTTATGTTGAGGCTGCCATCACAGAATTGGAACTTTGATTAATAGGAAAGAAAACTAGCATTGTTTGGTGTTAATTTTATTGATAAAAATGTACTTTGCTGACATGAGATCGTTAGTATGTTTTCTTTGATGTTCTCTTTCAATGGCATACGCAATTCATAAAAACAATTAATTGTGATGTAGAACATTTTATCAAGAGGTCCAAGTAGTTGTTACAGGAATGAAGATTGGTGAGAGAACCGGGGGTGTGTGAGGGGAAGATTCAATGACAATCATTTTGGTAGACAACAAGTCCCATTAGCAGTCTCTGGTAATGGATTGTAGAGACAGCAGGAAAAGGTGTGTGTGTAAAGGGTTGATGCAAATAAATGGGTTGACACAATAGTGTAGATATTTGTTTAGTTGATGTAAAATGATTCCACTTTTCATAAATCTTGTGTTGTTAAATTTAGTACACGGATCTCTTGTCCATCTAAAATGGTGCAAGATGCCTGGCATCATTTTTGCAATATAGGGCATGTGTGATTATTAAGACATTGTCATTTCTATGCTTTTTGTTAAATATTTCTGTACATTTTGTTTTGTTATATTTTAATTTTATTTTGATTTGAAGAATCATCTGGTTCATCTGCAACTCAGGCTACAAAAGAGGAAATGGATTCTCGGTCTATATATGTTGGAAATGTGAGTTTCAAATATCCTTATTCTGCTCTTTTTTATTTCCTTTCTGCTATACATATCGACTTGACATCTTTTTTGCATTTTAATATGTGTGCTTGTGAGATATGGTTTGTGCAAAAGCAGGTCTTAGTTTATCTAGTTTGGCCAGTCCCATTTTTCTGCTGTCGATTTTTAGCAATCTGTAGATCTTAGCTTGCCTACAATGAAGTTGAGGGGAATGTACTTACATGAGTACTTAACAATCTACATGCTTGCTGATTGTCTTGTGCTAGCCATTCAATAAGTCATGCAATCCTTGGATATTTTTACTGAGGCTTACAATCCCAGGGACTAATATCGGAGTCTATTGTTAGTTAGATATTTTAAGGTAGTGTTTGGCCCAACTTTTTTTGTTCTTCTCTTCTCTTTTAAAGGACAAGTTGGGCCAAATACATTTTCTAAAAGGCTCTTGGAAACCTACTTGATAACCTTCACTAAAATTCTTCCTTTGAATACTCCCATCTCAATTCTTGCCATATTTCTCAAATACCTAAACTAATGTACTGTAGATCCCTACATACACACAATCAAGAGAAACTTTCAATTCTGGTTTAGTTTTTTAAATCTTAAAAAAAAAACAAATCTTTACTCTAGAAAGCCACCCAATTGGGTTATTACCATCAAAATTAGAACCTTTTGTGTGCCTTTTTAAGTGCTTCATTTGATCCCTCTTCAAAATGGGCAGAATTGATTTCCAAAGGCTCTTGATCACATTGTATAGAGGTCCTAAAATTGTTAGACCTCCCTGCAATGCAACAGTTTCCTCCTTCATCGAAGCCTTTTGTTTAACCATCTCTCAACAGAATCTTCATCTCCTTCACACTGCTTTTCCATTTTTCAATTTTTTCAGCATGCCTTCATTAGACCTATTTTTCCTTCATCTATCTCTCCAATCCTTCCACACTTGGGTTCATCGTCGTCATTGGCATCCGGCAGGTCAGACCAAAAATATAGGACTCGGGAATTAAATACACAAAATCATGATTGTATTACAGAAACAATCTGGTTTAATAACTAGATTAGTAGTACAAGCACTCATAACACAAGGGTTTCTGCTTACAGGGAGTTTCCTACTTCAAAAGAACATAAAAAATAGACTGACACCTTAATTCCCCACTACAAACCTGTCAAACAATATATATAACACTATAACTATCACATTCTAAAAATATGACTGCCTAATACAGAATTAACACAACATAACTGCTTAATACAGAACTTGGCCTATCAGCATCACTCACTTATGTTGTCATGGAGTTCCATAACCAAGATTTTACAACTGCATATGCCCCATCCCATGCTTCAAATTTGGGATTTGATGATTCTAGGGCTTTGTCAATAAGGTGACTCAATTTACCCTTAGCCTTTATAAAGGTTTGGATAAAGTGAGATCATTTTAGGTTTTTTTCCCATTGAGACGCAAGCTGGGTTGATTGTTCTGTAACTCAACAGCACCTTAATTTTCGGATTGGGAAGGGGCTTTTTGTTCATTGGACATCTTAGTATTTTGGTGGTTTTGGTGCTTCCAAAAATAGCAATGCAAGCCTAGAAGAAGTGTAGAGGAAAGAAAGAAATATGTGGTGATGCAGTCCAAGGATTTTGGATCACTGATGCCATGTCAGAAAATGTTTTTTCTAATTAGTTTTATTTGAAGAGCAGTTTGCTCTTTAAATAGAATACAGAATGTCGAATAAAGGAAATTCCTGACCGAAAAATAAGAGTCAATGATTGTCGTACAATAAATGCCAATTCAGATAGCTTGCCTAATCTCCTTACTAATTATTTAATACTATCTATACAAGGAAATATTTTATTCTGGCCTAAACCCTAAACTCACCAGTTAGTTACATAGTGGAGACCTTTTCATTCTTTACTCTCTCCTGGTCATAATCCCCTGCTACATGCCCTCTCTTTCTCCATACATACACTTCAATTATTTTAGGTTTCCTATCACTCTCCATTGCTCGTGTCCCATTCTATTATGCTCAAAGCCTATTAGTAGAATTTGATCCACAAGTGAATGTTCTTCCATGATTTCTTAATTATTGCTCCTCAGAGCTGATACCCTTCTCCTCCCCTTATTTTTCCATCAGGTAGGAATTAGTGGTCTATCAGGTAGCCTCCACTCCCAAAAATTTGTCATTTATATAAATAAATCTAAACAAGAGAAGGCAGGGTTGACAAATTCAGAGTTGCTGATAAGCAAAATGAAAGTTGATTGATATCACAATTGAGATTACAGCCAACAAGATTAGAGTAGGACTGTAGGAGAAAATATTATACGAGGATGACTTAGGTGATAGAGAAGCTACAAATCTTACCACTTTGCTTTGTAGTTGGCATTCTGTAAACTTTTTTTGCCCCAAATACAAGAGTTTGGCTTGTTTATAAGTTTGATTCCTTTGAGTGTAGCCAACGGTGCCAAAAGCGGACGCTGAATCTTGTCTGCTGCAATGAGCTGCATACATGTTGCAGGTGCCAAAGGCATGCCTTGCCTGAACCAAAAAAACATGTTAGCACAATAGCTTGTTTGTTTTTCCTTGCATATGCTTTTTTGTATTTACCTTGAATGTAAAAATTCTGTTGGCTGCATATTTTATAATGGAATTGAATTCACAGTTCTAAAGAAATGAGCTTCTAGCCTGCACTAATAAGTTTAATATCTGTTGTTTTGCGTAAGCCTTGTAATATGCATTGATCATTCATAGTAAGACTACCAAAAGGATTTGATGCTTTTACAGGAAAGTCACGAAAACAAAATCCGGAAGTTGCTATAACCACAAGTTAATGACCAAAAAAAAGATGATACCTTGACTGGCTATGTGTCTAATTAATAATTACTCCCTCCGTTCCTATTTATAAGACCCAATTACCTAATTCATCAAGATTAAGGAAAGTGGTTAATTTAGTTTATAGCAATGAATTTGTCTTAAATTTTATAACTTTTTCCAAAATTATCCTTGTCATTAATACTCCTCTCTCTTCTAATTGTTTGCCAATACATTCTCTCTTCTTTTAATTAGGGATATTCAAGTCTAAAAATAATTAATGCAAAGGATATTATAGATTGGGTCTTATAAAAAGGAACAAGCAACATTTCAAACTTGGGTCTTATAAATAGGAACGGATGGAGTATATCAGAGAATCATACTCATTACGTGTTAATGCTTATTTTATTTTAAGTTTTTTATGATCTTCTTGATGCTTGCACAAGACCACATGCATGTATTAGATAAAATTGACTGTGACAGGCTCTATTGCACCATATAATCACATTTCTAATGCATGTTGAATTGCTTTCTTAATTGGGTAGTTGTTATTTCATTATAATTTGTAAATTTTTAACCGAATAATGCTATTTATTAAAATATAATTATGATTCAGGTTGACTATGCTTGTATGCCTGAACAAGTCAGAGAACATTTCCAAGGATGTGGAATTGTTAAAATAAAAGAGTGACAATTCCAACTACTACGTATGGGCAACCAAAAGGATTTGCCTATGTCGAGTTTCTCGAGATTGATGCTGTTCAGAGGGCTCTTCTTTTAAATGAATCAGTTCTGCGCAGTTGAAAACTAAAGGTATGATTATTTGTAAATGCAATTAGGTTACTATCCACTCTGGTAGTTTTTCCATTTGAATTTTACTTAAATCCTGGTTTGCCATTCAGGTCTGTGCTAAGTGTACAATTCCGGGAATGAAACCATATTGCGGAAGAAGACCTTTTGGTTTAATATTTAGAATGCCTTCTTCATTGTATCCTCCATCTGGTTATGGGTAAGAAATTATCAAAAACTGAACAAACTAAAACAATTTATCCTTGATTTTGATATTGGTTTGTGTTGCTTTCAATTATCTCTGCTAAGTGGTGCATAAATTTCAATGTCTTAGAAGGTAAAATAATGACAATTAAATGCTTTTGATGTGCAGAAGGTTTCCAAGGTTCAGGCGATCATGCGATACAAGCCATACTAGTAGTCAACCACAGTTTAATGGTTGATTGATTACCAATTTATGAGATGATTGGGACAAGACATTCTTAATTTATCATTTTTATAATTTCCATTGCTGGAAACAAGAACATGTTTCTTAACTTGCATACCAAAGCTAATGCCCTTTCCCTTTTCAACTCTTCTAGATGTGTGGTATTGTACTCATATATTCTAGATGGCATTAATCATGGCTTATATACATTGAAGATTGGACAAATATGTGGCAATGAATTTAAGTTTTACTTATATACGTACAAGGTTCTTTCTTTGAACTTTAGATATTATTATCAACTTCAATAATAGATTTAAAAATAAATCATTTGAACTTAAGTTGTGGCATTGAGGGTCTGTTTGGTGGTCAAGATAGAATAGGATACGATAGGATAAGAGCATGATCGGATAAGAGCAGGATAAGCTTTAATCCTATCCAATGTTTGATGCATACCATGGTATAGACTAGATAATGACAGGTGATAGTAGTGGCGGAAAACTGGAATGCCGAAATGTCAAACTAAAATACCGAGAGGTCAAACCAGAATGCCGAGAGGTCAAACTGGAATGCCAAAATGTCAAACTAGAATGCCAAGAGGTCAAACCAGAATGCCGAGGGGTCAAACTAGAATGCCGAGAGGTCAAACTGGAATGTCGAGTTTAAGAAATGCTTAAGGTGTGAGATCCAACTAAGTGTTCCAGGCATGAAGTCGAGTTAATTGCTCAATGTTGATAGGCGAGTGAAAGATGCTCAAGGCGCAAAGCTGAGTTAAGTTCTCAAGGCACGAAGCTGAGCTGAATGCTCAAGTCGCGAAGCTGAGCTATAGATATTCAAGTCGAGAAAAGTTGAGCTATGATGATTAAAGTGTGAAGGGTCGTGCGAGACTGCTTGAGCTTTGTTCTTGTATGTGCTTGGCCTTTTGTTGCCTAGAGTGCAAGGATTTGCTCTAGGTCAGGTTAAAGTCGACAATGCTGGAAGCCGATTTAGGGTAGTGACCCCTGAGGTAAGATACGTAGGCCGACTCTCAAGTGTTGACAAAGCACATCCTGCAAAATAATTGTTATAAATATATATTTCCTAGAAGTCAGTCTACAAAAGTCATTAGAGAACTCGATCTTCGGGGTTGGATCAAAATCGTATCAAATCCAGTCACAAGTTTGCTTGAGAAGGCGATGTGTTGATCTTGCATAATCTTTAAACAACGAAAACACAAATACAATCAAGCAAAGCAAACTTGATATAATATCAAGCAAATTAGCTCTGTTGTTTCCCATATTCGAGTTGTGATAGAGCTTGTCGACGTAATTATGAATGTAAAATTAGCTATAGCATGGTTGACTTAGCTGATGATTTGAGCGTAGGTCTTTTGCTTCACCATTTGTTTGTTGTGTAGATAGTCCCTGTAGATGTGTTGGGATATATATGTCATTCAACAAAGTTAATTCCAACAATCTTTGATTGAAATTTGCCTCGGGTCGATGATCATAAGTGTGGTAGGCTTAATGCTGAAAGAACACCATTAGGCATCATGCAGACTTCTATTCTACGAATTAGTGCTGCCTAGATCGAAGTTTCTCCAGCAACAACTATTAAAATATTAAGCAAACATGCGAGCAATTAAAGAAAATGTTACTAGCCAACTCCTTATTTCTTTATCTCACACAGCTCTAACAGAAAGCATAGCATATGCCACATTGTAATTCTTTATTTGTTGGGAAGATTTTTCTTGTGTGTCACTCGGCAAAGTCGTGAATTTTCCAATCAGGGTGAGATGAGATCCTCCTCGTTTGGAGCAAGATTTGGCGCATATCTTCCAATTGCATATGATGATGACACATTACAGTTTATGCAGATGCAACATAGCATGATATGATGTCATCCTTACATGCCATGGCATAATATAATCCCCCAACATGATATGTTGCGTCTGTAGGGTCCTCACATTGACTGCATTAATAAAACAATTAGCAAAGAAATTCGATAGAAGGAGCAAGAACTCCCTACTCACTTGACTTCTAGCATTTGAATCTCCATCAGTATCTCCAACACCGACTGCGTATCGAGCACTAGAAACACCAGCTGTACGCTATCGCGCATATATGGAATACAAGTTTTATGATCAACAAATCAAGTAATATTAACATTGACATTTCATGTCATATGCTTAAAGTCACGTCACTATTAGCAAGAATTTTGAACGACTCTAACATAACGAGCCATTTATCCTACTTGCCAATCATTTTCGATCTCCCTCCGTTGCTCACCGCTGGAGGTGATTCTATTTTGAATTTGATAATTCAAATGTCATAAAAAGCAAGCATATAAATTCATAATAATTGATGCATCATGCACATAACTTGATGGTGTGATGGAGATCTAATAGCATATTGTAATGCCATTAATGCCATATTGTAGATAGGAAATTCATGTTGTGTTTCTAAAACATATCATAATAATAACAAAACAATTTCATTTTGGCAATCCAAACATCACGTAATTAGTTTTGTCCTTAGAATAATCCACGAAAAGATATATACTGGAATCTTGAAATTGGACAATTCAATTAAAATTGTTCAGTATGCCATATAAGAGATTAACTTAGTCCTATACCATATCTCGCCAATCCACGCTACATGTTAACTGTATCATAATGATACTATTTGAAATGTTAAATTCAATTACAGTGTAATTGATCTTATTATGGGATCATATTTTCCACTCCTATATGAGGGATAAGGCATTATTCCCATGCCATTGCCTATTATTATGATGACAATATTTAAAGAAAATTGTAAAGGAAGATTATACATGCTTGCACCTTTTGGCACGTGAACAATTATTGTCATGATATGATTTGTTATGTAATCATGATATGGTGTCGTGCATCAACATGATATAACAAATTCATGCTCTGTTTCTAAAACATATCGTAATAATAACAATTTGATTTTGGCAATCCAAACATCACGTAATTAGTTTTGTCCTCAGAATAATCCATGAAAAGATATAACTGGAATCTTGAAATTGGACAATTCAATTAAAATTGTTCGGCATGCCATATCTGGAGATTAACTTAGTCCCATACCATATCTCGCCAATTCACGCTACAAGTTTACTGTACTATAATGATACTATTTGAAATGTCAAATTCAATTACTGTGTAATTGATCTTATTATGGGATCATATTTTCCACTCCTATACGAGGGATAAGGCATTATTCCCATGCCATTGCTTATTATTATGATGACAATATTTAAAGAAATATTGTAAAGGAAGATGATACGTGCATGCACCTTTTGGCATGTAAACAATTATTGTCACGATATGATTTGTTATGTAATCATGATATAGTGTTGTGCATCAACATGATATATGTATGACTATTAAAAATCATGATATAGCAAACATGGAATGTTGTTTTTGATTGTCAATAACAGTTTTAGGAAGGGCGTGGCTTATTACAAGTAAAAACAATTTTATAGTGATTTTAAGGGATGGAGAAATATTTGGTTGGAAAGTGATTCAAGTCTTGTCATCAAAGCTTTCATCTCTCATGATTTGGTTCCTTGGAAGCTTAGGAATAGATGGAAAAACTGTATAGAATTGACAAAACACATGAACTTTAAATTTTCCCACATTTTTCGTGAAGGCAACAAATGTGCAGATAAGCTTGCCTCTCACGGGCTTAGCATACAGGGTTTTGTTTGGTGGGATACCATTCCAAGTTTTATCTGGGAAGACTTCTTCCGGATAGGTTTTCTTTACCCAACTTTAGGTTTACATGATGGTTCACGGGTTTGGTTTATGTCCCCCCGTGTTGTCTTTTTGTTTCTATCTTTTAATATATTTGGTGTGCTGATTATCATGGGTGAGGGTTGGGGTGCCAACCTAGTTGGGATCACTCCTCTCATTGCCATGCATTAGCATGCTGTTTCCAAAAAAAAAAAAGGCCAGAAATTGCTTAAAAATAAGTAAGATAAACCCTTGGCCACTAAATTCCCCACCATCTCATTCTTCTCCTATCACCACCATTTGAAACGGGGAACAAGCTCCACCTGAGTAACATCAATCTCGGTTGGCTATGTACCAGCTCCCGCTAAAGCATTTGTGACTTCCTTCTCCTTATGAGTATGTGCAAGCAAAGAACTAGGTGGTTGGTTCAAATTCCCATCCTTGGAAGCATAACCCTCTTCGAGGAACAAAGTGTCTGTTTGGTTAACCGTTTGAACCCACGTTCAACGGAGAAACACGCATTCCAAGGCACAAAAGCAAAAGTAATGTGAGAGTAGCTTTTTTTGAACGGTCATTACGTTGAACGTAACTGGTTGCCAAACACACTCAAAAAGTTTTGGTTGGAACGTTGTATATATATAGAAGCTGTCGAAACTACGAAGACAGGGTCTCTTAGACGCATTGCGAGGTGAAGAGGCATGTTTCCTACCGAAATGTCATGCCGGCGTTGGGACTAGGACCGAGAGGACCCAAGCGCCACTTCAACGACAAGTATTAGGTCAAGGACTTCTTGTTAGTAAAGCTTGTTTTCCTTTCTTAGGAGAGATTGGATGATATTTGTTAGAGTTATATAATGATAGTGTTTGTTATATGCAGCAGCCATGTCGAGTTAGGTCCCATTGGAGTCTTGATGCATTTTATACATACTTACACGTTATAAGCATAAAATCTTTTCTCTTATTGATCTCGATACTTTGTTGTTTACAACTCTAATATATGTATGTATCTACACCTTATACTTACACAAACTTATGTTTAGTAGAAAGTCTTTTGAGCATATATTGCCATAGATACTTATCATAAACTAAGAAAAAATATTGTATAGGGTTTCACATTACCATGTATTTAGACATAATGTATGATAGAATATATGTATACTATATCGTATTTTTTAAACCGTGGTAATACGTAACTACAGTTTTAATGTATGTATGCAACTTTATATTCTGCTCATGTATAATTATTCTTTTTATTTCCTAAATCCCTTATACATGTTTATCAGGTACTGAGAAAAAGAAGGTACTACTTCCATCCCTAAATATAAGACTCTTTTCTTAAAAAAAAATTGTCCCTTTTTATAAGACTCTTTTCAAGTTGTCTCTTGCATTAATTATTTTTTTACCAAAATACCCTTAACCACTTTACAATGAATGCTATAAATTAATAAGATAAGTACATTCTCTCTCTTATGCTTGGTGAAGGACTAGGATGTGGAATAGGCCCTCTAGGGAGAAAATGGAGCTCTTTTGTTTTAATATTGTTAACAACATATTTATGAGCTTGAGGGAAATTTGATGGATTCAGGTCAAGTGGATCTTCAAGAGGTGGATCATTGTGGCAACGTGAAGGTCCAGAAAGTGGAACAGGCCCTTTAGGGAGAACATGGAACTTTTTGGTTTTAATGTCGTTGAAAACATATTGATGAGCAGGAGCTCTAACAATATTATTAGAGCCAGTTGGTGGATTCAGGTCATTTGGAGCTTCAGAAGGTGCATCATTGTGGCCATGTGAAGGATTAGAAGGTGGAGCAAGCGCTTTAGGGAGAACATGATACACTTTACTTGCAATATTATTGACAATATTTGTATTAGCATGAGTGCTAACTTTAGCTCTTTCTTGGATGTTGAAACCTCGGTGGTGAAGGATCTTCAAGTCTAAACTTTTGGAAAATGTAGCATTTGCTACAACTATATTCGAGAAAATAAGCAATAGCAAAAATGAACTTAAGTCAATGACCATTTTGAATTCCTTGACAAAAATCAAAAGCATGATACTAATCCTTTTTTTTTATTCCATGTGAAGCCAAGGAGTCACTGGTTTTAGGTTGGATTTGTACACTAACAAACATGGAAAAATGTCAACTACTACAATGTAAGAAAGATCCATGCTTATGAGGATACGATTGTTGACCAATCTTTCAACATTGAAAATTTTGATACCGTTTTTAATGTTCACCATTCTTTATTTGAAAAATAATGTTGAAAAGTGATTTGACTTTTAGACCAATTAAATGCTTATTCATTTTGAGATTTTATTTGTTCAAGATCATGATATATTTTAAATGAGGAAAGATCAAATTACTTCTAGAGTAATTCTTGGTAAAGTTATTTCATTCAATAATGGGACTAAGCGTAATTCTACTTAGACCAACGACTTGTTAGTAAATTGTTATATATTAATAATATAAATTCTTAGTATAATAATTCCTTGAATTTAATAATAAATTTTTAATATATAAAGAAATGTATATATAAAAAGTCATACATATAATAAAAAAATTACAATTCTTAAATTTAATGAATGTATTTTATTTGAAAATATAATATTTGATAATCTATTTGATTCTCTTGTATATTATATTTTAAAAAAAATCTATAATTAATATACTATAAGTAAGACTGACTATTCTAAAATATTAAATATTATATTCATTAAATATAATATATTTATAAAGATTTTACTAAATATAATATATATTTCAAAATTTAACAACATTAATATTTAAAAATTTACTCAAATAAAATATATAGTCAAAGTTAACATGATTGAAAAAATTAAATATAATTAAAATGGTAGTTTGATATAGAAACTTATTAAGCACTTTATTGAAGACTATTTTTATAATATAATTTGCATATTTTTTTATTTTACACAATAGTAAGGATTGCAACCTTTTTTGTGATATATAATTATTGACAATAGGTAAATATAAGTAGTTGTATAACAAAATAGCAAGAAACAGTAGATAAAATTATAAAAACACACACATTATTCTAATTGAATAATGAAAAATGTGACACAATATTATATTTTAATTAAATTCATTTTAATGTTTTTTCTCTCAAATAAAAAATAATTTCTTAATAATATTGCATTTTAATTTTATATTTATGATATTTTTCCGTAATAGATGCAAATTGTACAATAACATTTTCATTCTGATCATTTTATTGATTGCATATCAAACAATTTGACTTAGGTTATTTGATAGATAAAAATCATGCAAATTACATAAAATCTACGATTTTAATTGTTTGTTCAATTATTTATAGTAAATAAAATTCAAGTTACTATTATATATATATATATATATATATATATGTGTGTGTGTGTGTGTGTGTGTGTGTGTGTGTGTGTGTGTGTGTGTGTATATATATATATATATATATATGCTAATGACACTCATATGCTTAATCAATTTAACGCATGTAATGGTTAAGCTGTATGCATACTCAACTATAAATCGACCCGTCTATAGTATCTGCTAGTCAACCAAAACAATTCCTGCAGACAAAGAAATATATGCCCACTCATGTATATGTGTGTGTGTAATTTCTACCATCATGACCACCACCACCATCATGACTATGTACAAAACTGCGTAGAAAAGTAAATAAGATTATGTCAAAAGAGGAATTATAGCCTGGCTGACTAAATATATACATATCTAAAAAGAAACTAATCCTGGCCTACCCATATAATATATCAAAAGGTAAAGGCCTAAGAATCAAAGCAGTCAACTAAACTATATCCTAATCAGAACCCAACTCAATAGAAGCTCTTACGGGGTATCATCCTCCTCCACTCCTCCCTTGTTCTCCACTGCATAACCATCCTTTATTAGCCACTTGTTGACCCATGACGTCTAGGAGCAGGTCTAGTAACCCAACCAGGAAAGAGAAAGCCAAACTGGCTAGCTAGATCATAAACAGGGAGAGGTAGTGGTGGTGCAAGTAAGACACTCCTCAGTAGCGGTCGAGGATTGTAGTACTGATGTAACATCCCTTATTACATTGTTCGAAACGCTTATTAATTAATTTTTAACAAAATTCTTGATTAATTTATTTATGAAAAATTGTGTAAATTTTTCGCACGATTAGAACATCAACGAATAAAAGCGGAATTTAACATGAGAACATCTTATAGAAAGGAAACATACTCATAATCATTAATCCATGGTTTCGAACAAGTACATCTGATGTCAACCAAAAACTACTAAAGACTGCAATACAACGGAAAGGAAATACCACTAAAATAACTGATAAGTAACCACCACGTGAGATCACTAGACTCTCAAACCCCTAGTCCAAGTAGTACTCTAAGATACAACCTATCCCTCTCTTTCATCATCAAACTCGATAGGATGATGGTCATTGCCCCCGAGTATAAGAGGTGACAGAGGCAGACATTTGTACTCTTCATTGATGCTAGGATTCGTAGCAAGCTACTCATAGTCAAGTATGAAGAACACTCCAGTGGGAAGGATGAGTTTGATTGGTGCTAACGGTAGTCCGAAAAGCGAAACGAAGTGAATCCATCACCCCTCTGGGCTGAATTCCATTCTCAGGTCCCACATAGTGTTATCTATCTATATCAACGAGAAATGAATGGGGTGAGGTTGTATTCTTTCAACGTCACTCCATGAAAGAGTTTAGATATTTTCTGATTCCATCACACAATAGTCAACAATCATATATATGGTAACTACAATATAAGGGGGACCTAGATCATTCTAAGTTTCATTGCGGACGCCATTGTCATGATCTTCACATCATCACTGTATGGATCTATACTCTCGGTTGATCAACCTTCATCACAACTTCATCCTTGGGAAGCGATGGAGAGTAAGTATATCTCTGACCTTCATCCAAGGTACTTTGATGCAATACCAGCTCGTTAGTCATCATAATCAAGTACATTCTCATACGCGTATCCACCAGGCAAACTCCCCGCAAGAGATATACCCTTCGCACCATGACAGATAGTCTGACATTTATTGAGGTGTGAGAGCTGGCACCGCTCATCCTGGCTTGTGGGTTGCAAGCCCCTCGCTAGGATTCCACACACTCGCGTCGTTCACCCCTTAGGTCCACACAAGGCCACACCCTAAACTATCTACAGTATACCACGCTGTAACTTCCCGCACCACATCCAAAACCTTTTGCCTAACTTGGCTAGTCCAAGTCTTCCAGGCTCTAAGGTTCATACTCGTGGATTAATCGTCGAGGTCAACATACGAGGGTCGTTCTCACCCTTTAACAACAATATATATAAGGATATGGTACTAGAAACAATCAACATTATATAATAAACTTGTTACACCATCAATCATTCCAAGGTATCACAATCTCATACATGCATAACAATGCGTTCTAATGGTGATGACGCATCAAATACGTCCATATACCTATATCCATCAAATACGTTCTTGTAACAAGTCTTTATAATTATTTAAGTTTGCTTCTAAACTTGTTCGTCTTTTATTCTAAGATGTCTTTTACTAACAAGATAGATACCACATATTTAATTGTCGTTACTATAATATTTTATGAAATACTGTTATTATAGTAGGATCATACATTCATATATAATTATAGATATTGTCATATAAATTTTTATAAACATTCTCTTTATAAACTAAGAGTTCTTACTTGTTAATAAAATAACTTGTATAAACTTTTCAAAATATACTAAAATATAGATCATTTGATTACCTTCTTATTGTTGTTCAATTTTGACAAAATTTGACACAAACAATCTTAGTAATATCTAGATATAATTCAACGGTTGGATCGATAAAAATTTCATTTTATATCAAGTTATTAAAATGGTGTAACTCTTTTAGAGTTACACTGGTGTAATTTGATCCCTCCTCATATATATATGAATGAGGTAGCAATTAATTTTGGATTAATTTCAAATTTTGTATACATGATCTATGTGAAAGGAACTTTCAATCTAACGGTGGGTTTTAAGAAAACAACATCCAGTTGAAAGTTATTGAATGGTGTAATAGTTGTTTAATTTACACTGGTGTAATTTGTTCCCTCCTCTAGATATATATATATATATATATATATATATATATATAGACACACACGTGTGCCATGTATACATTAATAATATAGTAACAAACTTCTTTTTTTTAAATTAAACTCTATCTCTTTATCAAATTATATAGCAACATCTTATGCATTTTTTTTAAAGAAAGCTATAACCATTTAGAGATATATAAAATAATAAATTTTTCTTCATAATTAAAATAATAATTATAGCAAGCATTTATCTCTTGAATTTTCCTTTGATAAAATGTTACTTTTGAAACTCTCCATAATTTTGAAATCACATAAAATGACAATTTCTTTTTCTTAAATAATAAACATAGTAATGTATTTATTTCAATTAAAGTATTGTCAAACTATGAAATATCATTTTCAGTCAAAAAAAAAAACTATGAAATATCATTTCAAGTATTTATTTAAATGAAACAGTATATATAATAATTACGAATCACATAAAATAATACTTTTTCACATAAAACAATAACTTTCATAATTTTACTTTTAATAAAATAACTTAGTAATAATAAATTCAGATTTATACTTGAAAATGCAATTTTCTTGTTATTTTCCTTTGATAAAAACGTGGGGTTCTCATTTCGCTAAAATAGTCCTCATTCCATATTTATAATAACTGAATCTATAATAACTACCATATAATTTAATTATAAAAATAGTATTCTGTTTTAATTTACAAAAGCCCTTAAACAAGGTTATTATTCTTAGTAATTAAAATATAAGTGAGACACTAACACATGGGGATGAAACTCACACCCCTTTCTAGGATCTAAAGGGTCAAACTTATAGTTTTCTCACTACATTCATCATGTTCTTGCATGTTCTTATTTGTTCTTTCCAAACTCATCAATTTTACTCTATTTGATCCCAAAACAACATGTTATAGCAATAATTTAAGTGTTATCAAAACTGTTCCAGTAGTAACAATATAGAATAAGAATTTCAATCTCCAACATGCTTATAATAACAATGAAAAACTAAAACAGAAATTAAAATCATACATTAACAAGATTAAAGCATGGAAATGAGAGAATTTCTAACACATTCATGGCATATCATTAGAAATATACAACTCCTCCATACCTCTTTCTCCTAGCTTGCAAAAACTGAAACTTCCTCCTTCCTCTCCTATGCTTCACGTCACCACCACCACCAAGGGAAGAGCTTCAGCTTCTTCTCCTTCCCTCAATCTCAATCTCACTCTAACTCTTACTCTCTCAAGTGTTTCTAGGAGTCTCTTTCTCAAGTGTGCAGAATGGGTTAGCATGGAATGGTATTTATAGGCTCTAAGGGTAGACAAGGGTTGCCAATGGTGGCAAAATGAGCTAATAAGTGTGTAAGACACACTTACACCTAGATAACTAGAGTAGGGATCATGCATGCAAGGCAAAAATCCACTCTCCCTCTCCCTCACTCAGCATATCACACACACCCATTTTTTTTTGTCTTTTCCCTCGTCTTATTAGAGTAAATAGGTAGTTGGGGTAGTTGGGAGTTGGGTAGATAAGTATCTCTTAAGTTTTTGTTGTGTTTCTTATTGTCTTTTTTGTGTTTCTTATTTGGTAAGAGATAAAAGCTCAAAACTGCTACTTTTTACACTCCCTAAGTTACTATCTATACCAATATTAGAGATAGGCCATAATTCTTTCCATCACCCCTTATTTCTACCGTTCACACCCCTTCAGCTCTTATTTTTATTTTTATTTTCTAAGCCCAAAACTAATAACCTTAGCCCATCCTATCAAGCACATGACAATTAATTAAATAATTAATTATCAACAAAGCATAAAATAAACAAAAAAATTAATAATCATAATTCAAACACACTAACTCAAACAAATCAATAAATTGTAAAAGAATTATTTGCAATTTCATGCGATTATAATTCTTTAAAATCAAACAAGAAATATTAAATTTCCTAAAATATATCAAACAACATAATTCCTTCAAGGTGGAAATTTTGGGTCGTTAAAACTAAACTACTAGAGCATACTAAAAATCAAGCATCACAGAATCTGATGAAGTGGAAGAAGATAGTGGTGAAGCTCTCAAGTAGAATCACATAACTCATCAATGAAACCACTCGATGCAGGAGACTAGGTGTCAATCATCAGGATATCAATCGAAGTAAATTGGCAAAGATGGGCATATATGTTGGTGTCACTACCCCTAGATTGTGTCATCTAGAATGTTACACCTTTTTACCCCAAAAGGTTTATTTTTAATAAGATAACGAAAAGAAAGGAAAACTCTTATGCAAAAATAACAGTTCACATTCTTAAATCACGTAACCATCCATGAATATGACATATACAAAGATAAATCATGAAGGTTGGCATTCCAAAGGCCATACATCATATAAAATATCAAACAATACGGAGAAAGAAACATAAACCTATAACCTTGCCTTGATGTCATAGTTATCATAGCACAAGTCCCATAACAACAAATATAAACTAACACATATGAAGCTAAGCCTATGCTCCTACGTCATGTTTGACATTCGAATAGTCCTGATCAGCCCAAACACACACAACAAGAATACAACAGAAGGGAGTGAGAATCATACTCGCACATATACAAAGTATAGCCATGACATAGATTCACACACATAATCACTCAACTCATCAATGAAATCACTTGATGAACATGTAATGCAATAACCTCTTGACTCTACTTCATATGCCATGTGGAGCCAACTAACTTATGAAATAATGTAGGAGCACATGTCTACCCATAAGAAGCGTGAAACTCCAATTTTGATTGAAATGTTAACCAAGTGACTTCAATAACTCAAGAAGGGGGTTGAATTGAGTTGTTTCAAATTGTTTAGTGCTCAACCTTTAATCTAAAAGGAATTAAGTATTTCAATTATAGAAAAAAGTGAGATAATTTACCCAAACCCCAACCCTCCACAATTAACATATAAAAGCAATAAAACAATTTATAAAAACAATAAAGCAATTTAAAGAGTAAGGGTTAGAAAAGAGTACAACAATGATTTTTATACTGGTTTGGTAAACCAAACCTATCTCCAATCCTCAAGCCGCACTCAAGATTTTCCACTAGGTAAAATAATTACAGAAAATGACCTGATTATGTCATTACTTATGACTACTTGATAAGTACACCCCTCTTTGAATCCTAAACTTAGCCCTTAGGTATCACGCACCCTAGTGAATGTGACGAAGATGCAACAAGCTGATTATGTCATCACCTATGACAACCTAGCTAACAAGGACACCCATTTCTCCTCAGATATAACCTTGAAGGCCTCAAAACCTTGAATAACATTTTGCTAACAAACACTCTCAATAATGGTAATAACTACTCATTTAAGCTTTAGCACTATCTTTTTCTCAACTTAGAGAAACATCAATAATCCAAGCTATAGGCACCTAACTTCTCTAACTATTCTATGCTTGGACTCTCTACTCTTGTTGAGTATTCTAGTTTGTGCCTGTGTATTTTGCTCTTAAGCAGTGACTCTTATTTATAGTGTGAAAGAGATTTGGATTTGGACTTTTTAGAAGAAAGATTTTATTAAAAAATATCCCTTATCTCTTTATTTTAAGAAGCTACTTGATTTTAGGCATAAGATACTTTCCAAATTTATAATTCAAAAGATAGGTTTAATTAGGGAAAGTTTATTTTCGAAAATTAGCATAAAATCTTAAATTTTGGGGCTGTAGACTCGTTGGACTCGAGTTTTCCAAGCCAAACTCGAGTTTGGCCTATTGGACTTTAGTTTGCATACCCAGTCTCAAGTTTGGGCTGTCTAGACTCGAGTCTTCCATGCTGGACTCAGTCCAAAATGCCTAAAAACGAGTTTTCAAGGTTCTTTTAAAAATGTATTGGGAAAACCTTTCCTTAATTGATTTATTATCGACTTAAATTGATTATTAAAGCCCTTGATGGCCATTAATGACGTTAACAGTGTGCCTACGTTGAAAAAGGCCATTAATTACACGTCAATGGTCACGAAGGATTTCATCGTTAATGATTTAGATGAGCTGGTAGAAGAGGCCAAATTGAACCTATTTTAAAAAACAAGGGACCTAATTTAACTTTTTAAAAATAAAGTGACCAAATTGGACCTAATAAAAAATCAAGGGACCACAAAAATAATTTAACCATAAGAAAATGAGTAGGCACAAGAACATAATTTTTCTCTAGCATTGAGCTTTTCCTCCATGTTTATTCTCATAGAATCACATTCCTGTATCAGAAGATATGGACCAATTAATACATGATATCGGAATAAACAAAAATAAAGATAAACAGTATCGCACAAACAAATATTTACCATCTCATTCAGAGTTATATCGCAAAGCCTATTGTTCACATCATCTTCTTAATTTCTCAGTGTTACGTTAGTTGCATCAATGTTCATCAGTGCCTCTTCAAGGTCCTTCTCTTTACGCCTGCAATTTTTGTCAGTCATCAGCTCTCTCTTCAATGTTTAATAGTGGTTTTGACCACCCTTTTTAGCTACTAAATTTATCAATATATACTATGAGCTTGTGTCTATTAATTATTCTTGCTAGGAATATGATGAAATTTGGAAAAGATCGAAATGATGGGTCGTGGAAAGGAGTTGATGCATGATTTGTATGTTCAGATGAAATGGATTGGGATCCGATCCTGTAAGTTCACATACATATATGTATATGCTTAAGACTTGGGTTGTCTCAGAGTAGCATTGGAACTGTTTCAGTCTGAAACATGTGATTCAATTCCAAATTCAGTTACAATGTGCTTCAAGCTTGTGCAGGTGTTGCTGAATTGGAACAAGGAATGTTGATTCATGGCTTTATCCTTAGAAGGGGTCTTGATTCTATACTGCCAGTTCTTAGAAGTTAGAACCCTTAATTATAACAATGTATGGAAGATGTGGTGAGATTTTGATGGGACAAAGAGTGTTTGATATTTATATTTCACTTATATCAAGAAGACCAAATATTAAAAAACAAGTTTGCTAAACTGTGAGAATAAAATAATAGATTATGCATGCATCTATGCAATTCTATCTCATGGTTATTGATCATGCAACTAAATATAATCATGGTAAGAAAAAGAGAAAAAAATGGAAATATTTGCAAATTCTGCTGTATAAGCTCTAATTTATAGGCAATCAAAGTATCTTTAGAGATATCATTAATTATTAAGGTATTATAGAAACCTTATCAACACTATATTAGAATGTGAATAGGTTAAACCAACTGCATGCAAGATTGGTACATATCACAACTTGGTTGGTTACAACCGTTTCACCTTACCCATTCTATTAGCTCACAGGTGATTAAGATCAACAACATCTCCACAACTTCAAGTCAGAAAGAACAACAACACCTTCACAACATCAAGTCAGAAAGAGCAACAACATATTAACTTATAAAAACAGCATATCTCATGCATCACTTAATTTAAAAAATAGAACAAAAAATGTATGATCAACAAGGATGTGGTGGAGGGGGGGGGGGGGGGGAGTGAAAATAGGTGAAAGCATGATTTTTCACATACCATGCTTTCTGCATGTAACATTTCATTTCCCAAAATGCAAGATGACTAGGAATATAATGGTGAAAGGGATGGAGTACAACACGTACCCCGATTTTTCTTCTGTTACTGTTGGTCATCTTCAGTTGTTTCCCGAATGACAACACGGGGAGCAACAATAGACTCTCTCTATACATAGATTGTAGATTAGTACAGTAGTACAACTCTTGATTTGCACCATATTCGACATGCTCAAGTAGTTCTCCTTTGTCATTAAGTTTCTCTAACCTTCTTCCACAGATATTTGATCCAAAAATTCCACCATTTTCGGTGACGCATATTGGGGAAAGCCATAATTAGGGATAACAATGGACTTGGTCCAAGATGATTGCAGTTTATATTCTTTCATCATCCATATTTCAGTCGTTGGACAGCCTTGGACCATGCAACACACCGAGACATCCTCCTATCACCCTTAAATTGTACACTTCATATATTTCTGCAGCGAAATGATTTGATAGAGGAATCTTTGATAAAGTCCTCTGTAACAGATCAAAGGCATTAATGACAGGAACCATCGTATTGTCGGAGTAAACCAACCAATGAAGAGCCTCATTGAAGAGTGACCCAACTCTGACAGTATAGCTGAGATCCATATATGGAACATTAATATTCCCTCCATTCACAAATGACTGATGTTTAAGGGTTTCACACAGATTAAGAATAACAATAAATAAGTTATTGAAATAATTTTACTAAAATATCCTTACTCTTCATAAATGCATTACATGTAACTATTGCATGATAAATAGTGGTGGTTGAAAATTTGATAGGCACATTACTAAAAACTTGTTAGATTGATGTAATTTATTTGGGGCAAATTTAGAATAGTATTTTATTGAAAACTGAAAACATTAGTCAATTATATGGAATTGTTTTTTTGAATGTCATTCATTTTGGATGTAAGGAGTATCTTCTATCTTTCGCGAACAAGTTTTGAAGGAGAAAGTCAGGATTCCGGTCTCAGGACATTTAGACAATAACAATGCAACAAGAATGATCAAGTAGTCGTTTGTTGATGGGTCATGCCCAAAATCATACAGAAATTCATAGTTTATCTCATTATATTCAAAGGGTGGTGGTAATTGCTTATGGACACCTATTGATGGATTCCATGAACACAAAATCTCATGTTGATTGCGAAAACAGTAACCATGGCATGGGGGAAAGGAAATGCGATGCACCAGTATCTCTTCGAAGTGGTCCCTCCTCTATAATAAAAACCAGTTGATCTGAGAAGAAGTTAGTTTAGGCGGCGGCTGGGTCATAGTGGGAAATGCCAAATTGGGGATTGGAAATGAGAGAAAGCCATGTCTTACACACGTGCTTGAAACGCAAAACAAATCTCACTGTCAATCTCAGCAAAATTTCAATTATCAACTCAAGAGGGAGAGAACCAACAAGGTCCATCACAGTTGGTAGATAACTGGGTTTCTTAAGCATGTTTGTAACACTATGATTTTTCCAATCTATGATGAAGTAATTGAAAATAATTACAAGAGATAATTAAATTTAATTTCATAATAAGTTTTTTTTTTTTGTAGTTAAGGCTAAAGTGTGAATAGTTCAACAAGATTTTGACTTTTCTCTTTTGTTTCTTGGAAATATATATGTATAAAACTCCTCAGACTAGGAGAGTTGAACCGTGGTTATAAACCGTGGTATTATAACCACTGTTGATGGAATTCAATAAATTGAAAAATTATAATGTAGAAGAAAGGTTTCAAATAACAAATAATTAAATAAAGAAAATAAAAACTTAAGAATTTGACATTCACGTGAAACAACTAAGCCAGTTTAGAAACTTATGAGCATAAGTATATTTTTATATAGAAAAGAGAAACTGCGAGGGAATTTATGAAATTAATATAATTTTTTATATAATTTTTAAATAGATTAACTTTAAGTTATAATTTAATTATTTCAAAATTAGTATTATAATATTGTTAAATTAAAATAACTTAGAAAATAGTTTCTAAATTATTATAGAAATTTGATTTAAAGGTGAAAATAATTAATTTTGATTGTAATATAAAAATATTTAAAAGATTCAAGTGGAATGAATTTTAAATGCTTATATAAAATTTTATAGTGTATGTTATCCGTAGTTAACGGAAAACGTTAAATATAGAGAGTGGAATCCCCATAAGACAAAGGTTGATTGGTAGGACCTTTGTTTGTGTACATGCAATTAATTACTCTTCTAGTTTTTTCCATTTGAATTATACTTAAATTCTGGTTTGCCCTTCAGGTGTGTGCTAAGCGTACAAACTTTCTTGGAATGAAACAGTGCCATGGAAGAAGACCATTCGGTTTAAGATTTAGAAGGCCTTCATTCCATCCTCAGTCTATTTATGGGTAAGCAATTATCAGGAACTGAACAATACAATTTATCTTGGATTTGATAGTGGTTTGTGTTGCTTTAAATTGTCTCTACTATGTGCTGCATAAAATTTATGCCTTAGAAGGTAAAAAAAATAAAAATAAAAAGGTAGAATATCATTTTACGATCTGTAATATGTTTTCTTTTGATTTTTGATCGTTTAAAAATTTCTTACTTAGTTAATTTTGGTGTTCGCTAATTTTAATTTTTTTTTAACTTACTCTTGACATCACTTAATAATTTTATGCCATGTATCTAATCATGTCATGCCATATGCCATCTCAAAATGTTTGCTTATGTAATAGGGTTAGATGCATGACATGTCACCACTAAGTAGTGATGAGTACTGTTTTAAATTTTTTTAACATTGTGACGACTAAGACTATAACAACAACAAACGTCTTATCCCATTAGGTGAAGTTGGTTACATGGATCGCATGAAGCCATTGGGCTTGGCTAAATACCAAATTCTTTAATGAAATTTTTTTGAACAACTAAAACCAAATAAAACTATATTTACAAGGACTAAACACATATTTAAGCAAAAAATATTTTTGCTTGAAATGGTGCTTCACATCTAGCTAGTGCAATTAGAAAGTAGATGGATTTGTTAATGTGCCAGCAATACTTCTAATGATAGGTCCCTTCACCTTTACTATTTTAAATCTCAACTTAAAGCCCAAAAGTTAAAAGAAAGACAATGTTCCAATGCAACAATAGTAATGAAAAAATTTAGGAGTTCTCTTGGTTGGTTACTAGAGATATTTAAATTCTCAAACTTTGTAGTTTCCACCATATTGGAACCATATAAAGCATTCTTGCTCTGAGTAGTCATTCTTTATTTTATGTGTTCACATAATAAAATATTGAGCATTTTTATTCAATCTTCTTTATGTGATGATTAAATCCTTTTGATTTGCAGAAGGTTTCCAAGGTTTAGCCGACCCATGCGATACAAGCCATACTAGGTGTGGTATGATGATATGATTACAAGTTTATGATATGATGGGGACAAGGGATTCTTAATTTACCATTATAATAGTTTCCATTGTGGGGAACAAGAACATTTCTCTTAATTTGCATACCAAAGCTAATGATCTTGGCCTTTTCAACTCTAGATGTGTGGCATGTACAATTGACAATGACCAATTAGTTACTGTACTCATTCCTAAATGTTTGGCATCAATTGGTGATGGGACATGTATATGTGGAAAGTTCTCAATAGGTTCTTTCTTTGAACTTCAGAGGTTATCAACTCGAATATTAGATTTAAATTTTAATGATTTGAATTGTGATATTGAATTTTGTATTCGCTGAAATCAATTCTAACGTTTGTTTGAAGTAGGTTAATTCTTATGATATTACATATCTTAAGTAGGAAATCTTGTTTAAAGACAAATATTATTTTTTTTCTAAAAATTAATAGGCATTGGGGGTCTTGTTCATTCTATTGAGATGTTGAGCAGTTGATTAGTCTTAAATCATGTATGAATTCAGTTTAGTTCCTTTAGTTATATGATTTATACATATTTTACAACAATTTTTGAAATTTTTTTTTTGAGTAAATTACATTGACATTTCTTGTGGTTTCATCAAATTTCTTCCGATATCCATCCTTTTTCTATACTAACTCCCTTGTTTGAAAAACATTACACTGACACTTCTTATATTACACCAACTCCCATAATTATTTGAAAAATATTACATTATGTACCATTATAATGAGGATGCTGTAAACATCAAATATTAAGGGAATTGTGTGTAATATCAAGAAATCACATGGATCGCCAATGTAATTTACTCTATTTTTTCTCTCTCTTGTCATGTCAATTATTTTGTTTCATACCTTATTTTCCCCCATCTTTCTTTGTTGTACAAAAACTAGTATAAATTTATAGTATTTTAGCATTACTTACCCACCATTTAATAACAGTGAGACAATGCTCAGTTTTCATCCTATCATAAGACAATGTTCACGGGAAGTCAACATACACCCTATGTAATGGCTAATGAGATAATTGCATGAGGGTAATGATGAGTGACATAGAGTAAAAACTAGTATTTTAGTATGTGTAATACATAAAGCAAGTGTTTTTTTTGTCTTTAATGGAAATTTATAATAAATAAATACTTTTAAATATAAAATTTATATTATAATTAAAATTTAAGGTGATGTGATGAGTTGTGTCTTTGAGAATTTGATGTGTTCAGCTACATACAATAAACAAATTTTTTGGTCTCCAAATTGAGTTTGGATGAAAGGCTAATAATGGACTTCATTCAGTATTATAAATTGGAAGACGTAGGTTTTATTTGTGAATTTGTGTGTTCACTAACCAATTTATATTTTCCAAAAGATTCTAATTAACCTTTATTTTTTTAACAAAATTTGCTCCAAAATAATTGTTGAGTTATTAAATGATAGTGTTAATTCAGTTGGTACAACTTAAGTTAATTACTAATTTGTCCAATATTCTTAGATTTTGTCTTACTAACATTGATAAATAAATAAAATTTATGCTTAAATATGGTTTTTGTTCCATTTTAAAAAAATAATTTTATAAGGACCAAAACCAAAAAAATAGTATATTACAAGGACCAAAAACATATTTAAACCTAAAATTTAATATTTATTATTACCATTCACACTAAGACGTTACTATCTCACATAATGAAAGTGAGGCGATTCTTCAAAATTTGGAACCCCCTATTGTCTTTTAGGAAGAAGGATGTTGTGTATGTCAAGCTTGTTGGTGACGAAGAGATGCATCTTCCTCTAAACTTCGAAAGGTCATAAAGGAAGATAATGAATAGTGTTGGCAGAAAAATGTTTTGTTGGATAGTTTCAACTTTGGATTATTATTATTATTATTATTATTATTATTATTATTATTATTATTATTATTATTATTATTATTATTGTCCTATGATATTTTTGTTCGATCATGCTATATATGTTATATTCTAAATTTAAATATTTTTTAATTTTAAACTCAAGTCCAAATTTAACAAGTCCAATAAAAAAGATAAATTACGCTTTTAGTACTTTATCTTATTTTTTTAGATTCAATTTGGTCCCTTATATTTTACAATTTAGTCCTTTATTTTTTTTAAAGTAATTCAAAATGGTCATTTCCGTCACTTCAATTACTTAAAAAAATTGATTTGTCGTTTTTGATTGTCAATAACAGTTTTAGGAAGGGCGTGGCTTATTACAGGTATAAACAATTTTATAGTGATTTTAAATCGCTAGAAATTGCTTAAAAATAAGTAAGATAAACCCTTGGCCGCCCAATTCCCCACCATCTCATTCTTCTCCTCCATCTCATTATTGTTTTGTCACTGCCATTTGAAACGGGGAACAAGCTCCACCTAAGTAACATCAATCTCGGTTGGCTGTGTACCAGCTCCCTCTAAAGCATTTGTGACTTCCTTCTCCTTATGAGTATGCGCAAGCAAAGAACTAGGTGGTTGGTTCAAATTCCCATCCTTGGAAGCATAACCCTCTTCGAGGAGCAAAGTGTGTGTTTGGTTAACCGTTTGAACCCACGTTCAACGGAAAAATACGCGTTCCAAGGCACAAAAGTAAAAGTAATGTGAGAGTAGCTTATTTTTGAACGACCGTTACGTTGAACGTAACTGGTTCCCAAACACACCCAAAAAGGTTTGGTTGGAACGTTGTATATATATATATATAGAAGCTGTCGAAACTAGTGTAGCCCTCTCGAATCCACACTGGCGTACCTGAGAGTCTCAACCAAGATAGGGTCTCTTAGACACATTGCAAGGTGAAAAGGCATGTTTTCTGCCGAAACGTCACGCTAGCATTGGGACCAGGACCGAGAGGCCCCTAGCACCACTTCAACAATGAGCGTTAGGTCAAGGACTTCTTGTTTGAAAAGCTTGATTTCCTTTCTTAGGAGTGATTGGATGATATTTGTTAGAGTTATATAGTGATAGTGTTTTTTATATGTAGTAGCCATGTCAAGTTAAGTCTCGTTGGAGTCTTGATGTATTTTATACATACTTACACGTTATAAGCATCAAATCTTTTCTCTTATTGATCTTGATACTTTGTTATTTACAACTCTAATATATGTCTGTATCTACACCTTATACTTTATACAAACTTATGTTTAGTAGAAAGTCTTTTGAGCATATATTGTTATAGATACTTATCATAAACTAAGAAAAAATATTGTATAGGGTTTCACATTACCATGTATTTAGACATAATGTATGATAGAATATATGTATACTATATCGTATCTTGTAAACCTTGGTAATACGTAATTACAGTTTTAATGTACGCATGCAATTTTATATTCTGCTCATGTATAATTATTCTTTTTATTTCCTGAATCCCTTATACATGTTTATTAGGTACTGAGAAAAAGAAGGTAATACCTCCGTCCCTAAATATAAGACTCTTTTCTAAAAAAAATTGTCCCTTTTTATAAGACTCTTTTCAAGTTGTCTCTTGCATTAATTATTTTTTGACCAAAATACCCTTAACCACTTTACAATGAATGCTATAAATTAATAAGATAAGTACATTCTCTCTCTTAGGAGGATTGGAGAGGATGACTAGCACTCATTAATTAATTAGGTAGAAAGTAATTAAGTGGAAAGAGAGAGATGATAGTCTCAATAATTGTAAGGGTAATTTTGCAAAAATAATGCAAATTGTTAACAAATTTAATGTTATTAACTAAGTTAACCAACTTTCTTAAAATGTGTTAATTAGTTAAAAGAGTCTTATATTTTGGGACAGAGGCAGTATATGTTTTTATCATTTTATTTTGTACTTGAAATTAATAAGTTTTCCGCTAGCCTGCATATATACATAATCTACTTATAAACTACTTATCAAGTACTTGCAAACGATGTCTCTTTTTGAATGAATCCTCTTTATGAAAACATATGTAAAATAATTATACACCATGTTTACTATTGTTTTAGAATATCTTTCGTTCACAAGATGATTTCCTTTTCTTCTCAAAGAATTCTTATAAGGTACAATCGAAATTTAAGTTTTAAGAAAACACAAAAAGTTTAATTGTCTTTCTGACGTTTTAAAAATGATATAAACACTTATTTTCTTATAACTAAAACAAAAGCGAGTTAGGTCTTATTTTCAACATCTGGGTGGTACACACTTAATCAAATAAATTCAATTTAACGTATTATATACTTTATGAAAAATATAAGTAAATTTCCAATTCATCTAAACTTTTGTGTGCATGATTGTTGAGAAAATATTTGACAAATGCATTATTGAAATTATTTGTATACAAATAGTTACTTATGGAGTAACTTTATTCCCACCCATATACATTAATAACTAAATAGGGTTTTAAACTAGAGCTGTAATGTCATTATAATTAATAGCCAATTGGTGGATTTGGGCCACGTGGAGGAGCTCCACGAGGTGAATCATTTATGCCTGGTGAAGGACTAGGATGTGGAATAGGCCCTCTAGGGAGAACATGGAGCTCTTTGGTTTTAATATTGTTAACAACATATTTATGAGCTTGAGGGCAATTTGATGGATTCAGGTGAAGTGGATCTTCAAGAGGTGGATCATTGTGGCAACGTGAAGGTCCAGAAGGTGGAATAGGCCCTTTAGGGAGAACTTGGAACTTTTTTGTTTCAATGTCATTAACAACATATTTATGAGCAGGAGCTCTAACAATATTATTAGAGCCAGTTGGTGGATTCATTAAATTTTATATTCATTAAATTTAATATATTTATAAATATTTTACTAAATATAATATATATTTCAAAATTTAACAACATTAATATTTAAAAATTTAGTCAAATAAAATATATAGTCAAAGTTAACATGATTGAAAAAATTAAATATATCTAAAATGGTAGTTTGATATAGAAACTTATTAAGCACTTTATTGAAGACTATTTTTATAATATAATTTGCATATTTTTTTTATTTTACACAATAGTAAGGGTTGCAACCTTTTTTGTGATATATAATTATTGACAATAGGTCAATATAAGTAGTTGTATAACAGAATAGCAAGAAACAGTAGATAAAATTATAAAAACACACATTATTCTAATTGAATAATGAAAAATGTGACACAATATTATATTTTAATTAAATTCATTTCAATGTTTTTCTCTCAAATAAAAAATAAATTCTTAATAATATTGTATTTTAATTTTATATTTATGATATTTTTCCATAATACATGCAAATTGTACAATAACATTTTCATTCTGATCATTTTATTGATTGCATATCAAACAATATGACTTAGGTAATCTGATAAATAAAAATCATGCAAATTACACTCATATGCTTCATCAATTTAACGTATGTAATAACTTATTTCCTATATTCTTCTTCACTTATTATTATTATTATTATTATTATTATTATTATTATTATTATTATTATTATTATTATTATTATTATTATTGTTGTTGTTGTTGTTGTTGTTGTTGTTGTTGTTGTTGTTGTTGTTTGCACAACATCTACGATTTTAATTGTTTGTTCAATTATTTATAGTAAATAAAATTCAAATTACCATGGTGTGTGTGTGTGTATATATATAATATGCTAATGACACTCGTATGCTTAATCAATTTAACGTATGTAATGGCTAAATTGTATGCATACTCAGCTATAAATCGACCCGTCTATAATATCTGCTAGTCGACCAAAATAATTCCTGCAGACAAAGAAATATATGCCCACTCATGTATATGTGTGTGTAATTACCACCATGACCACCACCACCGTTATGACTGTGTACAAAACTACACAGAAAAGTAAATCAGATGTATGTCAAAAGAGGAATAGCCTGGCTGACTAAATATATACATATCTGAAAAGAAACTAATCCTGGCCTACCCATATAATATATCAAAAGGTAAAAGCCTAAGAATTAGAGCAGTCAAGTAAACTATATCCTAATCAAAGCCTAACTCAATAGAAGCTCTTACGGGGTATCGTCCTTCTCCACTCCTCCCTCGTTTTCCACTGCATAACCATCCTCTATTAGCCACTCGTTGACCCATGATGTCTAGGAGCAGGTCTAGTAGCCCAACCAGGAAAGAGAAAGTCAAACTGGCTAGCTAGATCATAAACAAGGAGAGGTAGTGGTGGTGCAAGTAAGACACTCCTCAGTGGTCGAGGATTGTAGTACTGATGTAACGTCCCTTATTACATTGTCCGAAACGCTTATTAATTAATTTTTAACAAAATTCTTGATTAATTTATGAAAAATCGTGTAAATTTTTCGCGTGATTAGAACATCAACGAATAAAAGTGGAATTTAACATGAGAACATCATATAGAAAGGAAACATACTTATAATCATTAATCCATGGTTTCAAACAAGTACATCTGATGTCAACCAAAAACTACTAAAGATTGCAACACAACGGAAAGGAAATACAACTAAAATAACTAAAATACAACTGAAATAACTGATAAGTAACCACCACGTGAGATCACTAGACTCTCGAACCCCTAGTCAAAGTAGTACCCAAAGACACAACCTATCCCTCTCTGTCATCATCAAACTCGATAGGATGACGGTCATTGCCCCCGGGTGTGAAAGGTGACAGAGGCAGACATTTGTACTCTTCATTGATGCTAGGATTCGTATTAAGCTACTCACAGTCAGGTATGAAGAACACTCCAGCGGGAAGGATGAGTTCAATTGGTGCTAACGGTAGTTCAAAAAGTGAAACGAAGCATACAATGATCTCACCACGATAGAGATATCTCCTCTCATCAACGAAGTGAATCCATCGCTCCTCTGGGCTGAATTCTATTCTCAAGTCCCACAAAGTGTTAGCCATCTATTCAATGAGAAAGGAATGGGGTGAGGTTGTATTCTTTTAATGTCACTCTATGAAAGAGTTGAGATATTTTATGACTCCATCACACAACAATCAACAATCATATATAGTAACTACAGTATAAGGCGGACCTAGATCATTCTAAGCTTCATTACGTACGCCATTATCATCATCTTCACATAATTACTGTATGGATCCATACTCTCAGTTGATCAACCTTCATCACAACTTCATCCTTGGGAAGCGATGGAGAGTAAGTATATCTTTGATCCTCATCCAAGGTACTCTGGCACAATACCAGCTCGTCAGTCATCATATAGTCATCATAATCAAGTACATTATCATACGCATATCCACCGGACGAACTCCTCGCAAGAGATATACCCTTCGCACCATGACAGACAGTCTGACATCTATCGAGGTGTGCGAGCTGGCACTGCTCATCCTGGCTTGTGGGTTGCAAGCCCACCGCTAGGATTCCACACACTCGCATCGTTCACCCCTTAGCCCACACAAGGCCACGCCCTGAACTATCTATAGTGTACCACGCTGTAACTTCCCGTACCACATCCAAAACCTTTTGCCTAACTTGGCTAGTGCAAGTCTTCCAGGCTCTAAGGTTCATACTCGTGGATTAATCGTCGAGTTCAACATACGAGGGTCGTTCTCACCCTTTAACAACAATATATATAAGGATATGGTACGAGAAACAATCAACATTATATAATAAACTTGTTACACCATCAATCATTCCAAGGTATCACAATCTCATACATGCATAACAATGCGTTTTAATGGTGATGACGCATCAAATACGTCCACATACTTTATATCCATCAAATACGTTCTTGTAACAAGTCCTTATATAAATTATTTTAGTTTGCTTCTAAACTTGTTTGTCTTTCATTCTAAGATGTCTTTTACTAACAAGATAGATACCACATATTTAATTGTCGTTACTATAATATTTTATTGAAAACTATTATTATAGTAGGATCATACGTTCATATATAATTATAGATATTGTCATATCAATTTTTATAAACACTCTTTATAAAATAAGAGTCCTTACTTGTTAATAAAATAACTTATATATATATATATATATATATATATATATATATATATATATAGACACACACAAACGTGCCATGTATACATTAAAAATATAATAACAAACTTTTTTTTTTTTAATTAAACTCTATCTCTTTATCAAATTATATAGCAACATCTTATGTATTTTTTTTAAAGAAAGCTATAACCATTTAGAGATATATAAAATAATAACTTTTTCTTCATAATTAAAATAATAATTATAGCAAGCATTTATCTCTTGAAATTTCCTTTGATAAAATGTTACTTTTGAAACTCTCCATAATTTTGAAATCACATAAAATAAAAATTTCTTTTTCTAAAATAATAAACATAGTAATGTATTTATTTCAATTAAAGTATTGTCAAACTATGAAATATCATTTTAAGTATTTATTTAAATGAAACAGTTTATATAATAATTACAAATCACATAAAATAATAACTTTCATAATTTTACTTTTAATAAAATAACTTAGTAATAATAAATTCCTATTTATACTTGAAATACAATTTTCTTCTTATTTTCCTTTGATAAAAATGTGGGGTTCTCATATGGTTAAATTAATTTGCAGGTCCCTATAATTTTACCAAATTTTCAATTAGGTCCCTGAACATTTTTTTCTTTTAATTGAGTCCCTGAACTTTTTTTTTTCAATTGGGTCCCTCATCTAATTGTTGTTATGAAAAACTAACTGCAAACACTTGATTAGAGGTGCAGACAGTGAGTTGATGCTTTTGGAATGTGTTGTAAGCACAACTGAATCAATTATAAAAGATTTCTACAAAGTTTCAACTTCTACAGTTCAATTTAACTCAAGCCTTTTTTGACAATTATTTGGCTCTGAAGAAGGTTAAAACTTTGCAGAAAACTCTCAGAATTAACTCAGTTGAGCTTACAACACATTCTAAAAGTATCAGTTCACTATCTGCACCTCTAATTTAGTGTCTGCGGTAACAACAATTAGACAGAAGGACCCAATTGAAAAACAAATAAAAGTTCAGGGACCCAATTGAAAAATAAATAAAAGTTCAGGGATCCAATTAAAAGAAAAAAAGTTCAGGGACCTAATTGAAAATTTGGTAAAAGTATAGGGACCTACAGAGTAATTAAACCTTCTCATATCCCTAAAATAATCCTCATTTCATATTTATAATAACTGAAACTAAGATAATAACTCCCATATAATTTAATTATAAAAATAGTATACTGTTTTAATTTACAAAAGCCCTTAAACAAGGTTATTATTCTTAGTAATTAAAATATAAGTGAGACACTAACACATGGGGATGAAACTCACGCCCCTTTCTAGGATCTAAAGGGTCAAACTTCTAGTTTTCTCATTACATTCATCTTGTTCTTGCATCTTCTTAGTTGTTCTGTTCAAACTCATCAATTTTACTCTATTTGATCCCAAAACAACATGTTATAGCAATAATTTAAGTGTTATCAAAACTGTTCCAGTAGTAACAGCATAGAATAAGCATTTCAATCTCCAACATGCTTATAATAACAATGAAAAACTAAAACAGAAATTAAAATCATACAATAACAAGATTAAAGCTTGAAAATGAGAGAATTTCTAACACATTCATGGCATATCATTAGAAATATACAACTCCCCCATACCTCTTTCTCCTAGCTTGCAAAAACTGAAACTTCCTCCTTCCTCTCCTATGCTTCACGTCACCACCACCACCAAGGGAAGAGCTTCAGCTTCTTCTCCTTCCCTCAATCTCACTCTATCTCTTACTCTCTCAAGTGTTTCTAGGAGTCTCTTGCTCAAGTGTGCAGAATGGGTTAGCATGGATTGGTATTTATAGGCTCTAAGGGTAGACAAGGGTCGCCAATGGTGGCAAAATGAGCCAATGAGTGTGTGAGACACATTTACACCTAGATAACTAGAGTAGGGAACATGCATGCAAGGCATGCAAGGCAAAAATCCACTCTCCCTCTCCCTCACTCAGCACATCACACACACCCACCCACCCACTTTTTTTTTTTGTCTTTTTCCTCTTTTCTTATTAGAGTAAATAGGTAGTTGGGCGTAATTGGGAGTTGGCTAGATAAGTCTCTCTTAAGTTTCTATTGTGTTTCTTATTGTCTTATTTGTGTTTCTTATTTGGTCAGAGATAAAAGCACAAAACTGCTACTGTTTACACACCCCTAAGTTACTATCTATACCAATATTAGATATAGGCCAGATTTTTTCCAGCACCCCTTATATCTACTGTTCACACCCCTTCAGCTCTTATTTTTATTTTTATTTTCTAAGCCCAAAACTAATAACCTTAGCCCATCCTATCAAGCACATGAAAATTAATTAAATAATTAATTATCAACAAAGCATAAAATAAACAAAAAATTAATAATCATAATTCAAACACACTAACTCAAACAAATCAATAAATTATAAAAGAATTATTTGCAATTTCTTGTGCAATTATAATTCTTTAAAATCAAACAAGAAATATTTTAAGAAATATTAAATTTCCTAAAATATATCAAACAACATAATTCCTTCAAGGTGAAAATTTTGGGTCGTTACAACTAAACTACTAGAGCATACTAAAAATCAAGCATCACAGAATCTGACAAAGTAGAAGAATATAGTGGTAAAGCTCTCACGTAGAAACACACAACTCATCAATGAAATCACTCGATGCAGGAGACTAGGCGTTGATCATCAAGATATTAATCAAAGTAAATTGGCAAAGATGGGCATATATGTCAGTGTCACTACCCCTGGAATGTGTCATCTAGAATGTGACACCTTTTTACCCCAAAAGGGTTTTTTTTAATAAGATAACGAAAAGAAAGGAAAACTCTTATGCAAAAATAACAGTTCAAATTCTTAAATCATGTAATCATCTATGAATATGACATATACAAAGATAAATCATGAAGGTTGGCATTCCAAAGGCCATACATCATATAAAATATCTAACAATATGAAGAAAGAAACATAAGCCTATAACCTTGCCTTGATGTCATAGTTATCAGAGCACAAGTCCCATAACAACAAATATAAAGTAACACATGCTAAGCCTCTGTTCCGACATCATGTTTGACACCCGAATAGTCCTGATCAGCCCAAACACAAACAAGAAGAATACAAGAGACGGGATTGAGAATCATACTCGCACATATACAAAGTATAACATAAGCAATAAATAATATAGCCATGACATAGATTCACACAACTCATCAATGAAATCACTTGATGCACATGTAATGCAATAACCTCTTGACTCTCTTCATATGCCATATGAAGCCAACTAACTTATGAAATAATGCAGGAGCACATGTCTACCCATAAGAAGCATGAAACTCCAATTTTGATTGAAATGTTAACCAAGTGACTTCAATAACTCAAGAGGGGCTTGAATTGAGTTGTTTCAAAATTGTTTCGTGCTCAACCTTTAATCTCAAAGGAATTAATTATTTCAATTATAGAAAAAAGAGAGGTAATTTACCCAAACCCTAACCCTGCACAATTAACATATAAAAGCAATAAAACAATTTATAAAAACAATAAAGCAATTTAAAGAGTAAGGGTTAGAAAAGAGTACAACAATGGTTTTTATACTGGTTTGGTCAACCAAACCTACCTCCAACGCTCAAGCCGCACTCAAGATTTTCCACTAGGTAAAACAATTACAGAAAATGACCTGATTATGTCATTACTTATGACTACTTCACAATGACAACCCTCTCTGAATCCTAAACTTAGCCCTTAGGTATCACACACCCTAGTGAATGTGACGAAGATGCAACAAGCTGATTATGCCACCACCTATGACAACCTAGCTAACAAGGACACCCCTTTCTCCGCAGATATAACCCTGAAGGCCTCAAAACCTTGAATAATATTTTGCTAACAAAACACTCTCAATAGTGGGAATAACTACTCATTTAAGCTTTAGCACTATCTTTTTCTCAACTTAGACAAACATCAATAATCCAAGCTATAGGCACCTAACTTCTCTAACTATTCTATGCTTAAATTCTCTACTCTTGTTTAGTGTTCTAGTTTGTGTCTGATGCACTTTGCTCTTAAGTAGTGACTCTTATTTATAGTGTGAAAGAGATTTGGATTTGGACATTTTAGAAGAAAGATTTTACTAAAAAAAATCCCTTATCTCTTTATTTTAAGAAGCTACTTGATTTTAGGCATAAGATACTTTCCAAATTTGTAATTCAAAAGATAGGTTTAATTAGGGAAAGTTTATTTTTGAAAATTAGCATAAAATCTTGAATTTTGGGGTTGTAGACTCGTCGGACTCTAGTTTTCCAAGCAAGACTCCAGTTTGGCCCTATTGGACTTTAGTCTGCATACCCAGTCTCAAGTCTGGGCTGTTTGGACTCGAGTCTTCCCTGCTGGACTCAGTCCAAAATGCCTAAAAATGAGTTTTCAAGGTTCTTTTATCAATGTATCATGAAAACCTTTCCTTAGTTGATTTATTATTAACTTAAATTGATTATTAAAGCCCTTGATGGCCATTAATGACGTTAACAATGTGCCTACGTGAAAAAAGGCCAGTAATGACGTTAACAATGTAACTACGTGGAAAAAGGCCATTAATGTCGCATCAATGGCCACAAAGGATTTCATCATTAGTGATTTAGATGGAGCTGGTAAAAGAGGCCAAATTGAACCCATTTTAAAAAACAAGGGACCTAATTTAACTTTTCAAAAATAAAGTGATCAAATTGGACCTAATAAATAAATCAAGTGACCGAAAAAAATAATTTAACCATAAGAAAATGAGTAGGCACAAGAACATAATTTTTCTCTAGCATTGAGCTTTTCCTCCATGTTTATTCTCACAGAATCACATTCCTGTATCAGAAGATATGGACCAATTAATACATGATATCGGAATAAACAAAAATAAAGATAAACAATATCGCACAAACAAATATTTACCATCTCATTCAGAGTTATATTCGCAAAGCCTATTGTTCACATCATCTTCTTAATTTCTCAGTGTTACGTTAGTTGCATCAATGTTCATCAGTGCCTCTTCAAGGTCCTTCTCTTTACGCCTGCATGCAAGATATTATAGGTTAAACCAACTGCATGCAAGATTGGTACATATCACAACTTGATTGGTTACAACCGTTTGACCTTACCCATTCTATTAGCTCACAGGTGATTAAGATCAACAACATCTCCACAACTTCAAGTCAGAAAGAACAACACCTCCACAACATCAAGTCAGAAAGAGCAACAACATATTAACTCATAAAAATTAGCAACTGTTTTTACCAAAACAAGACATCTAAATATGGTGAAATAATCAAAATACTTAGGGTTTGAATTTGAAATCTTTTGAAAAGAGCATAAGAGAAACAAACTGCAAACATAACAAAATTAAGAGGAAAGAAGATAAAGATACTAAATAGCATGTATAACACAAACTAGGATTTGCACTCCTGCTCTGAAACATATTGTAAAGTTTGTTGATACTCCAATTTCACTGAAATTACCACTAAAATATACACTAGTTCTGCACTAACACTAGATAATTTAATATCGTTTGCATGCAAATCTATTCCAAGTGCTTTGCTTTCTGTTAGCAGTGTTACCATTTGTAGGAAAATGACATCGAGGTAACTGTATATATTCTTGCATATTTCGTGGCCTGCAGGAAACATGAGCTTATTGTAAATGTTAGAACATTAATTGGACATTTTCTAAGATTTTAGCAGTAAAACGGTGATATAGGAAATCGTAATTGTTAATTTTACTCTAAACATTAGTTGTTTTTCTTATATAATTTTGCATTAAAGTTGCATTTGATTATTGAGGCTTGTGAGTAAGAAAGGCATAAATATTTTATCTAAGCAAGGTGAATTGAATCCATCATACATCTTTCGATGCAATCTCATGCATCACTTAATTTAAAAAATAGAACAAAAAATGTATGATCAACAAGGATGGGGGGGGGGGGGGGGAGTGAATTTAGGTGAAAGCATGATTTTTCACATACCATGCTTTCTGCATGTAACATTTCATTTCCCAGAATGCAAGATGAATAGGAATATAATGGAGAAAGGGATTGGAGTACAACGCGTACCCGGATTTTTCTTCCGTTACTGTTGGTCATCTTCAGTTGTTTCCCGAATGACAACACGGGGAGTGACAATAGACTCTCTCTATACATAGATTATAGATTAGTACAGTAGTACAACTCTTGATTTGCACCACATTCGACATGCTCAAGTAGTTCTCCTTTGTCATTAAGTTTCTCTAGCCTTCTTCCACGGATATTTGATCCAAAAATTTCACCATTTTATGTGACGCATATTGGGGAAAGCCATAATTAGGGATAACAATGGACTTGGTCCAAGATGATTGCACTTTATATTCTTTCATCATCCATATTTCAGTCGTTGGACAGCCTTGGACCATGGAACACACCGAGACATCCTCCTATCACCCTTAAATTGTACACTTCATATATTTCTGCAGCGAAATGATTTGATAGAGGAATCTTTGATAAAATCCTCTGTAACATATCAAAGGCAATAATGACAGGAACCATGTTATCGTCGGAGTAAACCAACCAATGAAGAGCCTCATTGAAGAGTGACCCAACTCTGACAGTATAGCCGAGATCCATATATGGAACACTAATATTCCCTCCACTCACAAATGACTGATGTTTAAGGTTTTCACACAGATTAAGAATAACAATAAATAAGTTATTGAAATAATTTTACTAAAATATCCTTACTCTTCATAAATTCATTACATGTAACTATTGCATGATAAATGGTGGTGGTTGAAAATTTGATAGGCACATTACTAAAAACTTGTTAGATTGATGTAATTTATTTGGGGCAAATTTAGAATAGTATTTTATTGAAAACTGAAAACATTAGTCAATTATATGGAATTGTTTTTTTGAATGTCAGTCATTTTGGAATGGAAGGAGTATCTTCTATGTTTCGCGAACAAGTTTTGAAGCAGAAAGTCAGGATTCTAGTCTCAAGACATTTAGACAATAACAATGCAACAAGAATTATCAAGTAGTCGTTTGTTGATGGGTCATTCCCAAAATCATACAGAAATTCATAGTTTATCTCATTATATTCAAAGGGTAGTGGTAATCGCTTATGGACACCTATTGATGGATTCCATGAACACAAAATCTCATGTTGTTTGCGAAAACGGTAACCATGGCATGGGGGTAATGGAGGGGGGTGGGGGGAAGGAAATGCACTGCACCAGTATATCTTCGAAGTGGTCCCTCCTCTATATCAGAGTAATGAACATAATAAAAACTAGTTGATCTGAGAAGAAGTCAGTTTATGCGGCGGCTGGGTCATAGTGGGAAATGCCAAATTGGGGAATCAAAATGAGAGAAAGCCATGTCTTACACATGCGCTTGAAACGCAAAACAAATCTCACTGTCAATCTCAGCAAAATTTCCATTATCAACTCGAGAGGGAGAGAACCAACAAGGTCCATCACAGTTGGTAGATAACTGGGTTTCTTAAGCATGTTGACAAGGGTTCTATTCTCTTTTAGTGCGAATGAAAAAGACTTGATTGGGAGAGGCAAAACGCACTTAAGTTCCCCCATTCTTCCTGTTTCGCTACCAGACAGACATGAATATACAAAATGCGAGACAATAACTTCTTGCCTATAATTCTTTTGGAATTCAAAAATAACTTCAGTGCTTGCATTTTTAGGCCTAATTACACATTTTACCACCCAACTATAATAATTTTGTGAATTTTACTTTCCAAGTTTTTTTTTCGTGCATTTTACCATCATTTTTTTTAATTTTCGTGCATTTTACTGATCCATTAAATGTGTAACGAGTGCTGACCTGTCCCTAAAAAAGTAAAAATGAAAAAACAAAACGATGTTGTTTCATTACCAACATGATAGTAAAATACACGAAAATTAAAAAAAACGATGGTAAAATGTGAGAAAAAAAACTTTTGTTTATTTATTCCTTTTTAAATTACTTTAGAGATAGGTTTTCACAATAACCAAATAAGAGATGGGTCCAAAATGATGATAAAAGATTTTGTTTAAAAAGAACAAAAAATATAATTATATTTACAATGAAGACTATAGCAAGAAAAATGAAATATTTGTCTAAAAAGAAAAAAGAATGTCATTATCATCACAATAAAGATGGGAAAGGGAAATAGAATATTTTGTCAAAAAATAGAAAATAAATAAATAATACTTAAATGTTATTATTTCTACCCGCTAGACCCCAAATAAAAAATTACCCTAATACACATATTAAAATTTTTCAATTAAAAAAATATATAGGGGGGCAACCTCTCCTCCCCCACTTCTAAGAGTATATCTGTCCTTGCTTAAGGTGTTGTTGATGAGTCATGTCCTCGAGAATTTGATGTGTTCAGCTACATACAATAAACAATTTTTTAGGAATCCAAAAATAGTTTGGACAAAAGGCTAATAATGGACTTCATCTAGTAATATAAATTGGAAGAGGTAGATTTTATTTGTGAATTTGTGTGTTCACCAACCACTATATATTTTCCAAAAGATTCTAATTAACCTTTTTTTTTTAACAAAATTCGCTACAAAATAATTGTTGAGTTATTAAATGATAATGTTAATTCAGTTGGTACAACTTAGTTAATTACTAATTTGTCCAATATTCTTAGATTTTGTCTTACTAACATTGATAAATAAATAAAATTTAGGCTTAAATGTGTTTTTTGTCCTATTTAAAAAATAAAAAATTTTATAAGGACCAAAACCAAAAAAATAGTACATTACAAGGGCCAAAAAAATATTTAAACCTAAAATTTTTATTGTTACCATTCACACTAAAACGTTACTATCTCGCATAGTGAAAGTGAGTCGATTCTTCAAAATTTGGAACCCCCTATTGTCTTTTAGGAAGAAGGATGTTGTGTATGTCAAGCTTGTTGGTGACAATAGAGATGCATCTTCTAAACATCGGAAGGTCATAAAGATAATGAATAGTGTTGGCACAAAAATGTTTTGTTGGATAGTTTCAACTTTGGATTATTATTATTATTGTCCAATTATATTTTTGTTCGATCATGCTATATATGTTATATTCTGAGTTTAAATATTTTTTAATTTTAAATTCAAGTCCACATTGAACAAGTCCAATAAAAAAGATAAAATTACGCTTTTGGTACTTTATCTTAGTTTTTAAGATTTAGTTTGGTCCCTTATATTTTACAATTTAGACATTTATATTTTTAAATTAAGTCAAAATGGCCATTTTTGTCACTTCCATTATGTTTAACGTTAAAAAAAATTATTTGGCATTTTTGGATAGCCAATAACGGTTTTAGGGAGGGTATGGCTTATTACAAGTATAAACAATTTTATAGTGATTTTAAACAGCCAGAAATTGCTTTAAAATATGTAGGTTTAATACCTTTTTAGTCCTTGCAATTTGCTTTTTTTTGCTTTTCGTCCTTCCAATTTTTTTTTGGTTTTAGTCCTTGCAAATTATGTTTGTTTTGTTTTTGGTCCTTAAAGTGGTTTAGATAACGCTTTGAACAGTGGAGAAAGCGCTATCTAAACCATTTTAAGGACGAAAAACAAAACAAACATAATTTGCAAGGACTAAAACCATTTTTTTTTTTGCAAGGATGAAAAACAAAAAAGCGCTAAATTGCAAGGACTAAAAATGTACTTAAGCCAAATATGTAAGATAAAACCTTGGCCTCGCAATTCCCCACCATCTCATTCTTCTCCTATCATTGCCATTTCAAACAGGGAACAAGCTCCACCTGAGTAACATCAATCTTGGTCGGCTGCGTACCTACTCCCTCCAAAGCATTTGTGACTTCCTTCTCCTTATGAGTATGAGCAAGCAAAGAACCAGGTAGCTGGTTCAAATTCCCATCCATGGAAGCATAACCCTCTTCGAGGAGCAAAAAGGTTTGGTTGGAACATTGTATATAGAAGCTGTTGCAACTAGCGCAACCCTCTCGAATCCACACTGGCACACATGAGACTCTCAACGAAGACAAGGTGTCTGAGACGCACTGCGAGGTGAGGAGGCATGTTTCTTCCTGAAACGTCATGCCAGCGTTGGGACCAGGACCGAGAGGCCTCAAGCACTAGCGTCAGGTCATGGACTTCTTGTCCGTAAAGCTTGATTTCCTTTCGTAGGAGTGATTGGATGATATTTGTTAAAGTTATGTAGTGATAGTGTTTGTTATGTAGCAGCCATGTCGAATTAGGTCCCTTGGAGTCTTGATGTATTTTATACATACTTACACGTTATAAGCATAAAATCTTTTCTCTTATTGATCTTGATACTCTTTTATTTACAACTCTAATATATGTCTGTATCTACATCTTATACTTTACACAAACTTATGTTTAGTAGAAAGTCTTTTGAGCATATATTGCTATAGATACTTATCTTAAACTAAGAGAAAATATATCGTATAGGGTTTCAAATTACCATATATTTAAAGACATAATGTATGATAGAATATATGTATACTATATCGTATTTTGTAAACCTTGGTAATATGTAATTACAATTTTAATGTATGTATGCAACTTTATATTCTGCTCATGTATAATTTTATTTTTATTTCCTAAATCCCTTATACATGTTTATCAGGTACTGAGAGAAAGAAGGCATATGTTTTTATCGTTTTATTTTGAACTTGAACTTAAGAAGTTTTCCACTAGACTGTATACATAATCTACTTATGAATTACTTATCAAGTACCTGCGAATGATGTCTCTTTTTGAATGGATCTTCTTTATGAAAGCATATGTAAAATAATTATACACCATGTTTACTATTGTTTTAGAATATCTTTCGTTCACAAGATGATTTCCTTTTCTTCTTAAATAATTCCTATAAGATACAATCGAAATTTAAGTTTTATTTTTTGCTTAAAAAATTTAATTGTCTCTCTGACATTTTAAAAATAATATAAACATTTATTTTCTTATAACTAAAACAAAAGCGAGTTAGATCTTATTTTCAACATCTGGGTGTTACACACTTAATCAAATAAATTTAATTTAACGTATAATATACTTTATGAAAAATATAAGTAAATGTCCAATTCATCTAAACTTTTGTGTGCATGATTGTTGAGAAAATATTTAACAAATGTTTTATTGAAATTATTTGTATACAAATAGTTACTCATGGAGTAACTTTATTCCCACCCATATACATTAATAACTATAAACATGGTTTTAAGCCAGAGCTGCGATGTCATTATAATTAATAGCCAATTGGTGGATTTGGGCCATGTTGAGCTCCACGAGGTGAATCATTGATGCCTGGTGAAGGCCTAGGATGTGGAATAGGCTCTCTAGGGAGACCATGGAGCTCTTTGGTTTTAATATTGTTAACAACATATTTATGAGCATGAGCTCTAATCACATTCAGCCCAAGTGGATCATTGTGGCGAGGTGAAGGTCCAGAAGGTGGAAGGGGCCCACTAGGGAGAACATGGAACTCTTTGGTTTTAATGTCGTTAACAAAATATTTATGACCATGAGCTCTAATCACATTATGAGGGCAATGTAGATTCAGGTCAAGTGAATCTTCAAGAGGTGGTTCATTGTGGCAAGGTGAAGGTTCAGAAGGTGGAACAGGCCCTTTAGGGAGAAGATGGAACTCTTTGGTTTTAATGTTGTTAACAACATATTTATGAGCAGGAGCTCTAGCTCTAACCACATTCTTAGAGCCAGTTGATGGAATTAGGCCATGTGGAGCTTTAGGAGGTGAATCATTGTGACCATGTGAAGGTCTAGAAGGTGGACTAGGCGCTTTAGGGAGAACATGAAACTCTTTGGTTTTAATGGTTTTAACAACATATTTATGAGCAGGAGCTCTAACCATATTATGAGAGCCAGTTGGTGGATTCAGTTTTGGAGCTTCAGGAGGTAGATCATTATGGCCATGTGAAGGTCTAGAAGGTGGAGCAGGTCCTTTAGGGAGAACATGATACACTTTACTTGCAATATTATTGACAATATTGGTATTAGCATGAGTGCTAACTTTAGCTCTTTCTTGGATGTTGAACCCTTGGTGGTGAAAGATCTTCAAGTCTAAACTTTTGGAAAATGTGGCATTTGCTACAACTATATTTGAAAAAAAAAGCAATAGCAAAAGTGAACTTAAGTCAATGACCATTTTGGATTCCTTGACAAAAAACAGAAGCCTGATGCTAATCCTTTTTTTATGCAATGTGAAGACAAGGAGTCATTGGTTTTGGGTTGGATTTATACACTAACGAACATGGGAAAATGTCAATTACTACAGTGTAACAAATTCCATGCTTGTATGAAAAAGAATGTTGACCAATCTTTCAACATTGAATATTATGATACCACTTTTAATATTGACCAATCTTTATATGAAAAAGAATGTTGAAAAGTGATATTACTTTTAGACCAATTAAATGCTTATTTATTTTGACATTTTATTTCTGTATATATATATATATATATATATATATATATATATATATATATAACCTAATTAATCCATTCTTTGAATGTTAATTCACTGATCATGAATATCAAAATTTAGATAAATTTAACATTCATAATTAAGTAATCTTATAGTCAATATTTACAAATATTTGGAATAGTATCTCTAGGTTCTTGAACTATTTAACAATATTTAATTAGGTCCCTGAAGTAAAAAGTCATACAAATAGAAGGAGTGCATTAGGTTTGTCTAAACAGAACCTCTTAGGGAAAACTAGAAGTGCAGTAAGGGACATTCTTCTGGAGTTGAATACTGATTGAAAAATCTATAGAGGTTGAGAATACTGAGTTTAAAACCTGTTGTGGCAAACATATTGACCTGTAGAGGTTTGCAATTTTTAATTAGGTTCCTGAATTATGACCATTTTAATTAGGTCCTTGAACTTGTATTTGTTTTTTAAGGACCTAATTAAAAAACAAATACAAGTTTAGGGACCCAATTGAAATAAAATATAATTTAGGGAGGGACTTAATTAGAAATTGCCAATTAGATTGGGGTCCTGCAGATTGATTTAACCTTAAATTTATTTTGAAGTATCAAGTAATTTGAAAATTTGTAAACTTGATCTACTAAATAAAAAAAATTAATTTGACAGTGAGATTAATAAAATTTAATATGTAAAAAGAGTTATTAAAGTGAGTAACTTTACCAAGAGTTAATTCTTGAGTAACATGATGTTAAAAAAAAAAATTACACTCTTATCTAATTATAGATAACCGCATATGGTAGGATTTTTGACTTTTATAATAATTAATTTAAAAGTCATTTATAAGGTGATTTATATTTGATTGATGGTGTAAAAATCTCAACACTAACAATATATCAAAATTAAAAGTAAACACAGGCATATAAAAATTGACTAAATTATTCACATGGTCCTCTATCTTTATTTTAGATTGCGATTTCGTCCTTTATTTTTTAAAAGTTACAAAATGGTCCCTTATTTATTAAAAGTTGTAAAATAATCCCTTAAGTGATTTTTTATAGCATGTTTATGCAAAAAAAAAAAAAACTAAAAAAAATTACTTTTAGGGGTAAACATGCTATAAAAATTACTTAAGGGACCATTTTACAACTTTTAATAAATAAGGGATCATTTTGCAACATTTAAAAAATAAAAGATCAAATTGCAACCTAAAATAAAGATAAGGAACCAATGGAGTAATTTAGCCTATAAAAATTTAGTGACTTACACACATTTATTGTACAAATTTACTTTAAAAGTTATATGTTTAAAACACATATATTACACTTATTAATTTTAATAGATATATTGTATTTAATAAATGATTTATTGATTGTCCCACCTGATTAAATATTATATTATTAGATATAATTTATAGTCAAAAGAAAAGGATTAATATATATATTGGTCAAAGAACTTGGCTTGCCACTTTTAGTGAGGTCTCCCCTCCTAACCATGTTATTTTTTCCACGCGGCTCAAACCTGAGAGACCTTGCTTAAATGAACTGAGCGTAGTTTCACTCAGAACGAGTTGTTAGTAAATTGCTATATATTAATAATATAAATTCTTAGCATAATAATTACTTTTATTTAATAATACATTTTTAATATATATAAAAATTTATAAAAATTCATACATTTAATAAAAAATTATATTTCTTAAATTCCATGAATGTATTTTATTTAGAAATATAATACTTAATGATCTATTTTATTTTCTTATATGTTATATTTTAAAAATTTCTATCATTAATATTCTATAATTGAGACTGACTATCCTAAAATATTAAATGTTATATTTATTAAATATAATATATAGTCAAATTAAAATATAGTTAAATATTATATTCATTAAAAATAATATATTTAATAAGATTTTACTAAATAAAATATATATTTAAAATCTTAACAACATTAATATTTAAAATTTTAGTTAAATATAATATATAGTCAAAGTTAACATGATTAAAAAAAATGAAATATATCTAAGATTGTAGTTTAATATAGTAATTTGTTAAGCACTTTATTGTAGACTATTTTTATAATATAATTTGCATATTTTTTTTATTTTACACAATAAGATTGCAACGTTTTTTGTGATATATAACTATTGACAATAGGTCAATATAAATAGTTGTATATAAAAATAGTAAGAAACAATAGATAAAAATATAAAAACACATTATTCTAATTAAATAATGAAAAATGTGACACAATATTATATTTTAAATTCATTTAAATGTTTTTCCTCTCAAATAAAAAATAAATTCTTAATAATATTGTATTTTAATTTTATATTTCTTATATTTTTCCCTTGCAACTCCTTGCAACTCCTTCACAAATATATCCATTCCATTCCTTCGCTAATCCCTTGCAATATATTTGTTGCATTCCTTCACTAATTTCTTACCAATCCTTTGTCAATCCCTCACAAGATACCACTAGGCAATCACTAATCCCTACCTAATCTTTCAAATTTTCCTAGCGATTTTAATTCAATTAGTTTATCAACTAAATTAAATATGTCAATTCTTTAAATAAAAATGTGAATATACTACAACTTGATTTAAAATAAAACTTGCAAGTGACAACATGTCTTACAAGACTAAATTGGTGAATGTATTACAAATAAAAACTACTCAATAATGTCTTACAAAACTACATTGATCAATGTGTATTTAGTCCTTCAAATTTAGGGGGCTATCTTTATTATTTTTGATAATTTGGATGCACAATTTGTGGCGGTTTTTTTTATCACAGGAGAGACTAAAAAAAACATTTCGCAAATTTGAAGGATTAAAAAATGCAAGTTTTAGTTTGAAAGACTAAAAAGACAATCCTCAAATTTGAGGAACTAAAATCATATTTAAGCTAAAAGAAAAGACAAATAATAATTAACCTAAACTAGTAAAATCATCATTGCAACCTTGATCCTCCTATGTTGGTTGATTGACGATATTGATGGTTGGACTGCCTAAATTATCTACCTCATCATCTCTGGCAATTGTGTTTGCAAAAAAGAGGCTAATGTAGTATTTATAACTGCAATGACCCATTTTTTTGTCATAGGTGTAGGATTTGTGGAGGAACCTACAGCCTCTAAAGATGAGGCTTGTGTAGTGCTACCGCTAGTGCCAAGATCCAAGTTATGACCAAGGCCATGGACTATATTATTCTTGTTTTCACCTGTAGCTTTTAACCAAAGATCAAAATCAATTACAGCATTGGATGAAGTGTCTTCTCCATATTTCTGTATTATTGAAACTTCATATGATTCCTACAAAAAATAAACAAAAATTTGCTATACACTATACACGACAATATAGGTTAACAAAAGTAATCAATCTTAAAACATAAAAACACATACAATAAAGTTATTCGCCCTAGGAAAGACAAATTCTCCATCTTTCTTTTTATGAAATTTGCTATACACTTCACAGTAAGAAACATGACGGTTCGCTTCTGCCTCCTGTAATAACATTATAGTGTAAATTATAAGTCATGGTCAGTTTTAAACTAAACTAATTCCCAACAATCTAAATTAACATGTTTAGGTACTACCACTCAAAGAGAGTAAATTTGATAAACAATCATTTCCTACAACTCAAACTGTGATTTCATACTATTAAGAATAAAAGGAACATGTTGTGTAAGAATATATTGCAATTTCATAAAACTAATTTTTAAACAATTTTTTTTTTGTGTTAATCCTAACTAGTATTTGCTTACATTTTTATTACACTTGATTAACCTGTTAGCAAATGTAAATAACTAGTCAGCAACTAATTATCAAATGTGGTCATGTGGGTTAATGCCTATCTAAGAGTGTTTATCAATTATCATACCAATATCACATAAAGTTACATGATAGATGCATCCAATTCTTAAGAACACAAAAAGAAAGAATCCAAAACAAAATAAACTAAAAAGTGATCAAGCAAGTGATGAGGTAGATAATTTAGGGTATAGATATTAATCAAGTAAGTAATCAAAGAGAATATAGCGTATAAATATTAATCAAAGAGTTAATGATTAAAGGCATTTCTTTAATTCTTTTTCCTTCTCCAACTTCATACTCCACTCATTATTGATTGACAAAAGTAAGTATGATTACCATAATTTTGCCCGAAGCTCTTTGACCCTTTTGTGTGCACCATTGTATCAGGCTAGGAACCCCTATTTTTTCTTCCAATAGCAGAATTCTTCTGTCACTCCAGTGTTTTTCAAATGTCGATCAACCCATTCCATATTTCAGCTTTCATCACTCTAGGCCTGTGACCCCTTAAGTCCTCACATTCCCTTGAGTTTGCTGCTTTGATTGCTTTATTCATATCTTTACACAATTGATCATAATATCTATCCATACATGTCTTTTCCCAAATTTCCCTCGCCATCACACGATCCTATTTTGATCGAAATAGTATTTCTCCTACAACAATACAACTTAAGTAAAAAAATAATAATTATAGATATAATAATATAATACATAATACTAGCATAATCATGAATGGACCCCTTTTTTCTTGGAAGAATGAAAATCTAACACCTGAATACGGGGTGACAAAGAACTTTCCCAAGGTAGCTTAAAAATTGATTTCAATTTTACAACAAAACAAACAGTAAACCAAATTATATGATGTGATAGCTAAAACCAAAAACATGAAATTTTTTGCTAGTTTTTCCCTTTTGAAAAAAGAGGAACTTGAGATTCACAACGAAATTAAATTCAATTGTGCCAACCCAAGCTGAATTAGGTGAAGGAGGAAGAGGAGGGGGAGGAGGAGACGAAATCAGATAAGGAACTAGAACCTCCTTGGCGACAACACCTTTGTTCTTTAGCTTTTCAAGCCGAAGTTTCTTAGCATTCTTATAGTCAAATTTCCCCATCACCACTGCAAAAAGGAGGAAAAAGGGATTAGCAACAAATAAACATAAGAAAGAAAAAGGAATAAATCAAAAAGTACTCACAATCCCAGTCAGCTCTCAGAGTCTTGGAGAACGGAATCTCGACTATGGTTTTACACCTAAGAAGATGGGGAAGACGACAAAGATCAACCATGTCATCTTGGTTACTAGGAGACATGTCCACTATTTTACAGGAAAGCTGTTTATTAGGAGACTGAGTCTAGTACAAAGGAAACCTGGACCTCCCTCGTCTATCAAAACAGTTTGACATCCCGTCCTTCCCCGGTCGAACCCGGAAAAACCCTCCCTTGAAGTTTTTCCAGGAAGAGGTATAGGGATCGAGTAAAGACTTACCCGGGATGCCAGTCAAGGAAACACAACCGCCTTTCTTACTCTCCTTCACTGTGTAATGAAAGAGAAACTTAGGAGCGGTGGGCGTAATGAATAACTCATTACACAAAACCCGGAAAGCACATATGGAAGCCCAGGCATTCAGATGCAGCTAGGTAGGAGCAACATTTAAATCTCGAAGGATGTCACACTCAAATTTGTCAAAAGGAACAGTGACGCCAAGAAAAGAGAATAGGGCATCATACATGTAAGTATAATGAGACTTACATAGGAAAGCTCGAAGGAAGACGTGCTCACTCGGACGACAAGGCTCGGCATGAACGATATCTGGCAAGTCCGAGTGGCACAACTCGATCTCTTCTAAAAAAGACTGAAGAGACTCTCGGGTCTGATACCGACAAGCATAACCCCCAACCTCCTCATTTACCCAGAAATAGCCCAAAAGAGTAATGGGAGAAAAGACCTTTTTGGAGGCTTAGAACCACTCGGCTCAGGAGGAGGAGGAGGAGGAGGAGTTTGGACGCGACGAGGAACCAAAGGTACCTCCTCGGTGGCCTCAGAGTCATCTAAGACCAGAACTCCTGTCTAAGCAGCAGCCATAGGAACCTCGGCCTGACTAGAGGGCATGGAAGAGTGAACCACTTCCATGTCAGCGGCGCCAGAAGCTGACGCGCCATCACTAACCCCACCGGAGTTATGACGACTTGGTGAAATCTCGCCATCGGAATCCTCTCCGATCAAATGCACCTCTGCCGGCAGCATTCTGCCACCATCGGAACGCCCTGAATCCTCGAAAGATGAAGACATGATCCCAAAAGAAATAACAGAATAAGGGGACAGAGGGCGTACCTTGGCTGAAAAAGAAAAGGAAGGAGAAGGAAGGAGGAGGAAGAAGGAGCAGAGGAAAAAAGATCACCGAAGAAGAAAAAATGAAGAAGTGAATGAAGGTCACACAGTGACCCTTATATAGAGGGCCAAGGGCCTCGAATGCGAAAGGACGAAATGACTCGGACCGTTGGATCAAGACCCTTCGCCAAACGAATCAACGGCTAGGAGGCTTGAGACCATTGGGTATCCCGAGGACATTTTCGAAATTCAAAAATAATCATTGCCGCCGCCCTCGGGAAGCGTTATGAGTTAAAGGGTCCAAACCGACACGACCACTCGAAAACAAAACGACGTGACCACTCGAAAATGAAGTCACGACCATTACAGAATAGCTGAACCCAATGAAAGGGAACGAGTAAAAACCACACCGACTCGTCCGAAAGGGAACTCGAACTCGGCCAGACCATCACTTAAGCTCTTCCACATCTTCAGAACTTGGGGGCATGTGTACTACTCGGACTCGACACTCCATCGAGTAGCTGATTTGGCCGGGTAGGACCATCTTACCCGGACCAAGGAAGTTATAACGGAAAGTATATCTTACTATAAGATAAGATAGAGATAAAGGCATAAGATAATGATAGAAGATAAGATTATCTCTATCAGGAATTATGAGATTTGATAGGAAAATAACCCTATCTAATCTACCTATTTACCTTCTATAAATACAACAATAATCCAACCAATCAAGGTACGAAATTCTATACCCAATTGTGATACCTGTCTCTTACCTCTGTGCCTCTAACTTGAGCGTCGGAGTGTCTTTGCAGGTACATCCCCCACCATTCACCAAGGAGATCCCGACAGAGCCACCGCACCGGAATTCTTACCAAATCAGGTAAGAACAGTCATAAAGGAAGATAATGAATAGTGTTGGCAGAAAAATGTTTTGTTGGATAGTTTCAACTTTGGATGATGATGATGATGATGATTATTATTATTATTATTATTATTATTATTATTATTATTATTATTATTATTATTGTCCTATGATATTTTTGTTCGATCATGCTATATATGTTATATTCTAAGTTTAAATATTTTTTAATTTTAAACTCAAGTCCACATTTAACAAGTCCAATAAAAAAGATAAATTACACTTTTAGCACTTTATCTTATTTTTTTAGATTCAATTTGGTCCCTTATATTTTACAATTTAGTCCTTTATTTTTTTAAGGTAATTCAAAATGGTCATTTTCATCACTTCAATTACTTAAAAAAATTGATTTGTTGTTTTTGATTGTCAATAACAGTTTTAGGAAGGGCGTGGCTTATTACAAGTAAAAACAATTTTATAGTGATTTTAAATGGCCAGAAATTACTTAAAAATAAGTAAGATAAACCCTTGGCCACTAAATTCCCCACCATCTCATTCTTCTCCTGTCACCACCATTTGAAACGGGGAACAAGCTCCACCTGAGTAACATCAATCTCGGTTGGCTATGTACCAGCTCCCTCTAAAGCATTTGTGACTTCCTTCTCCTTATGAGTATGTGCAAGCAAAGAACTAGGTGGTTGGTTCAAATTCCCATCCTTGGAAGCATAACCCTCTTCTAGGAACAAAGTGTGTGTTTGGTTAACCGTTTGAACCCACGTTCAACGGAGAAACACGCGTTCCAAGGCACAAAAGCAAAAGTAATGTGAGAGTAGTTTTTTTTTTAACGGTCGTTACGTTGAACGTAACTGGTTCCCAAACACACTCAAAAAGTTTTGGTTGGAACGTTGTATATATATAGAAGCTGTCGAAACTAGTGTAGCCCTCTCGAATCCGCACAGGCGTACATATGAGTCTCAATGAAGACAGGGTCTCTTAGACGCATTGCAAGGTGAAGAGGCATGTTTCCTACCGAAACGTCATGCCGGCGTTGGGACTAGGACCGAGAGGACCCAAGCGCCACTTCAACGACGAGTATTAGGTCAAGGACTTCTTGTTCGTAAAGCTTGTTTTCCTTTCTTGGGAGAGATTGGATGATATTTGTTAGAGTTATATAATGATAGTGTTTGTTATATGCAGCAGCCATGTCAAGTTAGGTCCCATTGGAGTCTTGATGTATTTTATACATACTTACACGTTATAAGCATAAAATATTTTCTCTTATTGATCTTGATACTTTGTTGTTTACAACTCTAATATATGTATGTATCTACACCTTATACTTACACAAACTTATGTTTAGTAGAAAGTCTTTTGAGCATGTATTGCCATAGATACTTATCATAAACTAAGAAAAAATATTGTATAGGGTTTCACATTACCATGTATTTAGACATAATGTATGATAGAATATATGTATACTATATCGTATTTTTTAAACCTTGGTAATACGTAACTACAGTTTTAATGTATGTATGCAACTTTATATTCTGCTCATGTATAATTATTCTTTTTATTTCCTAAATCCCTTATACATGTTTATCAGGTACTGAGAAAAAGAAGGTACTACTTCCATCCCTAAATATAAGACTCTTTTTCTAAAAAAAAATTGTCCCTTTTTATAAGACTCTTTTCAAGTTGTCTCTTGCATTAATTATTTTTGACCAAAATACCCTTAACCACTTTACAATGAATGCTATAAATTAATAAGATAAGTACATTCTCTCTCTTATGCTTGGTGAAGGACTAGGATGTGGAATAGGCCCTCTAGGGAGAAAATGGAGCTCTTTTGTTTTAATATTGTTAACAACATATTTATGAGCTTGAGGGAAATTTGATGGATTCAGGTCAAGTGGATCTTCAAGAGGTGGATCATTGTGGCAACGTGAAGGTCCAGAAGGTGGAACAGGCCCTTTAGGGAGAACATGGTACTTTTTGGTTTTAATGTCGTTGAAAACATATTTATGAGCAGGAGCTCTAACAATATTATTAGAGCCAGTTGGTGGATTCAGGTCATTTGGAGCTTCAGAAGGTGCATCATTGTGGCCATGTGAAGGATTAGAAGGTGGAGCAAGCGCTTTAGGGAGAACATGATACACTTTACTTGCAATATTATTGACAATATTTGTATTAGCATGAGTGCTAACTTTAGCTCTTTCTTGGATGTTGAAATCTCGGTGGTGAAGGATCTTTAAGTCTAAACTTTTGGAAAATGTAGCATTTGCTACAACTATATTCGAGAAAATAAGCAATAGCAAAAATGAACTTAAGTCAATGACCATTTTGAATTCCTTGACAAAAATCAAAAGCCTGATACTAATCCTTTTTTTTTATTCCATGTGAAGCCAAGGAGTCACTGGTTTTAGGTTGGATTTGTACACTAACAAACATGGAAAAATGTCAACTACTACAATGTAAGAAAGATCCATGCTTATGAGGATACCATTGTTGACCAATCTTTCAACATTGAAAATTTTGATACCATTTTTAATGTTCACCATTCTTTATTTGAAAAATAATGTTGAAAAGTGATTTGACTTTTAGACCAATTAAATGCTTATTCATTTTGAGATTTTATTTGTTCAAGATCATGATATATTTTAAATGAGGAAAGATCAAATTACTTCTAGAGTAATTCTTGGTAAAGTTATTTCATTCAATAAGGGGACTAAGCGTAATTCTACTTAGACCAACGACTTGTTAGTAAATTGTTATATATTAATAATATAAATTCTTAGTATAATAATTCCTTTAATTTAATAATAAATTTTTAATATATAAAGAAATGTATATATAAAAAGTCATACATATAATAAAAAAATTACAATTCTTAAATTTAATGAATGTATTTTATTTGAAAATATAATATTTGATAATCTATTTGATTCTCTTGTATATTATATTTTTAAAAAAAATCTATAATTAATATACTATAAGTAAGACTGACTATTCTAAAATATTAAATATTATATTCATTAAATATAATATATTTATAAATATTTTACTAAATATAATATATATTTCAAAATTTAACAACATTAATATTTAAAAATTTAGTCAAATAAAATATATAGTCAAAGTTAACATGATTGAAAAAATTAAATATAATTAAAATGGTAGTTTGATATAGAAACTTATTAAGCACTTTATTGAAGACTATTTTTATAATATAATTTGCATATTTTTTTTATTTTACACAATAGTAAGGATTGCAACCTTTTTTGTGATATATAATTATTGACAATAGGTAAATATAAGTAGTTGTATAACAAAATAGCAAGAAACAGTAGATAAAATTATAAAAACACACACATTATTCTAATTGAATAATGAAAAATGTGACACAATATTATATTTTAATTAAATTCATTTTAATGTTTTTTCTCTCAAATAAAAAATAAATTCTTAATAATATTGCATTTTAATTTTATATTTATGATATTTTTCCGTAATAGATGCAAATTGTACAATAACATTTTCATTCTGATCATTTTATTGATTGCATATCAAACAATTTGACTTAGGTTATTTGATAGATAAAAATCATGCAAATTACATAAAATCTACGATTTTAATTGTTTGTTCAATTATTTATAGTAAATAAAATTCAAGTTACTATTATATATATATATATATATATATATATATATATATGCTAATGACACTCATATGCTTAATCAATTTAACGCATGTAATGGCTAAGCTGTATGCATACTCAACTATAAATCGACCTGTCTATAGTATCTGCTAGTCAACCAAAACAATTCCTGCAGACAAAGAAATATATGCCCACTCATGTATATGTGTGTGTGTAATTTCTACCATCATGACCACCACCACCATCATGACTATGTACAAAACTGCGTAGAAAAGTAAATAAGATTATGTCAAAAGAGGAATTATAGCCTGGCCGACTAAATATATACATATCTAAAAAGAAACTAATCCTGGCCTACCCATATAATATATCAAAAGGTAAAGGCCTAAGAATCAAAGCAGTCAACTAAACTATATCCTAATCAGAACCCAACTCAATAGAAGCTCTTACGGGGTATCATCCTCCTCCACTCCTCCCTTGTTCTCCACTGCATAACCATCCTCTATTAGCCACTTGTTGACCCATGACGTCTAGTAACCCAACCAGGAAAGAGAAAGCCAAACTGGCTAGCTAGATCATAAACAGGGAGAGGTAGTGGTGGTGCAAGTAAGACACTCCTCAGTAGCGGTCGAGGATTGTAGTACTGATGTAACATCCCTTATTACATTGTTCGAAACGCTTATTAATTAATTTTTAACAAAATTCTTGATTAATTTATTTATGAAAAATTGTGTAAATTTTTCGTGCGATTAGAACATCAACGAATAAAAGCGGAATTTAACATGAGAACATCATATAGAAAGGAAACATACTCATAATCATTAATCCATGGTTTCGAACAAGTACATCTGATGTCAACCAAAAACTACTAAAGACTGCAATACAATGGAAAGGAAATACCACTAAAATAACTGATAAGTAACCACCACGTGAGATCACTAGACTCTCAAACCCCTAGTCCAAGTAGTACTCTAAGATACAACCTATCCCTCTCTTTCATCATCAAACTCGATAGGATGATGGTCATTGCCCCCGAGTATAAGAGGTGACAGAGGCAGACATTTGTACTCTTCATTGATGCTAGGATTCGTAGCAAGCTACTCATAGTCAGGTATGAAGAACACTCCAGTGGGAAGGATGAGTTTGATTGGTGCTAACGGTAGTCCGAAAAGCGAAACGAAGTGTACAATGATCTCACCACGGTAGAGATATCTCCTCTCATCAACGAAGTGAATCCATCACCCCTCTGGGCTGAATTCCATTCTCAGGTCCCACATAGTGTTATCTATCTATATCAACGAGAAAGGAATGGGGTGAGGTTGTATTCTTTCAACGTCACTCCATGAAAGAGTTGAGATATTTTCTGATTCCATCACACAATAGTCAACAATCATATATATAGTAACTACAATATAAGGGGGACCTAGATCATTCTAAGTTTCATTGCGGACGCCATTGTCATGATCTTCACATCATCACTGTATGGATCCATACTCTCGGTTGATCAACCTTCATCACAACTTCATCCTTGGGAAGCGATGGAGAGTAAGTATATCTCTGACCTTCATCCAAGGTACTTTGATGCAATACCAGCTCGTCAGTCATCATAATCAAGTACATTCTCATACGCGTATCCACCAGGCAAACTCCCCGCAAGAGATATACCCTTCGCACCATGACAGATAGTCTGACATTTATTGAGGTGTGAGAGCTGGCACCGCTCATCCTGGCTTGTGGGTTGCAAGCCCCTCGTTAGGATTCCACACACTCGCGTCATTCACCCCTTAGGTCCACACAAGGCCACACCCTAAACTATCTACAGTGTACCACGCTGTAACTTCCCGCACCACATCCAAAACCTTTTGCCTAACTTGGCTAGTCCAAGTCTTCCAGGCTCTAAGATTCATACTCGTGGATTAATCGTCGAGGTCAACATACGAGGGTCGTTCTCACCCTTTAACAACAATATATATAAGGATATGGTACGAGAAACAATGAACATTATATAATAAACTTGTTACACCATCAATCATTCCAAGGTATCACAATCTCATACATGCATAACAATGCGTTCTAATGGTGATGACGCATCAAATACGTCCATATACCTATATCCATCAAATACGTTCTTGTAACAAGTCTTTATAATTATTTAAGTTTGCTTCTAAACTTGTTCGTCTTTTATTCTAAGATGTCTTTTACTAACAAGATAGATACCACATATTTAATTGTCGTTACTATAATATTTTATGAAATACTGTTATTATAGTAGGATCATACATTCATATATAATTATAGATATTGTCATATAAATTTTTATAAACATTCTCTTTATAAACTAAGAGTTCTTACTTGTTAATAAAATAACTTGTATAAACTTTTCAAAATATACTAAAACATAGATCATTTGATTACCTTCTTATTGTTGTTCAATTTTGACAAAATTTGACACAAACAATCTTAGTAATATCTAGATATAATTCAACGGTTGGATCGATAAAAATTTCATTTTATATCAAGTTATTAAAATGGTGTAACTCTTTTAGAGTTACACTGGTGTAATTTGATCCCTCCTCATATATATATGAATGAGGTAGCAATTAATTTTGGATTAATTTCAAATTTTGTATACATGATCTATGTGAAAGGAACTTTCAATCTAACGGTGGGTTTTAAGAAAACAACATCCAGTTGAAAGTTATTGAATGGTGTAATAGTTGTTTAACTTACACTGGTGTAATTTGTTCCCTCCTCTGGATATATATATATAGACACACGTGTGCCATGTATACATTAATAATATAGTAACAAACTTCTTTTTTTTTTAATTAAACTCTATCTCTTTATCAAATTATATAGCAACATCTTATGGATTTTTTTAAAAGAAAGCTATAACCATTTAGAGATATATAAAATAATAAATTTTTCTTCATAATTAAAATAATAATTATAGCAAGCATTTATCTCTTGAATTTTCCTTTGATAAAATGTTACTTTTGAAACTCTCCGTAATTTTGAAATCACATAAAATGACAATTTCTTTTTCTAAAATAATAAACATAGTAATGTATTTATTTCAATTAAAGTATTGTCAAACTATGAAATATCATTTCAAGTATTTATTTAAATGAAACAGTATATATAATAATTACGAATCACATAAAATAATACTTTTTCACATAAAACAATAACTTTCATAATTTTACTTTTAATAAAATAACTTAGTAATAATAAATTCAGATTTATACTTGAAAATGCAATTTTCTTGTTATTTTCCTTTGATAAAAACGTGGGGTTCTCATTTCGCTAAAATAGTCCTCATTCCATATTTATAATAACTGAATCTATAATAACTCCCATATAATTTAATTATAAAAATAGTATACTGTTTTAATTTACAAAAGCCCTTAAACAAGGTTATTATTCTTAGTAATTAAAATATAAGTGAGACACTAACACATGGGGATGAAACTCACACCCCTTTCTAGGATCTAAAGGGTCAAACTTATAGTTTTCTCACTACATTCATCATGTTCTTGCATGTTCTTATTTGTTCTTTCCAAACTCATCAATTTTACTCTATTTGATCCCAAAACAACATGTTATAGCAATAATTTAAGTGTTATCAAAACTGTTCCAGTAGTAACAATATAGAATAAGAATTTCAATCTCCAACATGCTTATAATAACAATGAAAAACTAAAACAGAAATTAAAATCATACATTAACAAGATTAAAGCATGGAAATGAGAGAATTTCTAACACATTCATGGCATATCATTAGAAATATACAACTCCTCCATATCTCTTTCTCCTAGCTTGCAAAAACTGAAACTTCCTCCTTCCTCTCCTATGCTTCACGTCACCACCACCACCAAGGGAAGAGCTTCAGCTTCTTCTCCTTCCCTCAATCTCAATCTCACTCTAACTCTTACTCTCTCAAGTGTTTCTAGGAGTCTCTTGCTCAAGTGTGCAGAATGGGTTTGCATGGAATGGTATTTATAGGCTCTAAGGGTAGACAAGGGTTGCCAATGGTGGCAAAATGAGCTAATAAGTGTGTGAGACACACTTACACCTAGATAACTAGAGTAGGGATCATGCATTCAAGGCAAAAATCCACTCTCCCTCTCCCTCACTCAGCATATCACACACACCCACTTTTTTTTGTCTTTTCCCTCGTCTTATTAGAGTAAATAGGTAGTTGGGGTAGTTGGGAGTTGGGTAGATAAGTATCTCTTAAGTTTCTGTTGTGTTTCTTATTGTCTTTTTTGTGTTTCTTATTTGGTAAGAGATAAAGCTCAAAACTGCTACTTTTTACACTCCCTAAGTTACTATCTATACCAATATTAGAGATAGGCCATAATTCTTTCCATCACCCCTTATTTCTACCGTTCACACCCCTTCAGCTCTTATTTTTATTTTTATTTTCTAAGCCCAAAACTAATAACCTTAGCCCATCCTATCAAGCACATGACAATTAATTAAATAATTAATTATCAACAAAGCATAAAATAAACAAAAAATTAATAATCATAATTCAAACACACTAACTCAAACAAATCAATAAATTGTAAAAGAATTATTTGCAATTTCATGCGATTATAATTCTTTAAAATCAAACAAGAAATATTTTAAGAAATATTAAATTTCCTAAAATATATCAAACAACATAATTCCTTCAAGGTGGAAATTTTGGGTCGTTACAACTAAACTACTAGAGCATACTAAAAATCAAGCATCACAGAATCTGATGAAGTGGAAGAAGATAGTGGTGAAGCTCTCAAGTAGAATCACATAACTCATCAATGAAACCACTCGATGCAGGAGACTAGGTGTCAATCATCAGGATATCAATCGAAATAAATTGGCAAAGATGGGCATATATGTTGGTGTCACTACCCCTAGATTGTGTCATCTAGAATGTTACACCTTTTTACCCCAAAAGGTTTATTTTTAATAAGATAACGAAAAGAAAGGAAAACTCTTATGCAAAAATAAAAGTTCACATTCTTAAATCACGTAACCATCCATGAATATGACATATACAAAGATAAATCATGAAGGTTGGCATTCCAAAGGCCATACATCATATAAAATATCAAACAATACGAAGAAAGAAACATAAACCTATAACCTTGCCTTGATGTCATAGTTATCAGAGCACAAGTCCCATAACAACAAATATAAACTAACACATATGAAGCTAAGCCTCTGCTCCTACGTCATGTTTGACATTCGGATAGTCCTGATCAGCCCAAACACACACAACAAGAATACAACAGAAGGGAGTGAGAATCATACTCGCACATATACAAAGTATAGCCATGACATAGATTCACACACATAATCACTCAACTCATCAATGAAATCACTTGATGAACATGTAATGCAATAACCTCTTGACTCTACTTCATATGCCATATGGAGCCAACTAACTTATGAAATAATGTAGGAGCACATGTCTACCCATAAGAAGCGTGAAACTCCAATTTTGATTGAAATGTTAACCAAGTGACTTCAATAACTCAAGAAGGGGGTTGAATTGAGTTGTTTCAAAATTGTTTCGTGCTCAACCTTTAATCTAAAAGGAATTAAGTATTTCAATTATAGAAAAAAGTGAGATAATTTACCCAAACCCTAACCCTCCACAATTAACATATAAAAGCAATAAAACAATTTATAAAAACAATAAAGCAATTTAAAGAGTAAGGGTTAGAAAAGAGTGCAACAATGATTTTTATACTGGTTTGGTCAACCAAACCTATCTCCAATCCTCAAGCCGCACTCAAGATTTACCACTAGGTAAAATAATTACAGAAAACGACATGATTATGTCATTACTTATGACTACTTGATAAGTACACCCCTCTTTGAATCCTAAACTTAGCCCTTAGGTATCACGCACCCTAGTGAATGTGACGAAGATGCAACAAGCTGATTATGTCATCACCTATGACAACCTAGTTAACAAGGACACCCGTTTCTCCTCAGATATAACCTTGAAGGCCTCAAAACCTTGAATAACATTTTGCTAACAAACACTCTCAATAATGGTAATAACTACTTATTTAAGCTTTAGCACTATCTTTTTCTCAACTTAGAGAAACATCAATAATCCAAGCTATAGGCACCTAACTTCTCTAACTATTCTATGCTTGGACTCTCTACTCTTGTTGAGTATTCGAGTTTGTGCTTGGTGTACTTTGCTCTTAAGCAGTGACTCTTATTTATAGTGTGAAAGAGATTTGGATTTGGACTTTTTAGAAGAAAGATTTTATTAAAAAATATCCCTTATCTCTTTATTTTAAGAAGCTACTTGATTTTAGGCATAAGATACTTTCCAAATTTATAATTCAAAAGATAGGTTTAATTAGGGAAAGTTTATTTTCGAAAATTAGCATAAAATCTTAAATTTTGGGGCTGTAGACTCGTTGGACTCGAGTTTTCCAAGCCAAACTTGAGTTTGGCCTATTGGACTTTAGTTTGCATACCCAGTCTCAAGTTTGGGCTGTCTAGACTCGAGTCTTCCATGCTGGACTCAGTCCAAAATGCCTAAAAATGAGTTTTCAAGGTTCTTTTAAAAATGTATTGGGAAAACCTTTCCTTAGATGATTTATTATCGACTTAAAGTGATTATTAAAGCCCTTTATGGCCATTAATGACGTTAACAGTGTGCCTACGTTGAAAAAGGCCATTAATTACACGTCAATGGTCACGAAGGATTTCATCGTTAATGATTTAGATGAGCTGGTAGAAGAGGCCAAATTGAACCTATTTTAAAAAACAAGGGACCTAATTTAACTTTTTAAAAATAAAGTGACCAAATTGGACCTAATAAAAAATCAAGGGACCACAAAAATAATTTAACCACAAGAAAATGAGTAGGCACAATAACATAATTTTTCTCTAGCATTGAGCTTTTCCTCCATGTTTATTCTCATAGAATCACATTCCTGTATCAGAAGATATGGACCAATTAATACATGATATCGGAATAAACAAAAATAAAGATAAACAATATTGCACAAACAAATATTTACCATCTCATTCAGAGTTATATTGCAAAGCCTATTGTTCACATCATCTTCTTAATTTCTCAGTGTTACGTTAGTTGCATCAATGTTCATCAGTGCCTCTTCAAGGTCCTTCTCTTTACGCCTGCAATTTTCATCAGTCATCAGCTCTCTCTTCAATGTTTAATAGTGGTTTTGACCAGGACCCTTTTTAGCTACTAAACTTATCAGTATGTACTATGAGCTTGTGTCTATTAATTATTCTTGCTAGGAATATGATGAAATTTGGAAAAGATCGAAATGATGGGTCGTGGAAAGGAGATGATGCATGATTTGTATGTTCAGATGAAATGGATTGGGATCCGATCCTGTAAGTTCACATACATATATGTATATGCTTAAGACTTGGGTTGTCTCAGAGTAGCATTGGAACTGTTTCAGGCTGAAACATGTGATTCAATTCCAAATTCAGTTACAATGTGCTTCAAGCTTGGGCAGGTGTTGCTGAATTGGAACAAGGAATGTTGATTCATGGCTTTATCCTTAGAAGGGGTCTTGATTCTATACTGCCAGTTCTTAGAAGTTAGAACCCTTAATTATAACAATGTATGGAAGATGTGGTGAGATTTTGATGGGACAAAGAGTGTTTGATATTTATATTTCACTTATATCAAGAAGACCAAATATTAAAAAACAAGTTTGCTAAACTGTGAGAATAAAATTATAGATTATGCATGCATCTATGCAATTCTATCTCATGGTTATTGATCATGCAACTAAATATAATCATGGTAAGAAAAAGAGAAAAAAAATGGAAATATTTGCAAATTCTGCTGTATAAGCTCTAATTTATAGGCAATCAAAGTATCTTTAGAGATATCATTAATTATTAAGGTATTAAAGAAACCTTATCAACACTATATTAGAATGTGAATAGGTTAAACCAACTGCATGCAAGATTGGTACATATCACAACTTGGTTGGTTACAACCGTTTCACCTTACCCATTCTATTAGCTCACAGGTGATTAAGATCAACAACATCTCCACAACTTCAAGTCAGAAAGAACAACAACACCTTCACAACATCAAGTAAGAAAGAGCAACAGCATATTAACTTATAAAAACAGCATATCTCATGCATCACTTAATTTAAAAAATAGAACAAAAAATGTATGATCAACAAGGATGTGGTGGGGGGGGGGGGGGGGGGACTGAAAATAGGTGAAAGCATGATTTTTCACATACCATGCTTTCTGCATGTAACATTTCATTTCCCAAAATGCAAGATGACTAGGAATATAATGGTGAAAGGGATGGAGTACAACACGTACCCCGATTTTTCTTCTGTTACTGTTGGTCATCTTCAGTTGTTTCCCGAATGACAACACGGGGAGCAACAATAGACTCTCTCTATACATAGATTGTAGATTAGTACAGTAGTACAACTCTTGATTTGCACCATATTCGACATGCTCAAGTAGTTCTCCTTTGTCATTAAGTTTCTCTAACCTTCTTCCACGGATATTTGATCAAAAAATTCCACCATTTTCGGTGACGCATATTGGGGAAAGCCATAATTAGGGATAACAATGGACTTGGTCCAAGATTATTGCAGTTTATATTCTTTCATCATCCATATTTCAGTCGTTGGACAGCCTTGGACCATGCAACACACCGAGACATCCTCCTATCACCCTTAAATTGTACACTTCATATATTTCTGCAGCGAAATGATTTGATAGAGGAATCTTTGATAAAGTCCTCTGTAACAGATCAAAGGCATTAATGACAAGAACCATCGTATTGTCAGAGTAAACCAACCAATGAAGAGCCTCATTGAAGAGTGACCCAACTCTGACAGTATAGCTGAGATCCATATATGGAACATTAATATTCCCTCCATTCACAAATGACTGATGTTTAAGGTTTTCACACAGATTAAGAATAACAATAAATAAGTTATTGAAATAATTTTACTAAAATATCCTTACTCTTCATAAATGCATTACATGTAACTATTGCGTGATAAATAGTGGTGGTTGAAAATTTGATAGGCACATTACTAAAAACTTGTTAGATTGATGTAATTTATTTGGGGCAAATTTAGAATAGTATTTTATTGAAAACTGAAAACATTAGTCAATTATATGGAATTGTTTTTTTGAATGTCAGTCATTTTGGATGTAAGGAGTATCTTCTATGTTTCGCAAACAAGTTTTGAAGGAGAAAGTCAGGATTCCGGTCTCAGGACATTTAGACAATAACAATGCAACAAGAATGATCAAGTAGTCGTTTGTTGATGGGTCATGCCCAAAATCATACAGAAATTCATAGTTTATCTCATTATATTCAAAGGGTGGTGGTAATTGCTTATGGACACCTATTGATGGATTCCATGAACACAAAATCTCATGTTGATTGCGAAAACAGTAACCATGGCATGGGGGTAATGGAGGGGGGTGGGGGGAAGGAAATGCGATGCACCAGTATATCTTCGAAGCGTCCCTCCTCTATATCAGAGGAATGAACATAATAAAAACCAGTTGATATGAGAAGAAGTCAGTTTATGCGGCGGCTGGGTCATAGTGGGAAATGCCAAATTGGGGATTGGAAATGAGAGAAAGCCATGTCTTACACACGTGCTTGAAACGCAAAACAAATCTCACTGTCAATCTCAGCAAAATTTCAATTATCAACTCGAGAGGGAGAGAACCAACAAGGTCCATCACAGTTGGTAGATAACTGGGTTTCTTAAGCATGTTTGTAACACTATGATTTTTCCAATCTATGATGAAGTAATTGAAAATAATTACAAGAGATAATTAAATTTAATTTCATAATAAGTTTTTTTTTTTTGTAGTTAAGGCTAAAGCTAAAGTGTGAATAGTTCAACAAGATTTTGACTTTTCTCTTTTGTTTCTTGGAAATATATATGTATAAAACTCCTCAGACTAGGAGAGTTGAATCGTGGTTATAAACTGTGGTATTATAACCACTGTTGATGGAATTCAATAAATTGAAAAATTATGATATAGAAGAAAGGTTTCAAATAACAAATAATTAAATAAAGAAAATAAAAACTTAAGAATTTGACATTCACGTGAAACAACTAAGCCAGTTTAGAAACTTATGAGCATAAGTATATTTTTATATAGAAAAGAGAAACCGCGAGGGAATTTATGAAATTAATATAACTTTTTATATAATTTTTAAATAGATTAACTTTAAGTTATAATTTAATTATTTCAAAATTAGTATTATAATATTGTTGAATTAAAATAACTTAGAAAATAGTTTCTAAATTATTATAGAAATTTGATTTAAAGGTGAAATAATTAATTTTGATTGTAATATAAAAATATTTAAAAGATTCAAGTGGAATGAATTTTAAATGCTTATATAAAATTTTATAGTGTATGTTATCCGTAGTTAACGGAAAACGTTAAATATAGAGAGTGGAATCCCCATAAGACAAAGGTTGCTTGGTAGGACCTTTGTTTGTGTACATGCAATTAGTTACTCTTATAGTTTTTTCCATTTGAATTATACTTAAATTCTGGTTTGCCCTTCAGGTGTGTGCTAAGCGTACAAACTTTCCTGGAATGAAACAGTGCCATGGAAGAAGACCATTCGGTTTAAGATTTAGAAGGCCTTCATTCCATCCTCAGTCTAGTTATGGGTAAGCAATTATCAGGAACTGAACAATACAATTTATCTTGGATTTGATAGTGGTTTGTGTTGCTTTAAATTGTCTCTACTATGTGCTGCATAAAATTTATGCCTTAGAAGGTAAAAAAATAAAAATAAAAAGGTAGAATATCATTTTACGATCTGTAATATGTTTTCTTTTGATTTTTGATCGTTTAAAAATTTCTTAATTAGTTAATTTTGGTGTTCGCTAATTTTAATTTTTTTTAACTTGCTCTTGACATCACTTAATAATTTTATGACATGTATCTAATCATGTCATGCCATATGCCATCTCAAAATGTTTGCTTATGTAATAGGGTTAGATGCATGACATGTCACCACTAAGTAGTGATGAGTACTGTTTTAAATTTTTTTAACATTGTGACGACTAAGACTATAACAACAACAAAAGTCTTATCCCATTAGGTGAAGTTGGTTACATGGATCGCATGAAGCCATTGGGCTTGGCTAAATACCAAATTCTTTAATGAAATTTTTTTGAACAACTAAAACCAAATAAAACTATATTTACAAGGACTAAACACATATTTAAGCAAAAAATATTTTTGCTTGAAATGGTGCTTCACATCTAGCTAGTGCAATTAGAAAGTAGATGGATTTGTTAATGTGCCAGCAATACTTCTAATGATAGGTCCCTTCACCTTTACTATTTTAAATCTCAACTTAAAGCCCAAAAGTTAAAAGAAAGACAATGTTCCAATGCAACAATAGTAATGAAAAAATTTAGGAGTTCTCTTGGTTGGTTACTAGAGATATTTAAATTCTCAAACTTTGTAGTTTCCACCATATTGGAACCATATAAAGCATTCTTGCTCTGAGTAGTCATTCTTTATTTTATGTGTTCACATAATAAAATATTGAGCATTTTTATTCAATCTTCTGTTATGTGATGATTAAATCCTTTTGATTTGCAGAAGGTTTCCAAGGTTTAGCCGACCCATGCGATACAAGCCATACTAGGTGTGGTATGATGATATGATTACAAGTTTATGATATGATGGGGACAAGGGATTCTTAATTTACCATTATAATAGTTTCCATTGTGGGGAACAAGAACATTTCTCTTAATTTGCATACCAAAGCTAATGATCTTGGCCTTTTCAACTCTAGATGTGTGGTATGTACAATTGACAATGACCAATTAGTTACTGTACTCATTCCTAAATGTTTGGCATCAATTGGTGATGGGACATGTATATGTGGAAAGTTCTCAATAGGTTCTTTCTTTGAACTTCAGAGGTTATCAACTCGAATATTAGATTTAAATTTTACTGATTTGAATTGTGATATTGAATTTTGTATTCGCTGAAATCAATTCTAACGTTTGTTTGAAGTAGGTTAATTCTTATGATATTACATATCTTAAGTAGGAAATCTTGTTTAAAGACAAATATTATTTTTTTCTTCTAAAAATTAATAGGCATTGGGGGTCTTGTTCATTCTATTGAGATGTTGAGCAGTTGATTAGTCTTAAATCATGTATGATTAGTTCCTTTAGTTATATGATTTATACATATTTTACAACAATTTTTGAATTTTTTTTTGAGTAAATTACATTGACATTTCTTGTGGTTTCATCAAATTTCTTCCGATACCCATCCTTTTTCTATACTTAACTCCCTTGTTTGAAAAACATTACACTGACACTTCTTATATTACACCAACTCCCATAATTATTTGAAAAATATTACATTATGTACCATTATAAGGAGGATGCTGTAAACATTAAAAATTAAGGGAATTGTGTGTAATATCAAGAAATCACATGGATCGCCAGTGTAATTTACTCTATTTTTTCTCTCTCTTGTCATGTCAATTATTTTGTTTCATACCTTTTTTTTCCCCATCTTTCTTTGTTGTACAAAAACTAGTATAAATTTATAGTATTTTAGCATTACTTATCCACCTTTTAATAACAGTGTGACAATGCTCAGTTTTCATCCTATCATAAGACAATGTTCACGGGAAGTCAACATACACCCTATGTAATGGCTAATGAGATAATTGCATGAGGGTAATGATGAGTGACATAGAGTAAAAACTAGTATTTTAGTATGTGTAATACATAAAGCAAGTGTTTTTTTTGTCTTTAATGGAAATTTATAATAAATAAATACTTTTAAATATAAAATTTATATTATAATTAAAATTTAAGGTGATGTGATGAGTTGTGTCTTTGAGAATTTGATGTGTTCAGCTACATACAATAAACAAATTTTTTGGTCTCCAAATTGAGTTTGGATGAAAGGCTAATAATGGACTTCATTCAGTATTATAAATTGGAAGACGTAGGTTTTATTTGTGAATTTGTGTGTTCACTAACCAATTTATATTTTCCAAAAGACTCTAATTAACCTTTATTTTTTTTAACAAAATTTGCTCCAAAATAATTGTTATGAGTTATTAAATGATAGTGTTAATTCAGTTGGTACAACTTAAGTTAATTACTAATTTGTCCAATATTCTTAGATTTTGTCTTACTAACATTGATAAATAAATAAAATTTAGGCTTAAATATGTTTTTTGTTCCATTTTAAAAAAATAATTTTATAAGGACCAAAACCAAAAAAAATAGTATATTACAAGGACCAAAAACATATTTAAACCTAAAATTTAATATTTATTATTACCATTCACACTAAGACGTTACTATCTCACATAATGAAAGTGAGGCGATTCTTCAAAATTTGGAACCCCCTATTGTCTTTTAGGAAGAAGGATGTTGTGTATGTCAAGCTTGTTGGTGACGAAGAGTGCATCTTCTTCTAAACTTCGAAAGGTCATAAAGGAAGATAATGAATAGTGTTGGCAGAAAAATGTTTTGTTGGATAGTTTCAACTTTGGATTATTATTATTATTATTATTATTATTATTATTATTATTATTATTATTATTATTATTATTATTATTATTATTAGTATTATTATTATTATTATTATTATTGTCCTATGATATTTTTGTTCGATCATGCTATATATGTTATATTCTAAGTTTAAATATTTTTTAATTTTAAACTCAAGTCCACATTTAACAAGTCCAATAAAAAAGATAAATTACGCTTTTAGTACTTTATCTTATTTTTTTAGATTCAATTTGGTCCCTTATGTTTTACAATTTAGTCCTTTATTTTTTTTAAAGTAATTCAAAATGGTCATTTCCGTCACTTCAATTACTTAAAAAAATTGATTTGTCATTTTTGATTGTCAATACAGTTTTAGGAAGGGCGTGGCTTATTACAGGTATAAACAATTTTATAGTGATTTTAAATAGCTAGAAATTGCTTAAAAATAAGTGAGATAAACCCTTGGCCGCCCAATTCCCCACCATCTCATTCTTCTCCTCCATCTCATTATTGTCCTGTCACCGCCATTTGAAACGGGGAACAAGCTCCACCTAAGTAACATCAATCTCGGTTGGCTGTGTACCAGCTCCCTCTAAAGCATTTGTGACTTCCTTCTCCTTATGAGTATGCGCAAGCAAAGAACTAGGTGGTTGGTTCAAATTCCCATCCTTGGAAGCATAACCCTCTTCGAGGAGCAAAGTGTGTGTTTGGTTAACCGTTTGAACCCACGTTCAACGGAAAAATACGCGTTCCAAGGCACAAAAGTAAAAGTAATGTGAGAGTCGCTTATTTTTGAACGACCGTTACGTTGAACGTAACTGGTTCCCAAACACACCCAAAAAGGTTTGGTTGGAACGTTGTATATATATATAGAAGCTGTCGAAACTAGTGTAGCCCTCTCGAATCCACACTGGCGTACCTGAGAGTCTCAACCAAGATAGGGTCTCTTAGACACATTGCAAGGTGAAAAGGCATGTTTCCTGCCGAAACGTCACGCTAGCATTGGGACCAGGACCGAGAGGCCCCTAGCACCACTTCAACGATGAGCGTTAGGTCAAGGACTTCTTGTTTGAAAAGCTTGATTTCCTTTCTTAGGAATGATTGGATGATATTTGTTAGAGTTATATAGTGATAGTGTTTTTTATATGTAGTAGCCATGTAAAGTTAAGTCTTGTTGGAGTCTTGATGTATTTTATACATACTTACACGTTATAAGCATCAAATCTTTTCTCTTATTGATCTTGATACTTTGTTATTTACAACTCTAATATATGTCTGTATCTACACCTTATACTTTATACAAACTTATGTTTAGTAGAAAGTCTTTTGAGCATATATTGTTATAGATACTTATCATAAACTAAGAAAAAATATTGTATAGGGTTTCACATTACCATGTATTTAGACATAATGTATGATAGAATATATGTATACTATATCGTATCTTGTAAACCTTGGTAATACGTAATTACAGTTTTAATGTACGCATGCAACTTTATATTCTGCTCATGTATAATTATTCTTTTTATTTCCTGAATCCCTTATACATGTTTATCAAGTACTGAGAAAAAGAAGGTAATACCTCCGTCCCTAAATATAAGACTCTTTTCTAAAAAAAAAATTGTCCCTTTTTATAAGACTCTTTTCAAGTTGTCTCTTGCATTAATTATTTTTTGACCAAAATACCCTTAACCACTTTACAATGAATGTTATAAATTAATAAGATAAGTACATTCTCTCTCTTAGGAGGATTGGAGAGGATGACTAGCACTCATTAATTAATTAGGTAGAAAGTAATTAAGTGGAAAGAGAGAGATAATAGTCTCAATAATTGTAAGGGTAATTTTGCAAAAATAATACAAATTGTTAACAAATTTAATGTTATTAACTAAGTTAACCAGCTTTCTTAAAATGTGTGAATTAGTTAAAAGAGTCTTATATTTTGGGACAGAGGCAGTATATGTTTTTATCATTCTATTTTGTACTTGAAATTAATAAGTTTTCCGCTAGCCTGCATATATACATAATCTACTTATAAACTACTTATCAAGTACTTGCAAACGATGTCTCTTTTTGAATGAATCCTCTTTATGAAAACATATGTAAAATAATTATACACCATGTATACTATTGTTTTAGAATATCTTTCGTTCACAAGATGATTTCCTTTTCTTCTCAAAGAATTCTTATAAGGTACAATCGAAATTTAAGTTTTAAGAAAACACAAAAAGTTTAATTGTCTTTCTGACGTTTTAAAAATGATATAAACACTTATTTTCTTATAACTAAAACAAAAGAGAGTTAGGTCTTATTTTCAACATCTGGGTGGTACACACTTAATCAAATAAATTCAATTTAACGTATTATATACTTTATGAAAAATATAAGTAAATGTCCAATTCATCTAAACTTTTGTGTGCATGATTGTTGAGAAAATATTTAACAAATGCATTATTGAAATTATTTGTATACAAATAGTTACTTATGGAGTAACTTTATTCCCACCCATATACATTAATAACTAAATAGGGTTTTAAACTAGAGCTGTAATGTCATTATAATTAATAGCCAATTGGTGGATTTGGGCCATGTGGAGGAGCTCCACGAGGTGAATCATTGATGCCTGGTGAAGGAGTAGGATGTGGAATAGGCCCTCTAGGGAGAACATGGAGCTCTTTGGTTTTAATATTGTTAACAACATATTTATGAGCTTGAGGGCAATTTGATGGATTCAGGTGAAGTGGATCTTCAAGAGGTGGATCATTGTGGCAACGTGAAGGTCCAGAAGGTGGAACAGGCCCTTTAGGGAGAACTTGGAACTTTTTTGTTTCAATGTCATTAACAACATATTTATGAGCAGGAGCTCTAACAATATTATTAGAGCCAGTTGGTGGATTCAGGTCATTTGGAGCTTCAGAAGGTGCATCATTGTGGCCATGTGAAGGATTAGAAGGTGGAGCAGGCACTTTAGGGAGAACATGATACACTTGCAATATTATTGACAATATTTGTATTAGCATCAATGCTAACTTTAGCTCTTTCTTGGATGTTGTAACCTCGGTGGTGAAGGATCTTCAAGACTAAACTTTTGGAAAATGTAGCATTTGCTACAACTATATTTGAGAAAATAAGCAATAGCAAAAATGAACTTAAGTCAATGACCATTTTGAATTCCTTGACAAAAATCAAAAGCATGATACTAATCCTTTTTTTTTTATTCCATGTGAAGCCAAGGAGTCACTGGTTTTAGGTTGGATTTATACACTAACAAACATGGAAAAATGTCAACTACTACAATGTAAGAAAGATCCATGCTTATGAGGATACGATTGTTGACCAATCTTTCAACATTGAAAATTTTGATACCATTTTTAATGTTGACCATTCTTTATTTGAAAAAGAATGTTGAAAAGTGATTTGACTTTTAGACCAATTAAATGCTTATTCATTTTGAGATTTTATTTGTTCAAGATCATGATATATTTTAAATGAGGAAAGATCAAATTACTTCTAGAGTAATTCTTGGTAAAGTTATTTCATTCAATAATACTTCACTTGGTAAAGTTATATATATATAAGGCAATCATGTTATTGGTTGAAGTCTCTACCAGCTTTGTCGATCGATGACTAATCTTTGGCAAGGAACTTGACTTACAATCTTTAGTGGGGTCTCCTCTCCCAACCATGTTTTTTTCATCAAGGCTCAAATCTGAGACTTTGCATTAGGGGACTAAGTGTAATTCTACTTAGACCAACGATTTGTTAGTAAATTGTTATATATTAATAATATAAAATTTTAGTATAATAATTCCTTTAATTTAATAATAAAATTTTAATATATATAGAAATGTATATATAAAAAGTCATACATATAATAAAAAAATTACATTTCTTAAATTTAATGAATGTATTTTATTTGAAAAATGTAATATTTGATAATCTATTTGATTATCTTATATATTATTTTTTTTAAAAATTCTATAAGTAAGACTGACTATTCTAAAATATTGAATATTATATTCATTAAATTTAATATATTTATAAAGATTTTACTAAATATAATATATATTTCAAAATTTAACAACATTAATATTTAAAAATTTAGTCAAATAAAATATATAGTCAAAGTTAACATGATTGAAAAAATTAAATATATCTAAAATGGTAGTTTGATATAGAAACTTATTAAGCACTTTATTGAAGACTATTTTTATAATATAATTTGCATATTTTTTTATTTTACACAATAGTAAGGATTGCAACCTTTTTTGTGATATATAATTATTGACAATAGGTCAATATAAGTAGTTGTATAACATAATAGCAAGAAACAGTAGATAAAATTATAAAAACACACATTATTCTAATTGAATAATGAAAAATGTGACACAATATTATATTTTAATTAAATTCATTTCAATGTTTTTCTCTCAAATAAAAAATAAATTCTTAATAATATTGTATTTTAATTTTATATTTATGATATTTTTCCGTAATACATGCAAATTGTACAATAACATTTTCATTCTCATCATTTTATTGATTGCATATCAAACAATATGACTTAGGTAATCTGATAAATAAAAATGATGCAAATTACACTCATATGCTTCATCAATTTAACGTATGTAATAACTTATTTCCCATATTCTTCTTCACTTATTATTATTATTATTATTATTATTATTATTATTATTATTATTATTGTTGTTGTTGTTGTTGTTGTTGTTGTTGTTGTTGTTCTTTGCACAACATCTACGATTTTAATTGTTCGTTCAATTATTTATAGTAAATAAAATTCAAATTACCATGGTGTGTGTGTGTGTGTGTGTGTGTGTGTATATATATATATAATATGCTAATGACACTCGTATGCTTAATCAATTTAACGTATGTAATAGCTAAATTGTATGCATACTCAGCTATAAATCGACCCGTCTATAGTATCTGCTAGTCGACCAAAATAATTCCTACTGACAAAGAAATATATGCCCACTCATGTATATGTGTGTGTAATTACCACCATGACCACCACCACCATTATGACTGTGTACAAAACTATACAGAAAAGTAAATCAGATGTATGTCAAAAGAGGAATAGCCTAGCTGACTAAATATATACATATCTGAAAAGAAACTAATCCTGGCCTACCCATATAATATATCAAAAGGTAAAGGCCTAAAAATTAGAGCAGTCACCTAAACTATATCCTAATCAAAACCTAACTCAATAGAAGCTCTTACGGGGTATCGTCCTTCTCCACTCCTCCCTCGTTTTCCACTACATAACCATCCTCTATTAGCCACTCGTTGACCCATGACGTCTAGGAGCAGGTCTAGTAGCCCAACCAGGAAAGAGAAAGTCAAACTGGCTAGCTAGATCATAAACAAGGAGAGGTAGTGGTGGTGCAAGTAAGACACTCCTCAGTGGTCGAGGATTGTAGTACTGATGTAACGTCCCTTATTACATTGTCCGAAATGCTTATTAATTAATTTTTAACAAAATTCTTGATTAATTTATGAAAAATTGTGTAAATTTTTTGCGTGATTAGAACATCAACGAATAAAAGCGGAATTTAACATGAGAACATCATATAGAAAGGAAACATACTTATAATCATTAATCCATGGTTTCAAACAAGTACATCTGATGTCAACCAAAAACTACTAAAGATTGCAATACAACGGAAAGGAAATAACTAAAATAACTAAAATACAACTGAAATAACTAATAAGTAACCACCACGTGAGATCACTAGACTCTCGAACCCCTAGTCAAAGTAGTACCCAAAGACACAACCTATCCCTCTCTTTCATCATCAAACTCGATAGGATGACGGTCATTGCCCCCGGGTATAAAAGGTGACAGAGGCAGACATTTGTACTCTTCATTGATGCTAGGATTCGTAATAAGCTACTCACAGTCAGGTATGAAGAACACTCCAGCGGGAAGGATGAGTTCAATTGGTGCTAACGGTAGTTCAAAAAGTGAAACGAAGCATACAATGATCTCACCACGATAGAGATATCTCCTCTCATCAACGAAGTGAATCCATCGCCCCTCTGGGATGAATTCTATTCTCAGGTCCCACAAAGTGTTGGCCATCTATTCAATGAGAAAGGAATGGGGTGAGGTTGTATTCTTTTAATGTCACTCTATGAAAGAGTTGAGATATTTTATGACTCCATCACACAACAATCAACAATCATATATAGTAACTACAGTATAAGGGGGACCTAGATCATTCTAAGTTTCATTACGTACGCCATTGTCATCATCTTCACATCATTACTATATGGATCCATACTCTCAGTTGATCAACCTTCATCACAACTTCATCCTTAGGAAGCGATGGAGAGTAAGTATATCTTTGATCCTCATCGAAGGTACTCTGACACAATACCAGCTCGTCAGTCATCATATAGTCATCATAATCAAGTACATTATCATACGCATATCCACCGGACGAACTCCTCGCAAGAGATATACCCTTCACACCATGACAGATAGTCTGACATTTATCGAGGTGTGCGAGCTGGCTCCGCTCATCCTGGCTTGTGGGTTGCAAGCCCACCGCTAGGATTCCACACACTCGCATCATTCACCCCTTAGCCCACACAAGGCCACGCCCTAAACTATCTATAGTGTACCATGCTGTAACTTCCCGTACCACATCCAAAACCTTTTGCCTAACTTGGCTAGTCCAAGTCTTCCAGGCTCTAAGGTTCATACTCGTGGATTAACCGTCGAGTTCAACATACGAGGGTCGTTCTCACCCTTTAACAACAATATATATAAGGATATGGTACGAGAGACAATCAACATTATATAATAAACTTGTTACACCATCAATCATTCCAAGGTATCACAATCTAATACATGTATAACAATGCGTTTTAATGGTGATGACGCATCAAATACGTCCACATACTTTATATCCATCAAATACGTTCTTGTAACAAGTCCTTATAAATTATTTTAGTTTGCTTCTAAACTTGTTTGTCTTTCATTCTAAGATATCTTTTACTAACAAGATAGATACCACATATTTAATTGTCGTTACTATAATATTTTATTGAAAACTATTATTATAGTAGGATCATACGTTCATATATAATTATAGATATTGTCATATCAATTTTTATAAACACTCTCTTTATAAAATAAGACTCCTTACTTGTTAATAAAATAACTTATATATATATATATAGATATAGACACACACAAACATGCCATGTATACATTAAAAATATAGTAACAAACTTTTTTTTTTAATTAAACTCTATCTCTTTATCAAATTATATAGCAACATCTTATGTATTTTTTTTTTAAAGAAAGCTATAACCATTTAGAGATATATAAAATAATAACTTTTTCTTCATAATTAAAATAATAATTATAGCAAGCATTTATCTCTTGAAATTTCCTTTGATAAAATGTTACTTTTGAAACTCTCCATAATTTTGAAATCACATAAAATAAAAATTTCTTTTTCTAAAATAATAAACATTGTAATGTATTTATTTCAATTAAAGTATTGTCAAACTATGAAATATCATTTTAAGTATTTATTTAAATGAAACAGTTTATATAATAATTATAAATCACATAAACTAATAAGTTTCATAATTTTACTTTTAATAAAATAACTTAGTAATAATAAATTCCTATTTATACTTGAAAATAAAATTTTCTTCTTATTTTCCTTTGATAAAAATGTGGGGTTCTCATATGGTTAAATTAATTTGCAGGTCCTTATAATTTTACCAAAATTTCAATTAGGTCCCTGAACATTTTTTTCTTTAAATTGAGTCCCTGAACTTTTTTTTTTTCAATTGGGTCCCTCATCTAATTGTTGTTATGAAAAACTAACTGCAAACACTTGATTAGAGGTGCAGACAGTGAGTTGATGCTTTTGGAATGTGTTGTAAGCACAACTGAATCAATTATAAAAGATTTCTACAAAGTTTCAACTTCTACAGGTCAATTTAACTCAAGCCTTTTTTGACAATTATTTGGCTCTGAAGAAGGTTAAAACTTTGCAGAAAACTCTCAGAATTAACTCAGTTGAGCTTACAACACATTCTAAAAGTATCAGTTCACTGTCTGCACCTCTAATTTAGTGTCTGCGGTAACAACAATTAGACAGAAGGACCCAATTGAAAAACAAATAAAAGTTCAGGGACCCAATTAAAAAATAAATAAAAGTTCAGGGATCCAATTAAAAGAAAAAAAGTTCAGGGACCTAATTGAAAATTTGATAAAAGTATAGGGACCTACAGAGTAATTAAACCTTCTCATATCCCTAAAATAATCCTCATTTCATATTTATAATAACTGAAACTAAGATAATAACTCCCATATAATTTAATTATAAAAATAGTATACTGTTTTAATTTACAAAAGCCCTTAAACAAGGTTATTATTCTTAGTAATTAAAATATAAGTGAGACACTAACACATGGGGATGAAACTCACGCCCCTTTCTAGGATCTAAAGGGTCAAACTTCTAGTTTTCTCACTACATTCATCTTGTTCTTGCATCTTCTTAGTTGTTCTTTTCAAACTCATCAATTTTACTCTATTTGATCCCAAAACAACATGTTATAGCAATAATTTAAGTGTTATCAAAACTGTTCCAGTAGTAACAGCATAGAATAAGCATTTCAATCTCCAACATGCTTATAATAACAATGAAAAACTAAAACAGAAATTAAAATCATACAATAACAAGATTAAAGCTTGAAAATTAGAGAATTTCTAACACATTCATGGCATATCATTAGAAATATGCAACTCCCCCATACCTCTTTCTCCTAGCTTGCAAAAACTGAAACTTCCTCCTTCCTCTCCTATGCTTCACGTCACCACCACCACCAAGGGAATAGCTTCAGCCTCTTCTCCTTCCCTCAATCTCACTCTAACTCTTACTCTCTCAAGTGTTTCTTGGAGTCTCTTGCTCAAGTGTGCAGAATGGGTTAGCATGGATTGGTATTTATAGGCTCTAAGGGTAGACAAGGGTCGCTAATGGTGGCAAAATGAGCCAATGAGTGTGTGAGACACACTTACACCTAGATAACTAGAGTAGGGAACATGCATGCAAGGCATGCAAGGAAAAAATCCACTCTCCCTCTCCCTCAGTCAGCACATCACACACACCCACCCACCCACTTTTTTTTTGTCTTTTTCCTCTTTTCTTATTAGAGTAAATAGGTAGTTGGGCGTAATTGGGAGTTGGGTAGATAAGTCTCTCTTAAGTTTCTATTGTGTTTCTTATTGTCTTATTTGTGTTTCTTATTTGGTCAGAGATAAAAGCACAAAACTGCTACTGTTTACACACCCCTAAGTTACTATCTATACCAATATTAGATATAGGCCAGATTTTTTCCAGCACCCCTTATATCTACTGTTCATACCCCTTCAGCTCTTATTTTTATTTTTATTTTCTATGCCCAAAACTAATAACCTTAGCCCATCCTATCAAGCACATGACAATTAATTAAATAATAAATTATCAACAAAGCATAAAATAAACAAAAAATTAATAATCATAATTCAAACACACTAACTCAAACAAATCAATAAATTATAAAAGAATTATTTGCAATTTCTTGTGCAATTATAATTCTCTAAAATCAAACAAGAAATATTTTAAGAAATATTAAATTTCCTAAAATATATCAAACAACATAATATCTTCAAGGTGGAAATTTTGGGTCGTTACAACTAAACTACTAGAGCATACTAAAAATCAAGCATCACAGAATCTGACGAAGTAGAAGAATATAGTGGTAAAGCTCTCACGTAGAAACACACAACTCATCAATGAAATCACTCGATGCAGGAGACTAGGCGTTGATCATCAAGATATTAATCAAAGTAAATTGGCAAAGATGGGCATATATGTCAGTGTCACTACCCCTGGAATGTGTCATCTAGAATGTGACACCTTTTTACCCCAAAAGGGTTTTTTTTAATAAGATAACGAAAAGAAAGGAAAACTCTTATGCAAAAATAACAGTTCAAATTCTTAAATCATGTAATCATCTATGAATATGACATATACAAAGATAAATCATGAAGGTTGGCATTCCAAAGGCCATACATCATATAAAATATCTAACAATATGAAGAAAGAAACATAAGCCTATAACCTTGCCTTGATGTCACAATTATCAGATCACAAGTCCCATAACAACAAATATAAACTAACACATGCTAAGCCTCTGCTCCGACATCATGTTTGACACCCGAATAGTCCTGATCAGCCCAAACACAAACAAGAAGAATACAACAGACGGGATTGAGAATCATACTCGCACATATACAAAGTATAACATAAGCAATAAATAATATAGCCATGACATAGATTCACACAACTCATCAACGAAATCACTTGATGCACATGTAATGCAATAACCTCTTGACTCTCTTCATATGCCATATGAAGCCAACTAACTTATGAAATAATGCAGGAGCACATGTCTACCCATAAGAAGCATGAAACTCCAATTTTGATTGAAATGTTAACCAAGTGACTTCAATAACTCAAGAGGGGCTTGAATTGAGTTGTTTCAAAATTGTTTCGTGCTCAACCTTTAATCTCAAAGGAATTAATTATTTCAATTATAGAAAAAAGAGAGGTAATTTACCCAAACCCTAACCCTGCACAATTAACATATAAAAGCAATAAAACAATTTATAAAAAGAATAAAGCAATTTAAAGAGTAAGGGTTAGAAAAGAGTACGACAATGGTTTTTATACTGGTTTGGTTAACCAAACCTACCTCCAATGCTCAAGCCGCACTCAAGATTTTCCACTAGGTAAAACAATTACAGAAAATGACCTGATTATGTCATTACTTATGACTACTTCAGAATGACAACCCTCTCTAAATCCTAAACTTAGCCCTTAGGTATCACACACCCTAGTGAATGTGATGAAGATGCAACAAGCTGATTATGCCATCACCTATGACAACCTAGCTAACAAGGACACCCCTTTCTCCTCAGATATAACCCTGAAGGCCTCAAAACCTTGAATAATATTTTGCTAACAAAACACTCTCAATAGTGGGAATAACTACTCATTTAAGCTTTAGCACTATCTTTTTCTCAACTTAGACAAACATCAATAATCCAAGCTATAGGCACCTAACTTCTCTAACTACTCTATGCTTGGATTCTCTACTCTTGTTTAGTATTCTAGTTTGTGTCTGATGCACTTTGCTCTTAAGTAGTGACTCTTATTTATAGTGTGAAAGAGATTTTGATTTGGACTTTTTAGAAGAAAGATTTTACTAAAAAAAAAATCTCTTTTCTCTTTATTTTAAGAAGCTACTTGATTTTAGGCATAAGATACTTTCCAAATTTGTAATTCAAAAGATAGGTTTATTTAGGGAAAGTTTATTTTTTAAAATTAGCATAAAATCTTGAATTATGGGGTTGTAGACTCGTCGGACTCAAGTTTTCCAAGCAAGACTCCAGTTTGGCCCTATTGGACTTTAGTTTACATACCCAGTCTCAAGTCTGGGCTGTTTGGACTCGAGTCTTCCCTGCTGGACTCAGTCCAAAATGCCTAAAAATGAGTTTTCAAGGTTCTTTTATCAATGTATCCTGAAAACCTTTCCTTAGTTGATTTGTTATTAACTTATATTGATTATTAAAGCCCTTGATGGCCATTAATGACGTTAACAATGTGCCTACGTGGAAAAAGGCCAGTAATGACGTTAACAATGTAACTACGTGGAAAAAGGCCATTAATGTCGCGTCAATGGCCACGAAGGATTTCATCATTAGTGATTTAGATGGAGCTGGTAAAAGAGGCCAAATTGAACCCATTTTAAAAAACAAGGGACCTAATTTAACTTTTCAAAAATAAAGTGATCAAATTGGACCTAATAAATCAATCAAGTGACCAAAAAAATAATTTAACCATAAGAAAATGAGAAGGCACAAGAACATAATTTTTCTCTAGCATTGAGCTTTTCCTCCTTGTTTATTCTCACAGAATCACATTCCTGTATCAGAAGATATGGACCAATTAATACATGATATCGGAATAAACAAAAATAAAGATAAACAATATCGCACAAACAAATATTTACTATCTCATTCAGAGTTATATTAGCAAAGCCTATTGTTCACATAATCTTCTTAATTTCTCAGTGTTACGTTAGTTGCATCAATGTTCATCAGTGCCTCTTCAAGGTCCTTCTCTTTACGCCTGCATGCAAGATATTATAGGTTAAACCAACTGCATGCAAGATCGGTACATATCACAACTTGATTGGTTACAACCGTTTGACCTTACCCATTCTATTAGCTCACAGGTGATTAAGATCAACAACATCTCCACAACTTCAAGTCAGAAAGAACAACACCTCCACAACATCAAGTCAGAAAGAGCAACAACATATTAACTTATAAAAATCAGCAACTGTTTTTACCAAAACAAGACATCTAAATATGGTGAAATAATCAAAATACTTAGGGTTTGAATTTGAAAACTATTGAAAAGAGCATAAGAGAAACAAACTGCAAACATAACTAAATTAAGAGGAAAGAAGATAAAGTTACTAAATAGCATGTATAACACAAACTAGGATTTGCACTCCTACTCTGAAACATATTGTAAAGTTTGTTGATACTCCAACTTCACTGAAATTACCACTAAAATATACACTAGTTCTGCACTAACACTAGATAATTTAATATCGTTTGCATGCAAATCTATTCCAAGTGCTTGGCTTTCTGTTAGCAGTGTTACCATTTGTAGGAAAATGACATCGAGGTAACTGTATATATTCTTGCATATTTCGTGGCCTGCAGGAAACATGCACTTATTGTAAATGTTAAAACATTAATTGGACATTTTCTAAGATTTTAGCAGTAAAACGGTGATATGGGAAATCGTAATTGTTAATTTTACTCTAAACATTAGTTGTTTTTCTTATATAATTTTGCATTAAAGTTGCATTTGATTATTGAGGCTTGTGAGTAAGAAAGGCATAAATATTTTATCTAAGCAAGGTGAATTGAATCCATCACCACCACCACCAAACCTCATCTTTCCATGCAATCTCATGCATCACTTAATTTAAAATTTAAAAAATAGAACAAAAAATGTATGATCAACAAGGATGGGGGGGGGGGGGGGGGGGGAGTATGAGCAAGCAAAGAACCAGGTAGCTGGTTCAAATTCCCATCCATGGAAGCATAACCCTCTTCGAGGAGCAAAAAGGTTTGGTTGGAACATTGTATATAGAAGCTGTTGCAACTAGCGCAACCCTCTCGAATCCACACTGGCACACATGAGACTCTCAACGAAGACAAGGTGTCTGAGACGCACTGCGAGGTGAAGAGGCATGTTTCTTCCTGAAACGTCATGCCAGCGTTGGGACCAGGACCGAGAGGCCTCAAGCACTAGCGTCAGGTCATGGACTTCTTGTCCATAAAGCTTGATATCCTTTCGTAGGAGTGATTGGATGATATTTGTTAAAGTTATGTAGTGATAGTGTTTGTTATGTAGCAGCCATGTCGAATTAGGTCCCTTGGAGTCTTGATGTATTTTATACATACTTACACGTTATAAGCATAAAATCTTTTCTCTTATTGATCTTGATACTCTTTTATTTACAACTCTAATATATGTCTGTATCTACATCTTATACTTTACACAAACTTATGTTTAGTAGAAAGTCTTTTGAGCATATATTGCTATAGATACTTATCTTAAACTAAGAGAAAATATATCGTACAGGGTTTCAAATTACCATATATTTAAAGACATAATGTATGATAGAATATATGTATACTATATCGTATTTTGTAAACCTTGGTAATATGTAATTACAATTTTAATGTATGTATGCAACTTTATATTCTGCTCATGTATAATTTTATTTTTATTTCCTAAATCCCTTATACATGTTTATCAGGTACTAAGAGAAAGAAGGCATATGTTTTTATTGTTTTATTTTGAACTTGAACTTAAGAAGTTTTCCACTAGACTGTATACAGAATCTACTTATGAATTACTTATCAAGTACCTGCGAATGATGTCTCTTTTTGAATGGATCTTCTTTATGAAAGCATATGTAAAATAATTATACACCATGTTTACTATTGTTTTAGAATATCTTTCGTTCACAAGATGATTTCCTTTTCTTCTTAAATAATTCCTATAAGATACAATCGAAATTTAAGTTTTATTTTTTGCTTAAAAAATTTAATTGTCTCTCTGACATTTTAAAAATAATATAAACATTTATTTTCTTATAACTAAAACAAAAGTGAGTTAGATCTTATTTTCAACATCTGGGTGTTACACACTTAATCAAATAAATTTAATTTAACGTATAATATACTTTATGAAAAATATAAGTAAATGTCCAATTCATCTAAACTTTTGTGTGCATGATTGTTGAGAAAATATTTAACAAATGTTTTATTGAAATTATTTGTATACAAATAGTTACTCATGGAGTAACTTTATTCCCACCCATATACATTAATAACTATAAACATGGTTTTAAGCCAGAGCTGCAATGTCATTATAATTAATAGCCAATTGGTGGATTTGGGCCATGTTGAGCTCCACGAGGTGAATCATTGATGCCTGGTGAAGGCCTAGGATGTGGAATAGGCTCTCTAGGGAGACCATGGAGCTATTTGGTTTTAATATTGTTAACAACATATTTATGAGCATGAGCTCTAATCACATTCAGGCCAAGTGGATCATTGTGGCGAGGTGAAGGTCCAGAAGGTGGAAGGGGCCCACTAGGGAGAACATGGAACTCTTTGGTTTTAATGTCGTTAACAAAATATTTATGAGCATGAGCTCTAATCACATTATGAGGGCAATGTAGATTCAGGTCAAGTGAATCTTCAAGAGGTGGTTCGTTGTGGCAAGGTGAAGGTTCAGAAGGTGGAACAGGCCCTTTAGGGAGAAGATGGAACTCTTTGGTTTTAATGTTGTTAACAACATATTTATGAGCAGGAGCTCTAGCTCTAACCACATTCTTAGAGCCAGTTGATGGAATTAGGCCATGTGGAGCTTTAGGAGGTGAATCATTGTGACCATGTGAAGGTCTAGAAGGTGGACTAGGCGCTTTAGGGAGAACATGAAACTCTTTGGTTTTAATGGTTTTAACAACATATTTATGAGCAGGAGCTCTAACCATATTATGAGAGCCAGTTGGTGGATTCAGTTTTGGAGCTTCAGGAGGTAGATCATTGTGGCCATGTGAAGGTCTAGAAGGTGGAGCAGGTCCTTTAGGGAGAACATGATATACTTTACTTGCAATATTATTGACAATATTGGTATTAGCATGAGTGCTAACTTTAGCTCTTTCTTGGATGTTGAACCCTTGGTGGTGAAAGATCTTCAAGTCTAAACTTTTGGAAAATGTGGCATTTGCTACAACTATATTTGAGAAAAAAAGCAATAGCAAAAGTGAACTTAAGTCAATGACCATTTTGGATTCCTTGACAAAAAACAGAAGCCTGATGCTAATCCTTTTTTTATGCAATGTGAAGACAAGGAGTCATTGGTTTTGGGTTGGATTTATACACTAACGAACATGGGAAAATGTCAATTACTATAGTGTAACAAATTCCATGCTTGTATGAAAAAGAATGTTGACCAATCTTTCAACATTGAATATTATGATACCACTTTTAATATTGACCAATCTTTATATGAAAAAGAATGTTGAAAGTGATATTACTTTTAGACCAATTAAATGCTTATTTATTTTGACATTTTATTTCTGTGTATATATATATATATATATATATATATATATATATATATATATATATATAACCTAATTAATCCATTCTTTGAATGTTAATTCACTGATCATGAATATCAAAATTTAGATAAATTTAACATTCATAATTAAGTAATCTTATAGTCAATATTTACAAATATTTGGAATAGTATCTCTAGGTTCTTGAACTATTTAACAATTTTTAATTAGATCCCTGAAGTAAAAAGTCATACAAATAGAAGGAGTGCATTAGGTTTGTCTAAACAGAACCTCTTAGGGAAAACTAGAAGTGCAGTAAGGGACATTCTTCTGGAGTTGAATACTGATTGAAAAATCTACAGAGGTTGAGAATACTGAGTTTAAAACCTGTTGTGGCAAACATATTGACCTGTAGAGGTTTGCAATTTTTAATTAGGTTCCTGAATTATGACCATTTTAATTAGGTCCTTGAACTTGTATTTGTTTTTTAAGGACCTAATTAAAAAACAAATACAAGTTTAGGGACCCAATTGAAATAAAATATAATTTAGGGAGGGACTTAATTAGAAATTGCCAATTAGATTGGGGTCCTGCAGATTGATTTAACCTTAAATTTATTTTGAAGTATCAAGTAATTTGAAAATTTGTAAACTTGATCTACTAAATAAAAAAAATTAATTTGACAGTGAGATTAATAAAATTTAATATGTAAAAAGAGTTATTAAAGTGAGTAACTTTACCAAGAGTTAATTCTTGAGTAACATGATGTTAAAAAAAAAAATACACTCTTATCTAATTATAGATAACCGCATATGGTAGGATTTTTGACTTTTATAATAATTAATTTAAAAGTCATTTATAAGGTGATTTATATTTGATTGATGGTGTAAAAATCTCAACACTAACAATATATCAAAATTAAAAGTAAACACAGGCATATAAAAATTGACTAAATTATTCACATGGTCCTCTATCTTTATTTTAGATTGCGATTTCGTCCTTTATTTTTTAAAAGTTACAAAATGGTCTCTTATTTATTAAAAGTTGTAAAATAATCCCTTAAGTGATTTTTTATAGCATGTTTATGCAAAAAAAAAAAAAAACTAAAAAAAATTACTTTTAGGGGTAAACATGCTATAAAAATTACTTAAGGGACCATTTTACAACTTTTAATAAATAAGGGATCATTTTGCAACATTTAAAAAATAAAAGATCAAATTGCAACCTAAAATAAAGATAAGGAACCAATGGAGTAATTTAGCCTATAAAAATTTAGTGACTTACACACACTTATTGTACAAATTTACTTTAAAAGTTATATGTTTAAAACACATATATTACACTTATTAATTTTAATAGATATATTGTATTTAATAAATGATTTATTGATTGTCCCACCTGATTAAATATTATATTATTAGATATAATTTATAGTCAAAAGAAAAGGATTAATATATATATTGGTCAAAGAACTTGGCTTGCCACTTTTAGTGAGGTCTCCCCTCCTAACCATGTTATTTTTTCCACGCGGCTCAAACCTGAGAGACCTTGCTTAAATGAACTAAGCGTAGTTTCACTCAGAACGAGTTGTTAGTAAATTGCTATATATTAATAATATAAATTCTTAGTAAAATAATTACTTTTATTTAATAATACATTTTTAATATATATAAAAATTTATAAAAAGTCATACATTTAATAAAAAATTATATTTCTTAAATTCCATGAATGTATTTTATTTAGAAATATAATACTTAATGATCTATTTTATTTTCTTATATGTTATATTTTAAAAATTTCTATCATTAATATTCTATAATTGAGACTGACTATCCTAAAATATTAAATGTTATATTTATTAAATATAATATATAGTCAAATTAAAATATAGTTAAATATTATATTCATTAAAAATAATATATTTAATAAGATTTTACTAAATAAAATATATATTTAAAATCTTAACAACATTAATATTTAAAATTTTAGTTAAATATAATATATAGTCAAAGTTAACATGATTAAAAAAAATGAAATATATCTAAGATTGTAGTTTAATATAGTAATTTGTTAAGCACTTTATTGTAGACTATTTTTATAATATAATTTGCATATTTTTTTTATTTTACACAATAAGATTGCAACGTTTTTTGTGATATATAACTATTGACAATAGGTCAATATAAATAGTTGTATATAAAAATAGTAAGAAACAATAGATAAAAATATAAAAACACATTATTCTAATTAAATAATGAAAAATGTGACACAATATTATATTTTAAATTCATTTAAATGTTTTTCCTCTCAAATAAAAAATAAATTCTTAATAATATTGTATTTTAAATTTATATTTCTTATATTTTTCCTTAATTCAAGCAAATTGTACATTAATATTTTCTTTCTCATTATTTTATTGATTGCATATAAAATAATATGACATAGGTTATATGGTAAATAAAAATACTACAAATTGCATAACATCTACGATTTTAATGGTTCGTTCAATTATTTATAGTAAATAAAATTCAAATTACTATATAATTTGTGATATTACACACACACACACACACGAAAATTACACTCATTCATTTTTTTTTTTAAATAAGTATGTTAGCAAGTTACATCTTAAATATATTTTAATAATTATAGTTATAACATATTAAAGTATTCCCTCTAAAAAACAAGTACGTGTACCCCTACAAGAAAATTGCATATTAGTGAATGAAAGGTCTCTCGCAAATCCCTCGCTAAAGAGAATAGTGAGGGATTAGAGAGATTTGCGATGGACTGTTTCCTCCAAGTAGCTAATTGACGACGCACAAAAATCCCTCAGTATTTTTCGCCAATTCCCTTGCCATTCCCCTGCAATTTGCCTAATCCACCGAACCCAGCTCTCACAAATTCATTGCTATTGCCTCACAGACGTAGTCCCCTTTATCCCTCGCCAAATTCCTTCATTATTCTCTCGCTAATGTCTCACAAAGCCCTCAAAAGATATCCCTTGCTACTTTATTGCTATTTAGTCACAAATTATTGTTTAATTGGTTCCTCGATATCTCCTTGCTACTCGCTCGCAAAATCTTCTTGCTAATCCTCAGCAATTATCCCTTGTCATATCCTCGCTAATCTCTCGCAATTCCCTAGCATTATATCCATCACAAGCCTTCGCTAATCCCTTGCAATAAATTTGTTGCATTCCTTCACTAATTTCTTACCAATCCTTTGTCAATCCCTCACAAGATACCACTAGGCAATCACTAATCCCTACCCAATCTTTCAAATTTTCCTAGCGATTTTAATTCAATTAGTTTATCAACTAAATTAAATATGCCAATTATTTAAATAAAAATGTTGAATATACTACAACTTGATTTAAAATAAAACTTGCAAGTGACAACATGTCTTACAAGACTAAATTGGTGAATGTATTACAAATAAAAACTACTCAATAATGTCTTTCAAAACTACATTGATCAATGTGTATTTAGTCCCTCAAATTTAGGGGGCTATCTTTTTTATTTTTGATAATTTGGATGCACAATTTGTGGCGGTTTTTTTTATCACAGGAGAGACTAAAAAAAACATTTCGCAAATTTGAAGGATTAAAAAATGCAAGTTTTAGTTTGAAAGACTAAAAAGACAATCCTCAAATTTGAGGAACTAAAATCATATTTAAGCTAAAAGAAAAGACAAATAATAATTAACCTAAACTAGTAAAATCATCATTGCAACCTTGATCCTCCTATGTTGGTTGATTGACGATATTGATGGTTGGAATGCCTAAATTATCTACCTCATCATCTCTGGCAATTGTTTGGAAAAAAGAGGCTAATGTAGTATTTATAACTGCAATGACCCATTTTTTTGTCATAGGTGTAGGATTTATGGAGGAACCTACAGCCTCTAAAGATGAGGCTTCTGTAGTGCTACCGCTAGTGCCAAGATCCAAGTTATGACCAAGGCCATGGACTATATTATTCTTGTTTTCACCTGTAGCTTTTAACCAAAGATCAAAATCAATTACAGCATTGGATGAAGTGTCTTCTCCATATTTCTGTATTATTGAAACTTCATATGATTCCTACAACAAATAAACAAAAATTTGCTATACACTATACATGACAATATAGGTTAACAAAAGTAATCAATCTTAAAACATAAAAACACACACAATAAAGTTATTCGCCCTAGGAAAGACAAATTCTCCATCTTTCTTTTTATGAAATTTGCTATACACTTCACAGTAAGAAACATGATGGTTCGCTTCTACCTCTTGTAATAACATTATAGTGTAAATTATAAGTCATGGTCAATTTTAAACTAAACTAATTCCCAACAATCTAAATTAACATGTTTAGGTACTACCACTCAAAGAGAGTAAATTTGATAAACAATCATTTCCTACAACTCAAACTGTGATTTCATACTATTAAGAATAAAAGGAACATGTTGTGTAAGAATATATTGCGATTTCATAAAACTAATTTTTAAACAATTTTTTTTTGTGTTAATCCTAACTAGTATTTGCTTACATTTTTATTACACTTGATTAACCTGTTAGCAAATGTAAATAACTAGTCAGCAACTAATTATCAAATGTGGTCATGTGGGTTAATGCCTATCTAAGAGTTTTTATCAATTATCATACCAATATCACATAAAGTTACATGATTGATGCATCCAATTCTTAAGAACACAAAAAGAAAGAATCCAAAACAAAATAAACTAAAAAGTGATCAAGCAAGTGATGAGGTAGATAATTTAGGGTATAGATATTAATCAAGTAAGTAATCAAAGAGAATATAGCGTATAAATATTAATCAAAGAGTTAATGATTAAAGGCATTTCTTTAATTCTTTTTCCTTCTCCAACATCATACTCCACTCATTATTGATTGACAAAAGTATGATTACCATAATTTTGCCCGAAGCTCTTTGACCCTTTTGTGTGCACCATTGCATCAGGCTAGGAACCCCTATTTTTTCTTCCAATAGCAGAATTCTTCTGTCACTCCAGTGTTTTTCAAATGTCGATCAACCCATTCCATATTCCAGCTTTCATCACTCTAGGCCTATGACCCCTTAAGTCCTCACATTCCCTTGATTTTGCTGCTTTGATTGCTTTATTCATATCTTTACACAATTGATCATAATATCTATCCATACATGTCTTTTGCCAAACTTCCCTCGCCATCACACGATCCTATTTTGATGCGAAATAGTATTTCTCCTACAACAATACAACTTAAGTAAAAAATAATAATTATAGATATAATAATATAATACATAATACTAGCATAATCATGAATGGACCCCTTTTTTCTTGGAAGAATGAAAATCTAACACCTGAATACGGGGTGACAAAGAACTTTCCCAAGGTAGCTTAAAAATTGATTTCAATTTTACTACAAAACAAACAGTAAACCAAATTACATTATGTGATAGCTAAAACCAAAAACATGAATTTTTTTGCTAGTTTTTCCCTTTTGAAATAAGAGGAACTTGAGATTCACAACGAAATTAAATTCAATTGCGCCAACCCAAGCTGAATTAGGGCTTTGCAAAGTCAAAACTAGTGATGATATTACACACATTACGTGGTACGAACAAGTTTTAAAGCCTTTTTGCTCAAGGGCTTACTACTACAATAGATGACATAAAGGAGACGAACCAAAACCAAGATTACAACAAAAATGGCACTTGAAAAGACAACAATTTAAGACACACTAGACAAGTTGCAACTACCATCTAAATAAGGGAGACAATTTAATAAAAAAAAGTTCAAAACACCTACCATCTATTTCAACAGAGTTCCATTTTGGCTATGTAAAAATTGATTTGACAATAGAAAGCCAAAGGAAAAAAAATTATAAATAGCTATGTATAACACGCAGACTACACAGTTTTATGATATACATTGTATTTAACATGTTGGCTACCACTTCAACACAACTAATGCTTGCATGCTTCAGCATCCAAGGAATGTTCAAGCACAATGCAAACAATGACAGTAATGGCAAAAACTAATACCAAAGTTTGTACAAGACAACACAGGAATTCAACATAATTAAAGCACTATATATTAACACTCAACAATTTTTAAATCATTGAAAATGAATAGGCCTAGTCTTAATATTTAGGATTTGCATGGAAATACAAGTTACTTAGAAAACAGTTCGATTATAAGTGAACTGAACTGGTTAAAAAGATAGTCCAGTTTGAACCGAACTTGTTTTAAAAAATAGTTCAGTTCGTATTTTCTAAATTGATTCGATGCTAAATCGGTCGGTTTGGTTCAGTTATAAAATGGTTCGGTTCAAACCGATTTTTTTTTTTGCACACCCCTATTAATAACAACAACGATAGAAGAAGAGATCAATTTTAATCCAATGTTGCTCTTGTATCTAAAGTTTTGGAATAGTCATAGTCTATTGTTTGATAAGTTCTTTTTAGACCAAAACTTACAAAAAAAATTATTGGAATTACACAACAATAAATAATATAAATTTCACAACAAAATTGAGTTTTTACTATTACTAGGATCAACTGATCATACAAGCAAGTAATCGAAGAGAATCTAGAGTATAAATATTAATCAAAGAGTTAATGATTAAAGGCATTACTTTAATTCTTTTTCCATCTCCAAAATCATACTCCACTCATTATTGATTGACAAAAGTAAGTATGATTACCATAATTTTGCCCAAAGCTCCTTGACCCTCCTGTGGGCACCATTGCATTAGGATAGGCACCCCTATTTTTTCTTCCAATAGCATACTTTTTTTGTCACTCCATTGTTTTTCAAATGTCGATCAACCCATTCCATATTTCAGCTTTCATCACTCTAGGCTTGTGACTCCATATGTCCTCATATTCCCTTAAGTTTGCTGCTTTGATTGCTTTATCCATATCTCTACACAATCGATCAGAATATCTATTCATACATGTCTTTTCCCAAACTTCCCTCGCCATCACACGATCCTATTTTGGTGCGAAACAATACTTCTCTTACAACAATAAAACTTAAGTAAAAAAACAATTATAGATATAATAATATAATACATAATACTAACATAATAATTGCTTACCTTAAATTCATTAAATAATATTTCTTCATATTAGGCAATAACTTTTTCCCACAATCTGCAACATAAGACATCCTTGTAATTGCCTCAGAAATAATATATCAAGTCACAGATTGTGATGCAAACATCCTTCATATAATAAGGTTTAAATTTGATCATGGTAATAACAATAAACCTTATTTTTAGAATCTGAAACTCATTATAAAAATAATACAATTCTACTTCATATTATAATAATACAAAACTCTTAGTTAAATTGTTTATTCTTATAAGATAATTCCAATACTACTTCATTTATCTAAAATTGTTATTATAAGAAAATAAGTAGTTTAAAATTATAACATGTTTTATTTCAAAAACAATACTTTAATATTAACTTTATCACAAAATCATGTTAATAATTATTATAAGGCCTCGCTGCGTTCACATGTGGGGGAACGATCTATTTAGCGGGAGAACTCGTGTTCAATTTCCTCTGTGTGCAAAATTCCCTTAGGCCAGCGGCAGCCACACACCTTGAGCGACACACCTTGAGCGGGATTAGTCTATGACCCAGTGGGTTAGGGGACACCCGTGGTCTTTGACCCAGGACCAAAAAACCTTATCACAAAATCATGTTAATACTTATTATAATAACGTGATAATATGCTACTATATTTTTATTTTTACAGAATAATCATAAATAGTTATTTATTTATGCTTAATAATAACTATGTTAAGAAATAAATTCACAAACATGGGAGTACCATAAGGTCACATCCCAACATGGATCAAACCATAACCTTCACTTTTTATTTTTAACATTCAAGAGTGTTCATAGCAATTTTTAACATGTTCATCGTAATTACATGGCAACAAGCATATTTAATCCAACTTGAGCATTATAACAACCTGAAATTCGTGTTTATAAAATCTAGACAGAAACATAATAACATGATAAAAATATAATAACAACATTCAAGATCAAACAACATGCAAACAATAGAATTAGAGAATCTTAGGGGTCAAGATTCATCATTTCCTCACCATAGAAAAAGCATAAGAAAGCTAACATTCCACTCCCCCCATACCTCTCACACCTAGCTCAAAGGGAAGGGGCTAGAAGTTTTGCTTCTTCTCCTCCTAAGCTCCACCAAGCTTACCAAACTCTCACTCTCACTAGACGCACTCAAGATAAGAAGAAATGGCAGAGAAGGATTGAACTTTTGGTGTGGTGAAAGGCTTGGAAGGGTCTCAATTTATAGAAGAGGTAGAAGAGTGTAGAAAATTTCAAATTTGATTAAAGTATTGTAGGGCTGAATTTGTAGGCTTAGATGGGTGGCATTCTTGGCCAATAGAGGTTGCTACCTTACCATGCATGCATGTAGCCTAGTGTAGATAGCCCTTGTGTGTGTAAGTGTCCAAATTGATGTAGTCTTTGCATGCCTAAGTTTGAAAAATGTCACTCTCCCTCTCCCTCTCCCTCTTTGCATGCCGAACACACACGCACACACTCACATGTTTTCTTTTTTTTGCTTAATGGTTTGGGTCCAAAAAGGATTCTTAAGGGTAGGTGTATCTAATTTTTTAAGGCCAAAAACATAAGCTACTGTTTTGAATTCTTTTGAATTCTGTTTTAGTTCTTTTTTAGGCCCAACGTGCAAAACAACCCATAGTTTTACTACTTACAACCTTTGTTTTACTAAGGCCCAACTAATAAGACAACTTACTGTTTCTAATAACAGCATCCCTTTTTTACTAACTACAGTCCCAACATGTGACAATTTTTTTTTTACTAAGGCCTATTTATGCTTTTAGTTCTTTAATTACTAACATAATATTTTCATTATTTTATTTTATGACTAAAACAAATCACAACATCTTAGATATTTATCTTTAACATCTAATCTATTTAAAACTTTAACTATAAAATATCACATGCATATCACAAATCAAAGCAATAAACACCAAATGTCAGGACATATAAGATATCAAATGGAATTAACCGCAATTCCTTCGTACCAAACAATTTTATTTTAAGAATTTATCATTATTTTAATTTTATTAAAATACCAAAATAATTAAATCTCTTAAAATATCTCACACAACATAAAAGGAGATGCAATCTCAATCAAAATCTCAGAGGATGAGTACCAATTAGATCTCCACAGTTGTAAGAACAACCTCCACGGCCGCTTAATTTTGCCCAAAGGTTCCAAGCCTGTCACCTCTCTTGAGATTAGGGAAAAGCTGACGAAGTTATGGAAACCAATTGGCAAATGGAAACTGGTGCCTTTAGGGAAAGGGTACTTTGAATTCACCTTCTCCTTTGTAGAAGATTTGTGAAGTGTTTGGATAGTGGGATGCTGGAGTCTTCAACAGGTTTGCTACGCCTTTACCAATGGAGCCCAGACTTTAATCCGCATAATATGAAGCATTCTCATGCCCAGGTCTGGATTAGAATCTTTGATCTCCCTCAAGAATATTGGAGACCAAAGATTTTGTTTGAAATTGCCAGTGGTGTGGGAACACCAATTGCTCTTGACGAGGCTTCCAAAAACAGAACAATGGGGCATTTCGCTAGAGTTATTGTTGACCTCAACCTTTCTATGAAACATCCCTCTAATATCATGGTGGAGAGGGAATCGTTTGCTTTCTTTGTGGGTATTCAATATGAGAAGCTCCCTCTTTTTTGCTCTTTTTGTTGTATTGTTGGACATGGTTTGGAGCTTTGTATGAAGAAAAGTTTACACTAGAATCAAAAGCCAAATGCTGAGAAACAACCTTTGCATTCTAATAATCAAGATCCTCTTTCGGGGAATGCCACTGGAAATGTTATTTCATCTCATAGACCAAAGGAATCAAATGTTCAGGTTGACCTGACAACTGTTTGTCAAAAGTCCCCAGAACATGTTGTTCAAACTAGCATTGACCAAGAGTTGATCATTGAGCCAGAACAACAACCACCTCCTGAGGAAACAAACTTAGAGCACACTGGTTTAGTTAGTCTCTATAAACCAGTTGAGAAATCTAGAGATAAGATAGGGGCAATAGTTCTAAATGATGTCATTAATTCTGACATTGAAGAACAAGGTGATCCTTTTATCCAAGAAGCACCAACTCAAGTAGCAGACTCACAACCGCACATTGAGATAGCTCTGACAATTGAAGATGTCTCCCATGATAGAGACATGGTCGCCAATTCTTGTCAAAACTTGGGGAAATCTATGCAACATTTTAATATTAACCATGATTCCCAAGCTGCTAATTATAATATGCCAGCATCGGTGCAACATGACTTGAGGATACTTTCTAAATTTGGGGCGATATGGAAGACGAGGATGTTCATGAGGATGTCCCAACTTCAGATCAAAATTTTCTTCAAAATGTCAATGATCCAAAGCCTGCTTTCTCCTTAGTGATGTCTAATTATCAAAAGAAGAAGTTAAGGATTAGTAAAAGTCAGATTTCCAAGTCTGCAAAGATTAAAACCCGTCCTAGGGAGGGTCCCCATAATCACACCTAAAGGATTTTGTTTTGGAGCATTATCTTCAGTTATGTTCTCTTGAATTTGCTGGTCTTTGGAGAAAGTTCAAGCTAGAACTTTTGTTGTCAATCAAAGGCATTCCAACGTCCCTTTTGTTGCAGAACTTCTTTGTTGCTACTGCTCTTATATACATAAAGTTCTGTTATATTTTTTCTTTGTTTTTCCTCTACTATATTTGCCTGCTCCTTTTGTGTAGGGGCCTCTGGCTAGAGTTAGTTTCTTACTAATCTGGTTGGTCTTTTTTTGGCTTTCTTCTTTGGCTAGCTTTGGATTCTCCTTAGTGGTAGCTGCATTAAAATCTTATAGTGCTATCTATTGGAAGATTAGTTTCAGGGGATTCTTCCTCTAACATATTGCTTATATAGGTCACAGTTTTCTGTATTTTACAGCATCATAGCTCATTTTGGTGTTTCCCTTTCCTCCTTTTTGTTTGGAGGAATTTTCTAAAAATAGCTTAGGTCTTCCTAGTTATAGCTCCTCTTGCTATTATATTCATGGGTTTTGGTTTGGTCCCCCCATGATTTCTTGTTTTCTTTCTTTCTTTTTGTTTAATATATTTTCTTCTTTTTGCTTAAAAAAAAGCATAAAAGATAAATTTCTATAAGGCAAAAATTGGATCGTTACACAAAATGTATGACAACCTACTTTTTACAGCTACAACACATCTCTTATTAAACTAAGGCTCAATTAATTATACTTTTAGTTATTCTAATTACTAACATAATCTCCTATTTAATTTTATTTACTAACATTACTAAATTAAATTACTAAAAACTTAAATAATTATTTTAAACATCTAACCCATTAAAACTTTATTTATTTTATTCACATAAAATCATACACAACATATAATTCATATCATATGAAACTAAAGCAAATAAAAACGTCAAATGTCAAAATGTTGAAATATCAAACAGAATTAACCACAATTTCTTGCATATTAACTTTTCGCATACAAAACTATTTATTTCCAAAGTATTATTATTATTTTAATTTTATTTGCAACATTGAAATAATTAAATTCCTTAAAAATCATTCATACAATGCATAAAAAGAAAATTTTCTATTAGGCAAAAAATGGGTAGTTACACATTCTAGTTTTTCGCTAACTTAATTTAATTATCACCTAATTATTTAATTTATTCTTAATTTCCTCTACTTATTTAGTTTAACCACAATTAATTATTTTCACATATACTACAATTCCAAATTTTTTTATTAATCAACATTTTAATCTACACATAATCTTTTACCCAGTTTTTGTTAGTGGGAGGGATTCGAACCCACGACCTCTCCCTCCCCCCTTCACCCTTCAACCACCAAGCCAACCTTATAACTCCTAATCTTTTACTAAAGTGATTAATATCTTTTTTTATTATCACAGCTTAGCTAAAATATAATTGCAATACAATATTAAAAACAACAATAAAAAATAGCATGCTAAAAATAAAATAAAATACTAATTTATTTAAAATTTGCAGAAAAAATAAATTTAGAGAAAAAGATGTTACATTCCATACTGAGAATCCCTTATTGGGATATTGTCTTTGTCTATAACATATTGGCAAAGGTTAGCATATTGAATTTCATGTAAAATTAGTATCTATATTAGTCTTAGTTCAAGTTTGGTTCGATTGTGCTCTTTGGTTTACATTAGTTTCATATTTGCTAGGTTGACTGTTAGGCCTCACAACTGGGTATAAGATAACTTTTGTCTGAATTTTAAATCCAATATTTAATCTTAAGCAAGAAAACACAATTGGGGCACTTTAGTACTTAAGAGAGTCACGGTATGCACTCATTATGCAACACCACAAATTATTATTGCATAGTTATGCAGAAATAGAGTTTTTTTTCTTACTGTTTTGTTGGTTTAGAGAGTTATTGTAGGAGAACCCCTGGTTAAAACATTGGTGTGGCATAAGGATGTTAATCAAGAGTATTCACTCGATGATCTCAAGCACACAATTTCACCACATAATTATGCAGCAACATATCCCAATTGGTTTTATCATCTGGTTTAGGTAAAGGTATGCATATAAATACTTATGGCAGCTGAGGCATCTTAACTAAGGACCACATTCCTGCACTAAAGAGCAATAACACACCAAGCATTTCATAAACTACATGCACCATGATCAAGCATTAAAAAATAATGCTTGGCTGCCAACACACGAGCACTAAGTAACCATTCCAAGTTACAATTTCATAGTCAAGTATTAAATGATCATAACCAACCAATGATTCATATGAATCTTTGTGTAGGAATCAGGTCCACACAAAGTAACCATAACAGTAAGTTATCATAGCCCCAAACCCAACCAAATAAGATTTAACACATGAGTAAACAAAACAGTCCCCCAATCCCTTCTTTGACCAATACCAACAAAACCCATCAACATCAATTGCCAGAACCGAATCAAGAACCCCGAACACACACAAACCACAACAAGCAAGAAAGTGTTAACCTCATTTAAGAAAAGGTGAGAAATTTAAATATCCTATGAGATTAACATGCAGATGGATGCTCAACTCTACGAAGAGCTCATTATCCTTTATTTGGTGAATGTCTTTTTTCTGTGGAGTCCGTTTAGCAAATGCTTTTCATACAAACCCAGATATCAGACTCACAAGACAAAAAGGTTGACACTATATGGAGTATGGGCTAACACCTTGTATTCATAAGATTGATAGATACAAACTATAATACAGAAAAAATATTATTGCAATTTTAATGATGTCAGAAGCTACTGACAAACTTGCAGTTAGTCTAGCAGACAAATTTTAACAAGCAGTAGAATTGGGGGAAAAAATGACTATCAAATATGAATTTGTTAGAACAAGTCCAAAATATCACAAAACTTTCCAATATCAAGGACAACACAATTTTATCTCAGAAAAAAAAAGGACAACACAATTTAAATCTGCATTAAATTATTTGTTTACCTTCTACATAAAGTATTTAAATATTTTTTTATTATACAAGCCATATTTTATTTTTTATAAATCTATTTATTCAATATTTTCTCTGTTCAATTTCTTTACAATTAAAATAAGAATAGCTAATGATCGAAAACAAAAGAATAGCTACCTTTAATCAAGGAAACTAGGAAGGTACCCGTCCATTCGCACGGGTCATTTTTGTTTTCATGCATGTTTAAAATACATTTGTTTATAAAATTATATATTTTTATTGAGACAAACATAATTAACTAATTAAGTTTTCCAAAAGGACAAAATGAGTGAGCGAGAAGCAGAGAACATATATTTAGTTATAGTGTCATATATATTTCTTATTTAATTTAAAATATTTATACAATTGTTTGAGAAATTTATTATGTATAAAAATTTAAAAAGGATTTAACTTTTGTTAAATTTTAACCCATAGGATTGACGCAGTGGTGTAAGCTCCTATTGCGTTCACATGTGGGAAACGATTTATTTAATGGGAGAACCTGTTTTTGATTCCCTCCATGTGCAAAATTACCTTGGGCTAGCGGCAACCACGCACTGCGAGCAAGATTAGTCTTTGACCCACTGGGTTGGGGGACACCCATGGTCTCTGACCCAAGACCAAAAAAAACTTTTGTTAAATTTAATAATTTTGTAATTTTAGAATTTTAAGTGAAAAAATAATTCAATTATTTTACAACTATATTTGCAAATAAAAATTATCCATTTTATAATATTATAATTTATAAACAATATTTTGAATAATTTAAAATATAAAAATTAATTAAATTAGATGCAAATTATTGAAATCGATATATATTACTGTGATCTTTCCGTAAATGATACTTGTAGTCTCTATCATAAAAAAATTAAAATTAATTTAATTATGATATTATTGAGTAAGTAATTTAAAACAATTTTGTAATAAGAATATATTTAACAAATTAATTTTAATATATTTATTATATATTTATTTAAAAAATTAAAATTATTATATAAATATTATTCACCCAAATTATAGTATATGAAGTTATTAAACATAGAGTCAAAATATTATTTTGTAATAAATATATTAACTAATTAGATTTAAATTAATTTTCAGTATAAAAGTTTCAACCACATAATATAAATATTATTCAACAAAGTATTTATTTTAAAATTATTTTATATAATTTCTAAGTAAAATTGATTTTATAGGTTTTCAAAGTAAAAATAAATATTGATGAGTCTTTGATATACAACTATGTTAAATAGTCGCAAAAAAAGGTTTGACGTTCATAATGGTTTGCTTATAATGGTGTCGCAGGATTGTCTCTTGTAAATCATACTTTTGGTCTCGGTCATAAAAATATTAAAACTAATTTAATTTATGATATTATTGAGTAATTAATTTAAAATTATTTTGTCATAAAAATATACTTACCAAATTAATTTTAGCACTTCAAGGCAAAGGATTAGTAGCATCAGTAATTTTGTAATTTAAAGTTACTTTGTAATAAAAATATATTTAATAAATTAATTTTAAACATCTTAACTAATTAGATGTAAATACAATATAAACAAAAGAAAATATTAGTTATTATAAAAAATTGTGTGTAAATAAAAAAATAAAAGGAAAAGAAATGAAAAAAGAAAGCGTGAGAGAGAAAAGAAGGAGTTTTATCCCCATAAAATATGTTTAAATTTAAAATTGTTCTTAAAATGCATATTTTTAATAAAAATATTATATCTACCTTAATTATAGTAAAAGTGAATTGTGACTTTAAATTAATCAACTTTACTTTAAATATCAAGAATTGAAGAATTATTATGCTGAAAACATCTCTTAGCTGACCATTGTCATTAACTTAAGAATTTGTCTCCTAATTATGCCTATAGAGATACTATATAAAATATTACAAAATATTATTAAACATATGGAGTAATTATATATTATATATAAAATATTATATTTACAATGTTAGCAAATAAACAAATTAAAAATATTTTGTAATAGAAATATAATTAAAATTCATTTTACTCATGTAAGTTTAAAAAATAAATTATCAGATTGAAAATATTATGTGAAGAAGATATTTTATTAAAAATGACGTGTGTTTGAAATTAAGATTACAAATTAACTCACAGGGAGATAATTTCCCATGCTGAGTCATTTAAACCAATCAATGGAGGTTGTGGTAGTTGCCTTTTAACTCCACAAGATAATTCAAACCAAGAAGAATCTTGGACAATATCACCAACTTTAGCCCAGACAACACACAAACGATTATAAAAAAGACAATGTTCAGGCATTAGTCCTCATAAATCCACATAAACTATTTCCACTGAATAGATTTAATACGACACACATAAAAAGTTACCAATTCTTTTTGATAGAGTTGATGGAGAGTTTTCCTTGCTCTAATGATCAAAAACTCTTCAATAAGTGAATCATCGACCATACGGAGAGGAATACGTTGAACATTTGTATCAAACTTAAGCCCAACTTCAAGTAAACTGAAACAAAATTTATATCTAATGAGTATCAGATTACATAATAATCTTCATATATGAGTATAATTTTTTTTAATACTAATTTAAAAATCACCGAGATTTTATTGCATCAACAACATCATCCTTTATATTAAAAGACACTTTGGTAACAGTGGGCAGATTTTCGATTGCAATGGCACCTAAGAAAAATTGGTAAACATTTATTAGACTATACTAAATACTAAATAATCAATAAGTAATATAAAATACAAACATAATTAAATAATAAATAACTAATTAAATATTAATAGAGTTACATTAGAAAAAAAACACTAACCAAAGTAAACACCGCAGTATGGGACAATTCTAGCAAATTGAATGGCAATAATTGGAGCAGATACAATATTTTCTCTGTTCAATGTCTTTACAATTAAAATAAGAATAGCTAATGATCGAGAAAAAAAAAATAGCTACCTTTAATCAAGGAAATCACAGTTGTGATTGATGGGGGAACAGATCAATGCCATCTTCTCAACGGTTCCCATAGGATCAAATCTTCAAGAATTGCATTCAAACGATGTAAGAGATAAAAAAGAACCTGACCAAAAGAAATTAGATAAAAAAAAATGAAGGAACAAGACAATATGTGAAGAAGAATTTAAATTGGGTAAAGATGCAACAAAGGAGATTTACTTAGAGTCCGTTTGGCCAGCTTATTTTGAATTATAAGTTGCTTTTAAGTTAAAGTTAAAAATACGAACTTAAAAAAAAGTAGAAGTTGTTTGTCAATTTCATTTTGTTTAGCTTAAAAGTTCCTTTTAAGTTAAAAGTTGTTTGGTAAAAAATTTTAAAACTTTTATCTTTATTTAAAACTATCTTGTCCAATGAAAAAGTGTATCTGTAAAATAAAAAATATTGTGTAAACTAATTTTTTTCATTTGCTAGCTTTTTTTATAAATAATTACAAAAAATATAATCTTATTATTGTATTATTTTTATTTCAAAATATTTATGTGAGAAATAAAGAAAATAAATTTGTTACGTTAATTAATTATTTCCTATATGAATTTTTAAACATAAAAAATAATATGATATATCCATAATTATTTTTAAAATGTTTTTTTTTTCTGCAGCAAAGTAAAATGTTAAATTGATAAATGAATGCAAAGTAAAATTTTAAAATTAAAATGATAATACATGAAAGCAAACTACAATAAGGAAATATAGCGCACCTAAAGAGCTCCGATATGGATTCAAAGAGCGGCATTTTAAAAAAGCTAACGAAAAGCTCCGCTAAAGTTTTGTAGCTTTTTTATAAGCACCTTTTTAAACAAAATTATACTGTAAAAGAAACTCCTAATAATTTTAAGAAAATTTATGTAATTGTTGTTTGGCCTAGCTTCTCCTTTTAAGGAGAAAAAAAGTTAAAAATAAGCTGGACCAAACGGTACCTTAGAAGGACATGTTAGCATCTCATGCTACATTGGACTGAGAAGGAAACAATGCTATTTAGGCTATGTTTGTATTAACCTTGCATTCTGTTGAACGGAGAAGCAATAATTTTTATCAGTCACATTTGCTGTCTGGAGAAGTTGGAAATTGACTCAAAAAGTGTGAAACGGGGTTCCTAACTGGTTTCCAAAAACACACTTATTTGCTGGGTTTAGATAGATTTGAAAAAGGGGAAGGTGGAAGCCTAACAAAGTGGGGTGCGTGTGAGGGGTGAAGGGAAGTGATGTACTTTAACAAAGAGTGAAGCTGTGTGACATGTGTGATAGATGAGTTTATGGTTTCTAGAACTTTATGCTGCTGGTCAAACTTGTAACTTGTAATCCTATGATGATGGCATCCGTTATGGTGTCAAAAAGAGAATTTTACAAAATACCAGTAAAAAAAACACAGCCTGTTAGATTTTAAATTTATAGGTGCAATTCTTGTGACAACTGCATAACAACGGGTTCGGGAGATAACAAGGGCAATAAAAAATGTGTTTTAGGTTTTCAAATTTTTGGTTAAAAGTGATGTTAATTTAAAAATATGAGGATCAAAATTATATTTTTAAAATATAAGGATTATGACTAATTTTGATAGAAAATTTAAGAACATAAAACATATTTTACCCCCATTAATTTGGATTAGTTTATTGGTTTGTTCTTTTTATATCAAATCTGAATCACATTAATTATAATTCATTTATTTTTTGGATTTTTTTTAACTCAAATCAATTCGATGACCCAATTAGTTATTTTTTAACTTTTAAATAAATACATTTTAAATTTTAGAAAATAAATTTGTCTTCTAATTTTTTACTTTTATTTCTTTTTCATTCGTTTTGTTCTAATGATCTTATTTACTATTACTAAGTATCTTAATTTGATCATGCATATTATGTGATTTTTTTAATTATATTTTAGTTAAATAAATTAATGACAAATAAATAAATAACTAGTCATTAAAAATAATTTTATTTTATATCTTTATATATATAAATGAAAGGTTTCTACTTTAATTTCTAGTGCATTAAATTTTCCGCTCAAAATAGGACTATTTATGGTATTTTATAACAACGCATTTATTATGTGTCTTGTAACTTGATTTTATTTTATTAGTTGTATAAGTCTTTATCAAAATAAGTTAGTCTCTTTAGTTAATTGTTCAATCAAATACAAATTTAAACATTGAATTATTTTTATAAATAATACAAATTTCAAACAAATATTAAACTTAATAAAATATTAATAGATTATGAGAAAAAAAAAGTAAATATATTTTTTACACTGTGATATTCACTACTTTATATTAAATTTAATCCAGTTACCATAATACCTTTTTGAAAATCAACTACTTACACTATATCTCCAATTCGATAATGTATTCCTCTAAACATCACAAATTTTGAAAGCATTGTTGTAGCCAACAAGTTGGCTCGTTGGGAGCTACGAATACACATTGCTTGTTTTGTTGTTTTTATTACTATACAAAAAAAAAAACTTCACAAATTCACGTTATTCATTTAGTTTTTTTGTTGTTGTTGTTATACATTAATACATTCAATTTTAGTCCATTGATTTGCTTATTGTTTTCCTTTATAAATTCACAGACGTGCATGCAGATTACAGGTTTAAACTTTGACAATTGTCAATATTTAACACAAATACCATATGTATCTTGTATCCTGTCTCCTACTAATGAATAACTGGTCATTTCTCCTGTCATAATCTAACTACAATTCAAAGTTTAGTTGGGTTCTTGAAAAAACTTAAATTCATGAATGCTCAACATTACCCTAAGCTAAAGAATGTTCCCCCACTCAAGTTAACCTCTTTTGATAAACTCGAACTTTACTATTGTTCCAATATGGAGATGTTTTTGGAGATATTATGATAGATGGAAACATAACACAACTTGATTTGAAAGGAACTCCCATTTTATTTAAAAAAAAAAACTCCTTTTTCGATTTCAAAATGTTACTCTGCTTCAAGAACTAAATTTGCATCAAGAAAATGAACAATGAACAACTGCTAGTCATGCTTCCATTTTTATTCAGAAAATCTCCTTGTTGCCAAAACTGTCCAAGATTAAAGGTTATCAAATCGCTAGCAGAAGGGTGGCTAAACCCTAAAAAGTATCAGGGTGCAAAAACACTATCTTCATACATTCACCTTTTTCACCGAAAAGTGCAACACTTGAGATGATTTTTTTTTAATATATACTACCCCATTATTTCCTAAAATGAAACTGTTAGACCTATATATCAGCGAATAGGCAATTAAATATATTGTGTACTACCTTTGTTCCTATGTATAAAAAGAGTTTAATTGTCATGCACTGACAGTGTAAAACAATTTTACACAGTCATTCAATCACAAATCATTGTTGATATGACTTTTACAGTAATTACCATAAAAGTCAACAAACTTACCATATATGGTGGGTTGTGATTGGATGACGGTGTAAAGTAATTATCATAGTCTATTTTCTCATATAAAAAACAAATGAGAACTTTTTTTTTGTTTCTAAATATAAAAAACATATTACCACTTTCAAATACATTTATTATTAATTTCCTTTTATACCCTTAATTTATTGTGAAGTCTATTAACGAGATATCTACTCATTTTTAATGAAAGTGGATGCATTTATTGGACTATTGACAATATAAGTCATATTCATTGGTTGAAAAATTTATTCCTTAAAATATAAGTAGAATCAACCACTACTTAAACCATTTAATTCTATAGGTATTTGTGGAATAAGATTTAAATTTATGATATTGTTAATTATAACTAACCAATTTAACTACTTTTATTGGTCATGATGAATTAGGTATTTGTTTCTTATATATAGGAACAGAGGTGATATTAAATATATACTCCTAATGTCTACTAATAATATAATGTCACTTACCATGTAGATTAAACACATGTTCAAATTTAATATATGTAAAAAATTTAAAGATGTTTAGTCCTAAATTTGAGGGACTAAAAAATACAAATTTTAATTTGAGGGACTAAAAAAACATATTTGAACCTAAATTAAAACTGCAGGACAATAATACATTATAACGAACGTTGTCATTATATGGCTCTGTAATTGCTGGCAAGAGACCTCCAATTCTACCATTACATGCCTCTCTCTTATTTTTCATCAGTTACACCATTATCATGGCTACACAATCATGTAACAGCAACTCTACTTTCAAACTCAAATAAAGGATTCATAGAACAAATATATACACCAATATCAAAGTCTCAAAGAAAATGTTTGGAATCTCTTTAATGACTTTGGGGACAAGTCTCACCACACCATACCACTTGGACATTTAAATACTCATTAATTCTGATACTTACCAGCACCAGACAATTAACCTTACAGAATGCACTTTTAGTACAGTTACAATTGTAAACTTCAATCCAGCTAAAATGGCTTTTGCTTTCAGTACAATTACAAGCATGCTAGCAACACCTATCTTCAAGTGACAATTTATTCTCTTTCTTTTTTTGTTTTAATATAGCTATAGAGGTATTTAATTATTCTGAGTAACCAAAAGGAAAACCATATTCAACATCAAACATTGCTATTAGAATGTGAAAACTTACACAGGTTAACACCTTTAAAGCAGTACAATTACTAGCATGCTAGCAAAACCTATCTTCAATTGACAACTATTCTTTTGTTTTCTTTGTTTTAATATAGCTACAGAGGTATTTTACTTATTCTGAGTAACCAAAAAGGGCAACCATATTCAACATCAAGCATTGCTATTAGATTGTGAAAACTTATACAGGTTAACTTCTTTAATGAAGTATAATCCCACTAGTCAAGATGAAACCCAATACATACTCCATGGTTAACACCTTTAAACTTTAATGTAGTATTACTCCTAATATACCAGCTACAATGGAAGAAATGGAGATCTGGTCAAAATTCAAAAGTTTTACTAGACGTTGAAAATTTATACAGGTTACTTTTAATTGGGTATAGTGTTGCAGCAAGAAACATACAGCTATTCAAACCCACTTTATGTCTCTTAAAACCTCCAATTATACCATACATGGCTGTCTTCTTTTCATCAATTACACCATTATCATTGCTACATAATCATGTAACAACAATTCTACTTTCAAACTCAAATAAAGGGTTGCATTCACAACCATTCTCATTTTACACAACAAATACATAAAAGTATCAGACCATGGCAAATTTCATTGACTTCACAAACAATCAAAGCGAACTTCACTGGGCAGTGGCTTTTTATCCGTAAGACACCCTAGGATTTCAGGAGTTTTGGCGCTTCAAAAAACAGCAATGCAGGCCCACAAGGAGCACAGCAGAAAGAAAGAAACTAGCAATGATGCGAGCCACAAGATTACACAGGTTCCCAAGGATTTTGGAGCTTTGATACCATGTCAGAAAATATTTTTCGGATTAATTTGATTAGAAGAGCAATTGCTAACACAATACAAAATGTCTAATAAAGGAAATTCCCAAATTAATTCATATACTGTTAATTCCTAAAAAGTAAGGCTCAACAATTCCTGTATAATAAATACAAAATCAGGCAGCTAGGCTAATTGAAAGGATGAAACATTCAAGACATGCGGTATTAAAAGACCAGGTTTTAAATAAATAGAACCAATGTGATGAACCGGAACAAGTTTGTTGTCAAGTAATTTAACAGAAGAGGAAACTTTGGTGTATGAATGAAAATGTGAAAGATCAGATACCATATGATCAGTTGCTCCTGAATCTAAGATCCAGAGAAAAGAACAAGGTTTAAAAGAGGCAAGACAACGAAAAGTGGTACCTGCAAAATTTGCTAGAGGATGATCTTTACCAGTCGGAATAAGAGAAAGTAATTGTTGTATCTGAGTATGAGACAAATTAACCAAAGGCTGAGAATCCAGAGATGAAGCAATAGTAGCTGCAGTGGGATGAGCTTGTGAAGGAGAAGGTCTTGAGCCTCGACTATCATGTGAGAAAGAACCATGGCTGGATTTGTTTGATCCAAGATTGTGTTTCCACCAAGACGGATAGCCAATTTTAGTATAGCAACGACTATCAGAATGACCATCAACATTGCAAATGGAGCAATAATAAGAAGGTTTGGTCTTGCCATCGCGAGAAGGAGTTGAATGTTGAGTAGCCAAAGTAGATTGATCCAGTGTAATAGAGCGTGAATCAGATAATGAACGTTGACACTCTTCCTGTGAAATAAGAGAATATGCTTTGGGGACAGAAGGAAGGGGATCCATTAGGAGAATTTGACTGTGTACAGATGCAAATGAATCATTCAAGCCTTGTAAAAAATCCATGAGATGTTCAGTAGCATAAATATCATTGAAATTTGTATAGCACCACAAGCACAAGTAGGAAGTGTGCGATAGGAATCAATTTCATCTCTATAAGCCTTGAGTTGTGTGTAATAAGCGGCAATAGAGCTGGTGCCTTTAGGGAGATTCGAAATAACACATCGAATTTCAAAAATATGAGGTGCATTCTTTTGATTGAATTGAGTGAGGAGATCAAGCCATATATCACTTTTGATCCAGAGGATGGAATTTGCAATGGTTGGAGTAGTGGAATGAACAAGCCAAGATTGAACCATGCTATTGCAACGAACCCAATTAGAGAAATTAGGAGTCTCTGGTTCAGGTTTAACAATGGTGCCATCAATGAATCCAAGTTTGTTTTTTGCTTCTAGTGGCATGGTCATGATGGCTTGGCTCCAAGTGGGGTAATTGTCTCCATCAAGAAGTTGTGTGACCAGTGGTTGTCCTGGTTGGTCAGATGAGTGAAGGAAATATGGGGACGTGTGGTTTGGGGGATTATTGGCAGCCATGGATGGTCAAAAAATGAAGGACCGAATTAAGGCTGATACCATGTAAAGAAACATAGAGAGGAGAATGATTTGGTAGAATGGTATTATTGTATTCAATTGATTTACAGAAACTGGTTAAATAGAATTACAAAGGAGAATTTAAGGAAATAGAGAAAGCTAATCTAAAAAGGAAACATACAAGAAAATCCTATCAATAAAAATAAATATAATCTTATGCTAATAACAGTAACAGAATCAATAACAATAAAGATAATTCTGATTGATTGGCTTGGTGATTTGTTGCTGATAACACTAATTATAACATTTAATGTTGTATATACAAAGAAATACTATGTTCAAGCCTATCCTCAAATTCTGACAAAATGCAAAGGAAGTGAATGAATAGTTTTAAGGCAAATCTGACAGCCCAATCTCTTCCAAAAGTCCCAACTAATTCCAAATCCAGCCTAAATCTCTCCTTCACATTTTCTCCCCGTTTACCTTGACAACCAAATCATCCCCCAAACCCACCCTACTGCCTCAATTTATCCCATTTTTTGGTAAGTTTTGGCAAGAATCAGCTAGTTACTCTGTTTTCTGATTTTTATTTTCTGAATATAAAATTACAATACGCAGATTAGTTTCAGGCACGAATGAACGAGACTAAACTGACACATTAACATTCAGAAACCATTTTAATTCAACTCCAGCAAAATGCTCTCGAGGCAATTCTTTCTACTGGAGGAGAAAATCCGCAAAGCGTTTCAGCATCTTCTGAGTAATTTTCGTTCCCGGATCGTGGACATGAAAAACATGTTCCTCACCTTCCACTTCAAACAGTTCCACATGGCCTTCCCACCCACTCTTCTTCACAGCCTCATAGTACGACACTGCTCTTTCCCTCATCACATCCCTCTCAGAAGTACAAACAAGAAGCTTGGAACACTCAAGCCCAACCAAGGAAGGTGCCCCAGTAGCCAACGGATTGATCATAGGGTTGTCAAGCCCACCGGACTCAGAGGGATGAATGAATTCCCAAACCAGATAGGGCACACTCTGTTCATGCCCTGCAACAGGTTCAGACCCAGTTGGCTTTGAACCGAAGAAGTAGGGATGAGAAACAAGAGCACCTAAAACTTTGACACCACCAGGTAAAACCTCAACCCAGCTCGCATAGCAATGTTATGAACTATATTAGCACTGGCACTGTCACCCCCAATGAAAACTCTGTTGAAATCACTGTGTTTGAGAAGCCATGGGTCGGTGTTGGTGGCGACCCATTTAAGAGCATCCCAGCAGTCATCATAAGCTGCAGGAAGAGGGGTCTTTGGTGTCAGCCTGTACTCCACTACTCCACTGAAATGACTAAAACGTGTGCTACGGACACAAACAAGTTGAGGTAGCTTTGGTGGAGTTGGCTGAAGGCAGATTAGAAGAAAAATATGTTGAGATTTCTTTCTTTATTAATTCACAGTATTGCAAAGTTACCACATATAAATTCATTAGCTTGTATTTAGGAGTATTTGTAGGGATTAACTTAATTATAGGGATTGGGCTGTATTTTGCAGAGATTTATTTTCTCTGTTTCTGTATATCCTCTTTGTTGTATATATACAGCTCTTGTAATCATCTGAAATATATGAATGACAGATTCTCAACATGGTATCACGAGCCCTGTTGTGTTAGCTTCTTTTCTTTTTTTTCTTTTTTCCCTCTCCTTTTGTGAAAATTGTTTCACTCTACAACCCAAAATATGTCTGAATCCCCTTCAAAATCATCGGTGGCTCCTGTCATTGTTCAATCCAAAAATGTTTTCAATGAAGGAATCATCCTTACAGAAAAAAATTATGACATATGGTCACAGTTAATGGAGATGCATATTGCAGAAAGGGAGAAACTCTCGTACATTCGAGGCAAGGAGAAGCTACCTTCAGAAAAAGATCCTGGTTATGAAAAATGGTATGCAGAAAATCAAAAGGTGAAGAGATGGTTGTTGATGTCCATGAGTCCAGAAATTATGAAGCGTTACTTACGCTTGCCCACTGCTTGTGACATTTGGACTGCATTATCAAAGGCATTCTATGATGGGAGTGATGAGTTACAGGTTTTTACTTTGAATCAAAAGGCTTTACTGCCAAACAAAGTGGTAGATCTCTGCAGAGTACTATGGAGAATTGACAGAAATTTTCCAAGAATTGGACCATCGTGATAAGGTGGTTATGAAAGATCCTGAAGATGTCAGAGCATACCAAAAGTCAATTGGTCGTCTAAGGGTGCATATATTTCTTGCGGGATTGGATGACAAGTTTGAACAGGTCTGTGGGGAAATTTTACGAAAATAATGTGTCCATGAGTTGGAAGAATGTTACGCAATGATTCGTAGAGAGGCAGTATGCCAAGCAACTTTGAAAGGTGATTCTGAAAATTCTGAGAACTCAGCCTTGATGGCTTGAAATCGACCACCTCAAAATTGGTAGGGTCATCCAAAAGCAAATCATCCTAAAGCCAACTTGAATAAAGATAAATCTGAGTATAAATGCACTCACTGCAATCAACAGGGACACACTAAAAGTCGTTGTTTTGAACTCAATGGATATCCAGAGTGGTGGGATCCCAATAAAGATCCACGAAAAAAGAATTCCATTCACAGTCTGGCCTTCAGGGGGAGGATTATCAAGAACTTCAGACTCTAGACTATGACAATCAAGAATATGTTTATCTTGAGAATGGTGAAGCTATTAAATATGTGGGGGGAAACTTAGAAACAAATGCTACGACATTAGATTGTAATGGTGATTCCTCACAGGTTGGAATTTTTAGTGAGAGTGAGGACCACTTGGAAACAAGTGGTACTAATGAAGTGGTGATTGAACCTGAAATAACTTCACCTACATCTTTCAATGAGCCTTTTAGTGACACACCAAACCAATCATCTGCTGCTATGGATGTTCCTAATATTGTGTCTGATCTCACCATAAAGCAATTACCAAAACACCATACTAGAGGTATTCCTAAAAGCACTTATGAACCTATTCTCTCTAGTAAAGCTAGATATCCCATGAGTAACTTTGTTTCCTACCACCGTGTGTCTGAATCAAATATGTCATTTGTAAATCAATTATCTACTGTAGTTATTCCTAACAATGTATAGGAAGCCTTAGCTGATCCCCGATGGAGAGCTGCGATGAATGAGGAGATGAAAGCTTTGCAACAAAATGAAACATGGGAAATTGTTGACTGTCCACCAGAAAAAAAACCAGTTGGATGTCGTTGGATTTATACTGTGAAGTACAAAGCGGATGGTACAATTGAAAGGTTTAAAGCAAGGCTTGTGGCAAAGGGGTATTCTCAAACTTGCGGTGTGGATTATACAGAGACATTTGCTCCTGTGGCTAAACTTAACACAGTTCGAGTGTTGTTATCTTTAGCTGTAAACTTAAACTGGCCATTACAATAATTTGATGTAAAAAATGCTTTCCTCCATGGAGAATTATCTGAGGAGGTTTATATGGAACTTCCACCAGGATGTATAGTTCCAAAGAAGCCTAGTCAGAAGGTGTGCAAATTAAAGAAATCATTGTATGGTTTGAAGCAATCCCCAAGGGCGTGATTTGGAAGGTTCACATAGTCAATGATTGCTTTTTGGTATCATCAAAGCAACTCTGATCACACTTTGTTTCTAAAGAGACAAGATGGAAAGACCCTGAGGAAAGAAGAGCTATACAAGGCTATTTATCTAGAAAATTTGAAATGAAAGATCTAGGTCCTTTGAAATATTTTCTTGGGATAGAAGTTTCCCGATCAAAAGCAGGAATTTTTCTATCCCAAAGGAAGTATACTTTAGATCTTTTATGAGAAACGGGCATGGAAGGGTGTCATCCTGTTGATACTCCTATAGAAAGAGGCTTGAAATTGTGTTTAGAACCGAATCAGGTTCCTGTTGACAAAGGGAGATATCAAAGGCTTGTAGGGAGACTGTTGTACTTGAATCACACCAGACCAGACCTGACTTATGCATTAAGTGTTGTTAGTCAGTATATGCATGACCCAGGAGAACAACATATGAATGCAATCATGCGCATCTTAAGGTATTTGAAGTCAGCTCCTAGAAAAGGTATTCGCTTCACTAAACACATTGATTATCAAAGCATAAATGCATATACAGATGCTGATTGGGCTGGATCAATAGATGATAGGAGGTCTACCTCAGGTTACTTCACATTTGTAGGTGGTAATCTTGTTAATTGGAAAAGTAAAAAACAAAATGTGGTTGCACGCTGTAGAAGCTGAATTCAGAGGTTTGGCACTTGGTCTGTGAAGCATTATGGCTGAGACTACTTTTGGAAGATTTGGGTTACTCAGGTAGGCAACCAATTAGGCTTTATTGTGACAATAAAGCTGCATGTGATATTGCCCATAATCCAATACAACACGATCGCACAAAGCATATAGAAGTGGACAGATTTTTCATTAAGGAGAAGTTAGACAGAAAGATTGTAGAGTTGCCTAAGATTAGATCAGAAGACCAGCTGGCATATTCTCACCAAAGCAGTCTCAAAAGCAGTGTTCTCAAAATTTTTAAGCAAGTTGAACATGAGTGATATTTATGCATCAACTTGAGGGGGAGTGTTGAGATTTCTTTCCTTTATTAATTCATAGTATGGCAAAGTTACCACATATAAATTCATTAGCTTGTATTTAGGAGTATTTGTAGGGATTAACTTAATTATAAGGATTGGGCTGTATTTTCCATAGATTTATTTTCTCTGTTTCTATATATCCTCTCTGTTGTATATATACAGCTCTTGTAATCATCTGAAATATATGAATGACAGATTCTCAACAAAATCCCCCACCGTGAAAGTAGACCAAGATGGGGACTTTTTTTTTTTTTTAATCCTGGGTCAGAGACCACGGGTGTCCCCCAACCCACTGGATTAGAGACTAATCCCGCTCGCGGTGCGTGGCTGCCTTTGGCCCTAGGGAATTTTGCACACGAAGGGAATCGAGTACAGGTTCTCCCGCTAAATAGATCGTTCCTTCACATGAGAATGCAGCGGAGCCTTACACCACTGTGCCAACCCTTTAGGTTAAATGGGGACTTTATGACCCTCTTCCTGGGATAGGATTCAGTTTGGAAGGAATAGACGAGCAGAAATGGGAGGGTCATTTGAGATGACAACGTCTTTGGATGATACTTTTGTAGTTGGATCTTCAGGTGTGGGTGGCACAATTGGAGAGCCTTGGAGGCATTCAATGGTTCCATCCTTGTAGACTCGAACAAAGCCTGGAATCTCCAAGGTTATCTTCTTGCAGTTAGTGATAGTGGTGGCTACTGTGGAAATCAAAACCATTGCAAATGAAAACAGTTTTAAGTAAGAGAAGACTAGTGAATTTTCTTCACGTTGGTTGTAATTTGCAAAGACTCGTCAGTTGTACATATAGACATACGAATTGATTACGTGGATCACTCTCCTTTTTTAAAATAAATATTAATAAAAAAATTAAAAATATAAAGTAAGTCTTTCACATAAATCATGTTCCTACCAATGTTATGAAAAAGGTTTTAGCACTCATCAACATTTTCCAAACAAAAATCCTGTACAGAAATAGAAAAAAAAAAAAAAGTTATTTTCAGTATTTCCTATACAAATCTTAAAAAGCGTCAAACAAAATAAAAATAAGGTAGTAGTTTTGCAATTAAAAAGTGAAAACAAAAAATGAAAATAGAAAACAAAATTACAAGTAAACGCTCCCTTAAGCATTTACTATTTTCACTTTTGGTGTTCAAATATAGTTATATATGGTGTGCATAGTTCTACATTGATTTGAGAGTCGTAACAAAAAAATCACATAAAATTCTTACCACAATCCAATATAGCTTTTTATTCACAGTAGGTTTAGACACGATTATTTTCAACTCACCAGTAAACCAACCATACACTTAAATTTACTCAATTGCATAATACATTAAAAACGCGATTCACATGGTTCAATGCTCAGCAAGTGGAAACTCTTTTTAAATGTTGAACACAAATTTAAGGGACCACAAATCCACCCATAAGTTCCACAATTGTAACCACAATTTTCTTATTATAAAGTCAAACTTTATTTTTTTATGGCATACAACATTCGTATTTAAGATTTTTATTTAAAGATAATTAAGTATATATCACTTCAATCAAATTGTTGTTAAAAAATTTGAGACTTGTATATAAAATAATTGGAGAAATCTAGCTCAGTTGGTTGAGCAGAGTACGTGAGTTGTTGTAAACTCTCTCGGTACCTATCCAACTTTAGATGCATATGTCACATTAGTGTCATCAGAATCTTTTCTATTTTGTGAACTCTCACTGATTTTACAACCATATAATATTATATGTGGTTGTATATTGTACCTGGAAGTTCAATAATAGCGTTTAATAAAACTTTCATCAAAGTAATAAGAATTTAAAAAACAGTGATGCTATATGATATGAACATGTCTATACGAAAGCATACGAATCCACTTGTTTATTAATTATTGGATACATGTTAAATTAAGAAAAAAGTAAAAAAAATCAAAATTTTGACACAAATCACATGTGGTTACTTTTTATAGTTTTCGTATGGCACGAATTCATACCATCTAGCATTTTTCTTTAAAAAATTGGTGTGGATACAAAAAAAAAAACATATTCAGTTTGATACACAATGGATACAGTCTACAACATGACAAAAAACACAAAAAGAGGCAAGGTAGTATCAAATTTTATTATATATATATTTAATTTTATTAATCTAATTATTGAATGTTTTTATATAATCTTAACAATTATGCGTATCAAATTTTAAATAAATAAGACATTTGTACTTATATAGTCTTCCAATAAACATTTATTTATATTTTTAAAAAAGTATATTATACGTTAAATTAAATTTATTTAATAAAATATCAAATGTTTTTATACATTTATAGACTTAATCTACTCATTAAAAAAAATTTAGTTCAACAATAAAAGAAAGATGTACATGATTTTTTTAAATGATCACGTGACAACTAACTAACTTCATAATATTAATCGTTCATGTATAGATGGTATGATTTAAATATTTATTTTATATAATTAAATTTTATAATAAATAAATATTTTTTAATATATAAATTATAATATAATTAAAAGTAAATATTAATGATAGTTGACTGATTTGAGTTACATCAATTTAAATATTCTAAATTTGATATTATAAATTTAAAAACACAAATGCTTTTAATAAATTAATATTTTAAAAGATGTTTGCTTGACGCACCATCAAGACCACTTGTTATAATTAATTAAAGTTTATACTGAAACCTTACGATCGAACGTAGTTTGAAATTTTTGACTGAAGAATTTCATATTTTTCTACAACGAAATTGAAGCGTCTAAGCTGATCTTTACGTACATATGCATTAAATAAGTATCTTGTTTTTTTTTAGGGAAAAGAGTATTAAGCCCCCTTAAACTTCTTTTGCAAATAGACACCCTAAACTTTAATTTTGTCTCAATTAATCCTTAAACTTTGTCTCTTTTGCAAATAGACACCATGAACTTTAAATTTATTATGATTGATACTTTAATTTTAACTTTTTTGTAAATAGACACCTTAAACTTTAATTGCATTTTAATTTATCTTTAACATTTATCTTTTTTACAAATAGTTTTTTCAAGTTATTTATCTTAAATGTTAATCATTTATTAATTTTTTTATTACAACTAATTTTTTAATATTTAAAATATAATAAAGAATATGAATTTAGAAGATATATAAAAAGGAGAAATAATAACATTAATCAAAAAAGTTTTTATTTGATTTTTAATTTTATTATGTTTTAATGTTTGGAAAAGTAATCAGAGAAAGGTCTGAGACACACGTTTGCGGTTTGGTGAGGATTTAATAGCTATACAATGAGTATAGAAATTTAGGAGTGAAATTGTATTGTAATACGTAAATGTTAGCTTCAGTTTACTGTATGTTTTTTATGCAGTAACTTGCTCTTATAATGAGTCTTATTTTGGACACCTCTTGTGCTCATAACAAGCAATCTTATATTAATGAATTATTTAGCTTATAAAACAAATGTTTGGAAAAGTGATTTAAAAAAATAAAACTAATAAATAGTTAAGATTAAACAAATAATCAGTTGAGATTTTTTTATTAGTAATTTAACTCTAATTTAATATAAAAAATTATTTATGAAGTTAGTAAATTTTAAGAATTGATTGAGATGAAATTGAAATTTAGGTGTCTATGGGTAAAAGAGGTAAAGTTTAAGGATTGATTGAAACAAAATTAAAGTTTATGGTGTTTATTTGTAAAAGAAATAAAGTTTAAGGATCAATTTGGACAAAATTAAAGTTTAGGGTGTCTATTTGTAAAAGGAGTAAAGTTTAGGGGGGCTGAATGCTCTTTTCCCTTTTTTTTATTCATAAATAAATATCTGGTATATATGTTGCATAGATTAATATTAAAAAAAATAGGTATTTAAATTTAAATTTTACAAAATTTAAAAATTGATTTAATCAATAAAACATTGTTTTAATAATAATTCATATATATGTCATTATACTAGATGTTAATCCAAATAAATTCAAATACACTCTTTACCAAAACAAAAAAAAAAATTCAAATACACTAATGCATATTTACATAAACTGTAAAAATATATTTAACCCTTAAAGAAATTTAAAATCCCATTAAATTAGCTAACTAATTAAAGAAAACATATTAACTTGCCTACAATTAGGCATTAGCGTCCCAACGCTTCCTTAACATAATATGTAAATTAAATGCCATTTTTTTAACTCAATTAAATGCCATTTTCTTTAACAATAGAGTAAATTACATTCCTCCCCGTTGAGAGATATTAATATTAGCATCTTTTAGAAGAGGAGAGTATTTTTTTTATCTGTAGGAATTGAAGGTAGGTGGTACCAAGAGGTTTACAATAATTCACGCACCAGCTCAACCAATTGAGCTAGACCCCTTGGTAGGGTATAATTTACTCTAACAATATTTCAAGAGATATATAGTACCACAAATTATGAAAATAATGTTAGATTTATGTATCAAACATTTAGAAAGAATGATTCAATATCCAAGTATATAAAACACCACGTTAAATATTTGACTAATTTGGTTTCAGATAAATAAAATTATTATAATTAAAGAATAATAAATATTTTTATATAATATAATTTAAATATTTTATTTAATATAATATTATATATTTATATTTAATATAATGATATTTTTCTTTTTCTTTCTTAATTTTTATCTTTAGTTGGTGAGTCAGAAAGGTAAATGCCAAATTCTCTCCGATCAAAAGCCATTTTCTTAAACAAAGTGCATGTATGTATGTATGTATGTATGTATGTATGTGACTCTCCATATATACACACACTTACCAAATTAATTATAAACATAATTTTAGATTTTTGTTTCAAACATTTAGAAAGAATGATTTAAAATCCTAGTAAATAAACACTACATTAAATATTTGACTAATCTGATTTGAGATGAATAAAATTATTATAATTAAGGAATATTAACATTTTTATTTAATAACATTTATATATTTATATTTAATATAATAATATTTTACTCTTTCTTTTAAAAAAAATTTATCTTTAGTTGGTGAGTCAGAAAGATAAATTGCCATATTCTCTCCATAAATTGGATTAATAGTTTAAATAGTTTCTTTAAAATAGTATGTAAATCAAGTATCATTTTTTTAAACAAAGTGCATGTAAGTAGTAATTAATGATGAGAGAGATTAAATGAATTAATATTGAAAAAAAATTAAAATCCTAGTATATAAACACCACATTAAATATTTGACCAATCTAATTTGAGATGAATAAAATTCTTATAATTAAGGAATATTAATATTTTAATTAATATCATTTAAGTATTTTCTTTATATAATAATATTATATATTTATATTTAGTATAATAATATTTTGCTCTTTCTTTAAAAAAAAAAAAAATCTTTAGTTGGTGAGTCACAAAGGTAAACTGCCAATTTCTCTCCATAAATTGGATTAATAGTTTAAATAATTTCTTTAAAATAGTATGTAAATCAAATATAATTTTCTAAAATAAAGTGCATGTATGTAGTAATTAATGATGAGAGAGATTAAATGAATTAAAATTAATTAATATATTTAAAAAAAGAATTAAACTATGTTTCATTAATATTAAGGATAATTTTAGAAAATATATAAATTTAAGTCAAATTTAATACTACTAATTAAATTAACTAATTTTTTAATCTTGATAAATTAATTAATTGGATTTGTAAAAACCAATGGAATAATAAAAATGCAAAATTCTCTTCACAAATTGGATAAATAATTTAAATAATTTCCTTAAAATAATATGTAAATCAAATGTTGTTTTCTTAACAATGTGCATGCTTAATTTTCGCACACTTAAAAAAAAAACACACACACACACACACACAATGTGCAAGTATGTAGTATGTATGTGGGTCTCTATTTTTTTCTTTCTATAACCATGAGATATCGATCTGGTGCATTTATGTATGTGTGTGAGTCTCTATATATAACACAGAGAACCTAAAACTGGATTATTGGAATTCACATTTTGCATATATGAAATGGCTTATTTCACAAATGGCAGCATATCCCCCGGCAAGAAAGAGATAGTGGCTCAAATTCCCCCTTACTTATTTGTCTACAATGATGGCACCATCGAACGTCCCACAACCTACCCTAGAGCTCCACCCTCACTCGAAGACCCTGCAACCGGCGTCGCATCCAAAGACATCCTCTTCTCAAAGAACCCTTTCCTCTTTGCTCGACTTTACCTTCCAAAACTAACTCAACCCGACGAAAAAATCCCCATTTTAGTCTACCTTCATGGCGGCGCCTTTTGCTTTGAATCAGCCTTTTCATCTCACCACTTCAAATATTGCAACATATTTGCTTCCCAAGCCAATGTCCTAATTGTTGCCATAGAGCACAGGAAAGCTCCTGAGCATTTTCTCCCTACGGCTTATAATGATTGCTGGGCTGGTCTTAGTTGGGTCGCCTCTCATGCCACCGCAAACCCCACCAACACTGACCCTTGGCTCATAAGTCATGGTGATTTCAGCAAAGTTTTTATTGGTGGTGATAGTAGTGGTGGTAACCTTGTCCATAACATTGCCATACGTGCTGGGGTTGAAGCTTTACCCGGTGGTGTAAAACTCTATGGTGCTTATCTTAACCACCCTTATTTATGGGGTTCAAAGCCAATTGGGTCTGAACCCGTTATTGGATTCGAGGAGTGTAATCAATCTTTGGTTTGGAACTTCGTGTACCCTGATGCACCTGGTGGGTTGGATAATCCCATGATCAATCCATTAGCTCCTGGGGCACCCAGTTTGGCTACGCTTGGGTGTTCTAAGATGCTTATTACTGTTGCAGGGAAGGATCACTTGAAATTTAGGGACAGGGCAGTGTTATATTATGAGGCTGTGAAGGAGAGTGGCTGGAAAGGGGAACTTAAGCTGTTTGAGGAGGAAGAAGAGGATCATGTTTATTTTATGTATGATATGGAAACTGAGCAAGCCAAAAGATTGATCAAAGTCGTGGTTGATTTTCTTACCCAGTGAAAGAACTATACAGTTGTCTCCCTAAGATTTGTATTTTCTCAGTTTCCCTTGTTTTGAATAAGAAGGCTTAAATATGTTTTTAATCTCTCAAAATTTGAGTAAGTTTGATTTTGGTCCCTCAATTAAAAACTTGTTCTCTTTAATTGAGAGATTAAAAAGAACAAATTTTTAATTGAGGGACCAAAATTAAAAACATCTCATTTGTTTGTGTTACTCATGTGTCCCTGAATCCAGGATCTGTCTCTGTTTATGTCTTTGGTCTAGTTTATAAAATCCTTCATCCATAATGTTGTGAAGAGTATTAATGGGGTATAAATCGTAACAAAACATATGCCCTATAATAAGAAAAAAATGGTAATTGTTTTACTTGGTATAATTTTTAATGGATGAAAATTAAATTATTAATATAATGTACTATATTATAAGTACAGACTTCTAATATCAATTTATACTAATAATTAATTTTTACTAAATAAAAATTATAGCTACAAAAACGAGTTTAATGATTATTCTATTATTATGTAATGTTTTTTTTAGTAAATATCTCAGTAAACGTGTATGTTTATATTGTTATTCTTAACTTCTTATTATTATGTAGTATTTTTTTTTTTGACAGTAGATCTTGTTAGTTTATTATGTGATATTTTGTACAACACGATAGCTACTCTAAGTACAACATAAGATAATTCCATCAAATTCTAAATCATAAACCAAGTAAACTTTTTATTTTTGGAGTGGCATGTGATTTTTTATGGAAAAAAGAGTTCTATTTTTATGTTGAAAATTATGAAAAGATAATGCCATATTTTGAATTATTTTTTTCGGCATTGATATAAATTGTTAGATATTTATCATCCAATCACCAAAACCAAAAAGAAATTTATCAACTAAATTAAATGTTAATTCTTTAAAATAAAATTGTTGAATATACTAAAACTTGATTTAAAATAAAACTTGCAAGTGACAACATGTCTTACAAATCCAAATTTGCAAGTAACTAATTATGAAATGTGGTAATGTGGGTTAATGTCTATCTTTGTTTATCAATTATCATACCAGTATCACATAAAGTTACATGACAGATGCATCCAATTCTTATGAACACAAAAAAGTGTTTAAGTAAGACCCTTTTTTTCTGTAAAAAAAAAAAAAAGTAAACCCCTTTTCTTTCCTGGAGGTGACAAAGAACTTTCCTAAGGTAGCTTAAAAATTTATCTCAATTTTCCAACAAAACAAATAGTAACCAAATTAAATGATGTGATAGCTAAAAAATAAATTCTTTTGAAAAGGAGGCTAAGGAAATGAAATTCTGAATCTACTTGCATATGTGCTAGTTTTTCCCTTTTAAAAAAAGAGGAACTTAAGGAGATTTACAACAAAATTAAATTCAATTGTGCCAACCCAAGCTTTGCAAAGGCTAAAAATCGAAACTAGTGATGATATTACACACATTATGTGGTACTAACAGGTTTTAAAGCCTTTTTGCTCAAGGGCCTACTGATACAATAGATGACATAAAGGAGACAAATCAACACCATGATTACAACAAAAAATGGCACTTGAAAAGACAGCAATTGAAGACACACTAGACAAGCTCCAGCTATCATCTAATTAAGGGAGACAATTTAATTAAAAAGTTCAAAACACCTACCATCTATTTCAACAGAGTTCTATTTTGGCTATGTAAAAATTGATTTGACAACAGAAAGCCAAAGGAAAAAATAATTTATAAATAACTATGTATAACATGCAGCCTACACTGTTTTATGATATACATGGTGTTTAACCTGTTGGCTACCATTGCAACACAACTAATGCTTTCATGCTTCAGCATCCAAGGAACATAAGTGTTCAAGCACAATGCAAACAATGACCGTAATGACAAAAACTAATACCAAAGTCTGTACAAGACAACATAGGAATTCAACATAATAAAAGCACTATATATTTAACACTCAACATAGGAATTCAACATAATAAAAGCAACATAATATTTAGGATGGCATCGAAATACAACTTACTTAGAAAACAATTCGGTTATAAGTGAATCAAACTAGTTTACAAAATATAGTTCAGTTCGTATTTTCTAAACTAGTTTGGTGCTAAACCGGTTCAGTTTGGTTTAGTTCTAAAATGGTTTGATTCGAATCGATTTTTTTGCAACTCCTATTAATAACAGCATTGGCAAAAGAAGCAAGAGATCAATTTTAATCAAATGTTGCTCTTGTATCTAAAGTTTTGGAATAGTCATAGATTTTAGACCAAAACTTATATAAAAAATATTTGAATTACACAACAATAAACAATATGATGAATTTCACAACAAAATTGAGTTTTTACTATTACTAGGATCAACTGATCATACAAGCAAAATAATCAAAGAGAATCTAAGGATAAATATTATTCAAAGAGTTAATGATTAAAGGTATTACTTTAATTCTTTTTCCTTCTCCAACATCATACTCCACTCATTATTGATTGACAAAAGTATGATTACCATATACTACAAGAAAAAATGGTTTTAACGGAGGTTATGTTTGGCCTTAACAGGGGTTTAATCCCCCGTTAAGTGTATTACCTGCAGTTAGCTTTTTTTTCGTAGGGAAAACGTCCGTCACAAACGATTTAACGACGGTTTCCAGCAACCCTCGGAAACACGGGAATTATACGTGGTTTTGTAACCCCCGGTAATTACCAGGAGTTTAATAACCTCTGTCAATACCAATTTAACCCCCGTTAATACCAATTTATTTTAAAAAAAATATATATATATTCAAATTAGGATTTACGTTTTCTTTAATGAGATTTTTTCCACAAAAATTATTTGAAATGAACTATAAGCAGCCAATATCAAATTAATGCTAAATGACCATACATTAACAATAAAAGCTTTCTCAAATATAAACAAAAAGCAATTTATTGAAATTATCATCAAATGAATTACAAAAAGAAATATCAAAACAATCAAGATTGATCAAATTCCATCCCAAAGACACTTTAAATTGTTCAAAGGGGGATATTGTAACACCCCAAATTTTGGAGCTTAGGATTAAATAGGAAATTAACCTCTTAATTAGTGATTAATTGACTAATTAAGAAAAATAATATAAATAATTAAAATAAGCATTAATTAATAAGGATTAAGTAGAGACACTACATGATTAGTGGAGGGAAATTCAAAATTTGAAAAGTCAAAGATAAACTCACTTTGGTCAAAGTCAATGGGAAGGGATTTGGTCAACTCATTAATGGCATTGTTGTAATTAAGTGGAACTTATGTCTAGAATCTAAAATTAGACTCTTAAGAGCATAATTAACTTACTAATGGATCTAGAATGACTTTGATTAGTAAAATTAATTGTTCTAAAGTAATTGGTGATTTAGAAAATTTAATTAATGTAATTAAAGAAAATAGAGTGCAATTTGTTTAATTAAAATATAGTGCAATTTGTTTAATTAAAGCCTAAAAAGAACTAGTTAGCAACTAAATGAATGTGAGACATCAAATCTTCATTTATGATGTGAAAATAATTAATAAAATCAAGTGTTAACCATGATTTGACCAAAAGTCAAATCTGGTCAAAGCTGATAAAAAAAAGGAATATTCTCAGTAATGACATTTTCGTAATTATGTGTTTTTAAGCTTGAAAATTTATTTTGGACTTAGATAAAATTCTAATAATTATAATTAAGCATTAAAATTATCTAAGTTCAGCAAAAATAATTAAAATGAATTAATTATTAATTATAGCAATTTATTTAGTATTTTGGACCTAGAAAATTCATTTTAAGTCCAAATTGAGTGATTCCAAAGGCATTACCTTTGGAAAATTAAATGCTATATTTTAAGAATATTTTAGAGCAAAAAAATCAAGACCTAGATCAGCTAACCACTTAAACACAATTAGGTTTATAATTTTTTTTAAAATTTTGGGGACCTACCCTTAGGGTTTTGGGGCCCCCTATATAAGCTAAGAGGGGACCCCTTCCCCCTCATTGTGCAGCCGGCCCTAATAGGAGAGGGAGAGAGAGAGAGTTGCTTTCTCTCTTGTAGGGTGAGCTCCTCCTTCTCTCTATGATTTTCTCTTCTTCTTCTCTCTAACATTTCTCCCACTAATCTTTTTCCTTTTTCCTTACATTTTGGATATGTTGTAGAGCTCATCAAGCTCTAGCTTTGAGTGGTTGGAAATTTTGTTTCGGAACCTTGAGCATAGGAAACCAAGTTATGGGAGGGATTTTCTATTCTCTTTGAGCCTAAATTGTTTGTATTGGAACCTACTTATAATGGGTCAAGTTTGATTGCAAATATATGTGAGTTTGAACTTGTGTCATGTATGGGTAAAGTATGTTATATTTTAGCACTTGAGCTATTTATTATGAATTTCTTAAGTTTTGAGCCATTTATGTAAATTTTCTGTTCTGTTTTTGAGAAACAAATGGTGTGGCTGTTCTTGACTGTTTGTGGCACTAAAAATGGTCCTTCTATGCCCTAAAATATAGAAGTGTATGTGTGGAATGTTTGGAAGTGGATTGTGAATCTTTAGAAAATTTTTGTTTGGTGAGATTGTGGATTTTTGGGCACTGTTGCCTCTGTTTTGAAAACTGGTACTGATGGAGCTGGAATTGGTTGTAATGGAACTCAAAATTAGCTTCTCGTGCTTTAAAACCTAGGGTTGCATATAAAATTCATTGAAAACCGATTTCTATAGCAACAGGAAATTTATTTTTGAGTATAAAGCCCTTTTTACACTGTTTTGCTTCTGTTTCAAAAACTGGTAATTATGGGGTTGGAATTGGCTATAATGGACCTCAAAATTAGCCTTCTCATGATTTAAAACCTAGGGTTGCATATAAAATTCGTCGAAAACCGATTTCTATAGCAACGGGAAATTTATTTCTAAGTTTCGTGCCGTTTTCGTTGGATTTTGCCACTATTTTGAAATTAATATTTTTTAGAGTTGGAATTTACTCTTTTGGACCAGAAAAATGGGTTCCTTACATTTCTACATCAATGGAAATTAAATTTTGAAGTTTTAAACCCTTTTTATAGAGTTTTTAAACCCATTTCGGATTGGGTGTTTAACCGTTTAAAATCTAAGCTTTAAAAGCCTAAAATAAGTATTTTTGTGGTGGAATATGATAGTTAACATGTACATAGGGGTTGAGACTTAAATTGTGAGTATTTGAAACCCAAACTAAAAAGTTATGATACTTGAAAATTTAGATTTTGTGTTGACTGCGGGTTTGACCCAAAATTTTGCAAAGTGTGATGAATTCCAATTATATATGTATTAGTACGTCATAAATACACGTGCTCTATTATTGTTAAGACCGAGAGGATGTGACCTTCGGCATTGATATAAATTGTTAGATATTTCCTGTGGATATATTACTTGTTGTGATCTGAGTCTGAGGGGCGTTGTCCCTCGGCATGTGCATGAGTAGGATATATGAGTTGGAGTGCCCGAGGCACCCAAGTGTGTGCAAGTGGATATATCCACTTTGAAAGGTCATGTTGTTCATGACGCTGAGAGGTTAGGAGGGATGGGATCCTTCCCCTCTTGTTGTATGAAGAAGAACGATGGACGTTCGTGTTATTCACCTTGCATGGTACGACGTGCGCTTCGGGGAAGTGGATGATGTAAAGTGGGCGTTGGTGATAAAGACGGGATGGATGTAGAAAGACAGAGTCTTTGATTTGGAGATGGGGCTTGACTCCATGCTCGGTGGGGAGGGTCCCCAAAACATCCTTCTGTCAGTACCATTGGAACTGTTTCGCCCTGTGGAATACATCTCGCGGTGTGGAGAATGTGTGAGGAAACATTTTGAGAAGTGGATGACTATGGCGGGTACACCGGGGGATAGTTCGTTGTCTCAAAGGAGGCTTGGGGAAATGGTGTCAGGTTGTGACAACCCGACTAAGGGTTAGTGCGGGGGATTCACGTAACTGGCTTGACATTCTGACGAAGACGAAGCTATATCCATGATTGGTGAGATCGACGTGTCACTTTGTACCAAACATGAGTCGAGTGCTCCCAATCGTCATCCACGAAGTTGTGTAAGACCATTAAAACCTAGGAGGTTTAATGGCAGTGGGACCCATAGGAATAGATGTTGTGAGATAGATATTCGTGATAGGATTATCGTGAGTGTCATCGCTAGAGTACCACACGCAGTGGTCGTATAGGTTGTTTGGGACTGAAAGTCCATTTGTTTGTGGCGACCAAGGAGGTAGAGAATTCACTCCCATATTTTTATTTTTCAGAGAAAGTTCGTTGACCCTAGGCGAATGATGAAGACGGAGTGGGAATACTATGCCAAGTGCCAATGATGCAAATGGATATGTTCAAGGAAGAAGAGGATCCCTCTGAGGATGCTTCATGGGTATTTTGGGTTTTAATTCTCATTGAGTCACTACTCTGAGTCTTGGTCCTTTTCTTGTATAAGTGAGGGTAGACTAGGATTTAGTATTATGATGTATCATTTTCCTTCATGTGACTCATTTGGAAAAGATGTATTTGTTCTTAAGGATGTAAAAGTGTATTCAGTTTTGTGTAATAGAATTATCTAATGATGAAATTGAGGATGTTTAAAAGAAGTTCTATCATGTTTTAATGGTTTACCATGGTTTTGATGTTTTGATAATTCGACCTTAGTTTATTAAGAATTTCATTTCACAAAAAGGGCATTTTTCAATTAATGATAAGTTAACAAGGATAATTCTTCCTTTGGAGTTAAAATAATAAGTTTTGAAAGTTAAAAAGGGAATAAATTTCCTCGTATTTTAAAGGTTACTTTACAATAAAGAATTAAAATCATTTCCGCAAATTTCAGAAATAATAAGGAGATCCTTAATAGCAAATTAGGGTGTTATAGATATAAACATATGATACTAAAAATGTTCAAAAACAACCTATTCCTTAAAAAAAACTTAGTTAATTTCCTACCAGTAGCATTACTATGTACTTCGTCCAACCCAGTTATCCCGCAGCGGCCAAACATATGCAGGAACAAATTTTAACCTAAAAAAAATAACCATCATATAAACAGTCAATATTAGAATCATGATGAATTATAAATTATAAATAATGTCATATCATGATGAATGGTCTAGCTTACTACATATTTACATGCTCAGTAGACATATTTCATTGTTCTCATGTCACCAGAACGACTAGCATCAAAATAAATAAACATGTCTTAGACAAACAAGCTTCAAAATATAAAAGAAAATGAAGAAACAAAGAAAAAAAAAAGAAAGAAGTGATGATTTATTAATAATATAATAGCACATTGTTTAGTAACAATATATATATATATATATATATATATATATATATATATATATATATATATAATCTCCATAATGCATTCATATTAGACATACATTACGAAGCAAAAAAAAAATTATATATTAGATATACATTGAGAACATTTTAATACATGCTCAATGTGATTAAAACTCGAATTCCAATATTATACCAAGGAAAGGGAAGACTAATAACTAACCAGCGCTAAGAGATAAAAAAAAGAGGTTTTTTTTTTACAATTACGATAAAAATTTAATATTATATTTTATAATTACTCGGAGAGTTATTATGCCTTCAATGATATAATTCTTATGAGTTTGATAGTTGGGTTATATGAAAATTGGGTTGAACTATATGTAGGATTATTTTTAATGGAAAAAAGAAGTTTTTTGATTAGAAGATAATTTAAAACATTTTAATAAAAATTAATAAGTTGATAGGGGAATAAATAATTGATTTACCACTCTTTCATTTTATAAAACAATAAATCCTCTCTTTTGAGTATAGATTTTATATAATCTTACTATACGTGAAGAAGAAAAACTCCACTTAACAATTAACATTCTAAATTCTCTATCATGGCTATATTTTTTGTACAGTAATAGTAAGAATAAAAAATGCAGAGTTGAGGAAAAAATATTATGAAAAACTAAAAGAACACGTCTTAACGATAATAGGAGAAACTAGCACACCTGAAACTTCAATGCAGCAACTGGAAGCAACATATCTATAATCTTGAGTGTCATATATGAAGGAGAGTCAAAAAACCATAGTCCTTAATCCCCAATTCTTCATTTCTAATAATTCCCACGAGATAAGAAGTTAAAAAATTTCAAGACCAAATTGTGCATATCTTTAAAAGAAAGAACTTTTGAAGAGGTTGAGTGTTGTGAAAACTAAAATCCAAGTAAACTTCAAATTGGTAATTTCTTCCTAATTCGAACAAAGAATTATCATAAAATAATAAACTCACAACATTCTTATTTTTGAATTGACCATACTTAAACCCAATTTAATTAGTAATATGACTAATTTTGACCAGACTAATGCCCTGCTCCAACTCCCTAGCTGCCTCCTTCTGCAGGTTATGCTTCTTGCCTTTCATCCTATGGAAGATTTGACAGTGTTAGCGTAGAGCAAAAAGAAAATACCTTGTAAAATGCCTCTACTCCCTACTGACTATGATAAATCTTTGAAATGGCCTCGAGGACATTCTCAACTACATGTTGTCATATCTCTGAGGCATGTTTTGCTTTCTCTAAAACCTAGGTTGAATCCTAAAACAACACATAACAGTGTTGAAGCTTCTCCAACCAAGAGGGCAATAAACAAAACATGCATATCAAACCAGGACATAAAGGGAAAGGAAGTTTCATTTACCTGTGTCATATCATTTCCTCTAACATGTTTTGGTTGGATAAACCATAGGAGGGAGTGTGAGAAAGCCATATGTGAAGGAAAAAGAAGCCACATTAGCCTACTTGACCATGGCATTTGCAGCCTATTAATTCTGTGCTGAGGATAGGGCAACATATGCCAATTCCTGATTTTGCAAACCTATCTGCAGAAAAAGTGAAAGAAAGCATTGGCCATGTAGTGTAATATCCCTAATTTACGGACCTTAGAAATAAATAATAAAGAGACTTTTTTATGGAATAGCCTTTATATTTAATGGTTAAAGGATACCCTTAGGTATTATTAATAATAGTTACCTTTTTACAGGAGTTGTCAGGAATGAGATAATAGGATCTAGATGGGGAGCCAAGGCCAAGGTGAGCTGAGACCCACTTAGCCCACACACACCACACACTTTATATAGAAAAGGAGAGGGAGAGTTAGAGAGAGAAAGAAAGAAAGAAAGAAAAGGAAAGGTGGAGAGAAGGAGGAGAGGAGGAGAAGAAGAGGAAGAAGGAGATGGAGCAGAGATCTGAAGATCCAGTGTCGGGAACTCATCTCTACGTGTCCCGGGAGGTGAGTGCTTTCCCCTAGTCCTTCCCTATCCTCTTGATTTACATGTTTCCCCCTTTTTCTCTTTTGAACCTTAGGTTTAGAGGTTTTGGATTTTTAGTGATTTTGTTTGATTAAGGGGTTTTTCGTGTCAATCAATCGGTTGGAAATATAATAGAAGTGTTTAGGGTTTGATTTGTATGCTTGGGTGAGTCTTTGCAAAGGGTTAGGATGAGCGGGTAAGCCATTGATGGCCATGGAGCTCGCAGGTCGCAGTCCCCTGCTCATGCCCAGCACGAATTTTGGTGCTGCTGGGCGAGAGGGAGTCATAATGGAACTTTCAGTTCTAGGGTTTTTCATGTCCAGCAGGACAGAGCTTGCATTGCCGCACGTGAAAGAGTCAATAGCAATATTCATTTCCAGGAGAGCTCTGGCTCAGCACAAAAGTTTATGCTGCGGGGCATGAGAGTGTTAGAATGTGTATTTAGCTCCAGGGGGTTCTAGCTCAGTACGAAAGTTGCGCGGTCGGGCATGGGGGTTCTGGCTCAGCACAAAAGTTATGCGCCCGGGCATGGAGGTTCTAGCTCAGCACGAGAGCTTGCACGGCCGGGCATGGGGGTTCTCGTTCCGCACGAGAGTTTGTGTGGTCGAGCTAGAATTTGGTTAATTGATATTCTTTTGAAACTTTTCCGCTTTTTATTTATATGATTTTAAAATGTTTATATAAATGTATTATGCTTAATTATAAGATGATTATGTTGTTTTTGAGGTGTTTATATTATTGTAAGGTAGTTGTATTATTGTTGTAATAATAATGTTTTGATGAGATGACGATATATGTGAAGTATGTGTTTGGAACCATCCCTATATGTTAAAAAGGAGTTATCTATGTCCTTTGGGAAGATATTTATAGAAAAATGGTATACTTGGGAGGGTGAGTTTCATGCCAGAACTCCGGCCCACTAAAGCGACCCGGGGGTCTCGCCTAGTGGGATAACTTCTCAAGTACCACCCCTATGTTTTGACTCTGAATGGCGTGTTGGAGTGTTGAGAACTACTTCCCAAGAGGTTTAGTGACTCTTTTAGTGTATAGGGGATAGATTATTGTAGTGGTTGAGGATTGTTGATGTTGTTGAGATATATTTGGACCCTTAAGTCGGGCCATTGGAGATGGCGGGTACGGAGGTGTCGTATCTCAGACTGTAAGGGACTTCAAATATGTTTTGACGCTGGAATACGGTGGGTGCACATAGTTGGTGCACCGAAATATTCCAAATTTTGTATTTGCACAGTTGGTGTGTAGGTGTGCACAGTTGGTGCACAAGCATATGAGTAGGCACATAAGTTGAGGGGGTCCAGGTGGGCTCTCAACCTAGTGCTGGGGATTTTCGTGGTGGCTAACAGTGGGCCTATAGAATAGCCAAGTGGGTGAATTCCTATAGATGTAAGGTTTTACAAACCTTACAGAGGTAAGCCAATACGCACACTTGTCCATATTCGATTAAATCCACACTTTCCCCGTAGGGTCAGCTCAAGGGACTCCCTAAATGGTCAGAATGTACAGACTATGGTAGGGGATAGGGCCTATGAGGGACCGCTCATATGGTGTTGAAATTCCATGGAGTAGAGTCAGTGTTTGATGTTTGAGGTTGCATATTGACTTCTGATGTACGTTAGTTATGATGATGGTTGGTGATGATTGATTTATTATGAGACTTTTGATTGATGATTTTGAAATGTGATTCACGATGGTTGACGTATTATGGTGATTGTGTTTGACGTCGTTGGTTATTGGTGTCTTATTGATGTACATGTATGAAATGACTTAATATAAATCTGTATCTTTTTATAAATCTATAGTTATTATATACAGTATTTTCTAAGTTTATAAAATTTAGTTTTCTTCCGTTTTCCTTAATTTGAATATGTTTGTGTTATGGGTATGGATGGATCCAATGTAGGGATATTATGTAATTACCTTGGGAAAAGATGTTATGCTTGATAGATAGAATGATGTTTAGGTGCCTCAAGGCACTAGTGGTCATAGAGATGGTGAAGGTGATAAACTCTAGGTGCTTATGTAAATATTAAGGTATGGTCCAAGGAGATAGAAAAGATAATGAGATAGGTTCATAGTTGTGAGATAAAGTGTTTAAGAGAAGAAAAGTAGAAGACTGAGATTTAAGAAAAGGATCTCTAGAATAGCGAGTCAACCTAGAGTCCTTAGAGCACTCACTGAGACATTATGTCTCATCCCTTGTAGTTTCATGTTTTTACAGGTTTAGCAGGTGGATGCCTCATGGAAGGAGATTGGAGCATGGAATTGCTTGTTGGGATGAAGATTATTATAGTGTTGTATCTCCCAATGTATGGGAGTTAGTTTATATACAAGTACCATTTTGGTTATGTTTTGTACGGCATATAAGTGCCAAAAGCTTGTATTAGATTTGTTTATGTAAGATGTTTTAAGTTTTATTTTTTCCGCATAGATATCCTTATATTCTAAATTTTCGGAATTTAGTGATATAAATAGGAAAAAGGTACACACCCCTTGGGGTGTTACATCTAGCAAAGGCTGTTATGGAGGTTAAGATGTAGGAAAGTTACACTATTGTCAGCCTAATCACGAAGCAGATAAGTGGCCATACACAGCAGACCATGCACCAAACAACTAATTTCTCTTTTACCCAAAATGCATCAGATTTATACAATTAATATAGGAATTTAACTAGCATAAACTATAAGCTTCTAAAGATAAATACAACTAATTACTTACAGTTCTAACCAATTCAATTGAAGATGTTCATACAGAAGCACCTTGGTAGCATGAGCACTTTGCACTACTATCTCTTAGCTGATGTCAAAGTCAACCACCCCCCAATACTAATAGCAAATAAAAATTGTTTAAAAACATTGTGGAATTGTATATTCTTGAGCAATTTCAATAACCTTTGTTTCTCTTTGTAAAACAACAAACTAGTTTGTCTCTCTCATAATCTAACTAATCCCCCGCCCCTGTTCCCACTAAAACCTATCGAAAACACAATGAATTGCTATGGAAGTTTACTATTCATAAGCCTAGCTAAGCCAATTGTTAGTGAGTTTACTTTGTCTCTGTCATAACCTAACTAATCCCTGCCCCTAATCCCACCTAGAATTAACTGTGCAGGGTACTTTAGAAGGATTTTGATTAACCATAGTTATAAACAATATAAACAAAAAACAAAGGAGGTTGGTGCGAAGGTTGCATAAATATATAGGAACAATTGAATAACCATAGTTATAAACAATATAAACAAAAAACAAAAGCAAGGATTTTGATTAGGGTACTTTAGAAGGTGAAGATCTGAGAGAATGCAAAGGAGCTTGAGGTTGGTGCAATGCAGAGCTAGGTGAGGTTGGTGCGATGGTTGCAAAAGAGACTGATGGAGAAGACGGCAATGACCATTAATTCCCAGTGTTCTTTCTTGGCAGAAAGTGAATCATTGTCCTTTCTCGTCATGCCTCGGCACCTTCACATTCCTTGGCACCACCATCGTTGGATCCAATCCCCAAAATCTCATGGAGGTTATGGAATTATTGTATGAGGTTGTAGAATCGAATCAACAAATTTGGTGAAAACCTTAAGATTTAAGGCGCGGAACAAAGAGGGATGGTGGATCCTTCTACGAATTTTAGCTTCAATGCATTTTGTAAGATAGAGATAGAGAGAGAAAGGAAGTTTGACCCCATCACAGGGAAAAGTGATGCACACGTAGATGGGGACAAGGGACTTGGTGATGCAGACTAATAAGTGATGCATACGAATTTTTACTGGGGTTATAGAAACCGTAGTTACAAAACTGCGGTTAAAATCACTTTTTCTTGTAATTAATTATGTTGCCCAAAGCTCCTTTCCCTCCTGTGTGCAATATTGCATCAGGCTAGGCAGTCCTGTTTTTTCTTTGCTAACTTAATTTAATTATCACCTAATTATTTAATTTATTCTTAAATTCCTCTACTTATTTAGTTTAACCACAATTAATTATTTTCACACATACTACAATTCCAAAAATTTTATTAAACGTTTTAATTTTTGAAACTTTCAATTTTGTTTAGTCTACACATAATTTCTTAATTTATTTAAAATTCATAATCTTTTACTAAAGTGATTAATATATTTTTTTATTATCTTAGCTTAGCTAAAATATAATTGCAATACAGTACTAAAAACAACAATTAGAAAAATAGCATGCTAAAAAAATGAAATACTAATTTATTTAAAATTTGCAAAAAAATAAATTTAGAGAAAAAGGCGTTACATTCCATACTGAGAATCCCTTATTGGCAAAGTTTAGCAGACTACATGGCAGATTGAATCTCATGTAAAATTAGTATATATATTAGTCTTAGTTCAAGTTTGGTTTGATTGTGCTCTTTGGTGTACATTAGTTTCATATTTGCTAGGTTGACTGTTAGGCCTCACAATTGGGTATAAGATAACTTTTGTCTCAGTTTTAAATCCAATGTTGAATCTTAAGCAATAAAACACAATTGGGGCACTTTTGTACTTAAGAGAGTCTGGTATGCACTCATTATGCAACACCACAAATTATTATTGCATAGTTATGCAGAAACAGAGTTTGTTCTTGCTATTTTATTGGTTTAGAGAGTTATTGTAGCAGAACCCTTGGTTAAATCATTGGTGTGGCTTAAGGATGTTAATCAAGAGTAATCACTCAATGATCTCAAGCACACAATCTCACCACATAATTATGCAACAACATATCCCAATTGGTTTTATCATTTGGTTTAGGTAAAGGTATTCATATAAATACCTATGGCAGCTATGAGGCATCTTAACTAAGGACCACATTCCTCCACTAAAGAGTAATAGCACACCAAGCATTTCATATACTACATGCACCATGATCAAGCATTAAAAGTAATGCTTGGCAGCCAACACATGAGTACTAAGTAACCATTCGAAATTACAATTTCGTAGTCAAGTATTAAATCATCATCACCAACCAATGATTCATATCAATCTTTGCATAGGAAGCATATCTGATTCATAATATTCTTATAGAATACAAATGAATTTCAAATATTTAGCTTAATGGGTGGCCCGAGATATTGCTGCCAGCATCTCCACACCATGAATACGGAGACCAATATAGGGAATCTCGTTGTTGCCACATAGACAACTTCAAATCTAGGGCCATGATCACCCTCTATTTTCTACTGGAGAAAGAGTTGTTTTATGTTAAGCACAAATTGATGATTCCTCATTGATCCTCTTCTTTGAACTTCGAAATGATGCACAAAGGGACTAGCATGATGGATTGGTGTGACATGCTTGTCTATTGGGGTGCGATTGTGTAAAATTAATTTGAACTGACTGCATAAATTAATATTGTGTTAGCTAAATTGATTACACATTACTCTAGATAATTAACACAATAATCAAGGCTAATTAGTGTGAAATTTACCAATTCTAGTTAAAGAAAAATTTCCATTTTTGGCCTAAATCTACTTTAGCCATTTTTGGCTAAAATTTTCAAAAGCAAAAATACCCTAAAAGGGCATAACTTGCACGGCCAAATCAAAGCAACCTATTGCCCACAATTGATTTACATTTTCACCCTTCAACCCTATTAATTAAAAAAGAAAACCTTAGACCAATGGTTGGCACCCACCTACATTGGCTATGTTGGCACCAATTCAAGAGAAAGAATAAAAAAAAAAAAAGTGGGAAGAAGCCTTACATAGGTGCTGGCCGTGAGTCTAGGAGAGAGGGAGGAGAAAAAACAAATTTGCTCTCCAAGCTTTGTTCTACCTTGTTCTTAATATTTTGGCCTTGAATCCTTGGGTAGGTGAACTCAAAACTAAATTTCACCTACATTTTCCTCTCTAGAATTTCTAGAGCTACAATCCTATGGTTTTGATTTTTCATTTTGGTGACTAGGAAATTTTTAGACACACTAAGTGTCTAGTTCTTGACTTGCTTAGGAACTTTGGTGATCACAACTTGAGGTATGGGGGAGTTATCTTGTCTTGATCTAGCCTTCTTGTTTGTTCCATGGAGTTTTCTCCATATATGTGCTGTGTGAAGCCTTGTATGGTGTTATCTCTCATATCTACTCTTTAGCTTTATTTTTGCTCATATTTCCTTATAGGGCTGCATTATGAAAATTTATTTAAATAATTTCGTGCACTTTTTTTGTTAAATGAGACCATAACTATGTCTAATCATATCTCTGGAATCACTATAAAAACTTTCATAATTTTCTGAGCACATTTAATATTTTTATTTGATTTATTTTTCCAGTTTTCTCAAATATGCTCTGTGCTCTGTTTGGTTCGAGTAAAATGTTTAAAGGAAGTGATTTTGTAAAATGGGGTCACAAACCCTTTCTACTAATGATGTGTGATGTCCCTGATTTTTCCTGGAATTTTACAATCCATTTTACTATTTTATTTTGAATATATGTTGTGTTCTCTAAAATCTGATCTGCAACATTTTTTGGAGAGAAAAATTAGTTTTTGTGTGAAATAAATGTTGGGAAAAATATAAGTCGTGAAAATACCTCTGTAGAACACCCTCTAAGTTTCTTATAATTTTAAAAATTTATTTGATAATTATTTTTGAATTTCTAGTGTGAAATCGATTTTCTGCCAACATGGACAAATAAATATAAATATGGTATTTGTGGACAAATAATAAATTTGTGGTTTGGAAATTATATGTGATAGTTCTGATGTTGATGATGATCTCTGTAAATTATCTCAAATTTTTTAAGAGATTCACTATTTTTCAAAATTTCCAAACCCTATTTTACAGAGAAAGGCCAGCTGAGACAATTTAATTAAAAATAATACTTTTGTAGTAAAATTTGGGTAGCTGAATTTATATGTTAAAATATGCATAATGAAGAGTGTCTCTTCAAATTTCTTGCGATTATGAATTGAAATGGTATGTCAAATAATTTTCGAGGTCTAAAATTTAACTTATGTATAATATTGGAATTTAATTAAATTAATTTCTTTGAGTGTGTTATTTAATTATTATGAACTATGGCTGAGTGGTTCTACCCAAGAGAGAGACCCCTGCAATTGATGATGATTATGAAATTGATTAGGTATTTAATTGCTATTTAATTGGTTATTTATTGATTATTGAATTGTTATTGGTTGAATTGGAGACCGGGAGGAATGTGATCCTCGGACAAATTGTGTGCTGGGAACTCGAATATGTGGTGTATATATGTGTAATATTGTTTTGTTTAGCGTGATTGAGGATCATGGAATCCTTGATGTGGGACAAATGGACTCAAGATATGAGTGCATTTGTGGTGACTAGAACTTGGTTCTAGTGTCAATTAAAATGTTCACTATTTGCAAATATAGTGAATAAATACTTAACAATAGTGTGAACCTCATAATTAAATGGACTTAGTAATAATAGGTATCTTTGTGCATTTGGAGGATACTCTTGAGATTGGACTTAGAATGACCCATTAGGACCTTTGGTTGGAGGATAAGAACTATGGAACATAATTTAGCATAAAACTTGAAAGGGTAAGGATAAGACTTATTAAAAAAATGGACTGATTCATGAATTGGATTCATGAAATGTGTAGAGTGCTTGAGGCACTTGCTATATGAATTGTGATGCGTGAATAATATAGTTTGGCACTGGCTCCTGGGGCACCCAGTTTGGCTACGCTTGGGTGTTCTAAGATGCTTATTACTGTTGCAGGGAAGGATCACTTGAAATTTAGGAACAGGGCAGTGTTATATTATGAGGCTGTGAAGGAGAGTGGCTGGAAATGGGAACTTAAGCTGTTTGAGGAGGAAGAAGAGGATCATGTTTATTTTATGTATGATATGGAAACTGAGCAAGCCAAAAGATTGATCAAAGTCGTGGTTGATTTTCTTACCCAGTGAAAGAACTATACAGTTGTCTCCCTAAGATTTGTATTTTCTCAGTTTCCCTTGTTTTGAATAAGAAGGCTTAAATATGTTTTTAATCTCTCAAAATTTGAGTAAGCTTGATTTTGGTCCCTCAATTAAAAACTTGTTCTTTTTAATTGAGAGATTAAAAAGAACAAATTTTTAATTGAGGGACCAAAATTAAAAACATCTCATTTGTTTGTGTTACTCATGTGTCCCTGAATCCAGGATCTGTCTCTGTTTATGTCTTTGGTCTAGTTTATAAAATCCTTCATCCATAATGTTGTGAAGAGTATTAATGGGGTATAAATCGTAACAAAACATATGCCCTATAATAAGAAAAAAATGGTAATTGTTTTACTTGGTATAATTTTTAATGGATGAAAATTAAATTATTAATATAATGTACTATATTATAAGTACAGACTTCTAATATCAATTTATACTAATAATTAATTTTTACTAAATAAAAATTATAGCTACAAAAACGAGTTTAATGATTATTCTATTATTATGTAATGTTTTTTTTAGTAAATTTCTCAGTAAACGTGTATGTTTATATTGTTATTCTTAACTTCTTATTATTATGTAGTATTTTTTTTTATTTGCAATAAGGATATCTCTCAACCGATGATCAAAAACAAATTTCTTTCGAAAAGTTAAGATTACTGAAGTTTGTTTTGTCTTTCCCTATAAATTCTTCTCCATACATATGATGGTTAATAATCAAATTCCTGACAACAAGTCTAAGAAACTCAACTATATTAGATCTTGTTAGTTTTTTTTTTTTTGACAGTAGATCTTGTTAGTTTATTATGTGATATTTTGTACAACATGATAGCTACTCTAAGTACAACATAAGATAATTCCATCAAATTCTAAATCATAAACCAAGTAAACTTTTTATTTTTGGAGTGGCATGTGATTTTTTATGGAAAAAAGAGTTCTATTTTTATGTTGAATATTATGAAAAGATAATGCCATATTTTGAATTATACAAGATCTACGACTCGTGTTATTTTTTTGCCATTTGAAAGTTCAATAAAAGATAATAACATTTAAGACAGTATATAGAAAGAAATATTCTGTTCGGGCCTATCCTCAATATTCTGTATTTACAAAGAAATTCCTTAACTACTTAACACACTGTTAATTCCTAAAACGTAAGGGTCAACGATTCCCCATATAATAAATACAAAATCAGGCAGCTAGCCTAATCTCCCAATTTAACTTTTAATACTGTATATACAAAGAAATATTCCGTTCAGGCCTATCCACAAGTTCTGACAAAATGCAAAGGAAGTGAATGAATAGTTTTAAGGCAAATCTGACAGGCCAATCACCACATCCAGGCCCATATTAAAATAATATGTGTTTCAATTTGTGAGTTTTATCATAAAATACTATCAAATTATCAACTACATGTTTTTATTTTAGAACTTTAACAGTTAAAATCTTTGGGAGTGTCATCACAAAACATACTCTAAATTGAAGTTTTAATCAGTAATACATTAAAAAAATCTCAGAACAGTTCATCTGTATTTTAGCTACACCAAATTCCCCAAGTGATAATAAACATAAAGCAATAATCTACTAGAAAAAGAAAATAATTTCCCCAGAAAGGATTGCATAAATAGTCTATATGTGCAATGAAAAGTTTAGAAGAGTAAACAACAAACCAGCTTAGCCTTATCGATCTTTGATTGTCGAAGAAAAGCAGGATGAAAGGTGATGTATCTTGAGTATCCATTCCAGTCCCCAATATCTGCAGTTCACACCAGAAGAAAACAAAATTTAATTAATTAGAAGAAATAACTGCTTTGTGCGAGTAATGGAAATTTAGAGATATAGCTACCTGATCTGTGTCATTATTATATGGATAATTATGAGAAAAGGAAAAAAAAAACAAGAACTAAAATGAAAGATAAATGGCATTAAGTAATACAGTGTAACAGAAACATAAAAAGCAAACAATTGAGAAAGTTGAACAATGGATTATGTTTAGTTCACTGATAGTTTTATAGACTGGGGTATACATACAATTCTTAGCAAACTTCAAATCTTTTGGTTGAGAAAGGCGAGTGCCAAGCTTGAGCAAGATGTGAACAATGTTTGAATCTGTAAAGCACTTACAAGCTAGCAGAAGCAGGTTGCACTTGAATGGTCCCAAACATTATTAAACCAAGACCAAATTCTATATTACCTGATTAACAAAAAACACAAAGTTAATTTCATTTCATATGACAAATTCAACAACAAATTATTTGCTCTGCATTTTTTTTTGCCTTATCCTTTTAATTAAAAAATGACCCTCCCCCATACCTTTGCATAGCGAGAAGCCTCTGGACACTGCTGGGGTACGCTAGTTTTTTTTTCTTTTTTAATTAAAAAATGCCACTTGAATAAAAAAAATTAAGAAAATAGTATCATTTAGAAGATTTTTTTAATAAATATATCATTTTTAATTAAAAATGAAATAAATAATTTAAATCCTATGCATAGATAGATGCAATTTTATCACATTTCATCGAAGGCATGCATAATTTCAAATTGCGTGCAACATTATAATGGCATAGCTTAAGTCTTGAAAGGAAAGAAAAAATAAAATAAAAATAAATAACTAGATTGTCAAATTCATAATGATAGTAGACTTTGCTGAGCATGGCCAACCGGGGACTACTTTAGTAAGAAAGGGAGATATCATTACAATCCCATTATTATATAAGTATGACTACTTACCTAGTTACCTTGGAAGGGAAAAAGGAGGTGATGTCCCTTTATGCTTATTCTTCAGATCGAGTTTAAAATTGACGAAATTAAAATTGAAGATGCCCAAGATCCTGTCCAAAATTCAAATATAAATTATTATAGTTAATTAACAAAGACTATTAATTATTTAATTATTCCATAGTTTCTAGATCAAGATCAAGGCATAGTCAAAACTCGATTTCTCTTTCTACAAAAAATCATGCTAGATTCAATTTTTTCTCAATCATGAGCATGAACTTTCGACTTTTAAGTCCATTTTTTTTCCAGGTTAATGATTGCAGATGCAAAAGAATTCACATTACCAGAGGAAGATCACTATAAAAAGCAAAAGTGGCCAATTTTATAGTTAAATTTTCATACCATCATCCTTTCCTCTAAGTCTTTTCAAGATACAAATAACCAAACTATGAACTTCAGATAAAACTGCAAATATCTAATGACATACAGGAAAAAATATATATTACTTTCAAGCTAAATTAAAGCATACTGAAATAACATGAACCAAGTAGCCAATGTAAAACAAGCAGGGAAAAAGGCAGTGAGATTCCTAATGTACCTTTGCATAAGACCCCTTTTTCTGCCATTTGGACTTGATTTCAGAAGGATCCACAAAGTTACAGAGAGCTTTGACAGTGAATAGTTCTGCAAGAGAGAAGGAGGAATCTGAAATTTGGTTATGGCATCGTCGCTAGGACATGTCTCATTTAGCTATTTAAAAAAATTGTTTCTTGTACTGTTTGCAAAACATGATGTCTCTAGTTTCCATTGTGATATATGTGAACAAGCAAAAAGTCATCGTGTTTCTTTTCCACTCAGTTTGAATAAAAGTAATGTTCCTTTTATGCTTACACACTCTGATGTTTGGGGCCCTTCTAAATTCCAACTTTAGGGGGGTCAAGTTGGTTTGTTACTTTCATTGATGACTGCACAAGGATGACTTGGTTATGGTTAATGAAGTCCAAAGGAGAAGTGAACTTAATATTTCAGAAATTTCATAAAATGATTGGAACCCAATACAATGCAAAAGTTCAGGTTCTTCGTAGTGGCAATGGTGGTGAATACCAAAGTCTAGATCTCAAGCGGTACTTGGAAGCACATGGAATAATTCATCAAACATCTTGTCCCAATACACCTTAGCAAAATGGAGTTGCTGAGCGAAAAAATTGACACTTATTGGAGCTGGTAGCTCATATGCCTTTGTCATATTGGGGAGAAGCTCTTACTGTTGCAGCATTTATTATTAATCGAATACCTTCTAGCTCTAATGATTTCCATACACCATTGCAAACTCTCACCAATGCTAATATTTTCCCAAGTTTTGCAGATTTGCCTCCCCATGTTTTTGGTTGTGTAGCATTTGTACACAATCAAAAACATCAAAACAAATTGAATCCTCGAGCATTGAGATGTGTATTTTTGGGCTATGCTATGCATAAAAAAGGGTATCGGTGTTACCACCCTCCAACTAGAAGAATGCTGATCAGCATTGATGTAGTTTTTCATGAAGAAATCGTGTATTTCTCTTCACAGTCTGGCCTTCAGGGGGAGGATTATCAAGAACTTCAGACTCTAGACTATGACAATCAAGAATATGTTTATCTTGAGAATGGTGAAGCTATTAAAGATGTGGGGGGGTAACTTAGAAACAAATGCTACGACATTAGATTGTAATGGTGATTCCTCACAGGTTGGAATTTTTAGTGAGAGTGAGGACAACTTGGAAACAAGTGGTACTGATGAAGTGGTGATTGAACCTGAAATAACTTCACCTACATCTTTGAATGAGCCTTTTAGTGACACACCAAACCAATCATCTGCTGCTATGGATGTTCCTAATATTGTGTCTGATCTCACCATAAAGCAATTACCAAAACACCATACTAGAGGTATTCCTAAAAGCACTTATGAACCTATTCTCTCTAGTAAAGCTAGATATCCCATGAGTAACTTTGTTTCCTACCACCGTGTGTCTGAATCAAATATGTCATTTGTAAATCAATTATCTACTGTAGTTATTCCTAACAATGTATAGGAAGCCTTAGCTGATCCCCGATGGAGAGCTGCGATGAATGAGGAGATGAAAGCTTTGCAACAAAATGAAACATGGGAAATTGTTGACTGTCCACCAGAAAAAAAAACCAGTTGGATGTCGTTGGATTTATACTGTGAAGTACAAAGCGGATGGTACAATTGAAAGGTTTAAAGCAAGGCTTGTGGCAAAGGGGTATTCTCAAACTTACGGTGTGGATTATGCAGAGACATTTGCTCCTGTGGCTAAACTTAACACAGTTCGAGTGTTGTTATCTCTAGCTGTAAACTTAGACTGGCCATTACAACAATTTGATGTAAAAAATGCCTTCCTCCATGGAGAATTATCTGAGGAGGTTTATATGGAACTTCCACCAGGATGTATAGTTCCAAAGAAGCATAGTCAGAAGGTGTGCAAATTAAAGAAATCATTGTATGGTTTGAAGCAATCCCCAAGGGCGTGATTTGGAAGGTTCACAGAGTCAATGATTGCTTTTTGGTATCATCAAAGCAACTCTGATCATACTTTGTTTCTAAAGAGACAAGATGGAAAGATCACTGCTCTTATTGTGTATGTGGATGATATGATGGTTACTGGAAATGACCCTGAGGAAAGAAGAGCTATACAAGGCTATTTATCTAGAAAATGTGAAATGAAAGATCTAGGTTCTTTGAAATATTTTCTTGGGATAGAAGTTTCCCGATCAAAAGCAGGAATTTTTCTATCCCAAAGGAAGTATACTTTAGATCTTTTATGAGAAACGGGCATGGAAGGGTGTCATCCTGTTGATACTCCTATAGAAAAAGGCTTGAAATTGTGTTTAGAACCAAATCAGGTTCCTGTTGACAAAGGGAGATATCAAAGGCTTGTAGGGAGATTGTTGTACTTGAATCACACCAGACCAGACCAGACTTATGCATTAAGTGTTGTTAGTCAGTATATGCATGACCCAGGAGAACAACATATGAATGCAATCATGCGCATCTTAAGGTATTTGAAGTCAGCTCCTAGAAAAGATATTCGCTTCACTAAACACATTGATTATCAAAGCATAAATGCATATACAGATGCTGATTGGGCTGGATCAATAGATGATAGGAGGTCTACCTCAGGTTACTTCACATTTGTAGGTGGTAATCTTGTTAATTGGAAAAGTAAAAAACAAAATGTGGTTGCACGCTGTAGAAGCTGAATTCAGAGGTTTGGCACTTGGTCTCTGTGAAGCATTATGGCTGAGACTACTTTTGGAAGATTTGGGTTACTCAGGTAGGCAACCAATTAGGCTTTATTGTGACAATAAAGCTGCATGTGATATTGCGCATAATCCAATACAACACGATCGCACAAAGCATATAGAAGTGGACAGATTTTTCATTAAGGAGAAGTTAGACAGAAAGATTGTAGAGTTGCCTAAGATTAGATCAGAAGACCAGCTGGCATATTCTCACCAAAGCAGTCTCAAAAGCAGTGTTCTCAAAATTTTTAAGCAAGTTGAACATGAGTGATATTTATGCATCAACTTGAGGGGGAGTGTTGAGATTTCTTTCCTTTATTAATTCATAGTATGGCAAAGTTACCACATATAAATTCATTAGCTTGTATTTAGGAGTATTTGTAGGGATTAACTTAATTATAGGGATTGGGCTGTATTTTCCATAGATTTATTTTCTCTGTTTCTATATATCCTCTCTGTTGTATATATACAGCTCTTGTAATCATCTGAAATATATGAATGACAGATTCACAACAAAATCACCCACCGTGAAAGTAGACCAAGATGGGGGCTTTTTTTTTTTTTTTTTTTAATCCTGGGTCAGAGACCACGGGTGTCCCCCAACCCACTGGATTAGAGACTAATCCTGCTCGCGTTGCGTGGCTGCCTTTGGCCCTAGGGAATTTTGCACACGAAGGGAATCGAGTACAGGTTCTCCCGCTAAATAGATCGTTCCTCCACATGAGAATGCAGCGGAGCCTTACACCACTGTGCCAACCCTTTGGGTTAAATGGGGACTTTATGACCCTCTTCCTGGGATAGGATCCAGTTTGGAAGGAATAGACGAGCAGAAATGGGAGGGTCATTTGAGATGACAACGTCTTTGGATGATACTTTTGTAGTTGGATCTTCAGGTGTGGGTGGCACAATTGGAGAGCCTTGGAGGCATTCAATGGTTCCATCCTTGTAGACTCGAACAAAGCCTGGAATCTCCAAGGTTATCTTCTTGCAGTTAGTGACAGTGGTGGCTACTGTGGAAATCAAAACCATTGCAAATGAAAACAGTTTTAAGTAAGGGAAGACTAGTGAATTTTCTTCACGTTGGTTGTAATTTGCAAAGACTCGTCAGTTGTACATATAGACATACGAATTGATTACGTGGATCACTCTCCTTTTTTAAAATAAATATTAATAAAAAAATTAAAAATATAAAGTAAGTCTTTCACATAAATCATGTTCCTACCAATGTTATGAAAAAGGTTTTAGCACTCATCAACATTTTCCAAACAAAAATCCTGTACAGAAATAGAAAAAACAAAAAAAGTTATTTTCAGTATTTCCTATACAAATCTTAAAAAGCGTAAAAAATATGAAAATAAGGTAGTAGTTTTGCAATTAAAAAGTGAAAACAAAAAATGAAAATAGAAAACAAAATTACAAGTAAACGCTCCCTTAAGCATTTACTATTTTCACTTTTGGTGTTCAAATATAATTATATATGGTGTGCATAGTTCTACATTGATTTGAGAGTCGTAACAAAAAAATCACGTAAAATTCTTACCACAATCCAATATAGCTTTTTATTCACAGTAGGTTTAGACACGATTATTTTCAACTCACCAGTAAACCAACCATACACTTAAATTTACTCAATTGCATAATACATTAAAACCGCGATTCACATGGTTCAATGCTCAGCAAGTGGAAACTCTTTTTAAATGTCGAACACAAATTTAAGGGACCACAAATCCACCCATAAGTTCCACAATTGTAACCACAATTTTCTTATTATAAAGTCAAACTTTATTTTTTTATGGCATACAACATTCGTATTTAAGATTTTTATTTAAAGATAATTAAGTATATATCACTTCAATCAAATTGTTGTTAAAAAATTTGAGACTTGTATATAAAATAATTGGAGAAATCTAGCTCAGTTGGTTGAGCAGGGTACGTGAGTTGTTGTAAACTCTCGGTACCTGTCTAACTTTAGATGCATATGTCACATTAGTGTCATCAGAATCTTTTCTATTTTGTGAACTCTCACTGATTTTACAACCATATAATATTATATGTGGTTGTATATTGTACCTGGAAGTTCAATAATAGCGTTTAATAAAACTTTCATCAAAGTAATAAGAATTTAAAAAACAGTGATGCTATATGATATGAACATGTCTATACGAAAGCATACGAATCCACTTGTTTATTAATTATTGGATACATGTTAAATTAAGAAAAAAGTAAAAAAAAAATCAAAATTTTGACACAAATCACATGTGGTTACTTTTTATAGTTTTCGTATGGCACGAATTCATACCGTCTAGCATTTTTCTTTAAAAAATTGGTTTGGATACAAAAAAAAATATATATATTTAGTTTGATACACAATGGATACAGTCTACAACATGACAAAAAACACAAAAAGAGGCAAGGTAGTATCAAATTTTATTATATATATATATATATATATATATTTAATTTTATTAATCTAATTATTTAATGTTTTTATATCATCTTAACAATTATGCGTATCAAATTTTAAATAAATAAGACATTTGTACTTATATAGTCTTCCAATAAACATTTATTTATATTTTTAAAAAAGTATATTATACTTTAAATTAAATTTATTTAATAAAATATCAAATGTTTTTATACATTTATAGACTTAATCTACTCATTAAAAAAAATTTAGTTCAACAATAAAAGAAAGATGTACATGATTTTTTTAAATGATCACGTGACAACTAACTAACTTCATAATATTAATCGTTCATGTATAGATGGTATGATTTAAATATTTATTTTATATAATTAAATTTTATAATAAATAAATATTTTATAATATATAAATTATAATATAATTAAATATTCTAAATTTGATATTATAAATTTAAAAACACAAATGCTTTTAATAAATTAATAATGTAATAGATGTTTGTGTGACGCACCATCAAGACCACTTTTATAATTAATTAAAGTTTATACTGAAACCTTACGATCGAACGTAGTTTGAAAATTTTGACTGAAGAATTTCATATTTTTCTACAACGAAACTGAAGCGTCTAAGCTGATCTTTACGACATATGCATTAAATAAGTATCTTGTTTTTTTTATTCATAAATAAATATCTGGTATATATGTTGCATAGATTAATATTAAAAAAATAGGTATTTAAATTTAAATTTTACAAAATTTAAAAATTGATTTAATCAATAAAACATTGTTTTAATAATAATTCATATATATGTCATTATACTAGATGTTAATCCAAATAAATTCAAATACACTCTTTACCAAAACAAAAAAAAAATTCAAATACACTAATGCATATTTACATAAACTGTAAAAATATATTTAACCCTTAAAGAAATTTAAAATCCCATTAAATTAGCTAACTAATTAAAGAAAACATATTAACTTGCCTACAATTAGGCATTAGCGTCCCAACGCTTCCTTAACATAATATGTAAATTAAATGCCATTTTTTTAACTCAATTAAATGCCATTTTCTTAAACAATAGAGTAAATTACATTCCTCCCCATTGAGAGATATTAATATTAGCATCTTTTAGAAGAGGAGAGTATTTTTTTTATCCGTAGGAATTGAAGGCAGGTGGTACCAAGAGGTTTACAATAATTCACGCACCAGCTCAACCAACTAAGCTAGACCCCTTGGTAGGGTATAATTTACTCTAACAATATTTCAAGAGATATATAGTACCACAAATTATGAAAATAATGTTAGATTTATGTATCAAACATTTAGAAAGAATGATTCAAGATCCAAGTATATAAAACACCACGTTAAATATTTGACTAATTTGGTTTCAGATAAATAAAATTATTATAATAAAGAATAATAAATTTTTTTATATAATATAATTTAAATATTTTATTTAATATAATATTATATATTTATATTTAATATAATGATTTTTTTCTTTTTCTTTCTTAATTTTTATCTTTAGTTGGTGAGTCGGAAAGGTAAATGCCAAATTCTCTCCGTAATATTTAAATCAAATGCCATTTTCTTAAACAAAGTGCATATATGTATGTGTGTGACTATCTATATATACACACACTTACCAAATTAATTATAAACATAATTTTATATTTTTGTTTCAAACATTTAGAAAGAATGATTTAAAATCCTGGTAAATAAACACTACATTAAATATTTGACTAATCTGATTTGAGATGAATAAAATTATTATAATTAAGGAATATTAACATTTTTATTTAATAAAATTTAAATATTTTCTTAATATAATATTATATATTTATATTTAATATAATAATATTTTACTCTTTCTTTTAAAAAAAATTATCTTTAGTTGGTGAGTCAGAAAGGTAAATTGCCAATAAATTGGATTAATAGTTTAAATAATTTCTTTAAAATAGTATGTAAATCAAGTATCATTTTTTTAAACAAAGTGCATGTAAGTAGTAATTAATGATGAGAGAGATTAAATGAATTAATATTGAAAAAAAAATTAAAATACTAGTATATAAACACCACATTAAATATTTGACCAATCTGATTTGAGATGAATAAAAATATTATAATTAAGGAATATTAATATTTTATTTAATATCATTTAAGTATTTTCTTAATATAATAATATTATATATTTATATTTAGTATAATCATATTTTGCTCTTTCTTTAAAAAAAAAATATCTTTAGTTGGTGAGTCACAAAGGTAAACTGCCAATTTCTCTCTATAAATTGGATTAATAGTTTAAATAATTTCTTTAAAATAGTATGTAAATCAAATATAATTTTCTAAAATAAAGTGCATGTATTTAGTAATTAATGATGAGAGAGATTAAATGAATTAAAATTAATTAATATATTTAAAAAAAGAATTAAACTATGTTTCATTAATATTAAGGATAATTTTAGAAAATATATAAATTTAAGTCAAATTTAATACTACTAATTAAATTAACTAATTTTTTTAATCTTGATAAATTAATTAATTCGATTTGTAAGAACCAATGGAATAATAAAAATGCAAAATTCTCTTCACAAATTGGATAGATAATTTAAATAATTTCCTTAAAATAATATGTAAATCAAATGTTGTTTTCTTAACAATGTGCATGCTTAATTTTCGCACACTTAAAAAAAAAACACACACACACACACACAATGTGCAAGTATGTAGTATGTATGTGGGTCTCTATTTTTTTCTTTCTATAACCATGAGATATCGATCTGGTGCATTTATGTATGTGTGTGAGTCTCTATATATAACACAGAGAACCTAAAACTGGATTATTGGAATTCACATTTTGCATATATGAAATGGCTTATTTCACAAAAGGCAGCATATCCCCCGGCAAGAAAGAGATAGTGGCTCAAATTCCCCCTTACTTATTTGTCTACAATGATGGCACCATCGAACGTCCCACAACCTACCCTAGAGCTCCACCCTCACTCGAAGACCCTGCAACCGGCGTCGCATCCAAAGACATCCTCTTCTCAAAGAAGCCTTTCCTCTTTGCTCGACTTTACCTTCCAAAACTAACTCAACCCGACGAAAAAATCCCCATTTTAGTCTACCTTCATGGCGGCGCCTTTTGCTTTGAATCAGCCTTTTCATCTCACCACTTCAAATATTGCAACATATTTGCTTCCCAAGCCAATGTCCTAATTGTTGCCATAGAGCACAGGAAAGCTCCTGAGCATTTTCTCCCTACGGCTTATAATGATTGCTGGGCTGGTCTTAGTTGGGTCGCCTCTCATGCCACCGCAAACCCCACCAACACTGACCCTTGGCTCATAAGTCATGGTGATTTCAGCAAAGTTTTTATTGGTGGTGATAGTAGTGGTGGTAACCTTGTCCATAACATTGCCATACGTGCTGGGGTTGAAGCTTTACCCGGTGGTGTAAAACTCTATGGTGCTTATCTTAACCACCCTTTTTTATGGGGTTCAAAGCCAATTGGGTCTGAACCCGTTATTGGATTCGAGGAGTGTAATCAATCTTTGGTTTGGAACTTCACGTACCCTGATGCACCTGGTGGGTTGGATAATCCCATGATCAATCCATTGGCTCCTGGGGCACCCAGTTTGGCTACGCTTGGGTGTTCTAAGATGCTTATTACTGTTGCAGGGAAGGATCACTTGAAATTTAGGGACAGGGCAGTGTTATATTATGAGGCTGTGAAGGAGAGTGGCTGGAAAGGGGAACTTAAGCTGTTTGAGGAGGAAGAAGAGGATCATGTTTATTTTATGTATGATATGGAAACTGAGCAAGCCAAAAGATTGATCAAAGTCGTGGTTGATTTTCTTACCCAGTGAAAGAACTATACAGTTGTCTCCCTAAGATTTGTATTTTCTCAGTTTCCCTTGTTTTGAATAAGAAGGCTTAAATATGTTTTTAATCTCTCAAAATTTGAGTAAGTTTGATTTTGGTCCCTCAATTAAAAACTTGTTCTTTTTAATTGAGAGATTAAAAAGAACAAATTTTTAATTGAGGGACCAAAATTAAAAACATCTCATTTGTTTGTGTTACTCATGTGTCCCTGAATCCAGGATCTGTCTCTGTTTATGTCTTTGGTCTAGTTTATAAAATCCTTCATCCATAATGTTGTGAAGAGTATTAATGGGGTATAAATCGTAACAAAACATATGCCCTATAATAAGAAAAAAATGGTAATTGTTTTACTTGGTATAATTTTTAATGGATGAAAATTAAATTATTAATATAATGTACTATATTATAAGTACAGACTTCTAATATCAATTTATACTAATAATTAATTTTTACTAAATAAAAATTATAGCTACAAAAACGAGTTTAATGATTATTCTATTATTATGTAATGTTTTTTTTAGTAAATATCTCAGTAAACGTGTATGTTTATATTGTTATTCTTAACTTCTTATTATTATGTAGTATTTTTTTTTTTGACAGTAGATCTTGTTAGTTTATTATGTGATATTTTGTACAACACGATAGCTACTCTAAGTACAACATAAGATAATTCCATCAAATTCTAAATCATAAACCAAGTAAACTTTTTATTTTTGGAGTGGCATGTGATTTTGTATGGAAAAAAGAGTTCTATTTTTATGTTGAAAATTATGAAAAGATAATGCCATATTTTGAATTATACAAGATCTACGACTCGTGTTATTTTTTTGCCATTTGAAAGTTCAATAAAAGATAATAACATTTAACACAGTATATAGAAAGAAATATTCTGTTCGGGCCTATCCTCAATATCCTGTATTTACAAAGAAATTCCTTAACTAGTTCACACACTGTTAATTCCTAAAACGTAAGGGTCAACGATTCCCCATATAATAAATACAAAATCAGGCAGCTAGCCTAATCTCCCAATTATAACTTTTAATACTGTATATACAAAGAAATATTCTGTTCAGGCCTATCCACAAGTTCTGACAAAATGCAAAGGAAGTGAATGAATAGTTTTAAGGCAAATCTGACAGGCCAATCTCTTCCAAAAGTCCCAACTAATTCCAAATCCAGCCTAGATCTCTCCTTCACATTTTCTCCCCGTTTACCTTGACAACCAAATCATCCCCCAAACCCTCCCTACTGCCAACTCAGCAGTTAGTTACTTAGTGGAGACATTTTCATTTTTTTTCTTTCTCCATACCTACACTATTGTTTTAGGGGTCCTGTCACTCTCCACTGCCTTGTGCCCCATTCTATTATGCTCAGGGCCTATTAGTGGAATTTCGTCTAAAAGTGAATATTTTTTCATGATTTCCTCATTATTTTTCCTTAGTGTTGATGGTCTTCTCCTCCCCCTACTTCTCCATCAGTGGTGTATAGCCTCCACTATCCCAAAACTGTCAATTGAAAGAATAAACCTAGACAAGAGAAGGCAAGGTTGCAAATTGAGAGTTGATGATAAGAAAAAAGAAATATGATTGATATCACCATTGATAGATTATCTAAGCATGACTTCTAGGTGAAAGAGAAGCTACAGATCTTACCATTTTCATTTGTACTGCATTCTATTTTTTTCTCCCAAATACTATAGTTTGGTTTGTTGATAAGTCCAATTCCTTTGAGTGTAGCCAATGGTGCCAAAGGCCACCAGAAGTGGTCTCTGAATCTTGTCTTCTGCAGTGAGCTGCATGCCTCTTGCATGTGCTAAAGGCATGCATTGCCTGAACCAAGAAAGCATGTTTAATAGTTTTTTAGTGTCTCCTAGCATACGGTGTTGTTTATGGCAAATGGCGGAGCATGGTGGAAAGCCAAATATCAGCCATATATATATGGCGGATGGTGTAGCGGCAAATGGCCGAAGCCATGGCGGACCAAAAAGAAATATATATATATATATATATATATATATATATATATATATATATATATATATATATATATAGGGGATTGCTAATGCACACACACTCATTTTTTAGTATGCGTGCATTAGCACTCTACACCAAAAATTTAGAACAAAAAAACCATCTCTTTTCTCTCTTTTAATTTAATTCCTTTAGAGATATTACTTAAAAAGAGATATCGGTGAAATCTATATACCTTAAAGAGATATCATTTTCTGCTTTTTCATCCATTTTATGACTTGCCAATGATGAGCATTCATAGATTGTTATTTTCCACCTTAGTTAGAAGCAAGGCAATGCACAAAAAGAAAAACAATTTTTATTGGAACATAAACTTATATATCTTGATCACAGCTCAATCGACAATGCGTCCTTCATTGAGATCTTGGAATGTTTTGCTTGATTCCTCAAAGTTGTATCAAAGATACCTGTTTCTGCCAAATAATGACAGCTTTATGATATCATCAAGTTGGTTTTTTTAAATCATATAATTTATAATGCAAAAATTACACAACAATTACAAACATAATTTTTTCTAGGTAGTTTTGTTTATATAGAATAACAACCATGGTTCTAGTAATTTATTTCCATAACATCAAAGTCACATGTTTAAAGATGGCATGGGTAGCACACAGTCTTTAAAGAAAACATCCAACAACAAACTACAAAATTAATAGTTGAAACATCCATCCTTTAAGAAATGCTTAAGGTGTGAGACTGAACTAAGTGTTCGAGGCATGAAGCCGAGTTAAATGCTCAATGTTGATGGGCGAGCGAAAGATGCTCAAGGCACGAAGCTGAGCTGAATGCTCAAGGCGCAAAGCCGAGCTATAGTTGAAAAAGTCACGAAAAGTTGAGCTATGATGATTAAAGTGTGAAGGGTCGTGCAAGACTGCTTGAGCTTTGTTCTGATATGTGCTTGGCCTTTTGTTGCCTAGAGTGCAAGGATTTGCTCTAAGTCAGGCTCAAGTCGACAATGCTGGAAGTTGACTCTCGGGTGTTGACAAAGCACATCCTGCAAAATAATTGTTATAAATATATATTTCCTAAAAGTCGGTCCGCAAAAGTCATAGAGAACTCGATCTTTGGGGTTAGATCAAATTCGTCTCAAATCCAGTCACAAGTTTGCCTGACAAGGCAATGTTTTGATCTTGCATAATCTTTAAACAACGAAAACACAAATACAATCAAGCAAAGCAAACTTGGTATAATATCAAGCAAATTAGCTTGGTTGTTTCCCATATTCGAGTTGTGATATGTAACTATGAATGTAAAATTAGCTATAGCATGCATGACTTAGCCACTGATTTGAGCGTAGCTCTTTTACTTCACCATTTGTCCGTCGTGTAGATAGTCCCTGTTAATGTGCTGGGATATATAATATAGGTCATTCAACAAAGTTAATTCCAACAATCTTTGATTGAAATTTGCCTCGAGTCGATGATCATAAGTGTGGCAGGCTTGATGCTGAAAGAACATTATTAGGTGTCATGCAGACTTCTATTCTACGAATTAGTGTCGCCTAGATCGAAGTTTCTCCAGCAACAACCAATAAAATATTAAGCAAACATGCGAGCAATTAAAGCAAACACTACTAGCCAACTCCTTATGTCTTTATCTCACACAGCTTCAATGAAAAGCATAGCATATGCCACATTGTAATTCTTTATTTGTTGGGAAGATTTTTCTTGTGTGTCACTCGGCACCGTCATGAATTTTCCAATCAGGGTGAGATAAGATCCTCCTCGTTTGGAGCAAGATGTTGTGCATATCTTCCAATTGCATATGACGATGGCATATGACAGTTTATGTAGATGCAACATAGCATGATATGGTGTCGATCATCCTTACATGCCATGGCATGATATAATCCCCCAACATGATATGTTGCATCTGTACGGGTCCTCACATTAACTCATTAATAAAACAATTAGCAAAGAAATTCGATAGAAGGAGCAAGAACTCCCTACTCACTCAACTTGTAGCATTTGAATCTCCATCAGTATAATGCTGACTGCGTGTCGAGCACCAGAAACACCAGTTGTGCGCTATCGTGCATATATCGAATACAGGTTTTATGATCAACAAATCAAGTAATATTAACATTGACTTTTCATGTCATATGCTTAAAGTCTTGTCACTATTAGCGAGATTTGGAACGACTCTGACATAACGAGCCATTTATCCTACCTGCCAAACATTTTCGATCTCCCTCCGTTGCTCACCACTAGAGGTGATTCTATTTTGAATTTGATAATTCAAATGTCATAAAAAGCAAGTATATAAAGTCATAATAATTGATGCATCATGTACATAACTTGATGGCGTGATGGAGATCTAATAGCATATTGTAATGCCATTAATGTCATATTGTAGATAGCAAATTCATGTTGTGTTTCTAAAACATATCATAATAATAACAAAACAATTTCATTTTGGTAATCCAAACATCACGTAATTAGTTTTGTCCTCAGAATAATCCATGGAAAGATATATACTGGAATCTTGAAATTGGACAATTCAATTAAAATTGTTCGGCATGCCATATCTGGAGAATAACTTAGTTGCATACAATATCTCGCCAATTCACGCTAAACGTTGACTGTACCATAATGATACTATTTGAAATGTCAAATTCAATTACCGTGTAATTGATCTTATTATGGGATCATATTTTCCACTCCTATACGAGGGATAAGGCATTATTCCTATGCCATTGCCTATTATTATGATGACAATATTTAGAAATATTGTAAAGGAAGATGATACGTGGTTGCACCTTTTGGCACGTGAACAATTATTGTCACGATATGATTTGCTATGTAATCATGATATAGTGTCGTGCATCAACATGATATATGTATGACTATTAAAAATATGATATAGCATACATGGAATGTTGGCTTTTGAAAATAATTTCCATATGATGAGAGATACCAGGCGCATGATACTTACTATTATTATTTTTGGCAAAGGGACTTGTAGCTTTTGCTTTCTCGGTCCATGCGTTGCGAGTAAATGCTGGGAACTAGGGATTCCTTCTTTGGTGGCGCTTATATCATCCTTTTTAGAAATTATCTCACAATGCGTTGATAGTAAATATGCCATCCACCAATAAGCATTGCTCCCGTACACAAGCATTGTGACGGACAAAAAATTTCAATTTTGTAGGATCCCCGAAAAAGGCACGAGCTTTATATGATATAATAATTCAGGGGTTCTCGTGTAAATACATCATTCCAATGTGTAAATACAATGATATATGGTTGTAGAAGTGTCATATAATATTCCAGGGAGAGAGAAATATCAAAATATTATTTTGTTAGTTGCTCGTCATCTGTTCGGAGTCAATATTCTAGATGCAGGTTTTATGATACTGGCTTCAAATATCGAAAGAATCATGAGATATATATTTGCAATATCATACGACCGTCATTGCAATTTCAAATATCATGCATAGGATATCCTCCTTCGGATTGTTGATAATCGTGAGCAAAAATTCAATTGGACGATTGAAACAGTCCTTGAACATGGATTTGAAGCTGAACCTCATCAACTTAGACTTCGGGATTTGCATTTTGCAAAAGTTTATTCGCTCTTTTCCACCCTCATTGTGAGCTGATCACCTGTTGGACGACTCATAGAAGAGCGAAGACTCTTGATTTGTGTGGCCAGGAAAAGTTTTACCAGGCCTCATGGTGGGCCAAATGTTCCTACCAAAATTGGTAGAACCTTGTTTGCAGCGTTGCTCCTCCTTGTGCTCTTCCAAGTACAACGGTGGGGTGTACCTGCAAAAACACTCCGACGCAGTAGAGGTAGGAGATAGGTATCACAATTAGGGGAGAATTTAGATTAGATTACCTTATGTCACTGAGATTGTATATATAGAGTTTTCTAGGTCCTTGGGCCTAGTTACCTGATATAAGTGCCATTAACGATGGCAAGGATCGTGGAGATAGAGATAGGATCTATATCTTTTCTTATTTTTGAGGCGGGGAGATAAACTTTCCTCCTTTCCTTATTTATGATGGTCGAGTACATGTAATACAATCACCATACCAATTAAACAAATTAAAAAAAAAAACAAAGAAAACCCCTAACACTCGTTAATGGGTTCAAAGGACCTGTCCCAAAATCGAAATTTGAGTTTAAGAGAAGAAGATTTGGAGTCAAGAGTGGAAGAGAGATACCTGATAGACAAAATATGATGTGTAAAATTCGAAATTTGAAAACGAAAGATAGATATGAAAGAATGGGGTCTCACTTAATTTTGAAATTCAAGAAAAGAGAGAGAAAGAGCTTTTTTTTTTAACCTGAACACGCAACACATCAGTAGAAAGAGAATTATTTTGTTAAAAGACAAAAAAAAAAGTACACGTGTCTTAAAATGAAGAAGGGTCAGTGTGCTGTCTTTTTCCTAGCCTAAAGAATGCATATAGAGATATAGAAACCGCTACAAACTAAAACAGTTTTCAGCCAACAACTGTTCGTATCACGTGTCACTTAACCCTTTTTTACAATCTCGTGTCACCTAACCTACTATATTTTAATTTTAAATTCATACACATTTAAAAAGCTTTCTTTTATGTAAAAAGTAAAAAATAAAATAAATACCCAAAGCCTAGGGAAAGAAACCACGATCATCTTCATTCGTTCAGAGCACATTTGAACCTTTCTTCTTCTTTATGCTCTGCCTCAATGACGCTCTTTTGCTCTCTCAATCTCGAGTTCTCTCTCTTGCCTCTTCGTATGTCTCTTGCGGGTTCGTCTCTCTTCTAGATTGTGTTTCGATTTTGATTTTGTTTGTCTTGATTCTGCATTCCGGTGAACAAAATGGTAGGGTTTTCTTCACTATAATTGGGTGAAAAGCTTTACTCTAAACACTGTTTTGTTCGGTTCTAGAAGGGATAGGGAGAACACTGAAAGAAGGGAACCTATGCCAGGTTCGAAATGCCGTTTGCACCAAACAGGTTTCCTCAATCGATTCATTCCATTCAAATTCTGCAATTAGGGCTTAATTTCCCCTCATTTATTGAATTCTCCAAGTCTTAATTTGTTCTCAACTCGTGGATTTCCTTATCTATTGTAATTGTGACGTAAGTGGTTGCTTATAATATGATTTATGACTTTTTAACATGAATGCTTCTCTTAATCACTAATTAAAAATTACTAATATTTTGCAATGTTATTCTGCCTTTTGGGACTTCATGTAATTATTTTAGTATTTCACACTTTCATTTTTTAAAATTGTCATGTAGGGTTCATGCTTTAAAAGGGATCGATCATAAATTTGTTATTAATCTGAGCCAGAAATATTTCCCTGAATCTTTGTTGTGCCAATCATAAGTGGCAGCAAACAATCATAAGTGGGAGGTGTATTATGAGACCATTCCAATCACCAAGCAATTGCCATCCAATAAAAAGATTCCGATAGTTCTTTATGGCTTGCTTAAAGACACCACCTACTATGGATAGTACACCACAAGTGAGTTCATGTTTTTGCGACCTGTGAACAACTAACTTCATTTTGTAATGAACAAACTGACAAATATTACCTGTTTTTAATTAGGTGGGAGTTATGCTCAAGGCCTACCAAAAGCTTTTGAGTGTGCAGAGTCCTTAATTCCAACTGCTTCTCTCATAATTGGTGTGTCTATACTAGTAAGATCTCCTATGTAATCAAGTTACATTGTTAGGTGCCTCATGTAATCTAGACTTTTGAATATAGCTATGCTGCTTTTGACATTCAATATCTTGTTTATTTTCTTGAGATCATACTGTTCAATACTCACTTGTGTCATCTATGCTGATGTTAGATACTTGCCAAATTAGAGTCCTGAACTACTACTCATGGTGGAAAAGATACACCTGAAATTACAACCAAAACAAACTTACATGAAGAAAAAATAGTCGTATTTGGTTTTCATTAGTTGTTTCAAAGGAACAGTGGCATCATGAGTAGGAGCAAATTCAAAGTGAGTCTATTGACTCTTCTATATTAGTTTCTATTGTATTTTAACCCCATTTGAAAAAATTGATAATAAAGGGTTAAAAGTATATCCGTATAAAAGTTTATGCTTAATTAAGTTGTTTTTGGGCCTTAGATGAGCCTCTTAAAATCACATACAACTACTGGGATGGAACTGGCCACAGGCGTGTTATCCAGGTAATTAATTACATCTTGTCTCCATTTGTTACGACTCAAATTAATTAATTGAAAAACAATCCTTGTTATTTATTATAATATCATTATATTTATTAAAAAAAATTAACTTATTGAGCTACTCTTTTTGTATATTTTGGCTTCATTCAAATTAATGAAAAATCAGAGAAGGATTTTATTAGGAAAGTTCCTGGTTTAGAGGTACTGGCTACTGCAACATCAATGGATTCAGAGCATAAGGATAGGCCATCTGTTAACTCTTTGGCAAGCGTACCAAATCGTACAAGTAGTAAAATGAAAAGTCCAAGTATCGTTTCCCAAGGGACTTGCGTAATATTGGACAAATTTCATGTAATCACTATCTAAGCTAATAAATATGACAAAAACGATAAAACACAAGCGTTTAGGGTGATGTTTAGGAACTTAAAGAAAACAGAACAAAAACATAAACAAAGATGAAAATAAAGGATGGCTCCAATGGTGATGAATTGTTGGGGTTAGATTTCACCAATCTCTACTCTCTTACAAGAAACACAACATTCAACTTAAACTTCAATATTAATATCAGTCATATATCGGTATTCTTAGCCCTAATTCCTTAGGTGAAAAGAGTCTAAGTTCCTCCATTAACCGCCATTCCCTTGGACGATTAACAAAGGAACTTGCTTTAAGCTCTATGACCCAAAGATAACCAACAAACCAAGTGCTATTCCTAACTACAAGATTCATTGGGCATTTTACTTCAGTTCAAGATAAAGAAGGTATTTTCCAATAACAATCTCATCCCAAAAACAAGCTATGGAAGTATTTCCTAATAACAAACCATAACAAGCATTAAGCATGGAAGTAAAACACTAACATTGAAGAACAAGAGAAATGTAAACATATATTTCATAAAAATATACAAAAGAGTAAAGTTAGGTTACATCTAACCCCAAAATGAAAGGATTTAGCTACCCATTTCCATGGGTAGCTGCAAAATACAAGAAAGATGGAAGAAGATGGAGAGAACAGAGCATTGGAGCCATTGGAGAGCCTTCTACACTCAAAGGAAGAGTGGATCTTGCAATGGGAATGGCTCCCCCTTCTACACTCTAGGGATTCGTCATTTTAGGGCCAAATGTGTAGATCCTTTCATAAGTCGCGGGTTGTCCTTTAAATACATGAGCAAGATTTTTAATTTTAAGTGACTAGCCGCTCAGCCGTGAAATCAGGCTTTAAACCGCCGCGCCTAGATCTGATCTGCTTGAATAATTAAGCTCCAAATAACTCTCTTAAACTCCAATTTCCATTTCTACAAAATGTACACAGAATAACTAAGATATAACCAATAAAACTTATTAACTAAACTAAAAATTAAATATTTACAATTTTAAAACTAATTGAGTCAAACATCACTCTAAATATGGATGAAACTAGGATAGTTGCCTCAAAATTTATTCAACAATTAAGTAAATTAATAAGGCCATTATCACCATCCCCAAGTCCCTTGGATACTTGTCAATATGAAACACACTAAGTCACGGGTGAGTATACTATAAGCTCTTCTAATTCATCACTTCATCTAGGAGTTTGTGGATAGACAATCAATGAGTGAATCATATTTGATAGACCAACAAAAGCCACTTGGAGAAACTGAAAGTACCATTGGAGGGTTTTCAGTGCTTTGCTTGGGAAATGAACTATAGTCAAGGAAGGTTCAATGATGCTTTGAAGAAGTATATGCTTGTAAGTGATTTTTTTTGTGGCCACTTAACTATGGAGAAAAAACACACCAACAAGCAACTATGAAGCCTACACGTAACATGTTTTAAAGACATTTTTAGCATTAGGCAGCAGGGTAGATAGACCAACACTTTTCACCACAAGTTGTTGCTACTTTATCTCTGGAATTCCAATAGATTATTGTGGATTCCAAATACATGATTTCTTTTTCACTCTAGCCTAATTTCTTGCAAAATTCAAAATGATATTTTGTAATGCATAAATGTTCTATTTGAAAGGAACACCACGCACCGGATTTGGAGGAGGAATTTTTTATGCTTCTGCTTCATCTAAGGTACCTTTTTGACATCAAAGCCTGCAATTGAAAGTTGTTCTTTTATCTTCATTGGTTAATTAATGTAGAACAATGAAAGTTTTTCACTCATTTGCATGTTGTATTTCAACTTCATATACTTTCTTTTAACTTCCTTCTTTTAATTTATTGAAAAAAAAAATTATGAAGGATGGAACTTTGGTGAAGTTGCCAAAAATGGGCATGGGATAAATGCTTCTCAGTTTAATCTCCCAAGAATTGACATAAAAACTACCCCCACTCTTTTTCCATTTACTGTTCCTCGACATGATTTTACCACATCATTTTTTTCTGTTAGTATTGTAACTTATAAGAGCTTCAAAAGTATACTGAAATGCATTCTTAATATGATATTTATTTTGCAGTACTTAGGTTTCAAATGAACTAGCACTTTAGTTTCCAGAAACTCAAAGACAACCCAAGGTTTTGTTCTTGTGGTTGTGATTCTTGATAATTATTGTGAGCACAATCTTCATTTTTCGCTAGTTAAAAAAGTCTTCTATGGTCAAATATAATGTGATCCTGCAATGTATTATTACTAAATATTCAATTCTACTAAAAGAAATCTCTTAATATGGCTTATTACTTATTAAAAGTGTGTGCACTGTCGCATTCGTTTTTGATATGGGTTTGTTAAGGTAAGCTCATGTTGTAGGGGTACAAGAAGTTCTAAATATTAGGTGACTTAGCCTAAGTTACAATAGATAAATATTTTATTTAATTAGGAAATTTAGATATATATTTACTCATCAAAATTCTGAAGCCTGCTGTTAAGACAAAGTCTCTCCAGGAACTGAGTGTTTTAATGATGACAAATCACGATGAAGCAAAACCGAAGTTACTGAACTTAGCTACTAATGGTTACTTTAAGTGTTCTTATTAAGACATGACATACTCAGAAGCATAGCACAAGTGTGTAGCATAAGCCTACAGTGGAAGCTTCTCCATGACATAGATTCTGCAATCAGAAGCAGGACTACCGGAAGGAGAGCTATTCAGAAGTTGGAAAGGCAATTATGTTTTTCGGTTCAAAGTGCATATATCAAAAGCTGCATATGATTATAGGCATCATGCTAGGGATAACTTGAGTAAATGGGTAGATATCAGAAGCTACACATGGCTTAAGGATCATTAGAAGTTGCATTTGAATTGGAACATGAAGACAGACGTGTCTCGCACTCCTGAAGCACACACCAATCAGATGCATCGATGCTTGGACAACACTGATCCTGATGTTGTTAATGCTTGTGATCCTTGACATTGTCCAAGTCATAGGATCTCAAAGGAAACAACTGTCCTTGTTGATAAAGAACCAGCAACCAATAAATAGAAGAGAGAATGTAAAAATCAGTTAACCGCTCTTCTCCAGAAGACTTGCTGCAGGAACAATCTCTAGAAAACTTCCCATGATTCAAAATTCTAATTCATGTGCAAACCACCAAGATCACAGCTAGCACCAACAGATCTTTATCAACGGATCCTTCAACTGATATAAGGTGAAAGCTGGTGACAGTGGAGCAAGAGTAGAGATGAAGAAGATAACTTAATGAGTTGTATGGTTAAGGTTGAATTGCGCAGAACAACTACCTGCATGAACATAGATAACTCATGCAGCATTTGAATTCAACCTCCAACGGACACAACTGGCTAGCTCCTTGGTTAAGTCTATAAATTGGCCAAGTACGAAGGAGCAATTGCAAGGAAGATTGCCAAAGTAGTGGGTAAAGGTCAGTTGACAAACCCTTATCTAAAGGAATATCCTTAGCCTAGAACACTCTAGGTGAAAGCAAGTTGTGCCTAAACCGAAAGTGTTTTGTCTGCCACTCCCTTGGTGTGAAGGGACCACAACAGGAAGTTGTGTGTAGCCGAACAGAGCTTGGAAGAGTAGTCAGGTGACTACTGCTTCTGAAGTTTTGGGAACACAATAGGTGGCTGTGTGTCCAGCAGAGGTGTTGCTGAAGGGAACTCGGAAGGGCAGTCAAGTGACTATGGCTTCTTAGGGTCTAGGCAACACAACAGATCATTGTGTGTGTCCAGTAGTAGGTTCTAGTAAGGGTTGAGCACCTCCTTCAAAGTGAATTAGATTTTCTACAAGCAACATGTAACCAAAAAAGTTTAATTCATTTTTTTTTTGCATAGACGTTCCGTTTCTTTTAATGTGGAGAAGGAATGTTTCGATGATAGCCACAGTTCTCTGGTCCCTCTTGAGAAAGAAGTAGAAGTGTCTGAAGAGGATAGTAAACATGATGTTGTTATTTCACCAGCTACGTCTCCCATTAATTCACAATGCAGTGGAATGCTATCAGTATCTGCATCATGTTTTTGGGAGGGAGGTTTTAAAGCAGCTTATGATATTGTACATATCATTATAAAACACAATGAGGAAGGAAACTTTATTATTGATTTGAATCTCATCCTTAAATTTTTTTATTAATGATCATGAGCACCTCCTTCCAAGTGAATAAGAATTTCTGCATGCAACATGTTTCCCACGCATGAGGTTCAAAAGTCAAAGTTTGGTGGTACAGAAAAGGAAGAAAAACTGGGAACAAGTCATCTAAAGGAGTTAAATCAGAGCTAACATTGAAAAGGAAGGTTTCAAAATTAATTGGGATGCTACAGCACTCAACACTCTAGCTCCCAAAGTCATCCATGAAAAGAGAAGCTTGCAGCAAAGCACAGTAGAGAGAGAAAAAGAGTTAGTAGAAAAAGTTGATGATCATTAATAAAAAAAATAATTAAGGATGAGATTCGAATCAATAGTAAAGTTTCCTTCCTCATTGTTTTTTATGATGAGATGTACAATATCATAAGCTGCTTTAAAATATCCCTCCCAAAAAATGATTCAGGTACTGATAGCATTCCACTGCATTGTGAATTAATAGGAGACGTAGCTGGTGAAATAACAACATCATGTTTAATATCTTCTTCGGACAGTTCTACTTCTTCCTTAAGAGGGAACAGAGGAGTGTGACTATCATCGTAACATTCCTTCTCCACATCCAAAGATACAGAAGGTCTATGCAACAAAAAAAATGAATTGGGATGCTGCAGCACTCAACACTCTAGCTCCCAAAGTCAACCATAAAAAGAGAAGCTTGCAGAAAAGCATAGTAGAGAGAGAGAAAAAGAGTTAGCATAAAAAGTTTATGACCGTTAATAAAAAAAAACTAAATTTCTTCTTAGCAAAAAGGGAGAAAAATGTAACAAAAAAAATTAACTCATTTTTTTGTTGTTGCATAGACCTTCCGTTTATTTGGATGTGGAGAAGGAATGTTACGATGATAGCCGCACTCCTCTGGCCCATCTTGAGGAAGAAGAAGAATTGTCCAAAGAGAATATTAAACATGATGTTATTTCACCAACTACGTCTCAGATTAATTCACAATGCAGTGGAATGCTATCAGTACCTGCATCATGTTTTTGGGATGGAGATTTTAAAGCAGCCTCTGATATTGTACATGTCATCGTAAAACACAATGAGGAAGGAAACTTTTTTATTGATTCAAATCTCATCCTTAAAACTTTTTTTATTAATGATCATGAGCAGCTCCTTCCAAGTGAATACAATTTTCTTCATGGAACATGTTTCACACGCCTAAGGTTCAATAGTCCAAGTTTGGTGTTACAGAAAAGGAAGAAAAGTTGGGAAGAGGACACCTAAAGGAGCTAATGCGGAGCTAACATTGAAAAGGAAGGCTTCAAAATTAATTGGGATGCTGCAACACTCAAAACTCTAGCTCCCAAAGTCAACCATGAAAGGAGAAGCTTGCAGCAAAGCATAATAGAGAGAGAGAGAGAGAGAGAAAGAGTTAGCAGAAAAAGTTTATAATCATTAATAAAAAAAAATTTAAGGATGAGATTCAAATCAATAATAACGTTTCCTTCCTCATTGTTTTTTATGATGACATGTACAATATCATAAGCTGCTTTAAAATCTCCTTCCCAAAAACATGATGCAGGTACTGATAGCATTCCACTGCATTGTGAATTAATAGGAGACGTAGCTGGTGAAATAACAACATCATGTTTAATATCTTCTTCAGACACTTCGACTTCTTCCTTAAGAGGGACCAGAGGAGTGGGGCTATCATCGTAACATTCCTTCTCCACATCCAAAGATATAGAAGGTCAAAGCAACAAAAAAAAAAAGAATTGAAATTCTTAGCAAAAAGGGAGATAAATGTAACCAAAAAAATTTAATTTTTTTTGGTTGCATAGACCTTCCGTTTCTTTGGATGTGGAGAAGGAATGTTACGATGATAGCTGTACTCCTCTGGTCCCTCTTGTGGAAGAAGTAGAAGTGTCCGAAGAGGATATTAAACATAATGTTGTTATTTTACCAGCTACGTGTTAATTCACAATGCAGTGGAATGCTATCAGTACCGCATCATGTTTTTGGGAGGGAGATTTTAAAGCAGCTTCTGATATTGTACATCTCATCATAAAACACAATGAGGAAGGAAACTTTGTTATTGATTTGAATCTCATCCTTAAATTTTTTTTTTTATTAATGATCACGAGCACCTCCTTCCAAGTGAATAAGAATTTCTGCATGCAACATGTTTCCCACGCATGAGGTTCAAAAGTCCAAGTTTGGTGGTACAAAAAAGGAAGAAAAGCTGGAAACAAGTCACCTAAAGGAGTTAAATCAGATCTAACATTGAAAAGGAAGACTTCAAAATTAATTGGATACTGCAGCACTCAACACTCTAGCTCCCAAAGTCAACTATGAAAAGAGAAGCTTGCAGCAAGGCACAGTAGAGAGAGAGAAAAAGAGTTAGCAGAAAAAGTTGATGATCATTAATAAAAAAAAATTAAGGATGAGATTCGAATCAATAATAAAGTTTCCTTTCTCATTGTGTTTTATGATGAGATGTACAATATCAGAAGTTTCTTTAAAATCTCCCTCCCAAAAAATGATGCAGGTATTGATAGCATTCCACTGCATTGTGAATTAATGGGAGACGAAGCTGGTGAAATAACAACATCATGTTTAATATCTTCTTCGGACACTTCTACTTCTTCCTTAAGAGGGCATAGAGGAGTGCGACTATCATCGTAACATTCCTTCTCCTTATCCAAAGAAATATAAGGTCTATGCAACAAGAAAAAAAAGATGAATTAAATTTCTTCTTACCAAAATAGGAGAAAAATGTAACCAATAAAATTTAATTCTTTTTTCTTTTGTTGCAAAGACCTTCCGTTTCTTTGGATGTGGAGAAGGAATGTTACGATGATAGTCACACTCCTCTGGTCCCTCTTAATGAAGAAGTAGAAGTGTCGGAAGAGGATATTAAACATGATGTTATTTCACCAACTACGTCTCCCATTAATTCACAATGCAGTGCAATTCTATCAGTACCTGCATCATGTTTTTGGGAGGGAGATTTTAAAGCAGCTTCTGATATTGTACATCTCTTCATAACACATAATGAGGAAGGAAACATTTTTATTGATTCGATTTTCATCCTTAAAACTTTTTTTTTAATGATCATGAGCACCTCCTTCCAAGTGAATAAAATTTTCTGCATGCAATATGTTTCCCAAGGTTGAGGATCAAAAGTCCAAGTTTAGTGGTACAGAAAAGGAAGAAAAGCTGGGAACAAGTAACCTAAAGGAGGTAAAGCAGAAAAAACATTTAAAAGGAAGGCTTCAAAATTAATTGGGATGCTGCAGCACTTAACACTCTATCTCCCAAAGTCAACCATGAAAAGTGAAGCTTGCAGCAAAGCATAATAGAGAGAGAGAAAAAAAGAGTTAGCAGAAAAAGTTGATGATCATTAATAAAAAAATTAAGGATGAAATTCGAATAAAAAATAAATTTTCCTTCCTTATTGTGTTTTATGATGAGATGTACAATATCAGAAGCTGCTTTAAAATCTACCTTCCAAAAAATGATGCAGGTACTGATAGCATTCCACTGCATTGTGAATTAATGGGAGACGTAGCTGGTGAAATAACAACATCATGTTTAATATCTTCTTCGGACACTTCTAGTTCTTCCTTAAGAGGCAACAGGGGAGTGCAGCTATCATCATAACATTCCTTCTCCATATCCAAAGAAACATAAGGTCTATGCAACCAAAAAAAACAGATGAATTAAATTTCTTCTTACCAAAATAGGAGAAAAATGTAACCAAAAAAATTTAATTCATTTTTCTTTTGTTGCAAAGACCTTCCGTGTCTTTGGATGTGGTGAAGGAATGTTACGATGACAATTGCACTCCTCTGGTCCCTCTTAAGGAAAAAGTAGAAGTGTCCGAAGAAGATATTAAACATGATGTAATTTCACTAGCTACGTCTCCCATTAATTCACAATGTAGTGGAATGTTATCAGTACCTTCATCAGGTTTTTGGGAGGGAGATTTGAAAGCAAGTTCTGATATTGTACATCTCATCATAACACACAATGAGGAAGGAAACTTTATTATTGATTTGATTCTCATCCTTAAAACTTTTTGATTAATGATCTTGAGCACTTCCTTCGAAGTGAATAAGATTTTCTGCATGCAAAATGTTTCCCACGCATGAGGTTCAAAAGTCCAAGTTTGGTTGTACAAAAAATGAAGAAAAGTTGGGAACAAGACACCTAAAAGACTTAAAGCATAGCTAACATTGAAAAGGAAGACTTCAAAATTAATTGGGATGTTGCAACACTCAATTAATTTGGCTCCCAAAGTCAACCAAGAAAATAGAAGCTTGCAGCAAAGCACAGTAGAGAGAGAGAAAAAGAGTTAGCAAAAAAAGTTTATGATCATTAATAAAAAAAATTTAAGGATGAGATTCGAATCAATAATAAAATTTCCTTCCTCATTGTGTTTTATGATGAGATGTACAATATCAAAAGCTGCTTTAAAAACTCCCTCCCAAAAACATGACGTAGGTATTGATAACATTCCACTGCATTGTGAATTAATGGGAGACGTAGTTGGTGAAATAACAACATCATGTTTAATATCCTCTTCAGACACTTCTACTTCTTCCTTAAGAGAGACCAGATGAGTGCGACTATCATCGTAAATTCCTTCTCCACATCTAAAGAAACATAAGGTCTATGCAACAAAAAATAAAAGAAAAATGAATTAAATGTCTTCTTACCAAAAAGGGAGAAAAATGTAACCAAAAAAATTTAATTCATTTTTCTTTTGTTGCATAGACCTTCCATTTCTTTGGATGTGGAGAAGAAATGTTATGATGATAGCCGCACTCCTCTAGTCACTCTTGAGGAAGAAGTAGAAGTGTCCGAAGAGGATATTAAACATGATGTTATTTCGCCAACTATGTCTCCCATTAATTCACAATGCAGTGGAATGCTATCAGTACCTGCATCATGTTTTTGGGGGGGAGATTTTAAAGCAACTTCTGATATTGTACATCTCATCATAAAACACAATGAGGAAGGAAACTTTATTATTGATTCGAATCTCATCCTTAAAACATTTTTATTAATGATCATGAGCACCTCCTTCCAAGTGAATAATCAAGATTTTCTGCATGCAACATGTTTCCCACGCATGAGGTTCAAAAGTCCAAGTTTGGTGGTACAAAAAAGGAAGAAAAGTTGGGAACAAGACACCTAAAGGAGGTAAAGTGTAACACCCCTTGTTACTATTAAAGATTTTCTTATTAATTAAGAAATTCGTGAAATAATTTGATACCCAATTATTGAAAATAACCTTTAAAAATATACGGGAAAATTTGTTTTCCTTCAAAACATGATTACTTCAATTTTCAAACGACAATCATCCACAATAACTTATCAACATATTAAAACCCCTTTTAATGAAATATTGATCTTAATAAATCAAACTCATTTTATAAGACATTAACTTCGTTGTAAACCATGAAACATAACAAAATCTTCCTTAATTAAGAACATCCTCAGATCCATCATTATACTATTCTATTACATAGGATATACTTATGCATTTACATTCTTGGAATTAAACACATTATACATTTGAGTCACATATAGTGAATTGGTACATCATAATATTAATACCTAGTCTACCCACTTTTATACAAGAAAAGACTGAGACTCAGAGCAGTGACTCAATAAAAATTTCAAAATACCCAATTAACCCATGTAACATCCTAGAAGGATCCTTTTCTTCCTCTTAAAACATCCACTCGTGTTCATAGTGTTTGTTGTAGCTTTTCCATTCCATCTTCGCTGTTTGCACAAGATCATTCATCTAAATCTGAAAAATAAAGGCGTTTGGAGTGTGTATCCCTCCTCCTCTGAACCAACAACCAAATGACATTACAGTCACAAACAAACAAACAACATCAACTACCATATTGTGGTACTCTCATGAGTCTCACTCGAAATCCTGAACACATTTCGGACTAGTCCTTAGCTCATCACATCTCGTCACAACTCGGGCCAGCTGCCACTGGAACTCCCAGAACTCAGTGGACTTACATAATTTAAGCTGGATGACTTACTGGGAGTACACCTTCACCACGGTACAATGGTAGGGCTCTCACCAACACGGTTATGCCTCGCATTTGTCGGGATTGCCAAGTCGGCACTGTGGAAAATGGGACCACAAACTCAGGGCTAGATCCCTAAGAAACATCAAGTCAATGAGCATACCTCAGGTACCACTCTGTGAAGCCATCCAATCTCTGAGGACTGACTCCTCAACCACTCACCCTAACGGGACTTATCTTTTACAGGTCTGTGTGGGCTTCTCTACCAAAGGTACTCGATGGCAGTCCTCAATCAACATATGTCCCAGACATACAACACGAAGATCCAACTCCCCTACTATCACAGTGGTTAAACATTACAACCCCATCATCTCGCAAGCACAATGCTCACTGTAGATAAAGCCTCCACAAGACCTCTCAACACTTGCCTATTTGATCTTAAATCATGCCAGGACATCCTCTACAATCCACGTATCGCCTTTATCCATGAACAAGTCCATTTCAACGGTCATACACGAACCAATGATGGAGGTTCTTCCTCCTCCTTTCATTTCTCACCACGATTAGAAACAACCAACAAGTTTTCAAACAACAACACATGTGCGTAGTGCACTTCACCCAATCATGACCTAATTTATGACTTCACAAAGTTATTATATTTTATAGGGATTCTTGCTTACTCTCAAGTTTTATGCTTGCTTTAATCATCAAGTCTCAAGGTCCATGCAAGGGTCCTAAATTTCCTTCTAAGTCCAAATATCTGGCATCCTCCATGTGCAAAGGTACTTATTAATTACCAATCCATAATATTATTAGATTCACACTCTTTAATTACAATTTATTCACTATTGTTCATAGTGAATATTATTAGTTACTAGAATTCCATCCTAGTATTCACAAATGCGCTCCATTTGGAGTTCATTTGCTCCCATCCAAGAATGTAATATTCTTGTTCCCACAATCAACAAACTATCACAAGAATTAACATGCACAAACAATATTCCAGCACTCATTGCCAGAGGATCACATTCCTCCTGGTTTCCAATTTACAGTTATAAACAAGATAAATAGCAATAGTCAATAAATCACAATTCAAGCATAAAAATCATTAATAATTAATACACTAACATTTGTGGGAAGATCCCCTTTTTAGGCGGAATACTTCATCATTAACACAAATAAGCCAAACAACATCACTTATGCAATCATTCCAAGTACATTACAATTAAGCACATAGAGCTGAAATCATCAATCATAAATTATTTGACAAAGTAAATCAACTTATAATTTCACCAAATTTTGCAGAGACACTTCTCAGGATGCATATATTAACACATAAAATTAGCTCCCACAAATTCAACCCACAAGTAATATTTTTGGAAATAAAAATAGTGACTGGATGAAGGAGGTAAAGCAGAGCTAAAATTGAAAAGGAAGGCTTCAAAATTAATTGGGATGCTGCAACACTCAGCACTCTAGGTCCCAAAGTGAACCATGAAAAGAAAAGCTTGTAGAAAAACACAGTAGAGAGAGAAAGAGTTAGTAGAAAAAGTTTTTGGTCATTAGTAAAAAAGTTTTAAGGATTAGATTCGAATCAATAATAAAGTTTCCTTCCTCATTGTGTTTTATGATGAGATGTACAATATCAGAAGCTGCTTTAAAATCTCCTTCCCAAAAACATGATGCAGGTACTGATAACATTCCACTACATTGTGAATTAATGGGAGACGTAGCTGGTGAAATAACAACATCATGTTTAATATCCTCTTCGAACACTTCTACTTCTTCCTCAAGAGGGAGCAAAGGAGTGCGACTATCATTGTAACATTCCTTCTCCACATCCAAAGAAACGGAAGGTCTATGCAACAAAAAAAAAATAATTAAATTTTTTTGGTTACATTTTTCTCCCTTTTTGCTAAGAATTTCAATTCTTTTTTTTTTTTTGTTGCATTGACCTTCTGTATCTTTGGATGTGGAGAAGGAATGTTACAATGATAGCCCCACTCCTCTGGTCCCTTTTAAGGAAGAAGTCGAAGTGTCCGAAGAAGGTATTAAACATGATGTTGTTATTTCACCAGCTACGTCTCCTATTAATTCACAATGGTTCGTTGCTTCCATTGGCCCTAGGGAATTTTGCACACAGAGGGAATCGAGCACCGATTCTTCTGATAAATAGATCGTTCCCCTTCATGTGATAACAGTGGGACCTTAAACCACTGCGCCAACCCTATGGGTTAAAAGGTAATTACAACTTAGTAGTGAAAGGCTAGAAGAATTGAGAGGGTACTTGTCGATATGGAAAATTTAGGGCTTTTTTGAATGCAATGGATGATTTTGGGGGAAAGTGATTCTTGTTGAAAAGAAAATCTAGTTGGAATCAATTTTTCATAATTAAATATAAGAATTGAAAATTTATGAAACTCTTCTTGAGATGTTGTGCAAAAATTACATTTTTTTTAGGTATAATGGAGAATCAAACCTATGAAATTTTCATACCGTAGTCTTAAAGAGACTTACTAGTGCCTGATAACACCAATGTGGCTTTTTTAGGGATTCTGGAATTAGAATGCATTGCATTGTAGATAACTAAGGTTGATGTAATTATGGTCAACCCTGCTTTTTTGAACCTCCCCATATCTATTATTATTGCTTATTAGGAATATTATCTCATGTTTTTAGAATCTATGATCTATAGAAAAGGTATATGGTTACAACAAGACATGGATATGTTGATGTTCTAATTTTGATAAAAAAATTGGGATACAGCATGCCTATTTTGTTAAAGCTCAGTGAATAGAGCCTTGTGTGTGTATGTGTAAGATGTGTACATTTAACATTCCTTACGATGGTTAGAGTCTTGTGCATTTGGCCACCCTTTTTATATTGACTGTAATTTGAGCTCAACATAACAGAGAAAGAACAACATGTTGTCCATGTAGGGAATAAGAAAGAGAAAGATGCATTCACTCAGTTATGTTCATACATACATTCATGTATGTATGTCTAACTATATGTGCATGCATATGTATCCTTCTGATATAATGCAACCTGATATGAAAGTTCAGTACAAAGTAATTATCAGAAATTTATGTTGAGGCTGCCATCACAGAATTGGAACTTTGATTAATAGGAAAGAAAACTAGCATTGTTTGGTGTTAATTTTATTGATAAAAATGTACTTTGCTGACATGAGATCGTTAGTATGTTTTCTTTGATGTTCTCTTTCAATGGCATATGCAGTTCATAAAAACAATTAATTGTGATGTAGAACATTTTATCAAGAGGTCCAATTAGTTGTTACAGAAATGAAGATTGGTGAGAGAACCGGGGGTGTGTGAGGGGAAGATTCAATGACAATCATTTTGGTAGACAACAAGTCGCATTAGCAGTCTCTGGTAATGGATTGTAGAGACAGCAGGAAAAGGTGTGTGTGTAAAGGGTTGATGCAAATAAATGGGTTGACACAATAGTTTAGATATTTGTTTAGTTGATGTAAAATGATTCCACTTTTCATAAATTTTGTGTTGTTAAATTTAGTACACGGATCTCTTGTCCATCTAAAATGGTGCAAGATGCCTGACATCATTTTTGCAATATAGGGCATGTGCGATTATTAAGACATTGTCATTTCTATGCTTTTTGTTAAATATTTCTGTACATTTTGTTCTATTATATTTTAATTTTATTTTGATTTGAAGAATCATCTGGTTCATCTGCAACTCAGGCTACAAAAGAGGAAATGGATTCTCGGTCTATATATGTTGGAAATGTGAGTTTCAAATATCCTTATTCTGCTCTTTTTCATTTCCTTTCTGCTATACATATCGACTTGACATATTTTTTGCATTTTAATATGTGTGCTTGTGAGATATGGTTTGTGCAAAAGCAGGTCTTAGTTTATCTAGTTTGGCCAGTCCCATTTTTCTGCTGTCGATTTTTAGCAATCTGTAGATCTTAGCTTGCCTACAATGAAGTTGAGGGGAATGTACTTACATGAGTACTTAACAATCTACATGCTTGCTGATTGTCTTGTGCTAGCCATTCAATAAGTCATGCAATCCTTGGATATTTTTACTGAGGCTTACAATCCTAGGGACTAATATCGGAGTCTATTGTTAGTTAGATATTTTAAGGTAGTGTTTGGCCCAACTTTTTTTGTTCTTCTCTTCTCTTTTAAAGGACAAGTTGGGCCAAATACATTTTCTAAAAGGCTCTTGGAAACCTACTTGATAACCTTCACTAAAATTCTTCCTTTGAATACTCCCATCTCAATTCTTGCCATATTTCTCAAATACCTAAACTAATGTACTGTAGATCCCTACATACACACAATCAAGAGAAACTTTCAATTCTGGTTTAGTTTTTTAAATCTTAAAAAAAAAAACAAATCTTTACTCTAGAAAGCCACCCAATTGGGTTATTACCATCAAAATTAGAACCTTTTGTGTGCCTTTTTAAGTGCTTCATTTGATCCCTCTTCAAAATGGGCAGAATTGATTTCCACAAAGGCTCTTGATCACATTGTATAGAGGTCCTAAAATTGTTAGACCTCCCTGCAATGCAACAGTTTCCTCCTTCACCGAAGCCTTTTGTTTAACCATCTCTCAACAGAATCTTCATCTCCTTCACACTGCTTTTCCATTTTTCAATTTTTTTCAGCATGCCTTCATTAGACCTATTTTTCCTTCATCTATCTCTCCAATCCTTCCACACTTGGGTTCATCGTCGTCATTGGCATCCGGCAGGTCAGACCAAAAATATAGGACTCGGGAATTAGATACACAAAATCATGATTGTATTACAGAAACAATCTGGTTTAATAACTAGATTAGTAGTACAAGCACTCATAACACAAGGGTTTCTGCTTATAGGGAGTTTCCTACTTCAAAAGAACATAAAAAATAGACTGACACCTTAATTCCCCACTACAAACCTGTCAAACAATATATATAACACTATAACTGTCACATTCTAAAAATATGACTGCCTAATACAGAATTAACACAACATAACTGCTTAATACAGAACTTGGCCTATCAGCCTCACTCACTTATGTTGTCATGGAGTTCCATAACCAAGATTTTACAACTGCATATGCCCCATCCCATGCTTCAAATTTGGGATTTGATGATTCTAGGGCTTTGTCAATAAGGTGACTCAATTTACCCTTAGCCTTTATAAAGGTTTGGATAAAGTGAGATCATTTTAGGTTTTTTTCCCATAGAGACGCAAGCTGGGTTGATTGTTCTGTAACTCAACAGCACCTTAATTTTCGGATTGGGAAGGGGCGTTTTGTTCATTGGACATCTTAGTATTTTGGTGGTTTTGGTGCTTCCAAAAATAGCAATGCAAGCCTAGAAGAAGTGTAGAGGAAAGAAAGAAATATGTGGTGATGCAGTCCAAGGATTTTGGATCACTGATGCCATGTCAGAAAATGTTTTTTCTAATTAGTTTTATTTGAAGAGCAGTTTGCTCTTAAATAGAATACAGAATGTCGAATAAAGGAAATTCCTGACCGAAAAATAAGAGTCAATGATTGTCGTACAATAAATGCCAATTCAGATAGCTTGCCTAATCTCCTTACTAATTATTTAATACTATCTATACAAGGAAATATTTTATTCTGGCCTAAACCCTAAACTCACCAGTTAGTTACATAGTGGAGACCTTTTCATTCTTTACTCTCTCCTGGTCATAATCCCCTGCTACATGCCCTCTCTTTCTCCATACACACACTTCAATTATTTTAGGTTTCCTATCACTCTCCATTGCTCGTGTCCCATTCTATTATGCTCAGAGCCTATTAGTAGAATTTGATCCACAAGTGAATGTTCTTCCATGATTTCTTAATTATTGCTCCTCAGAGCTGATACTCTTCTCCTCCCCTTATTTTTCCATCAGGTAGGAATTAGTGGTCTATCAGGTAGCCTCCACTCCCAAAAATTTGTCATTTATAAAATAAATCTAAACAAGAGAAGGCAGGGTTGACAAATTCAGAGTTGCTGATAAGCAAAATGAAAGTTGATTGATATCACAATTAAGATTACAGCCAGCAAGATTAGAGTAGGACTGTAGGAGAAAATATTATACGAGGATGACTTAGGTGATAGAGAAGCTACAAATCTTACCACTTTGCTTTGTAGTTGGCATTCTGCAAACTTTTTTTGCCCCAAATACAAGAGTTTGGCTTGTTTATAAGTTTGATTCCTTTGAGTGTAGCCAACGGTGCCAAAAGCGGACGCTGAATCTTGTCTGCTGCAATGAGCTGCATACATGTTGCAGGTGCCAAAGGCATGCCTTGCCTGAACCAAAAAAACATGTTAGCACAATAGCTTGTTTGTTTTTCCTTGCATATGCTTTTTTGTATTTACCTTGAATGTAAAAATTCTGTTGGCTGCATATTTTATAATGGAATTGAATTCACAGTTCTAAACAAATGAGCTTCTAGCCTGCTCTAATAAGTTTAATATCTGTTGTTTTGCGTAAGCCTTGTAATATGCATTGATCATTCATAGTAAGACTACCAAAAGGATTTCATGCTTTTACAGGAAAGTCACGAAAACAAAATCCGGAAGTTGCTATAACCACAAGTTAATGACCAAAAAAAAGATGATACCTTGACTGGCTATGTGTCTAATTAATAATTACTCCCTCCGTTCCTATTTATAAGACCCAATTACCTAATTCATCAAGATTAAGGAAAGTGGTTAATTTAGTTTATAGCAATAAATTTGTCTTAAATTTATAACTTTTTCCAAAATTATCCTTGTCATTAATACTCCTCTCTCTTCTAATTGTTTGCCAATACATTCTCTCTTCTTTTAATTAGGGGTATTCTAGTCTAAAAATAATTAATGCAAAGGATATTATAGATTGGGTCTTATAAAAAGGAACAAGCAACATTTCAAACTTGGGTCTTATAAATAGGAACGGATGGAGTATATCAGAGTATCATACTCATTACGTGTTAATGCTTATTTTATTTTAAGTTTTTTATGATCTTCTTGATGCTTGCACAAGACCACATGCATGTATTAGATAAAATTGACTGTGACAGGCTCTATTGCACCAGATAATCACATTTCTAATGCATGTTGAATTGCTTTCTTAATTGGGTAGTTGTTATTTCATTATAATTTGTAAATTTTCAACCGAATAATGCTATTTATTAAAATATAATTATGATTCAGGTTGACTATGCTTGTATGCCTGAACAAGTCAGAGAACATTTCCAAGGATGTGGAATTGTTAAAATAAAAGAGTGACAATTCCAACGACTACGTATGGGCAACCAAAAGGATTTGCCTATGTCGAGTTTCTCGAGATTGATGCTGTTCAGAGGGCTCTTCTTTTAAATGAATCAGTTTTGCACAGTTGAAAACTAAAGGTATGATCATTTGTAAATGCAATTAGGTTACTATCCACTCAGGTAGTTTTTCCATTTGAATTTTACTTAAATCCTAGTTTGCCATTCAGGTCTGTGCTAAGTGTACAATTCCGGGAATGAAACCGTATTGCGGAAGAAGACCTTTTGGTTTAATATTTAGAATGCCTTCTTCATTGTATCCTCCATTTGGTTATGGGTAAGAAATTATCAAAAACTGAACAAACTAAAACAATTTATCCTTGATTTTGATATTGGTTTGTGTTGCTTTCAATTATCTCTGCTAAGTGGTGCATAAATTTTGATGTCTTAGAAGGCAAAATAATGACAATTAAATGCTTTTGATGTGAAGAAGGTTTCCAAGGTTCAGGCGATCATGCGATACAAGCCATACTAGTAGTCAACCACAGTTTAATGGTTGATTGATTACCAATTTATGAGATGATTGGGACAAGACATTCTTAATTTATCATTTTTATAATTTCCATTGCTGGAAACAAGAACATGTTTCTTAACTTGCATACCAAAGCTAATGCCCTTGCCCTTTTCAACTCTTCTAGATGTGTGGTATTGTACTCATATATTCTAGATGGCATTAATCATGGCTTATATACATTAAAGATTGGACAAATATGTGGCAATGAATTTAAGTTTTACTTATATATGTACAAGGTTCTTTCTTTGAACTTTAGAGATTATTATCAACTTCAATAATAGATTTAAAAATAAATCATTTGAACTTAAGTTGTGGCATTGAGGGTCTGTTTGATGGTCAAGATAGAATAGGATACGATAGGATAAGAGCATGATCGGATAAGAGCAGGATAAGCTTTAATCCTATCCAATGTTTGATGCATACCATGGTATAGACTAGATAATGGCAGGTGATAGTAGTGGCGGAAAACTGGAATGCCGAAATGTCAAACTAAAATACCGAGAGGTCAAACCAGAATGTCGAGAGGTCAAACTGGAATGCCAAAATGTCAAACCGGAATGCCAAGAGGTCAAACCAGAATGCTGAGGGGTCAAACTAGAATGCCGAGAGGTCAAACTGGAATGTCGAGTTTAAGAAATGCTTAAGGTGTGAGATCGAACTAAGTGTTCGAGGCATGAAGTCGAGTTAATTGCTCAATGTTGATAGGCGAGTGAAAGATGCTCAAGGCGCAAAGCTGAGTTAAGTTCTCAAGGCACGAAGCTGAGCTGAATGCTCAAGTCGCGAAGCTGAGCTATAGATATTCAAGTCAAGAAAAGTTGAGCTATGATGATTAAAGTGTGAAGGGTCGTGCGAGACTGCTTGAGCTTTGTTCTTGTATGTGCTTGGCCTTTTGTTGCCTAGAGTGCAAGGATTTGCTCTAGGTCAGGTTAAAGTCGACAATGCTGGAAGCCGATTTAGGGTAGTGACCCCTGAGGTAAGATACGTAGGCCGACTCTCAAGTGTTGACAAAGCACATCCTGCAAAATAATTGTTATAAATATATATTTCCTAGAAGTCAGTCTACAAAAGTCATTAGAGAACTCGATCTTCAGGGTTGGATCAAAATCGTCTCAAATCCAGTCACAAGTTTGCTTGAGAAGGCGATGTGTTGATCTTGCATAATCTTTAAACAACGAAAACACAAATACAATCAAGCAAAGCAAACTTGATATAATATCAAGCAAATTAGCTCTGTTGTTTCCCATATTCGAGTTGTGATAGAGCTTGTCGACGTAATTATGAATGTAAAATTAGCTATAGCATGGTTGACTTAGCTGATGATTTGAGCGTAGGTCTTTTCTTCACCATTTGTTCGTTGTGTAGATAGTCCCTGTAGATGTGTTGGGATATATATGTCATTAAACAAAGTTAATTCCAACAATCTTTGATTGAAATTTGCCTCGAGTCGATGATCATAAGTGTGGCAGGCTTAATGCTGAAAGAACACCATTAGGCATCATACAGACTTCTATTCTACGAATTAGTGCCGCCTAGATCGAAGTTTCTCCAGCAACAACTATTAAAATATTAAGCAAACATGCGAGCAATTAAAGAAAATGTTACTAGCCAACTCCTTATTTCTTTATCTCACACAGCTCCAACAGAAAGCGTAGCATATGCCACATTGTAATTCTTTATTTGTTGGGAAGATTTTTCTTGTGTGTCACTCGGCAAAGTCGTGAATTTTCCAATCAGGGTGAGATGAGATCCTCCTCGTTTGGAGCAAGATTCGGCGCATATCTTCCAATTTCATATGATGATGACACATGACAGTTTATGCAGATGCAACATAGCATGATATGATGTCATCCTTACATGCCATGGCATGATATAATCCCCCAACATGATATGTTGCGTCTGTACGAGTCCTCACATTGACTGCATTAATAAAACAATTAGCAAAGAAATTCGATAGAAGGAGCAAGAACTCCCTACTCACTTGACTTCTAGCATTTGAATCTCCATCAGTATCTCCAAGACCGACTGCGTATCGAGCACTAGAAACACCAGCTGTACGCTATCGCGCATATATGGAATACAAGTTTTATGATCAACAAATCTAGTAATATTAACATTGACATTTCATGTCATATGCTTAAAGTCACGTCACTATTAGAAAGAATTTTGAACGACTCTAACATAACGAGCCATTTATCCGACTTGCCAATCATTTTTGATCTCCCTCCGTTGCTCACCGCTGGAGGTGATTCTATTTTGAATTTGATAATTCAAATGTCATAAAAAGCTAGCATATAAAGTCATAATAATTGATGCATCATGCACATAACTTGATGGTGTGATGGAGATCTAATAGCATATTGTAATGCCATTAATGCCATATTGTAGATAGGAAATTCATGTTGTGTTTCTAAAACATATCATAATAATAACAAAACAATTTCATTTTGGCAATCCAAACATCATGTAATTAGTTTTGTCCTTAGAATAATCCATGAAAAGATATATACTGGAATCTTGAAATTGGACAATTCAATTAAAATTGTTCAGTATGCCATATAGGAGATTAACTTAGTCCCATACCATATCTCGCCAATCCACGCTACATGTTAACTGTATCATAATGATACTATTTGAAATGTTAAATTCAATTACAGTGTAATTGATCTTATTATGAGATCATATTTTCCCCTCCTATATGAGGGATAAGGCATTATTCCCATGCCATTGCCTATTATTATGATGACAATATTTAAAGAAAATTGTAAAGGAAGATTATACATGGTTGCACCTTTTGGCACGTGAACAATTATTGTCATGATATGATTTGTTATGTAATCATGATATGGTGTTGTGCATCAACATGATATAACAAATTCATGCTCTGTTTCTAAAACATATCGTAATAATAACAATTTGATTTTGGCAATCCAAACATCACGTAATTAGTTTTGTCCTCAGAATAATCCATGAAAAGATATAACTGGAATCTTGAAATTGGACAATTCAATTAAAATTGTTCGGCATGCCATATCTGGAGATTAACTTAGTCCCATACCATATCTCTCCAATTCACGCTACATGTTTACTGTACTATAATGATACTATTTGAAATGTCAAATTCAATTACTGTGTAATTGATCTTATTATGCGATCATATTTTCCACTCCTATACGAGGGATAAGGCATTATTCCCATGCCATTGCTTATTATTATGATGACAATATTTAAAGAAATATTGTAAAGGAAGATGATACGTGCATGCACCTTTTGGCACGTAAACAATTATTGTCATGATATGATTTGTTATGTAATCATGATATAGTGTTGTGCATCAACATGATATATGTATGACTATTAAAAATCATGATATAGCTTACATGGAATGTTGGCTTTTGAAAATAATTGCCATATGATGAGAGATACCAGGCGCATGATACTTACTATTGTTATTTTTGGCAAAGGGACTTGTACCTTTTGCTTTCTCGGTCCATGCGTTGCGAGTAGATGCTGGGAACTAGGGATTCCTTCTTTGGTGGCTCTTATATCATCCTTTTTAAAAATTATCTCACAATGCGTTGATAGTAAATATGCCATCCCTTCACCAACGATAAGCATTGCTCCCGTACACAAGCATTGTGACGGACAAAAAATTTCAATTTTGTAGGATCCCCGAAAAAGGCACGAGCTTTTATATGATATAATAATTCAAGGATTCTCGAGTAAATACATCATTCCAATGTGTAAATACAATGATATATGGTTGTAGAAGTGTCATATAATATTCCAGGGAGAGAGAAATATCAGAATATTATTTTGTTAGTTGCTAGTGATCTGTTTGCAGTCAATATTCTAGATGCAGGTTTTATGATATTGGCTTCAAATATCGAAAGAATCATGAGATATATTTTCGTAATATCATATGACCGTCATTGCAATTTCAAATCTCATGCATAGGATATTACCAAACGGAATTAATAAGAAAAGCAGGAATGATAAAATCGAATTGGCAGAGATTGAGTAGCATAAAAATGTCGATTTGGAAAAAGCGTGTGAGCATATTCTTCTTCTCCTCCTTCGGATTGTTGATAATCGTGAGCAAAAATTTAATTGGACGATTGAAACAGTCGCGGAACATGGATTCAGAACTGGACCTAATCAACGTAGACTTTGGGATTTTGCATTTTGCGAAAGTTTATTCGCTCTCTTCCACCCTCATTGTGAGTTGATCACCTGTTGGACAACTCATAGAAGAGCAAAGACTCTTCATTTATGTGGCCAGGAAAAGTTTTATCAGGTCCCATGGTGGGCGCCAAATGTTCCTACAAGGCATAACCTTGTTTGCGGTGTTGCTCCTCCTTGTGCTCCTCCAAGTACGGTGGTGAGGTGTACCTACAAAGACACTCCGACACTCAAGTCAGTGGCGTAGAGGTAGGAGATAGGTATCACAATCAGGGGAGAATTCAGATTAGATTACCTTATGTCACTGAGGTTGTATATATAAAGTTTTCTAGGTCCTTGGGCTCAGTTACCTAATATAAGTGCCATTAATGGCTGCGAGGATTGTGAAGATAGAGATAGAATTTCTATCTTTTCTTATTTTTGAGGCGGGGAGATAAGCTTTCCTTCTTTCCTTATTTACGATGGTCGAGTACGGGTAGTACAATCACCATACCAATTAATGAAATTAGAAAAACAAAGAAGACCCCTAACACTCGTTAATGGGTTCAGAGGACCTCTTCCAAAATCGAAATTTGAGTTTAAGAGAAGAAGATTCGGAGTCAAGAGTGGAAGAGAGATACCTGATAGACAAAATACGGTGTGTAAAATTCGAAATTTGAAAGAGAACGATAGATATCAAAGAATGGGGTCTCACTTAATTTTGAAATTCAAGAAAAGAGAGAGAAAGTACACGTGTCTTAAACTGAAGAAGGGTTAATGTTGTCTTTTTCCTAGCCTAAAGAATGCATATAGAGATATAGAAACTGCTATAAACGAAACCAGTTTTCAGCCAACACTTGTTCGTATAACGTGTCACTTAACCTTTTTTACAGTCTCACGTCACCTAACCTACTATATTTAAATTTTAAATTTTAAATTCCTACACATTTAAAAAAAGCTTTCTTTTATGTAAAAAATAAAAAATACCCAAAGCCTAGGGAAAGAAACCAGGATCATCTTCATTCATTCAGAGCACATTCGAACCTTTCTTCTTCTTTGTGCTCTACCTCAATGACGCTCTCTTGGTGTCTCAATCACGAGTTCTCTCTCTTGCTTCTTCGTATCTCTCTCGCGGGTTCGTCTCTCTTTCCCTATTGTGTTTCGATTTTGATTTGTGTTTGTCTTGATTCTCCATTCCGATGAACAAAATGATAGGGTTTACTTTACTAAAATTGGGTGAAAAGCTTTACTCTAAGTACTGTTTTGTTCAGTTTTGGAAGGGATAGGGAGAACATTGAAAGAAAGGAACTATGCTAGGTTTGAAATGCCGTTTGAACCAAATAGGTTTCCTAAATTGATTCATTCCATTAAAATTCTTCAATTACGGCTTAATTTCCCCTCATTTGTCGAATTCTCCAACTCTAAATTTGTTCTGAACTCGTGGATTTCCTTATCTATTGTAATTCCTATTCGTCCCTCATGTTATTGTTTTTCATTTTTCTATCATTGCTTGAGAAAATGTGAAATATGTGAAGTAATGAAGATATAAAAGCTAGAGAGAATAAACACTTCATGGATCATGTGATGACACTACAAGAAAATCATGGATTAACAAGAGAAAGGTCCATCGCAAATCCCTTGCTAAAGAGAAGGCAAATGCTAACCAGTGTCAGTGTCCTAAGGGCACTGGTTAAGGAAGTAAAAGAAGAAAGTTTTTTATTGGGATACGGAAAATTGCGTTCACCTATGATTTTTAATTGCGCTCCCATATCATTTCCAATAAAAACTTTCTCCTTTTAGCTCCTTAACCAGTGCCCTAAGGGCACTGGTTAGCAAGACCCTAAAGAGAATAGTAATGGATTTGTAAGGGATTGTTCCCTCGCTAAATCCAAGTCACTAATTGGTGATGGACAAAAATCCGTCACTATTTCCTCGCCAATTCTCTTACCACTCCCCTGCAATTTGCCTCACTAATGCACAACACACAACCCTTGGTAATTCATTGTTATTGCCTCACAGACGTAATCCCCCATATCTCTTGCTAAATTCTTTCACTTTACCCTCGCTAATGTCTCAAAGCCCTTGCAAGATATCCCTCGTTACTTTGTCACTATTTAGTCGCAAATTATTTTTTAATTGGTTCCTCAGTATCTCCTTGTTACTCACTCGCAAAATCTTCTTGCTAATTCCTCAAAATGATCCATGACCATATACTCTCTAATCTCTCGCAAAATGCCTTCGTTAATCTCTCACAAGATACCATTGGGCAATCACTAATCCCTACCCTATCTATCTAATTTTCCTAGCAATTTTATTTTAATTATTTTTTGTCTATTCAATGAAACTTATCATCCAATCACCAAAACCAAAAAGAAATTTATCAACTAAATGTTAATTCTTTAAAATAAAATTGTTGAATATACTAAAACTTGATTTATGGACGTTCGTGTTATTCACCTTGCATGGTACAACGTACGCTTCGGGGAAGTGGATGATGTAAAGTGGGCGTTGGTGATAAAGACGGGATGGATGTAGAAAGACAGGGTCTTTGATTTGGAGATGGGGCTTGACTCCATGCTCGGTGGGGAGGGTCCCCAAAACATCCTTCTGTCAGTACCATTGGAACTGTTTCGCCCTGTGGAATACATCTCGCGGCGTGGAGAATGTGTGAGGAAACGTTTGGAGAAGTGGATGACTACGGCAGGTACACCGGGGGATAGTTCGTTGTCTCAAAGGAGGCTTGGGGAAATGGTGTCAGGTTGTGACAACCCGACTAAGGGTTAGTGCGGGGGACTCACGTAACCGGCTTGACATTTTGACGAAGACGAAGCTATATCCATGATTGGTGAGATCGACGTGTCACTTTGTACCGAACATGAGTCGAGTGCTCCCAATCGTCATCGACAAAGTTGTGTAAGACCATTAAAACCTAGGAGGTTTAATGGCAGTGGGACCCATAGGAATAGATGTTGTGAGATAGATATTCGTGATAGGATTATCGTGAGTGTCATCGCTAGAGTACCACACGCAGTGGTCGTATAGGTTGTTTGGGACTGAAAGTCCATTTGTTTGTGGCGACCAAGGAGGTAGAGAATTCACTCCCATATTTTTATTTTTCAGAGAAAGTTCGTTGACCCTAGGCGAATGATGAAGACGGGGTGGGAATACTACGCCAAGTGCCAATGATGCAAATGGATATGTTCAAGGAAGAAGAGGATCCCTCTGAGGATGCTTCATGGGTATTTTGGGTTTTAATTCTCATTGAGTCACTACTCTGAGTCTTGGTCCTTTTCTTGTATAAGTGAGGGTAGACTAGGATTTAGTATTATGATGTATCATTTTCCTTCATGTGACTCATTTGAAAAGGATGTATTTGTTCTTAAGGATGTAAAAGTGTATTCAGTTTTATGTAATAGAATTATCTAATGATGAAATTGAGGATGTTTAAAAGAAGTTCTATCATGTTTTAATGGTTTACCGTGGTTTTGATGTTTTGATAATTCGACCTTAGTTTATTAAGAATTTCATTTCACAAAAAGGGCATTTTTCAATTAATGATAAGTTAACAAGGATAATTCTTCCTTTGGAGTAATAAGTTTTGAAAGTTAAAAAGGGAATAAATTTCCTCGTATTTTAAAGGTTACTTTACAATAAAGAATTAAAATCATTTCCGCAAATTTCAGAAATAATAAGGAGATCCTTAATAGCAAATTAGGGTGTTACAGATATAAACGTATGATACTAAAAATGTTCAAAAACAACCTATTCCTTAAAAAAAAACTTAGTTAATTTCCTAGCAGTAGCATTACTATGTACTTCGTCCAACCCAGTTATCCCGCAGCGGCCAAACATATGCAGGAACAAATTTTAACCTAAAAAAACATAACCATCATATAAACAGTCAATATTAGAATCATGATGAATTATAAATTATAAATAATGTCATATCATGATGAATGGTCTAGCTTACTACATATTTACATGCTCAGTAGACATATTTCATTGTTCTCATGTCACCAGAACGACTAGCATCAAAATAAATAAACATGTCTTAGACAAACAAGCTTCAAAATATAAAAGAAAACGAAGAAACAAAGAAAAAAAAAGAAAGAAGTGATGATTTATTAATAATATAATAGCATATTGTTTAGTAACAATATATATATATATATATATATATATATAATCTCCATAATGCATTCATATTAGACATACATTACGAAGCAAAAAAAAAATTTATATATTAGATATACATTGAGAACATTTTAATACATGCTCAATGTGATTAAAACTCGAATTCCAATATTATACCAAGGAAAGGGAAGACTAATAACTAACAAGCGCTAAGAGATAAAAAAAAAGAGGTTTTTTTTTTTACAATTACGATAAAAATTTAATATTATATTTTATAATTACTCGGAGAGTTATTATGCCTTCAATGATATAATTCTTATGAGTTTGATAGTTGGGTTATATGAAAATTGGGTTGAACTATATGTAGGATTATTTTTAATGGAAAAAAGAAGTTTTTTGATTAGAAGATAATTTAAAACATTTAAATAAAAATTAATAAGTTGATAGGGGAATAAATAATTGATTTACCAATCTTTCATTTTATAAAACAATAAATCCTCTCTTTTGAGTATAGATTTTATATAATCTTACTATACGTGAAGAAGAAAAACTCCACTTAACAATTAACATTCTAAATTCTCTATCATGGCTATATTTTTTGTACAGTAATAGTAAGAATAAAAAATGCAGAGTTGAGGAAAAAATATTATGAAAAACTAAAAGAACACGTCTTAACGATAATAGGAGAAACTAGCACACCTGAAACTTCAATGCAGCAACTGGAAGCAACATATCTATAATCTTGAGTGTCATATATGAAGGAGAGTCAAAAAACCATAGTCCTTAATCCCCAATTCTTCATTTCTAATAATTCCCACGAGATAAGAAGTTAAAAAATTTCAAGACCAAATTGTGCATATCTTTAAAAGAAAGAACTTTTGAAGAGGTTGAGTGTTGTGAAAACTAAAATCCATGTAAACTTCAAATTGGTAATTTCTTCCTAATTCAAAAAATTATCATAAAATAATAAACTCACAACATTCTTATTTTTGAATTGACCATACATAAACCCAATTTAATTAGTAATATGACTAATTTTGACCAGACTAATGCCCTGCTCCAACTCCCTAGCTGCCTCCTTCTGCAGGTTATGCTTCTTGCCTTTCATCCTATGGAAGATTTGATAGTGTTAGCATAGAGCAAAAAGAAAATACCTTGTAAAATGCCTCTACTCCCTACTGACTATGATAAATCTTTGAAATGGCCTCGAGGACATTCTCAACAACATGTTGTCATATCTCTGAGGCATGTTTTGCTTTCTCTAAAACCTAGGTTGAATCCTAAAACAACACATAACAGTGTTGAAGCTTCTCCAACCAAGAGGGCAATAAACAAAACATGCATATCAAACCAGGACATAAAGGGAAAGGAAGTTTCATTTACCTGTGTCATATCCTTTCCTCTAACATGTTTTGGTTGGATAAACCATAGGAGGGAGTGTGAGAAAGCCATATGTGAAGGAAAAAGAAGCCACATTAGCCTACTTGACCATGGCATTTGCAGCCTATTAATTCTGTGCTGAGGATAGGGCAACATATGCCAATTCCTGATTTTGCAAACCTATCTGCAGAAAAAGTGACAGAAAGCATTGGCCATGTAGTGTAATATCCCTAATTTACGGACCTTAGAAATAAATAATAAAGAGACTTTTTTATGGAATAGCCTTTATATTTAATGGTTAAAGGATACCCTTAGGTATTATTAATAATAGTTACCTTTTTACAGGAGTTATTAGGAATGAGATAATAGGATCTAGATGGGGAGCCAAGGCCAAGGTGAGCTGAGGCCCACTTAGCCCACACACACCACACACTTTATATAGAAAAGGAGAGGGAGAGTTAGAGAGAGAAAGAAAGAAAGAAACGGAAAGGTGGAGAGAAGGAGGAGAGGAGGAGAAGAAGAGGAAGAAGGAGATGGAGCAGAGATCTGAAGACCCAGTGCCGGGAACTCATCTCTACGTGTCCCGGGAGGTGAGTGCTTTCCCCTAGTCCTTCCTTATCCTCTTGATTTACATGTTTTCCCCTTTTTCTCTTTTGAACCTTAGGTTTAGGGGTTTTGGATTTTTAGTGATTTTGTTTGATTAAGGGGTTTTTCGTGTCAATCAATCGGTTGGAAATGTAATAGAAGTGTTTAGGGTTTGATTTGTATGCTTGCGTGAGTCTTTGCAAAGGGTTAGGATGAGTGGGTAAGCCATTGATGGCCATGGAGCTCGCAGGTCGCAGTCCCCTGCTCATGCCCAGCACGGATTTTGGTGCCGCTGGGCGAGAGGGAGTCATAATGGAACTTTCAGTTCTAGGGTTTTTCATGCCCAGCAGGACAGAGCTTGCATTGCCGGACGTGAAAGAGTCAGTAGCAATATTCATTTCCAGGAGAGCTCTGGCTCAGCACAAAAGTTTATGCTGCGGGGCATGAGAGTGTTAGAATGTGTATTTAGCTCCAGAGGGTTCTAGCTCAGCACGAAAGTTGCGCGGCCGGGCATGGGGGTTCTGGCTCAGCACAAAAGTTATGCGCCCGGGCATGGAGGTTTTGGCTCAGCACGAGAGCTGCACGGCCGGGCATGGGGGTTCTGGCTCCGCACGAGAGTTTGTGTGGCCGAGCTAGAATTTGGTTAATTGATATTCTTTTGAAACTTTTCCCCTTTTTATTTATATGATTTTAAAATGTTTATATAAATGTATTATGCTTAATTATAAGATGATTATGTTATTTTTGAGGTGTTTATATTATTGTAAGGTAGTTGTATTATTGTTGTAATAATCATGTTTTGATGAGATGACGATATATGTGAAGTATGTGTTTGGAACCATCCCTATATGTTAAAAAGGAGTTAGCTATGTCCTTTGGGAAGATATTTATAGAAAAATGGTATACTTGGGAGGGTGAGTTTCATGCCAGAACTCCGGCCCACTAAAGCGACCCGGGGGTCTCGCCTAGTGGGATAACTTCCCAAGTACCACCCCTATGTTTTGACTCTGAATGGCGTGTTGGAGTGTTGAGAACTACTTCCCAAGAGGTTTAGTGGCTCTTTTAGTGTATAGGGGATAGATTATTGTAGTGGTTGAGGATTGTTGATGCTGTTGAGATATATTTGGACCCTTAAGTCGGGCCATTGGAGATGGCGGGTACGGAGGTGCCGTATCTCAGACTGTAAGGGACTCCAAATATGTTTTGACACTGGAATACGGTGGGTGCACATAGTTGGTGCACCGAAATATTCCAAATTTTGTATTTGCACAGTTGGTGTGTAGGTGTGCACAGTTGGTGCACAAGCATATGAGTAGGCACGTAAGTTGAGGGGGTCCAGGTGGGCTCTCAACCTAGTGCTGGGGATTTTCGTGGTGGCTAACGGTGGGCCTATAGAATAGCCAAGTGGGCGAATTCCTATAGATGTAAGGTTTTGCAAACCTTATAGAGGTAAGCCAATACCCACACTTGTCCATATTCGATTAAATCCACACTTTCCCCGTAGGGTCAGCTCAAGGGACTCCCTAAATGGTCGGAATGTACAGACTATGGTAGGGGATAGGGCCTATGAGGGACCGCTCATATGGTGTTGAAATTCCATGGAGTAGAGTCAGTGTTTGATGTTTGAGGTTGCATATTGACTTCTGATGTACGTTAGTTATGATGATGGTTGGTGATGATTGATTTATTATGAGACTTTTGATTGATGATTTTGAAATGTGATTCACGATGGTTGACGTATTATGGTGATTGTGTTAGACGTCGTTGGTTATTGGTGTCTTATTGATGTACATGTATGAAATGACTTAATATAAATCTGTATCTTTTTATAAATCTATAGTTATTATATACATTATTTTCTAAGTTTATAAAGTTTAGTTTTCTTCCGTTTTCCTTAATTTGAATATGTTTGTGTTATGGGTATGGATGGATCCAATGTAGGGATATTATGTAATTACCTTGGGAAAAGATGTTATGCTTGATAGATAGAATGATGTTTAGGTGCCTCAAGGCACTAGTGGTCATAGAGATGGTGAAGGTGATAAACTCTAGGTGCTTATGTAAATATTAAGGTATGGTCCAAGGAGATAGAAAAGATAATGAGATAGGTTCATAGTTGTGAGATAAAGTGTTTAAGAGAAGAAAAGTAGAAGACTGAGATTTAAGAAAAGGATCTCTAGAATAGCGAGTCAACCTAGAGTCCTTAGAGCACTCACTGAGACATTATGTCTCATCCCTTGTAGTTTCATGTTTTTACAGGTTTAGCAGGTGGATGCCTCATGGAAGGAGATTGGAGCATGGAATTGCTTGTTGGGATGAAGATTATTATAGTGTTGTATCTCCCAATGTATGGGAGTTAGTTTATATACAAGTACCATTTTGGTTATGTTTTGTACGGCATATAAGTGCCAAAAGCTTGTATTAGATTTGTTTATGTAAGATGTTTTAAGTTTTATTTTTTCCGCATAGATATCCTTATATTCTAAATTTTCGGAATTTAGTGATATAAATAGGAAAAAGGTACACACCCCTTGGGGTGTTACATCTAGCAAAGGTTGTTATGGAGGTTAAGATGCAGGAAAGTTACACTATTGTCAGCCTAATCACGAAGCAGATAAGTGGCCATACACAGCAGACCATGCACCAAACAACTAATTTCTCTTTTACCCAAAATGCATCAGATTTATACAATTAATATAGGAATTTAACTAGCATAAACTATAAGCTTCTAAAGATAAATACAACTAATTACTTACAGTTCTAAGCAATTCAATTGAAGACGTTCATACAGAAGCACCTTGGTAGCATGAGCACTTTGCACTACTATCTCTTAGCTGATGTCAAAGTCAATCACCCCCCAATACTAATAGCAAATAAAAATTGTTTAAAAACATTGTGGAATTGTATATTCTTGAGCAATTTCAATAACCTTTGTTTCTCTTTGTAAAACAACAAACTAGTTTGTCTCTCTCATAATCTAACTAATCCCCCGTCCCTGTTCCCACTAAAACCTATCGAAAACCCAATGAATTGCTATGGAAGTTTACTATTCATAAGCCTAGCTAAGCCAATTGTTAGTGAGTTTACTTTGTCTCTGTCATAACCTAACTAATCCCTGCCCCTAATCCCACCTAGAATTAACTGTGCAGGGTACTTTAGAAGGATTTTGATTAACCATAGTTATAAACAATATAAACAAAAAACAAAGGAGGTTGGTGCGAAGGTTGCATAAATATATAGGAACAATTGAATAACCATAGTTATAAACAATATAAACAAAAAACAAAAGCAAGGATTTTGATTAGGGTACTTTAGAAGGTGAAGATCTGAGAGAATGCAAAGGAGCTTGAGGTTGGTGCGATGCAGAGCTAGGTGAGGTTGGTGCGATGGTTGAAAAAGAGACTGATGGAGAAGACGGCAATGACCATTAATTCCCAGTGTTCTTTCTTGGCAGAAAGTGAATCATTGTCCTTTCTCGTCGTGCCTCGGCACCTTCACATTCCTTGGCACCACCATCGTTGGATCCAATCCCCAAAATCTCATGGAGGTTATGGAATTATTGTATGAGGTTGTAGAATCGAATCAACAAATTTGGTGAAAACCTTAAGATTTAAGGCGCGGAACAAATAGGGATGGTGGATCCTTCTACGAATTTTAGCTTCAATGCTAAGAGAGAGAAGCACTTGTGGGAGGGAAACACAAAAGAAGAATTAAAAAAAAAGAAGGAAAGACAAAAAGAAGAAATTTGGTCCCTCCGTTGAACCATTGCCCTTTGAACCTAACCGCTGGAAGTTGCCTGGGGTTGTTTTAGAAACCGTAGGCATTGTACAATACTTGCCTATGGTTTTATAAATCGCTGGTATGTTTTGTTTTTACTGGGGTTATAGAAACCGTAGTTACAAAGCCGCGGTTAAAATCACTTTTTCTTGTAATTATGTTGCCCAAAGCTCCTTTCCCTCCTGTGTGCAATATTGCATCAGGCTAGGCAGTCCTGTTTTTTCCTTGCTAACTTAATTTAATTATCACCTAATTATTTAATTTATTCTTAAATTCCTCTACTTATTTAGTTTAACCACAATTAATTATTTTCACACATACTACAATTCCAAAATTTTTATTAAACGTTTTAATTTTTGAAACTTTCAATTTTGTTTAGTCTACACATAATTTCTTAATTTATTTAAAATTCATAATCTTTTACTAAAGTGATTAATATCTTTTTTTATTATCTTAGCTTAGCTAAAATATAATTGCAATACAATACTAAAAACAACAATTAGAAAAATAGCATGCTAAAAAAATGAAATACTAATTTATTTAAAATTTGCAAAAAAAATAAATTTAGAGAAAAAGGCGTTACATTCCATACTGAGAATCCCTTATTGGCAAAGTTTAGCAGACTACATGGCAGATTGAATCTCATGTAAAATTAGTATATATATTAGTCTTAGTTCAAGTTTGGTTTGATTGTGCTCTTTGTTGTACATTAGTTTCATATTTGCTAGGTTGACTGTTAGGCCTCACAATTGGGTATAAGATAACTTTTGTCTCATTTTTAAATCCAATATTGAATCTTAAGCAATAAAACACAATTGGGGCACTTTAGTACTTAATAGAGTCTGGTATGCACTCATTATGCAACACCACAAATTATTATTGCATAGTTATGCAGAAACAGAGTTTGTTCTTGCTATTTTATTGGTTTAGAGAGTTATTGTAGCAGAACCCTTGGTTAAATCATTGGTGTGGCTTAAGGATGTTAATCAAGAGTAATCACTCAATGATCTCAAGCACACAATCTCACCACATAATTATGCAGCAACATATCCCAATTGGTTTTATCATCTGGTTTAGGTACAGGTATTCATATAAATACCTATGGCAGCTATGAGGCATCTTAACTAAGGACCACATTCCTCCACTAAAGAGTAATAACACACCAAGCATTTCATATACTACATGCACCATGATCAAGCATTAAAAGTAATGCTTGGCAGCCAACACACGAGTACTAAGTAACCATTCCAAATTACAATTTCGTAGTCAAGTATTAAATCATCATCACCAACCAATGATTCATATCAATCTTTGCATAGGAAGCATATCTGATTCATAATATTCTTATAGAATACAAATGAATTTCAAATATTTAGCTTAATGGGTGGCCCGAGATATTGCTGCCAGCATCTCCACACCATGAATACGGACACCAGTATAGGGAATCTCGTTGTTGCCACATAGACAACTTCAAATCTAGGGCCATGATCACCCTCTATTTTCTACTAGAGAAAGAGTTGTTTTATGTTAAGCACAGATTGATGATTCCTCATTGATCCTCTTCTTTGAATTTCGAAATGATGCACAAAGGGACTAGCATGATGGATTGGTGTGACATGCTTGTCTATTTGGGTGCGATTGTGTAAAATTAATTTGAACTGACTGCATAAATTAATATTGTGTTAGCTAAATTGATTACACATTACTCTAGATAATTAACACAACAATCAAGGCTAATTAGTGTGAAATTTACCAATTCTAGTTAAAGCAAAATTTCCATTTTTGGCCTAAATCTACTTTAGCCATTTTTGGCTAAAATTTTCAAAAGCAAAAATACCCTAAAAGGGCATAACTTGCACGGCCAAATCAAAGCAACCTATTGCCCACAATTGATTTGCATTTTCACCCTTCAACCCTATTAATTAAAAAAGAAAACCTTAGACCAATGGTTGGCACCCACCTACATTGGCTATGTTGGCACCAATTCAAGAGAAAGAATAAAAAAAAAAAAGAAGTGGGAAGAAGCCTTACATGGTGCTGGCCGTGATCTAGGAGAGAGGGATGAGAAAAAACAAATTTGCTCTCCAAGCTTTGTTCGACCTTGTTCTTAATATTTTGGCCTTGAATCCTTGGGTAGGTGAACTCAAAACTAAATTTCACCTACATTTTCCTCTCTAGAATTTCTAGAGCTACAATCCTATGGTTTTGATTTTTCATTTTGGTGACTAGGAAATTTTTAGACACACTAAGTGTCTAGTTCTTGACTTGCTTAGGAACTTTGGTGATCACAACTTGAGGTATGGAGGAGTTATCTTGTCTTGATCTAGCCTTCTTGTTTGTTCCATGTAGTTTTCTCCATATATGTGCTGTGTGAAGCCTTGTATGGTGTTATCTCTCAAATCTACTCTTTAGCTTTATTTTTGCTCATATTTCCTTATAGGGCTGCATTATGAAAATTTATTTAAATAATTTCGTGCACTTTTTTTGTTAAATGAGACCATAACTATGTCTAAACATGTCTCTGGAATCACTATAAAAACTTTCATAATTTTCTGAGCACATTTAATATTTTTAATTGATTTATTTTTCCAGTTTTCTCAAATATGCTCTGTGCTCTGTTTGGTTCGAGTAAAATGTTTAAAGGCAGTGCTTTTGTAAAATAAGGTCACAAACCCTTTCTACTAATGATGTGTGATGTCCCTGATTTTTCCTGGAATTTTACAATCCATTTTAATATTTTATTTTGAATATATGTTGTGTTCTCTAAAATCTGATCTGCAACGTTTTTTGGAGAGAAAAATTAGTTTTTGTGTGAAATAAATGTTGGGAAAAATATAAGTCGTGAAAATACCTCTGTAGAACACCCTATAAGTTTCTTATAATTTTAAAAATTTATTTGATAATTATTTTTGAATTTCTAGTGTGAATCCATTTTCTGCCAACATGGACAAATAATAAATTTGTGGTTTGGAAATTATATGTGATAGTTCTGATGTTGAGGATGATCTCTGTAAATTATCTCAAATTTTTGAAGAGATTCACTATTTTTTAAAATTTCCAAACCCTATTTTACAGAGAAAGGCCAGCTGAGACAATTTAATTAAAAACAATACTTTTGTAGTAAAATTTGGGTAGCTGAATTTATATGTTAAAATATGCATAATGAAGAGTGTCTCTGCAAATTTCTTGCGATTATGAATTGAAATGGTATGTCAAATAATTTTCGAGGTCTAAAATTTAACTTATGTATAATATTGGAATTTAATTAAATTAATTTCTTTGAGTGTGTTATTTAATTATTATGGACTATGGCTGAGTGGTTCTACCCAAGAGAGAGACCCCTGCAATTGATTAGCTATTTAATTGCTATTTAATTGGTTATTTATTGATTATTGAATTGTTATTGGTTGAATTGGAGACTAGGAGGAATGTGATCCTCGGACAAATTGTGTGCTGGGAACTCGAATATGTGGTGTATATATGTGTAATATTGTTTTGTTTAGCGTGATTGAGGATCATGGAATCCTTGATGTGGGACAAATGGACTCAAGATATGAGTGCATTTGTGGTGACTAGAACTTGGTTCTAGTGTCAATTAAAATGTTCACTATTTGCAAATATAGTGAATAAATACTTAACAATAGTGTGAACCTCGTAATTAAATGGACTTAGTAATAATAGGTATTTTTGTGCATTTGGAGGATACTCTTGAGATTGGACTTAGAATGACCCATTAGGACCTTTGGTTGGAGGATAAGAACTATGGAACATAATTTAGCATAAAACTTGAAAGGTTAAGGATAAGACTTAATAAAAAAATGGACTGATTCATGAATTGGATTCATGAAATGTGTAGAGTGCTTGAGGCACTTGCTATATGAATTGTGATGCGTGAATAATATAGTTTACATGATTTTAAGAGGAAGAGGAAGTGTTATTCTTTTCTCTTGATGTACGAGGATCGTGGGGAACGTGACGTGATCATAGTGTCACATGGTGAGATAACATGCATTTCGTGGAATGCAAAATGGATTGTGGAAGTTAGTTGTGGAAGTCAGTGAGGAAGTAGTCGTGTGGGGAGTTTTGTTTGTAATAAGTGATTGAGTGATGGAAGATGGAGTTGGGATGCTTAAGACCACATGGGATGTGGAAAAGATGGGATCTTCAAATAATATGATTTTGGAGTTGAAGGTGGGGCCTCATGCTCTTATAGTCAACTAACCGTCTTCATGTACCGTTAATAGAGGAATCCTACAGGGACGACGCCAAGTTGTGACAAGGGTTCACACAGCCGACTTGGCAATCCCGACAAATGTGAGACATAATCATGTTGGTGAGAGCCATATCATTGTACCGTAGCAAGAGGTGTACTCCCAATAGTCACCCAACTTAAAATTTTGTAAGACCATTGAGCTGTGGGAGTTCCAGTGGCCAGGCCCGTAGTGTGTTGTGTTAAGAGATTAGTGAATGAAACCGATTAGGGTTACAAGTGAGACCTATTAAAAAATGACACCGCTATGATTAGTAAGTTGTTGTGTGATCGTGAGGTCTATTCTTGCTTGTGGTTTTAGAGGAGGCGAGAGACTCACTCCATACACCTTTATTTTTCATAGAAAGATGAATGACTCGGTGCAAACAATGAAGATGAAATGGAAAAGCTACGACAAGCACTAAGGATGTGGATGAACCTGTTTGAGTAAAAGTGAGGATCCTATGAGGATGCCTCACAAGTTCAAGTAGGTATGGAAGGGTTTGAATTTTATTGAGTCACTACTCTAAGTCTCAATCTTTTATTGTATACAAGAGGGTAGACTAGGATCTATTATTATGATGTACTATTCACTTTTATGTGACTCAAATGTGTAATGTATTTGGTTTCAAGAATGTGAAGTGTATGTATATTTTGGGTACTAAATTCATTTCAGGATGGATTTAAGGATGTTTAAATAAAATTTTGTCATGCTTAAATGGTTTACGGTGGATCTAATGTCTTGTAAAATGAGTTTGGTTTCATTAAGATTGATATCACGTAAAAAGGATTTTAATATAATGATGAATTAATAAGGATGAGCTTCATTTGAAATTTCAAGCAATGACGATTTGAAAAAAACAAATTTACCCTAACTTTAGGATAGGATGTTTTATAAATTAAAATTAATTTTATTTCCTTAATTTTGAAAATAATAATAGAATTTGTAAATAGTAACAAGGGGTGTTACAAAAATGGTACTTTCTATCACTTCCAGTACATTTAACGTTAAAAAAATTGATATGGCATTTTTTGACTGCCAATAACGGTTTCAAGGAGGGCATGGCTTATTACAAGTATATACAATTTTCTAGTGATTTTAAACAACCAGAAATTGCTTTAAAATAAGTAAGATAAACCCTTGGCCTCCCAATTCCCCACCATCTCATTCTTCTTTTGTTGCCGCCATTTCAAACGGGGAACAAGCTCCACCTGGGTAACATCAGTCTCGGTCAGTTGCGTACCATCTCCTCAAAGCATTTGTGTGACTTCCTTTTCTTTATGAGCAAACGCAAGCAAAAAACCAGGTGGCTGGTTCAAATTCCCATCCTTGGAAGCGTAACCCTCTTCGAGGAACAAAAAGGTTTGGTTGGAACGTTGTGTATAGAAGCTGTCGAAACTAGTGTAACCCTCTTGAATCTGCACTGGCGCATATGAGAATCTCAACGAAGACAGAGTCTCTGAGATGCACTACAAGGTGAAGAGGCATCTTTCTTCCCGAAATGTCACGCCAGCATTGAGACCAGGACTGAGAAGCCCCAAGCACCACTTCAACGGCAAGTCTCAGGTCAAAAACTTCTTGTCCGTAAAGCTCGATTTCCTTTCTTAGAGTGATTGGATGATATTTGTTAGAGTTATGTAGTGATATTGTTTCTTATATGTAGCAGCCATTTCGAGTTAGATCCTGTTGGAGTCTTGATGTATTTTATACATACTTATACGGTATAAGTATGAAATCTTTTCTCTTATTGATCATGATACTCTATTATTTACAACTCTAATATATGTGTGTATCTACACCTTATATTTTACACAAACTTATGTTTAGTAGAAAGTCTTTTGAGCATATTTTCTATAGATACTTATTAGAAATTAAGAGAAAAGATATTGTATAGGGTTTCAAATTATCATGTATTTAAAGACATAATGTAATAGTATATATGCATTCTATATCGTATTTTGTAAAACTTGGTATTACGTGATTACAATTTTAATGTATGTATGCAACTTTATATTCTGCTCATGTACAATTATTTTTTTTATTTCCTAAACCCCTTATACATGTTTATCAGGTACCAAGAGAAAGAAGGTATATGTTTGGCTTAAATATGTTTTAGGTCCCTAATAAATTAGCCAATTATGTTTAGGGTCCCTAATAAATTTTTTCTTTGCGTTGAGTCCTTAATAAAACAAAAATTTTGTTTTTGGTTCTTGTTATTTTGCTTTAATCCTCTTAATATATCTATTTTTTTCATTTTTGTCCCTAAAATATGTAGATCATTTGTTACGAGTCCTTATCAAATATTTTTTACAGGGACTAATACAAAATAAAAAAAATATATTATAAGGACTCAAATGAAAAACAAAATAGATATATTATAAGGACTAAAACAAAATAGCAAGGACTGAAAACAATTTTTTTGTTTTATTAGCGACTCAACGCAAAGAAAATTTTTATTAGGGATCCAAAATAAAATTCGCTAATTTATCAGGGATCTAAAATATATTTAAGCCTATATCTTTTTATGATTTTATTTTGAACTTGAACTTGAGAAGTTTTCCACTAGCCTGCATATACAGAATCTACTTATAAACTACTTATCGAGTACTTGTGAACGATGTCTCTTTTTGAATGGATACCCTTTATGAAAACATATGTAAAATAATTATACACTATGTTTACTATTGTTTTAGAATATCTTTCGTTCACAAGATGATTTCCATTTCTTCTCAAAGAATTCCTATAAGGTACAATCGAAATTTAAGTTTTAAGAATAAGCAAAAAAATTAATTGTCTTTCTAATGTTTTAAAAATGATATATACACTTATTTTCTTATAACTAAAACAAAAGCGAAGTTAGGTCTTATTTTGGACATTTGGGTGCTACACACTTAATCAAATAAATTCAATTTAACGTATAATATACTTTATGAAAAATATAAGTAAATGTCCAATTCATCTAAACTTTTGTGTGCATGATTGTTAAGAAAATATCAAACTATTTAACAATTGCATTATTGAAATTGAAAAATATAAGTAAATGTTCAATTCATCTAAACTTTGGTGTGCATGATTGTTGAGAAAATATCAAACTATTTAACAATTGCATTATTGAAATTATTTGTATACAAATAGTTACTTATGGAGTAACTTTATTCCCACCCATATACATTAGTAACTAAACAGGGTTTTGAGCTAAAGCTACGATTTCATTTAATTAATAGCTAATTGGTGGATCTGGGCCATGTGGAGCTCCACGAGGTGAATTATTGATGTCAGGTGAAGGCCTAGGATGTGGAATAGGCCCTTTAGGGAGAACATGGAACTCTTTGGTTTTAATGTTGCTAACAACATATTTATGAGCATGAGCTCTAATCACATTATGAGGGCAATGTAGATTCAGGTCAAGTGAATCTTCAAGAGGTGGTTCATTGTGGCAAGGTGAAGGTCCGGAAGGTGGAACAGGCCCTTTAGGGAGAACATGGAACTCTTTGGTTTTCATGTTGTTAACAACATATTTATGAGCAAGAGCTCTAACCACATTATTAGAGCCAGTTGGTGGAATTAGGCCATGTGGAGCTTTAGGAGGTGAATCATTGTGACTAGAAGGTGTAGTAGGCCCTCTAGGGAGAACATGAAACTCTTTGGTTTTAATGGTTTTAACAACATATTTATGAGCATGAGCTCTAACCATATCATTAGAGCCAATTGATGGATTTAGGTTATTTGGAGCTTCAGGAGGTAGATCATTGTGGCCATGTGAAGGTCTAGAAGGTGGAGCAGGTCCTTTAGGGAGAACATGATACACTTTACTTGCAATATTATTGACAATATTTGTATTAGCATGAGTGCTAACTTTAGCTCTTTCTTGGATGTTGAACCCTTGGTGGTGAAAGATCTTCAAGTCTAAACTTTTGGAAAATGTAGCATTTGCTACAACTATATTTGAGAAAATAAGCAATAGCAAAAGTGAACTTAAGTCAATGATCATTTTGGATTCCTTGACAAAAAACAGAAGCCTGATGCTAATCCTTTTTTTATGCAATGTGAAGACAAGGAGTCATTGGTTTCGGGTTGGATTTATACACTAACGAACATGGGAAAATGTCAACTACTATAGTGTAACAAATTTCATGCTTGTATGGAAAAGAATGTTGACCAATCTTTCAACATTGAATATTATGATACCACTTTTAATATTGACCAATCTTTATATGAAAAAGAATGTTGAAAAGTGATATTACTTTTAGACCAATTAAATGCTTATTTATTTTGAGATTTTATTTGTGTGTGTGTGTGTAATCCATTCTTTGAATATTTTAATGTTAATTCAATGATCGTGAATATCAAAATTTAGATAAATTTAACATTCATAATTAAGTAATCTTATAGTCAATATTTACTAATATTTGGAAAAGTATCTCTAGGTTCTTGAACTGTTTAACAATTTTTAATTAGGTCCTTGAAGTAAAAAAGCATACAAATAGAAGGAGTGCATTAGGTTTGTCTAAACAGAACCTCTTAGGGAAAACTAGAAGTGCAGTAAGGGACATTCTTCTGGAGTTGAATACTGATTGAAAAAACCTACAAAGGCTGAGAATACTGAGTTTAAAACCTGTTGAGGTGAGCATATTGACCTGTAGAGGTTTGCAATTTTTAATTAGGTTCCTGAATTATGACCATTTTAATTAGGTCCTTGAACTTGTATTTGTTTTTTAAGGACCTAATTAAAAAACAAATACAATTTCAGGGACCCAATTGAAATAAAATATAATTTAGGGACTTAATTAGAAATTGCCAAATAGATTGGGGTCCTATTGATTTAACCTTAAATTTATTTTGAAGTGTCAAGTAATTTGAAAATTTGTAAACTTGATCTACTAAATAAAAAAAAATTAATTTGACAGTGACATTAATAAAATTTAATATGTAAAAAGAGTTATTAAAGTGAGTAACTTTACCAAGTGTTAATTCTTGAGTAACATGATGTTAAAAAAATTACACTCTTATCTAATTATAGATAACTGCATATGGTAGGATTATTGACTTTTATACTTTAAAAGTCATGTATAAGGTGATTTATATTTGATTGATGGTGTAAAAATCTCAACACTAACAATATATGAAAATTAAACTTAAACACAGGCATATAAAATTGACTAACTTATTCACATAGTCCTTTATCTTTATTTTAGATTGCGATTTGGTCCTTTATTTTTTAAGAGTTACAAAATTGTCGTCCCTTAAGTGATTTTTTATAGCATGTTTATCCAAAAAAACTAAAAAAAAATTACTGTTAGGGGTAAACATGCTATAAAAAATTACTTAAGGGACCATTTTACAACTTTTAATAAATAAGGGATCATTTTGTAACATTTAAAAAATAAAAGGTCAAATTGCAACCTAAAATAAAGATAAGGAACCAATGGAGTAATTTAGCCTATAAAAATGTAGTGACTTACACACACTTATTGTACAAATTTACTTTAAAAGTTATATGTTTAAAATACATATATTACACTTATTAATTTTAATAGATATATTGTATTTAATAAATTATTTATTGATTGTCCCACCTGATTAAATATTATATTATTAGATATAATTTATAGTCAAAAGAAAAGGATTAATATATATATATATATATATATATATATATATATATATATATATATTGGTCAAAGAACTTGGCTTGCCACTTTTAGTGAGGACTCCCCTCCCAACCATATTAATTTTTCCACGCGGCTCAAACCTAAGAGACCTTGCTTAAGTGAACTGAGCGCAGTTTCACTCAGAACGAGTTGTTAGTAAATTGCTATATATTAATAATATAACTTCTTGGTATAATAATTACTTTTATTTAATAAGAAATTTTTAATATATATAAAAATTTATAAAAAGTCATACATTTAATAAAAAAATTATATTTCTTAAATTCCATGAATGTATTTTTTTTAGAAATATAATACTTAATGATCTATTTTATTTTCTTATATGTTATATTTTAAAATTTTCTATCATTAAAATACTATAATTGAGACTGACTATCCTAAAATATTAAATGTTATATTTATTAAATATAATATATAGTCAAATTAAAATATAATTAAATATTATATTCATTAAAAATAATATATTCATTAAGATTTTACTAAATAAAATAAATATTTAAAATCTTAACAACATTAATATTTAAAAATTTAGTTAAATATAATATATAGTCAAAGTTAACATGATTAAAAAAATGAAATATATCTAAGATTGTAGTTTAATAAAGTAATTTGTTAAGCGCTTTATTGTAGCCTATTTTTATAATATAGTTTGCATATTTTTTATTTTACACAATAAGATTGCAATGTTTTTTGTGATATATAACTATTGACAATAGGTCAATATAAATAGTTGTATATAAAAATAGTAAGAAACAATAGATAAAAATATAAAACACATTATTCTAATTAAATAATGAAAAATGTGACACAATATTATATTTTAAATTCATTTTAATGTTTTTCCTCTCAAACAAAAAATAAATTCTTAATAATATTGTATTTTAATTTTATATTTCTTATATTTTTCCTTAATACAAGCAAATTGTACATTAACATTTTCATTCTCATTATTTTATTGATTGCATATAAAATAATATGACTTAGGTTATATGGTAAATAAAAATACTACCAATTGCATAACATCTACGATTTTAATTGTTTGTTCAATTATTTATAGTAAATAAAATTCAAATAACTATATAATTTGTGATATTACACACACACACGAAAATTACACTCATTCTTTTTTTTTAAATAAGTATGTTAGCAAGTTACATCTTAAATATATTTTAATAATTATAGTTATAACTTAATAAAGTATTCCCTCTAAAAAAACAAGTATGTGTACCCCTACAAGAAAATTGCATATTAGCGAACGAAAGGTCTCTCGCAAATCCCTCGCTAAAGAGAATAGTGAGGGATTAGTGAGAGATTTGCGAGGGACTGTTTCCTCCAAGTAGCTAATTGTCAACGGACAAAAATCCCTCATTATTTTTTCGCCAATTCCCTTGCCATTCCCCTGCAATTTGCCTCGCTCATCCACCACACCCAGCTATCACAAATTCATTGCTATTGCCTCACAGACGTAGTCCCCCTTATCCCTCGCTAAATTCCTTCGTTATTCTCTCGCTAATGTCTCACAAAGCCCTCAAAAGATATCCCTTGCTACTTTATTGCTATTTAGTCACAAATTATTGTTTAATTGGTTCCTCGATATCTCCTTGATACTCGCTCGCAAAATCTTCTTGCTAATCCTCGCCAATCCCTTGCAATGATCCCTCGTCATATCCTCGCTAATCTCTCGCAATTCCCTAGCATTATATCCATCACAAGCCTTCACTAATCCCTTGCAATTCCTTCACAAATATATCCATTTCATTACTTCACTAATCCCTTGCAATATATCTGTTGCATTCCTTCGCTAATTTCTTGCCAATCCTTCGTCAATCCTTCACAAGATACCACTAGGCGATCACTAATCCCTACCCCAATCTTTCAAATTTTTGTAGCGATTTTAATTCAATTAATTTATCAACTAAATTAAATATGTCAATTCTTTAAATAAAAATGTTAAATATACTACAACTTGATTTAAATAGAACTTGCAAGTGACAACATGTCTTACAAGACCAAACTGGTCAATGTATTACAAAACGAAACTACTCAATAATGTCTTACAAAACCACATTGATCAATATATATTTAGTCACTCAAATTTAGGGGGCTATCTTTTTTATTTTTGATAATTTGGATGCACAATTTGTGGTAGTTTTTTATCACAGGAGAGACTAAAAAAAACATTTCACAAATTTGAAGGATTAAAAAATGCAAGTTTTAATTTGAAAGACTAAAAAGACAATCCTCAAATTTGAGGAACTAAAAACATATTTAAGCTAAAAGAAAAGACAAATAATAATGAACCTAAACTAGTAAAATCATCATTGTAACCTTGATCCTCCTATGTTGGTTGGTTGACGGTATTGATGTATTTATCTACCTTATCATCTCTGGCAACTGTGTTTGCAAAAAAGAGGCTAATGTAGTATTTATAACTGCAATGACCCATTTTTTTGTCATAGGTGTAGGATTTGTGGAGGAACCTACAGCCTCTGAAGATGAAGCTTGTGTAGTGCTACCGCTAGTGCCAAGATCCAAGTTATGACCAAGGCCATGGACTATATTATTCTTGTTTTCACCTGCAGCTTTAAATCAAAGATCAAAATCAATTGTAGCATTGGGTGAAGTGTCTTCTCCATATTTCTGTATTATTGAAACTTCATATGATTCCTACAACAAATAAACAAAAATTTGCTATACACTATACATGACAATATAGGTTAACAAAAGTAATCAATCTTAAAACATAAAAACACATACAATAAAGTTCTTCGCCCTAGGAAAGACAAATTCTCCATCTTTCTTTTTATGAAATTTGCTATACACTTCACAGTAAGAAACATGACGATTCGCTTCTACCTCCTGTAATAACATTATAGTGTAAATTGTAAGTCATGGTCAGTTTTAAACTAAACTAAGTCCCAACAATCTAAATTAACATGTTTAGGTACTGCCACTCAAAGAGAGCAAATTTGATAAACAATCATTTCCTACAACTCAAACTGTGATTTCATACTATTAACAATAAAAGGAGCATGTTGTGTAAGAATATATTGCGATTTCATAAAACTAATTTTCAAACAATTTTTTTTTGTTAATCCTAACTAGTATTTGCTTACATTTTTATTACAGTTGATTAACCTGTTAACAAATGTAAATAACTAGTCAGCAACTAATTATCAAATGTGGTCATGATGGTTAACGCCTATCTAAGAGTGTTTATTAATTATCATACCAGTATCACATAAAGTTACATGACAAATGCATCAAATTCTTAAGAACACAAAAAGAAAGAATCCATAACAAAATAAACTAAAAAGTGATCAAGCAAGTGATGAGGTAGATGATTTAGGGTATAAATATTAATCAAGTAAGTAATCAAAGAGAATCTAGGGTATAAATATTAACCAAAGAGTTAATGATTAAAGGCATTACTTTAATTCTTTTTCCTTCTCCAACGTCATACTCCACTGATTATTGATTGACAAAAGTAAGTATGATTACCATAATTTTGCCCAAAGCTCTTTGACCCTTTTGTGTGCACCATTGCATCAGGCTAGGAACCCCTATTTTTTCTTCCAATAGCAGACTTCTTCTGTCACTCAAGTGTTTTTCAAATGTCGATCAACCCATTCTGTAACACCCTAGAGGATATTACCTTTTTCTACTTATATTGCTAAATAAATAGAAATTAGCATATAAGAATATCAGAGTTAACTATGCGGAAATTAAAACTTAAACTTATATTACATGAAATAAATCTAATACAAAGCGCTTGGCACTTATGTGCCGTATAAGACATAAGCAAGATACATAAAACATAAACTAAATTCCCATCCATTGGGAATTATACAACAACTATACTAATAACATCTTCCTCCTGGAAAGCAGCTCCGTGCTCCAAGCTTCTCTCATGAAGCATCTACCTGCTTAACCTGTAAAAACATGAAACTAAACGGGATGAGACATAATGTCTCAGTGAGTGTTCCAAGGACTCTAGGCTGACTCTATTCTAGAGATCCTTTTCTTAACTCTCATGGCTTCTCTTTTCTTTCTTTTATAGATGCTCCCACTCATAACTATTACCATTTAATGGGAACATGTATAACCTTTCCTTCCTCTGACTTGCCCAACTTGAGTTTACATTGCCTCTCTTTGTGAGGCATAACATCTTGCATACCTCTCTTGATAGCTTACACAAACTTTCTATGGGTATAACCCCTCTCCTACCACCAAAGGTAGTATCTAGCTATACACATCCTCATCTATTGCATAATTATACCTTACACCACTCGCGTAACAACTAGGCTCATGACTCATCATATACTTTAACATAGAAACATTCATGCATCATGCACATCAACATATCCTAGTTTGTTTCTACAACTGTGTGGTTTGCATTATCTCTTTATTTAAATTCACTTCCACTGCCTATTTCATTAATTTGGCTTAGCTCTAGCCAACAAGAGGTGCCCCTCTTGCTACGACCTTTAATTAACCCACCGGTCCAAGTGGGTGGCTTACCTCTATTATGTAGAGGAGCCATGTCTATTATTCTCTGCGAAGAACCCCTTCTCCCTAAGAGGAAGGTTGTTTTCCCCCATGTGTGTCAGGGTGACGGTCCTTGTCGCTCACCTCTAGGGGGGCCTCTTAGCCCTTCAACATGACTTATTCCCTTTATTGGGATCATAACTTTCCTTTGAAAACTCTTTCATAAAACCTTTTCATAAAGAATTCTTTTCATAACCTTTCTAAAACTCATCACTCCTTGGTGATATAGAGGATCCTTAGCCCTTTGCACACCGTTGTACGCCGAGCGTGCGGCTCTCGGACATGACTGGTACCAGGGAAGGTTCCACTCTATGTCACTGAGGGGATATCTTTTACTAAAAATCTTTCATAAAACTATAAACTTTGCTTAAAAGCCTTTTCTGAAACTTAGGGGAAACTCCCCACTTTTTTACTAAGAGGCATAGGTATAGTCTTAAGTATTTAGGTTTCTTTTATTAAAAGGGTTTATCGTACATACAATCAATCCTAAGAATAAGGCATAACCACACAAATACAATACCACACAATAATCTAAATACCTCAAAAACAACATAATCATCTTATAATTAAACATACTACATTTATACAAACATTTTAACATCATATAAATAGAAAGTGAAAAGATTCAAAAGAATATCAATTAACCAAATTCTAGCTTAGCTGCACAAACTTTCGTGCTGAGCCAGAGCCCCCATGCCCGGCCGCGCAAGCTCTCATGCTGAGCATGAGCTCTCCTAGAAATGAAAATCGCTACTGACTCTCTTATGCCCAGCATCCCCAACTTTCATGCTGAGCATGAGCAAAAACAGGGGTTGCGACCTACGACCTCCATGGCCATTAATGGCTTACCCACTCATCCTAACCATATGCAAAGACTCACCCAAGCATACAATCAAACCCTAAACACTTCTATTACAATTACATTACCAACTGATTGATTTACCCGAAAAACCCCTTAATCAAACAAAATCACCAAAAACCCAAAATCTCCAAACCTAAGGTTCAAAAGAGAAAAAGGGGAAAACATGCAATTCAAAAGGATAGGGAAGGACTAGAGGAAAGCACTCACCTCCCGGGACACGTAGAGATGAGTTCCCGGCACTGGGTCTTCAGATCTCTACTCCATCTCCTTCTTCCTCTTCTTCCTTCTTCTCCTCCTTCTCTCTAACTCTTTTCTTTCTTTTTTCTTTCTCTCTCTACTTAAACCGTGTGTGTGTGTGGGCTTAGTGGGCCTTGGCTCCCCATCTGGGTCCTATTATCTTATTCATGTCAACTCTTAATATAAGGTAACTATTATTAATAATGCCTAAGGGTCTCCTTTAACCATTAAATATATAGACTATTTCATAAAATAGGTCTCTTTATTATTTATTACTAATATCCATAAATTAGGGATGTTACACATTCCATATTTTAGCTTTCATCACTCTAGGCCTTGACCCCTTAAGTCCTCATATTCCCTTGAGTTTGCCGCTTTGATTGCTTTATTCATATCTTTACACAATTGATCATAATATCTATCCATACATGTCTTTCCCAAACTTCCCTCACCATCACACAATCCTATTTTGATGCGAAATAGTATTTTTCCTACAACAATACAACTTAAGTAAAAAAAATTATACATATAATAATATAATACATAATACTAGCATAATCATGAATGGACCCCTTTTTTTCTTGGAAGAATGAAAATCTAACACCTGAATACAAGGTGACAAAGAACTTCCCCAAGGTAGCTTAAAAATTGATCTCAATTTTACAACAAAACAAACAGTAAACCAAATTACATGATGTGATAGCTAAAAACAAAAACATGAAATTTTGTGCTAGTTTTTCCCTTTTGAAAAAAGAGGAACTTGAGATTCACAATGAAATTAAATTCAATTGCGCCAACCCAAGCTGAATTAGGGCTTTGCAAAGTCAAAACTAGCGATGATATTAAACACATTACATGGTACTAACAAGTTTTAAAGCCTTTTTGCTCAAGGGCTTACTACTACAATAGATGACATAAAGGAGATGAACCAAAACCAAGATTACAACAAAAATGGCACTTGAAAAGACACACTAGACAAGCTGCAACTACCATCTAAATAAGGGAGACAATTTAATAAAAAAAGTTCAAAACACCTACCATCTATTTCAACAGAGTTCCATTTTAGCTATGTAAAAATTGATTTGACAACAGAAAGCCAAAGGAAAAAATAATTTATAAATAGCTATGTCTAACACGCATCCAACACTGTTTTATGATATACACTGTGTTTAACATGTTGGCTACCCTTCAACACAACTAATGCTTGCATGCTTCAGCATCCAAGGAATGTTCAAGCACAATGCAAACAATGATTGTAATGGCAAAAACTAATACCAAAGTTTGTACAAGACAACACAAGAATTCAAAATAATTAAAGCACTATATATTAACACTCAACAATTTTTCAATCATTGAAAATGAATAAGCCTAGTCTATATATTTAGGATTTGCATGGAAATACAAGTTACTTAGAAAACAGTTCGATTATAAGTGAACCGAACTGGTTAAAAAGACAGTCCAGTTCGAACCGAACCTGTTTTAAAAAACAATTCAGTTCATATTTTCTAAATCGATTTGATGCTAAATCGGTCGGTTTGGTTCAGTTATAAAATGGTTCATTTCGAACTAAATTTTTTTTTTGCACACCCCTATTAATAACAGCAACGATAGAAGAAGAGATCAATTTTAATCCAATGTTGCTCTTGTATCTAAAGTTTTGGAATAGTCATAATCTATTGTTCGATATGTTCTTTTTAGACCAAAACTTACAAAAAAAAATAATGGAATTACACAACAATAAATAATATAAATTTCAACAAAATTGAGTTTTTACTATTACTAGGATCAACTGATCATACAAGCAAGTAATCAAAGAGAATCTAGAGTATAAATATTAATCAAAGAGTTAATGATTAAAGGCATTACTTTAATTCTTTTTCCATCTCCAAAATCATACTCCACTCATTATTGATTGACAAAAGTAAGTATGATTACCATAATTTTGCCCAAAGCTCCTTGCCCCTCCTGTGTGCACCATTGCATTAGGATAGGCACCCCTATTTTTTCTACCAATAGCATACTTCTTCTGTCACTCCAGTGTTTTTCAAATGTCGATCAACCCATTCCATATTTCAGCTTTCATCACTCTAGGCTTGTGACCCCATATGTCCTCATATTCCCTTAAGTTTGTCACTTTGATTGCTTTATCCATATCTTTACATAATTGATCAGAATATCTATTCATACATGTCTTTTCCCAAACTTCCCTCGCCATCACACGATCCTATTTTGATGCGAAACAATATTTCTCTTACAACAATACAACTTAAGTAAAAAAAAAAACAATTATAGATATAATAATATAATACATAATACTAGCATAATAATTGCTTACCTTAAATTCATTAAATAATATTTCCTTCATATTAGGGCAATAACTTTTTCCAACAATCTGCAACATAAGACATCCTTGTAATTGCCTCAGAAATAATATATCAAGTCGCAGATTGTGATGCAAACATCCTTCATATAATAAGATTTAAATTTGATCATGGTAATGACAATAAACCTTATTTTTAGAATCTGAAACTCATTATAAAAATAATACAATTCTACTTCATATTATAATAATACATAACTCTTAGTTAAATTGTTTATTCTTATAAGATAATTCCAATAGTACTTCATTTATCTAAAATTGTTATTATAAGAAAATAAGTAATTTAAAATTATAACAAATCTTATAATAACATGTTTTATTTCAAAAACAATACTTTAATATTAACCTTATCACAAAATCATGTTAATAATTATTATAAGGCCCCAATGCGTTCACATGTGGGGGAACGATCTATTTAGCGGAAGAACTCATGTTCGATTTCCTCCGTGTGCAAAATTCCCTTGGGCCAGCGGCAGTCACGCACCGTGAGCGGGATTAGTCTCTGACCCAGTGGGTTAGGGGACATCCGCGGTCTTTGATCTAGGACCAGAAAACCTTATCACAAAATCATGTTAATACTTATTATAATAACGTGAAAATATGCTACTATAATTTTATTTTTACAGAATAATCATAAATAGTTATTTATTTATGCTTAATAATAACTATGTTAAGAAATAAATTCACAAACATGGGAGTACCACAAGGTCACATCCCAACATGGATCAAACCACAAGCTTCACTTTTTATTTTTAACATTCAAGAGTGTTCAAAGCAATTTTTAACATGTTCATCGTAATTACATGGCAATAAAAACATTTCTTCTTTTAGTTCCTTAACCAGTGCCCTTAGGGCACTGGTTAGCATTTGCCTAACATAAAAATATAATAACAACATTCAAGATCAAACAACATGCAAACAATAGAATTAGAGAATCTTAGGGGTCAAGATTCATCTTTTCCTCACCATAGAAAAACATAAGAAAGCTAATGTTCCACTCCCCCCATACCTCTCACACCTAGCTCAAAGGGAAGGGGCTAGAAGTTTTGCTTCTTCTCCTCCTAAGCTCCACCAAGCTTACAAAACTCTCACTCTCATTAGAAGCACTCAAGATAAGAAGAAATGGTACAGAAGGATTGAACTTTTGGTGTGGTGAAAGGCTTGGAAGGGTGTCAATTTATAGAAGAGGTAGAAGAGTGTAGAACGTTTCAAATTTGATTAAAGTATTGTAGGGCTGAATTTGTAGGCTTAGATGGGTGGCATTCTTGGCCAATAGAGGTTGCTACCTTACCATGCATGCATGTAGCCTAGTGTAGATAGCCCTTGTGTGTGTAAGTGTCCAAATTGATGTTGTCTTTGCATGCCTAAGTTTGAAAAATGTCACTCTCCCTCTCCCTCTTTCCACACCGAACACACACGCACACACTCACATGTTTTTTTTTTTTTTTTTTTTGCTTAATGGTTTGGGTCCAAAAAGGATTCTTAAGGGTAGGTGTATCTAATTGTTTAGGGCCAAAAACATAAGCTACTGTTTTGAATTCTTTTGAATTCTGTTTTAGTTCTTTTTTAGGCCCAACGATGCAAAACAACCCATAGTTTTACTACTTACAACCTTTGTTTTACTAAGGCCCAACTAATAAGGTAGCTTACTGTTTCTAATAACAACATCCCTTTTTACTAACTATAGTTCCAATATGTGACAACTTTTTTTTTTTGGACTAAGGCCTATTTATGCTTTTAGTTCTTTAATTACTAACATAATATTTTCATTATTTTATTTTATGACTAAAACAAATCACTAACATCTTAGATATTTATCTTTAACATCTAATATATTTGAAACTTTAACTATAAAATATCACAAGCATATCACAAATCAAAGCAATAAACACTAAATGTCAGGACATATAAGATATCAAACGTAATTAACCGCAATTCCTTCATACCAGACAATTTTATTTTAAGAACTTATCATTATTTTAATTTTATTAAAATACCAAAAATAATTAAATCTCTTAAAATATCTCACACAACATAAAAGATAAATTCTTATAAGGCAAAAATTGGATCGTTACACAAAATGTATGACAGCCCACTTTTTACAGCTACAACACATCTCTTATTAAACTAAGGCCGAATTAATTATACTTTTAGTTATTCTAATTACTAACATAATCTCCTATTTAATTTTATTTACTAACATTACTAAATTAAATTACTAAAAACTTAAATAATTATTTTAAACATATAATCCATTAAAACTTTATTTCTTTTATTCACATAAAATCATACACAACATATAATTCATATCATATGAAACTAAAGCAAATAAAAACGTCAAATATCAAAATGTTGAAATATCAAACAGAATTAACCACAATTTCTTGCATATTAATTTTTTGCATACCAAACTATTTATTTCCAAGGTATTATTATTATTTTAATTTTATTTGCAATATCGAAATAATTAAATTCCTTAAAAATCATTCATACAATGCGTAAAAAGATAAATTTCTATTAGGCAAAAAATGGGTAGTTACACATTCTAGTTTTTCGCTAACTTAATTTAATTATCACCTAATTATTTAATTTATTCTTAATTTCCTCTACTTATTTAGTTTAACCACAATTAATTATTTTCACATATACTACAATTCCAAAAAAAATTTATTAAACAACATTTTAATTTTTGAAACTTTCAATTTTTTTATTTTTAATCTACACATAATCTTTTACTAAAGTGATTAATATCTTTTTTTATTATCACAGCTTAGCTAAAATATAATTGCAATACAATATTAAAAACAACAATAAAAAATTGCATTCTAAAAATAAAATAAAATACTAATTTATTTAAAATTTGCAGCAAAAAGAAATTTAGAGAAAAAGATGTTACATTCCATACTGAGAATCCCTTGTTGGGAGATTGTCTTTGTCTATAACATATTGGCAAAGGTTAGCAGACTACATGGCAGATTGAATCTCATGTAAAATTAGTATCTATATTAGTCTTAGTTCAAGTTTGGTTCGATTGTGCTCTTTGGTTTACATTAGTTTCATATTTGCTAGGTTGACTGTTAGGCCTCACAACTGGGTATAAGATAACTTTTGTCTCAATTTTAAATCCAATATTTAATCTTAAGCAAGAAAACACAATTGGGGCAGTTTAGTACTTAAGAGAGTCACGGTATGCACTCATTATGCAACACCACAAATTATTATTGCATAGTTATGCAGAAATAGAGTTTTTTCTTACTGTTTTATTAGTTTAGAGAGTTATTGTAGCAGAACCCTTGGTTAAATCATTGGTGTGGCATAAGGATGTTAATCAAGAGTAATCACTCAATGATCTCAAGCACACAATTTCACCACATAATTATGCAGCAACATATCCCAATTGGTTTTATCATCTGGTTTAGGTAAAGGTATGCATATAAATACTTATGGCAGCTATGAGGCATCTTAACTAAGGACCACATTCCTGCACTAAAGAGCAATAACACACCTACATGTACCATGATCAAGCATTAAAAAATAATGCTTGGCAGCCAACACACGAGTACTAAGTAACCATTCCAAGTTACAATTTCGTAGTCAAGTTTTAAATCATCATCACCAACCAATGATTCATATCAATCTTTGTGTAGGAATCAGGTCTACACAAAGTAACCATAACAGTAAGTTATCATAGCCCCAGACCCAACCAAATAAGTTTTAACACATGAGCAAACAAAACAGTCCCCCAATCCCTTCTTTGACCAATACCAACAAACCCATCAACATCAATTCCCAAAACCGAATCAAGAACCCCGAACACTCACAAACCACAACAAGCAAAAAAGTGTTAACCTCATTTAAGAAAAGGTAATAAATTTAAATATCCCATGAGATTGACATGCAGATGGATGCTCAACTCTACGAAGAGCTCATTATCCTTTATTTGGTGACTGTCTTTTTTCTGTGGAGTCCGTTTAGCAAATGCTTATCATACAAACCCAGATATCAGACTCACGAGACAAAAAGGTTGACACTATGGAGTATGGGCAAACACCTTGTATTCATAAGATTGATAGATACAAACTATAATACAGAAAAAATATTATTGCAGTTTTAATGATGTCAGAAGCTACTGACAAACTTACAGTTAGTCTAGCAGACAAATTTTAACAAGCAGTAGAATAGGGGGAAAATGAGTATCAAATTTGAATTTGTTATCAAATATGAATTTGTTATCAAATATGAATTTGTTAGAACAAGTCCAAAATATCACAAAACTTTCCAATATCAAGGACAACACAATTTTATCTAAAAAAAAAAGGGACAACACAATTTAAATCTGCATTAAATTATTTGTTTACCTACTACATAAAGTATTTAAATAATTTTATTATTATACAAGCCGTATTTTATTTTTTATATATCTATTTATTCAATATTTTCTCTGTTCAATGTCTTTACAATTAAAATAAGAATAGCTAATGATCGGAAAAAAAAAAAAAGAATAGCTACCTTTAATCATGAAAACTAGGAAGGTACCCGTCCATTCGCACAGGTCATTTTTGTTTTCATGCATGTTTAAAATACATTTGTTTATAAAATTAAATATTTTTATTGAGACAAACATAATTAACTAATTAAGTTTTCCAAAAGGACAAAATGAGTGAGAGAGAAGCAGAGAACATATATTTAGTTATAGTGTCATATATATTTCTTATTTAATAATTTAAAATATTTATACAATTGTTTGAGAAATTTATTATGTATCAAAATTTAAAAAGGATTTAACTTTTGTTAAATTTTAACCCATAGGATTGACGCAGTGATGTAAGCTTCCACTGCGTTCACATGTGGGAAACGATCTATTTAATAGGAGAATCTGTATTCGATTCCCTCAATGTGCAAAGTTATCTTGGGCTAGCGACAACCATGCACTGCGAGTATGATTAGTCTCTGACCCACTAGGTTGGGGGACACCCATGGTCTCTGACCAAAGACCGAAAAAAACTTTTGTTAAATTTAATAAATTTTGTAATTTTAGAATTTTAAGTGATAAAATAATTCAATTATTTTACAACTATATTTGCAAATAAAAATTATTCATTTTATAACATTATAATTTATAAACAATATTTTGAATAATTTAAAATATAAAAATTAATTAAATTAGATGCAAACTATTGAAATCGATATATTTTACTGTGATCTTTCCATAAATGACACTTGTAGTTTCTATCATAAAAAATTAAAATTAATTTAATTTATGATATTATTGAGTAAGTAATTTAAAAAAAAATTGTAATAAGAATATATTTAATAAATTAATTTTAATATATTTATTATATATTTATTTAGAAAATTAAAATTATTATATAAATATTATTCACCCAAATTATAGTATATGAAGTTATTAAACATAGAGTCAAAATATTATTTTTTAATAAATATATTAACTAATTAGATTTAAATTAATTTTCAGTATAAAAGTATTTATTTTAAAATTATTTTATATAATTTCTAAGTAAAATTGATTTTATAGGTTTTCAAAGTAAAAATAAATATTGGTGAGTCTTTGATATGCAGCTATGTTAAATACTCGCAAAAAAAACTTGAAGTTCATAATGGTTTGCTTATAATGGTGCCGCAGGATTGTCTCTCGTAAATCATACTTTTGGTCTCGGTCATAAAAATATTAAAAGTAATTTAATTTATGATATTATTGAGTAATTAATTTAAAATTATTTTGTCATAAAAATATACTTACCAAATTAATTTTAGCACTTCAAGACAAACGATTAGTAGCATCAGTAATTTTGTAATTTAAAGTTATTTTGTAATAAAAATATATTTAATAAATTAATTTTAAACATCTTAACTAATTAGATGTAAATATAATATAAATATAATATAAACAAAAGAAAATATTAGTTATTATAAAAAATTGTGTGTAAATAAAAAAATAAAAGGAAAAGAAATAAAAAGAGAAAGTGGGAGAGATAAAAGAAGCAGTTTTATCCCCATAAAATGTGTTTAAATTTAAAATTTTTCTTAAAATGTATATTTTTAATTAAATATTATATCTACCTTAATTATAGTAAAAGTGAATTGTGACTTTAAATTAATCAACTTTACTTTAAATATCAAGAATTGAAGAATTATTATGCTGAAAACATCTCTTAGCTGACCATTGTCATTAACTTAAGAATTAGTCTCCTAATTATGCCTATAGAGATACTATATAAAATATTACAAAATATTATTAAATGTATGGAGTAATTATATATTATATATAAATATTATATTTACGATGTTAGCAAAGAAATAAATTAAAAATATTTTGTAATAGAAATATAATTAAAATTCATTTTACTAATGTAAGTTTAAAAAATAAAATATCCGGTTGAAAATATTATGTGAAGAAGATATTTTATTAAAAATTACGTGTGTTTGAAATTAAGATTACAAATTAACTCACTCGGAGATAATTTCCCATGCTGAGTCATTAAACCAATCAATGGAGGTTGTGGTAGTTGCCTTTTAACTCCACAAGATAATTCAAACCAAGAAGAATCTTGGACAATATCACCAGCTTTAGCCCAGACAACACACAAACGATATTCTAAAAAAGACAATGTTCAGGCGGTAGTCCTCATTAATCCACATAAACTATTTCCACTGAATAGATTTAATACGACACACAAAAAGTTACCAATTCTGTTTGACAGAGTTGATGGAGAGTTTTCCTTGCTCTAATGATAAAAAAAACTCTTCAATAAGTGAATCATCAACCATATGGAGAGGAATACGTTGAACATTTGTATCAAACTTAAACCAAACTTCAAGTAAACTGAAGCAAAATTTGTTTCTAATGAGTATCAGATTACATAATAATCTTCATATATGAGTATAAAAAAAATTTAATACTAATTTAAAAATCACCGTGATTTTATTGCATCAACAACATCATCCTCAATATTAAAAGACACTTTGGTAACAGTGGGCAGATTTTCGATTGCAATGGCACCTAAAGAAAAATTGATAAACATTTATTAGACTATACTAAATACTAAATAATCAATAAGTAATATAAAATACAAACATATTACATTAAAAAAAACACTATCCAAAGTAAGCACCGCAGTATGGGACAATTCTAGCAAATTGAATGGCAATAATTGTAGAAGATACAATATTTTCTCTGTTCAATGTCTTTACAATTAAAATAAGAATAGCTAATGATTGGGAAAAAAAAAAGAATAGCTACCTTTAATCAAGGAAATCACAGTTGTGATTGATGGGGAACAGTTCAATGGCATCTTCTCAACGGTTCCCATAAGATCAGATCTTCAAGAATTGCATTCAAACGATGTAAGAGATAAAAAAGAACCTGACCAAAAGAAATTAGATAAAAAAAATTGAAGGAACAAGATAATATGTGAAGAAGAAATTAAATTGGGTAAAGATGCAACAAAGGAGATTTACTTAGAGTCCGTTTGGCCAGCTTATTTTGAACTTATAAGTTGCTTTTAAGTTAAAGTTAAAAATAAGAACTTAAAAAAAAGTAGAAGTTGTTTGTCAATTTCATTTTTTTTAGCTTAAAAGTTCCTTTTAAGTTAAAAGTTGTTTGCTTCAATTTTTTTAAAACTTTTAGCTTTATTTAAAACTATCTTGTCCAATGAAAAAGTGTATCTATAAAATAAAAAATATTGTGTAAAATATTTTTTTTTTCATTTGCTAGTTTTTTTTATAAACAATTACAAAAAATATCATCTTATTATTGTAATATTTTTATTGGATAAAATATGTTTTTGGTTCCTCATTTTATCTTGATTTCTATTTTTAGTCCCTCATAAATTTTTTCTGTGTTTTTAATCCTTCATAAATTGTTTTGTTCTGTTTTTAGTCCCTTATAAATTGTTTTGTTCTGTTTTTAGTCCCTAACATTAATTTCAACTGTTAAGTGATGACATGGCGGACATAAACTGTGTGTGTGAAAATTTTTTGATTATGTTTATAGTAACTTTTAACCGCTACAAATTTTTGGCGGTCAGAAATGTTTACTTTTCTAACATTTCTTGTGATTTTAGAAAATCTGGCGTTCGGGGTTTTGATTTTTTTTATTTTTTTTACATTTCTGACGATTTTAGTCTGCCAGAAAATTTGCAGCGGTTAAAAACTAATAGAAACTTAAACATAAATTTTTCAAACGTAAATTCTTTTCGTCACGACATCACTTAACAGTTGAAATTAATATCAGGGACTAAAAACAAAATGAAACAATTTTTTACGGACTATAATTAGAGAAAAAAATTATGAGGGACTAAAAACAAAAATCTAGATAAAACGAGGGATCAAAAACATATTTTACCCATTTTTATTTTAAAATATTTATGTGACAAATAAAGAAAGAAACTAGCAGTGATGCGAGCCACAATATTACACAGGTTCCCGAGGATTTTGGAACTTTGATACCATGTCAGAAAATATTTTTCAGATTAATTTGATTAGAAGAGAAATTGCTAACACAATACAAAATGTCTAATAAAGGAAATTCCCAAATTAATTCATATACTGTTAATTCCTAAAATGTAAGGGTCAACAATTACTGTATAATAAATACAAAATCAGGCAGCTAGGCTAATTGAAAGGATGAAATGTGCAAGACATGCGGTATTAAAAGGCCAGATTTTAAATAAATAGAACCAATGTGATGAACCGGAACAAGTTTGTTGTCAGGTAATTTAATAGAAGAGGAAACTTTGGTGTATGAATGAAAATGTGAAAGATTAGATACCATATGGTCAGTTGCTCCTGAATCTAAGATCCAGAGAAAAGAACAAGGTTTAAAAGAGGCAAGACAACGAAAAGTGGTACCTGCAAAATTTGCTAGAGGCTGATCTTTACCAGTCAGAATAAGAGATGAAGCAATAGCAGCTGCAGTGGGATGAGCTTGTGAAGCAGAAGGTCTTGAGCCTCGACCATCATGTGAGAAAGAACCACAGCGGGATTTTTTTGATCCAAGATTGTGTTCCCACCAAGACGGATAGCCAATTTTAGTATAGCAACGGCTATCAGAATGACCATCAACATTGCAAAATGGAGCAATGCTAAGAAGGTTTGGTCTTGCCATCGCAAGAATGAGTTGAATGTTGAGTAGCCAAAGAGAGATTGATCCAGTGTAATAGAACATGAATGAGATAATGAACGTTGACGCTCTTCCTGTGAAAAAAGAGAATATGCTTTGGGAACAGAAGGAAGGGGATCCATTAGGAGAATTTGACTATGTATAGATGCAAATAAATCATTCAAGCCTTGTAAAAAATCCATGAGATGTTCAGTAGCATAAATATCATTGAAATTCGGTATAACACCACAAGCACAAGTAGGAAGTGTGCGATAGGAATCAATTTCATCTCTATAAGCCTTGAATTGTGTGTAATAAGCGACAATAGAGTTGGTGCCTTGAGAGAGATTCAAAATAGCACGCCGAATTTCAAAAATACGAGGTGCATTCTTTTGATTGAATAGAGTAAGGAGATCAAGCCATATATCACTTTTGATCCAGAGGATGGAATTTGCAATGGTTGGAGTAGTGGAATGAACAAGCCAAGATTGAACCATGCTATTGCAACGAACCCAATTAGAGAAATTAGGAGTCTCTGGTTCAGTTTTAACAAAAGTGCCATCAATGAATCCAAGTTTGTTTTTTGCTTCTAGTGGCATGGTGATGGCTCGGCTCCAAGTGGGGTAATTGTCTCCATCAAGAAGTTGTGTGACCAGTGGTTGTCCTGGTTGGTCAGGTGAGTGAAGGAAATATGGGGACGTGTGGTTTGGGGGATTATTGGCAGCCATGGATGGTAAAAAATTTAAGGACTGAATTAAGGCTGATACCATGTATAGAAACATAGAGAGGAGAATGATTTGGTAGAATGGTACTATTGTATTCAATTGATTTACAGAAACTGGTTAAATAGAATTACAAAGGATAAATTAAGGAAATAGAGAAAGCTAATCTAAAAAGGAAACGTACAAGAAAATCCTATCGATAAAAATAAATAGAATCTTATCCTAATAACAGTAACAGAATCATCAACAATAAAGATAATTCTGATTGATTGGCTTGGTGATTTGTTGCTGATAACACTAATTATAACATTTAATGCTGTATATACAAAGAAATATTATGTTCAAGCCTATCCTCAAATTCTGACAAAATGCAAAGGAAGTGAATGAATAGTTTTAAGGCACATATGACAGCCCAATCTCTTCCAAAAGTCCTAACTAATTCCAAATCCAGCCTAGATCTCTCCTTCACATTTTCTCCCCATTTACCTTGACAACCAAATCATCCCCCAAACCCACCCTACTGCCTCAATTTATCCCATTTTTTGGTGTGTAAGTTTTGGCAAGAACCGGCTAGTTACTCTATTTTCTGATTTTTATTTTCTGAATATAAAATTACAATACACAGATTAGTTTCATGCACGAATGAACGAGACTAAACTGAGACATTAACATTCAGAAACCATTTTAATTCAACTCCAGCAAAATGCTCTTGAGGCAATTCTTTCTACTGGAGGAGAAAATGCACAAAGCGTTTCAGCATCTTCTGAGCAATTTTCGTTACGTGAAAAACGTGTTCCTCACTTTCCACTTCAAATAGTTCCACATGGCCTTCCCACCCACTCTTCTTCACAGCCTCATAGTATGACACCGCTCTTTCCCTCATCACATCCCTCTCAGAAGTACAAACAAGAAGCTTGGAACACCCAAGCCCAGCCAAGGAAGGTGCCCTAGTAGCCAACAGATTGATCATAGGGTTGTCAAGCCCACCGGGCCCAGAGGGATGAACGAATTCCCAAACCAGATAGGGCAGACTCTGTTCATGCCCTGCAACAGGTTCAGACCCAGTTGGCTTTGAACCGAAGAAGTAGGGATGAGAAACAAGAGCACCTAAAACGTTGACACCACCGGGCAAAACCTCAACCCAGCTCGCATAGCAATGTTATGAACTATATTAGCACCGGCACTGTCACCCCCAATGAAAACTCTGTTGAAATCACCGTGTTTGAGAAGCCACGGGTTGGTGTTGGTGGCGACCCATTTAAGAGCATCCCAGCAGTCATCATAAGCTGCAGGAAGAGGGGTCTTTGGTGTCAGCTTGTACTCCACTGAAACGACTAAAGCATGTGCTACGGACACAAACAAGTTGAGGTAGCTTTGGTGGAGTTGGCTGAAGGCAGATTTGAAAAAAAATCTGTTGAGATTTCTTTCCTTTATTAATTCACAGTATTGCAAAGTTACCACATATAAATTCATTAGCTTGTATTTAGGAGTATTTGTAGGGATTAACTTAATTATAGGGATTGGGCTGTATTTTGCAGAGATTTATTTTCTCTGTTTCTGTATATCCTCTCTGTTGTATATATACAGCTCTTGTAATCATCTGAAATATATGAATGACAGATTCTCAACATGGTATCACGAGCCCTGTTGTGTTAGCTTCTTTTCCTTTTTTTCTTTTTTCCCTCTCCTTTTGTGAAAATTGTTTCACTCTACAACCCTAAATATGTCTTAATCCCCTTCAAAATCATCGGTGGCTCCTGTCATTGTTCAATCCAAAAATGTTTTCAATGCAGGAATCATCCTTACAGAAAAAAATTATGACATATGGTCACAGTTAATGGAGATGCATATTGCAGAAAGGGAGAAACTCTCATACATTCGAGGCAAGGAGAAGCTACCTTCAGAAAAAGATCCTGGTTATGAAAAATGGTATGCAGAAAATCAAAAGGTGAAGAGATGATTGTTGATGTCCATGAGTCCAGAAATTATGAAGCGTTACTTACGCTTGCCCACTGCTCGTGACATTTGGACTGCGTCATCAAAGGCGTTCTATGATGGGAGTGATGAGTTACAGGTTTTTACTTTGAATCAAAAGGCTTTACTGCCAAACAAAGTGGTAGATCTCTGCAGAGTACTATGGAGAATTGACAGAAATTTTCCAAGAATTGGACCATCGTGATAAGGTGATTATGAAAGATCCTGAAGATGTCAGAGCATACCAAAAGTCAATTGGGCGTCTAAGGGTGCATATATTTCTTGCGGGATTGGATGACGAGTTTGAACAGGTCTGTGGGGAAATTTTACGAAAATAATGTGTCCATGAGTTGGAAGAATGTTACGCAATGATTCGTAGAGAGGCAGTATGCCAAGCAACTTTGAAAGGTGATTCTGAAAATTCTGAGAACTCAGCCTTGATGGCTTGAAATCGACCACCTCAAAATTGGTAGGGTCATCCAAAAGGAAATCATCCTAAAGCCAACTTGAATAAAGATAAATCTAAGTATAAATGCACTCACTGCAATCAACAGGGACACACTAAAAGTCGTTGTTTTGAACTCAATGGATATCCAGAGTGGTGGGATCCCAATAAAGATCCACGAAAAAAGAATTCCACTGCAGCTATTGCCGAAACACAAATCAAAGACGACACCTCCGAGAATGCCACTGCATTGATGGCGATGAGTGGTAATGGTGGTAAGCTTTTAAATAATTCTGCACATGTTATGAATAGCACATGGATAATTGATTCCGGTGCCACCGATCATATGATTTTTTATTCTAGACAAATTTTGTCCATTAAACCATCCTCACAAAAATTGATTTCCACTGCTAATGGTAACACAACCTCGGTTATTGGAAAGGGATCCTTAACTCTTAGTGATACTTTGACTTTGGATTCTGTTTTGGTTGTTCCATCCTTAGAATATAATCTTTCGTCTATATCTCAAATCACTACAGCCTTACATTGAATTGTTATTTTTAGGCCTGATTTTTGTGTGTTTAAGGACATTCAGACCAGACAGACGATTGGTTATGGTGTTAAAAGAGGAAGGTTGTACCATTTGGACTTGATTTCAGAAGGATCCACAAAGTTACAGAGAGCTTTGACAGTGAATAGTTCTGCAAGAGAGAAGGAGGAATCTGAAATTTGGTTATGGCATCGTCGCCTAGGACATGTCTCATTTAGCTATTTAAAAAAATTGTTTCTTGTACTGTTTGCAAAACATGATGTCTCTAGTTTCCATTGTGATATATGTGAACAAGCAAAAAGTCATCGTGTTTCTTTTCCACTCAATTTGAATAAAAGTAATGTTCCTTTTATGCTTACACACTCTGATGTTTGGGGCCCTTCTAAAATTCCAACTTTAGGGGGGTCACGTTGGTTTGTTACTTTCATTGATGACTGCAAAAGGATGACTTGGTTATGGTTAATGAAGTCCAAAGGAGAAGTGAACTTAATATTTCAGAAATTTCATAAAATGATTGGAACCCAATACAATGCAAAAGTTCAGGTTCTTCGTAGTGGCAATGGTGGTGACTACCAATACACCTTGTCCCAATACACCTTAGCAAAATGGAGTTGCTGAGCGAAAAAATTGACACTTATTGGAGCTGGTAGCTCATATGCCTTTGTCATATTGGGGAGAAGCTCTTACTGTTGCAGCATTTATTATTAATCGAATACCTTCTAGCTCTAATGATTTCCATACACCATTGCAAACTCTCACCAATGCTAATATTTTCCCAAGTTTTGCAGATTTGCCTCCCCATGTTTTTGGTTGTGTAGCATTTGTACACAATCATAAACATCAAAACAAATTGAATCCTCGAGCATTGAGATGTGTATTTTTGGGCTATGCTATGCATCAAAAAGGGTATCGGTGTTACCACCCTCCAACTAGAAGAATGCTTATCAGCATTGATGTAGTTTTTCATGAAGAAATCGTGTATTTCTCTTCACAGTCTGGCCTTCAGGGGGAGGATTATCAAGAACTTCAGACTCTAGACTATGACAATCAAGAATATGTTTATCTTGAGAATGGTGAAGCTATTAAAGATGTGGGGGGAAACTAAGAAACAAATGCTACGACATTAGATTGTAATGGTGATTCCTCGCAGGTTGGAATTTTTAGTGAGAGTGAGGACAACTTGGAAACAAGTGGTACTAATGAAGTGGTGATTGAACCTGAAATAACTTCACCTACATCTTTGAATGAGCCTTTTAGTGACACACCAAACCAATCATCTGCTGCTATGGATGTTCCTAATATTGTGTCTGATATCACCATAAAGCAATTACCAAAACACCATACTAGAGGTATTCCTAAAAGCACTTATGAACCTATTCTCTCTAGTAAAGCTAGATATCCCATGAGTAACTTTGTTTCCTACCACCGTGTGTCTGAATCAAATATGTCATTTGTAAATCAATTATCTACTATAGTTATTCCTAACAATGTATAGGAAGTCTTAGCTGATCCCCGATGGAGAGCTGCGATGAATGAGGAGATGAAAGCTTTGCAACAAAATGAAACATGGGAAATTGTTGACTGTCCACCACAAAAAAAACCAGTTGGATGTCGTTGGATTTATACTGTGAAGTACAAAGCGGATGGTAGAATTGAAAGGTTTAAAGCAAGGCTTGTGGCAAAGGGGTATTCTCAAACTTACGGTGTGGATTATGCAGAGACATTTGCTCCTGTGGCTAAACTTAACACAGTTCGAGTGTTGTTATCTCTAGCTGTAAACTTAGACTGGTCATTACAACAATTTGATGTAAAAAATGCCTTCCTCCATGGAGAATTATCTGAGGAGGTTTATATGGAACTTCCACCAGGATGTATAGTTCCAAAGAAGCATAGTCAGAAGGTGTGCAAATTAAAGAAATCATTGTATGGTTTGAAGCAATCCCCAAGGGCGTGATTTGGAAGGTTCACAGAGTCAATGATTGCTTTTTGGTATCATCAAAGCAACTCTGATCACACTTTGTTTCTAAAGAGACAAGATGGAAAGATCACTGCTCTTATTGTGTATGTGGATGATATGATGGTTACTGGAAATGACCCTGAGGAAAGAAGAGCTATACAAGGCTATTTATCTAGAAAATTTGAAATGAAAGATCTAGGTCCTGTGAAATATTTTCTTGGGATAGAAGTTTCCCGATCAAAAGCAGGAATTTTTCTATCCCAAAGGAAGTATACTTTAGATCTTTTATGAGAAACGGCCATGGAAGGGTGTCATCCTGTTGATACTCCTATAGAAAAAGGCTTGAAATTGTGTTTAGAACCAAATCAGGTTCCTGTTGACAAAGGGAGATATCAAAGTCTTGTAGGGAGACTGTTGTACTTGAATCACACCAGACCAGACCTGACTTATGCATTAAGTGTTGTTAGTCAGTATATGCATGACCCAGGAGAACAACATATGAATGCAGTCATGCGCATCTTAAGGTATTTGAAGTCAGCTCCTAGAAAAGGTATTCGCTTCACTAAACACATTGATTATCAAAGCATAAATGCATATACAGATGTTGATTGGGCTGGATCAATAGATGATAGGAGGTCTACCTCAGGTTACTTCACATTTGTAGGTGGTAATCTTGTTAATTGGAAAAGTAAAAAACAAAATGTGGTTGCACACTGTAGAAGCTGAATTCAGAGGTTTGGCACTTGGTCTCTGTGAAGCATTATGGCTGAGACTACTTTTGGAAGATTTGGGTTACTCAGGTAGGCAACCAATTAGGCTTTATTGTGACAATAAAGCTGCATGTGATATTGCCCATAATCCAATACAACACGATCGCACAAAGCATATAGAAGTGGACAGATTTTTCATTAACAGAAGTTAGACAGAAAGATTGTAGAGTTGCCTAAGATTAGATCAGAAGACCAGCTGGCATATTCTCACCAAAGCAGTCTCAAAAGCAGTGTTCTCAAAATTTTTAAGCAAGTTGAACATGAGTAATATTTATGCATGAACTTGAGGGGGAGTGTTGAGATTTCTTTCCTTTATTAATTCATAGTATGGCAAAGTTACCACATATAAATTCATTAGCTTGTATTTAGGAGTATTTGTAGGGATTAACTTAATTATAGGGATTGGGCTGTATTTTCCATAGATTTATTTTCTCTGTTTCTATATATCCTCTCTGTTGTATATATACAGCTCTTGTAATCATCTGAAATATATGAATGACAGATTCTCAACAAAATCCCCCACCGTGAAAGTAGACCAAGATGGGGACTTTTTTTGTTTTTTTTTTTATCCTGGGTCAGAGACCACGGGTGTCCCCCAATCCACTGGATTAGAGACTAATCCCGCTCGCGGTGCGTGGCTGCCGTTGGCACTAGGGAATTTTGCACACGAAGGGAATCGAGTACAGGTTCTCCCGCTAAATAGATCGTTCCTCCACATGAGAATATAGCGGAGCCTTACACCACTGTGCCAACCCTTTGGGTTAAATGGGGACTTTATGACCCTCTTCCTGGGATAGGATCCAGTTTGGAAGGAATAGACGAGCAGAAATGGGAGGGTCATTTGAGATGACAACGTCTTTTGGATGATACTTTTGTAGTTGGATCTTCAGGTGTGGGTGGCACAATTGGAGAGCCTTGGAGGCATTCAATGGTTCCATCCTTGTAGACTCGAACAAAGCCTGGAATCTCCAAGGTTATCTTCTTGCAGTTAGTGACAGTGGTGGCTACTGTGGAAATCAAAACCATTGCAAATGAAAACAGTTTTAAGTAAGGGAAGACTAGTGAATTTTCTTCAAGTTGGTTGTAATTTGCAAAGACTCGTCAGTTGTAAATATAGACATACGAATTGATTACGTGGATCACTCTCCTTTTTTAAAATAAATATTAATAAAAAAATTAAAAATATAAAGTAAGTCTTTCACATAAATCATGTTCCTACCAATGTTATGAAAAAGGTTTTAGCACTCATCAACATTTTCCAAACAAAAATCCTGTACAGAAATAGAAAAAAACAAAAAAAGTTATTTTCAGTATTTCCTGTACAAATCTTAAAAAGCGTCAAACAAAATCAAAATAAGGTAGTAGTTTTGCAATTAAAAAGTGAAAACAAAAAATGAAAATAGAAAACAAAATTACAAGTAAACGCTCCCTTAAGCATTTACTATTTTCACTTTTGGTGTTCAAATATAATTATATATGGTGTGCATAGTTCTACATTGATTTGAGAGTCGTAACAAAAAAACTCACGTAAAATTCTTACCACAATCCAATATAGCTTTTTATTCACAGTAGGTTTAGACACGATTATTTTCAACTCACCAGTAAACCAACCATACACTTAAATTTACTCAATTGCATAATACATTAAAAACGCGATTCACATGGTTCAATGCTCAGCAAGTGGAAACTCTTTTTAAATGTCGAACACAAATTTAAGGGACCACAAGTCCACCCATAAGTTCCACAATTGTAACCACAATTTTCTTATTATAAAGTCAAACTTTATTTTTTTATGGCATACAACATTCGTATTTAAGATTTTTATTTAAAGATAATTAAGTATATATCACTTCAATCAAATTGTTGTTAAAAATTTGAGACTTTTATATAAAATAATTGGAGAAATCTAGCTCAGTTGGTTGAGCAGGGTACGCGAGTTGTTGTAAACTCCCGGTACCTGTCCAACTTTAGATGCATATGTCACTTTAGTGTCATTAGAGTCTTTTCTATTTTGTGAACTCTCACTGATTTTACAACCATATAATATTATATGTGGTTGTATATTGTACCTGGAAGTTCAATAATAGCGTTTAATAAAACTTTCATCAAAGTAATAAGAATTTAAAAAAACAGTGATGCTATATACGAAAGCATACGAATCCACTTGTTTATTAATTATTGGATACATGTTAAATTAAGAAAAAAGTAAAAAAAATCAAAATTTTGACACAAATCACATGTGGTTACTTTTTATAGTTTTCGTATGGCACGAATTCATACCGTCTAGCATGACAAAAAACACAAAAAGAGGCAAGGTAGTATCAAATTTTATTATATATATTTAAATATTTAATTTTATTAATCTAATTATTGAATATTTTTATATCATCTTAACAATTATGCATATCAAATTTTAAATAAATAAGACATTTGTACTTATATAGTCTTCCAATAAACATTTATTTATATTTTTAAAAAAGTATATTATACGTTAAATTAAATTTATTTAATAAAATATCAAATGTTTTTATACATTTATAGACTTAATCTACTCAATAAAAAAATTTAGTTCAACAATAAAAGAAAGATGTACATGATTTTTTTAAATGATCACGTGACAACTAACTAACTTCATAATATTAATCGTTCATGTATAGATGGTATGATTTAAATATTTATTTTATATAATTAAATTTTATAATAAATAAATATTTTTTAATATATAAATTATAATATAATTAAAAGTAAATATTAATGATAGGTGACTGATTTGAGTTACATCAATTTAAATATTCTAAATTTGATATTATAAATTTAAAAACACAAATGCTTTTAATAAATTAATAATGTAAAAGATGTTTGTGTGACGCACCATCAAGACCACTTGTTATAATTAATTAAAGTTTAAACTGAAACCTTACGATCGAACGTAGTTTGAAAATTTTGACTGAAGAATTTCATATTTTTCTACAACGAAACTGAAGCGTCTAAGCTGATCTTTACGTACATATGCATTAAATAAGTATCTTGTTTTTTTTATTCATAAATAAATATCTGGTATATATGTTGCATAGATTAATATTAAAAAAATAGGTATTTAAATTTAAATTTTACAAAATTTAAAAATTGATCTAATCAATAAAACATTATTTTAATAATAATTCATATATATGTCATTATACTAGATGTTAATCCAAATAAATTCAAATACACTCTTTACCTAAACAAAAAAAAAAATTAAATACACTAATGTATATTTACATAAACTGTAAAAATATATTTAACCCTTAAAGAAATTTAAAATCCCATTAAATTAGCTAACTAATTAAAGAAAACATATTAACTTGCCTACAATTAGGCATTAGCATCCCAATGCTTCCTTAACATAATATGTAAATTAAATGCCATTTTTTTAACTCAATTAAATGCCATTTTCTTAAACAATAGAGTAAATTACATTCCTCCCCATTGAGAGATATTGATATTAGCATCTTTTAGAAGAGGAGAGTATTTTTTTATCCGTAGGAATTGAAGGCAGGTGGTACCAAGAGGTTTACAATAATTCACGCACCAGCTCAACCAACTGAGCTAGATCCCTTGGTAGGGTATAATTTACTCTAACAATATTTCAAGAGATATATAGTACCACAAATTTTGAAAATAATGTTAGATTTATGTATCAAACATTTAGAAAGAATGATTCAAGATCCAAGTATATAAAACACCACGTTAAATATTTGACTAATTTGGTTTCAGATAAATAAAATTATTATAATAAAAGAATAATAAATATTTTTATATAATATAATATAAATATTTTATTTAATATAATATTATATATTTATATTTAATATAATGATTTTTTTCTTTTTCTTTCTTAATTTTTATCTTTAGTTGGTGAGTCAGAAAGGTAAATGCCAAATTCTCTCCGTAATATTTAAATCAAATGCCATTTTCTTAAACAAAGTGCATGTATGTATGTATGTGACTATCTATATATACACACACTTACCAAATTAATTATAAACATAATTTTAGATTTTTGTTTCAAACATTTAGAAAGAATGATTTAAAATCCTGGTAAATAAACACTACATTAAATATTTGACTAATCTGATTTGAGATGAATAAAATTATTATAATTAAGGAATATTAACATTTTTATTTAATAAAATTTAAATATTTTCTTAATATAATATTATATATTTATATTTAATATAATAATATTTTACTCTTTCTTTTAAAAAAAATTATCTTTAGTTGGTGAGTCAGAAAGGTAAATTGCCATATTCTATCCATAAATTGGATTAATAGTTTAAATAATTTCTTTAAAATAGTATGTAAATCAAGTATCATTTTTTTAAACAAAGTGCATGTAAGTAGTAATTAATGATGAGAGAGATTAAATGAATTAATATTGAAAAATAAAATTAAAATACTAGTATATAAACACCACATTAAATATTTGACCAATCTGATTTGAGATGAATAAAATTATTATAATTAAGGAATACTAATATTTTATTTAATATCATTTAAGTATTTTCTTTATATAATAATATTATATATTTATATTTAGTATAATAATATTTTGCTCTTTCTTTAAAAAAATATCTTTAGTTGGTGAGTCACAAAGGTAAACTGCCAATTTCTCTCCATAAATTGGATTAATAGTTTAAATAATTTCTTTAAAATAGTATGTAAATCAAATATAATTTTCTAAAATAAAGTGCATGTATGTAGTAATTAATGATGAGAGAGATTAAATGAATTAAAATTAATTAATATATTTAAAAAAAGAATTAAAGTATGTTTCATTAATATTAAGGATAATTTTAGAAAATATATAAATTTAAGTCAAATTTAATACTACTAATTAAATTAACTAATTTTTTTTAATCTTGATAAATTAATTAATTGGATTTGTAAGAACCAATGGAATAATAAAAATGCAAAATTCTCTTCACAAATTGGATAAATAATTTAAATAATTTCCTTAAAATAATATGTAAATCAAATGTTGTTTTCTTAACAATGTGCATGCTTAATTTTCGCACACTTAAAAAAAAAAAAAGCACACACACACACACAATGTGCAAGTATGTAGTATGTATGTGGGTCTCTATTTTTTTCTTTCTATAACCATGAGATATCGATCTGGTGCATTTATGTATGTGTGTGAGTCTCTATATATAACACAGAGAACCTAAAACTGGATTATTGGAATTCACATTTTGCATATATGAAATGGCTTATTTCACAAAAGGCAGCATATCCCCCGGCAAGAAAGAGATAGTGGCTCAAATTCCCCCTTACTTATTTGTCTACAATGATGGCACCATCGAACGTCCCACAACCTACCCTAGAGCTCCACCCTCACTCGAAGACCCTGCAACCGGCGTCGCATCCAAAGACATCCTCTTCTCAAAGAAGCCTTTCCTCTTTGCTTGACTTTACCTTCCAAAACTAACTCAACCCGATGAAAAAATCCCCATTTTAGTCTACCTTCATGGCGGCGCCTTTTGCTTTGAATCAGCCTTTTCATCTCACCACTTCAAATATTGCAACATATTTGCTTCCCAAGCCAATGTCCTAATTGTTGCCATAGAGCACAGGAAAGCTCCTGAGCATTTTCTCCCTACGGCTTATAATGATTGCTGGGCTGGTCTTAGTTGGGTCGCCTCTCATGCCACCGCAAACCCCACCAACACTGACCCTTGGCTCATAAGTCATGGTGATTTCAGCAAAGTTTTTATTGGTGGTGATAGTAGTGGTGGTAACCTTGTCCATAACATTGCCATACGTGCTGGGGTTGAAGCTTTACCCGGTGGTGTAAAACTCTATGGTGCTTATCTTAACCACCCTTATTTATGGGGTTCAAAGCCAATTGGGTCTGAACCCGTTATTGGATTCGAGGAGTGTAATCAATCTTTGGTTTGGAACTTCGCGTACCCTGATGCACCTGGTGGGTTGGATAATCCCATGATCAATCCATTGGCTCCTGGGGCACCCAGTTTGGCTACGCTTGGGTGTTCTAAGATGCTTATTACTGTTGCAGGGAAGGATCACTTGAAATTTAGGGACAGGGAAGTGCTATATTATGAGGCTGTGAAGGAGAGTGGCTGGAAAGGGGAACTTAAGCTGTTTGAGGAGGAAGAAGAGGATCATGTTTATTTTATGTATGATATGGAAACTGAGCAAGCCAAAAGATTGATCAAAGTCGTGGTTGATTTTCTTACCCAGTGAAAGAACTATACAGTTGTCTCCCTAAGATTTGTATTTTCTCAGTTTCCCTTGTTTTGAATAAGAAGGCTTAAATATGTTTTTAATCCCTCAAAATTTGAGTAAGTTTGATTTTGGTCCCTTAATTACAAACTTACAAACTTTTAATTGAGGGACCAAAATCAAACTTATTCCAAATTTGAGAGACTAAAAACATATTTAAGCCGAATAAGAATAATAAAATTGCATCTCATTTGTTTGTGTTACTCATGTGTCCCTGAATCCAGGATCTGTCTCTGTTTATGTCTTGGTCTAGTTTATAAAATCCTTCATCCATAATGTTGTGAAGAGTATTAATGGGGTATAAATCGTAACAAAACATATGCCCTATAATAAGAAAAAAATGGTAATTGTTTTACTTGGTATAATTTTTAATGGATGAAAATTAAATTATTAATATAATGTACTATATTATAAGTACAGACTTCTAATATCAATTTATACTAATAATTAATTTTTACTAAATAAAAATTATAGCTACAAAAATGAGTTTAATGATTATTCTATTATTATGTAATGTTTTTTTTAGTAAATATCTCAGTAAACGTGTATGTTTATATTGTTATTCTTAACTTCTTATTATTATGTAGTATTTTTTTTTATATGCAATAAGGATACCTCTCAACCGATGATCAAAAACAAATTTCTTTCGAAAAGTTAAGATTACTGAAGTTTGTTTTGTCTTTCCCTATAAATTCTTCTCCATACATATGATGGTTAATAATCAAATTCCTGACAACAAGTCTAAGAAACTCAACTATATTAGATCTTGTTAGTTTTTTTTTTTTGACAGTAGATCTTGTTAGTTTATTATGTGATATTTTGTACAACATGATAGCTACTCTAAGTACAACATAAGATAATTCCATCAAATTCTAAATCATAAACCAAGTAAACTTTTTATTTTTGGAGTGGCATGTGATTTTTTATGGAAAAAAGAGTTCTATTTTTATGTTGAATATTATGAAAAGATAATGCCATATTTTGAATTATACAAGATCTACGACTCATGTTATTTTTTTGCCATTTGAAAGTTCAATAAAAGATAATAACATTTAACACAGTATATACAAAGAAATATTCTGTTCGGGCCTATCCTCAATATTCTGTATTTACAAAGAAATTCCTTAACTACTTAACACACTGTTAATTCCTAAAACGTAAGGGTCAACGATTCCCCATATAATAAATACAAAATCAGGCAGCTAGCCTAATCTCCCAATTTAACTTTTAATACTGTATATACAAAGAAATATTCTGTTCAGGCCTATCCACAAGTTCTGACAAAATGCAAAGGAAGTGAATGAATAGTTTTAAGGCAAATCTGACAGGCCAATCACCACATCCAGGCCCATATTAAAATAATATGTGTTTCAATTTGTGAGTTTTATCATAAAATACTATCAAATTATCAACTACATGTTTTTATTTTAGAACTTTAACAGTTAAAATCTTTGGGAGTGTCATCACAAAACATACTCTAAATTGAAGTTTTAATCAGTAATACATTAAAAAAATCTCAGAACAGTTCATCTGTATTTTAGCTACACCAAATTCCCCAAGTGATAATAAACATAAAGCAATAATCTACTAGAAAAAGAAAATAATTTCCCCAGAAAGGATTGCATAAATAGTCTATATGTGCAATGAAAAGTTTAGAAGAGTAAACAACAAACCAGCTTAGCCTTATCGATCTTTGATTGTCGAAGGAAAGCAAGATGAAAGGTGATGTATCTTGAGTATCCATTCCAGTCCCCAATATCTGCAGTTCACACAAGAAGATTAGAAGAAATAACTGCTTTGTGCGAGTAATGGAAATTTAGAGATATAGCTACCTGATCTGTGTCATTATTATATGGATAATTATGAGAAAAGGAAAAAAAAACAAGAACTAAAATGAAAGATAAATGGCATTAAGTAATACAGTGTAACAGAAACATAAAAAGCAAACAATTGAGAAAGTTGAACAATGGATTATGTTTAGTTCACTGATAGTTTTATAGACTGGGGTATACATACAATTCTTAGCAAACTTCAAATCTTTTGGTTGAGAAAGGCGAGTGCCAAGCTTGAGCAAGATGTGAACAATGTTTGAATCTGTAAAGCACTTACAAGCTAGCAGAAGCAGGTTGCACTTGAATGGTCCCAAACATTATTAAACCAAGACCAAATTCTTTATTACCTGATTAACAAAAAACACAAAGTTAATTTCATTTCATATGACAAATTCAACAACAAATTATTTGCCCTGCATTTTTTTTTGCCTTATCCTTTTAATTAAAAAATGACCCTCCCCCATACCTTTTGCATAGCGAGAAGCCTCTGGACACTGCTGGGGTACGCTAGTTTTTTTTTTCTTTTTTAATTAAAAAATGCCACTTGAATAAAAAGAAAATTAAGAAAATAGTATCATTTAGAAGATTTTTTTAATAAATATAATTAAGTACAGACTTCTAATATCAATTTATGCTAATAATTAATTTTTACTAAATAAAAATTATAGCTACAAAACGAGTTTAATGATTATTCTATTATTATGTAATGTTTTTTTTAGTAAATATCTCAGTAAACGTGTATGTTTATATTGTTATTCTTAACTTCTTATTATTATGTAGTATTTTTTTTTATTTGCAATAAGGATATCTCTCAACCGATGATCAAAAACAAATTTCTTTCGAAAAGTTAAGATTACTGAAGTTTGTTTTGTCTTTCCCTATAAATGCTTCTCCATACATATGATGGTTAATAATCAAATTCCTGACAACAAGTCTAAGAAACTCAACTATATTAGATCTTGTTGGTTTTTTTTTTTTTTTTGACAGTAGATCTTGTTAGTTTATTATGTGATATTTTGTACAACATGATAGCTACTCTAAGTACAACATAAGATAATTCCATCAAATTCTAAATCATAAACCAAGTAAACTTTTTATTTTTGGAGTGGCATGTGATTTTTTATGGAAAAAAGAGTTCTATTTTTATGTTGAATATTATGAAACGATAATGCCATATTTTGAATTATACAAGATCTACTACTCGTGTTATTTTTTTGCCATTTGAAAGTTCAATAAAAGATAATAACATTTAACACAGTATATAGAAAGAAATATTCTGTTCGGGCCTATCCTCAATATTCTGTATTTACAAAGAAATTCCTTAACTACTTCACACACTGTTAATTCCTAAAACATAAGGGTCAACGATTCCCCATATAATAAATACAAAATCAGGCAGCTAGCCTAATCTCCCAATTATAACTTTTAATACTGTATATACAAAGAAATATTCTGTTCAGGCCTATCCACAAGTTCTGACAAAATGCAAAGGAAGTGAATGAATAGTTTTAAGGCAAATCTGACAGGCCAATCTCTTCCAAAAGTCCCAACTAATTCCAAATCCAGCCTAGATCTCTCCTTCACATTTTCTCCCCGTTTACCTTGACAACCAAATCATCCCCCAAACCCTCCCTACTGCCAACTCAGCAGTTAGTTACTTAGTGGAGACATTTTCATTTTTTTTCTTTCTCCATACCTACACTATTGTTTTAGGGGTCCTGTCACTCTCCACTGCCTTGTGCCCCATTCTATTATGCTCAGGGCCTATTAGTGGAATTTCGTCTAAAAGTGAATATTTTTTCATGATTTCCTCATTATTTCTCCTTAGTGTTGATGGTCTTCTCCTCCCCCTACTTCTCCATCAGTGGTGTATAGCCTCCACTATCCCAAAACTGTCAATTGAAAGAATAAACCTAGACAAGAGAAGGCAAGGTTGCAAATTGAGAGTTGATGATAAGAAAAAAGAAATATGATTGATATCACCATTGATAGATTATCTAAGCATGACTTCTAGGTGACAGAGAAGCTACAGATCTTACCATTTTCATTTGTACTGCATTCTATTTTTTTTCTCCCAAATACTATAGTTTGGTTTGTTGATAAGTCCAATTCCTTTGAGTGTAGCCAATGGTGCCAAAGGCCACCAGAAGTGGTCTCTGAATCTTGTCTTCTGCAGTGAGCTGCATGCCTCTTGCATGTGCTAAAGGCATGCATTGCCTGAACCAAGAAAGCATGTTTAATAGTTTTTTAGTGTCTCCTAGCATACGGTGTTGTTTATGGCAGATGGCGGAGCATGGTGGAAAGCCAAATATCAGCCATATATGGCGGATGGTGTAGCGGCAAATGGCCGAAGCCATGGCGGACCAAAAAGATATATATATATATATATATATATATATATATATATATATATATATATATATATATATATATATAGGGGATTGCTAATGCACACACACTCATTTTTTAGTATGCGTGCATTAGCACTGTACACCAAAAAAACCATCTCTTTTCTCTCTTTTAATTTAATTCCTTTAGAGATATTACTTAAAAAGAGATATCGGTGAAATCTATATACCTTAAAGAGATATCATTTTTTGCTTTTTCATCCATTTTATGACATGCCAATGATGAGCATTCATAGATTGTTATTTTCCACCTTAATTAGAAGCAAGGCAATGCACAAAAAGAAAAACAATTTTTATTGGAACATAAACTTATATATCTTGATCACAGCTCAATCGACAATGTGTCCTTCATTGAGATCTTGGAATGTTTTGCTTGATTCCTCAAAGTTGTATCTAAGATACCTGTTTCTGCCAAATAATGACAGCTTTATGATATGATCAAGTTGGTTATTTTAAATCATATAATTTATAATGCAAAAATTACACAACAATTACAAACATATTTTTTTCTAGGTAGTTTTGTTTATATAGAATAACAACCATGGTTCTAGTAATTTATTTCCATAACATCAAAGTCACATGTTTAAAGATGGCATGGGTAGCACACAGTCTTTAAAGAAAACATCCAACAACAAACTACAAAATTAATAGTTGAAACATCCATCCTTTAAGAAATGCTTAAGGTGTGAGACTGAACTAAGTGTTCGAGGCATGAAGCCGAGTTAAATGCTCAATGTTGATGGGCGAGCGAAAGATGCTCAAGGCACGAAGCTGAGCTGAATGCTCAAGGCACAAAGCCGAGCTATAGTTGAATAAGTCGCGAAAAGTTGAGCTATGATGATTAAAGTGTGAAGGGTCGTGCAAGACTGCTTGAGCTTTGTTCTTATATGTGCTTGGCCTTTTGTTGCCTAGAGTGCAAGGATTTGCTCTAAGTCAGGCTCAAGTCGACAATGCTGGAAGTCGACTCTCGGGTGTTGACAAAGCACATCCTGTAAAATAATTGTTATAAATATATATTTCCTAAAAGTCGGTCCGCAAAAGTCATAGAGAACTCGATCTTTGGGGTTAGATCAAAGTCGTCTCAAATCCAGTCACAAGTTTGCCTGACAAGGCAATGTGTTGATCTTGCATAATCTTTAAACAACGAAAACACAAATACAATCAAGCAAAGCAAACTTGGTATAATATCAAGCAAATTAGCTTGGTTGTTTCCCATATTCGAGTTGTGATATGTAACTATGAATGTAAAATTAGCTATAGCATGCATGACTTAGCCACTGATTTGAGCGTAGGTCTTTTACTTCACCATTTGTCCGCCGTGTAGATAGTCCCTGTTAATGTGCTGGGATATATAATATATGTCATTCAACAAAGTTAATTCCAACAATCTTTGATTGAAATTTGCCTCGAGTCGATGATCATAAGTGTGGCAGGCTTGATGCTGAAAGAACATTATTAGGTGTCATGCAGACTTCTATTCTACGAATTAGTGCCGCCTAGATCGAAGTTTCTCCAGCAACAACCATTAAAATATTAAGCAAACATGCGAGCAATTAAAGCAAACACTACTAGCCAACTCCTTATGTCTTTATCTCACACAGCTTCAATGAAAAGCATAGCATATGCCACATTGTAATTCTTTATTTGTTGGGAAGATTTTTCTAGTGTGTCACTCGGCACCGTCATGAATTTTCCAATCAGGGTGAGATAAGATCCTCCTCGTTTGGAGCAAGATGCTGTGCATATCTTCCAATTGCATATGACGATGGCATATGACAGTTTATGTAGATGCAACATAGCATGATATGGTGTCGATCATCCTTACATGCCATGGCATGATATAATCCCCCAACATGATATGTTGCATCTGTACGGGTCCTCACATTAACTCATTAATAAAACAATTAGCAAAGAAATTCGATAGAAGGAGCAAGAACTCCCTACTCACTCAACTTTTAGCATTTGAATCTCCACCAGTATAATGCTGACTGCGTGTCGAGCACTAGAAACACCAGTTGTGCGCTATCGTGCATATATCGAATACAGGTTTTATGATCAACAAATCAAGTAATATTAACATTGACTTTTCATGTCATATGCTTAAAGTCTTGTCACTATTAGCGAGAATTTGGAACGACTCTGACATAACGAGCCATTTATCCTACCTGCCAAACATTTTCGATCTCCCTCCGTTGCTCACCACTAGAGGTGATTCTATTTTGAATTTGATAATTCAAATGTCATAAAAAGCAAGTATATAAAGTCATAATAATTGATGCATCATGTACATAACTTGATGGCGTGATGGAGATCTAATAGCATATTGTAATGGCATTAATGTCATATTGTAGATAGCAAATTCATGTTGTGTTTCTAAAACATATCATAATAATAACAAAACAATTTCATTTTGGCAATCCAAACATCACGTAATTAGTTTTGTCCTCAGAATAATCCATGAAAAGATATATACTGGAATCTTGAAATTGGACAATTCAATTAAAATTGTTCGGCATGCCATATCTGGAGAATAACTTAGTTGCATACAATATCTCGCCAATTCACGCTAAACGTTGACTGTACCATAATGATACTATTTGAAATGTCAAATTCAATTACCGTGTAATTGATCTTATTATGGGATCATATTTTCCACTCCTATACGAGGGATAAGGCATTATTCCTATGCTATTGCCTATTATTATGATGACAATATTTAGAAATATTGTAAAGGAAGATGATACGTGGTTGCACCTTTTGGCACGTGAACAATTATTGTCACGATATGATTTGCTATGTAATCATGATATAGTGTCGTGCATCAACATGATATATGTATGACTATTAAAAATCATGATATAGCATACATGGAATGTTGGCTTTTGAAAATAATTTCCATATGATGAGAGATACCAGGCGCATGATACTTACTATTATTATTTTTGGCAAAGGGACTTGTAGCTTTTGCTTTCTCGGTCCATGCGTTGCGAGTAGATGCTGGGAACTAGGGATTCCTTCTTTGGTGGCGCTTATATCATCCTTTTTAGAAATTATCTCACAATGCGTTGATAGTAAATATGTCATCCCTTCACCAATAAGCATTGCTCCCGTACACAAGCATTGTGACGAACAAAAAATTTCAATTTTGTAGGATCCCCGATAAAGGCACGAGCTTTATATGATATAATAATTTAGGGGTTCTCGTGTAAATACATCATTCCAATGTGTAAATACAATGATATATGGTTGTAGAAGTGTCATATAATATTCCAGGGAGAGAGAAATATCAGAATATTATTTTGTTAGTTGCTCGTCATCTGTTCGAAGTCAATATTCTAGATGCAGGTTTTATGATACTGGCTTCAAATATCGAAAGAATCATGAGATATATATTTGCAATATCATACGACCGTCATTGCAATTTCAAATATCATGCATAGGATATTACCAAATGGAATTAATAAGAAAAGCAAGAATGATTAAACCGAATTGGCAGAGATTGAATAGCATAAAAAATGTCGATGTGTGGCAAAAGCATGTGAGCATATTCTTCTTCTCCTCCTTCGGATTGTTGATAATCATGAGCAAAAATTCAATTGGACGATTGAAACAGTCCCTGAACATGGATTTGAAGCTGAACCTCGTCAACTTAGACTTCGGGATTTGCATTTTGCAAAAGTTTATTCGCTCTTTTCCACCCTCATTGTGAGCTGATCACCTGTTGGACGACTCATAGAAGAGCGAAGACTCTTGATTTGTGTGGCCAGGAAAAGTTTTACCAGGCCTCTCGGTGGGCCAAATGTTCCTACCAAAATTGGTAGAACCTTGTTTGCAGCGTTGCTCCTCCTTGTGCTCTTCCAAGTACAACGGTGGGGTGTACCTGCAAAAACACTCCGACGCAGTAGAGGTAGGAGATAGGTATCACAATTAGGGGAGAATTTAGATTAGATTACCTTATGTCACTGAGATTGTATATATAGAGTTTTCTAGGTCCTTGGGCCTAGTTACCTGATATAAGTGCCATTAACGATGGCAAGGATCGTGGAGATAGAGATAGGATCTATATCTTTTCTTATTTTTGAGGCGGGGAGATAAACTTTGCTCCTTTCCTTATTTATGATGGTCGAGTACATGTAATACAATCACCATACCAATTAAACAAATTAAAAAAAAAAACAAAGAAAACCCCTAACACTCGTTAATGGGTTCAAAGGACCTGTCCCAAAATCGAAATTTGAGTTTAAGAGAAGAAGATTTGGAGTCAAGAGTGGAAGAGAGATACCTGATAGACAAAATATGATGTGTAAAATTCGAAATTTGAAAACGAAAGATAGATATGAAAGAATGGGGTCTCACTTAATTTTGAAATTCAAGAAAAGAGAGAGAAAGAGCTTTTTTTTAACCTGAACACGCAACACATCAGTAGAAAGAGAATTATTTTGTTAAAAGACAAAAAAAAAAAGTACACGTGTCTTAAAATGAAGAAGGGTCAGTGTGCTGTCTTTTTCCTAGCCTAAAGAATGCATATAGAGATATAGAAACCGCTACAAACTAAAACAGTTTTCAGCCAACAACTGTTCGTATCACGTGTCACTTAACCCTTTTTTACAATCTCGTGTCACCTAACCTACTATATTTTAATTTTAAATTCATACACATTTAAAAAGCTTTCTTTTATGTAAAAAGTAAAAAATAAAATAAATACCCAAAGCCTAGGGAAAGAAACCACGATCATCTTCATTCGTTCAGAGCACATTTGAACCTTTCTTCTTCTTTATGCTCTGCCTCAACGACGCTCTTTTGCTCTCTCAATCTCGAGTTCTCTCTCTTGCCTCTTCGTATGTCTCTCGCGGGTTCGTCTCTCTTCTAAATTGTGTTTCGATTTTGATTTTGTTTGTCTTGATTCTGCATTCCGGTGAACAAAATGGTAGGGTTTTCTTTACTAAAATTGGGTGAAAAGCTTTACTCTAAGCACTGTTTTGTTCGGTTCTAGAAGGGATAGGGAGAACACTGAAAGAAGGGAACCTATGCCAGGTTCGAAATGCCGTTTGCACCAAACAGGTTTCCTCAATCGATTCATTCCATTCAAATTCTTCAATTAGGGCTTAATTTCCCCTCATTTATTGAATTCTCCAAGTCTTAATTTGTTCTCAACTCGTGGATTTCCTTATCTATTGTAATTGTGAGGTAAGTGGTTGCTTATAATATGATTTATGACTTTTTAATATGAATGCTTCTCTTAATCACTAATTAAAAATTACTAATATTTTGCAATGTTATTCTGCCTTTTGGGACTTCATGTAATTATTTTAGTATTTCACACTTTCATTTTTTAAAATTGTCATGTAGGGTTCATGCTTTAAAAGGGATCGATCATAAATTTGTGATTAATCTGAGCCAGAAATATTCCCCTGAATCTTTGTTGTGCCAATCATAAGTGGCAGCAAACAATCATAAGTGGGAGGTATATTATGAGACCATTCCAATCACCAAGCAATTGCCATCCAATAAAAAGATTCCTATAGTTCTTTATGGCTTGCTTAAAGACACCACCTACTATGGATAGTACACCACAAGTGAGTTCATGTTTTTGCGACCTGTGAACAACTAACTTCATTTTGTAATGAACAAACTGACAAATATTACCTGTTTTTAATTAGGTGGGAGTTATGCTCAAGGCCTACCAAAAGCTTTTGAGTGTGCAGAGTCCTTAATTCCAACTGCTTCTCTCATAATTGGTGTGTCTATACTAGTAAGATCTCCTATGTAATCAAGTTACATTGTTAGGTGCCTCATGTAATCTAGACTTTTGAATATAGCTATGCTGCTTTTGACATTCAATATCTTGTTTATTTTCTTGAGATCATATTGTTCAATACTCACTTGTGTCATCTATGCTAATGTTAGATACTTGCCAAATTAGAGTCCTGAACTACTACTCATGGTGGAAAAGATACACCTGAAATTACAACCAAAACAAACTTACATGAAGAAAAAATAGTCGTATTTGGTTTTCATTAGTTGTTTCAAAGGAACAGTGGCATCATGAGTAGGAGCAAATTCAAAGTGAGTCTATTGACTCTTCTATATTAGTTTCTATTGTATTTTAACCCCATTTGACAAAATTGATAATAAAGGGTTAAAAGTATAACCGTATAAAAGTTTATGCTTAATTAAGTTGTTTTTGGGCCTTAGATGAGCCTCTTAAAATCACATACAACTACTGGGATGGAACTGGCCATAGGCGTGTTATCCAGGTAATTAATTACATCTTGTCTCCATTTGTTACGACTCAAATTAATTAATTGAAAAACAATCCTTGTTATTTATTATATTATGATTATATTTATTAAAAAAAATTAACTTATTGAGCTACTCTTTTTGTATATTTTGGCTTCATTCAAATTAATGAAAAATCAGAGAAGGATTTTATTAGGAAAGTTCCTGGTTTAGAGGTACTGGCTACTGTAACATCAATGGATTCAGAGCATAAGGATAGGCCATCTGTTAACTCTTTGGCAAGCGTACCAAATCGTACAAGTAGTAAAATGAAAAGTCCAAGTATCGTTTCCCAAGGGACTTGCGTAATATTGGACAAATTTCATGTAATCACTATCTAAGCTAATAAATATGACAAAAACGATAAAACACAAGCGTTTAGGGTGATGTTTAGGAACTTAAAGAAAACAGAACAAAAACATAAACAAAGATGAAAATAAAGGATGGCTCCAATGGTGATGAATTGTTGGGGTTAGATTTCACCAATCTCTACTCTCTTACAAGAAACACAACATTCAACTTAAACTTCAATATTAATATCAGTCATATATCGGTATTCTTAGCCCTAATTCCTTAGGTGAAAAGAGTATAAGTTCCTCCATTAACCGCCATTCCCTTGGACGATTAACAAAGGAACTTGCTTTAAGCTCTATGACCCAAAGATAACCAACAAACCAAGTGCTATTCCTAACTACAAGATTCATTGGGCATTTTACTTCAGTTCAAGATAAAGAAGGTATTTTCCAATAACAATCTCATCCCAAAAACAAGCTATGGAAGTATTTCCTAATAACAAACCATAACAAGCATTAAGCATGGAAGTAAAACACTAACATTGAAGAATAAGAGAAATGTAAACATATATTTCATAAAAATATACAAAAGAGTAAAGTTAGGTTACATCTAACCCCAAAATGAAAGGATTTAGCTACCCATTTCCATGGGTAGCTGCAAAATACAAGAAAGATGGAAGAAGATGGAGAGAACAGAGCATTGGAACCATTGGAGAGCCTTCTACACTCGAAGGAAGAGTGGATCTTGCAATGGGAATGGCTCCCCCTTCTACACTCTAGGGATTCGTCATTTTAGGGCCAAATGTGTAGATCCTTTCATAAGTCGCGGGTTGTCCTTTAAATACATGAGCAAGATTTTTAATTTTAAGTGACTAGCTGCTCAGCCGTGAAATCAGGCTTCAAGCCGCCACGCCTAGATCTGATCTGCTTGAATAATTAAGCTCCAAATAACTCTCTTAAACTCCAATTTCCATTCCTACAAAATGTACACAGAATAACTAAGATATAACCAATAAAACTTATTAACTAAACTAAAAATTAAATATTGACAATTTTAAAACTAATTGAGTCAAACATCACTCTAAATGTGGATGAAACTAGGATAGTTGCCTCAAAATTTATTCAACAATTAAGTAAATTAATAAGGCCATTATCACAATCCCCAAGTCCCTTGGATACTTGTCAATATGAAACACACTAAGTCACGGGTGAGTATACTATAAGCTCTTCTAATTCATCACTTCATCTAGGAGTTTGTGGATAGACAATCAATGAGTGAATCATATTTGATAGACCAACAAAAGCCACTTGGAGAAACTGAAAGTACCATTGGAGGGTTTTTAGTGCTTTGCTTGGGAAATGAACTATAGTCAAGGAAGGTTCAATGATGCTTTGAAGAAGTAGATGCTTATAAGTGATTTTTTTTGTGGCCACTTAACTATGGAGAAAAAACACACCAACAAGCAACTATGAAATATATGAATGACAGATTCTCAACAAAATCCCCCACCGTGAAAGTAGACCAAGATGGGGACTTTTTTTTTTTTTAATCCTGGGTCAGAGACCACGGGTGTCCCCCAACCACGGGTGTCCCCCAACCCACTGGATTAGAGACTAATCCCGCTCGCGGTGCGTGGCTGCCTTTGGCCCTAGGAAATTTTGCACATGAAGGGAATCGAGTACAGGTTCTCCCGCTAAATAGATCGTTCCTCCACATGAGAATGCAGCGGAGCCTTACACCACTGTGCCAACCCTTTGGGTTAAATGGGGACTTTATGACTGTTACGTCATTGACAAGTGTACCAAGTCGTACAAGTAGTATAAAATGGAAGTCCAAGTATCGTATCCACAGGGACTTGTTCAATATTTGGCAATTTACACACTTTTTACTTACTAAGCAAAATATAAAGAAAACTTGAAATAACAATGGTTAAGAGCAAAGATAAAGATAGAAATTTGGAAATAAAACTAATAAAAGGGGTTTTGATTCTCAAAGATCTAGATTGCGAAAAGTGGTTACGGGAAACAATGATAATGAACGTAGCCGGTTCGACTTCACTAAACCACTCCCTCATGCACACACAAGCTATTAATCAATGTTTATCATCCGTTTGTTATCACCAACTCATAAAAATGCTTAATCGCTAATTCCTTACAAGAAGAGCCTAAGTTCCTTGACTAAACTATCAATCCCTTGCATAGCTTAGCCAAGTTACTTGCTTTAAGAAAAGGAGTTAAATGTGACTAATGGGCTCTGCTCTATTCCTAGATACAAGACCCATTAGGTGCTCTTCTCCGGTTCATAGTTCAAATACATTTTCCAATCGCATTTAAACCATAAAATCAAGCAGAGGGTGATCAAGCCAAAGCAAGCATTAAGCAAAGAAGAAAGCACGTAACGGTGAATAATAAACATGTATTAATAACTCAAAAGATATACATGAGTTTGGGTTTAGTTACATCAAACCCCAATGAAGGGGAGCTCAGCTACTCATGGGTGAAAGGAGCCTCAAAATGGTGGAGAAGTGATGAATGAAAAATGGAGACTTGGGAGTGTTCCCCACAGCTGCATTTGCTCCCCCAACCTACATCAAAGAAGAATGCCTTTTTCCCTTGCAAAATGCCCTTTTAATAGCTTTGTTTTTACCCAAAAAGTGACAGCGCGACATTTTCGGCCCAGCTGAAATTTTGTTTCAGCTGGGCCGAAACTTCCATAATGCTCACTGGGACAAGCTCGGCTGGGCTCACCAATTGGTTCGGCTGGGCTGAACTTCCTTTCTCAAAATTAGGTGCTCTCTGTCAGTTTCTGAGCTGGGCTGGCCAATGTTTCAGTTGGGCCGAAGAGAACTTTCTTCCTTGACCTCAATCTTAAGCTATTCCAAAACCCATCTCCAATTTCTATGCATCAAAAAATACTAAAACATGAGACTAAATTCCAAATTTACATAACTAATTATATATCTAAAAACTAATTCTTTTTGAACTAAAAAGAGGTAGAAACAAGGATTTAAATAAGGGATATATGAAATAATTGCACTTATGTGTACCAAAAAGGTAAGTATAAAATACAATTATCAATGACCCTCTTCCTGGGATAGGATCCAGTTTGGAAGGAATAGACGAGCAGAAATGGGAGGGTCATTTGAGATGACAACGTCTTTGGATGATACTTTTGTAGTTGGATCTTCAGGTGTGGGTGGCACAATTGGAGAGCCTTGGAGGCATTCAATGGTTCCATCCTTGTAGACTCGAACAAAGCCTAGAATCTCCAAGGTTATCTTCTTGCAGTTAGTGACAGTGGTGGCTACTGTGGAAATCAAAACCATTGCAAATGAAAACAGTTTTAAGTAAGGGAAGACTAGTGAATTTTCTTCAAGTTGGTTGTAATTTGCAAAGACTCGTCAGTTGTACATATAGACACACGAATTGATTACGTGGATCACTCTCCTTATGAATAAGGTTTTAGCACTCATCAACATTTTCCAAACAAAAATCCTGTACAGAAATAGAAAAAACAAAAAAAAAAGTTATTTTCAGTATTTCCTGTACAAATCTTAGAAAGCATCAAACAAAATGAAAATAAGGTAGTATTTTTGTAATTAAAAAGTGAAAACAAAAAATGAAAATAGAAAACAAAATTACAAGTAAACGCTCCCTTAAGCATTTACTATTTTCACTTTTGGTGTTCAAATATAATTATATATGGTGTGCATAGTTCTACATTGATTTGAGAGTCGTAACAAAAAAATCACGTAAAATTCTTACGACAATCCAATATAGCTTTTTATTCACAGTAGGTTTAGACACGATTATTTTCAACTCACCAGTAAACCAACCATACACTTAAATTTACTCAATTGCATAATACATTAAAAACACGATTCACATGGTTCAATGCTCAGCAGGTGGAAACTCTTTTTAAATGTCGAACACAAATTTAAGGGACCACAAATCCACCCATAAGTTCCACAATTGTAACCACAATTTTCTTATTATAAAGTCAAACTTTATTTTTTTATGGCATACAACATTCGTATTTAAGATTTTTATTTAAAGATAATTAAGTATATATCACTTCAATCAAATTGTTGTTAAAAATTTGAGACTTTTATATAAAATAATTGGAGAAATCTAGCTCAGTTGGTTGAGCAGGGTACGCGAGTTGTTGTAAACTCCCGGTACCTGTCCAACTTTAGATGCATATGTCACTTTAGTGTCATTAGAGTCTTTTCTATTTTGTGAACTCTCACTGATTTTACAACCATATAATATTATATGTGGTTGTATATTGTACCTGGAAGTTCAATAATAGCGTTTAATAAAACTTTCATCAAAGTAATAAGAATTTAAAAAACAGTGATGCTATATGATATGAACATGTTCTATACGAAAGCATACCAATCCACTTGTTTATTAATTATTGGATACATGTTAAATTAAGAAAAAAGTAAAAAAAATCAAAATTTTGACACAAATCACATGTGGTTACTTTTTATAGTTTTCGTATGGCACGAATTCATACCGTCTAGCATTTTTCTTTAAAAAAATTGGTTTGGATACAAAAAAAAAAAAACATATTCAGTTTGGTACACGATGGATACAGTCTACAACATGACAAAAAACACAAAAAGAGGCAAGGTAGTATCAAATTTTATTATATATATTTAATTTTATTAATCTAATTATTGAATCTTTTTATATCATCTTAACAATTATGCGTATCAAATTTTAAATAAATAAGACATTTGTACTTATATGGTCTTCCAATAAACATTTATTTATATTTTTAAAAAAGTATATTATACGTTAAATTAAATTTATTTAATAAAATATCAAATGTTTTTATACATTTATAGACTTAATCTACTCATTAAAAAAATTTAGTTCAACAATAAAAGAAAGATGTACATGATTTTTTTAAATGATCACGTGACAACTAACTAACTTCATAATATTAATCGTTCATGTATAGATGGTATGATTTAAATATTTATTTTATATAATTAAATTTTATAATAAATAAATATTTTTTAATATATAAATTATAATATAATTAAAAGTAAATATTAATGATAGTTGACTGATTTGAGTTACATCAATTTAAATATTCTAAATTTGATATTATAAATTTAAAAACACAAATTCTTTTAATAAATTAATAATGTAATAGATGTTTGTGTGACGCACCATCAAGACCACTTGTTATAATTAATTAAAGTTTGTACTGAAACCTTACGATCGAACGTAGTTTGAAAATTTTGACTGAAGAATTTCATATTTTTCTACAACGAAACTGAAGCGTCTAAGCTGATCTTTACATACATATGCATTAAATAAGTATCTTGTTTTTTTTATTCATAAATAAATATCTGGTATATATGTTGCATAGATTAATATTAAAAAAATAGGTATTTAAATTTAAATTTTACAAAATTTAAAAATTGATTTAATCAATAAAACATTGTTTTAATAATAATTCATATATATGTCATTATACTAGATGTTAATCCAAATAAATTCAAATACACTCTTTACCAAAACAAAAAAAATTCAAATACACTAATGCATATTTACATAAACTGTAAAAATATATTTAACCCTTAAAGAAATTTAAAATCCCATTAAATTAGCTAACTAATTTAGGAAAACATATTAACTTGCCTACAATTAGGCATTAGCATCCCAACGCTTCCTTAACATAATATGTAAATTAAATGCCATTTTTTTAACTCAATTAAATGCCATTTTCTTAAACAATAGAGTAAATTACATTCCTCCCCATTGAGAGATATTAATATTAGCATCTTTTAGAAGAGGAGAGTATTTTTTTTATCCGTAGGAATTGAAGGCAGGTGGTACCAAGAGGTTTACAATAATTCACGCACCAGCTCAACCAACTAAGCTAGACCCCTTGGTAGGGTATAATTTACTCTAACAATATTTCAAGAGATATATAGTACCACAAATTATGAAAATAATGTTAGATTTATGTATCAAACATTTAGAAAGAATGATTCAAGATCCAAGTATATAAAACACCACGTTAAATATTTGACTAATTTGGTTTCAGATAAATAAAATTATTATAATAAAAGAATAATAAATATTTTTATATAATATAATTTAAATATTTTATTTAATATAATATTATATATTTATATTTAATATAATGATTTTTTTCTTTTTCTTTCTTAATTTTTATCTTTAGTTGGTGAGTCAGAAAGGTAAATGCCAAATTCTCTCCGTAATATTTAAATCAAATGCCATTTTCTTAAACAAAGTGCATGTATGTATGTATGTGACTATCTATATATACACACACTTACCAAATTAATTATAAACATAATTTTAGATTTTTGTTTCAAACATTTAGAAAGAATGATTTAAAATCCTGGTAAATAAACACTACATTAAATATTTGACTAATCTGATTTGAGATGAATAAAATTATTATAATTAAGGAATATTAACATTTTTATTTAATAAAATTTAAATATTATCTTAATATAATATTATATATTTATATTTAATATAATAATATTTTACTCTTTCTTTTAAAAAAAATTATCTTTAGTTGGTGAGTCAGAAAGGTAAATTGCCATATTCTATCCATAAATTGGATTAATAGTTTAAATAATTTCTTTAAAATAGTATGTAAATCAAGTATCATTTTTTTAAACAAAGTGCATGTAAGTAGTAATTAATGATGAGAGAGATTAAACGAATTAATATTGAAAAAAATTAAAATACTAGTATATAAACACCACATTAAATATTTGACCAATCTGATTTGAGATGAATAAAATTATTATAATTAAGGAATATTAATATTTTATTTAATATCATTTAAGTATTTTCTTAATATAATAATATTATATATTTATATTTAGTATAATCATATTTTGCTCTTTCTTTAAAAAAAAAAAATATCTTTAGTTGGTGAGTCACAAAGGTAAACTGCCAATTTCTCTCCATAAATTGGATTAATAGTTTAAATAATTTCTTTAAAATAGTATGTAAATCAAATATAATTTTCTAAAATAAAGTGCATGTATGTAGTAATTAATGATGAGAGAGATTAAATGAATTAAAATTAATTAATATATTTAAAAAAAGAATTAAACTATGTTTCATTAATATTAAGGATAATTTTAGAAAATATATAAATTTAAGTCAAATTTAATACTACTAATTAAGTTAACTAATTTTTTTTAATCTTGATAAATTAATTAATTGGATTTGTAAGAACCAAAGAAAAAATAAAAATGCAAAATTCTATTCACAAATTGGATAAATAATTTAAATAATTTCCTTAAAATAATATGTAAATCAAATGTTGTTTTCTTAACAATGTGCATGCTTAATTTTCGCACACTTAAAAAAAAAAACACACACACACACACACACAATGTGCAAGTATGTAGTATGTATGTGGGTCTCTATTTTTTTCTTTCTATAACCATGAGATATCGATCTGGTGCATTTATGTATGTGTGTGAGTCTCTATATATAACACAGAACCTAAAACTGGATTATTGGAATTCACATTTTGCATATATGAAATGGCTTATTTCACAAAAGGCAGCATATCCCACGGCAAGAAAGAGATAGTGGCTCAAATTCCCCCTTACTTATTTGTCTACAATGATGGCACCATCGAACGTCCCACAACCTACCCTAGAGCTCCACCCTCACTCGAAGACCCTGCAACCGGCGTCGCATCCAAAGACATCCTCTTCTCAAAGAAGCCTTTCCTCTTTGCTCGACTTTACCTTCCAAAACTAACTCAACCCGACGAAAAAATCCCCATTTTAGTCTACCTTCATGGCGGCGCCTTTTGCTTTGAATCAGCCTTTTCATCTCACCACTTCAAATATTGCAACATATTTGCTTCCCAAGCCAATGTCCTAATTGTTGCCATAGAGCACAGGAAAGCTCCTGAGCATTTTCTCCCTACGGCTTATAATGATTGCTGGGCTGGTCTTAGTTGGGTCGCCTCTCATGCCACCGCAAACCCCACCAACACTGACCCTTGGCTCATAAGTCATGGTGATTTCAGCAAAGTTTTTATTGGTGGTCATAGTAGTGGTGGTAACCTTGTCCATAACATTGCCATACGTGCTGGGGTTGAAGCTTTACCCGGTGGTGTAAAACTCTATGGTGCTTATCTTAACCACCCTTATTTATGGGGTTCAAAGCCAATTGGGTCTGAACCCGTTATTGGATTCGAGGAGTGTAATCAATCTTTGGTTTGGAACTTCGCGTACCCTGATGCACCTGGTGGGTTGGATAATCCCATGATCAATCCATTGGCTCCTGGGGCACCCAGTTTGGCTACGCTTGGGTGTTCTAAGATGCTTATTACTGTTGCAGGGAAGGATCACTTGAAATTTAGGGACAGGGCAGTGTTATATTATGAGGCTGTGAAGGAGAGTGGCTGGAAAGGGGAACTTAAGCTGTTTGAGGAGGAAGAAGAGGATCATGTTTATTTTATGTATGATATGGAAACTGAGCAAGCCAAAAGATTGATCAAAGTCGTGGTTGATTTTCTTACCCAGTGAAAGAACTATACAGTTGTCTCCCTAAGATTTGTATTTTCTCAGTTTCCCTTGTTTTGAATAAGAAGGCTTAAATATGTTTTTAATCTCTCAAAATTTGAGTAAGTTTGATTTTGGTCCCTCAATTAAAAACTTGTTCTTTTTAATTGAGAGATTAAAAAGAACAAATTTTTAATTGAGGGACCAAAATTAAAAACATCTCATTTGTTTGTGTTACTCATGTGTCCCTGAATCCAGGATCTGTCTCTGTTTATGTCTTTGGTCTAGTTTATAAAATCCTTCATCCATAATGTTGTGAAGAGTATTAATGGGGTATAAATCGTAACAAAACATATGCCCTATAATAAGAAAAAAATGGTAATTGTTTTACTTGGTATAATTTTTAATGGATGAAAATTAAATTATTAATATAATGTACTATATTATAAGTACAGACTTCTAATATCAATTTATACTAATAATTAATTTTTACTAAATAAAAATTATAGCTACAAAACGAGTTTAATGATTATTCTATTATTATGTAATGTTTTTTTAGTAAATATCTCAGTAAACGTGTATGTTTATATTGTTATTCTTAACTTCTTATTATTATGTAGTATTTTTTTTTATTTGCAATAAGGATATCTCTCAACCGATGATTAAAAACAAATTTCTTTCGAAAAGTTAAGATTACTGAAGTTTGTTTTGTCTTTCCCTATAAATGCTTCTCCATACATATGATGGTTAATAATCAAATTCCTGACAACAAGTCTAAGAAACTCAACTATATTAGATCTTGTTTTTTTTTTTTTTTTTTTGACAGTAGATCTTGTTAGTTTATTATGTGATATTTTGTACAACATGATAGCTACACTAAGTACAACATAAGATAATTCCATCAAATTCTAAATCATAAACCAAGTAAACTTTTTATTTTTGGAGTGGCATGTGATTTTTTATGGAAAAAAGAGTTCTATTTTTATGTTGAATGTTATGAAAAGATAATGCCATATTTTGAATTATACAAGATCTACGACTCGTGTTATTTTTTTGCCATTTGAAAGTTCAATAAAAGATAATAACATTTAACACAGTATATAGAAAGAAATATTCTGTTCGGGCCTATCCTCAATATTCTGTATTTACAAAGAAATTCCTTAACTACTTCACACACTGTTAATTCCTAAAACATAAGGGTCAACGATTCCCCATATAATAAATACAAAATCAGGCAGCTAGCCTAATCTCCCAATTATAACTTTTAATACTGTATATACAAAGAAATATTCTGTTCAGGCCTATCCACAAGTTCTGACAAAATGCAAAGGAAGTGAATGAATAGTTTTAAGGCAAATCTGACAGGCCAATCTCTTCCAAAAGTCCCAACTAATTCCAAATCCAGCCTAGATCTCTCCTTCACATTTTCTCCCCGTTTACCTTGACAACCAAATCATCCCCCAAACCCTCCCTACTGCCAACTCAGCAGTTAGTTACTTAGTGGAGACATTTTCATTTTTTTTCTTTCTCCATACCTACACTATTGTTTTAGGGGTCCTGTCACTCTCCACTGCCTTGTGCCCCATTCTATTATGCTCAGGGCCTATTAGTGGAATTTCGTCTAAAAGTGAATATTTTTTCATGATTTCCTCATTATTTCTCCTTAGTGTTGATGGTCTTCTCCTCCCCCTACTTCTCCATCAGTGGTGTATAGCCTCCACTATCCCAAAACTGTCAATTGAAAGAATAAACCTAGACAAGAGAAGGCAAGGTTGCAAATTGAGAGTTGATGATAAGAAAAAAGAAATATGATTGATATCACCATTGATAGATTATCTAAGCATGACTTCTAGGTGACAGAGAAGCTACAGATCTTACCATTTTCATTTGTACTGCATTCTATTTTTTTTCTCCCAAATACTATAGTTTGGTTTGTTGATAAGTCCAATTCCTTTGAGTGTAGCCAATGGTGCCAAAGGCCACCAGAAGTGGTCTCTGAATCTTGTCTTCTGCAGTGAGCTGCATGCCTCTTGCATGTGCTAAAGGCATGCATTGCCTGAACCAAGAAAGCATGTTTAATAGTTTTTTAGTGTCTCCTAGCATACGGTGTTGTTTATGGCAGATGGCGGAGCATGGTGGAAAGCCAAATATCAGCCGTATATATATGGCGGATGGTGTAGCGGCAAATGGCCGAAGCCATGGCGGACCAAAAAGATATATATATATATATATATATATATATATATATATATATATATATATATATATATATATATATATATATATATATATATATATAGGGGATTGCTAATGCACACACACTCATTTTTTAGTATGCGTGCATTAGCACTCTACACCAAAAATTTAGAACAAAAAAACCATCTCTTTTCTCTCTTTTAATTTAATTCCTTTAGAGATATTACTTAAAAAGAGATATCGGTGAAATCTATATACCTTAAAGAGATATCATTTTCTGCTTTTTCATCCATTTTATGACATGCCAATGATGAGCATTCATAGATTGTTATTTTCCACCTTAGTTAGAAGCAAGGCAATGCACAAAAAGAAAAACAATTTTTATTGGAACATAAACTTATATATCTTGATCACAGCTCAATCGACAATGTGTCCTTCATTGAGATCTTGGAATGTTTTGCTTGATTCCTCAAAGTTGTATCTAAGATACCTGTTTCTGCCAAATAATGACAGCTTTATGATATGATCAAGTTGGTTATTTTAAATCATATAATTTATAATGCAAAAATTACACAACAATTACAAACATAATTTTTTCTAGGTAGTTTTGTTTATATAGAATAACAACCATGGTTCTAGTAATTTATTTCCATAACATCAAAGTCACATGTTTAAAGATGGCATGGGTAGCACACAGTCTTTAAAGAAAACATCCAACAACAAACTACAAAATTAATAGTTGAAACATCCATCCTTTAAGAAATGCTTAAGGTGTGAGACTGAACTAAGTGTTCGAGGCATGAAGCCAAGTTAAATGCTCAATGTTGATGGGCAAGCGAAAGATGCTCAAGGCACGAAGCTGAGCTGAATGCTCAAGGCACAAAGCCGAGCTATAGTTGAATCAGTCGCAAAAAGTTGAGCTATGATGATTAAAGTGTGAAGGGTCGTGCAAGACTGCTTGAGCTTTGTTCTTATATGTGCTTGGCCTTTTGTTGCCTAGAGTGCAAGGATTTGCTCTAAGTCAGGCTCAAGTCGACAATGCTGGAAGTCGACTCTCGGGTGTTGACAAAGCACATCCTGTAAAATAATTGTTATAAATATATATTTCCTAAAAGTCGGTCCGCAAAAGTCATAGAGAACTCGATCTTTGGGGTTAGATCAAAGTCGTCTCAAATCCAGTCACAAGTTTGCCTGACAAGGCAATGTGTTGATCTTGCATAATCTTTAAACAACGAAAACACAAATACAATCAAGCAAAGCAAACTTGGTATAATATCAAGCAAACTAGCTTGGTTGTTTCCCATATTCGAGTTGTGATATGTAACTATGAATGTAAAATTAGCTATAGCATGCATGACTTAGCCACTGATTTGAGCGTAGGTCTTTTACTTCACCATTTGTCCGCCGTGTAGATAGTCCCTGTTAATGTGCTGGGATATATAATATATGTCATTCAACAAAGTTAATTCCAACAATCTTTGATTGAAATTTGCCTCGAGTCGATGATCATAAGTGTGGCAGGCTTGATGCTGAAAGAACATTATTAGGTGTCATGCAGACTTCTATTCTACGAATTAGTGCCGCCTAGATCGAAGTTTCTCCAGCAACAACCATTAAAATATTAAGCAAACATGCGAGCAATTAAAGCAAACACTACTAGCCAACTCCTTATGTCTTTATCTCACACAGCTTCAATGAAAAGCATAGCATATGCCACATTGTAATTCTTTATTTGTTGGGAAGATTTTTCTAGTGTGTCACTCGGCACCGTCATGAATTTTCCAATCAGGGTGAGATAAGATCCTCCTCGTTTGGAGCAAGATGCTGTGCATATCTTCCAATTGCATATGACGATGGCATATGACAGTTTATGTAGATGCAACATAGCATGATATGGTGTCGATCATCCTTACATGCCATGGCATGATATAATCCCCCAAGATGATATGTTGCATCTGTACGGGTCCTCACATTAACTCATTAGTAAAACAATTAGCAAAGAAATTCGATAGAAGGAGCAAGAACTCCCTACTCACTGAACTTTTAGCATTTGAATCTCCATCACTATAATGCTGACTGCGTGTCGAGCACTAGAAACACCAGTTGTGCGCTATCGTGCATATATCGAATACAGGTTTTATGATCAACAAATCAAGTAATATTAACATTGACTTTTCATGTCATATGCTTAAAGTCTTGTCACTATTAGCGAGAATTTGGAACGACTCTGACATAACGAGCCATTTATCCTACCTGCCAAACATTTTCGATCTCCCTCCGTTGCTCACCACTAGAGGTGATTCTATTTTGAATTTGATAATTCAAATGTCATAAAAAGCAAGTATATAAAGTCATAATAATTGATGCATCATGTACATAACTTGATGGCGTGATGGAGATCTAATAGCATATTGTAATGCCATTAATGTCATATTGTAGATAGCAAATTCATGTTGTGTTTCTAAAACATATCATAATAATAACAAAACAATTTCATTTTGGCAATCCAAACATCACGTAATTAGTTTTGTCCTCAGAATAATCCATGAAAAGATATATACTGGAATCTTGAAATTGGACAATTCAATTAAAATTGTTCGGCATGCCATATCTGGAGAATAACTTAGTTGCATACAATATCTCGCCAATTCACGCTAAACGTTGACTGTACCATAATGATACTATTTGAAATGTCAAATTCAATTACCGTGTAATTGATCTTATTATGGGATCATATTTTCCACTCCTATACGAGGGATAAGGCATTATTCCTATGCTATTGCCTATTATTATGATGACAATATTTAGAAATATTGTAAAGGAAGATGATACGTGGTTGCACCTTTTGGCACGTGAACAATTATTGTCACGATATGATTTGCTATGTAATCATGATATAGTGTCGTGCATCAACATGATATATGTATGACTATTAAAAATCATGATATAGCATACATGGAATGTTGGCTTTTGAAAATAATTTCCATATGATGAGAGATACCAGGCGCATGATACTTACTATTATTATTTTTGGCAAAGGGACTTGTAGCTTTTGCTTTCTCGGTCCATGCGTTGCGAGTAGATGCTGGGAACTAGGGATTCCTTCTTTGGTGGTGCTTATATCATCCTTTTTAGAAATTATCTCACAATGCGTTGATAGTAAATATGTCATCCCTTCACCAATAAGCATTGCTCCCGTACACAAGCATTGTGACGAACAAAAAATTTCAATTTTGTAGGATCCCCGATAAAGGCACGAGCTTTATATGATATAATAATTTAGGGGTTCTCGTGTAAATACATCATTCCAATGTGTAAATACAATGATATATGGTTGTAGAAGTGTCATATAATATTCCAGGGAGAGAGAAATATCAGAATATTATTTTGTTAGTTGCTCGTCATCTGTTCGAAGTCAATATTCTAGATGCAGGTTTTATGATACTGGCTTCAAATATCGAAAGAATCATGAGATATATATTTGCAATATCATACGACCGTCATTGCAATTTCAAATATCATGCATAGGATATTACCAAATGGAATTAATAAGAAAAGCAAGAATGATTAAACCGAATTGGCAGAGATTGAGTAGCATAAAAAATGTCGATGTGTGGCAAAAGCATGTGAGCATATTCTTCTTCTCCTCCTTCGGATTGTTGATAATCATGAGCAAAAATTCAATTGGACGATTGAAACAGTCCCTGAACATGGATTTGAAGCTGAACCTCGTCAACTTAGACTTCGGGATTTGCATTTTGCAAAAGTTTATTCGCTCTTTTCCACCCTCATTGTGAGCTGATCACCTGTTGGACGACTCATAGAAGAGCGAAGACTCTTGATTTGTGTGGCCAGGAAAAGTTTTACCAGGCCTCACGGTGGGCCAAATGTTCCTACCAAAATTGGTAGAACCTTGTTTGCAGCGTTGCTCCTCCTTGTGCTCTTCCAAGTACAACGGTGGGGTGTACCTGCAAAAACACTCCGATGCAGTAGAGGTAGGAGATAGGTATCACAATTAGGGGAGAATTTAGATTAGATTACCTTATGTCACTGAGATTGTATATATAGAGTTTTCTAGGTCCTTGGGCCTAGTTACCTGATATAAGTGCCATTAACGATGGCAAGGATCGCGGAGATAGAGATAGGATCTATATCTTTTCTTATTTTTGAGGCGGGGAGATAAACTTTGCTCCTTTCCTTATTTATGATGGTCGAGTACATGTAATACAATCACCATACCAATTAAACAAATTAAAAAAAAAAACAAAGAAAACCCCTAACACTCGTTAATGGGTTCAAAGGACCTGTCCCAAAATCGAAATTTGAGTTTAAGAGAAGAAGATTTGGAGTCAAGAGTGGAAGAGAGATACCTGATAGACAAAATATGATGTGTAAAATTCGAAATTTGAAAACGAAAGATAGATATGAAAGAATGGGGTCTCACTTAATTTTGAAATTCAAGAAAAGAGAGAGAAAGAGCTTTTTTTTAACCTGAACACGCAACACATCAGTAGAAAGAGAATTATTTTGTTAAAAGACAAAAAAAAAAGTACACGTGTCTTAAAATGAAGAAGGGTCAGTGTGCTGTCTTTTTCCTAGCCTAAAGAATGCATATAGAGATATAGAAACCGCTACAAACTAAAACAGTTTTCAGCCAACAACTGTTCGTATCACGTGTCACTTAACCCTTTTTTACAATCTCGTGTCACCTAACCTACTATATTTTAATTTTCAATTCATACACATTTAAAAAGCTTTCTTTTATGTAAAAAGTAAAAAATAAAATAAATACCCAAAGCCTAGGGAAAGAAACCACGATCATCTTCATTCGTTCAGAGCACATTTGAACCTTTCTTCTTCTTTATGCTCTGCCTCAACGACGCTCTTTTGCTCTCTCAATCTCGAGTTCTCTCTCTTGCCTCTTCTATGTCTCTCGCGGGTTCGTCTCTCTTCTAAATTGTGTTTCGATTTTGATTTTGTTTGTCTTGATTCTGCATTCCGGTGAACAAAATGGTAGGGTTTTCTTTACTAAAATTGGGTGAAAAGCTTTACTCTAAGCACTGTTTTGTTCGGTTCTAGAAGGGATAGGGAGAACACTGAAAGAAGGGAACCTATGCCAGGTTCGAAATGCCGTTTGCACCAAACAGGTTTCCTCAATCGATTCATTCCATTCAAATTCTTCAATTAGGGCTTAATTTCCCCTCATTTATTGAATTCTCCAAGTCTTAATTTGTTCTCAACTCGTGGATTTCCTTATCTATTGTAATTGTGAGGTAAGTGGTTGCTTATAATATGATTTATGACTTTTTAATATGAATGCTTCTCTTAATCACTAATTAAAAATTACTAATATTTTGCAATGTTATTCTGCCTTTTGGGACTTCATGTAATTATTTTAGTATTTCACACTTTCATTTTTTAAAATTGTCATGTAGGGTTCATGCTTTAAAAGGGATCGATCATAAATTTGTGATTAATCTGAGCCAGAAATATTCCCCTGAATCTTTGTTGTGCCAATCATAAGTGGCAGCAAACAATCATAAGTGGGAGGTATATTATGAGACCATTCCAATCACCAAGCAATTGCCATCCAATAAAAAGATTCCTATAGTTCTTTATGGCTTGCTTAAAGACACCACCTACTATGGATAGTACACCACAAGTGAGTTCATGTTTTTGCGACCTGTGAACAACTAACTTCATTTTGTAATGAACAAACTGACAAATATTACCTGTTTTTAATTAGGTGGGAGTTATGCTAAAGGCCTACCAAAAGCTTTTGAGTGTGCAGAGTCCTTAATTCCAACTGCTTCTCTCATAATTGGTGTGTCTATACTAGTAAGATCTCCTATGTAATCAAGTTGCATTGTTAGGTGCCTCATGTAATCTAGACTTTTGAATATAGCTATGCTGCTTTTGACATTCAATATCTTGTTTATTTTCTTGAGATCATATTGTTCAATACTCACTTGTGTCATCTATGCTAATGTTAGATACTTGCCAAATTAGAGTCCTGAACTACTACTCATGGTGGAAAAGATACACCTGAAATTACAACCAAAACAAACTTACATGAAGAAAAAATAGTCGTATTTGGTTTTCATTAGTTGTTTCAAAGGAACAGTGGCATCATGAGTAGGAGCAAATTCAAAGTGAGTCTATTGACTCTTCTATATTAGTTTCTATTGTATTTTAACCCCATTTGACAAAATTGATAATAAAGGCTTAAAAGTATAACCGTATAAAAGTTTATGCTTAATTAAGTTGTTTTTGGGCCTTAGATGAGCCTCTTAAAATCACATACAACTACTGGGATGGAACTGGCCATAGGCGTGTTATCCAGGTAATTAATTACATCTTGTCTCCATTTGTTACGACTCAAATTAATTAATTGAAAAACAATCCTTGTTATTTATTATATTATGATTATATTTATTAAAAAAAATTAACTTATTGAGCTACTCTTTTTGTATAATTTGGCTTCATTCAAATTAATGAAAAATCAGAGAAGGATTTTATTAGGAAAGTTCCTGGTTTAGAGGTACTGGCTACTGCAACATCAATGGATTCAGAGCATAAGGATAGGCCATCTGTTAACTCTTTGGTAAGCGTACCAAATCGTACAAGTAGTAAAATGAAAAGTCCAAGTATCGTTTCCCAAGGGACTTGCGTAATATTGGACAAATTTCATGTAATCACTATCTAAGCTAATAAATATGACAAAAACGATAAAACACAAGCGTTTAGGGTGATGTTTAGGAACTTAAAGAAAACAGAACAAAAACATAAAGAAAGATGAAAATAAAGGATGGCTCCAATGGTGATGAATTGTTGGGGTTAGATTTCACCAATCTCTACTCTCTTACAAGAAACACAACATTCAACTTAAACTTCAATATTAATATCAGTCATATATCGGTATTCTTAGCCCTAATTCCTTAGGTGAAAAGAGTCTAAGTTCCTCCATTAACCGCCATTCCCTTGGACGATTAACAAAGGAACTTGCTTTAAGCTCTATGACCCAAAGATAACCAACAAACCAAGTGCTATTCCTAACTACAAGATTCATTGGGCATTTTACTTCAGTTCAAGATAAAGAAGGTATTTTCCAATAACAATTTCATCCCAAAAACAAGCTATGGAAGTATTTCCTAATAACAAACCATAACAAGCATTAAGCATGGAAGTAAAACACTAACATTGAAGAACAAGAGAAATGTAAACATATATTTCATAAAAATATACAAAAGAGTAAAGTTAGGTTACATCTAACCCCAAAATGAAAGGATTTAGCTACCCATTTCCATGGGTAGCTGCAAAATACAAGAAAGATGGAAGAAGATGGAGAGAACAGAGCATTGGAGAAACTTCTACACTCGAAGGAAGAGTGGATCTTGCAATGGGAATGGCTCCCCCTTCTACACTCTAGGGATTCGTCATTTTAGGGCCAAATGTGTAGATCCTTTCATAAGTCGCGGGTTGTCCTTTAAATACATGAGCAAGATTTTTAATTTTAAGTGACTAGCTGCTCAGCCGTGAAATCAGGCTTCAAGCCGCCACGCCTAGATCTGATCTGCTTGAATAATTAAGCTCCAAATAACTCTCTTAAACTCCAATTTCCATTCCTACAAAATGTACACAGAATAACTAAGATATAACCAATAAAACTTATTAACTAAACTAAAAATTAAATATTGACAATTTTAAAACTAATTGAGTCAAACATCACTCTAAATGTGGATGAAACTAGGATAGTTGCCTCAAAATTTATTCAACAATTAAGTAAATTAATAAGGCCATTATCACAATCCCCAAGTCCCTTGGATACTTGTCAATATGAAACACACTAAGTCACGGGTGAGTATACTATAAGCTCTTCTAATTCATCACTTCATCTAGGAGTTTGTGGATAGACAATCAATGAGTGAATCATATTTGATAGACCAACAAAAGCCACTTGGAGAAACTGAAAGTACCATTGGAGGGTTTTCAGTGCTTTGCTTGGGAAATGAACTATAGTCAAGGAAGGTTCAATGATGCTTTGAAGAAGTAGATGCTTATAAGTGATTTTTTTTGTGGCCACTTAACTATGGACAAAAAACACACCAACAAGCAACTATGAAATATATGAATGACAGATTCTCAACAAAATCCCCCACCGTGAAAGTAGACCAAGATGGGGACTTTTTTTTTTTTTTAATCCTGGGTCAGAGACCACGGATGTCCCCCAACCCACTGGATTAGAGACTAATCCCGCTCGCGGTGCGTGACTGCCTTTGGCCCTAGGAAATTTTGCACATGAAGGGAATCGAGTACAGGTTCTCCCGCTAAATAGATCGTTCCTCCACATGAGAATGCAGCGGAGCCTTACACCACTGTGCCAACCCTTTGGGTTAAATGGGGACTTTATGACTGTTACGTCATTGACAAGTGTACCAAGTCGTACAAGTAGTATAAAATGGAAGTCCAAGTATCGTATCCACAGGGACTTGTTCAATATTTGGCAATTTACACACTTTTTACTTACTAAGCAAAATATAAAGAAAACTTGAAATAACAATGGTTAAGAGCAAAGATAAAGATAGAAATTTGGAAATAAAACTAATAAAAGGGGTTTTGATTCTCAAAGATCTAGATTGCGGAAAGTGGTTACGGGAAACAATGATAATGAACGTGGCCGGTTCGACTTCACTAAACCACTCCCTCATGCACACACAAGCTATTAATCAATGTTTATCATCCGTTTGTTATCACCAACTCATAAAAATGCTTAATCGCTAATTCCTTACAAGAAGAGCCTAAGTTCCTTGACTAAACTATCAATCCCTTGCATAGCTTAGCCAAGTTACTTGCTTTAAGAAAAGGAGTTAAATGTGACTAATGGGCTTTGCTCTATTCCTAGATACAAGACCCATTAGGTGCTCTTCTCCGGTTCATAGTTCAAATACATTTTCCAATCGCATTTAAACCATAAAATCAAGCAGAGGGTGATCAAGCCAAAGCAAGCATTAAGCAAAGAAGAAAGCACGTAACGGTGAATAATAAACATGTATTAATAACTCAAAAGATATACATGAGTTTGGGTTTAGTTACATCAAACCCCAATGAAGGGGAGCTCAGCTACTCATGGGTGAAAGGAGCCTCAAAATGGTGGAGAAGTGATGAATGAAAAATGGAGACTTGGGAGTGTTCCCCACAGCTGCACTTGCTCCCCCAACCTACATCAAAGAAGAATGCCTTTTTCCCTTGCAAAATGCCCTTTTAATAGCTTTGTTTTTACCCAAAAAGTGACAGCGCGACATTTTCGGCCCAGCTGAAATAAAATTTCAGCTGGGCCGAAACTTCCATAATGCTCACTGGGACAAGCTCGGCTGGGCTCACCAATTGGTTCGGCTGGGCTGAACTTCCTTTCTCAAAATTAGGTGCTCTCTGTCAGTTTCTGAGCTGGGCTGGCCAATGTTTCAGTTGGGCCGAAGAGAACTTTCTTCCTTGACCTCAATTGTAAGCTATTCCAAAACCCATCTCCAATTTCTATGCATCAAAAAATACTAAAACATGAGACTAAATTCCAAATTTACATAACTAATTATATATCTAAAAACTAATTCTTTTTGAACTAAAAAGAGGTAGAAACAAGGATTTAAATAAGGGATATATGAAATAATTGCACTTATGTGTACCAAAAAGGTAAGTATAAAATACAATTATCAATGACCCTCTTCCTGGGATAGGATCCAGTTTGGAAGGAATAGACGAGCAGAAATGGGAGGGTCATTTGAGATGACAACGTCTTTGGATGATACTTTTGTAGTTGGATCTTCAGGTGTGGGTGGCACAATTGGAGAGCCTTGGAGGCATTCAATGGTTCCATCCTTGTAGACTCGAACAAAGCCTGGAATCTCCAAGGTTATCTTCTTGCAGTTAGTGACAGTGGTGGCTACTGTGGAAATCAAAACCATTGCAAATGAAAACAGTTTTAAGTAAGGGAAGACTAGTGAATTTTCTTCAAGTTGGTTGTAATTTGCAAAGACTCGTCAGTTGTACATATAGACATACGAATTGATTACGTGGATCACTCTCCTTTTTTAAAATAAATATTAATAAAAAAATTAAAAATATAAAGTAAGTCTTTCACATAAATCATGTTCCTACCAATATTATGAATAAGGTTTTAGCACTCATCAACATTTTCCAAACAAAAATCCTGTACAGAAATAGAAAAAACAAAAAAAAAGTTATTTTCAGTATTTCTTGTACAAATCTTAGAAAGCATCAAACAAAATGAAAATAAGGTAGTATTTTTGTAATTAAAAAGTGAAAACAAAAAATGAAAATAGAAAACAAAATTACAAGTAAACGCTCCCTTAAGCATTTACTATTTTCACTTTTGGTGTTCAAATATAATTATATATGGTGTGCATAGTTCTACATTGATTTGAGAGTCGTAACAAAAAAATCACGTAAAATTCTTACCACAATCCAATATAGCTTTTTATTCACAGTAGGTTTAGACACGATTATTTTCAACTCACCAGTAAACCAACCATACACTTAAATTTACTCAATTGCATAATACATTAAAAACGCGATTCACATGGTTCAATGCTCAGCAGGTGGAAACTCTTTTTAAATGTCGAACACAAATTTAAGGGACCACAAATCCACCCATAAGTTCCACAATTGTAACCACAATTTTCTTATTATAAAGTCAAACTTTATTTTTTTATGGCATACAACATTCGTATTTAAGATTTTTATTTAAAGATAATTAAGTATATATCACTTCAATCAAATTGTTGTTAAAAATTTGAGACTTTTATATAAAATAATTGGAGAAATCTAGCTCAGTTGGTTGAGCAGGGTACGCGAGTTGTTGTAAACTCCCGGTACCTGTCCAACTTTAGATGCATATGTCACTTTAGTGTCATTAGAGTCTTTTCTATTTTGTGAACTCTCACTGATTTTACAACCATATAATATTATATGTGGTTGTATATTGTACCTGGAAGTTCAATAATAGCGTTTAATAAAACTTTCATCAAAGTAATAAGAATTTAAAAAACAGTGATGCTATATGATATGAACATGTTCTATACGAAAGCATACCAATCCACTTGTTTATTAATTATTGGATACATGTTAAATTAAGAAAAAAGTAAAAAAAATCAAAATTTTGACACAAATCACATGTGGTTACTTTTTATAGTTTTCGTATGGCACGAATTCATACCGTCTAGCATTTTTCTTTAAAAAAATTGGTTTGGATACAAAAAAAAAAACATATTCAGTTTGGTACACGATGGATACAGTCTACAACATGACAAAAAACACAAAAAGAGGCAAGGTAGTATCAAATTTTATTATATATATTTAATTTTATTAATCTAATTATTGAATATTTTTATATCATCTTAACAATTATGCGTATCAAATTTTAAATAAATAAGACATTTGTACTTATATGGTCTTCCAATAAACATTTATTTATATTTTTAAAAAAGTATATTATACGTTAAATTAAATTTATTTAATAAAATATCAAATGTTTTTATACATTTATAGACTTAATCTACTCATTAAAAAAATTTAGTTCAACAATAAAAGAAAGATGTACATGATTTTTTTAAATGATCACGTGACAACTAACTAACTTCATAATATTAATCGTTCATGTATAGATGGTATGATTTAAATATTTATTTTATATAATTAAATTTTATAATAAATAAATATTTTTTAATATATAAATTATAATATAATTAAAAGTAAATATTAATGATAGTTGACTGATTTGAGTTACATCAATTTAAATATTCTAAATTTGATATTATAAATTTAAAAACACAAATGCTTTTAATAAATTAATAATGTAATAGATGTTTGTGTGACGCACCATCAAGACCACTTGTTATAATTAATTAAAGTTTGTACTGAAACCTTACGATCGAACGTAGTTTGAAAATTTTGACTGAAGAATTTCATATTTTTCTACAACGAAACTGAAGCATCTAAGCTGATCTTTACATACATATGCATTAAATAAGTATCTTGTTTTTTTTATTCATAAATAAATATCTGGTATATATGTTGCATAGATTAATATTAAAAAAATAGGTATTTAAATTTAAATTTTACAAAATTTAAAAATTGATTTAATCAATAAAACATTGTTTTAATAATAATTCATATATATGTCATTATACTAGATGTTAATCCAAATAAATTCAAATACACTCTTTACCAAAACAAAAAAAATTCAAATACACTAATGCATATTTACATAAACTGTAAAAATATATTTAACCCTTAAAGAAATTTAAAATCCCATTAAATTAGCTAACTAATTAAAGAAAACATATTAACTTGCCTACAATTAGGCATTAGCGTCCCAACGCTTCCTTAACATAATATGTAAATTAAATGCCATTTTTTTAACTCAATTAAATGCCATTTTCTTAAACAATAGAGTAAATTACATTCCTCCCCATTGAGAGATATTAATATTAGCATCTTTTAGAAGAGGAGAGTATTTTTTTTATCCGTAGGAATTGAAGGCAGGTGGTACCAAGAGGTTTACAATAATTCACGTACCAGCTCAACCAACTAAGCTAGACCCCTTGGTAGGGTATAATTTACTCTAACAATATTTCAAGAGATATATAGTACTACAAATTATGAAAATAATGTTAGATTTATGTATCAAACATTTAGAAAGAATGATTCAAGATCCAAGTATATAAAACACCACGTTAAATATTTGACTAATTTGGTTTCAGATAAATAAAATTATTATAATAAAAGAATAATAAATATTTTTATATAATATAATTTAAATATTTTATTTAATATAATATTATATATTTATATTTAATATAATGATTTTTTTTCTTTTTCTTTGTTAATTTTTATCTTTAGTTGGTGAGTCAGAAAGGTAAATGCCAAATTCTCTCCGTAATATTTAAATCAAATGCCATTTTCTTAAACAAAGTGCATGTATGTATGTATGTGACTATCTACATATACACACACTTACCAAATTAATTATAAACATAATTTTAGATTTTTGTTTCAAACATTTAGAAAGAATGATTTAAAATCCTGGTAAATAAACACTACATTAAATATTTGACTAATCTGATTTGAGATGAATAAAATTATTATAATTAAGGAATATTAACATTTTTATTTAATAAAATTTAAATATTTTCTTAATATAATATTATATATTTATATTTAATATAATAATATTTTACTCTTTCTTTTAAAAAAAATTATCTTTAGTTGGTGAGTCAGAAAGGTAAATTGCCATATTCTATCCATAAATTGGATTAATAGTTTAAATAATTTCTTTAAAATAGTATGTAAATCAAGTATCATTTTTTTAAACAAAGTGCATGTAAGTAGTAATTAATGATGAGAGAGATTAAATGAATTAATATTGAAAAAAAAAATTAAAATACTAGTATATAAACACCACATTAAATATTTGACCAATCTGATTTGAGTTGAATAAAATTATTATAATTAAGGAATATTAATATTTTATTTAATATCATTTAAGTATTTTCTTAATATAATAATATTATATATTTATATTTAGTATAATCATATTTTGCTCTTTCTTTAAAAAAAAATATCTTTAGTTGGTGAGTCACAAAGGTAAACTGCCAATTTCTCTCCATAAATTGGATTAATAGTTTAAATAATTTCTTTAAAATAGTATGTAAATCAAATATAATTTTCTAAAATAAAGTGCATGTATGTAGTAATTAATGATGAGAGAGATTAAATGAATTAAAATTAATTAATATATTTAAAAAAAGAATTAAACTATGTTTCATTAATATTAAGGATAATTTTAGAAAATATATAAATTTAAGTCAAATTTAATACTACTAATTAAATTAACTAATTTTTTTTAATCTTGATAAATTAATTAATTGGATTTGTAAGAACCAAAGAAAAAATAAAAATGCAAAATTCTATTCACAAATTGGATAAATAATTTAAATAATTTCCTTAAAATAATATGTAAATCAAATGTTGTTTTCTTAATAATGTGCATGCTTAATTTTCGCACACTTAAAAAAAACACACACACACACACAATGTGCAAGTATGTAGTATGTATGTGGGTCTCTATTTTTTTCTTTCTATAACCATGAGATATCGATCTGGTGTATTTATGTATGTGTGTGAGTCTCTATATATAACACAGAGAACCTAAAACTGGATTATTGGAATTCACATTTTGCATATATGAAATGGCTTATTTCACAAAAGGCAGCATATCCCCCGGCAAGAAAGAGATAGTGGCTCAAATTCCCCCTTACTTATTTGTCTACAATGATGGCACCATCGAACGTCCCACAACCTACCCTAGAGCTCCACCCTCACTCGAAGACCCTGCAACCGGCGTCGCATCCAAAGACATCCTCTTCTCAAAGAAGCCTTTCCTCTTTGCTCGACTTTACCTTCCAAAACTAACTCAACCCGACGAAAAAATCCCCATTTTAGTCTACCTTCATGGCGGCGCCTTTTGCTTTGAATCAGCCTTTTCATCTCACCACTTCAAATATTGCAACATATTTGCTTCCCAAGCCAATGTCCTAATTGTTGCCATAGAGCACAGGAAAGCTCCTGAGCATTTTCTCCCTACGACTTATAATGATTGTTGGGCTAGTCTTAGTTGGGTCGCCTCTCATGCCACCGCAAACCCCACCAACACTGACCCTTGGCTCATAAGTCATGGTGATTTCAGCAAAGTTTTTATTGGTGGTGATAGTAGTGGTGGTAACCTTGTCCATAACATTGCCATACGTGCTAGGGTTGAAGCTTTACCCGGTGGTGTAAAACTCTATGGTGCTTATCTTAACCACCCTTATTTATGGGGTTCAAAGGCAATTGGGTCTTATTAGAGAATACTGTAAGAGGTGCAGTTACTCAACTGCAACCTCAGTTAGTTTACTTAGTCTGTTATGTTAGTTAAGAATTAAGTCTGTTATGACAGCTATTAATAGATAACTGTCATCTGTATATAAATAGTTTTTGTAATTAGTTTTAGTCTGTGATTCAATAATACAAGAACTTCCACTTTCTGTTTTCTCTCAATTCTCTCAATTCTCTGAAATCTAATATGGTATCCAGAGCTCTACGATCCAGAGCTTAGTAGTCAACAATGGCGTCTTCTACTCCCACCTCTTCCGCTCCTCAAACCTTTTCTCATGCTATCACAGAGAAACTCGACGACTCCAATTTTCTTCTCTGGCGACAACAAGTCGAACCAGTTATCAAGTCACATCGCCTTCAACGATTTGTGGCCAATCCATCGATTCCGCTACGATATCTTACAGAGGAAGATCGCGAGGAAGGGAATGAAAACCCTGCGTACTCTGCTTGGGAACAACAAGATCAGGTTCTTCTGACATGGTTGCAATCGACGTTATCGTCGTCTTTTCTTTCTAGGATTTTAGGTTCTGTTCATTCGTTTCAAGTTTGGGAGAAAATCCATGACTATTTTCACAAGCAAACACGTACGAAGTCTCGGCAATTACGAACCGAGTTGCGCGCAACAACTCTTGATGATAAGCCTGTGCGCGAATTTCTTCTTCGAGTTAAAGCCATCGCTGATGCTCTTGCTTCTGTAGGAAATCCTATCACGCATCAAGAACACGTTGATGTCATTCTTGAAGGACTTCCGTCGGATTATGGTTCTGTAATCTCTGTCATTGAAAGTCACTTTGAACCTCTTCCAATCGAAGAGGTTGAAGCGCTTCTTCTTGCGCATGAAGCTCGTCTACTCAAATTTCGCAAGAAACTTTCAGAATCACCATCGATTAATTTGTCCCAAACTGCTCCGACGAACCCTAATTCCAATCTGTCATCCAATTCTGATGCGTTCACTGTGCCAAACAAATCCTCTCAAGCATCTGATTCGGATAATTTCTCCCCTAATAGTCGTGGTGGTTTTGGCTGCGGAGGTAGCTACGGTCGCGGCGGCCGGCGCGGTGGTGGCAGAGGCCGTGGTGGTCGTTTTGCAAACACACAGTGTCAAGTGTGTCTCAAATTTGGACACACTGCCACCTTTTGCTACTATCGCTTTGACCAACATTATCAACCTAATCCTTCCTTGACTCTTCAAGATTCACAGAGCTTTAATCAGTCTTATCAACCTCAGACTTATCAATCTCAGAATAGTTTCAATGGTGCTTTTGGACAGAATAATGGCTATCGCCCATCTTACACTTGGATGAACAGTTCCTACAGGCCTTCAAATCCGACTCATTTTCAGTTTCAAGCTCAACCTAACAATGGATTACACCCTAGTGCTATGTTGACCAGTTCCAATACTCAGTCACAACCTGTCTCTACTTGGGTTCCTGACTCAGGTGCCTCCTTCCATGTCACAGGAGAATCTCAGAACATTCAACAGCAAGGACCGTTTGAAGGTCCTGACCAGATTTTCATTGGCAACGGCCAAGGTTTGCACATACACTCTTCTGGTTCCTCCAGTTTTATGTCTCCTCTTAACTCTAACGTATCTTTGTCCTTAAATCAACTCTTGCATGTCCCATCTATAACCAAAAATTTAATCAGTGTGAGTAAGTTTGCTAAGGATAACAATGTCTTTTTTGAATTTCACTCCAATTATTGTGCTGTCAAATCCCAGGTTACCAATGAAGTCTTGCTTCAAGGCTCTGTTGGTGCTGATGGGCTATACACTTTTCCCAATCTTAAGCTGCAAGTTCCTTCAGCTGCTGCAGTTTCGTGTTGTGTTTCTACTTCTCAAAATTCTGATGTACATAGTTCTAAGATTTCTGATGTACATAGCTCTACTAATTCTAGTACATTGTGGCACAACAGACTTGGCCATCCCAATCTTCATGTACTCAGATTAGTTCTTAATCATTGTAATATACCCAATGTTAATAAAACTAGCAGTGATTTCTGTTCTGCTTGTTGTGTTGGCAAATCTCACCAACTTCCCTCTTCTATGTCTGAAACTGTTTATAGTGCTCCCTTGGAATTGGTGTATAGTGATCTCTGGGGTCCGTCTCATATTCCCTCCATGAATGGTTTCCTATACTACATCACTTTTGTAGATGCTTATTCCAGGTTTACCTGGCTTTTTCTTCTTAAAACTAAGTCTGAAACCCTCACTGTTTTTCAACAATTCAAGGCTATGTCTGAACTTCAGTTTAATACTAAAATTAAAAGCCTACAAACTGACTGGGGAGGTGAGTTCAGACCTCTGTCCAACTACTTAGCTAATCTTGGCATTAATCATAGGGTCATTTGCCCTCACACATCACCAAAATGGTGTGGTTGAGAGAAAACACAGACACATTGTAGAACTTGGACTCACGCTACTCAATCATGCTTCTTTACCTCTTAAATTTTGGGACTTTGCTTTTACCACTGCTGTCTATCTTATAAATAGGCTTCCCACAGCTTCTCTTAAGTTTGATGTTCCCTATACTGTCCTGTTTAAACAAAATCCAGATTATGGTTTTCTCAAAACTTTTGGTTGTGCATGCTTTCCTTTTCTTAGACCCTATAACAAACATAAGTTGGATTTCAGGTCTCATGAGTGTGTTTTCTTGGGGTATTCCACTAGTCACAAAGGTTACAAATGTCTTTCTCCCACTGGGAAAGTTTTTGTTTCCAAAGATGTTGTATTCAATGAGTTCAGGTTTCTTTATACTGACTTATTCGAATCTTCATCTATTGCCACTTCTGTTCCATTCACTCAATTTCCTATGGCATCTATACCTATTGTAACACCATGTCCAGCTACTCTTCCTGTATCCCCACAGATCACTACATCAAATTCCATTCCCTCTAACATACCATCCACTGTTCAACAATCTCCTGTTCAGTCCCCTACCCCTCATCCTGTTCAACCCTCTATTTCCAGTTCTGATCAGTCTTCGGACAATGATAACTCTGACATTGTTCCTACTCAGTCACCTACTTCTATGTCTAATACTGCTGAGTCTGATCAGTCTTCTCCCAGGATTGTCAATGTTCATCCTATGCAAACTCGGTCCAAGTCTGGAATACACAAACCCAGACTTCATCCCTCTCTTCTTTTAGCTCACTGTGAACCGAAAAGTGTTAAGCATGCCTTAGCTGATACCAACTGGTTCTCAGCCATGCAACAAGAATATGAAGCTCTTATAAAGAATAATACATGGGATCTGGTTTCTCTGCCATCCAATAGGAAAGCTATTGGTTGTAAATGGGTATTCAGAATTAAAGAAAATGCAGATGGTTCAGTTAACAGGTATAAAGCTAGATTAGTTGCAAAAGGTTTTCATCAAGTTCATGGGTTTGACTTTCATGAAACCTTTTCCCCTGTCATCAAACCTGTCACTATCAGACTTATTCTCACCCTTTCTTTAACAAATCAGTGGGATCTCTTTCAGTTGGATGTTAACAATGCGTTTCTCAATGGGTTACTCACTGAAACAGTTTACATGACTCAGCCTCCTGGTTTTGAAAATAAGGACAAATCTTTGGTCTGCAAACTTAACAAGGCACTCTATGGGCTCAAACAAGCCCCCAGACAATGGTTTGATCGTCTACAATCTACCTTAATTCAGTTTGGCTTCAAAGCAAGTAAATGTGATCCATCATTATTTATTTACCAAGCTCACTCTCATATTGTCTACCTTCTGGTGTATGTTGATGATATCATCATTACTGGCAGCTCTACTCAACTAATCCAGCATCTTACACACAGACTTAACTCTAGTTTCTCTCTGAAACAACTTGGCAAACTAGACTATTTCTTGGGCATTGAGGTAAAAACTATGGCAGACAAATCTCTAGTTTTAACTCAGAGTAAATACATTAGTGATCTCCTTCAGAAGACAAGCATGACTGAAGCTCAACCTATTTCATCTCCTATGGTCTCCAACTGCAAGCTTACTAAGTCTGGTTCAGATCTTTTTCATGATCCCACTTTATATCGGTCAGTAGTTGGTGCTCTACAGTACACTACCATTACTAGACCTGAGATCAGTTTTGCAGTTAATAAGGTGTGTCAATTCATGTCCAACCCTCTTGACTCTCACTGGATTGCTGTTAAAAGAATTCTGAGATATCTCAAAGGGACTGTCTACTGTGGTTTACATCTCAAGTCTGCTACTCCAAGGCAGCCTTTCACTCTTCAAGCTCTTTGTGATGCTGATTGGGCATCAGATATTGATGATAGAAGATCTACTTCTGGTGCAGCAATATTCTTTGGCCCCAACCTAATTTCCTGGTGGTCTCGCAAGCAACAAGTTGTTGCTCGGTCAACCACTGAGGCAGAATATCGAAGTCTAGCACAAACCACAGCGGAAATTCTTTGGATACAAACACTGTTGACTGAGTTGGGGGTTCCTTTTTCTACTCCTCAGATCTTTTGTGATAATCAAAGTGCTGTTGCCTTGTCTTACAATCCTGTGCTTCATGCTCGCACAAAGCATATGGAGATTGATGTATTCTTTGTGCGTGAAAAAGTTCTCACCAAACAGCTTCAAGTTCATCATATTCCTGCTCTTGATCAGTGGGCGGATGCATTAACTAAGCCTCTCTCTCCAACACGGTTCCTATTCTTAAGAACCAAACTCAATGTAGTTGAGACTTTGCCAAAGTCTCACCCACCTTGAGTTTGCGGGGGGGTATTAGAGAATACTGTAAGAGGTGCAGTTACTCAACTGCAACCTCAGTTAGTTTACTCAGTCTGTTATGTTAGTTAAGAATTAAGTCTGTTATGACAGCTATTAATAGATAACTGTCATCTGTATATAAATAGTTTTTGTAATTAGTTTTAGTCTGTGATTCAATAATACAAGAACTTCCACTTTCTGTTTTCTCTGAATTCTCTCAATTCTCTGAAATCTAATAGGTCTGAACCTGTTATTGGATTCGAGGAGTGTAATCAATCTTTGGTTTGGAACTTCGCGTACCCTGATGCACCTGGTGGGTTGGATAATCTCATGATCAATCCATTGGCTCCTGGGGCACCCAGTTTGGCTACGCTTGGGTGTTCTAAGATGCTTATTACTGTTGCAGGGAAGGATCACTTGAAATTTAGGGACAGGGCAGTGTTATATTATGAGGCTGTGAAGGAGAGTGGCTGGAAAGGGGAACTTAAGCTGTTTGAGGAGGAAGAAGAGGATCATGTTTATTTTATGTATGATATGGAAACTGAGCAAGCCAAAAGATTGATCAAAGTCGTGGTTGATTTTCTTACCCAGTGAAAGAACTATACAGTTGTCTCCCTAAGATTTGTATTTTCTCAGTTTCCCTTGTTTTGAATAAGAAGGCTTAAATATGTTTTTAATCTCTCAAAATTTGAGTAAGTTTGATTTTGGTCCCTCAATTAAAAACTTGTTCTTTTTAATTGAGAGATTAAAAAGAACAAATTTTTAATTGAGGGACCAAAATTAAAAACATCTCATTTGTTTGTGTTACTCATGTGTCCCTGAATCCAGGATCTGTCTCTGTTTATGTCTTTGGTCTAGTTTATAAAATCCTTCATCCATAATGTTGTGAAGAGTATTAATGGGGTATAAATCGTAACAAAACATATGCCCTATAATAAGAAAAAAATGGTAATTGTTTTACTTGGTATAATTTTTAATGGATGAAAATTAAATTATTAATATAATGTACTATATTATAAGTACAGACTTCTAATATCAATTTATACTAATAATTAATTTTTACTAAATAAAAATTATAGCTACAAAAACGAGTTTAATGATTATTCTATTATTATGTAATGTTTTTTTTAGTAAATATCTCAGTAAACGTGTATGTTTATATTGTTATTCTTAACTTCTTATTATTATGTAGTATTTTTTTTTATTTGCAATAAGGATATCTCTCAACCGATGATCAAAAACAAATTTCTTTCGAAAAGTTAAGATTACTGAAGCTTGTTTTGTCTTTCCCTATAAATTCTTCTCCATACATATGATGGTTAATAATCAAATTCATGACAACTAGTCTAAGAAACTCAACTATATTAGATCTTGTTAGTTTTTTTTTTTTGACAGTAGATCTTGTTAGTTTATTATGTGATATTTTGTACAACATGATAGCTACTCTAAGTACAACATAAGATAATTCCATCAAATTCTAAATCATAAACCAAGTAAACTTTTTATTTTTGGAGTGGCATGTGATTTTTTATGGAAAAAAGAGTTCTATTTTTATGTTGAATATTATGAAAAGATAATGCCATATTTTGAATTATACAAGATCTACGACTCGTGTTATTTTTTTGCCATTTGAAAGTTCAATAAAAGATAATAACATTTAACACAGTATATAGAAAGAAATATTCTGTTCGGGCCTATCCTCAATATTCTGTATTTACAAAGAAATTCCTTAACTACTTAACACACTGTTAATTCCTAAAACGTAAGGGTCAACGATTCCCCATATAATAAATACAAAATCAGGCAGCTAGCCTAATCTCTCAATTTAACTTTTAATACTGTATATACAAAGAAATATTCTGTTCAGGCCTATCCACAAGTTCTGACAAAATGCAAAGGAAGTGAATGAATAGTTTTAAGGCAAATCTGACAGGCCAATCACCACATCCAGGCCCATATTAAAATAATATGTGTTTCAATTTGTGAGTTTTATCATAAAATACTATCAAATTATCAACTACATGTTTTTATTTTAGAACTTTAACAGTTAAAATCTTTGGGAGTGTCATCACAAAACATACTCTAAATTGAAGTTTTAATCAGTAATACATTAAAAAAATCTCAGAACAGTTCATCTGTATTTTAGCTACACCAAATTCCCCAAGTGATAATAAACATAAAGCAATAATCTACTGGAAAAAGAAAATAATTTCCCCAGAAAGGATTGCATAAATAGTCTATATGTGCAATGAAAAGTTTAGAAGAGTAAACAACAAACCAGCTTAGCCTTATCGATCTTTGATTGTCGAAGAAAAGCAGGATGAAAGGTGATGTATCTTGAGTATCCATTCCAGTCCCCAATATCTGCAGTTCACACCAGAAGAAAACAAAATTTAATTAGAAGAAATAACTGCTTTGTGCGAGTAATGGAAATTTAGAGATATAGCTACCTGATCTGTGTCATTATTATATGGATAATTATGAGAAAAGGAAAAAAAACAAGAACTAAAATGAAAGATAAATGGCATTAAGTAATACAGTGTAACAGAAACATAAAAAGCAAACAATTGAGAAAGTTGAACAATGGATTATGTTTAGTTCACTGATAGTTTTATAGACTGGGGTATACATACAATTCTTAGCAAACTTCAAATCTTTTGGTTGAGAAAGGCGAGTGCCAAGCTTGAGCAAGATGTGAACAATGTTTGAATCTGTAAAGCACTTACAAGCTAGCAGAAGCAGGTTGCACTTGAATGGTCCCAAACATTATTAAACCAAGACCAAATTCTTTATTACCTGATTAACAAAAAACACAAAGTTAATTTCATTTCATATGACAAATTCAACAACAAATTATTTGCCCTGCATTTTTTTTTGCCTTATCCTTTTAATTAAAAAATGGCCCTCCCCCATACCTTTTTCCATAGCGAGAAGCCTCTGGACACTGCTGGGGTACGCTAGTTTTTTTTTTCTTTTTTAATTAAAAAATGCCACTTGAATAAAAAAAATTAAGAAAATAGTATCATTTAGAAGATTTTTTTAATAAATATATCATTTTTAATTAAAAATGAAATAAATAATTTAAATCCTATGCATAGATAGATGCAATTTTATCACATTTCATCGAAGGCATGCATAATTTCAAATTGCGTGCAACATTATAATGGCATAGCTTAAGTCCTAAAAGGAAAGAAAAAATAAAATAAAAATAAATAACTAGATTGTCAAATTCATAATGATAGTAGACTTTGCTGAGCATGGCCAACCGGGGACTACTTTAGTAAGAAAGGGAGATATCATTACAATCCCATTATTATATAAGTATGACTACTTACCTAGTTACCTTGGAAGGGAAAAAGGAGGTGATGTCCCTTTATGCTTATTCTTCAGATCGAGTTTAAAATTGACGAAATTAAAATTGAAGATGCCCAAGATCCTGTCCGAAATTCAAATATAAATTATTATAGTTAATTAACAAAGAGTATTAATTATTTAATTATTCCATAGTTTCTAGATCAAGATCAAGGCATATTCAAAACTCGATTTCTCTTTCTACAAAAAATCATGCTAGATTCAATTTTTTCTCAATCATGAGCATGAACTTTCGACTTTTAAGTCCATTTTTTTTCCAGGTTAATGATTGCAGATGCAAAAGAATTCACATTACCAGAGGAAGATCACTATAAAAAGCAAAAGTGGCCAATTTTATAGTTAAATTTTCATACCATCATCCTTTCCTCTAAGTCTTTTCAAGATACAAATAACCAAACTATGAACTTCAGATAAAACTGCAAATATCTAATGACATACAGGAAAAAATATATATTACTTTCAAGCTAAATTAAAGCATACTGAAATAACATGAACCAAGTAGCCAATGTAAAACAAGCAGGGAAAAAGGCAGTGAGATTCCTAATGTACCTTTGCATAAGACCCCTTTTTCTGCCATTTGGACTTGATTTCAGAAGGATCCACAAAGTTACAGAGAGCTTTGACAGTGAATAGTTCTGCAAGAGAGAAGGAGGAATCTGAAATTTGGTTATGGCATCGTCGCTAGGACATGTCTCATTTAGCTATTTAAAAAAATTGTTTCTTGTACTGTTTGCAAAACATGATGTCTCTAGTTTCCATTGTGATATATGTGAACAAGCAAAAAGTCATCGTGTTTCTTTTCCACTCAGTTTGAATAAAAGTAATGTTCCTTTTATGCTTATACACTCTGATGTTTGGGGCCCTTCTAAAATTCCAACTTTAGGGGGGTCAAGTTGGTTTGTTACTTTCATTGATGACTGCACAAGGATGACTTGGTTATGGTTAATGAAGTCCAAAGGAGAAGTGAACTTAATATTTCAGAAATTTCATAAAATGATTGGAACCCAATACAATGCAAAAGTTCAGGTTCTTCGTAGTGGCAATGGTGGTGAATACCAAAGTCTAGATCTCAAGCGGTACTTGGAAGCACATGGAATAATTCATCAAACATCTTGTCCCAATACACCTTAGCAAAATGGAGTTGCTGAGCGAAAAAATTGACACTTATTGGAGCTGGTAGCTCATATGCCTTTGTCATATTGGGGAGAAGCTCTTACTGTTGCAGCATTTATTATTAATCGAATACCTTCTAGCTCTAATGATTTCCATACACCATTGCAAACTCTCACCAATGCTAATATTTTCCCAAGTTTTGCAGATTTGCCTCCCCATGTTTTTGGTTGTGTAGCATTTGTGCACAATCAAAAACATCAAAACAAATTGAATCCTCGAGCATTGAGATGTGTATTTTTGGGCTATTCTATGCATCAAAAAGGGTATCGGTGTTACCACCCTCCAACTAGAAGAATGCTGATCAGCATTGATGTAGTTTTTCATGAAGAAATCGTGTATTTCTCTTCACAGTCTGGCCTTCAGGGGGAGGATTATCAAGAACTTCAGACTCTAGACTATGACAATCAATAATATGTTTATCTTGAGAATGGTGAAGCTATTAAAGATGTGGGGGGTAACTTAGAAACAAATGCTACGACATTAGATTGTAATGGTGATTCCTCACAGGTTGGAATTTTTAGTGAGAGTGAGGACAACTTGGAAACAAGTGGTACTGATGAAGTGGTGATTGAACCTGAAATAACTTCACCTACATCTTTGAATGAGCCTTTTAGTGACACACCAAACCAATCATCTGCTGCTATGGATGTTCCTAATATTGTGTCTGATCTCACCATAAAGCAATTACCAAAACACCATCCTAGAGGTATTCCTAAAAGCACTTATGAACCTATTCTCTCTAGTAAAGCTAGATATCCCATGAGTAACTTTGTTTCCTACCACCGTGTGTCTGAATCAAATATGTCATTTGTAAATCAATTATCTACTGCAGTTATTCCTAACAATGTATAGGAAGCCTTAGCTGATCCCCGATTGAGAGCTGCGATGAATGAGGAGATGAAAGCTTTGCAACAAAATGAAACATGGGAAATTGTTGACTGTCCACCAGAAAAAAAAACCAGTTGGATGTCGTTGGATTTATACTGTGAAGTACAAAGCGGATGGTACAATTGAAAGGTTTAAAGCAAGGCTTGTGGCAAAGGGGTATTCTCAAACTTACGGTGTGGATTATGCAGAGACATTTGCTCCTGTGGCTAAACTTAACACAGTTCGAGTGTTGTTATCTCTAGCTGTAAACTTAGACTGGCCATTACAACAATTTGATGTAAAAAATGCCTTCCTCCATGGAGAATTATCTGAGGAGGTTTATATGGAACTTCCACCAGGATGTATAGTTCCAAAGAAGCATAGTCAGAAGGTGTGCAAATTAAAGAAATCATTGTATGGTTTGAAGCAATCCCCAAGGGCGTGATTTGGAAGGTTCACAGAGTCAATGATTGCTTTTTGGTATCATCAAAGCAACTCTGATCATACTTTGTTTCTAAAGAGACAAGATGGAAAGATCACTGCTCTTATTGTGTATGTGGATGATATGATGGTTACTGGAAATGACCCTGAGGAAAGAAGAGCTATACAAGGCTATTTATCTAGAAAATGTGAAATGAAAGATCTAGGTTCTTTGAAATATTTTCTTGGGATAGAAGTTTCCCGATCAAAAGCAGGAATTTTTCTATCCCAAAGGAAGTATACTTTAGATCTTTTATGAGAAACGGGCATGGAAGGGTGTCATCCTGTTGATACTCCTATAGAAAAAGGCTTGAAATTGTGTTTAGAACCAAATCAGGTTCCTGTTGACAAAGGGAGATATCAAAGGCTTGTAGGGAGACTGTTGTACTTGAATCACACCAGACCAGACCAGACTTATGCATTAAGTGTTGTTAGTCAGTATATGCATGACCCAGGAGAACAACATATGAATGCAATCATGCGCATCTTAAGGTATTTGAAGTCAGCTCCTAGAAAAGGTATTCGCTTCACTAAACACATTGATTATCAAAGCATAAATGCATATACAGATGCTGATTGGGCTGGATCAATAGATGATAGGAGGTCTACCTCAGGTTACTTCACATTTGTAGGTGGTAATCTTGTTAATTGGAAAAGTAAAAAACAAAATGTGGTTGCACGCTGTAGAAGCTGAATTCAGAGGTTTGGCACTCGGTCTCTGTGAAGCATTATGGCTGAGACTACTTTTGGAAGATTTGGGTTACTCAGGTAGGCAACCAATTAGGCTTTATTGTGACAATAAAGCTGCATGTGATATTGCGCATAATCCAATACAACACGATCGCACAAAGCATATAGAAGTGGACAGATTTTTCATTAAGGAGAAGTTAGACAGAAAGATTGTAGAGTTGCCTAAGATTAGATCAGAAGACCAGCTGGCATATTCTCGCCAAAGCAGTCTCAAAAGCAGTGTTCTCAAAATTTTTAAGCAAGTTGAACATGAGTGATATTTATGCATCAACTTGAGGGGGAGTGTTGAGATTTCTTTCCTTTATTAATTCGTAGTATGGCAAAGTTACCACATATAAATTCATTAGCTTGTATTTAGGAGTATTTGTAGGGATTAACTTAATTATAGGGATTGGGCTGTATTTTCCATAGATTTATTTTCTCTGTTTCTATATATCCTCTCTGTTGTATATATACAGCTCTTGTAATCATCTGAAATATATGAATGACAGATTCTCAACAAAATTCCTCACCGTGAAAGTAGACCAAGATGGGGACTTTTTTTTTTTTTTTTTATCCTGTGTCAGAGATCACGGGTGTCCCCCAACTCACTGGATTAGAGACTAATCCCGCTCACGGTGCGTGGCTGCCGTTGACCCTAGGGAATTTTGCACACGAAGGGAATCGAGTACAGGTTCTCCCGCTAAATAGATCGTTCCTCCACATGAGAATGCAGTGGAGCCTTACACCACTGTGCCAACCCTTTGGGTTAAATGGGGACTTTATGACCCTCTTCCTGGGATAGGATCCAGTTTGGAAGGAATAGACGAGCAGAAATGGGAGGGTCATTTGAGATGACAACGTCTTTGGATGATACTTTTGTAGTTGGATCTTCAGGTGTGGGTGGCACAATTGGAGAGCCTTGGAGGCATTCAATGGTTCCATCCTTGTAGACTCGAACAAAGCCTGGAATCTCCAAGGTTATCTTCTTGCAGTTAGTGACAGTGGTGGCTACTGTGGAAATCAAAACCATTGCAAATGAAAACAGTTTTAAGTAAGGGAAGACTAGTGAATTTTCTTCAAGTTGGTTGTAATTTGCAAAGACTCGTCAGTTGTACATATAGACATACGAATTGATTACGTGGATCACTCTCCTTTTTTAAAATAAATAAAAAAATTAAAAATATAAAGTAAGTCTTTCACATAAATCATGTTCCTACCAATATTATGAATAAGGTTTTAGCACTCATCAACATTTTCCAAACAAAAATCCTGTACAGAAATAGAAAAAACAAAAAAAAGGTTATTTTCAGTATTTCCTGTACAAATCTTAGAAAGCATCAAACAAAATGAAAATAAGGTAGTATTTTTGTAATTAAAAAGTGAAAACAAAAAATGAAAATAGAAAACAAAATTACAAGTAAACGCTCCCTTAAGCATTTACTATTTTCACTTTTGGTGTTCAAATATAATTATATATGGTGTGCATAGTTCTACATTGATTTGAGAGTCGTAACAAAAAAATCACGTAAAATTCTTACCACAATCCAATATAGCTTTTTATTCACAGTAGGTTTAGACACGATTATTTTCAACTCACCAGTAAACCAACCATACACTTAAATTTACTCAATTGCATAATACATTAAAAACGCGATTCACATGGTTCAATGCTCAGCAGGTGGAAACTCTTTTTAAATGTCGAACACAAATTTAAGGGACCACAAATCCACCCATAAGTTCCACAATTGTAACCACAATTTTCTTATTATAAAGTCAAACTTTATTTTTTTATGGCATACAACATTCGTATTTAAGATTTTTATTTAAAGATAATTAAGTATATATCACTTCAATCAAATTGTTGTTAAAAATTTGAGACTTTTATATAAAATAATTGGAGAAATCTAGCTCAGTTGGTTGAGCAGGGTACGCGAGTTGTTGTAAACTCCCGGTACCTGTCCAACTTTAGATGCATATGTCACTTTAGTGTCATTAGAGTCTTTTCTATTTTGTGAACTCTCACTGATTTTACAACCATATAATATTATATGTGGTTGTATATTGTACCTGGAAGTTCAATAATAGCGTTTAATAAAACTTTCATCAAAGTAATAAGAATTTAAAAAATAGTGATGCTATATGATATGAACATGTTCTATATGAAAGCATACCAATCCACTTGTTTATTAATTATTGGATACATGTTAAATTAAGAAAAAAGTAAAAAAAATCAAAATTTTGACACAAATCACATGTGGTTACTTTTTATAGTTTTCGTATGGCACGAATTCATACCGTCTAGCATTTTTCTTTAAAAAAATTGGTTTGGATACAAAAAAAAAAAACATATTCAGTTTGGTACACGATGGATACAGTCTACAACATGACAAAAAACACAAAAAGAGGCAAGGTAGTATCAAATTTTATTATATATATTTAATTTTATTAATCTAATTATTGAATATTTTTATATCATCTTAACAATTATGCGTATCAAATTTTAAATAAATAAGACATTTGTACTTATATGGTCTTCCAATAAACATTTATTTATATTTTTAAAAAAGTATATTATACGTTAAATTAAATTTATTTAATAAAATATCAAATGTTTTTATACATTTATAGACTTAATCTACTCATTAAAAAAATTTAGTTCAACAATAAAAGAAAGATGTACATGATTTTTTTAAATGATCACGTGACAACTAACTAACTTCATAATATTAATCGTTCATGTATAGATGGTATGATTTAAATATTTATTTTATATAATTAAATTTTATAATAAATAAATATTTTTTAATATATAAATTATAATATAATTAAAAGTAAATATTAATGATAGTTGACTGATTTGAGTTACATCAATTTAAATATTCTAAATTTGATATTATAAATTTAAAAACACAAATGCTTTTAATAAATTAATAATGTAATAGATGTTTGTGTGACGCACCATCAAGACCACTTGTTATAATTAATTAAAGTTTGTACTGAAACCTTACGATCGAACGTAGTTTGAAAATTTTGACTGAAGAATTTCATATTTTTCTACAACGAAATTGAAGCGTCTAAGCTGATCTTTACATACATATGCATTAAATAAGTATCTTGTTTTTTTTATTCATAAATAAATATCTGGTATATATGTTGCATAGATTAATATTAAAAAAATAGGTATTTAAATTTAAATTTTACAAAATTTAAAAATTGATTTAATCAATAAAACATTGTTTTAATAATAATTCATATATATGTCATTATACTAGATGTTAATCCAAATAAATTCAAATACACTCTTTACCAAAACAAAAAAAATTCAAATACACTAATGCATATTTACATAAACTGTAAAAATATATTTAACCCTTAAAGAAATTTAAAATCCCATTAAATTAGCTAACTAATTAAAGAAAACATATTAAGTTGCCTACAATTAGGCATTAGCGTCCCAACGCTTCCTTAACATAATATGTAAATTAAATGCCACTTTTTTAACTCAATTAAATGCCATTTTCTTAAACAATAGAGTAAATTACATTCCTCCCCATTGAGAGATATTAATATTAGCATCTTTTAGAAGAGGAGAGTATTTTTTTTATCCGTAGGAATTGAAGGCAGGTGGTACCAAGAGGTTTACAATAATTCACGCACCAGCTCAACCAACTAAGCTAGACCCCTTGGTAGGGTATAATTTACTCTAACAATATTTCAAGAGATATATAGTACCACAAATTATGAAAATAATGTTAGATTTATGTATCAAACATTTAGAAAGAATGATTCAAGATCCAAGTATATAAAACACCACGTTAAATATTTGACTAATTTGGTTTCAGATAAATAAAATTATTATAATAAAAGAATAATAAATATTTTTATATAATATAATTTAAATATTTTATTTAATATAATATTATATATTTATATTTAATATAATGATTTTTTTCTTTTTCTTTCTTAATTTTTATCTTTAGTTGGTGAGTCAGAAAGGTAAATGTCAAATTCTCTCCGTAATATTTAAATCAAATGCCATTTTCTTAAACAAAGTGCATGTATGTATGTATGTGACTATCTATATATACACACACTTACCAAATTAATTATAAACATAATTTTAGATTTTTGTTTCAAACATTTAGAAAGAATGATTTAAAATCCTGGTAAATAAACACTACATTAAATATTTGACTAATCTGATTTGAGATGAATAAAATTATTATAATTAAGGAATATTAACATTTTTATTTAATAAAATTTAAATATTTTCTTAATATAATGTTATATATTTATATTTAATATAATAATATTTTACTCTTTCTTTTAAAAAAAATTATCTTTAGTTGGTGAGTCAGAAAGGTAAATTGCCATATTCTATCCATAAATTGGATTAATAGTTTAAATAATTTCTTTAAAATAGTATGTAAATCAAGTATCATTTTTTTAAACAAAGTGCATGTAAGTAGTAATTAATGATGAGAGAGATTAAATGAATTAATATTGAAAAAAAAAAATTAAAATACTAGTATATAAACACCACATTAAATATTTGACCAATCTGATTTGAGATGAATAAAATTATTATAATTAAGGAATATTAATATTTTATTTAATATCATTTAAGTATTTTCTTAATATAATAATATTATATATTTATATTTAGTATAATCATATTTTGCTCTTTCTTTAAAAAAAAATATCTTTAGTTGGTGAGTCACAAAGGTAAACTGCCAATTTCTCTCCATAAATTGGATTAATAGTTTAAATAATTTCTTTAAAATAGTATGTAAATCAAATATAATTTTCTAAAATAAAGTGCATGTATGTAGTAATTAATGATGAGAGAGATTAAATGAATTAAAATTAATTAATATATTTAAAAAAAGAATTAAACTATGTTTCATTAATATTAAGGATAATTTTAGAAAATATATAAATTTAAGTCAAATTTAATACTACTAATTAAATTAACTAATTTTTTTTAATCTTGATAAATTAATTAATTGGATTTGTAAGAACCAAAGAAAAAATAAAAATGCAAAATTCTATTCACAAATTGGATAAATAATTTCCTTAAAATAATATGTAAATCAAATGTTGTTTTCTTAACAATGTGCATGCTTAATTTTCGCACACTTAAAAAAAAAAAAAAACACACACACACACACACACACAATGTGCAAGTATGTAGTATGTATGTGGGTCTCTATTTTTTTCTTTCTATAACCATGAGATATCGATCTGGTGCATTTATGTATGTGTGTGAGTCTCTATATATAACACAGAGAACCTAAAACTGGATTATTGGAATTCACATTTTGCATATATGAAATGGCTTATTTCACAAAAGGCAGCATATCCCCCGGCAAGAAAGAGATAGTGGCTCAAATTCCCCCTTACTTATTTGTCTACAATGATGGCACCATCGAACGTCCCACAACCTACCCTAGAGCTCCACCCTCACTCGAAGACCCTGCAACCGGCGTCGCATCCAAAGACATCCTCTTCTCAAAGAAGCCTTTCCTCTTTGCTCGACTTTACCTTCCAAAACTAACTCAACCCGACGAAAAAATCCCCATTTTAGTCTACCTTCATGGCGGCGCCTTTTGCTTTGAATCAGCCTTTTCATCTCACCACTTCAAATATTGCAACATATTTGCTTCCCAAGCCAATGTCCTAATTGTTGCCATAGAGCACAGGAAAGCTCCTGAGCATTTTCTCCCTACGGCTTATAATGATTGCTGGGCTGGTCTTAGTTGGGTCGCCTCTCATGCCACCGCAAACCCCACCAACACTGACCCTTGGCTCATAAGTCATGGTGATTTCAGCAAAGTTTTTATTGGTGGTGATAGTAGTGGTGGTAACCTTGTCCATAACATTGCCATACGTGCTGGGGTTGAAGCTTTACCCGGTGGTGTAAAACTCTATGGTGCTTATCTTAACCACCCTTATTTATGGGGTTCAAAGCCAATTGGGTCTGAACCCGTTATTGGATTCGAGGAGTGTAATCAATCTTTGGTTTGGAACTTCGCGTACCCTGATGCACCTGGTGGGTTGGATAATCCCATGATCAATCCATTGGCTCCTGGGGCACCCAGTTTGGCTACGCTTGGGTGTTCTAAGATGCTTATTACTGTTGCAGGGAAGGATCACTTGAAATTTAGGGACAGGGGAGTGTTATATTATGAGGCTGTGAAGGAGAGTGGCTGGAAAGGGGAACTTAAGCTGTTTGAGGAGGAAGAAGAGGATCATGTTTATTTTATGTATGATATGGAAACTGAGCAAGCCAAAAGATTGATCAAAGTCGTGGTTGATTTTCTTACCCGGTGAAAGAACTATACAGTTGTCTCCCTAAAATTTGTATTTTTTCAGTTTCCCTTGTTTTGAATAAGAAGGCTTAAATATGTTTTTAATCTCTCAAAATTTGAGTAAGTTTGATTTTGGTCCCTCAATTAAAAACTTGTTCTTTTTAATTGAGAGATTAAAAAGAACAAATTTTTTAATTGAGGGACCAAAATTAAAAACATCTCATTTGTTTGTGTTACTCATGTGTCCCTGAATCCAGGATCTGTCTCTGTTTATGTCTTTGGTCTAGTTTATAAAATCCTTCATCCATAATGTTGTGAAGAGTATTAATGGGGTATAAATCGTAACAAAACATATGCCCTATAATAAGAAAAAAATGGTAATTGTTTTACTTGGTATAATTTTTAATGGATGAAAATTAAATTATTAATATAATGTACTATATTATAAGTACAGACTTCTAATATCAATTTATACTAATAATTAATTTTTACTAAATAAAAATTATAGCTACAAAAACGAGTTTAATGATTATTCTATTATTATGTAATGTTTTTTTTTAGTAAATATCTCAGTAAACGTGTATGCTTATATTGTTATTCTTAACTTCTTATTATTATGTAGTATTTTTTTTTTATTTGCAATAAGGATATCTCTCAACCGATGATCAAAAACAAATTTCTTTCGAAAAGTTAAGATTACTCAAGTTTGTTTTGTCTTTCCCTATAAATTCTTCTCCATACATATGATGGTTAATAATCAAATTCCTGACAACAAGTCTAAGAAACTCAACTATATTAGATCTTGTTAGTTTTTTTTTTTTGACAGTAGATCTTGTTAGTTTATTATGTGATATTTTGTACAACATGATAGCTACTCAAAGTACAACATAAGATAATTCCATCAAATTCTAAATCATAAACCAAGTAAACTTTTTATTTTTGGAGTGGCATGTGATTTTTTATGGAAAAAAGAGTTCTATTTTTATGTTGAATATTATGAAAAGATAATGCCATATTTTGAATTATACAAGATCTACGACTCGTGTTATTTTTTTGCCATTTGAAAGTTCAATAAAAGATAATAACATTTAACACAGTATATAGAAAGAAATATTCTGTTTGGGCCTATCCTCAATATTCTGTATTTACAAAGAAATTCCTTAACTACTTAACACACTGTTAATTCCTAAAACGTAAGGGTCAACGATTCCCCATATAATAAATACAAAATCAGGCAGCTAGCCTAATCTCCCAATTTAACTTTTAATACTGTATATACAAAGAAATATTCTGTTCAGGCCTATCCACAAGTTCTGACAAAATGCAAAGGAAGTGAATGAATAGTTTTAAGGCAAATCTGACAGGCCAATCACCACATCCAGGCCCATATTAAAATAATGTGTTTCAAATTGTGAGTTTTATCATAAAATACTATCAAATTATCAACTACATGTTTTTATTTTAGAACTTTAACAGTTAAAATCTTTGGGAGTGTCATCACAAAACATACTCTAAATTGAAGTTTTAATCAGTAATACATTAAAAAAATCTCAGAACAGTTCATCTGTATTTTAGCTACACCAAATTCCCCAAGTGATAATAAACATAAAGCAATAATCTACTAGAAAAAGAAAATAATTTCCCCAGAAAGGATTGCATAAATAGTCTATATGTGCAATGAAAAGTTTAGAAGAGTAAACAACAAACCAGCTTAGCCTTATCGATCTTTGATTGTCGAAGAAAAGCAGGATGAAAGGTGATGTATCTTGAGTATCCATTCCAGTCCCCAATATCTGCAGTTCACACCAGAAGAAAACAAAATTTAATTAGAAGAAATAACTGCTTTGTGCGAGTAATGGAAATTTAGAGATATAGCTACCTGATTTGTGTCATTATTATATGGATAATTATGAGAAAAGGAAAAAAAAACAAGAACTAAAATGAAAGATAAATGGCATTAAGTAATACAGTGTAACAGAAACATAAAAAGCAAACAATTGAGAAAGTTGAACAATGGATTATGTTTAGTTCACTGATAGTTTTATAGACTGGGGTATACATACAATTCTTAGCAAACTTCAAATCTTTTGGTTGAGAAAGGCGAGTGCCAAGCTTGAGCAAGATGTGAACAATGTTTGAATCTGTAAAGCACTTACAAGCTAGCAGAAGCAGGTTGCACTTGAATGGTCCCAAACATTATTAAACCAAGACCAAATTCTTTATTACCTGATTAACAAAAAACACAAAGTTAATTTCATTTCATATGACAAATTCAACAACAAATTATTTGCCCTGCATTTTTTTTTGCCTTATCCTTTTAATTAAAAAATGACCCTCCCCCATACCTTTTTGCATAGCGAGAAGCCTCTGGACACTGCTGGGGTACGCTAGTTTTTTTTTCTTTTTTAATTAAAAAATGCCACTTGAATAAAAAAAATTAAGAAAATAGTATCATTTAGAAGATTTTTTTAATAAATATATCATTTTTAATTAAAAATGAAATAAATAATTTAAATCCTATGCATAGATAGATGCAATTTTATCACATTTCATCGAAGGCATGCATAATTTCAAATTGCGTGCAACATTATAATGGCATAGCTTAAGTCTTGAAAGGAAAGAAAAAATAAAATAAAAATAAATAACTAGATTGTCAAATTCATAATGATAGTAGACTTTGCTGAGCATGGCCAACCGGGGACTACTTTAGTAAGAAAGGGAGATATCATTACAATCCCATTATTATGTAAGTATGACTACTTACCTAGTTACCTTGGAAGGGAAAAAGGAGGTGATGTCCCTTTATGCTTATTCTTCAGATCGAGTTTAAAATTGACGAAATCAAAATTGAAGATGCCCAAGATCCTGTCCAAAATTCAAATATAAATTATTATAGTTAATTAACAAAGACTATTAATTATTTAGTTATTCCATAGTTTCTAGATCAAGATCAAGGCATAGTCAAAACTCGATTTCTCTTTCTACAAAAAATCATGCTAGATTCAATTTTTTCTCAATCATGAGCATGAACTTTCGACTTTTAAGTCCATTTTTTTTCCAGGTTAATGATTGCAGATGCAAAAGAATTCACATTACCAGAGGAAGATCACTATAAAAAGCAAAAGTGGCCAATTTTATAGTTAAATTTTATAGTATTTTTTTTATTTGCAATAAGTATATCTCTCAACCGATGATCAAAAACAAATTTCTTTCGAAAAGTTAAGATTACTGAAGTTTGTTTTGTCTTTCCCTATAAATTCTTCTCCATACATATGATGGTTAATAATCAAATTCCTGAAAACAAGTCTAAGAAACTCAACTATATTAGATCTTGTTAGTTTTTTTTTTTTTTGACAGTAGATCTTGTTAGTTTATTATGTGATATTTTGTACAACATGATAGCTACTCTAAGTACAACATAAGATAATTCCACCAAATTCTAAATCATAAACCAAGTAAACTTTTTATTTTTGGAGTGACATGTGATTTTTTATGGAAAAAAGAGTTCTATTTTTATGTTGAATATTATGCAAAGATAATGCCATATTTTGAATTATACAAGATCTACGACTTGTGTTATTTTTTTGCCATTTGAAAGTTCAATAAAAGATAATAACATTTAACACAGTATATAGAAAGGAATATTCTGTTCGGGCCTATCCTCAATATTCTGTATTTACAAAGAAATTCCTTAACTACTTCACACACTGTTAATTCCTAAAATGTAAGGGTCAACGATTCCTCATATAATAAATACAAAATCAGGCAGCTAGCCTAATCTCCCAATTATAACTTTTAATACTGTATATACAAAGAAATATGCTGTTCAGGCCTATCCACAAGTTCTGACAAAATGCAAAGGAAGTGAATGAATAGTTTTAAGGCAAATCTGACAGGCCAATCTCTTCCAAAAGTCCCAACTAATTCCAAATCCAGCCTAGATCTCTCCTTCACATTTTCTCCCCGTTTACCTTGACAACCAAATCATCCCCCAAACCCTCCCTACTGCCAACTCAGCAGTTAGTTACTTAGTGGAGACATTTTCATTTTTTTTTCTTTCTCCATACCTACACTATTGTTTTAGGGGTCCTGTCACTCTCCACTGCCTTGTGCCCCATTCTATTATGCTCAGGGCCTATTAGTGGAATTTCGTCTAAAAGTGAATATTTTTTCATGATTTCCTCATTATTTCTCCTTAGTGTTGATGGTCTTCTCCTCCCCCTAATTCTCCATCAGTGGTGCATAGACTCCACTATCCCAAAACTTTGTCAATTGAAAGAATAAACCTAGACAATGGAAGGCAAGGTTGCATATTGAGAGTTGATGATAAGAAAAAAGAAATATGATTGATATCATCATTGATAGATGCAGCGAAATAGATTAGAGTAGGAGAAAAGATTATCTAAGCATGACTTCTAGGTGACAGAGAAGCTACAGATCTTAGCATTTTCATTTGTACTGCATTCTATTTTTTTTCTCCCAAATACTATAGTTTGGTTTGTTGATAAGTCCAATTTCTTTGAGTGTAGCCAATGGTGCCTTTTGGCACCAGAAGTGGTTGCTGAATCTTGTCTGCTGCAGTGAGCTGCATGCCTCTTGCATGTGCTAAAGGCATGCATTGCCTGAACCAAGAAAGCATGTTTAATAGTTTTTTAGTGTCTCCTTGCATACAGTGTTGTTTATGGCGGAAAGCCAAAAATCCGTCATATATATATGGTGGATGGCGTAGCGGCAAATGGCAGAAGCCATGGCGGAGGGGATTGCTAATGCACACACACTCATTTTTTAGTATGAGTGCATTAGCACCCTACACCAAAAATTTAGAACAAAAAAACCATCTCTTTTCTCTCTTTTAATTTAATTCCTTTAGAGATATTACTGTAATTTAATGTTTAACTTTTTTTTACAAAAAAAACACACATTTCTCTCTCCTCTCTCGTCCCACTCACGTAACCTTTAACTGTCTGTTGTTCCTCTTCCCCTTTCAATTATTTGGTTCCACAAAATATTTCCAATTTCTCCTTTTTTTTTTCATAAGCATTCATCTTCTTTCATCCACAATAAAAACTCAAATACTTTGTATTATGAAATTTTTTGTACACTTGATAATAAACTCAAATACTTAGTATTATACAATTTTTTTGAATTTGGCATTTCAAATTTTCAATTATCCCTGTAAGCAAAGCTGAAAAAGGAACCCGTGTAGCACATATGTAGAACTAAAAAAAATTCAGCTGGTAAACTCATAATTTGATCTCCCTTCAACCTCAGATGCAAACTTGGTTTCTTAAGCTTAAACTCAGTTTCAGATAATTGAAAGGGGAAGAGGAACAGACGGTTAAAAAATTAAAATGCTACGTGATCAACCAACATTAAAAGGTTATGAGAGTGGGATGAGAGAGGAGAGAGAAATGTGTTTTTTTTAAATTACAGTAATATCCCTAAAGGAGTTAAACTAAGAGAGAAAATAGATGGTTTCTTGTCCTAAATTTTGTGTAGTGTGCTAATGCACTCATACTAAAAAATGAGTGTGTGTGTGTGTGTGTGTGTATATATATATATATATGAGGAGGGATCCATTTACACCAAGAGTAAGTATAAGAGAGTTACTTTCCATTTCACCATTCATTTTCTTGAAATCTAATGGTTAAGATTAGTTACTCATTACAACCATTAGATTTCAAGAAAATGAATGGTGAGGATGAGGAGTAACTCTCTTACACTTACTCTTGGAGTAAGTGGATCCCTCCTCTCTCTCTCTCTATATATATATACATATAAATACTAACAAAACAGTAGATATAACAGTAAATAAAAATAAAAAAACTAAAAAGACAGCAGATATAAATACTTAAAAAACAGTAAATAGAAACACTTAAAAAACAGTAAATATAAACAAAAAAAACTAAAAAACAGTAGATATAACAGAATGAAGAAAGATAAGGGCTGAACAACGAAAAAACAGAACAGAACAATCAATAGTAGTCACCGGAGATGGCAGTCGCCGGAGGAAGGAATATAAAACAAAATAAAATCAAAACAAAAACGTAACTAAAAAAGACAGAAAATGCAACAACCGGAGATGGCAGTCGTCAGAGCCGAACAAGGTCACCAGTTAAGTTGTCGCCGGCGTAGAAGTCGCTATCGAAGGGAGAGGTCGTGAAGCAGCAGCGTCAGAGGGATAGGTCGTCAAGCAGCACACAAGAGAGAAGTAGAGAACTCAAAGAACGTAGGACTTTGCCGTGGGTTCTCTTTTGGGTTTAAAACCTTTAATTTTCAATTGGGTCGGATTGTGCTATAGGCCCATTTCCCTTTTTTTTAAACCCACTTTTTCCGCCATACTGCCTTACCCGCCATGTTTCTAGCGCCCACCATGGTCATGCCATATGAAACCCACGACACCACCGCTATTTGATGGTGTTTTATCAAAAAACTGCAACGTCATAGTGGCGGCACCATGGTGGGCATGGCAGAAAAAACCGGTTTTTAAAAAAAAAAGGAAAAAAAGGGAAGTGAGCCTATAGCCCAACTTGACCCAATTGAAAATTAAGGGTTTTAAACCCTAAAGAGAACCCACAACAGAGACCTACGTTCTCTGAGTTCTCTACTTCTCTCTCGTGTGCTGCTTCATGACCTCTCCCTCTGACGTTGCTGCTTCACAACCTCTCCCTTCGACGGCAACCTCTATGCCAGCGGCAACTTAATCGATGAGCTTGTTCGGCTCTGACGACTGCCATCTCTAGTTTGTTGCATTTTCTCTATTTTTTTAGTTATGTTTTTGTTTTGTTTTATCTTCCTTCCTCCGGCGACTGCCATCTCCGATGACGGCTATTGATCATTCTGTTTTGTTTTTTTCATTGTTCAGCCCTTATCTTCCTTCGTTCTGTTATATCTACTGTCTTGTTAGTGTGTGTGTGCGTGCGTGTGTGTGTATAAAATTGTAACCGATGTAAAAAGTGGGCCTAGATTAATAAGTCGTGGTTTAATAGGGGTGTATTAACTCCATTAATACCAAATTTTTGTTTTAAAAAAAAATACCCATAACAAATAATAAACACATGCAACTATGTTCCCCAAGAGCGAACCAGGAAGAAAACAGCCAACCAAGTTCTGAATGAAGATTATGAAATAGAACCAATTAAGATGGAAACAAATAAAAATGAATGAAGACGTTGGGACCAAAATCATAATAGCCAACCAAGCTTATTAGGATAAAAGAGGAATTTTTTGACAGGATAAAAGAGGAATTTTTTGACAGGATAAAAGAGGAATTTTTTGACAGGATAAAAGAGGAATTAAAATAAACATATGTGGAAAAGGAGAGTATTAAAGAAGCAAAGTGTTTTATCAATCTCTTGTCTAGACTCAAGACCATGCCATGGAATCCAAGAGCTGAACTGGAAATTTCATTACTTCATCTTGCAGTTTCAAATCAAACAAATACTGCAGTTACACTTTTAACGAAGAAGCAAAACCTAGAATAAGTACACGTATAGCACAATTTGAATAGAATCACATTGCTTATATGTACAAAAACACCACCACCCAAACTTCACAAGATATCACAGCAAAATTAGATAAACAAAATCTGCATAAAACGCAAGTGCAGACCTGAACAACAAAAACAAGGTCAGGAGCTAAATGTTTTATGGAACTCGCAACAGAAATCGTGTCTGTTCCAGATGCAACCACAAATAATGGCCCCTCCTTGGAAAAATAAACATATCAAAATATCAATCACATTCATTCCTTCTAATACATCAAATTTCTGGTCCCATTCATATGAATATTAAGCTAGCATATAGAGAACTTTAGGCTGGGAAGAAAAGAAGTCAACGAACAATGGAAGAATCAAATCTACTGCTACCCTTTAACAACCCTACCTATACATATGATTTCTACAATATCATTTTTTATTTCTAATTTGTTAAAATTAAGTGAAGGAAAAGAAAGGATAAGGTAAAATAGAAACTACTGATTTGATGAAGTAAAAGACAGAATTAACCCCTATTTACAGTAGTATTATAATTAAATAAGGAAACAAATAATGAAATATTAAAATCATTCGTAAGAGGTCATCTAAAATACTTTATAAAATATTTTAAGATATTATACTTTATTATCCAGATATTCTAACATGAATCATTCTCTACTCCATGCTCTGAATAATGACAAGAAAGGTACAAATACAACAGACTTTCTTATTTCTTAATTTTTTGTTTAGCTAATATCAAGAAAAGATTTAAACTACAAAGAACAAATATTACCTCAGCCACAAGAATATATTTTGTCAAAGGTAAACGTAACTCCAAGGGGTCATCTTCTGATTCACATGACTTTGCTTTTTGAACATCAATTAACCTCCACAAGACCTATTAGATCACAACATCCAGGCCCATATTAAAATAATATGTGTTTCAATTTGTGAGTTTTATCATAAAATACTATCAAATTATCAACTACATGTTTTTATTTTAGAACTTTAACAGTTAAAATCTTTGGGAGTGTCATCACAAAACATACTCTAAATTGAAGTTTTAATCAGTAATACATTAAAAAAGTCTCAGAACAGTTCATCTGTATTTTAGCTACACCAAATTCCCCAAGTGATAATAAACATAAAGCAATAATCTACTAGAAAAAGAAAATAATCTCCCCAGAAAGAATTGCATAAATAGTCTATCTGTGCAATGAAAAGTTTAGAAGAGTAAACAACAAACCAGCTTAGCCTTATCGATCTTTGATTGTCGAAGAAAAGCAGGATGAAAGGTGATGTATCTTGAGTATCCATTCCAGTCCCCAATATCTGCAGTTCACACCAGAAGAAAACAAAATTTAATTAGAAGAAATAACTGCTTTGTGCGAGTAATGGAAATTTAGAGATATAGCTACCTGAACTGTGTCATTATTATATGGATAATTATGAGAAAAGGAAAAAAAAAAAACAAGAACTAAAATGAAAGATAAATGGCATTAAGTAATACAGTGTAACAGAAACATAAAAAGCAAACAATTGAGAAAGTTGAACAATGGATTATGTTTAGTTCACTGATAGTTTTATAGACTGGGGTATACATACAATTCTTAGCAAACTTCAAATCTTTTGGTTGAGAAAGGCGAGTGCCAAGCTTGAGCAAGATGTGAACAATGTTTGAATCTGTAAAGCACTTACAAGCTAGCAGAAGTAGGTTGCACTTGAATGGTCCCAAACATTATTAAACCAAGACCAAATTCTTTATTACCTGATTAACAAAAAACACAAAGTTAATTTCATTTCATATGACAAATTCAACAACAAATTATTTTCCCTGCATTCTTTTTTGCCCTATCCTTTTAATTAAAAAATGACCCTCCCCCATACCTTTGCATAGCGAGAAGCCTCCGGACACTGCTGGGGTACGCTAGTTTTTTTTTTCTTTTTTAATTAAAAAATGCCACTTGAATAAAAAAAATTAAGAAAATAGTATCATTTAGAAGATTTTTTTAATAAATATATCATTTTTAATTAAAAATGAAATAAATAATTTAAATCCTATGCATAGATAGATGCAATTTTATCACATTTTCATCGAAGGCATGCATAATTTCAAATTGCGTGCAACATTATAATGGCATAGCTTAAGTCTTGAAAGGAAAGAAAAAATAAAATAAAAATAAATAACTAGATTGTCAAATTCATAATGATAGTAGACTTTGCTGAGCATGGCCAACCGGGGACTACTTTAGTAAGAAAGGGAGATATCATTACAATCCCATTATTAAGTATGACTACTTACCTAGTTACCTTGGAAGGGAAAAAGGAGGTGATGTCCCTTTATGCTTATTCTTCAGATCGAGTTTAAAATTGACGAAATTAAAATTGAAGATGCCCAAGATCGTGTCCAAAATTCAAATATAAATTATTATAGTTAATTAACAAAGACTATTAATTATTTAATTATTCCATAGTTTCTAGATCAAGATCAAGGCATAGTCAAAACTCGATTTCTCTTTCTACAAAAATTCATGCTAGATTCAATTTTTTCTCAATCATGAGCATGAACTTTCGACTTTTAAGTCCATTTTTTTTCCAGGTTAATGATTTCAGATGCAAAAGAATTCACATTACCACAGGAAGATCACTAAAAAGCAAAAGTAGCAAATTTTATAGTTAAATTTTCATACCATCATCCTTTCCTCTAAGTCTTTTCAATATACAAATAACCAAACTATGAACTTCAGATAAAACTGCAAATATCTAATGACATACAGGAAAAAATATATATTACTTTCAAGCTAAATTAAAGCATACTGAAATAACATGAACCAAGTAGCCAATGTAAAACAAGCAGGGAAAAAGGCAGTGAGATTCCTAATGTACCTTTGCATAAGACCCCTTTTTCTGCAAATGATCCTTTAAAACCTTCTTAAACAATCCAGCACCTGAAACACACCCATAATAAGCATCTTAAGCAAAATGAGAAAAAATCAACTCCCAATTAAGCCATCAAAAGTCAATTTTCTCAAAGATATTTTTCACTCAAATACACTCAAAAATGGAGAAAAGATTGTCCAAGCAAAAACAAATCTAATTGACATCACAATCTTGTTTATCAGAAATTCTCAATCTTGTTTAGGCTTATTTTTATAATTGAAAAAGTTTTGAGAGAGTGGAGGCTTACCTGCTAGACCGCTAATTCGTGTCTGATGGAGACAGGGCTGACCCTAAGATTTTTGGTGTCCTGGGTGAACCGAGAGAGAAAGCTTAAGGCCCTTGTTTACGTAATTATGTTAAGGCAGATAGAAGTGGAAGGAAATAATATACCACACTATCCTCTTTACATTTAGCATTGTACATAAATTGTTAGTTCATTTTCCCAAACTTATGGATAGATTTTTGTTGAGAAATATAAACATTACCCATTAGTTGACTTACTAGTAATTGTTTACTAAAAATTATTGGTAATCATCACATTTTTTATATAATTTTAAAATTATATAAAATTTTATTTTAATATTTATAGACTAAATAGAGAAAAATTAGTGTCCCTCTAAAAATGGGGTCCTGGGCGATCGCCCCTCTTGACCATGCTCAGGGCTACCACTGATGGAGAAACAAGAGCATCAGCGGCAAGAAGCAATAATGAGGAAATGGTTAAAGAATATTCATTTGTAAAGGCAATGGAGAGTGATAGTTCCCTAAAATAATTGAAGTGAATGTGAGTAGAAAAAGAGGGCGCATAGAAGGGGAATGTGATCAAAGAAGAGAAAAGAAAGAGAAGGTCTCTGCTAAGTGCTAACTATTAGGTTGGTATTAGGATGGATTTGGGGCATGATTTGGTTTTAAAGATGCAGGGTGATAAAAATATTTATTATATATTTAATACATACAATAAATATACTTATCTTGAATATTAAATATAATAAATGTATGTAATAAATATTTATTATATTTATTAAATATAATAATGGAATTTCTTATGTATACTCACTTGATTTTTAGTTAAAGTACGCTAGCAAGTTGTAATTAGAAATTATCTTAAAATACGTCGACAGTGTAGCATGTTAATGTATTCCAACTAAAAAAAAAAAAAAACTTTGCTAACATACACATGCTTGTTTTTTAGTCAGAGTACATTAACAGTTATAACTAGAGGTTATCTTAAACTATATCGATGATCAATTCACCATTGTTATTGAGAAATCGGTTCACCCTGACTGATTTCACATCTTTTTTTTATTTTTTTGGTTTACACATTGAGAAATCGATTAGGTAGTAACTGATTTCTCAACATTGATTTTTATTTTTTTTACTACGCTTCTTGTTTATTAAAATTTTTTAGTTTTTTAGTTTTGGTTTTAATTATTTTGTTGTTAACAAATTTTTTTGTAACACACAATTTCAATTAAAATAAAATACAAATTAATTTTACACGATAGACAATGAAAATGACAAATAATACAACATAAGATTAAAATTAGCGTTGTTGGCTTGAGCATATGTTTCAATCACAATGAGGACATTTGTTTTTGGAATGTCCTGGTTTCAACAGATGGAACATCTTTTTGGTTGACCAAGTTTCCTCAGCTACAATAATTATCAATTTTTTAATTTTACACTTTAAATAAAATTATTTTTAATTCAAATTTAAATGAACAAAATAATTCAAATTTAACACACCATGTAAAAAAATTAAATGTAAATCTAAATAATTAAACCCTAATTAACAATATTTAAGAAAATTACAAAATTAAGAAAGTTATAAAATAATTACACAAAGTCACTGTGTAGCTTGCCAATGTATTCCAACTAAAAACAATTTGGTGTACGTTAGTAAATCCCTATAAGTATATTTAATATTTAATATGTTTTGTATTTAATATATTTATTAAATATAATTATAATTTAATAAATATATAATAAATATAATAAATATACTATGCAGTGAAAAAATATTAAATCTAATAAAAGTATGTAATAAATATTTATTATATTTATTAAAATACTTATTAAATATATTTTAATTATTAAATTTAATAAATATGTTATATTTATTAAATACAATATTTAATACTATTGGATAATAATATTTATTTAAATACTTATAAAAATACTATTTTAATAACAATAAGTGTTACAACCCAAAAGAAAACAATAAATGCTATTACATTACTACATTTATGTAATAAATATCATTAATGTAAGCAATTTAATTCTTTCTTAAATATAATTAAGACCATTAAATATAATTGGATTCAACAATTGTTGTAAAGTTCTTGTTTCGATCAACCGTCGTTGTTACTTCAAGTCACCTTTTCACACACGCGTGCACGCGCGCAGGCACACACACACACACACACACACACAATTAGATTAATTGATGATTTATGGAGACTAGTTCACATCAATAAAATTCTATTTGCCTACAAAAAAATATTTTGAAATTTTTTAAATAATTAATGAGACATTTGAAAATTAAAGCCATTATGAGAAGGAATAATTATATCAAGAAATTCTATTAAAAAAATTATATCAAGAAATTTTCTATTTTTTTAATCTTTGATTTTTTGAATTGTGGAATTACACTCCATTATACTTTCTACAAACACTTAATTGTACTTTTGGTTTGTTAGGTATCGCAAATGCACGATTTTAGTTTCCAAATTTACAATTATGTGATTTTAGTCTTTGTATCAAAATGTAAAATTGATAAAAAAAATACATTGGAAATTATAAAAAAAAAACTCAATCGAAATTAAATAAAATCGAATAAAATATTAATGATCGATGCCTAAAGTATGTCATAACTCTGCAACATATTGTCTTAAAAAATATGATTTGTCTCCTCTAAAGTGAACAGCTTAATATAAAGACTAATAATCTAATTAATAGATGATCAATTAATATTACGTGTATATGTATAATAAAACATGAATGTGTTGAAATATCAACTATTGATTTTCTCATAAGCTAATAAGATTATTTGATAAGAACCAGCCAGTCAAGATTTTTTTTTTTTTATCAATAATGCACCAACTTAACTCTCCTATTTATTCATCAAGAAGGAAGTACAATTTGTAGAAATTCTATGCTCATATTTAAATTAAAGACTAAAATAAATCTAGAAAAAAAATCTTAACAAATCAAATTTAATAAAATATTATTTAATCAAATTTGAGCTAATTTAATCAAATCTAATAAGATCTTATTTAATCAATTTTGGATTAATCTAAACAAATTTAATAAGATATTATGCAATTAAAATTGAACTAATTCTGTAGTTCAAATTCAAAATCATAATTAAACTGGATTGCTATGTAGTTTTCAATGTTTGAATTAAGTTGCTCGAATTAGTCCACTAAGTGTTCTCTTGAACTTGTTTGAGTAAACTCGTGATTGGACTAATAGAAATTTGAATAGGATCCAAATACATATGTTTTCATATACTTAGGCTATTCATTTATGCATCATTAGGGCGACCTTGAGATTTTTGGTGTCCTGGGCGAACGGAGAAAGTTCAAGGTCCTTATTTACGTAATTACGTTAATGCTAATAAAAGTGGAAGGAAATAATATACCACACTATCCTCTTTAAATTGTACTTATATAGATTAAATAGAGAAAAATTGGTGTCCCTCTAAAAATGGGGCCCTGGGCGATCGTCCCCCTCTCGATAGTGCTTAGGGCCACCACTGCGTTTCAAGGAAATGAGGTTTAGTTCATTACACATGACACTTCTCTATTTAGTTCATTGCACATGACACTTCTCTCCGATTTTTTAGTGTAGGGTTTTTATCTTTTCATGTTTGATATCTTCACTTTTTATTCCTTCAACCAATCCTTGAAACAACACCAAAACTTCAAGTGCAAACAAAAATTGGAATGGAGCAATATGTGTTTTTATGTAATTTTTTTTCTCACATGAATGTCACCATCTTTATTGCAAAGTATAATTCCTGCATCAAGGAAATAAGAAATATTGTTGAAAGAAAATAATATGAAAAATAATAAAGTAAAAGAAAAAATGTTAAATAATATAATAATATGAAAAATATCAATTTGGATAGATTAAATTAAACTTCACACATTAAAGAAATTTTATAAGATGAGAAAAAGTTGGAGTTTGAGAAATTTTAAAAGAGAACCATTAACAATACTTAAATAATTAGAAAGTAAAGAAAAATTTGTGAGATTTTAACAATGTCTTTTTATCAATGTCTTGGAAATTATCATCCATGATGTAGAGAATAGTCTCATATGTCTACAAATGCATATCAACCAATAATTATCAACTCCATTACAAATAACATAAAAAAATAAAAGAGAAATATATAGGAAAAAATTATAGTTGCATGAACCAAAGATTAACAACAAAAGAAACTAATTTGTAGGAAAGACACAAATCAAAACATAAAGGAAGCAATTTAATAAAAAAAAATTCGAAGAAATAATGAAAGAAGAAAAATTACAACCAATCAAAAGATGAGAGGTAAGAGAAAAGAAAGTGTACCAGAGAAAGAAGAGTCTGTGCAAATGAGAGGTGAAGAGGTCGACAACGCAAAATTGCCATCCAATATATATATATATATATATATATATATATATATATATATATATATATATATATATATATATATATATATATATATATTAAGTTACCAATTAAATATTTGAATTATGAAACTATGAAATAATATAAACCTTGAATGGTTTATTTTTTATTTGTTATAAATTTAAATTTGAATTTGAATCGGGATATATATTTATTAGTGTTATAAATTAATTTAAATTTAAATCAATCATAATTTGAAGGCTCAAATAATACAAATCAGATTGTCGTAATTATAAAGAATATTACTGTATTTATAAAGAAGATTATCATTATCATTATCATTATTATAAAACATATTACTGTAATTATAAAAAATATTCAATTTAAATCTAATAAATTGATTACCGTATTATATAAAATAAAAATTCATATAAGATTTAATAATTCAATTGATTAAGTTAGTTAGAATATATATACTTATTGTAATAATCTTAATTACTATAATGATATATTTTATGAATTAAAAAATAAATAAATAAGACATTTTGGCAGAAAAAGAATAAATGTAATGTTTTCACGTGTTATTTGCCTATATGACAAAACTTTCTTTTATAATATACATTAATTGATTGATTTTGTTACACAAATAGAAATAATAAATTGAAATATATAAAAGATTATATGACAAATTGTAATAGTATAAGAATTTTAGTAAAAATAATGAAGAATAATTGGAACAAAAGTAATAGCTCAAAATAAATGTTAAAATTCAAATACACAATAAATAAAAAAATAAATAGAAAGATATAACATATTACGTGGCATATTTCAAATCTCAACCTTCTGTTTAGAAAATAAATTGACTATTTAGAACATCTTAACATAATTAGGAAGTTAGTCATGGAAATACCCTTAATTGTCTAACTAATGTATTTACCAAATTATTCTTATTTTGAGCATAAATAGAAAAAGTAAATTGAATAGAAAAAATACCATAAAATAATTGTGATCAATTATATAAAAATTTATCGCCTAGACTTCTTTACTTTTATTAATATAAAGATAAAGATTACCTTAATTAAAACATATACATGTATTGATAATAATTAATTTAATTATTTCAAATTAGAAGATATATTTGCCTAATTATCTGAATTACTATATTTATGTAGTTTTATGAATTAAAAAAATAGAAAATAATTTCTAAAATTTTCCTGCTCAATTATATAAGATTTTCCGCTAAGACTTGTTTACTTTTATTATAATAAAGATATACACACGTAACTAAAATATAATGGGATGCCTTTCAGAAAAATATATGATAGAGATTACACTCCATTTTGTCTTTAAATTTAAAATGTAGAAGTAATTAACATGATTGAAAATAAAATAATATTTCAAAGTAAACTATTTTAAATCACAATATATTTTAAATAGAAAAGAATAATATAATACAAATTTATTTCTATTTTAAATCAAGATAATAATATGTTAGATTTTTTTTTTTTTGCTTCGGTGGAAAAATTAACAACCACAAACTACCCCACGCTATCACAAAGAAGGGAAGCGTTAAGAGTAGGAGGAGGAAGATCCCAAATACAGACCCTTTGGAGTTGACGAACTCTGACGTTAGCAAGGCAGTGAGCCACTCTATTAGCATCTCTACTAACGTAGACTAAAGAAAAAGACCAGTTTCTAGCAACTAGCTCTAAAATCTGCAACACTAGGGACGCATAAGGGTAAAGAGAGGGACAAGACTTCTCATTGACTATCTTCACCAGGTCTTCGTTGTCAGTTTCACAGCAAATATCTCTGATAACATGATTAATATCCCAACCAGCTTGTAGCGCCCTATAGGGGGAGGAACCCAACGAGGGAAACATAAAGGGGGGGAACTACCAGTCCCCGTCTCATTGTAAGCAAAGATCATGTCCTGGTTCAGCAACTGGATATTTCTGATAACATGATTAATATCCCATCTCTCCTCATCAAATATTTGATTATTTCTCCATTTCCAGATCCACCAGACAGCAGCTGTGAACATCAACCCAGTGTCTTTGCGCGGATTGCTCTTTAACCAACTGTTAACATCTTGACAAAAGAAATCTGGCTGGGAAAAGAAGCCAAGTTGGAGCCATAATTCCTTGGCATGAGGACAATCCTGCAGGCAGTGGAGAAAGTCTTCAGTTGCATGGGAGCAAGATTCGCAAGCTGGCGAAGTTGCCATGTTAAGGTGATGACGAACTGCATTAGTTGGCAATGATCCATGCAAAGTGAGCCAGATCATGAGCCGGATTTTTTCTGGAATTTTGGCCTTCCAGAGCCATTTAAAGGAGCTGTGGCTCACGACCATAGAGCTAGGCTAAAGAGATTTGATCCATGTGTAGGCCGTCGTTGTAGAAAAGATACCATTGGATGTTTGACTCCAAACCCATGAATCCAAAACATCCTGATGCAGAGAGCAAGTAATATTCTGGAAATGCTCATGGAAATTCTGAGGGATAAAGGATCTTATCTCACGCAGGTTCCAAGAACCATTTTGAATGAGATATGCACGGCAAAGATTGGAATCAGCGACATGAACAAAAGGGACTTGGTGACACAAAAAGCCTTCATCAGACCAATTTCCAAACCAAACTTATGTGTTACCATTCCCCAATCTAAACTTGAAGCCGTCTTTTAATTCATCTTTGGCATTAACCACACCACGCCAATTATAAGAGTCCCCAACACTACTCTTAGCACTAAACATATGCTGATCTTTGAGGTATTTATGAGCCAATACTTGGACCCAAAGGGAATTTTTATTGCCCACCAAGCTCGAAACTAATTTGTCCAACCGGGAGATATTCATGAGATGGGTGTCTTGAATACCCAGGCCACCGTCATGCTTGGGAGAGGTCACAATACTCCAATAAACCAAGTTGAAGCCCCGTTTTTCTCCTGAAGAGGACCAGAGGAAATTTCTAACAACTTTATCTATATCAGTGCAAAGAGCTTTAGGAAGCCAAAAAATTTGCATTGGATAAATAGGGAGGGAGGAGAGAACAGATTTAACTAGGCACAACCTCCCAGCTCTATTGAGCAATCTTCCTTTCCAAGAAGCCAACCGCTTTTGAATATTCTCCAGGATGAAGTTAAAAGAATTCTTGGTGACTCTTCCTCTCAATAGTGGGAAGCCGAGATATTTCCCAAGGTCACGAACCACTCTAATTGAATAGATGGATTGGAACTTATGTTTCACCAAGTCCCTCATCCCAGAAGAGCACATAAACTTGGACTTCAGGAGATTAATCTTCAGTCCTGATTCTGCACAAAATCTCTCTAAAACAGAAGAAACAATATTAGCTTGGGATTCTCTCGCCCTGCAAAATAACAGAATATCATCAGCAAAGAGAAGGAGGGATAGCATTGGACCTCCTGTGGAAACAGAAACTGGAAGCCAATCCCCTTTATCAACCAGCTGCTGGATATTTAAAGAAAGCTTCTCCATACACAATACAAATAGGTATGGGGAAAGGGGGTCCCCCTGTCTTAGATTTAAGTCAATAAAGCTTTATTAAGTAATTTTTTAACATTATTTTTTATTTTTGTTTTCAAATTAATTCAAAATATTGAAATTAAATCTATATTAAAATTCATAAAAAAAGTAATACATTGAAAATAAAAAAAAACAGTTAAATAAAATCAAGTAAATACATTAATGGTTGATTCCTAAAATATGTGGTAATTTTGGAACATATTGTCCATTTATATTCCAGATATATACACAGTTTTTTTTTCTTTCTATCTATTGAATAAATTTTCTTTTTTGATTTCATGTCTATGTTTTTTTTCTCATACAATAACCTCTCTTGTAGGTGTACATTTTTTGTTCATTTTGTTAAAAAAGATACCATAAGATATTTTTTGATTTCATTATTCATGTTTAAATATCTTTCATATAATTTGATTTACATTCAAATTCATATAATTGGACAAAAAATTGCATTTAAAATTTTATCCGCTTCTAAATATTCATCTCTTACGAATTTGGTAATAAGAAAATTTAGAGGAATATAAAAATGAATACACTTCCTTTTAATAATTATATATTTCTTTTATAAGCTTTTTGTTATTGTTTTATTTATAAAATAAATCTTATAGTCATTGCTTTTTCCTTTTGGGCATAAGATTGTTGGCTTACGCAAACATTTCCCATGTGAATGAGTCTTGTAAATTAAGTTTCCGACCGAGCTGCTTGTAGATTCATCGAGTACTTAAAAAGAGATATTGGTGAAATCTATATACCTTAAAGAGATATCATTTTCTGCTTTTTCATCCATTTTATGACATGCCAATGATGAGCATTCATAGATTGTTATTTTCCACCTTAGTTAGAAGCAAGGCAATGCACAAAAAGAAAAACAATTTTTATTGGAACATAAACTTATATATCTTGATCACAGCTCAATCGACAATGTGTCCTTCATTGAGATCTTGGAATGTTTTGCCTGATTCCTCGAAGTTGTATCTAAGATACCTGTTTCTGCCAAATAATGACAGCTTTATGATATGATCAAGTTGGTTATTTTAAATCATATAATTTATAATGCAAAAATTACACAACAATTACAAACATAATTTTTTCTAGGTAGTTTTGTTTATATAGAATAACAACCATGGTTCTAGTAATTTATTTCCATAACATCAAAGTCACATGTTTAAAGATGGCATGGGTAGCACACAGTCTTTAAAGAAAACATCCAACAACAAACTACAAAATTAATAGTTGAAACATCCATCCTTTAAGAAATGCTTAAGGTGTGAGACTGAACTAAGTGTTCGAGGCATGAAGCTGAGTTAAATGCTCAATATTGATGGGCGAGCGAAAGATGCTCAAGGCATGAAGCTGAGCTGAATGCTCAAGGTGCAAAGCCGAGCTATAGTTGAAAAAGTCGCGAAAAGTTGAGCTATGATGATTAAAGTGTGAAGGGTCATGCATGACTGCTTGAGCTTTGTTCTTATATGTGCTTGGCCTTTTGTTGCCTAGAGTGCAAGGATTTGCTCTAAGTCAGGCTCAAGTCGACAATGCTGGAAGTCGACTCTCGGGTGTTGACAAAGCACATCCTGCAAAATAATTGTTATAAATATATATTTCCTAGAAGTCGGTCCGCAAAAGTCATTAGAGAACTTGATCTTTGGGGTTGGATCAAAGTCGTCTCAAATCCAGTCACAAGTTTGCCTGACAAGGCAATGTGTTGATCTTGCATAATCTTTAAACAACGAAAACACAAATACAATCAAGCAAAGCAAACTTGGTATAATATCAAGCGAATTAGCTTGGTTGTTTCCCATATTCGAGTTGTGATACGTAACTATGAATGTAAAATTAGCTATAACATGCATGACTTAGCCACTGATTTGAGCATAGGTCTTTTACTTCACCATTTGTCCGTCGTGTAGATAGTCCCTGTTAATGTGCTGGGATATATAATATATGTCATTCAACAAAGTTAATTCCAACAATCTTTGATTGAAATTTGCCTCGAGTCGATGATCATAAGTGTGGCAGGCTTGATGCTGAAAGAACATTATTAGGTGTCATGCAGACTTCTATTCTAGGAATTAGTGCCGCCTAGATCGAAGTTTCTCCAGCAACAACCATTAAAATATTAAGCAAACATGCGAGCAATTAAAGCAAACATTACTAGCCAACTCCTTATGTCTTTATCTCACACAGCTTCAATGAAAAGCATAGCATATGCCACATTGTAATTCTTTATTTGTTGGGAAGATTTTTCTAGTGTGTCACTCGGCACCGTCATAAATTTTCCAATTAGGGTGAGATAAGATCCTCCTCGTTTGGAGCAAGATGTTGTGCATATCTTCCAATTGCATATGATGATGGCATGTGACAGTTTATGCAGATGCAACATAGCATGATATGGTGTCAATCATCCTTACATGCCATGGCATGATATAATCCCCCAACATGATATGTTGCATCTGTACGGGTCCTCACATTAACTCATTAATAAAACAATTAGCAAAGAAATTCGATAGAAGGAGCAAGAACTCCCTACTCACTCAACTTTTAGCATTTGAATCTCCATCAGTATAATGCTGACTGCGTGTCGAGCACCAGAAACACCAGTTGTGCGCTATCGCGAATATATCGAATACAGGTTTTATAATCAATAAATCAAGTAATATTAACAGTGACTTTTCATGTCATATGCTTAAAGTCTTGTCATTATTAGCGAGAATTTGGAACGACTCTGACATAACGAGCCATTTATCCTACCTGCCAAACATTTTTGATCTCCCTCCGTTGCTCACCACTGGAGGTGATTCTATTTTGAATTTGATAATTCAAATGTCATAAAAAAGCAAGTATATAAAGTCATAATAATTTATGCATCATGTACATAACTTGATGGCGTGATGGAGATCTAATAGCATATTGTAATGCCATTAATGTCATATTGTAGATAGCAAATTCATGTTGTGTTTCTAAAACATATCATAATAATAACAAAACAATTTCATTTTGGCAATCCAAACATCACGTAATTAGTTTTGTCTTCAGAATAATCCATGAAAAGATATATACTGGAATCTTGAAATTGGACAATTCAATTAAAATTGTTCGGCATGCCATATCTGGAGAATAACTTAGTTGCATACAATATCTCGCCAATTCACGCTAAACGTTGACTGTACCATAATGATACTATTTGAAATGTCAAATTCAATTACCGTGTAATTGATCTTATTATGGGATCATATTTTCCACTCCTATACGAGGGATAAGGCATTATTCCTATTCCATTGCCTATTATTATGATGACAATATTTAGAAATATTGTAAAGGAAGATGATACGTGGTTGCACCTTTTGGCACGTGAACAATTATTGTCACGATATGATTTGCTATGTAATCATGATATAGTGTCGTGCATCAACATGATATATGTATGACTATTAAAAATCATGATATAGCATACATGGAATGTTGGCTTTTGAAAATAATTTCCATATGATGAGAGATACCAGGCGCATGATACTTACTATTATTATTTTTGGCAAAGGGACTTGTAGCTTTTGCTTTCTCGATCCATGCGTTGCGAGTAGATGCTGGGAACTAGGGATTCCTTCTTTGGTGGTGCTTATATCATCCTTTTTAGAAATTATCTCACAATGCGTTGATAGTAAATATGCCATCCCTTCACCAATAAGCATTGCTCCCGTACACAAGCATTGTGACGGACAAAAAATTTCAATTTTGTAGGATCCCCGAAAAAGGCACGAGCTTTATATGATATAATAATTCAGGGGTTCTCGTGTAAATACATCATTCCAATGTGTAAATACAATGATATATGGTTGTAGAAGTGTCATATAATATTCCAAGGAGAGAGAAATATCAGAATATTATTATGTTAGTTGCTCGTGATCTGTTCGGAGTCAATATTCTAGATGCAGGTTTTATGATACTGGCTTCAAATATCGAAAGAATCATGAGATATATATTTTCAATATCATACAACCGTCATTGAAATTTCAAATATCATGCATAGGATATTACCAAATGGAATTAATAAGAAAAGCAAGAATGATTAAACCGAATTGGCAGAGACTGTGGCAAAAGCATGTGAGCATATTCTTCTTCTCCTCCTTCGGATTGTTGATAATCGTGAGCAAAAATTCAATTGGATGATTGAAACAGTCCCTGAACATGGATTTGAAACTGAACCTCGTCAACTTAGACTTCGGGATTTGCATTTTGCAAAAGTTTATTCGCTCTGTTCCACCCTCATTGTGAGCTGATCACCTATTGGACGACTCATAGAAGAGTGAAGACTCTTGATTTGTGTGGCCAGGAAAAGTTTTACCAGGCCTCACGGTGGGCCAAATGTTCCTACCAAAATTGGCAGAACCTTGTTTGCAGCGTTGCTCCTCCTTGTGCTCTTCCAAGCACAACGGTGGGGTGTACCTGCAAAAACACTCCACGCTCAAGTCAGTAGAGGTAGGAGATAGGTATCACAATTAGGGGAGAATTTAGATTAGATTACCTTATGTCACTGAGATTGTATATATAGATTTTTCTAGGTCCTTGGGCCTAGTTAACTGATATAAGTGCCATTAACGATGGCAAGGATCGTGGAGATAGAGATAGGATCTATATCTTTTCTTATTTTTGAGGCAGGGAGATAAACTTTCCTCCTTTCCTTATTTATGATGGTCAAGTACACGTAATACAATCACCATACCAATTAAACAAATTAAAAAAAAAAAACAAAGAAAACCCCTAACACTCGTTAATTGGTTCAAAGGACCTGTCCCAAAATCAAAATTTGAGTTTAAGAGAAGAAGATTTGGAGTCAAGAGTGGAAGAGAGATACCTGATAGACAAAATATGGTGTGTAAAATTCAAAATTTGAAAACGAAAGATAGATATGAAAGAATGGGGTCTCACTTAATTTTGAAATTCAAGAAAAGAGAGAGAAAGAGCTTTTTTTTAACCTGAACACGCAACACATCAGTAGAAAGAGAATTATTTTGTTAAAAGACAAAAAAAAAAGTATACGTGTCTTAAAATGAAGAAGGGTCAGTGTGCTGTCTTTTTCCTAGCCTAAAGAATGCATATAGAGATATAGAAACCGCTACAAACTAAAACAGTTTTCAGCCAACAACTCTTCGTATCACGTGTCACTTAACCCTTTTTTACAATCTCGTGTCACCTAACCTACTATATTTTAATTTTAAATTCATACACATTTAAAAAGCTTTCTTTTATGTAAAAAGTAAAAAATAAAATAAATACCCAAAGCCTAGGGAAAGAAACCACGATCATCTTCATTCGTTCAGAGCACATTTGAACCTTTCTTCTTTATGCTCTGCCTCAACGACGCTCTTTTGCTCTCTCAATCTCGAGTTCTCTCTCTTGCCTCTTCGTATGTCTCTCGCGGGTTTGTCTCTCTTCTCGATTGTGTTTCGATTTTGATTTTGTTTGTCTTGATTCTGCATTTCGGTGAACAAAATGGTAGGGTTTTCTTTACTAAAATTGGGTGAAAAGCTTTACTCTAAGCACTGTTTTGTTTGGTTCTAGAAGGGATAGGGAGAACAATGAAAGAAGGGAACCTATGCTAGGTTCGAAATGCCGTTTGCCCCAAACAGGTTTCCTCAATCGATTCATTCCATTCAAATTCTTCAATTAGGGCTTAATTTCCCCTCATTTATTGAATTCTCCAAGTCTTAATTTGTTCTCAACTCGTGGATTTCCTTATCTATTGTAATTGTGAGTTAAGTGGTTGCTTATAATATGATTTATGACTTTTTAATATGAATGCTTCTCTTAATCACTAATTAAAAATTACTAATATTTTGCAATGTTATTCTGCCTTTTGGGACTTCATGTAATTATTTTAGTATTTCACACTTTCATTTTTTAAAATTGTCATGTAGGGTTCATGCTTTAAAAGGGATTGGTCATAAATTTGTGATTAATCTGAGCCAGAAATATTCCCCTGAATCTTTGTTGTGCCAATCATAAGTGGCAGCAAACAATCATAAGTGGGAGGTGTATTATGAGACCATTCCAATCACCAAGCAATTGCCATCCAATAAAAAGATTCCTATAGTTCTTTATGGCTTGCTTAAAGACACCACCTACTATGGATAGTACACCACAAGTGAGTTCATGTTTTTGCGACCTATGAACAACTAACTTCATTTTGTAATGAACAAACTGACAAATATTACCTGTTTTTAATTAGGTGGCAGTTATGCTCAAGGCCTACCAAAATCTTTTGAGTGTGCAGAGTCCTTAATTCCAACTGCTTCTCTCATAATTGGTGTGTCTATACTAGTAAGATCTCCTATGTAATCAAGTTACATTGTTAGGTGCCTCATGTAATCTAGACTTTTGAATATAGCTATGCTGCTTTTGACATTCAATATCTTGTTTATTTTCTTGAGATCATATTGTTCAATACTCACTTGTGTCATCTATGCTGATGTTAGATACTTGCCAAATTAGAGTCCTGAACTACTACTCATGGTGGAAAAGATACACCTGAAATTACAACCAAAACAAACTTACATGAAGAAAAAATAGTTGTATTTGGTTTTCATTAGTTGTTTCAAAGGAACAGTGGCATCATGAGTAGGAGCAAATTCAAAGTGAGTCTATTGACTCTTCTATATTAGTTTCTATTGTATTTTAACCCCATTTGACAAAATTGATAATAAAGGGTTAAAAGTATAACCGTATAAAAGTTTATGCTTAATTAAGTTGTTTTTGGGCCTCAGATGAGCCTCTTAAAATCACATACAACTACTGGGATGGAACTGGCCACAGGCGTGTTATCCAGGTAATTAATTACATCTTGTCTCCATTTGTTATGACTCAAATTAATTAATTGAAAAACAATCCTTGTTATCTATTATAATATCATTATATTTATTAAAAAAAATTAACTTATTGAGCTACTCTTTTTGTATATTTTGGCTTCATTCAAATTAATGAAAAATCAGAGAAGGATTTTATTAGCTAGGAAAGTTCCTGGTTTAGAGGTACTGGCTACTGCAACATCAATGGATTCGGAGCATAAGGATAGGCCATCTGTTAACTCTTTGGCAAGCGTACCAAATCGTACAAGTAGTAAAATGAAAAGTCCAAGTATCGTTTCCTAAGGGACTTGCGTAATATTGGACAAATTTCATGTAATCACTATCTAAGCTAATAAATATGACAAAAACGATAAAACACAAGCGTTTAGGGTGATGTTTAGGAACTTAAAGAAAACAGAACAAAAACATAAACAAAGATGAAAATAAAGGATGGCTCCAATGGTGATGAATTGTTGGGGTTAGATTTCACCAATCTCTACTCCCTTACAAGAAACACAACATTCAACTTAAACTTCAATATTAATATCAGTCATATATCGGTATTCTTAGCCCTAATTCCTTAGGTGAAAAGAGTCTAAGTTCCTCCATTAACCGCCATTCCCTTGGACGATTAACAAAGGAACTTGCTTTAAGCTCTATGACCCAAAGATAACCAACTAACCAAGTGCTATTCCTAACTACAAGATTCATTGGGCATTTTACTTCAGTTCAAGATAAAGAAGGTATTTTCCAATAACAATCTCATCCCAAAAACAAGCTATGGAAGTATTTCCTAATAACAAACCATAACAAGCATTAAGCATGGAAGTAAAACACTAACATTGAAGAACAAGAGAAATGTAAACATATATTTCATAAAAATATACAAAAGAGTAAAGTTAGGTTACATCTAACCCCAAAATGAAAGGATTTAGCTACCCATTTCCATGGGTAGCTGCAAAATACAAGAAAGATGGAAGAAGATGGAGAGAACAGAGCATTGGAGAGCCTTCTACACTCAAAGGAAGAGTGGATCTTGCAATGGGAATGGCTCCCCCTTCTACACTCTAGGGATTCGTCATTTTAGGGCCAAATGTGTAGATCCTTTCATAAGTCGCGGGTTGTCCTTTAAATACATGAGCAAGATTTTTAATTTTAAGTGACTAGCCGCTCAGCTGTGAAATCAGGCTTCAAGCCGCCGCGCCTAGATCTGATCTGCTTGAATAATTAAGCTCCAAATAACTCTCTTAAACTCCAATTTCCATTTCTACAAAATGTACACAGAATAACTAAGATATAACCAATAAAACTTATTAACTAAACTAAAAATTAAATATTTACAATTTTAAAACTAATTGAGTCAAACATCACTCTAAATGTGGATGAAACTAGGATAGTTGCCTCAAAATTCATTCAACAATTAAGTAAATTAATAAGGCCATTATCACCATCCCCAAGTCCCTTGGATACATGTCAATATGAAACACACTAAGTCACGGGTGAGTATACTATATGCTCTTCTAATTCATCACTTCATCTAGGAGTTTGTGGATAGACAATCAATGAGTGAATCATATTTGATAGACCAACAAAAGCCACTTGGAGAAACTGAAAGTACCATTGGAGGGTTTTCAGTGCTTTGCTTGGGAAATGAACTATAGTCAAGGAAGGTTCAATGATGCTTTGAAGAAGTATATGCTTGTAAGTGATTTTTTTTGTGGCCACTTAACTATGGAGAAAAAACACACCAACAAGCAACTATGAAGCCTACACGTAACATGTTTTAAAGACATTTTTAGCACTAGGCAGCAGGGTAGATAGACCAACACTTTTCACCACAAGTTGTTGCTAATTTATCTTTGGAATTCAAATAGATTATTTTGGATTCCAAATACATGATTTCTTTTTCACTCTAGCATAATTTCTTGCAAAATTCAAAATGATATTTTGTAATGCATAAATGTTCTATTTGAAAGGAACACCATGCACTGGATTTGGAGGAGGAATTTTTTATGCTTCTGCTTCATCTAAGGTACCTTTTTGAGATCAAAGCCTGCAATTGAAAGTTGTTCTTTTATCTTCATTGGTTAATTAATGTAGAACAATGAAAGTTTTTCACTCATTTGCATGTTGTATTTCAACTTCATATTCTTTCTTTTAACTTCCTTCTTTTAATTTATCGAAAAAAATTATGAAGGATGGAACTTTGGTGAAGTTGCCAAAAATGGGCATGGGATAAATGCTTCTCAGTTCAATCTCCCAAGAATTGACATAAAAACTACCCCCCACTCTTTTTCCATTTACTGTTCCTCGACATGATTTTACCACATCATTTTTTTCTGTTAGTATTGTAACTTATAAGAGCTTCAAAAGTATACTGAAATGCATTCTTAATATGGTGTTTATTTTGCAGTACTTAGGTTTCAAATGAACTAGCACTTTAGTTTCCAAAAACTCAAAGACAACCCAAGGTTTTGTTCTTGTGGTTGTGATTCTTGATAATTATTGTGAGCACAATCTTCATTTTTCGCTAGTTAAAAAAGTCTTCTACGGTCAAATATAATGTGATCCTGCAATGTATTATTACTAAATATTCAATTATACTAAAAGAAATCTCTTAATATGGCTTTATTACTTATTAAAAGTGTGTGCACTGTCGCATTCGTTTTTGATATGGGTTTGCTAAGGTAAGCTTATGTTGTAGGGGTACAAGAAGTTCTAAATATTAGGTGACTTAGCCTAAGTTACAATAGATAAATATTTTATTTAATTAGGAAATTTAGATATATATTTACTCATTAAAATTCTGAAGCTTGCTGTTAAGACAAAGTCTCTCTAGGAACTGAGTGTTTTAATGATGACAAATCACTATGAAGCAAAATCGAAGTTACTGAACTTAGCTACTAATGGTTGCTTTAAGTGTTCTTATTAAGACATGACATATTCAGAAGCATAGCATAGGTGTGAAGTATAAGCCTACAGTGGAAGCTTCTCCATGACATAGATTCTGCAATCAGAAGCAGGACTACCAGAAGGAGAGCTATTCAGAAGTTGGAAAGGCAATTATGTTTTTTGGGTCAAAGTGCATATATCAAAAGCTGCATATGATTATAGGCATGATGCTAGGGATAACTTGAGTCAATGGGTAGATATCAGAAGCTACACATGGCTTAAGGATCATTAGAAGTTCCGTTTGAATTGGAACATGAAGACAGACGTGTCTCGCACTCCTGAAGCACACACCAATCAGATGCATCGGTGCTTGGACAACACTGATCCTGATGTTGTTAATGCTTGTGATCCTTGACATTGTCCAAGTCATAGGATCTCAAAGGAAACATCTGTCCTTGTTGATAAAGAACCAGCAACCAATAATAGAAGAGAGAATGTAAAAATCAGTTAACCACTCTTCTCCAGAAGACTTGCTGCAGAAACAATCTCTAGAAAACTTCCCATGATTCAAAATTCTAATTCATGTGCAAACCACTAAGATCACAGCTAGCACCAACGGATCTTTATCAACGGATCCTTCAACTGATATAAGGTGAAAGCTGGTGACAGTGGAGCAAGAGTAGAGATGAAGAAGATAACTCAATGAGTTGTATGGTTAAGGTTGAATTGCGCATAACAACTACATGCATGAACATAGATAACTCATGCAACATTTGAATTCAACCTCCAACGGACACAAACGGCTAGCTCCTTGGTCAAGTTTATAAATTGGCCAAGTACGAAGGAGCAATTGCAAGGAAGATTGCCAAAGTAGTGGGTAAAGGTCAGTTGACAAACCCTTATCTAAAGGAATATCCTTAGCCTAGAACACTCTAGGTGAAAGCAAGTTGTGCCTAAACCGAAAGTGTTTTGTCTGCCACTCCCTTGGTGTGAAGGGACCACAACAGGAAGTTGTGTGTAGCCGAACAGAGCTTGGAAGAGTAGTTAGGTGACTACTGCTTCTGAAGTTTTGGGAACACAATAGGTGGCTATGTGTCCAGCAGAGGTGTTGCTGAAGGGAACTAGGAAGGGCAGTCAAGTGACTATGGCTTCTTAGGGTCTAGGCAACACAACAGATCATTGTGTTTGTCCAGTAGTAGGTTCTAGTAAGGGTTGAGCACCTCCTTCAAAGTGAATAAGATTTTCTACAAGCAACATGTAACCAAATTTTTTTTTTTTTGCATAGACGTTCCGTTTCTTTGAATGTGGAGAAGGAATGTTCCGATGATAGCCACACTTCTCTAGTCCCTCTTGAGAAAGAAGTAGAAGTGTCCGAAGAGGATATTAAACATGATGTTGTTATTTCACCAGCTATGTCTCCCATTAATTCACAATGCAGTGAATGCTATCAGTACCTGCATCATGATTTTGGGAGGGAGGTTTTAAAGCAGCTTCTAATATTGTACATATCATTATAAAACACAATGAGGAAGGAAACTTTATTATTGATTTGAATCTCATCCTTAAATTTTTTTATTAATGATCATGAGCACCTCCTTCCAAGTGAATAAGAATTTCTGCATGCAACATGTTTCCCACGCATGAGGTTCAAAAGTCAAAGTTTGGTGGTACAAAAAAGGAAGAAAAGCTGGGAACAAGTCATCTAAAGGAGTTAAATTAGAGCTAACATTGAAAAGGAAGGTTTCAAAATTAATTGGGATGCTGCAGCACTCAACACTCTAGCTCCCAAAGTCATCCATGAAAAGAGAAGCTTGCAGCAAAGCACAGTAGAGAGAGAGAGAAAAAGAATTAGCAAAAAAAGTTGATGATCATTAATAAAAAAAATAATTAAGGATGAGATTCGAATCAATAGTAAAGTTTCCTTCCTCATTGTTTTTTATGATGAGATGTACAATATCATAAGCTGCTTTAAAATATCCCTCCCAAAAAATGATGCAGGTACTGATAGCATTCCACTGCATTGTGAATTAATGGGAGACGTAGCTGGTGAAATAACAACATCATGTTTAATATCTTCTTCGGACAGTTCTACTTCTTCCTTAAGAGGGAACATAGGAGTGTGACTATCATCGTAACATTCCTTCTCCACATCCAAAGATATAGAAGGTCTAGGCAACAAAAAAAATGAATTGGGATGCTACAACACTCAACACTCTAGCTCCCAAAGTCAACCATAAAAAGAGAAGCTTGCAGAAAAGCACAGTAGAGAGAGAGAAAAAGAGTAAGCATAAAAAGTTTATGATTGTTAATAAAAAAAACTAAATTTCTTCTTAGCAAAAAGGGAGAAAAATGTACCAAAAAAATTAATTCATTTTTGTTGTTGTTGCATAGACCTTCCGTTTATTTGGATGTGGAGAAGGAATGTTACGATGATAGCCACACTCCTCTGTCCTATCTTGAGGAAGAAGAAGAATTGTCCAAAGAGAATATTAAACATGATGTTATTTCACCTACTACGTCTCAGATTAATTCCCAATGCAGTGGAATGCTATCAGTACCTGCATCATGTTTTTGGGATGGAGATTTTAAAGCAGCCTCTGATATTGTACATGTCATTGTAAAACACAATGAGGAAGGAAAATTTTTTTATTGATTCAAATCTCATCCTTAAAACCTTTTTTATTAATGATCATGAGCACCTCCTTCCAAGTGAATACAATTTTCTTCATGGAACATGTTTCACACGCCTAAGGTTCAATAGTCCAAGTTTGGTGTTACAGAAAAGGAAGGAAAGTTGGGAAGAGGCACCTAAAGGAGCTAATGCAGAGCTAACATTGAAAAGGAAGGCTTCAAAATTAATTGGGGTGCTGCAACACTCAGAACTCTAGCTCCCAAAGTCAACCATGAAAGGAGAAGCTTGCAGAAAAGCATAATAGAGAGAGAGAGAAAAAGAGTTAGCAGAAAAAGTTTATAATCATTAATAAATAAAAAAATTAAGGATGAGATTCGAATCAATAATAATGTTTCCTTCCTCATTGTGTTTTATGATGACATGTACAATATCATAAGCTGCTTTAAAATCTCCTTCCCAAACACATGATGCGGGTACTGATAGCATTCCACTGCATTGTGAATTAATAGGAGACGTAGCTGGTGAAATAACAACATCATGTTTAATATCTTCTTCGGACACTTCGACTTCTTCCTTAAGAGGGACCAGAGGAGTGGGGCTATCATCGTAACATTCCTTCTCCACATCCAAAGATACAAAAGGTCAAAGCAACAAAAAAAAAAAAGAATTGAAATTCTTAGCAAAAAGGGAGATAAATGTAACCAAAAAAATTTAATTTTTTTTTGTTGCATAGACCTTCCGTTTCTTTGGATATGGAGAAGGAATGTTACGATGATAGCCATACTCCTCTGGTACCTCTTGAGGAAGAAGTAGAAGTGTCCGAAGAGGATATTAAACATAATGTTGTTATTTTACCAGCTACATGTTAATTCACAAGGCAGTGGAATGCTATCAGTACCTGCATCATGTTTTTGGGAGGGAGATTTTAAAGCAGCTTCTGATATTGTACATCTCATCATAAAACACAATGAGGAAGGAAACTTTGTTATTGATTCGAATATCATCCTTAAATTTTTTTTATTAATGATCACGAGCACCTCCTTCCAAGTGAATAAGAATTTCTGCATGCAACATGTTTCCCATGCATGAGGTTCAAAAGTCCAAGTTTGATGGTAGAAAAAAGGAAGAAAAGCTGGGAACATGTCACCTAATGGAGTTAAATCAGAGCTAACATTGAAAAGGAAGACTTCAAAATTAATTGGATGCTGCAGCACTCAACACTCTAGCTCCCAAAGTCAACCATGAAAAGAGAAGCTTGCAGCAAGGCACAGTAGAGAGAGAAAAAGAGTTAGCAAAAAAAGTTGATGATCATTAATAAATAAATAAAATTAAGGATGAGATTCGAATCAATAATAAAGTTTCCTTTCTCATTGTGTTTTATGATGAGATGTACAATATCATAAGCTGCTTTAAAATCTACCTTCCAAAAAATGATGCAGGTACTGATAGCATTCCACTGCATTGTGAATTAATAGGAGACGTAGCTGGTGAAATAACAACATCATGTTTAATATCTTCTTCGGACACTTCTAGTTCTTCCTTAAGAGGCAACAGAGGAGTGCAGCCATCATCATAACATTCCTTCTCCATATCCAAAGAAACATAAGGTCTACGCAACCAAAAAAAATAGATGAATTAAATTTCTTCTTACCAAAATAGGATAAAAATGTAATGAAAAAAAATTAATTCATTTTTCTTTTGTTGCAAAGACCTTCCATTTCTTTGGATGTGGTGAAGGAATGTTACGATGACAGTTGCACTCCTCTGGTCCCTCTTAAGGAAAAAGTAGAAGTGTCCGAAGAAGATATTAAACATGATGTGATTTCACTAGCTACGTCTCCCATTAATTCACAATGCAGTGGAATGTTACCAGTACCTTCATCAGGTTTTTGGGAGGGAGATTTGAAAGCAAGTTCTGATATTGTACATCTCATCATAACACACAATGAGGAAGGAAACTTTATTATTGATTTGATTTTCATCCTTAAAACTTTTTGATTAATGATCCTGAGCACTTCCTTCGAAGTGAATAAGATTTTCTGCATGCAAAATGTTTCCCACGCATGAGGTTCAAAAGTCCAAGTTTGGTTGTACAGAAAACGAAGAAAAGCTGGGAACAAGACACCTAAAAGACTTAAAGCATAGCTAACATTGAAAAGGAAGACTTCAAAATTAATTGGGATGCTGCAACACTCAATTAATTTGGCTCCCAAAGTCAACCATGAAAAGAGAAGCTTGCAGCAAAGCACAGTAGAGAGAGAGAGAAAGAGTTAGCAAAAAAAGTTTATGATCATTAATAAAAAAAATTTAAGGATGAGATTCGAATCAATAATAAAATTTCCTTCCTTATTGTGTTTTATGATGAGATGTACAATATCAAAAGCTGCTTTAAAAACTCCCTCCCAAAAACATGACGTAGGTATTGATAACATTCCACTGCATTGTGAATTAATGGGAGACGTAGTTGGTGAAATAACAACATCATGTTTAATATCCTCTTCAGACGCTTCTACTTCTTCCTTAAGAGAGACCAGAGGAGTGCGACTATCATCGTAAATTCCTTCTCCACATCTAAAGAAACATAAGGTCTATGCAACAAAAAATAAAAGAAAATTGAATTAAATGTCTTCTTACCAAAAAGGGAGAAAAATGTAACCAAAAAAATTTAATTCATTTTTCTTTTGTTGCATAGACCTTCCATTTCTTTGGATGTGGAGAAGAAATGTTATGATGATAGCCGCACTCCTCTAGTCACTCTTGAGGAAGAAGTAGAAGTGTCCGAAGAGGATATTAAACAAGATGTTATTTCGCCAGCTATGTCTCCCATTAATTCACAATGCAGTGGAATGCTATTAGTACCTGCATCATGTTTTTTTGGGGGGGGGGGGAGATTTTAAAACAGCTTATGATATTGTACATCTCATCATAAAACACAATGAGGAAGGAAAATTTGTTATTGATTCGAATCTCATCCTTAAAACATTGTTATTAATGATCATGAGCACCTCCTTCCAAGTGAATAATCAAGATTTTCTGCATGCAACATGTTTCCCACGCAGGAGGTTCAAAAGTCCAAGTTTGGTGGTACAGAAAAGGAAGAAAAGCTAGGAACAAGACACCTAAAGGAGGTAAAGTGTAACACCCCTTGTTACTATTAAAGATTTTCTTATTAATTAAGAAATTCGTGAAATAATTTGATACCCAATTATTGAAAATAACCTTTAAAAATATACGGGAAAATTTGTTTTCCATCAAAACATGATTACTTCAATTTTCAAACAACAATCATCCACAATAACTTATCAACATATTAAAACCCCTTTTAATGAAATATTGATCTTAATAAATCAAACTCATTTTATAAGACATTAACTTCGTTGTAAACCATGAAACATAACAAAATCTTCCTTAATTAATAACATCCTCAGATCCATCATTATACTATTCTATTACATAGGATATACTTATGCATTTACATTCTTGGAATTAAACACATTATACATTTGAGTCACATATAATGAATTGGTACATCATAATATTAATACCTAGTCTACCCTCTTTTATACAAGAAAAGACTGAGACTCAGAGCAGTGACTCAATAAAAATTTCAAAATACCCAATTAACCCATGTAGCATCCTAGAAGGATCCTTTTCTTCCTCTTAAAACATCCACTCGTGTTCATAGTGTTTGTCGTAGCTTTTCCATTCCATCTTCGCTGTTTGCACAAGATCATTTATCTAAATCTGAAAAATAAAGGCGTATGGAGTGTGTCTCCCTCCTCCTCTGAACCAACAACCAAACGACCTTACGGTCACAAACAAACAAACAACATCAACTACCATATTGTGGTACTCTCATAAGTCTCACTCGAAATCCTGAACACATTTCGGACTAGTCCTTAGCTCATCACATCTCGTCACAACTCGGGCCAGCTGCCACTGGAACTCCCAGAACTCAGTGGACTTACATAATTTAAGCTGGATGACTTGCTGGGAGTACACCTTCACCACGGTACAATGGTAGGGCTCTCACCAACACGGTTATGCCTCGCATTTATCGGGATTGCCAAGTCAGCACTTTGGAAAATGGGACCACAAACTCAGCGCTAGATCCCTAAGAAACATTAAGTCAATGAGCATACCTCAAGTACCACTCTGTGAGGCCATCCAATCTCTGAGGACTGACTCCTCAACCACTCACCCTAACAGGACTTATCTTTTACAGGTCTGTGTGGGCTTCTCTACCAAAGGTACTCGACGGTGGTCCTCAATCAACATATGTCCCAAACATACAACACGGAGATCCAACTCCCCTATTATCATAGTGGTTAAACATTACAACCCCGTCATCTCACAAGCACAATGCTCACTGTAGATAAAGCCTCCACACGACCTCTCAACACTTGCCCATTTGATCTTTAATCATGCCAGGACATCCTCTACAATCCACGTATCGCCTTTATCCATGAACAAGTCCATTTCAACGGTCATATGTGACCCAACGATGGAGGTTCTTCCTCCTCCTTTCATTTCTCACCACGATTAGAAACAACCAACAAGTTTTCAAACAACAACACATGTGCGTAGTGCACTTCACCCAATCATGACCTAATTTATGACTTCACAAAGTTATTATATTTTGTAGGGATTCTTGCTTACTCTCAAGTTTTATGCTTGCTTTAATCATCAAGTCTCAAGGTCCATGCAAGGGTCCTAAATTTCCTTCTAAGTCCAAATATCTGGCATCCTCCATGTGCAAAGGTACTTATTAATTACCAATCCATAATATTATTAGATTCACACTCTTTAATTACAATTTATTCACTATTGTTCATAGTGAATATTATTAGTTACTAGAATTCCATCCTAGTATTCACAAATGCGCTCCATTTGGAGTTCATTTGCTCCCATCCAAGAATGTATTATTCTTGTTCCCACAATCAACAAACTATCACAAGAATTAACATGTACAAACAATATTCCAGCACTCATTGCCAGAGGATCACATTCCTCCCGATTTCCAATTTACAGTTATAAACAAGATAAATAGCAATAGTCAATAAATCACAATTCAAGCATAAAAATCATTAATAATTAATACACTAACATTTATGGGAAGATCCCCCATTTTAGGTGGAATACTTCGTCATTAACACAAATAAGCCAAACAACATCACTTATGCAATTATTCCAAGTACATTACAATTAAGCACATAGAGCTGAAATCATCAATCATAAATTATTTGACAAAGTAAATCAACTTATAATTGCACCAAATTTTGCAGAGACACTTCTCAGGATGCATATATTAACACATAAAATTAGCTCCCACAAATTCAACCCACAAGTAATATTTTTGGAAATAAAAATAGTGGCTGGATGAAGGAGGTAAAGCAGAGCTAAAATTGAAAAGGAAGGCTTCAAAATTAATTGGGATGCTGCAACACTCAGCACTCTAGGTCCCAAAGTGAACCATGAAAAGAGAAGCTTGTAGAAAAACACAGTAGAGAGAGAAAGAGTTAGTAGAAAAAGTTTTTGGTCATTAGTAAAAAAGTTTTAAGGATTAGATTCGAATCAATAATAAAGTTTCCTTCCTCGTTGTGTTTTATGATGAGATGTACAATATCAGAAGCTGCTTTAAAATCTCCCTCCCAAAAATATGATGCAGGTACTGATAGCATTCCACTGCATTGTGAATTAATGGGAGACGTAGCTGGTGAAATAACAACATCATGTTTAATATCCTCTTCGAACACTTCTACTTCTTCCTCAAGAGGGAGCAAAGGGGTGCGACTATCATTGTAACATTCCTTCTCCACATCCAAAGAAACGGAAGGTCTATGCAACAAAAAAAATAATTAAATTTTTTTGGTTACATTTTTCTCCCATTTTGCTAAGAATTTCAATTTTTTTTTGTTGCATTGACCTTCTGTATCTTTGGATGTGGAGAAGAAATGTTACAATGATAGCCCCACTCCTCTAGTCCCTCTTAAGGAAGAAGTCGAAGTGTCCGAAGAAGATATTAAACATGATGTTGTTATTTCACCAGCTACGTCTCCTATTAATTCACAATGGTGCGTTGCTGCCATTGGCCCTAGGGAATTTTGCACACAAAGGGAATCGAGCACCGGTTCTTCTGATAAATAGATCGTTCCCCTTCATGTGATAACAGTGGGACCTTAAACCACTGTGCCAACCCTATGGGTTAAAAGGTAATTACAACTTAGTAGTGAAAGGCTAGAAGAATTGAGAGGGTACTTGTCGATATGGAAAATTTAGGGCTTTTTTGAATGCAATGGATGATTTTGGGGGAAAGTGATTCTTGTTGAAAAGAAAATCTAGTTGGAATCAATTTTTCATAATTAAATATAAGAATTGAAAAGTTATGAAACTCTTCTTGAGATGTTGTGCAAAAATTACATTTTTTTTAGGTATAATGGAGAATCAAACCTATGAAATTTTCATACCGTAGTCTTAAAGAGACTTACTAGTGCCTGATAACACCAATGTGGCTTTTTTAGGGATTCTAGAATTAGAATGAATTGCATTGTAGATAACTAAGGTTGATGTAATTATGGTCAACCCTGCTTTTTTGAACCTCCCCATATCTATTATTATTGGTTATTAGGAATATTATCTCATGTTTTTAGAATCTATGATCTATAGAAAAGGTATATGGTTACAAAAAGACATGGATATGTTGATGTTGTAATTTTGATGAAAAATTTGGGATACAGCATGCCTATTTTGTTAAAGCTCAGTGAATAGAGCCTTGTGTGTGTATGTGTAAGATGTGTGCATTTAACATTCCTTACGATGGTTAGAGTCTTGTGCATTTGGCCACCCTTTTTATATTGACTGTAATTTGAGCTCAACATAACAGAGGAAGAACAACATGTTGTCCATGTAGGGAATAAGAAAGAGAAAGATGCATTCACTCAGTTATGTTCATACATACATGCATGTATGTATGTCTAAGTATATGTGCATGCATATGTATCCTTCTGATATAATGCAACCTGATATGAAAGTTCAGTACAAAGTAATTATCAGAAATTTATGTTGAGGCTGCCATCACAGAATTGGAACTTTGATTAATAGGAAAGAAAACTAGCATTGTTTGGTGTTAATTTTATTGATAAAAATGTACTTTGCTGACATGAGATCGTTAGTATGTTTTCTTTGATGTTCTCTTTCAATGGCATATGCAGTTCATAAAAACAATTAATTGTGATGTAGAACATTTTATCAAGAGGTCCAATTAGTTGTTACAGAAATGAAGATTGGTGAGAGAACCGGGGGTGTGTGAGGGGAAGATTCAATGACAATCATTTTGGTAGACAACAAGTCCCATTAGCAGTCTCTGGTAATGGATTGTAGAGACAGCAGGAAAAGGTGTGTGTGTAAAGGGTTGATGCAAATAAATGGGTTGACACAATAGTTTAGATATTTGTTTAGTTGATGTAAAATGATTCCACTTTTCATAAATCTTGTGTTGTTAAATTTAGTACACGGATCTCTTGTCCATCTAAAATGGTGCAAGATGCCTGACATCATTTTTGCAATATAGGGCATGTGTGATTATTAAGACATTGTCATTTCTATGCTTTTTGTTAAATATTTCTGTACATTTTGTTCTGTTATATTTTAATTTTATTTGATTTGAAGAATCATCTGGTTCATCTGCAACTAAGGCTACAAAAGAGGAAATGGATTCTCGGTCTATATATGTTGGAAATGTGAGTTTCAAATATCCTTATTCTGCTCTTTTTCATTTCCTTTCTGCTATACATATCGACTTGACATCTTTTTTGCATTTTAATATGTGTGCTTGTGAGATATGGTTTGTGCAAAAACAGGTCTTAGTTTATCTAGTTTGGCCAGTCCCATTTTTCTGCTGTCGATTTTTAGCAATCTGTAGATCTTAGCTTGCCTACAATGAAGTTGAGGGGAATGTACTTACATGAGTACTTAACAATCTACATGCTTGCTGATTGTCTTGTGCTAGCCATTCAATAAGTCATGCAATCCTTGGATATTTTTACTGAGGCTTACAATCCCAGGGACTAATATCGGAGTCTATTGTTAGTTAGATATTTTAAGGTAGTGTTTGGCCCAACTTTTTTTGTTCTTCTCTTCTCTTTTAAAGGACAAGTTGGGCCAAATACATTTTCTAAAAGGCTCTTGGAAACCTACTTGATAACCTTCACTAAAATTCTTCCTTTGAATACTCCCATCTCAATTCTTGCCATATTTCTCAAATACCTAAACTAATGTACTGTAGATCCCTACATACACACAATCAAGAGAAACTTTCAATTCTGGTTTAGTTTTTTAAATCTTAAAAAAAAAACAAATCTTTACTCTAGAAAGCCACCCAATTGGGTTATTACCATCAAAATTAGAACCTTTTGTGTGCCTTTTTAAGTGCTTCATTTGATCCCTCTTCAAAATGGGCAGAATTGATTTCCAAAGGCTCTTGATCACATTGTATAGAGGTCCTAAAATTGTTAGACCTCCCTGCAATGCAACAGTTTCCTCCTTCATCGAAGCCTTTTGTTTAACCATCTCTCAACAGAATCTTCATCTCCTTCACACTGCTTTTCCATTTTTCAATTTTTTCAGCATGCCTTCATTAGACCTATTTTTCCTTCATCTATCTCTCCAATCCTTCCACACTTGGGTTCATCGTCGTCATTGGCATCCGGCAGGTCAGACCAAAAATATAGGACTCGGGAATTAAATACACAAAATCATGATTGTATTACAGAAACAATCTGGTTTAATAACTAGATTAGTAGTACAAGCACTCATAACACAAGGGTTTCTGCTTACAGGGAGTTTCCTACTTCAAAAGAACATAAAAAATAGACTGACACCTTAATTCCCCACTACAAACCTGTCAAACAATATATATAACACTATAACTATCACATTCTAAAAATATGACTGCCTAATACAGAATTAACACAACATAACTGCTTAATACAGAACTTGGCCTATCAGCATCACTCACTTATGTTGTCATGGAGTTCCATAACCAAGATTTTACAACTGCATATGCCCCATCCCATGCTTCAAATTTGGGATTTGATGATTCTAGGGCTTTGTCAATAAGGTGACTCAATTTACCCTTAGCCTTTATAAAGGTTTGGATAAAGTGAGATCATTTTAGGTTTTTTTCCCATTGAGACGCAAGCTGGGTTGATTGTTCTGTAACTCAACAGAACCTTAATTTTCGGATTGGGAAGGGGCTTTTTGTTCATTGGACATCTTAGTATTTTGGTGGTTTTGGTGCTTCCAAAAATAGCAATGCAAGCCTAGAAGAAGTGTAGAGGAAAGAAAGAAATATGTGGTGATGCAGTCCAAGGATTTTGGATCACTGATGCCATGTCAGAAAATGTTTTTTCTAATTAGTTTTATTTGAAGAGCAGTTTGCTCTTTAAATAGAATACAGAATGTCGAATAAAGGAAATTCCTGACCGAAAAATAAGAGTCAATGATTGTCGTACAATAAATGCCAATTCAGATAGCTTGCCTAATCTCCTTACTAATTATTTAATACTATCTATACAAGGAAATATTTTATTCTGGCCTAAACCCTAAACTCACCAGTTAGTTACATAGTGGAGACCTTTTCATTCTTTACTCTCTCCTGGTCATAATCCCCTGCTACATGCCCTCTCTTTCTCCATACATACACTTCAATTATTTTAGGTTTCCTATCACTCTCCATTGCTCGTGTCCCATTCTATTATGCTCAAAGCCTATTAGTAGAATTTGATCCACAAGTGAATGTTCTTCCATGATTTCTAAATTATTGCTCCTCAGAGCTGATACCCTTCTCCTCCCCTTATTTTTCCATCAGGTAGGAATTAGTGGTCTATCAGGTAGCCTCCACTCCCAAAAATTTGTCATTTATATAAATAAATCTAAACAAGAGAAGGCAGGGTTGACAAATTCAGAGTTGCTGATAAGCAAAATGAAAGTTGATTGATATCACAATTGAGATTACAGCCAACAAGATTAGAGTAGGACTGTAGGAGAAAATATTATACGAGGATGACTTAGGTGATAGAGAAGCTACAAATCTTACCACTTTGCTTTGTAGTTGGCATTCTGTAAACTTTTTTTGCCCCAAATACAAGAGTTTGGCTTGTTTATAAGTTTGATTCCTTTGAGTGTAGCCAACGGTGCCAAAAGCGGACGCTGAATCTTGTCTGCTGCAATGAGCTGCATACATGTTGCAGGTGCCAAAGGCATGCCTTGCCTGAACCAAAAAAACATGTTAGCACAATAGCTTGTTTGTTTTTCCTTGCATATGCTTTTTTGTATTTACCTTGAATGTAAAAATTCTGTTGGCTGCATATTTTATAATGGAATTGAATTCACAGTTCTAAAGAAATGAGCTTCTAGCCTGCTCTAATAAGTTTAATATCTGTTGTTTTGCGTAAGCCTTGTAATATGCATTGATCATTCATAGTAAGACTACCAAAAGGATTTGATGCTTTTACAGGAAAGTCACGAAAACAAAATCCGGAAGTTGCTATAACCACAAGTTAATGACCAAAAAAAAGATGATACCTTGACTGGCTATGTGTCTAATTAATAATTACTCCCTCCGTTCCTATTTATAAGACCCAATTACCTAATTCATCAAGATTAAGGAAAGTGGTTAATTTAGTTTATAGCAATAAATTTGTCTTAAATTTATAACTTTTTCCAAAATTATCCTTGTCATGAATACTCCTCTCTCTTCTAATTGTTTGCCAATACATTCTCTCTTCTTTTAATTAGGGATATTCAAGTCTAAAAATAATTAATGCAAAGGATATTATAGATTGGGTCTTATAAAAAGGAACAAGCAACATTTCAAACTTGGGTCTTATAAATAGGAACGGATGGAGTATATCAGAGAATCATACTCATTACGTGTTAATGCTTATTTTATTTTAAGTTTTTTATGATCTTCTTGATGCTTGCACAAGACCACATGCATGTATTAGATAAAATTGACTGTGACAGGCTCTATTGCACCATATAATCACATTTCTAATGCATGTTGAATTGCTTTCTTAATTGGGTAGTTGTTATTTCATTATAATTTGTAAATTTTTAACCGAATAATGCTATTTATTAAAATATAATTATGATTCAGGTTGACTATGCTTGTATGCCTGAACAAGTCAGAGAACATTTCCAAGGATGTGGAATTGTTAAAATAAAAGAGTGACAATTCCAACTACTACGTATGGGCAACCAAAAGGATTTGCCTATGTCGAGTTTCTCGAGATTGATGCTGTTCAGAGGGCTCTTCTTTTAAATGAATCAGTTCTGCGCAGTTGAAAACTAAAGGTATGATCATTTGTAAATGCAATTAGGTTACTATCCACTCTGGTAGTTTTCCATTTGAATTTTACTTAAATCCTGGTTTGCCATTCAGGTCTGTGCTAAGTGTACAATTCCGGGAATGAAACCGTATTGCGGAAGAAGACCTTTTGGTTTAATATTTAGAATGCCTTCTTCATTGTATCCTCCATCTGGTTATGGGTAAGAAATTATCAAAAACTGAACAAACTAAAACAATTTATCCTTGATTTTGATATTGGTTTGTGTTGCTTTCAATTATCTCTGCTAAGTGGTGCATAAATTTCAATGTCTTAGAAGGTAAAATAATGACAATTAAATGCTTTTGATGTGCAGAAGGTTTCCAAGGTTCAGGCGATCATGCGATACAAGCCATACTAGTAGTCAACCACAGTTTAATGGTTGATTGATTACCAATTTATGAGATGATTGGGACAAGACATTCTTAATTTATCATTTTTATAATTTCCATTGCTGGAAACAAGAACATGTTTCTTAACTTGCATACCAAAGCTAATGCCCTTTCCCTTTTCAACTCTTCTAGATGTGTGGTATTGTACTCATATATTCTAGATGGCATTAATCATGGCTTATATACATTGAAGATTGGACAAATATGTGGCAATGAATTTAAGTTTTACTTATATACGTACAAGGTTCTTTCTTTGAACTTTAGATATTATTATCAACTTCAATAATAGATTTAAAAATAAATCATTTGAACTTAAGTTGTGGCATTGAGGGTCTGTTTAGTGGTCAAGATAGAATAGGATACGATAGGATAAGAGCATGATCGGATAAGAGCAGGATAAGCTTTAATCCTATCCAATGTTTGATGCATACCATGGTATAGACTAGATAATGACAGGTGATAGTAGTGGCGGAAAACTGGAATGCCGAAATGTCAAACTAAAATACCGAGAGGTCAAACCAGAATGCCGAGAGGTCAAACTGGAATGCCAAAATGTCAAACTGGAATGCCAAGAGGTCAAACCAGAATGCCGAGGGGTCAAACTAGAATGCCAAGAGGTCAAACTGGAATGTCGAGTTTAAGAAATGCTTAAGGTGTGAGATCCAACTAAGTGTTCGAGGCATGAAGTCGAGTTAATTGCTCAATGTTGATAGGCGAGTGAAAGATGCTCAAGGCGCAAAGCTGAGTTAAGTTCTCAAGGCACGAAGCTGAGCTGAATGCTCAAGTCGCGAAGCTGAGCTATAGATATTCAAGTCGAGAAAAGTTGAGCTATGATGATTAAAGTGTGAAGGGTCGTGCGAGACTGCTTGAGCTTTGTTCTTGTATGTGCTTGGCCTTTTGTTGCCTAGAGTGCAAGGATTTTCTCTAGGTCAGGTTAAAGTCGACAATGCTGGAAGCCGATTTAGGGTAGTGACCCCTGAGGTAAGATACGTAGGCCGACTCTCAAGTGTTGACAAAGCACATCCTGCAAACTAATTGTTATAAATATATATTTCCTAGAAGTCAGTCTACAAAAGTCATTAGAGAACTCGATCTTCGGGGTTGGATCAAAATCGTCTCAAATCCAGTCACAAGTTTGCTTGAGAAGGCGATGTGTTGATCTTGCATAATCTTTAAACAACGAAAACACAAATATAATCAAGCAAAGCAAACTTGATATAATATCAAGCAAATTAGCTCTGTTGTTTCCCATATTCGAGTTGTGATAGAGCTTGTCGACGTAATTATGAATGTAAAATTAGCTATAGCATGGTTGACTTAGCTGATGATTTGAGCGTAGGTCTTTTGCTTCACCATTTGTTTGTTGTGTAGATAGTCCCTGTAGATGTGTTGGGATATATATGTCATTCAACAAAGTTAATTCCAACAATCTTTGATTGAAATTGCCTCGGGTCGATGATCATAAGTGTGGTAGGCTTAATGCTGAAAGAACACCATTAGGCATCATGCAGACTTCTATTCTATGAATTAGTGCTGCCTAGATCGAAGTTTCTCCAGCAACAACTATTAAAATATTAAGCAAACATGCGAGCAATTAAAGAAAATGTTACTAGCCAACTCCTTATTTCTTTATCTCACACAGCTCTAACAGAAAGCATAGCATATGCCACATTGTAATTCTTTATTTGTTGGGAAGATTTTTCTTGTGTGTCACTCGGCAAAGTCGTGAATTTTCCAATCAGGGTGAGATGAGATCCTCCTCGTTTGGAGCAAGATTTGGCGCATATCTTCCAATTGCATATGATGATGACACATTACAGTTTATGCAAATGCAACATAGCATGATATGATGTCATCCTTACATGCCATGGCATGATATAATCCCCCAACATGATATGTTGCGTCTGTAGGGTCCTCACATTGACTGCATTAATAAAACAATTAGCAAAGAAATTCGATAGAAGGAGCAAGAACTCCCTACTCACTTGACTTCTAGCATTTGAATCTCCATCAGTATCTCCAACACCGACTGCGTATCGAGCACTAGAAACACCAGCTGTACGCTATCGCGCATATATGGAATACAAGTTTTATGATCAACAAATCAAGTAATATTAACATTGACATTTCATGTCATATGCTTAAAGTCACGTCACTATTAGCAAGAATTTTGAACGACTCTAACATAACGAGCCATTTATCCTACTTGCCAATCATTTTCGATCTCCCTCCGTTGCTCACCGCTGGAGGTGATTCTATTTTGAATTTGATAATTCAAATGTCATAAAAAGCAAGCATATAAAGTCATAATAATTGATGCATCATGCACATAACTTGATGGTGTGATGGAGATCTAATAGCATATTGTAATGCCATTAATGCCATATTGTAGATAGGAAATTCATGTTGTGTTTCTAAAACATATCATAATAATAACAAAACAATTTCATTTTGGCAATCCAAACATCACGTAATTAGTTTTGTCCTTAGAATAATCCACGAAAAGATATATACTGGAATCTTGAAATTGGACAATTCAATTAAAATTGTTCAGTATGCCATATAGGAGATTAACTTAGTCCTATACCATATCTCGCCAATCCACGCTACATGTTAACTGTATCATAATGATACTATTTGAAATGTTAAATTCAATTACAGTGTAATTGATCTTATTATGGGATCATATTTTCCACTCCTATATGAGGGATAAGGCATTATTCCCATGCCATTGCCTATTATTATGATGACAATATTTAAAGAAAATTGTAAAGGAAGATTATACGTGCTTGCACCTTTTGGCACGTGAACAATTATTGTCATGATATGATTTGTTATGTAATCATGATATGGTGTCGTGCATCAACATGATATAACAAATTCATGCTCTGTTTCTAAAACATATCGTAATAATAACAATTTGATTTTGGCAATCCAAACATCACGTAATTAGTTTTGTCCTCAGAATAATCCATGAAAAGATATATACTGGAATCTTGAAATTGGACAATTCAATTAAAATTGTTCGGCATGCCATATCTGGAGATTAACTTAGTCCCATACCATATCTCGCCAATTCACGCTACAAGTTTACTGTACTATAATGATACTATTTGAAATGTCAAATTCAATTACTGTGTAATTGATCTTATTATGGGATCATATTTTCCACTCCTATACGAGGGATAAGGCATTATTCCCACGCCATTGCTTATTATTATGATGACAATATTTAAAGAAATATTGTAAAGGAAGATGATACGTGCATGCACCTTTTGGCATGTAAACAATTATTGTCACGATATGATTTGTTATGTAATCATGATATAGTGTTTTGCATCAACATGATATATGTATGACTATTAAAAATCATGATATAGCATACATGGAATGTTGTTTTTGATTGTCAATAACAGTTTTAGGAAGGGCGTGGCTTATTACAAGTAAAAACAATTTTATAGTGATTTTAAGGGATGGAGAAATATTTGGTTGGAAAGTGATTCAAGTCTTGTCATCAAAGCTTTCATCTCTCATGATTTGGTTCCTTGGAAGCTTAGGAATAGATGGAAAAACTGTATAGAATTGACTAAACACATGAACTTTAAATTTTCCCACATTTTTCGTGAAGGCAACAAATGTGCAGATAAGCTTGCCTCTCACGGGCTTAGCATACAGGGTTTTGTTTGGTGGGATACCATTCCAAGTTTTATCTGGGAAGACTTCTTCCGGAATAGGTTTTCTTTACCCAACTTTAGGTTTACATGATGGTTCACGGGTTTGGTTTATGTCCCCCCGTGTTGTCTTTTTGTTTCTATCTTTTAATATATTTGGTGTGCTGATTATCATGGGTGAGGGTTGGGGTGCCAACCTAGTTGGGATCACTCCTCTCATTGCCATGCATTAGCATGCTGTTTCCAAAAAAAAAAAAATGGCCAGAAATTGCTTAAAAATAAGTAAGATAAACCCTTGGCCACTAAATTCCCCACCATCTCATTCTTCTCCTCTCACCACCATTTGAAACGGGGAACAAGCTCCACCTGAGTAACATCAATCTCGGTTGGCTATGTACCAGCTCCCTCTAAAGCATTTGTGACTTCCTTCTCCTTATGAGTATGTGCAAGCAAAGAACTAGGTGGTTGGTTCAAATTCCCATCCTTGGAAGCATAACCCTCTTCGAGGAACAAAGTGTGTGTTTGGTTAACCGTTTGAACCCACGTTCAACGGAGAAACACGCATTCCAAGGCACAAAAGCAAAAGTAATGTGAGAGTAGCTTTTTTTGAACGGTCGTTACGTTGAACGTAACTGGTTGCCAAACACACTCAAAAAGTTTTGGTTGGAACGTTGTATATATATAGAAGCTGTCGAAACTAGTGTAGCCCTCTCGAATCCGCACAGGCGTACATATGAGTCTCAACGAAGACAGGGTCTCTTAGACGCATTGCAAGGTGAAGAGGCATGTTTCCTACCGAAATGTCATGCCGGCGTTGGGACTAGGACCGAGAGGACCCAAGCGCCACTTCAACGACAAGTATTAGGTCAAGGACTTCTTGTTAGTAAAGCTTGTTTTCCTTTCTTAGGAGAGATTGGATGATATTTGTTAGAGTTATATAATGATAGTGTTTGTTATATGCAGCAGCCATGTCGAGTTAGGTCCCATTGGAGTCTTGATGCATTTTATACATACTTACACGTTATAAGCATAAAATCTTTTCTCTTATTGATCTCGATACTTTGTTGTTTACAACTCTAATATATGTATGTATCTACACCTTATACTTACACAAACTTATGTTTAGTAGAAAGTCTTTTGAGCATATATTGCCATAGATACTTATCATAAACTAAGAAAAAATATTGTATAGGGTTTCACATTACCATGTATTTAGACATAATGTATGATAGAATATATGTATACTATATCGTATTTTTTAAACCTTGGTAATACGTAACTACAGTTTTAATGTATGTATGCAACTTTATATTCTGCTCATGTATAATTATTCTTTTTATTTCCTAAATCCCTTATACATGTTTATCAGGTACTGAGAAAAAGAAGGTACTACTTCCATCCCTAAATATAAGACTCTTTTCTTAAAAAAAAATTGTCCCTTTTTATAAGACTCTTTTCAAGTTGTCTCTTGCATTAATTATTTTTTGACCAAAATACCCTTAACCACTTTACAATGAATGCTATAAATTAATAAGATAAATACATTCTCTCTCTTATGCTTGGTGAAGGACTAGGATGTGGAATAGGCCCTCTAGGGAGAAAATGGAGCTCTTTTGTTTTAATATTGTTAACAACATATTTATGAGCTTGAGGGAAATTTGATGGATTCAGGTCAAGTGGATCTTCAAGAGGTGGATCATTGTGGCAACGTGAAGGTCCAGAAAGTGGAACAGGCCCTTTAGGGAGAACATGGAACTTTTTGGTTTTAATGTCGTTGAAAACATATTGATGAGCAGGAGCTCTAACAATATTATTAGAGCCAGTTGGTGGATTCAGGTCATTTGGAGCTTCAGAAGGTGCATCATTGTGGCCATGTGAAGGATTAGAAGGTGGAGCAAGCGCTTTAGGGAGAACATGATACACTTTACTTGCAATATTATTGACAATATTTGTATTAGCATGAGTGCTAACTTTAGCTCTTTCTTGGATGTTGAAACCTCGGTGGTGAAGGATCTTCAAGTCTAAACTTTTGGAAAATGTAGCATTTGCTACAACTATATTCGAGAAAATAAGCAATAGCAAAAATGAACTTAAGTCAATGACCATTTTGAATTCCTTGACAAAAATCAAAAGCCTGATACTAATCCTTTTTTTTTTATTCCATGTGAAGCCAAGGAGTCACTGGTTTTAGGTTGGATTTGTACACTAACAAACATGGAAAAATGTCAACTACTACAATGTAAGAAAGATCCATGCTTATGAGGATACGATTGTTGACCAATCTTTCAACATTGAAAATTTTGATACCATTTTTAATGTTCACCATTCTTTATTTGAAAAATAATGTTGAAAAGTGATTTGACTTTTAGACCAATTAAATGCTTATTCATTTTGAGATTTTATTTGTTCAAGATCATGATATATTTTAAATGAGGAAAGATCAAATTACTTCTAGAGTAATTCTTGGTAAAGTTATTTCATTCAATAAGGGGACTAAGCGTAATTCTACTTAGACCAACGACTTGTTAGTAAATTGTTATATATTAATAATATAAATTCTTAGTATAATAATTCCTTGAATTTAATAATAAATTTTTAATATATAAAGAAATGTATATATAAAAAGTCATACATATAATAAAAAAATTACAATTCTTAAATTTAATGAATGTATTTTATTTGAAAATATAATATTTGATAATCTATTTGATTCTCTTGTATATTATATTTTAAAAAAAAATCTATAATTAATATACTATAAGTAAGACTGACTATTCTAAAATATTAAATATTATATTCATTAAATATAATATATTTATAAAGATTTTACTAAATATAATATATATTTCAAAATTTAACAACATTAATATTTAAAAATTTACTCAAATAAAATATATAGTCAAAGTTAACATGATTGAAAAAATTAAATATAATTAAAATGGTAGTTTGATATAGAAACTTATTAAGCACTTTATTGAAGACTATTTTTATAATATAATTTGCATATTTTTTTATTTTACACAATAGTAAGGATTGCAACCTTTTTTGTGATATATAATTATTGACAATAGGTAAATATAAGTAGTTGTATAACAAAATAGCAAGAAACAGTAGATAAAATTATAAAAACACACACATTATTCTAATTGAATAATGAAAAATGTGACACAATATTATATTTTAATTAAATTCATTTTAATGTTTTTTCTCTCAAATAAAAAATAATTTCTTAATAATATTGCATTTTAATTTTATATTTATGATATTTTTCCGTAATAGATGCAAATTGTACAATAACATTTTCATTCTAATCATTTTATTGATTGCATATCAAACAATTTGACTTAGGTTATTTGATAGATAAAAATCATGCAAATTACATAAAATCTACGATTTTAATTGTTTGTTCAATTATTTATAGTAAATAAAATTCAAGTTACTATTATATATATATATATATATATATATATATATGTGTGTGTGTGTGTGTGTGTGTGTGTGTGTGTGTGTGTGTGTGTGTGTGTGTATATATATATATATATATGCTAATGACACTCATATGCTTAATCAATTTAACGCATGTAATGGTTAAGCTGTATGCATACTCAACTATAAATCGACCCGTCTATAGTATCTGCTAGTCAACCAAAACAATTCCTGCAGACAAAGAAATATATGCCCACTCATGTATATGTGTGTGTGTAATTTCTACCATCATGACCACCACCACCGTCATGACTATGTACAAAACTGCGTAGAAAAGTAAATAAGATTATGTCAAAAGAGGAATTATAGCCTGGCTGACTAAATATATACATATCTAAAAAGAAACTAATCCTGGCCTACCCATATAATATATCAAAAGGTAAAGGCCTAAGAATCAAAGCAGTCAACTAAACTATATCCTAATCAGAACCCAACTCAATAGAAGCTCTTACGGGGTATCATCCTCCTCCACTCCTCCCTTGTTCTCCACTGCATAACCATCCTTTATTAGCCACTTGTTGACCCATGACGTCTAGGAGCAGGTCTAGTAACCCAACCAGGAAAGAGAAAGCCAAACTGGCTAGCTAGATCATAAACAGGGAGAGGTAGTGGTGGTGCAAGTAAGACACTCCTCAGTAGCGGTCGAGGATTGTAGTACTGATGTAACATCCCTTATTACATTGTTCGAAACGCTTATTAATTAATTTTTAACAAAATTCTTGATTAATTTATTTATGAAAAATTGTGTAAATTTTTCGCACGATTAGAACATCAACGAATAAAAGCGGAATTTAACATGAGAACATCTTATAGAAAGGAAACATACTCATAATCATTAATCCATGGTTTCGAACAAGTACATCTGATGTCAACCAAAAACTACTAAAGACTGCAATACAACGGAAAGGAAATACCACTAAAATAACTGATAAGTAACCACCACGTGAGATCACTAGACTCTCAAACCCCTAGTCCAAGTAGTACTCTAAGATACAACCTATCCCTCTCTTTCATCATCAAACTCGATAGGATGATGGTCATTGCCCCCGAGTATAAGAGGTGACAGAGGCAGACATTTGTACTCTTCATTGATGCTAGGATTCGTAGCAAGCTACTCATAGTCAGGTATGAAGAACACTCCAGTGGGAAGGATGAGTTTGATTGGTGCTAACGGTAGTCCGAAAAGCGAAACGAAGTGAATCCATCACCCCTCTGGGCTGAATTCCATTCTCAGGTCCCACATAGTGTTATCTATCTATATCAACGAGAAAGGAATGGGGTGAGGTTGTATTCTTTCAACGTCACTCCATGAAAGAGTTTAGATATTTTCTGATTCCATCACACAATAGTCAACAATCATATATATAGTAACTACAATATAAGGGGGACCTAGATCATTCTAAGTTTCATTGCGGACGCCATTGTCATGATCTTCACATCATCACTGTATGGATCTATACTCTCGGTTGATCAACCTTCATCACAACTTCATCCTTGGGAAGCGATGGAGAGTAAGTATATCTCTGACCTTCATCCAAGGTACTTTGATGCAATACCAGCTTGTTAGTCATCATAATCAAGTACATTCTCATATGCGTATCCACCAGGCAAACTCCCCGCAAGAGATATACCCTTCGCACCATGACAGATAGTCTGACATTTATTGAGGTGTGAGAGCTGGCACCGCTCATCCTGGCTTGTGGGTTGCAAGCCCCTCGCTAGGATTCCACACACTCGCGTCGTTCACCCCTTAGGTCCACACAAGGCCACACCCTAAACTATCTACAGTGTACCACGCTGTAACTTCCCGCACCACATCCAAAACCTTTTGCCTAACTTGGCTAGTCCAAGTCTTCCAGGCTCTAAGGTTCATACTCGTGGATTAATCGTCGAGGTCAACATACGAGGGTCGTTCTCACCCTTTAACAACAATATATATAAGGATATGGTACGAGAAACAATCAACATTATATAATAAACTTGTTACACCATCAATCATTCCAAGGTATCACAATCTCATACATGCATAACAATGCGTTCTAATGATGATGACGCATCAAATACGTCCATATACCTATATCCATCAAATACGTTCTTGTAACAAGTCTTTATAATTATTTAAGTTTGCTTCTAAACTTGTTCGTCTTTTATTCTAAGATGTCTTTTACTAACAAGATAGATACCACATATTTAATTGTCGTTACTATAATATTTTATGAAATACTGTTATTATAGTAGGATCATACATTCATATATAATTATAGATATTGTCATATAAATTTTTATAAACATTCTCTTTATAAACTAAGAGTTCTTACTTGTTAATAAAATAACTTGTATAAACTTTTCAAAATATACTAAAATATAGATCATTTGATTACCTTCTTATTGTTGTTCAATTTTGACAAAATTTGACACAAACAATCTTAGTAATATCTAGATATAATTCAACGGTTGGATCGATAAAAATTTCATTTTATATCAAGTTATTAAAATGGTGTAACTCTTTTAGAGTTACACTGGTGTAATTTGATCCCTCCTCATATATATATATGAATGAGGTAGCAATTAATTTTGGATTAATTTCAAATTTTGTATACATGATCTATGTGAAAGGAACTTTCAATCTAACGGTGGGTTTTAAGAAAACAACATCCAGTTGAAAGTTATTGAATGGTGTAATAGTTGTTTAATTTACACTGGTGTAATTTGTTCCCTCCTCTGGATATATATATATATATATATATATATAGACACACACGTGTGCCATGTATACATTAATAATATAGTAACAAACTTCTTTTTTTTAAATTAAACTCTATCTCTTTATCAAATTATATAGCAACATCTTATGCATTTTTTTTAAAGAAAGCTATAACCATTTAGAGATATATAAAATAATAAATTTTTCTTCAAAATTAAAATAATAATTATAGCAAGCATTTATCTCTTGAATTTTCCTTTGATAAAATGTTACTTTTGAAACTCTCCATAATTTTGAAATCACATAAAATGACAATTTCTTTTTCTTAAATAATAAACATAGTAATGTATTTATTTCAATTAAAGTATTGTCAAACTATGAAATATCATTTTCAGTCAAAAAAAAAAAAACTATGAAATATCATTTCAAGTATTTATTTAAATGAAACAGTATATATAATAATTACGAATCACATAAAATAATACTTTTTCACATAAAACAATAACTTTCATAATTTTACTTTTAATAAAATAACTTAGTAATAATAAATTCAGATTTATACTTGAAAATGCAATTTTCTTGTTATTTTCCTTTGATAAAAACGTGGGGTTCTCATTTCGCTAAAATAGTCCTCATTCCATATTTATAATAACTGAATCTATAATAACTACCATATAATTTAATTATAAAAATAGTATTCTGTTTTAATTTACAAAAGCCCTTAAACAAGGTTATTATTCTTAGTAATTAAAATATAAGTGAGACACTAACGCATGGGGATGAAACTCACACCCCTTTCTAGGATCTAAAGGGTCAAACTTATAGTTTTCTCACTACATTCATCATGTTCTTGCATGTTCTTATTTGTTCTTTCCAAACTCATCAATTTTACTCTATTTGATCCCAAAACAACATGTTATAGCAATAATTTAAGTGTTATCAAAACTGTTCCAGTAGTAACAATATAGAATAAGAATTTCAATCTCCAACATGCTTATAATAACAATGAAAAACTAAAACAGAAATTATAGGAAGAGCTTCAGCTTCTTCTCCTTCCCTCAATCTCAATCTCACTCTAACTCTTACTCTCTCAAGTGTTTCTAGGAGTCTCTTTCTCAAGTGTGCAGAATGGGTTAGCATGGAATGGTATTTATAGGCTCTAAGGGTAGACAAGGGTTGCCAATGGTGGCAAAATGAGCTAATAAGTGTGTAAGACACACTTACACCTAGATAACTAGAGTAGGGATCATGCATGCAAGGCAAAAATCCACTCTCCCTCTCCCTCACTCAGCATATCACACACACCCATTTTTTTTTGTCTTTTCCCTCGTCTTATTAGAGTAAATAGGTAGTTGGGGTAGTTGGGAGTTGGGTAGATAAGTATCTCTTAAGTTTTTGTTGTGTTTCTTATTGTCTTTTTTGTGTTTCTTATTTGGTAAGAGATAAAAGCTCAAAACTGCTACTTTTTACACTCCCTAAGTTACTATCTATACCAATATTAGAGATAGGCCATAATTCTTTCCATCACCCCTTATTTCTACCGTTCACACCCCTTCAGCTCTTATTTTTATTTTTATTTTCTAAGCCCAAAACTAATAACCTTAGCCCATCCTATCAAGCACATGACAATTAATTAAATAATTAATTATCAACAAAGCATAAAATAAACAAAAAAATTAATAATCATAATTCAAACACACTAACTCAAACAAATCAATAAATTGTAAAAGAATTATTTGCAATTTCATGCGATTATAATTCTTTAAAATCAAACAAGAAATATTAAATTTCCTAAAATATATCAAACAACATAATTCCTTCAAGGTGGAAATTTTGGGTCGTTAAAACTAAACTACTAGAGCATACTAAAAATCAAGCATCACAGAATCTGATGAAGTGGAAGAAGATAGTGGTGAAGCTCTCAAGTAGAATCACATAACTCATCAATGAAACCACTCGATGCAGGAGACTAGGTGTCAATCATCAGGATATCAATCGAAGTAAATTGGCAAAGATGGGCATATATGTTGGTGTCACTACCCCTAGATTGTGTCATCTAGAATGTTACACCTTTTTACCCCAAAAGGTTTATTTTTAATAAGATAACGAAAAGAAAGGAAAACTCTTATGCAAAAATAACAGTTCACATTCTTAAATCACGTAACCATCCATGAATATGACATATACAAAGATAAATCATGAAGGTTGGCATTCCAAAGGCCATACATCATATAAAATATCAAACAATACGGAGAAAGAAACATAAACCTATAACCTTGCCTTGATGTCATAGTTATCATAGCACAAGTCCCATAACAACAAATATAAACTAACACATATGAAGCTAAGCCTCTGCTCCTACGTCATGTTTGACATTCGAATAGTCCTGATCAGCCCAAACACACACAACAAGAATACAACAGAAGGGAGTGAGAATCATACTCGCACATATACAAAGTATAGCCATGACATAGATTCACACACATAATCACTCAACTCATCAATGAAATCACTTGATGAACATGTAATGCAATAACCTCTTGACTCTACTTCATATGCCATGTGGAGCCAACTAACTTATGAAATAATGTAGGAGCACATGTCTACCCATAAGAAGCGTGAAACTCCAATTTTGATTGAAATGTTAACCAAGTGACTTCAATAACTCAAGAAGGGGGTTGAATTGAGTTGTTTCAAATTGTTTAGTGCTCAACCTTTAATCTAAAAGGAATTAAGTATTTCAATTATAGAAAAAAGTGAGATAATTTACCCAAACCCCAACCCTCCACAATTAACATATAAAAGCAATAAAACAATTTATAAAAACAATAAAGCAATTTAAAGAGTAAGGGTTAGAAAAGAGTGCAACAATGATTTTTATACTGGTTTGGTCAACCAAACCTATCTCCAATCCTCAAGCCGCACTCAAGATTTTCCACTAGGTAAAATAATTACAGAAAACGACCTGATTATGTCATTACTTATGACTACTTGATAAGTACACCCCTCTTTGAATCCTAAACTTAGCCCTTAGGTATCACGCACCCTAGTGAATGTGACGAAGATGCAACAAGCTGATTATGTCATCACCTATGACAACCTAGCTAACAAGGACACCCATTTCTCCTCAGATATAACCTTGAAGGCCTCAAAACCTTGAATAACATTTTGCTAACAAACACTCTCAATAATGGTAATAACTACTCATTTAAGCTTTAGCACTATCTTTTTCTCAACTTAGAGAAACATCAATAATCCAAGCTATAGGCACCTAACTTCTCTAACTATTCTATGCTTGGACTCTCTACTCTTGTTGAGTATTCTAGTTTGTGCCTGTGTATTTTGCTCTTAAGCAGTGACTCTTATTTATAGTGTGAAAGAGATTTGGATTTGGACTTTTTAGAAGAAATATTTTATTAAAAAATATCCCTTATCTCTTTATTTTAAGAAGCTACTTGATTTTAGGCATAAGATACTTTCCAAATTTATAATTCAAAAGATAGGTTTAATTAGGGAAAGTTTATTTTCGAAAATTAGCATAAAATCTTAAATTTTGGGGCTGTAGACTCGTTGGACTCGAGTTTTCCAAGCCAAACTCGAGTTTGGCCTATTGGACTTTAGTTTGCATACCCAGTCTCAAGTTTGGGTTGTCTAGACTCGAGTCTTCCATGCTGGACTCAGTCCAAAATGCCTAAAAACGAGTTTTCAAGGTTCTTTTAAAAATGTATTGGGAAAACCTTTCCTTAGTTGATTTATTATCGACTTAAATTGATTATTAAAGCCCTTGATGGCCATTAATGACGTTAACAGTGTGCCTACGTTGAAAAAGGCCATTAATTACACGTCAATGGTCACGAAGGATTTCATCGTTAATGATTTAGATGAGCTGGTAGAAGAGGCCAAATTGAACCTATTTTAAAAAACAAGGGACCTAATTTAACTTTTTAAAAATAAAGTGACCAAATTGGACCTAATAAAAAATCAAGGGACCACAAAAATAATTTAACCATAAGAAAATGAGTAGGCACAAGAACATAATTTTTCTCTAGCATTGAGCTTTTCCTCCATGTTTATTCTCATAGAATCACATTCCTGTATCAGAAGATATGGACCAATTAATACATGATATCGGAATAAACAAAAATAAAGATAAACAGTATCGCACAAACAAATATTTACCATCTCATTCAGAGTTATATCGCAAAGCCTATTGTTCACATCATCTTCTTAATTTCTCAGTGTTACGTTAGTTGCATCAATGTTCATCAGTGCCTCTTCAAGGTCCTTCTCTTTACGCCTGCAATTTTTGTCAGTCATCAGCTCTCTCTTCAATGTTTAATAGTGGTTTTGACCACCCTTTTTAGCTACTAAACTTATCAATATATACTATGAGCTTGTGTCTATTAATTATTCTTGCTAGGAATATGATGAAATTTGGAAAAGATCGAAATGATGGGTCGTGGAAAGGAGTTGATGCATGATTTGTATGTTCAGATGAAATGGATTGGGATCCGATCCTGTAAGTTCACATACATATATGTATATGCTTAAGACTTGGGTTGTCTCAGAGTAGCATTGGAACTGTTTCAGTCTGAAACATGTGATTCAATTCCAAATTCAGTTACAATGTGCTTCAAGCTTGTGCAGGTGTTGCTGAATTGGAACAAGGAATGTTGATTCATGGCTTTATCCTTAGAAGGGGTCTTGATTCTATACTGCCAGTTCTTAGAAGTTAGAACCCTTAATTATAACAATGTATGGAAGATGTGGTGAGATTTTGATGGGACAAAGAGTGTTTGATATTTATATTTCACTTATATCAAGAAGACCAAATATTAAAAAACAAGTTTGCTAAACTGTGAGAATAAAATTATAGATTATGCATGCATCTATGCAATTCTATCTCATGGTTATTGATCATGCAACTAAATATAATCATGGTAAGAAAAAGAGAAAAAAAATGGAAATATTTGCAAATTCTGCTGTATAAGCTCTAATTTATAGGCAATCAAAGTATCTTTAGAGATATCATTAATTATTAAGGTATTATAGAAACCTTATCAACACTATATTAGAATGTGAATAGGTTAAACCAACTGCATGCAAGATTGGTACATATCACAACTTGGTTGGTTACAACCGTTTCACCTTACCCATTCTATTAGCTCACAGGTGATTAAGATCAACAACATCTCCACAACTTCAAGTCAGAAAGAACAACAACACCTTCACAACATCAAGTCAGAAAGAGCAACAACATATTAACTTATAAAAACAGCATATCTCATGCATCACTTAATTTAAAAAATAGAACAAAAAATGTATGATCAACAAGGATGTGGTGGAGGGGGGGGGGGGGAGTGAAAATAGGTGAAAGCATGATTTTTCACATACCATGCTTTCTGCATGTAACATTTCATTTCCCAAAATGCAAGATGACTAGGAATATAATGGTGAAAGGGATGGAGTACAACACGTACCCCGATTTTTCTTCTGTTACTGTTGGTCATCTTCAGTTGTTTCCCGAATGACAACACGGGGAGCAACAATAGACTCTCTCTATACATAGATTGTAGATTAGTACAGTAGTACAACTCTTGATTTGCACCATATTCGACATGCTCAAGTAGTTCTCCTTTGTCATTAAGTTTCTCTAACCTTCTTCCACGGATATTTGATCAAAAAATTCCACCATTTTCGGTGACGCATATTGGGGAAAGCCATAATTAGGGATAACAATGGACTTGGTCCAAGATGATTGCAGTTTATATTCTTTCATCATCCATATTTCAGTCGTTGGACAGCCTTGGACCATGCAACACACCGAGACATCCTCCTATCACCCTTAAATTGTACACTTCATATATTTCTGCAGCGAAATGATTTGATAGAGGAATCTTTGATAAAGTCCTCTGTAACAGATCAAAGGCATTAATGACAGGAACCATCGTATTGTCGGAGTAAACCAACCAATGAAGAGCCTCATTGAAGAGTGACCCAACTCTGACAGTATAGCTGAGATCCATATATGGAACATTAATATTCCCTCCATTCACAAATGACTGATGTTTAAGGTTTTCACACAGATTAAGAATAACAATAAATAAGTTATTGAAATAATTTTACTAAAATATCCTTACTCTTCATAAATGCATTACATGTAACTATTGCATGATAAATAGTGGTGGTTGAAAATTTGATAGGCACATTACTAAAAACTTGTTAGATTGATGTAATTTATTTGGGGCAAATTTAGAATAGTATTTTATTGAAAACTGAAAACATTAGTCAATTATATGGAATTGTTTTTTTGAATGTCATTCATTTTGGATGTAAGGAGTATCTTCTATGTTTCGCGAACAAGTTTTGAAGGAGAAAGTCAGGATTCCGGTCTCAGGACATTTAGACAATAACAATGCAACAAGAATGATCAAGTAGTCGTTTGTTGATGGGTCATGCCCAAAATCATACAGAAATTCATCGTTTATCTCATTATATTCAAAGGGTGGTGGTAATTGCTTATGGACACCTATTGATGGATTCCATGAACACAAAATCTCATGTTGATTGCGAAAACAGTAACCATGGCATGGGGGAAAGGAAATGCGATGCACCAGTATCTCTTCGAAGTGGTCCCTCCTCTATAATAAAAACCAGTTGATCTGAGAAGAAGTTAGTTTAGGCGGCGGCTGGGTCATAGTGGGAAATGCCAAATTGGGGATTGGAAATGAGAGAAAGCCATGTCTTACACACGTGCTTGAAACGCAAAACAAATCTCACTGTCAATCTCAGCAAAATTTCAATTATCAACTCAAGAGGGAGAGAACCAACAAGGTCCATCACATGTTGGTAGATAATTAAATTTAATTTCATAATAAGTTTTTTTTTTTGTAGTTAAGGCTAAAGTGTGAATAGTTCAACAAGATTTTGACTTTTCTTTTTTGTTTCTTGGAAATATATATGTATAAAACTCCTCAGACTAGGAGAGTTGAACCGTGGTTATAAACCGTGGTATTATAACCACTGTTGATGGAATTCAATAAATTGAAAATTTATAATATAGAAGAAAGGTTTCAAATAACAAATAATTAAATAAAGAAAATAAAAACTTAAGAATTTGACATTCACGTGAAACAACTAAGCCAGTTTAGAAACTTATGAGCATAAGTATATTTTTATATAGAAAAGAGAAACTGCGAGGGAATTTATGAAATTAATATAATTTTTTATATAATATTTAAATAGATTAACTTTAAGTTATAATTTAATTATTTCAAAATTAGTATTATAATATTGTTAAATTAAAATAACTTAGAAAATAGTTTCTAAATTATTATAGAAATTTGATTTAAAGGTGAAAATAATTAATTTTGATTGTAATATAAAAATATTTAAAAGATTCAAGTGGAATGAATTTTAAATGCTTATACAAAATTTTATAGTGTATGTTATCCGTAGTTAACGGAAAACGTTAAATATAGAGAGTGGAATCCCCATAAGACAAAGGTTGCTTGGTAGGACCTTTGTTTGTGTACATGCAATTAGTTACTCTTCTAGTTTTTTCCATTTGAATTATACTCAAATTCTGGTTTGCCCTTCAGGTGTGTGCTAAGCGTACAAACTTTCCTGGAATGAAACAGTGCCATGGAAGAAGACCATTCGGTTTAAGATTTAGAAGGCCTTCATTCCATCCTCAGTCTATTTATGGGTAAGCAATTATCAGGAACTGAACAATACAATTTATCTTGGATTTTATAGTGGTTTGTGTTGCTTTAAATTGTCTCTACTATGTGCTGCATAAAATTTATGCCTTAGAAGGTAAAAAAAATAAAAATAAAAAGGTAGAATATCATTTTACGATCTGTAATATGTTTTCTTTTGATTTTTGATCGTTTAAAAATTTCTTACTTAGTTAATTTTGGTGTTCGCTAATTTTAATTTTTTTTTAACTTACTCTTGACATCACTTAATAATTTTATGACATGTATCTAATCATGTCATGCCATATGCCATCTCAAAATGTTTGCTTATGTAATAGGGTTAGATGGATGACATGTCACCACTAAGTAGTGATGAGTACTGTTTTAAATTTTTTTAACATTGTGATGACTAAGACTATAACAACAACAAACGTCTTATCCCATTAGGTGAAGTTGGTTACATGGATCGCATGAAGCCATTGGGCTTGGCTAAATACCAAATTCTTTAATGAAATTTTTTTGAACAACTAAAACCAAATAAAACTATATTTACAAGGACTAAACACATATTTAAGCAAAAAATATTTTTGCTTGAAATGGTGCTTCACATCTAGCTAGTGCAATTAGAAAGTAGATGGATTTGTTAATGTGCCAGCAATACTTCTAATGATAGGTCCCTTCACCTTTACTATTTTAAATCTCAACTTAAAGCCCAAAAGTTAAAAGAAAGACAATGTTCCAATGCAACAATAGTAATGAAAAAATTTAGGAGTTCTCTTGGTTGGTTACTAGAGATATTTAAATTCTCAAACTTTGTAGTTTCCACCATATTGGAACCATATAAAGCATTCTTGCTCTGAGTAGTCATTCTTTATTTTATGTGTTCACATAATAAAATATTGAGCATTTTTATTCAATCTTCTTTATGTGATGATTAAATCCTTTTGATTTGCAGAAGGTTTCCAAGGTTTAGCCGACCCATGCGATACAAGCCATACTAGGTGTTGTATGATGATATGATTACAAGTTTATGATATGATGGGGACAAGGGATTCTTAATTTACCATTATAATAGTTTCCATTGTGGGGAACAAGAACATTTCTCTTAATTTGCATACCAAAGCTAATGATCTTGGCCTTTTCAACTCTAGATGTGTGGCATGTACAATTGACAATGACCAATTAGTTACTGTACTCATTCCTAAATGTTTGGCATCAATTGGTGATGGGACATGTATATGTGGAAAGTTCTCAATAGGTTCTTTCTTTGAACTTCAGAGGTTATCAACTCGAATATTAGATTTAAATTTTAATGATTTGAATTGTGATATTGAATTTTGTATTCGCTGAAATCAATTCTAACGTTTGTTTGAAGTAGGTTAATTCTTATGATATTACATATCTTAAGTAGGAAATCTTGTTTAAAGACAAATATTATTTTTTTTCTAAAAATTAATAGGCATTGGGGGTCTTGTTCATTCTATTGAGATGTTGAGCAGTTGATTAGTCTTAAATCATGTATGAATTCAGTTTAGTTCCTTTAGTTATATGATTTATACATATTTTACAACAATTTTTGAAATTTTTTTTTGAGTAAATTACATTGACATTTCTTGTGGTTTCATCAAATTTCTTCCGATACCCATCCTTTTTCTATACTTAACTCCCTTGTTTGAAAAACATTACACTGACACTTCTTATATTACACCAACTCCCATAATTATTTGAAAAATATTACATTATGTACCATTATAATGAGGATGCTGTAAACATCAAATATTAAGGGAATTGTGTGTAATATCAAGAAATCACATGGATCGCCAGTGTAATTTACTCTATTTTTTCTCTCTCTTGTCATGTCAATTATTTTGTTTCATACCTTTTTTCCCCCCATCTTTCTTTGTTGTACAAAAACTAGTATAAATTTATAGTATTTTAGCATTACTTACCCACCATTTAATAACAGTGAGACAATGCTCAGTTTTCATCCTATCATAAGACAATGTTCACAGGAAGTCAACATACACCCTATGTAATGGCTAATGAGATAATTGCATGAGGGTAATGATGAGTGACATAGAGTAAAAACTAGTATTTTAGTATGTGTAATACATAAAGCAAGTGTTTTTTTTTTCTTTAATGGAAATTTATAATAAATAAATACTTTTAAATATAAAATTTATATTATAATTAAAATTTAAGGTGATGTGATGAGTTGTGTCTTTGAGAATTTGATGTGTTCAGCTACATACAATAAACAAATTTTTTGGTCTCCAAATTGAGTTTGGATGAAAGGCTAATAATGGACTTCATTCAGTATTATAAATTGGAAGACGTAGGTTTTATTTGTGAATTTGTGTGTTCACTAACCAATTTATATTTTCCAAAAGATTCTAATTAACCTTTATTTTTTTAACAAAATTTGCTCCAAAATAATTGTTATGAGTTATTAAATGATAGTGTTAATTCAGTTGGTACAACTTAAGTTAATTACTAATTTGTCCAATATTCTTAGATTTTGTCTTACTAACATTGATAAATAAATAAAATTTATGCTTAAATATGGTTTTTGTTCCATTTTAAAAAAATAATTTTATAAGGACCAAAACCAAAAAAATAGTATATTACAAGGACCAAAAACATATTTAAACCTAAAATTTAATATTTATTATTACCATTCACACTAAGACGTTACTATCTCACATAATGAAAGTGAGGCGATTCTTCAAAATTTGGAACCCCCTATTGTCTTTTAGGAAGAAGGATGTTGTGTATGTCAAGCTTGTTGGTGACGAAGAGATGCATCTTCCTCTAAACTTCGAAAGGTCATAAAGGAAGATAATGAATAGTGTTGGCAGAAAAATGTTTTGTTGGATAGTTTCAACTTTGGATTATTATTATTATTATTATTATTATTATTATTATTATTATTATTATTATTATTATTATTATTGTCCTATGATATTTTTGTTCGATCATGCTATATATGTTATATTCTAAATTTAAATATTTTTTAATTTTAAACTCAAGTCCAAATTTAACAAGTCCAATAAAAAAGATAAATTACGCTTTTAGTACTTTATCTTATTTTTTTAGATTCAATTTGGTCCCTTATATTTTACAATTTAGTCCTTTATTTTTTTTAAAGTAATTCAAAATGGTCATTTCCGTCACTTCAATTACTTAAAAAAATTGATTTGTCATTTTTGATTGTCAATAACAGTTTTAGGAAGGGCGTGGCTTATTACAGGTATAAACAATTTTATAGTGATTTTAAATAGCTAGAAATTGCTTAAAAATAAGTAAGATAAACCCTTGGCCGCCCAATTCCCCACCATCTCATTCTTCTCCTCCATCTCATTATTGTTCTGTCACTGCCATTTGAAACGGGGAACAAGCTCCACCTAAGTAACATCAATCTCGGTTGGCTGTGTACCAGCTCCCTCTAAAGCATTTGTGACTTCCTTCTCCTTATGAGTATGCGCAAGCAAAGAACTAGGTGGTTGGTTCAAATTCCCATCCTTGGAAGCATAACCCTCTTCGAGGAGCAAAGTGTGTGTTTGGTTAACCGTTTGAACCCACGTTCAACGGAAAAATACGCGTTCCAAGGCACAAAAGTAAAAGTAATGTGAGAGTAGCTTATTTTTGAACGACCGTTACGTTGAACGTAACTGGTTCCCAAACACACCCAAAAAGGTTTGGTTGGAACGTTGTATATATATATATATAGAAGCTGTCGAAACTAGTGTAGCCCTCTCGAATCCACACTGGCGTACCTGAGAGTCTCAACCAAGATAGGGTCTCTTAGACACATTGCAAGGTGAAAAGGCATGTTTTCTGCCGAAACGTCACGCTAGCATTGGGACCAGGACCGAGAGGCCCCTAGCACCACTTCAACGATGAGCGTTAGGTCAAGGACTTCTTGTTTGAAAAGCTTGATTTCCTTTCTTAGGAGTGATTGGATGATATTTGTTAGAGTTATATAGTGATAGTGTTTTTTATATGTAGTAGCCATGTCAAGTTAAGTCTCGTTGGAGTCTTGATGTATTTTATACATACTTACACGTTATAAGCATCAAATCTTTTCTCTTATTGATCTTGATACTTTGTTATTTACAACTCTAATATATGTCTGTATCTACACCTTATACTTTATACAAACTTATGTTTAGTAGAAAGTCTTTTGAGCATATATTGTTATAGATACTTATCATAAACTAAGAAAAAATATTGTATAGGGTTTCACATTACCATGTATTTAGACATAATGTATGATAGAATATATGTATACTATATCGTATCTTGTAAACCTTGGTAATACGTAATTACAGTTTTAATGTACGCATGCAATTTTATATTCTGCTCATGTATAATTATTCTTTTTATTTCCTGAATCCCTTATACATGTTTATCAGGTACTGAGAAAAAGAAGGTAATACCTCCGTCCCTAAATATAAGACTCTTTTCTAAAAAAAATTGTCCCTTTTTATAAGACTCTTTTCAAGTTGTCTCTTGCATTAATTATTTTTTGACCAAAATACCCTTAACCACTTTACAATGAATGCTATAAATTAATAAGATAAGTACATTCTCTCTCTTAGGAGGATTGGAGAGGATGACTAGCACTCATTAATTAATTAGGTAGAAAGTAATTAAGTGGAAAGAGAGAGATGATAGTCTCAATAATTGTAAGGGTAATTTTGCAAAAATAATACAAATTGTTAACAAATTTAATGTTATTAACTAAGTTAACCAACTTTCTTAAAATGTGTTAATTAGTTAAAAGAGTCTTATATTTTGGGACAGAGGCAGTATATGTTTTTATCATTTTATTTTGTACTTGAAATTAATAAGTTTTCCGCTAGCCTGCATATATACATAATCTACTTATAAACTACTTATCAAGTACTTGCAAACGATGTCTCTTTTTGAATGAATCCTCTTTATGAAAACATATGTAAAATAATTATACACCATGTTTACTATTGTTTTAGAATATCTTTCGTTCACAAGATGATTTCCTTTTCTTCTCAAAGAATTCTTATAAGGTACAATCGAAATTTAAGTTTTAAGAAAACACAAAAAGTTTAATTGTCTTTCTGACGTTTTAAAAATGATATAAACACTTATTTTCTTATAACTAAAACAAAAGCGAGTTAGGTCTTATTTTCAACATCTGGGTGGTACACACTTAATCAAATAAATTCAATTTAACGTATTATATACTTTATGAAAAATATAAGTAAATTTCCAATTCATCTAAACTTTTGTGTGCATGATTGTTGAGAAAATATTTAACAAATGCATTATTGAAATTGTTTGTATACAAATAGTTACTTATGGAGTAACTTTATTCCCACCCATATACATTAATAACTAAATAGGGTTTTAAACTAGAGCTGTAATGTCATTATAATTAATAGCCAATTGGTGGATTTGGGCCACGTGGAGGAGCTCCACGAGGTGAATCATTTATGCCTGGTGAAGGACTAGGATGTGGAATAGGCCCTCTAGGGAGAACATGGAGCTCTTTGGTTTTAATATTGTTAACAACATATTTATGAGCTTGAGGGCAATTTGATGGATTCAGGTGAAGTGGATCTTCAAGAGGTGGATCATTGTGGCAACGTGAAGGTCCAGAAGGTGGAATAGGCCCTTTAGGGAGAACTTGGAACTTTTTTGTTTCAATGTCATTAACAACATATTTATGAGCAGGAGCTCTAACAATATTATTAGAGCCAGTTGGTGGATTCATTAAATTTTATATTGAATTTTATATTCATTAAATTTAATATATTTATAAATATTTTACTAAATATAATATATATTTCAAAATTTAACAACATTAATATTTAAAAATTTAGTCAAATAAAATATATAGTCAAAGTTAACATGATTGAAAAAATTAAATATATCTAAAATGGTAGTTTGATATAGAAACTTATTAAGCACTTTATTGAAGACTATTTTTATAATATAATTTGCATATTTTTTTTATTTTACACAATAGTAAGGGTTGCAACCTTTTTTGTGATATATAATTATTGACAATAGGTCAATATAAGTAGTTGTATAACAGAATAGCAAGAAACAGTAGATAAAATTATAAAAACACACATTATTCTAATTGAATAATGAAAAATGTGACACAATATTATATTTTAATTAAATTCATTTCAATGTTTTTCTCTCGAATAAAAAATAAATTCTTAATAATATTGTATTTTAATTTTATATTTATGATATTTTTCCATAATACATGCAAATTGTACAATAACATTTTCATTCTGATCATTTTATTGATTGCATATCAAACAATATGACTTAGGTAATCTGATAAATAAAAATCATGCAAATTACACTCATATGCTTCATCAATTTAACGTATGTAATAACTTATTTCCTATATTCTTCTTCACTTATTATTATTATTATTATTATTATTATTATTGTTGTTGTTGTTGTTGTTGTTGTTGTTGTTGTTGTTGTTGTTTGCACAACATCTACGATTTTAATTGTTTGTTCAATTATTTATAGTAAATAAAATTCAAATTACCATGGTGTGTGTGTGTGTATATATATAATATGCTAATGACACTCGTATGCTTAATCAATTTAACGTATGTAATGGCTAAATTGTATGCATACTCAGCTATAAATCGACCCGTCTATAATATCTGCTAGTCGACCAAAATAATTCCTGCAGACAAAGAAATATATGCCCACTCATGTATATGTGTGTGTAATTACCACCATGACCACCACCACCGTTATGACTGTGTACAAAACTACACAGAAAAGTAAATCAGATGTATGTCAAAAGAGGAATAGCCTGGCTGACTAAATATATACATATCTGAAAAGAAACTAATCCTGGCCTACCCATATAATATATCAAAAGGTAAAAGCCTAAGAATTAGAGTAGTCAAGTAAACTATATCCTAATCAAAGCCTAACTCAATAGAAGCTCTTACGGGGTATCGTCCTTCTCCACTCCTCCCTCGTTTTCCACTGCATAACCATCCTCTATTAGCCACTCGTTGACCCATGATGTCTAGGAGCAGGTCTAGTAGCCCAACCAGGAAAGAGAAAGTCAAACTGGCTAGCTAGATCATAAACAAGGAGAGGTAGTGGTGGTGCAAGTAAGACACTCCTCAGTGGTCGAGGATTGTAGTACTGATGTAACGTCCCTTATTACATTGTCCGAAACGCTTATTAATTAATTTTTAACAAAATTCTTGATTAATTTATGAAAAATCGTGTAAATTTTTCTCGTGATTAGAACATCAACGAATAAAAGTGGAATTTAACATGAGAACATCATATAGAAAGGAAACATACTTATAATCATTAATCCATGGTTTCAAACAAGTACATCTGATGTCAACCAAAAACTACTAAAGATTGCAACACAACGGAAAGGAAATACAACTAAAATAACTAAAATACAACTGAAATAACTGATAAGTAACCACCACGTGAGATCACTAGACTCTCGAACCCCTAGTCAAAGTAGTACCCAAAGACACAACCTATCCCTCTCTGTCATCATCAAACTCGATAGGATGACGGTCATTGCCCCCGGGTGTAAAAGGTGACAGAGGCAGACATTTGTACTCTTCATTGATGCTAGGATTCGTATTAAGCTACTCACAGTCAGGTATGAAGAACACTCCAGCGGGAAGGATGAGTTCAATTGGTGCTAACGGTAGTTCAAAAAGTGAAACGAAGCATACAATGATCTCACCACGATAGAGATATCTCCTCTCATCAACGAAGTGAATCCATCGCCCCTCTGGGCTGAATTCTATTCTCAGGTCCCACAAAGTGTTAGCCATCTATTCAATGAGAAAGGAATGGGGTGAGGTTGTATTCTTTTAATGTCACTCTATGAAAGAGTTGAGATATTTTATGACTCCATCACACAACAATCAACAATTATATATAGTAACTACAGTATAAGGCGGACCTAGATCATTCTAAGCTTCATTACGTACGCCATTGTCATCATCTTCACATAATTACTGTATGGATCCATACTCTCAGTTGATCAACCTTCATCACAACTTCATCCTTGGGAAGCGATGGAGAGTAAGTATATCTTTGATCCTCATCCAAGGTACTTTGACACAATACCAGCTCGTCAGTCATCATATAGTCATCATAATCAAGTACATTATCATATGCATATCCACCGGACGAACTCCTCGCAAGAGATATACCCTTCGCACCATGACAGACAGTCTGACATTTATCGAGGTGTGCGAGCTGGCACTGCTCATCCTGGCTTGTGGGTTGCAAGCCCACTGCTAGGATTCCACACACTCGCATCGTTCACCCCTTAGCCCACACAAGGTCACGCCCTGAACTATCTATAGTGTACCACGCTGTAACTTCCCGTACCACATCCAAAACCTTTTGCCTAACTTGGCTAGTGCAAGTCTTCCAGGCTCTAAGGTTCATACTCGTGGATTAATCGTCGAGTTCAACATACGAGGGTCGTTCTCACCCTTTAACAACAATATATATAAGGATATGGTACGAGAAACAATCAACATTATATAATAAACTTGTTACACCATCAATCATTCCAAGGTATCACAATCTCATACATGCATAACAATGCGTTTTAATGGTGATGACGCATCAAATACGTCCACATACTTTATATCCATCAAATACGTTCTTGTAACAAGTCCTTATAAATTATTTTAGTTTGCTTCTAAACTTGTTTGTCTTTCATTCTAAGATGTCTTTTACTAACAAGATAGATACCACATATTTAATTGTCGTTACTATAATATTTTATTGAAAACTATTATTATAGTAGGATCATACGTTCATATATAATTATAGATATTGTCATATCAATTTTTATAAACACTCTTTATAAAATAAGAGTCCTTACTTGTTAATAGAATAACTTATATATATATATATATATATATATATATATATATATATAGACACACACAAACGTGCCATGTATACATTAAAAATATAATAACAAACTTTTTTTTTTAATTAAACTCTATCTCTTTATCAAATTATATAGCAATATCTTATGTATTTTTTTTAAAGAAAGCTATAACCATTTAGAGATATATAAAATAATAACTTTTTCTTCATAATTAAAATAATAATTATAGCAAGCATTTATCTCTTGAAATTTCCTTTGATAAAATGTTACTTTTGAAACTCTCCATAATTTTGAAATCACATAAAATAAAAATTTCTTTTTCTAAAATAATAAACATAGTAATGTATTTATTTCAATTAAAGTATTGTCAAACTATGAAATATCATTTTAAGTATTTATTTAAATGAAACAGTTTATATAATAATTACAAATCACATAAAATAATAACTTTCATAATTTTACTTTTAATAAAATAACTTAGTAATAATAAATTCCTATTTATACTTGAAAATACAATTTTCTTCTTATTTTCCTTTGATAAAAATGTGGGGTTCTCATATGGTTAAATTAATTTGCAGGTCCCTATAATTTTACCAAATTTTCAATTAGGTCCCTGAACATTTTTTTCTTTTAATTGAGTCCCTGAACTTTTTTTTTTCAATTGGGTCCCTCATCTAATTGTTGTTATGAAAAACTAACTGCAAACACTTGATTAGAGGTGCAGACAGTGAGTTGATGCTTTTGGAATGTGTTGTAAGCACAACTGAATCAATTATAAAAGATTTCTACAAAGTTTGAACTTCTACAGTTCAATTTAACTCAAGCCTTTTTTGACAATTATTTGGCTCTGAAGAAGGTTAAAACTTTGCAGAAAACTCTCAGAATTAACTCAGTTGAGCTTACAACACATTCTAAAAGTATCAGTTCACTATCTGCACCTCTAATTTAGTGTCTGCGGTAACAACAATTAGACAGAAGGACCCAATTGAAAAACAAATAAAAGTTCAGGGACCCAATTGAAAAATAAATAAAAGTTCAGGGATCCAATTAAAAGAAAAAAAGTTCAGGGACCTAATTGAAAATTTGGTAAAAGTATAGGGACCTACAGAGTAATTAAACCTTCTCATATCCCTAAAATAATCCTCATTTCATATTTATAATAACTGAAACTAAGATAATAACTCCCATATAATTTAATTATAAAAATAGTATACTGTTTTAATTTACAAAAGCCCTTAAACAAGGTTATTATTCTTAGTAATTAAAATATAAGTGAGACACTAACACATGGGGATGAAACTCACGCCCCTTTCTAGGATCTAAAGGGTCAAACTTCTAGTTTTCTCATTACATTCATCTTGTTCTTGCATCTTCTTAGTTGTTCTGTTCAAACTCATCAATTTTACTCTATTTGATCCCAAAACAACATGTTATAGCAATAATTTAAGTGTTATCAAAACTGTTCCAGTAGTAACAGCATAGAATAAGCATTTCAATCTCCAACATGCTTATAATAACAATGAAAAACTAAAACAGAAATTAAAATCATACAATAACAAGATTAAAGCTTGAAAATGAGAGAATTTCTAACACATTCATGGCATATCATTAGAAATATACAACTCCCCCATACCTCTTTCTCCTAGCTTGCAAAAACTGAAACTTCCTCCTTCCTCTCCTATGCTTCACGTCACCACCACCACCAAGGGAAGAGCTTCAGCTTCTTCTCCTTCCCTCAATCTCACTCTATCTCTTACTCTCTCAAGTGTTTCTAGGAGTCTCTTGCTCAAGTGTGCAGAATGGGTTAGCATGGATTGGTATTTATAGGCTCTAAGGGTAGACAAGGGTCGCCAATGGTGGCAAAATGAGCCAATGAGTGTGTGAGACACACTTACACCTAGATAACTAGAGTAGGGAACATGCATGCAAGGCATGCAAGGCAAAAATCCACTCTCCCTCTCCCTCACTCAGCACATCACACACACCCACCCACCCACTTTTTTTTTTTTGTCTTTTTCCTCTTTTCTTATTAGAGTAAATAGGTAGTTGGGCGTAATTGGGAGTTGGCTAGATAAGTCTCTCTTAAGTTTCTATTGTGTTTCTATTTGTCTTATTTGTGTTTCTTATTTGGTCAGAGATAAAAGCACAAAACTGCTACTGTTTACACACCCCTAAGTTACTATCTATACCAATATTAGATATAGGCCAGATTTTTTCCAGCACCCCTTATATCTACTGTTCACACCCCTTCAGCTCTTATTTTTATTTTTATTTTCTAAGCCCAAAACTAATAACCTTAGCCCATCCTATCAAGCACATGAAAATTAATTAAATAATTAATTATCAACAAAGCATAAAATAAACAAAAAATTAATAATCATAATTCAAACACACTAACTCAAACAAATCAATAAATTATAAAAGAATTATTTGCAATTTCTTGTGCAATTATAATTCTTTAAAATCAAACAAGAAATATTTTAAGAAATATTAAATTTCCTAAAATATATCAAACAACATAATTCCTTCAAGGTGGAAATTTTGGGTCGTTACAACTAAACTACTAGAGCATACTAAAAATCAAGCATCACAGAATCTGACGAAGTAGAAGAATATAGTGGTAAAGCTCTCACGTAGAAACACACAACTCATCAATGAAATCACTCGATGCAGGAGACTAGGCGTTGATCATCAAGATATTAATCAAAGTAAATTGGCAAAGATGGGCATATATGTCAGTGTCACTACCCCTGGAATGTGTCATCTAGAACGTGACACCTTTTTACCCCAAAAGGGTTTTTTTTAATAAGATAACGAAAAGAAAGGAAAACTCTTATGCAAAAATAACAGTTCAAATTCTTAAATCATGTAATCATCTATGAATATGACATATACAAAGATAAATCATGAAGGTTGGCATTCCAAAGGCCATACATCATATAAAATATCTAACAATATGAAGAAAGAAACATAAGCCTATAACCTTGCCTTGATGTCATAGTTATCAGAGCACAAGTCCCATAACAACAAATATAAACTAACACAAGCTAAGCCTCTGCTCCGACATCATGTTTGACACCCGAATAGTCCTGATCAGCCCAAACACAAACAAGAAGAATACAAGAGACGGGATTGAGAATCATACTCGCACATATACAAAGTATAACATAAGCAATAAATAATATAGCCATGACATAGATTCACACAACTCATCAATGAAATCACTTGATGCACATGTAATGCAATAACCTCTTGACTCTCTTCATATGCCATATGAAGCCAACTAACTTATGAAATAATGCAGGAGCACATGTCTACCCATAAGAAGCATGAAACTCCAATTTTGATTGAAATGTTAACCAAGTGACTTCAATAACTCAAGAGGGGCTTGAATTGAGTTGTTTCAAAATTGTTTCGTGCTCAACCTTTAATCTCAAAGGAATTAATTATTTCAATTATAGAAAAAAGAGAGGTAATTTACCCAAACCCTAACCCTGCACAATTAACATATAAAAGCAATAAAACAATTTATAAAAACAATAAAGCAATTTAAAGAGTAAGGGTTAGAAAAGAGTACAACAATGGTTTTTATACTGGTTTGGTCAACCAAACCTACCTCCAACGCTCAAGCCGCACTCAAGATTTTCCACTAGGTAAAACAATTACAGAAAATGACCTGATTATGTCATTACTTATGACTACTTCACAATGACAACCCTCTCTGAATCCTAAACTTAGCCCTTAGGTATCACACACCCTAGTGAATGTGACGAAGATGCAACAAGCTGATTATGCCACCACCTATGACAACCTAGCTAACAAGGACACCCCTTTCTCCGCAGATATAACCCTGAAGGCCTCAAAACCTTGAATAATATTTTGCTAACAAAACACTCTCAATAGTGGGAATAACTACTCATTTAAGCTTTAGCACTATCTTTTTCTCAACTTAGACAAACATCAATAATCCAAGCTATAGGCACCTAACTTCTCTAACTATTCTATGCTTAAATTCTCTACTCTTGTTTAGTATTCTAGTTTGTGTCTGATGCACTTTGCTCTTAAGTAGTGACTCTTATTTATAGTGTGAAAGAGATTTGGATTTGGACTTTTTAGAAGAAAGATTTTACTAAAAAAAATCCCTTATCTCTTTATTTTAAGAAGCTACTTGATTTTAGGCATAAGATACTTTCCAAATTTGTAATTCAAAAGATAGGTTTAATTAGGGAAAGTTTATTTTTGAAAATTAGCATAAAATCTTGAATTTTGGGGTTGTAGACTCGTCAGACTCTAGTTTTCCAAGCAAGACTCCAGTTTGGCCCTATTGGACTTTAGTCTGCATACCCAGTCTCAAGTCTGGGCTGTTTGGACTCGAGTCTTCCCTGCTGGACTCAGTCCAAAATGCCTAAAAATGAGTTTTCAAGGTTCTTTTATCAATGTATCATGAAAACCTTTCCTTAGTTGATTTATTATTAACTTAAATTGATTATTAAAGCCCTTGATGGCCATTAATGACGTTAACAATGTGCCTACGTGGAAAAAGGCCAGTAATGACGTTAACAATGTAACTACGTGGAAAAAGGCCATTAATGTCGCGTCAATGGCCACGAAGGATTTCATCATTAGTGATTTAGATGGAGCTGGTAAAAGAGGCCAAATTGAACCCATTTTAAAAAACAAGGGACCTAATTTAACTTTTCAAAAATAAAGTGATCAAATTGGACCTAATAAATAAATCAAGTGACCAAAAAAAATAATTTAACCATAAGAAAATGAGTAGGCACAAGAACATAATTTTTCTCTAGCATTGAGCTTTTCCTCCATGTTTATTCTCACAGAATCACATTCCTGTATCAGAAGATATGGACCAATTAATACATGATATCGGAATAAACAAAAATAAAGATAAACAATATCGCACAAACAAATATTTACCATCTCATTCAGAGTTATATTCGCAAAGCCTATTGTTCACATCATCTTCTTAATTTCTCAGTGTTACGTTAGTTGCATCAATGTTCATCAGTGCCTCTTCAAGGTCCTTCTCTTTACGCCTGCATGCAAGATATTATAGGTTAAACCAACTGCATGCAAGATTGGTACATATCACAACTTGATTGGTTACAACCGTTTGACCTTACCCATTCTATTAGCTCACAGGTGATTAGGATCAACAACATCTCCACAACTTCAAGTCAGAAAGAACAACACCTCCACAACATCAAGTCAGAAAGAGCAACAACATATTAACTCAAAAATTAGCAACTGTTTTTACCAAAACAAGACATCTAAATATGGTGAAATAATCAAAATACTTAGGGTTTGAATTTGAAATCTTTTGAAAAGAGCATAAGAGAAACAAACTGCAAACATAACAAAATTAAGAGGAAAGAAGATAAAGATACTAAATAGCATGTATAACACAAACTAGGATTTGCACTCCTACTCTGAAACATATTGTAAAGTTTGTTGATACTCCAATTTCACTGAAATTACCACTAAAATATACACTAGTTCTGCACTAACACTAGATAATTTAATATCGTTTGCATGCAAATCTATTCCAAGTGCTTTGCTTTCTGTTAGCAGTGTTACCATTTGTAGGAAAATGACATCGAGGTAACTGTATATATTCTTGCATATTTCGTGGCCTGCAGGAAACATGAGCTTATTGTAAATGTTAGAACATTAATTGGACATTTTCTAAGATTTTAGCAGTAAAACGGTGATATAGGAAATCGTAATTGTTAATTTTACTCTAAACATTAGTTGTTTTTCTTATATAATTTTGCATTAAAGTTGCAATTGATTATTGAGGCTTGTGAGTAAGAAAGGCATAAATATTTTATCTAAGCAAGGTGAATTGAATCCATCATACATCTTTCCATGCAATCTCATGCATCACTTAATTTAAAAAATAGAACAAAAAATGTATGATCAACAAGGATGGGGGGGGGGGGGGGGGGGAGTGAATTTAGGTGAAAGCATGATTTTTCACATACCATGCTTTCTGCATGTAACATTTCATTTCCCAGAATGCAAGATGAATAGGAATATAATGGAGAAAGGGATTGGAGTACAACGCGTACCCGGATTTTTCTTCCGTTACTGTTGGTCATCTTCAGTTGTTTCCCGAATGACAACACGGGGAGTGACAATAGACTCTCTCTATACATAGATTATAGATTAGTACAGTAGTACAACTCTTGATTTGCACCACATTCGACATGCTCAAGTAGTTCTCCTTTGTCATTAAGTTTCTCTAGCCTTCTTCCACGGATATTTGATCCAAAAATTTCACCATTTTATGTGACGCATATTGGGGAAAGCCATAATTAGGGATAACAATGGACTTGGTCCAAGATGATTGCACTTTATATTCTTTCATCATCCATATTTCAGTCGTTGGACAGCCTTGGACCATGGAACACACCGAGACATCCTCCTATCACCCTTAAATTGTACACTTCATATATTTCTGCAGCGAAATGATTTGATAGAGGAATCTTTGATAAAATCCTCTGTAACATATCAAAGGCAATAATGACAGGAACCATGTTATCGTCGGAGTAAACCAACCAATGAAGAGCCTCATTGAAGAGTGACCCAACTCTGACAGTATAGCCGAGATCCATATATGGAACACTAATATTCCCTCCACTCACAAATGACTGATGTTTAAGGTTTTCACACAGATTAAGAATAACAATAAATAAGTTATTGAAATAATTTTACTAAAATATCCTTACTCTTCATAAATGCATTACATGTAACTATTGCATGATAAATGGTGGTGGTTGAAAATTTGATAGGCACATTACTAAAAACTTGTTAGATTGATGTAATTTATTTGGGGCAAATTTAGAATAGTATTTTATTGAAAACTGAAAACATTAGTCAATTATATGGAATTGTTTTTTTTGAATGTCAGTCATTTTGGAATGGAAGGAGTATCTTCTATGTTTCGCGAACAAGTTTTGAAGCAGAAAGTCAGGATTCTAGTCTCAAGACATTTAGACAATCACAATGCAACAAGAATTATCAAGTAGTCGTTTGTTGATGGGTCATTCCCAAAATCATACAGAAATTCATAGTTTATCTCATTATATTCAAAGGGTAGTGGTAATCGCTTATAGACACCTATTGATGGATTCCATGAACACAAAATCTCATGTTGATTGCGAAAATGGTAACCATGGCATGGGGGTAATGGAGGGGGGTGGGGGGAAGGAAATGCACTGCACCAGTATATCTTCGAAGTGGTCCCTCCTCTATATCAGAGTAATGAACATAATAAAAACTAGTTGATCTGAGAAGAAGTCAGTTTATGCGGCGGCTGGGTCATAGTGGGAAATGCCAAATTGGGGAATCGAAATGAGAGAAAGCCATGTCTTACACATGCGCTTGAAACGCAAAACAAATCTCACTGTCAATCTCAGCAAAATTTCCATTATCAACTCGAGAGGGAGAGAACCAACAAGGTCCATCACAGTTGGTAGATAACTGGGTTTCTTAAGCATGTTGACAAGGGTTCTATTCTCTTTTAGTGCGAATGAAAAATACTTGATTGGGAGAGGCAAAACGCACTTAAGTTCCCCCATTCTTCCTGTTTCGCTACCAGACAGACATGAATATACAAAATGCGAGACAATAACTTCTTGCCTATAATTCTTTTGGAATTCAAAAATAACTTCAGTGCTTGCATTTTTAGGCCTAATTACACATTTTACCACCCAACTATAATAATTTTGTGAATTTTACTTTCCAAGTTTTTTTTCGCGCATTTTACCATCATTTTTTTTAATTTTCGCGCATTTTACTGATCCATTAAATGTGTAACGAGTGCTGACCTGTCCCTAAAAAAGTAAAAATGAAAAAACAAAACGATGTTGTTTCATTACCAACATGATAGTAAAATACACGAAAATTAAAAAAAACGATGGTAAAATGTGAGAAAAAAAACTTTTGTTTATTTATTCCTTTTTAAATTACTTTAGAGATAGGTTTTCACAATAACCAAATAAGAGATGGATCCAAAATGATGATAAAAGATTTGTTTAAAAAGAACAAAAAATATAATTATATTTACAATGAAGACTATAGCAAAAAAAAATGAAATATTTGTCTAAAAAGAAAAAAGAATGTCATTATCATCACAATAAAGATGGGAAAGGGAAATAGAATATTTTGTCAAAAAATAGAAAATAAATAAATAATACTTAAATGTTATTATTTCTACCCGCTAGACCCCAAATAAAAAATTACCCTAATACACATTAAAATTTTTCAATTAAAAAAATATATAGGGGGGCAACCTCTCCTCCCCCACTTCTAAGAGTATATCTGTCCTTGCTTAAGGTGTTGTTGATGAGTCATGTCCTCGAGAATTTGATGTGTTCAGCTACATACAATAAACAATTTTTTAGGAATCCAAAAATAGTTTGGACAAAAGGCTAATAATGGACTTCATCTAGTAATATAAATTGGAAGAGGTAGATTTTATTTGTGAATTTGTGTGTTCACCAACCACTATATATTTTCCAAAAGATTCTAATTAACCTTTTTTTTTTAACAAAATTCGCTACAAAATAATTGTTGAGTTATTAAATGATAATGTTAATTCAGTTGGTACAACTTAGTTAATTACTAATTTGTCCAATATTCTTAGATTTTGTCTTACTAACATTGATAAATAAATAAAATTTAGGCTTAAATGTGTTTTTTGTCCTATTTAAAAAATAAAAAATTTTATAAGGACCAAAACCAAAAAAATAGTACATTACAAGGGCCAAAAAAATATTTAAACCTAAAATTTTTATTGTTACCATTCACACTAAAACGTTACTATCTCGCATAGTGAAAGTGAGTCGATTCTTCAAAATTTGGAACCCCCTATTGTCTTTTAGGAAGAAGGATGTTGTGTATGTCAAGCTTGTTGGTGACAATAGAGATGCATCTTCTAAACATCGGAAGGTCATAAAGATAATGAATAGTGTTGGCACAAAAATGTTTTGTTGGATAGTTTCAACTTTGGATTATTATTATTATTGTCCAATTATATTTTTGTTCGATCATGCTATATATGTTATATTCTGAGTTTAAATATTTTTTAATTTTAAATTCAAGTCCACATTGAACAAGTCCAATAAAAAAGATAAAATTACGCTTTTGGTACTTTATCTTAGTTTTTAAGATTTAGTTTGGTCCCTTATATTTTACAATTTAGACATTTATATTTTTAAATTAAGTCAAAATGGCCATTTTTGTCACTTCCATTATGTTTAACGTTAAAAAAAAATTATTTGGCATTTTTGGATAGCCAATAACGGTTTTAGGGAGGGTATGGCTTATTACAAGTATAAACAATTTTATAGTGATTTTAAACAGCCAGAAATTGCTTTAAAATATGTAGGTTTAAATACCTTTTTAGTCCTTGCAATTTGCTTTTTTTTGCTTTTCGTCCTTCCAATTTTTTTTTGGTTTTAGTCCTTGCAAATTATGTTTGTTTTGTTTTTGGTCCTTAAAGTGGTTTAGATAACACTTTGAACAGTGGAGAAAGCGCTATCTAAACCATTTTAAGGACGAAAAACAAAACAAACATAATTTGCAAGGACTAAAACCAATTTTTTTTTTGCAAGGATGAAAAACAAAAAAGCGCTAAATTGCAAGGACTAAAAATGTACTTAAGCCAAATATGTAAGATAAAACCTTGGCCTCGCAATTCCCCACCATCTCATTCTTCTCCTATCATTGCCATTTCAAACACGGAACAAGCTCCACCTGAGTAACATCAATCTTGGTCGGCTGCGTACCTACTCCCTCCAAAGCATTTGTCACTTCCTTCTCCTTATGAGTATGAGCAAGCAAAGAACCAGGTAGCTGGTTCAAATTCCCATCCATGGAAGCATAACCCTCTTCGAGGAGCAAAAAGGTTTGGTTGGAACATTGTATATAGAAGCTGTTGCAACTAGCGCAACCCTCTCGAATCCACACTGGCACACATGAGACTCTCAACGAAGACAAGGTGTCTGAGACGCACTGCGAGGTGAAGAGGCATGTTTCTTCCTGAAACGTCATGCCAGCGTTGGGACCAGGACCGAGAGGCCTCAAGCACTAGCGTCAGGTCATGGACTTCTTGTCCGTAAAGATTGATTTCCTTTCGTAGGAGTGATTGGATGATATTTGTTAAAGTTATGTAGTGATAGTGTTTGTTATGTAGCAGCCATGTCGAATTAGGTCCCTTGGAGTCTTGATGTATTTTATACATACTTACACGTTATAAGCATAAAATCTTTTCTCTTATTGATCTTGATACTCTTTTATTTACAACTCTAATATATGTCTGTATCTACATCTTATACTTTACACAAACTTATGTTTAGTAGAAAGTCTTTTGAGCATATATTGCTATAGATACTTATCTTAAACTAAGAGAAAATATATCGTATAGGGTTTCAAATTACCATATATTTAAAGACATAATGTATGATAGAATATATGTATACTATATCGTATTTTGTAAACCTTGGTAATATGTAATTACAATTTTAATGTATGTATGCAACTTTATATTCTGCTCATGTATAATTTTATTTTTATTTCCTAAATCCCTTATACATGTTTATCAGGTACTGAGAGAAAGAAGGCATATGTTTTTATCGTTTTATTTTGAACTTGAACTTAAGAAGTTTTCCACTAGACTGTATACAGAATCTACTTATGAATTACTTATCAAGTACCTGCGAATGATGTCTCTTTTTGAATGGATCTTCTTTATGAAAGCATATGTAAAATAATTATACACCATGTTTACTATTGTTTTAGAATATCTTTCGTTCACAAGATGATTTCCTTTTCTTCTTAAATAATTCCTATAAGATACAATCGAAATTTAAGTTTTATTTTTTGCTTAAAAAATTTAATTGTCTCTCTGACATTTTAAAAATAATATAAACATTTATTTTCTTATAACTAAAACAAAAGCGAGTTAGATCTTATTTTCAACGTCTGGGTGTTACACACTTAATCAAATAAATTTAATTTAACGTATAATATACTTTATGAAAAATATAAGTAAATGTCCAATTCATCTAAACTTTTGTGTGCATGATTGTTGAGAAAATATTTAACAAATGTTTTATTGAAATTATTTGTATACAAATAGTTACTCATGGAGTAACTTTATTCCCACCCATATACATTAATAACTATAAACATGGTTTTAAGCCAGAGCTGCAATGTCATTATAATTAATAGCCAATTGGTGGATTTGGGCCATGTTGAGCTCCACGAGGTGAATCATTGATGCCTGGTGAAGGCCTAGGATGTGGAATAGGCTCTCTAGGGAGACCATGGAGCTCTTTGGTTTTAATATTGTTAACAACATATTTATGAGCATGAGCTCTAATCACATTCAGGCCAAGTGGATCATTGTGGCGAGGTGAAGGTCCAGAAGGTGGAAGGGGCCCACTAGGGAGAACATGGAACTCTTTAGTTTTAATGTCGTTAACAAAATATTTATGAGCATGAGCTCTAATCACATTATGAGGGCAATGTAGATTCAGGTCAAGTGAATCTTCAAGAGGTGGTTCATTGTGGCAAGGTGAAGGTTCAGAAGGTGGAACAGGCCCTTTAGGGAGAAGATGGAACTCTTTGGTTTTCATGTTGTTAACAACATATTTATGAGCAGGAGCTCTAGCTCTAACCACATTCTTAGAGCCAGTTGATGGAATTAGGCCATGTGGAGCTTTAGGAGGTGAATCATTGTGACCATGTGAAGGTCTAGAAGGTGGACTAGGCGCTTTAGGGAGAACATGAAACTCTTTGGTTTTAATGGTTTTAACAACATATTTATGAGCAGGAGCTCTAACCATATTATGAGAGCCAGTTGGTGGATTCAGTTTTGGAGCTTCAGGAGGTAGATCATTATGGCCATGTGAAGGTCTAGAAGGTGGAGCAGGTCCTTTAGGGAGAACATGATACACTTTACTTGCAATATTATTGACAATATTGGTATTAGCATGAGTGCTAACTTTAGCTCTTTCTTGGATGTTGAACCCTTGGTGGTGAAAGATCTTCAAGTCTAAACTTTTGGAAAATGTGGCATTTGCTACAACTATATTTGAGAAAAAAAGCAATAGCAAAAGTGAACTTAAGTCAATGACCATTTTGGATTCCTTGACAAAAAACAGAAGCCTGATGCTAATCCTTTTTTTATGCAATGTGAAGACAAGGAGTCATTGGTTTTGGGTTGGATTTATACACTAACGAACATGGGAAAATGTCAATTACTACAGTGTAACAAATTCCATGCTTGTATGAAAAAGAATGTTGACCAATCTTTCAACATTGAATATTACGATACCACTTTTAATATTGACCAATCTTTATATGAAAAAGAATTTTGAAAAGTGATATTACTTTTAGACCAATTAAATGCTTATTTATTTTGACATTTTATTTCTGTATATATATATATATATATATATATATATATATATATATATATATATATATATATATATAACCTAATTAATCCATTCTTTGAATGTTAATTCACTGATCATGAATATCAAAATTTAGATAAATTTAACATTCATAATTAAGTAATCTTATAGTCAATATTTACAAATATTTGGAATAGTATCTCTAGGTTCTTGAACTATTTAACAATTTTTAATTAGGTCCCTGAAGTAAAAAGTCATACAAATAGAAGGAGTGCATTAGGTTTGTCTAAACAGAACCTCTTAGGGAAAACTAGAAGTGCAGTAAGGGACATTCTTCTGGAGTTGAATACTGATTGAAAAATCTACAGAGGTTGAGAATACTGAGTTTAAAACCTGTTGTGGCAAACATATTGACCTGTAGAGGTTTGCAATTTTTAATTAGGTTCCTGAATTATGACCATTTTAATTAGGTCCTTGAACTTGTATTTGTTTTTTAAGGACCTAATTAAAAAACAAATACAAGTTTAGGGACCCAATTGAAATAAAATATAATTTAGGGAGGGACTTAATTAGAAATTGCCAATTAGATTGGGGTCCTGCAGATTGATTTAACCTTAAATTTATTTTGAAGTATCAAGTAATTTGAAAATTTGTAAACTTGATCTACTAAATAAAAAAAATTAATTTGACAGTGAGATTAATAAAATTTAATATGTAAAAAGAGTTATTAAAGTGAGTAACTTTACCAAGAGTTAATTCTTGAGTAACATGATGTTAAAAAAAAATTACACTCTTATCTAATTATAGATAACCGCATATGGTAGGATTTTTGACTTTTATAATAATTAATTTAAAAGTCATTTATAAGGTGATTTATATTTGATTGATGGTGTAAAAATCTCAACACTAACAATATATCAAAATTAAAAGTAAACACAGGCATATAAAAATTGACTAAATTATTCACATGGTCCTCTATCTTTATTTTAGATTGCGATTTCGTCCTTTATTTTTTAAAAGTTACAAAATGGTCCCTTATTTATTAAAAGTTGTAAAATAATCCCTTAAGTGATTTTTTATAGCATGTTTATGCAAAAAAAAAAAAACTAAAAAAAATTACTTTTAGGGGTAAACATGCTATAAAAATTACTTAAGGGACCATTTTACAACTTTTAATAAATAAGGGATCATTTTGCAACATTTAAAAAATAAAAGATCAAATTGCAACCTAAAATAAAGATAAGGAACCAATGGAGTAATTTAGCCTATAAAAATTTAGTGACTTACACACATTTATTGTACAAATTTACTTTAAAAGTTATATGTTTAAAACACATATATTACACTTATTAATTTTAATAGATATATTGTATTTAATAAATGATTTATTGATTGTCCCACCTGATTAAATATTATATTATTAGATATAATTTATAGTCAAAAGAAAAGGATTAATATATATATTGGTCAAAGAACTTGGCTTGCCACTTTTAGTGAGGTCTCCCCTCCTAACCATGTTATTTTTTCCACGCGGCTCAAACCTGAGAGACCTTGCTTAAATGAACTGAGCGTAGTTTCACTCAGAACGAGTTGTTAGTAAATTGCTATATATTAATAATATAAATTCTTAGTATAATAATTACTTTTATTTAATAATACATTTTTAATATATATAAAAATTTATAAAAAGTCATACATTTAATAAAAAATTATATTTCTTAAATTCCATGAATGTATTTTATTTAGAAATATAATACTTAATGATCTATTTTATTTTCTTATATGTTATATTTTAAAAATTTCTATCATTAATATTCTATAATTGAGACTGACTATCCTAAAATATTAAATGTTATATTTATTAAATATAATATATAGTCAAATTAAAATATAGTTAAATATTATATTCATTAAAAATAATATATTTAATAAGATTTTACTAAATAAAATATATATTTAAAATCTTAACAACATTAATATTTAAAATTTTAGTTAAATATAATATATAGTCAAAGTTAACATGATTAAAAAAAATGAAATATATCTAAGATTGTAGTTTAATATAGTAATTTGTTAAGCACTTTATTGTAGACTATTTTTATAATATAATTTGCATATTTTTTTTATTTTACACAATAAGATTGCAACGTTTTTTGTGATATATAACTATTGACAATAGGTCAATATAAATAGTTGTATATAAAAATAGTAAGAAACAATAGATAAAAATATAAAAACACATTATTCTAATTAAATAATGAAAAATGTTACACAATATTATATTTTAAATTCATTTAAATGTTTTTCCTCTCAAATAAAAAATAAATTCTTAATAATATTGTATTTTAATTTTATATTTCTTATATTTTTCCTTAATTCAAGCAAATTGTACATTAATATTTTCTTTCTCATTATTTTATTGATTGCATATAAAATAATATGACTTAGGTTATATGGTAAATAAAAATACTACAAATTGCATAACATCTACGATTTTAATGGTTCGTTCAATTATTTATAGTAAATAAAATTCAAATTACTATATAATTTGTGATATTACACACACACACACACACACACGAAAATTACACTCATTCATTTTTTTTTAAATAAGTATGTTAGCAAGTTACATCTTAAATATATTTTAATAATTATAGTTATAACTTATTAAAGTATTCCCTCTAAAAAACAAGTACGTGTACCCCTACAAGAAAATTGAATATTAGTGAATGAAAGGTCTCTCGCAAATCCCTCGCTAAAGAGAATAGTGAGGGATTAGAGAGATTTGCGAGGGACTGTTTCCTCCAAGTAGCTAATTGACGACGCACAAAAATCCCTCAGTATTTTTCGCCAATTCCTTTGCCATTCCCCTGCAATTTGCCTCGCTCATCCACCGAACCCAGCTCTCACAAATTCATTGCTATTGCCTCACAGACGTAGTCCCCCTTATCCCTTGCCAAATTCCTTCATTATTCTCTCGCTAATGTCTCACAAAGCCCTCAAAAGATATCCCTCGCTACTTTATTGCTATTTAGTCACAAATTATTGTTTAATTGGTTCCTCGATATCTCCTTGCTACTCGCTCGCAAAATCTTCTTGCTAAGCCTCAGCAATCCCGTGCAATGATCCCTTGTCATATCCTCGCTAATCTCTCGCAATTCCCTAGCATTATATCCATCACAAGCCTTCACTAATCCCTTGCAACTCCTTCACAAATATATCCATTCCATTCCTTCGCTAATCCCTTGCAATATATTTGTTGCATTCCTTCACTAATTTCTTACCAATCCTTTGTCAATCCCTCACAAGATACCACTAGGCAATCACTAATCCCTACCCAATCTTTCAAATTTTCCTAGCGATTTTAATTCAATTAGTTTATCAACTAAATTAAATATGTCAATTCTTTAAATAAAAATGTTGAATATACTACAACTTGATTTAAAATAAAACTTGCAAGTGACAACATGTCTTACAAGACTAAATTGGTGAATGTATTACAAATAAAAACTACTCAATAATGTCTTACAAAACTACATTGATCAATGTGTATTTAGTCCTTCAAATTTAGGGGGCTATCTTTTTTATTTTTGATAATTTGGATGCACAATTTGTGGCGGTTTTTTTTATCACAGGAGAGACTAAAAAAAACATTTCGCAAATTTGAAGGATTAAAAAATGCAAGTTTTAGTTTGAAAGACTAAAAAGACAATCCTCAAATTTGAGGAACTAAAATCATATTTAAGCTAAAAGAAAAGACAAATAATAATTAACCTAAACTAGTAAAATCATCATTGCAACCTTGATCCTCCTATGTTGGTTGATTGACGATATTGATGATTGGACTGCCTAAATTATCTACCTCATCATCTCTGGCAATTGTGTTTGCAAAAAAGAGGCTAATGTAGTATTTATAACTGCAATGACCCATTTTTTTGTCATAGGTGTAGGATTTGTGGAGGAACCTACAGCCTCTAAAGATGAGGCTTGTGTAGTGCTACCGCTAGTGCCAAGATCCAAGTTATGACCAAGGCCATGGACTATATTATTCTTGTTTTCACCTGTAGCTTTTAACCAAAGATCAAAATCAATTACAGCATTGGATGAAGTGTCTTCTCCATATTTCTGTATTATTGAAACTTCATATGATTCCTACAAAAAATAAACAAAAATTTGCTATACACTATACACGACAATATAGGTTAACAAAAGTAATCAATCTTAAAACATAAAAACACATACAATAAAGTTATTCGCCCTAGGAAAGACAAATTCTCCATCTTTCTTTTTATGAAATTTGCTATACACTTCACAGTAAGAAACATGACGGTTCGCTTCTGCCTCCTGTAATAACATTATAGTGTAAATTATAAGTCATGGTTAGTTTTAAACTAAACTAATTCCCAACAATCTAAATTAACATGTTTAGGTACTACCACTCAAAGAGAGTAAATTTGATAAACAATCATTTCCTACAACTCAAACTGTGATTTCATACTATTAAGAATAAAAGGAACATGTTGTGTAAGAATATATTGCAATTTCATAAAACTAATTTTTAAACAATTTTTTTTTTGTGTTAATCCTAACTAGTATTTGCTTACATTTTTATTACACTTGATTAACCTGTTAGCAAATGTAAATAACTAGTCAGCAACTAATTATCAAATGTGGTCATGTGGGTTAATGCCTATCTAAGAGTGTTTATCAATTATCATACCAATATCACATAAAGTTACATGATAGATGCATCCAATTCTTAAGAACACAAAAAGAAAGAATCCAAAACAAAATAAACTAAAAAGTGATCAAGCAAGTGATGAGGTAGATAATTTAGGGTATAGATATTAATCAAGTAAGTAATCAAAGAGAATATAGCGTATAAATATTAATCAAAGAGTTAATGATTAAAGGCATTTCTTTAATTCTTTTTCCTTCTCCAACTTCATACTCCACTCATTATTGATTGACAAAAGTAAGTATGATTACCATAATTTTGCCCGAAGCTCTTTGACCCTTTTGTGTGCACCATTGTATCAGGCTAGGAACCCCTATTTTTTCTTCCAATAGCAGAATTCTTCTGTCACTCCAGTGTTTTTCAAATGTCGATCAACCCATTCCATATTTCAGCTTTCATCACTCTAGGCCTGTGACCCCTTAAGTCCTCACATTCCCTTGAGTTTGCTGCTTTGATTGCTTTATTCATATCTTTACACAATTGATCATAATATCTATCCATACATGTCTTTTCCCAAACTTCCCTCGCCATCACACGATCCTATTTTGATCGAAATAGTATTTCTCCTACAACAATACAACTTAAGTAAAAAAATATTAATTATAGATATAATAATATAATACATAATACTAGCATAATCATGAATGGACCCCTTTTTTCTTGGAAGAATGAAAATCTAACACCTGAATACGGGGTGACAAAGAACTTTCCCAAGGTAGCTTAAAAATTGATTTCAATTTTACAACAAAACAAACAGTAAACCAAATTATATGATGTGATAGCTAAAACCAAAAACATGAAATTTTTTGCTAGTTTTTCCCTTTTGAAAAAAGAGGAACTTGAGATTCACAACGAAATTAAATTCAATTGTGCCAACCCAAGCTGAATTAGGTGAAGGAGGAAGAGGAGGGGGAGGAGGAGACGAAATCAGAGAAGGAACTAGAACCTCCTTGGCGACAACACCTTTGTTCTTTAGCTTTTCAAGCCGAAGTTTCTTAGCATTCTTATAGTCAAATTTCCCCATCACCACTGCAAAAAGGAGGAAAAAGGGATTAGCAACAAATAAACATAAGAAAGAAAAAGGAATAAATCAAAAAGTACTCACAATCCCAGTCAGCTCTCAGAGTCTTGGAGAACGGAATCTCGACTATGGTTTTACACCTAAGAAGATGGGGAAGACGACAAAGATCAACCATGTCATCTTGGTTACTAGGAGACATGTCCACTATTTTACAGGAAAGCTGTTTATTAGGAGACTGAGTCCAGTACAAAGGAAACCTGGACCTCCCTCGTCTATCAAAACAGTTTGACATCCCGTCCTTCCCCGGTCGAACCCGGAAAAACCCTCCCTTGAAGTTTTTCCAGGAAGAGGTATAGGGATCGAGTAAAGACTTACCCGGGATGCCAGTCAAGGAAACACAACCGCCTTTCTTACTCTCCTTCACTGTGTAATGAAAGAGAAACTTAGGAGCGGTGGACGTAATGAATAACTCATTACACAAAACCCGGAAAGCACATATGGAAGCCCAGGCATTCGGATGCAGCTAGGTAGGAGCAACATTTAAATCTCGAAGGACGTCACACTCAAATTTTTCAAAAGGAACAGTGACGCCAAGAAAAGAGAATAGGGCATCATACATGTAAGTATAATGAGACTTACATAGGAAAGCCCGAAGGAAGACGTGCTCACTCGGACGACAAGGCTCGGCATGAACGATATCTGGCAAGTTCGAGTGGCACAACTCGATCTCTTCTAAAAAAGACTGAAGAGACTCTCGGGTCTGATACCGACAAGCATAACCCCCAACCTCCTCATTTACCCAGAAATAGCCCAAAAGAGTAATGGGAGAAAAGACCTTTTTGGAGGCTTAGAACCACTCGGCTCAGGAGGGGGAGGAGGAGGAGGAGTTTGGACGCGACGAGGAACCAAAGGTACCTCCTCGGTGGCCTCAGAGTCATCTAAGACCACAACTCCTGTCTAAGCAGCAGCCATAGGAACCTCGGCCTGACTAGAAGGCATGGAAGAGTGAACCACTTCCATGTCAGCGGCGCCAGAAGCTGACGCGCCATCACTAACCCCACCGGAGTTATGATGACTTGGTGAAATCTCGCCATCGGAATCCTCTCCGATCAAATGCACCTCCGCCGGCAGCATTCTGCCACCATCGGAACGCCCTGAATCCTCGAAAGATGAAGACATAATCCCAAAAGAAATAACAGAATAAGGGGACAGAGGGCGTACCTTGGCTGAAAAAGAAAAGGAAGGAGAAGGCAAGGAGGAGGAAGAAGGAGCAGAGGAAAAAAGATCACCGGAGAAGAAAAAACGAAGAAGTGAATGAAGGTCACACAGTGACCCTTATATAGAGGGCCAAGGGCCTCGAATGCGAAAGGACGAAATGACTCGGACCGTTGGATCAAGACCCTTCGCCAAACGAATCAACGGCTAGGGAGGCTTGAGACCATTGGGTATCCCGAGGACATTTTCGAAATTCAAAAATAATCATTGCCGCCGCCCTCGGGAAGCGTTATGAGTTAATGGGTCCAAAGCGACACGACCACTCGAAAACAAAACGACGTGACCACTCGAAAACGAAGTCACGACCATTACAGAATAGCTGAACCCAATGAAAGGGAACGAGTAAAAACCACACCGACTCGTCCGAAAGGGAACTCGAACTCGGCCAGACCATCACTTAAGCTCTTCCACATCTTCAGAACTTGGGGGCATGTGTACTACTCGGACTCGACACTCCATCGAGTAGTTGATTTGGCCGGGTAGGACCATCTTACCCGGACCAAGGAAGTTATAACGGAAAGTATATCTTACTATAAGATAAGATAGAGATAAAGGCATAAGATAATGATAGAAGATAAGATTATCTCTATCAGGAATTATGAGATTTGATAGGAAAATAACCCTATCTAATCTACCTATTTACCTTCTATAAATACAACAATAATCCAACCAATCAAGGTACGAAATTCTATACCCAATTGTGATACCTGTCTCTTACCTCTGTGCCTCTAACTTGAGCATCGGAGTGTCTTTGCAGGTACATCCCCCACCATTCACCAAGGAGATCCCGGCAGAGCCACCGCACCGGAATTCTTACCAAATCAGGTAAGAACAGTCATAAAGGAAGATAATGAATAGTGTTGGCAGAAAAATGTTTTGTTGGATAGTTTCAACTTTGGATGATGATGATGATGATGATGATGATTATTATTATTATTATTATTATTATTATTATTATTATTATTATTGTCCTATGATATTTTTGTTCGATCATGCTATATATGTTATATTCTAAGTTTAAATATTTTTTAATTTTAAACTCAAGTCCACATTTAACAAGTCCAATAAAAAAGATAAATTACACTTTTAGTACTTTATCTTATTTTTTTAGATTCAATTTGGTCCCTTATATTTTACAATTTAGTCCTTTATTTTTTTAAGGTAATTCAAAATGGTCATTTTCATCACTTCAATTACTTAAAAAAATTGATTTGTTGTTTTTGATTGTCAATAACAGTTTTAGGAAGGGCGTGGCTTATTACAAGTAAAAACAATTTTATAGTGATTTTAAATGGCCAGAAATTACTTAAAAATAAGTAAGATAAACCCTTGGCCACTAAATTCCCCACCATCTCATTCTTCTCCTGTCACCACCATTTGAAACGGGGAACAAGCTCCACCTGAGTAACATCAATCTCGGTTGGCTATGTACCAGCTCCCTCTAAAGCATTTGTGACTTCCTTCTCCTTATGAGTATGTGCAAGCAAAGAACTAGGTGGTTGGTTCAAATTCCCATCCTTGGAAGCATAACCCTCTTCAAAGAACAAAGTGTGTGTTTGGTTAACCGTTTGAACCCACGTTCAACGGAGAAACACGCGTTCCAAGGCACAAAAGCAAAAGTAATGTGAGAGTACATATGAGTCTCAATGAAGACATGGTCTCTTAGACGCATTGCGAGGTGAAGAGGCATGTTTCCTACCGAAACGTCATGCCGGCGTTGGGACTAGGACCGAGAGGACCCAAGCGCCACTTCAACGACGAGTATTAGGTCAAGGACTTCTTGTTCGTAAAGCTTGTTTTCCTTTCTTGGGAGAGATTGGATGATATTTGTTAGAGTTATATAATGATAGTGTTTGTTATATGCAGAAGCCATGTCAAGTTAGGTCCCATTGGAGTCTTGATGTATTTTATACATACTTACACGTTATAAGCATAAAATATTTTCTCTTATTGATCTTGATACTTTGTTGTTTACAACTCTAATATATGTATGTATCTACACCTTATACTTACACAAACTTATGTTTAGTAGAAAGTCTTTTGAGCATGTATTGCCATAGATACTTATCATAAACTAAGAAAAAATATTGTATAGGGTTTCACATTACCATGTATTTAGACATAATGTATGATAGAATATATGTATACTATATCGTATTTTTTAAACCTTGGTAATACGTAACTACAGTTTTAATGTATGTATGCAACTTTATATTCTGCTCATGTATAATTATTCTTTTTATTTCCTAAATCCCTTATACATGTTTATCAGGTACTGAGAAAAAGAAGGTACTACTTCCATCCCTAAATATAAGACTCTTTTCTAAAAAAAAATTGTCCCTTTTTATAAGACTCTTTTCAAGTTGTCTCTTGCATTAATTATTTTTTGACCAAAATACCCTTAACCACTTTACAATGAATGCTATAAATTAATAAGATAAGTACATTCTCTCTCTTATGCTTGGTGAAGGACTAGGATGTGGAATAGGCCCTCTAGGGAGAAAATGGAGCTCTTTTGTTTTAATATTGTTAACAACATATTTATGAGCTTGAGGGAAATTTGATGGATTCAGGTCAAGTGGATCTTCAAGAGGTGGATCATTGTGGCAACGTGAAGGTCCAGAAGGTGGAACAGGCCCTTTAGGGAGAACATGGTACTTTTTGGTTTTAATGTCGTTGAAAACATATTTATGAGCAGGAGCTCTAACAATATTATTAGAGCCAGTTGGTGGATTCAGGTCATTTGCAGCTTCAGAAGGTGCATCATTGTGGCCATGTGAAGGATTAGAAGGTGGAGCAAGCGCTTTAGGGAGAACATGATACACTTTACTTGCAATATTATTGACAATATTTGTATTAGCATGAGTGCTAACTTTAGCTCTTTCTTGGATGTTGAAATCTCGGTGGTGAAGGATCTTTAAGTCTAAACTTTTGGAAAATGTAGCATTTGCTACAACTATATTCGAGAAAATAAGCAATAGCAAAAATGAACTTAAGTCAATGACCATTTTGAATTCCTTGACAAAAATCAAAAGCCTGATACTAATCCTTTTTTTTTTATTCCATGTGAAGCCAAGGAGTCACTGGTTTTAGGTTGGATTTGTACACTAACAAACATGGAAAAATGTCAACTACTACAATGTAAGAAAGATCCATGCTTATGAGGATACCATTGTTGACCAATCTTTCAACATTGAAAATTTTGATACCATTTTTAATGTTCACCATTCTTTATTTGAAAAATAATGTTGAAAAGTGATTTGACTTTTAGACCAATTAAATGCTTATTCATTTTGAGATTTTATTTGTTCAAGATCATGATATATTTTAAATGAGGAAAGATCAAATTACTTATAGAGTAATTCTTGGTAAAGTTATTTCATTCAATAAGGGGACAAAGCGTAATTCTACTTAGACCAACGACTTGTTAGTAAATTGTTATATATTAATAATATAAATTCTTAGTATAATAATTCCTTTAATTTAATAATAATTTTTTAATATATAAAGAAATGTATATATAAAAAGTCATACATATAATAAAAAAATTACAATTCTTAAATTTAATGAATGTATTTTATTTGAAAATATAATATTTGATAATCTATTTGATTCTCTTGTATATTATATTTTAAAAAAAATCTATAATTAATATACTATAAGTAAGACTGACTATTCTAAAATATTAAATATTATATTCATTAAATATAATATATTTATAAATATTTTACTAAATATAATATATATTTCAAAATTTAACAATATTAATATTTAAAAATTTAGTCAAATAAAATATATAGTCAAAGTTAACATGATTGAAAAAATTAAATATAATTAAAATGGTAGTTTGATATAGAAACTTATTAAGCACTTTATTGAAGACTATTTTTATAATATAATTTGCATATTTTTTTTATTTTACACAATAGTAAGGATTGCAACCTTTTTTGTGATATATAATTATTGACAATAGGTAAATATAAGTAGTTGTATAACAAAATAGCAAGAAACAGTAGATAAAATTATAAAAACACACACATTATTCTAATTGAATAATGAAAAATGTGACACAATATTATATTTTAATTAAATTCATTTTAATGTTTTTTCTCTCAAATAAAAAATAAATTCTTAATAATATTGTATTTTAATTTTATATTTATGATATTTTTCCGTCATAGATGCAAATTGTACAATAACAATTTCATTCTGATCATTTTATTGATTGCATATCAAACAATTTGACTTAGGTTATTTGATAGATAAAAATCATGCAAATTACATAAAATCTACGATTTTAATTGTTTGTTCAATTATTTATAGTAAATAAAATTCAAGTTACTATTATATATATATATATATATATATATATATATATATATATATATATATATATATATATATATATATATGCTAATGACACTCATATGCTTAATCAATTTAACGCATGTAATGGCTAAGCTGTATGCATACTCAACTATAAATCGACCTGTCTATAGTATCTGCTAGTCAACCAAAACAATTCCTGCAGACAAAGAAATATATGCCCACTCATGTATATGTGTGTGTGTAATTTCTACCATCATGACCACCACCACCATCATGACTATGTACAAAACTGCGTAGAAAAGTAAATAAGATTATGTCAAAAGAGGAATTATAGCCTGGCCGACTAAATATATACATATCTAAAAAGAAACTAATCCTGGCCTACCCATATAATATATCAAAAGGTAAAGGCCTAAGAATCAAAGCAGTCAACTAAACTATATCCTAATCAGAACCCAACTCAATAGAAGCTCTTACGGGGTATCATCCTCCTCCACTCCTCCCTTGTTCTCCACTGCATAACCATCCTCTATTAGCCACTTGTTGACCCATGACGTCTAGTAACCCAACCAGGAAAGAGAAAGCCAAACTGGCTAGCTAGATCATAAACAGGGAGAGGTAGTGGTGGTGCAAGTAAGACACTCCTCAGTAGCGGTCGAGGATTGTAGTACTGATGTAACATCCCTTATTACATTGTTCGAAACGCTTATTAATTAATTTTTAACAAAATTCTTGATTAATTTATTTATGAAAATTTGTGTAAATTTTTCGTGCGATTAGAACATCAACGAATAAAAGCGGAATTTAACATGAGAACATCATATAGAAAGGAAACATACTCATAATCATTAATCCATGGTTTCGAACAAGTACATCTGATGTCAACCAAAAACTACTAAAGACTGCAATACAATGGAAAGGAAATACCACTAAAATAACTGATAAGTAACCACCACGTGAGATCACTAGACTCTCAAACCCCTAGTCCAAGTAGTACTCTAAGATACAACCTATCCCTCTCTTTCATCATCAAACTCGATAGGATGATGGTCATTGCCGCCGAGTATAAGAGGTGACAGAGGCAGACATTTGTACTCTTCATTGATGCTAGGATTCGTAGCAAGCTACTCACAGTCAGGTATGAAGAACACTCCAGTGGGAAGGATGAGTTTGATTGGTGCTAACGGTAGTCCGAAAAGCGAAACGAAGTGTACAATGATCTCACCACGGTAGAGATATCTCCTCTCATCAACGAAGTGAATCCATCACCCCTCTGGGCTGAATTCCATTCTCAGGTCCCACATAGTGTTATCTATCTATATCAACGAGAAAGGAATGGGGTGAGGTTGTATTCTTTCAACGTCACTCCATGAAAGAGTTGAGATATTTTCTGATTCCATCACACAATAGTCAACAATCATATATATAGTAACTACAATATAAGGGGGACCTAGATCATTCTAAGTTTCATTGCGGACGCCATTGTCATGATCTTCACATCATCACTGTATGGATCCATACTCTCGGTTGATCAACCTTCATCACAACTTCATCCTTGGGAAGCGATGGAGATTAAGTATATCTCTGACCTTCATCCAAGGTACTTTGATGCAATACCAGCTCGTCAGTCATCATAATCAAGTACATTCTCATACGCGTATCCACCAGGCAAACTCCCCGCAAGAGATATACCCTTCGCACCATGACAGATAGTCTGACATTTATTGAGGTGTGAGAGCTGGCACCGCTCATCCTGGCTTGTGGGTTGCAAGCCCCTCGTTAGGATTCCACACACTCGCGTCATTCACCCCTTAGGTCCACACAAGGCCACACCCTAAACTATCTACAGTGTACCACGCTGTAACTTCCCGCACCACATCCAAAACCTTTTGCCTAACTTGGCTAGTCCAAGTCTTCCAGGCTCTAAGATTCATACTTGTGGATTAATCGTCGAGGTCAACATACGAGGGTCGTTCTCACCCTTTAACAACAATATATATAAGGATATGGTACGAGAAACAATGAACATTATATAATAAACTTGTTACACCATCAATCATTCCAAGGTATCACAATCTCATACATGCATAACAATGCGTTCTAATGGTGATGACGCATCAAATACGTCCATATACCTATATCCATCAAATACGTTCTTGTAACAAGTCTTTATAATTATTTAAGTTTGCTTCTAAACTTGTTCGTCTTTTATTCTAAGATGTCTTTTACTAACAAGATAGATACCACATATTTAATTGTCGTTACTATAATATTTTATGAAATACTGTTATTATAGTAGGATCATACATTCATATATAATTATAGATATTGTCATATAAATTTTTATAAACATTCTCTTTATAAACTAAGAGTTCTTACTTGTTAATAAAATAACTTGTATAAACATACTAAAACATAGATCATTTGATTACCTTCTTATTGTTGTTCAATTTTGACAAAATTTGACACAAACAATCTTAGTAATATCTAGATATAATTCAACGGTTGGATCGATAAAAATTTCATTTTATATCAAGTTATTAAAATGGTGTAATTCTTTTAGAGTTACACTGGTGTAATTTGATCCCTCCTCATATATATATGAATGAGGTAGCAATTAATTTTGGATTAATTTCAAATTTTGTATACATGATCTATGTGAAAGGAACTTTCAATCTAACGGTGGGTTTTAAGAAAACAACATCCAGTTGAAAGTTATTGAATGGTGTAATAGTTGTTTAACTTACACTGGTGTAATTTGTTCCCTCCTCTGGATATATATATATAGACACACGTGTGCCATGTATACATTAATAATATAGTAACAAACTTCTTCTTTTTTAATTAAACTCTATCTCTTTATCAAATTATATAGCAACATCTTACGCATTTTTTTAAAAGAAAGCTATAACCATTTAGAGATATATAAAATAATAAATTTTTCTTCATAATTAAAATAATAATTATAGCAAGCATTTATCTCTTGAATTTTCCTTTGATAAAATGTTACTTTTGAAACTCTCCATAATTTTGAAATCACATAAAATGACAATTTCTTTTTCTAAAATAATAAACATAGTAATGTATTTATTTCAATTAAAGTATTGTCAAACTATGAAATATCATTTCAAGTATTTATTTAAATGAAACATTATATATAATAATTACGAATCACATAAAATAATACTTTTTCACATAAAACAATAACTTTCATAATTTTACTTTTAATAAAATAACTTAGTAATAATAAATTCAGATTTATACTTGAAAATGCAATTTTCTTGTTATTTTCCTTTGATAAAAACGTGGGGTTCTCATTTCGCTAAAATAGTCCTCATTCCATATTTATAATAACTGAATCTATAATAACTCCCATATAATTTAATTATAAAAATAGTATACTGTTTTAATTTACAAAAGCCCTTAAACAAGGTTATTATTCTTAGTAATTAAAATATAAGTGAGACACTAACACATGGGGATGAAACTCACACCCCTTTCTAGGATCTAAAGGGTCAAACTTATAGTTTTCTCACTACATTCATCATGTTCTTGCATGTTCTTATTTATTCTTTCCAAACTCATCAATTTTACTCTATTTGATCCCAAAACAACATGTTATAGCAATAATTTAAGTGTTATCAAAACTGTTCCAGTAGTAACAATATAGAATAAGAATTTCAATCTCCAACATGCTTATAATAACAATGAAAAACTAAAACAGAAATTAAAATCATACATTAACAAGATTAAAGCATGGAAATGAGAGAATTTCTAACACATTCATGGCATATCATTAGAAATATACAACTCCTCCATACCTCTTTCTCCTAGCTTGCAAAAACTGAAACTTCCTCCTTCCTCTCCTATGCTTCACGTCACCACCACCACCAAGGGAAGAGCTTCAGCTTCTTCTCCTTCCCTCAATCTCAATCTCACTCTAACTCTTACTCTCTCAAGTGTTTCTAGGAGTCTCTTGCTCAAGTGTGCAGAATGGGTTAGCATGGAATGGTATTTATAGGCTCTAAGGGTAGACAAGGGTTGCCAATGGTGGCAAAATGAGCTAATAAGTGTGTGAGACACACTTACACCTAGATAACTAGAGTAGGGATCATGCATTCAAGGCAAAAATCCACTCTCCCTCTCCCTCACTCAGCATATCACACACACCCACTTTTTTTGTCTTTTCCCTCGTCTTATTAGAGTAAATAGGTAGTTGGGGTAGTTGGGAGTTGGGTAGATAAGTATCTCTTAAGTTTCTGTTGTGTTTCTTATTGTCTTTTTTGTGTTTCTTATTTGGTAAGAGATAAAAGCTCAAAACTGCTACTTTTTACACTCCCTAAGTTACTATCTATACCAATATTAGAGATAGGCCATAATTCTTTCCATCACCCCTTATTTCTACCGTTCACACCCCTTCAGCTCTTATTTTTATTTTTATTTTCTAAGCCCAAAACTAATAACCTTAGCCCATCCTATCAAGCACATGACAATTAATTAAATAATTAATTATCAACAAAGCATAAAATAAACAAAAAATTAATAATCATAATTCAAACACACTAACTCAAACAAATCAATAAATTGTAAAAGAATTATTTGCAATTTCATTCGATTATAATTCTTTAAAATCAAACAAGAAATATTTTAAGAAATATTAAATTTCCTAAAATATATCAAACAACATAATTCCTTCAAGGTGGAAATTTTGGGTCGTTACAACTAAACTACTAGAGCATACTAAAAATCAAGCATCACAGAATCTGATGAAGTGGAAGAAGATAGTGGTGAAGCTCTCAAGTAGAATCACATAACTCATCAATGAAACCACTCGATGCAGGAGACTAGGTGTCAATCATCAGGATATCAATCGAAGTAAATTGGCAAAGATGGGCATATATGTTGGTGTCACTACCCCTAGATTGTGTCATCTAGAATGTTACACCTTTTTACCCCAAAAGGTTTAATTTTAATAAGATAACGAAAAGAAAGGAAAACTCTTATGCAAAAATAAAAGTTCACATTCTTAAATCACGTAACCATCCATGAATATGACATATACAAAGATAAATCATGAAGGTTGGCATTCCAAAGGCCATACATCATATAAAATATCAAACAATACGAAGAAAGAAACATAAACCTATAACCTTGCCTTGATGTCATAGTTATCAGAGCACAAGTCCCATAACAACAAATATAAACTAACACATATGAAGCTAAGCCTCTGCTCCTACGTCATGTTTGACATTCGGATAGTCCTGATCAGCCCAAACACACACAACAAGAATACAACAGAAGGGAGTGAGAATCATACTCGCACATATACAAAGTATAGCCATGACATAGATTCACACACATAATCACTCAACTCATCAATGAAATCACTTGATGAACATGTAATGCAATAACCTCTTGACTCTACTTCATATGCCATGTGGAGCCAACTAACTTATGAAATAATGTAGGAGCACATGTCTACCCATAAGAAGCGTGAAACTCCAATTTTGATTGAAATGTTAACCAAGTGACTTCAATAACTCAAGAAGGGGGTTGAATTGAGTTGTTTCAAAATTGTTTCGTGCTCAACCTTTAATCTAAAAGGAATTAAGTATTTCAATTATAGAAAAAAGTGAGATAATTTACCCAAACCCTAACCCTCCACAATTAACATATAAAAGCAATAAAACAATTTATAAAAACAATAAAGCAATTTAAAGAGTAAGGGTTAGAAAAGAGTGCAACAATGATTTTTATACTGGTTTGGTCAACCAAACCTATCTCCAATCCTCAAGCCGCACTCAAGATTTTCCACTAGGTAAAATAATTACAGAAAACGACATGATTATGTCATTACTTATGACTACTTGATAAGTACACCCCTCTTTGAATCCTAAACTTAGCCCTTAGGTATCACGCACCCTAGTGAATGTGACGAAGATGCAACAAGCTGATTATGTCATCACCTATGACAACCTAGCTAACAAGGACACCCGTTTCTCCTCAGATATAACCTTGAAGGCCTCAAAACCTTGAATAACATTTTGCTAACAAACACTCTCAATAATGGTAATAACTACTTATTTAAGCTTTAGCACTATCTTTTTCTCAACTTAGAGAAACATCAATAATCCAAGCTATAGGCACCTAACTTCTCTAACTATTCTATGCTTGGACTCTCTACTCTTGTTGAGTATTCGAGTTTGTGCTTGGTGTACTTTGCTCTTAAGCAGTGACTCTTATTTATAGTGTGAAAGAGATTTGGATTTGGACTTTTTAGAAGAAAGATTTTATTAAAAAATATCCCTTATCTCTTTATTTTAAGAAGCTACTTGATTTTAGGCATAAGATACTTTCCAAATTTATAATTCAAAAGATAGGTTTAATTAGGGAAAGTTTATTTTCGAAAATTAGCATAAAATCTTAAATTTTGGGGCTGTAGACTCGTTGGACTCGAGTTTTCCAAGCCAAACTTGAGTTTGGCCTATTGGACTTTAGTTTGCATACCCAGTCTCAAGTTTGGGCTGTATAGACTCGAGTCTTCCATGCTGGACTCAGTCCAAAATGCCTAAAAATGAGTTTTCAAGGTTCTTTTAAAAATGTATTGGGAAAACCTTTCCTTAGTTGATTTATTATCGACTTAAAGTGATTATTAAAGCCCTTTATGGCCATTAATGACGTTAACAGTGTGCCTACGTTGAAAAAGGCCATTAATTACACGTCAATGGTCACGAAGGATTTCATCGTTAATGATTTAGATGAGCTGGTAGAAGAGGCCAAATTGCACCTATTTTAAAAAACAAGGGACCTAATTTAACTTTTTAAAAATAAAGTGACCAAATTGGACCTAATAAAAAATCAAGGGACCACAAAAATAATTTAACCACAAGAAAATGAGTAGGCACAAGAACATAATTTTTCTCTAGCATTGAGCTTTTCCTCCATGTTTATTCTCATAGAATCACATTCCTGTATCAGAAGATATGGACCAATTAATACATGATATCGGAATAAACAAAAATAAAGATAAACAATATCGCACAAACAAATATTTACCATCTCATTCAGAGTTATATCGCAAAGCCTATTGTTCACATCATCTTCTTAATTTCTCAGTGTTACGTTAGTTGCATCAATGTTCATCAGTGCCTCTTCAAGGTCCTTCTCTTTACGCCTGCAATTTTCATCAGTCATCAGCTCTCTCTTCAATGTTTAATAGTGGTTTTGACCAGGACCCTTTTTAGCTACTAAACTTATCAGTATGTACTATGAGCTTGTGTCTATTAATTATTCTTGCTAGGAATATGATGAAATTTGGAAAAGATCGAAATGATGGGTCGTGGAAAGGAGATGATGCATGATTTGTATGTTCAGATGAAATGGATTGGGATCTGATCCTGTAAGTTCACATACATATATGTATATGCTTAAGACTTGGGTTGTCTCAGAGTAGCATTGGAACTGTTTCAGGCTGAAACATGTGATTCAATTCCAAATTCAGTTACAATGTGCTTCAAGCTTGTGCAGGTGTTGCTGAATTGGAACAAGGAATGTTGATTCATGGCTTTATCCTTAGAAGGGGTCTTGATTCTATACTGCCAGTTCTTAGAAGTTAGAACCCTTAATTATAACAATGTATGGAAGATGTGGTGAGATTTTGATGGGACAAAGAGTGTTTGATATTTATATTTCACTTATATCAAGAAGACCAAATATTAAAAAACAAGTTTGCTAAACTGTGAGAATAAAATTATAGATTATGCATGCATCTATGCAATTCTATCTCATGGTTATTGATCATGCAACTAAATATAATCATGGTAAGAAAAAGAGAAAAAAAATGGAAATATTTGCAAATTCTGCTGTATAAGCTCTAATTTATAGGCAATCAAAGTATCTTTAGAGATATCATTAATTATTAAGGTATTATAGAAACCTTATCAACACTATATTAGAATGTGAATAGGTTAAACCAACTGCATGCAAGATTGGTACATATCACAACTTGGTTGGTTACAACCGTTTCACCTTACCCATTCTATTAGCTCACAGGTGATTAAGATCAACAACATCTCCACAACTTCAAGTCAGAAAGAACAACAACACCTTCACAACATCAAGTAAGAAAGAGCAACAGCATATTAACTTATAAAAACAGCATATCTCATGCATCACTTAATTTAAAAAATAGAACAAAAAATGTATGATCAACAAGGATGTGGTGGGGGGGGACTGAAAATAGGTGAAAGCATGATTTTTCACATACCATGCTTTCTGCATGTAACATTTCATTTCCCAAAATGCAAGATGACTAGGAATATAATGGTGAAAGGGATGGAGTCAACACGTACCCCGATTTTTCTTCTGTTACTGTTGGTCATCTTCAGTTGTTTCCCGAATGACAACACGGGGAGCAACAATAGACTCTCTCTATACATAGATTGTAGATTAGTACAGTAGTACAACTCTTGATTTGCACCATATTCGACATGCTCAAGTAGTTCTCCTTTGTCATTAAGTTTCTCTAACCTTCTTCCACGGATATTTGATCAAAAAATTCCACCATTTTCGGTGACGCATATTGGGGAAAGCCATAATTAGGGATAACAATGGACTTGGTCCAAGATTATTGCAGTTTATATTCTTTCATCATCCATATTTCAGTGGTTGGACAGCCTTGTGTAACCCCCCTTCTAATTAATTAATTTCCGTCTAAAAAAAAATTCCGAATAAAATAAATACAATCTATTAAAGTTCAAAGTTTGTCATTATAATTTACATTATTAAAATTTACAGAAAATACTACTACCAATTTATTTCTAATTAATACAAAAGTATCTAAAGCCAAAAACACCCATTCCTATAGCTCTGGAAAATATCTGCATCTTTAACTTCTAATTAATCTTCAAAATACCTGCAATTCACACTCCCCTAGAATCTGGGGACAGCATTACCGGATCAGGCATTTAATTTCTTATACAATTAGAATCCATATCAACCATGTACATTTCATATAATAATTAATCAATCACATACATAAGCAAATGCAGTATGATTTATGCAAATGTAGTTTTGACTCAAATTCATTTTTGACCCAGCTCCATGGAGACTTCCCCTTTGAGTGTTTAGTAAGTAACTGGCCTACCATTACATACTGCAATTCAGCTATCAGCCCCTACTAAACGCGAATAAACTAAACAGAATTAGGAGATCAGGATACCCGGAAGGCCACCACGACCGCAACTCAGTCCAGTTTCCAGCCACATGTGGAATTGCCAATATCCTTCACCCCACAGACTATATAATCACAGACTATACAGCCCTGTCTAACTTATTCTGCTCACCCCAAAGATTCAATTCTCAAATCATATTCCTTTCACATGACTACCGCAGTCCCGGTTAGTCAACAAAATCATTTCTCAATCATTTTCATTTCACATGACTACCGCAGTCCCGGTTAGTCAACAAAAGTCATTTCTCATATATCAATTCGTTTCTCATGACTACCGCAGTCCCGGTTAGTCAACATTTATTCTTTCTTTTCTTTCTTTTCTTTTCTTTTCTTTTCCATTTTCATGGCTACCGCAGTCCCGGTTAGCCAACATCAATTATTTTTCACTTGAATCTTTATAAATCCCCCAAAAAGACTCATGCATATGCAATATGTTAATAATTACAATTAAATAAGTAGTTTTAAACAATCACCTACAAAAATATAAACATTCAACAATTTCCAACATCATTCACAACACAATCAAGCCAAATCAAGCAATTTCAATCCAACAACAAACCAACCAATCAATTTCAATCCATCACAACAAATCATCCAATCAATCAAACATGGTTCCAAACAATTATTTCAAGCTTCTAATATCAATTATATAAAAACCCAAAATCAATTTCATCTTTTCATGGTTCTTGATTAAATCTTGAATCTAAACTTAACAACATGTTTTTCTACATTCCAAATGGTCTAAAATGAAATTAAATGCCATGATCCTTACCTAGAATCCTTAGTTTGATAGAGAAACCTTTGAATCCCTTTTCTCCCTTTCTCCTTTGTCTTGAAATTTTAGGATTTATGAGCTCTCACTGATACAAGCAAATGATCTCGGAATTTAAAACTTTTTATATCAAATCGAAGCTCTTGAAATATATTTTATAGAAAGGTATCCCACTTATAAAATCAACATCTAGAAAATTTTATAAAAATTTTCTAAGTCAGCAGCCCTGAATTTTGAGTTCACTGAACATAGCTCAAAGAAATGTAAATTTCTCCCACTTCCCAAACTTGTTTTGAGCTAAACTTTTTACAGTAGAAAGGTAACATCTTTATCTTCCTAAAAAAATAACCCTTGCCCCCAAATTATTTCCCTATTGTTCCCAGTAAATTTTTTTCTAACAGCTTAAGTTTCAGACTCAAAAGAGAACTCAAAACCCCTTGCCCTGTTTATTTTTAAAAGTTAATTTAGAAATTGGATATGATAATTTTTGTAATTTATATGGTTAAAAAGCTTGTTTTGTCTAGTTTTGAATGGTTCAAAAACGAAAAAGAAAAATTAAGTACCCAAGTGGAAATTTCAGAAAAACCGAGACATGTTCTAGGGAAACATGAAAACAGAACAGTAATTTTTAAAGCCACGGATGAACTTTAAAACGACGTTTTCTGTTCATGGTATCAAAATAAAAGTTGTTCCTGTTTGTGTATATTTTAATTAAAAACAAATTTCGTGAAAAACCAACGGTTAGATCTACCAAAAATCGCAAAACAGTGGGGACTGTCCAGAGCTGGACGAACCAACAGCCACTGCCACTTTTATTGTTAGGATGAATTTCACATTGAAAACCTTGTCATACAATTTTAATAAAATTTGGGCATGATCTCCTTTGTTTTAGGAGCCTTCCCAAGTAATTTAGAGAGTCAAAAACAAAAATAATCAATCCATACACACTCACACAGCCACTGCCAGTAGAATCACAAATACTCAAACACAACACAAACAACAAAAGGGGCAGACATGCTGTATGTAGTTGAGCCCCCTAACTCCCAACTACACTTAACTGAAAATAGAGAAATAGATTAGGGAAGAAGAAAATCCCTCCATACCTCAACGAAATCAAAATACAATCGGTAGGTTTTGAAGCTCTTGAACTCCTCTATAACATATCCGAATTTAATCGGTGAAAACTTTGATTTGAATACTTAAATCTTAGAAAGAGTGCAAAATTTTAGAGAGAAGAAGAGAGAGCAGAGGGTGTTCGTGAAAAGGAGAATGAAGAATTTTTTTGGAAGAAAGAAGCTGGTTCACGTATATATTTGGGTAAAATTTCATATTTTGCTATTTGCAGCCACCCTTCCTCTAAGGACACCCCCTTCTCTTATTTTTTTTTTCTACAACTTACGGAAGTTACGTAAATGTTCCAAAAATCTCACAATAACACTATAAATTTAAATTTAATTTCCTTTTATGGTATTTATCAAACCCTTAATATACGTTACGAAAAATCACAGTGTTACAATTCTCCCCAACAAGAAAATTTTCTAGTTAAATCTCTCACGTTCATATTTATTGGGTTGTAATTTTCGGGATGTTACAATATTCCCCTCCTTTTAGGAATTTCGTCCCCGAAATTCACTGAGTGTAGGGTTAAGCTAAGTCAGAGCCATAATCTTCTTTGTCTATTCTTAGGGCAATGTATTTTTCTATAACTAGTCTTAGAGTTCTGCCATAAGGAAGTGTTCCTCTTAAGGGCTCGTTTCTAACTTACTATCTCTTTCTCAAACACAAAGTATAGATAAGGTCGTTCACAAAAGGTATATATGGTTTTCATCTAAGCAGATTCACTCTCAAGGCTATAGGCTCACTAACATAGAGTGGATTCGATAGAAATTTATCTAAGCTACTAGGTAGATAGTATAGCTATCTTCAAGGAAATACTTAAATCTACTCAACATTGAAGATTTAGAGTTAATGTATCCTATATAAGTTGTAGGCAAACTACTAGGTAGGTCTCTAGGTCAAGAACAAGTCTTTCACCTAAGGATTTCCCTTGAATTGAGCTTTCTAAGAGGTGACTTTGGGAAGCAACCCTATCATACAGTGATCCTTTCATTTTAAAACCCAAAAACAGATTAAGTTAACTTAAAAACAAGATCGTGTGTTTTTGTTTCATCCAAATCGGAGTTACAGTTTGAAAACTACGCGCAATTTAAGTTTGCAGTTTTAAGAAAGTGTAGAAAACGGTTTTCTACGCCAATTGAGCTACAGAACTTGAAATCCTTTGGGACTTGAAAACAGATTTAATATTCATTAAATGTGACCTAATGGTTTTGGTTTGACTCAAAAACTCAAAGCAGTTTGGAAATGGCGCACACTATAAGTTTGCAAAATGCATGTTTCTAGAAAACGGGTTTTTCTACCAAATTCATTGTATAATGCTTAAACTTATGTGGGACCTCAAAACAGATTTAGAGGGTACAAAAACAAGGTTGTGGGCTTTGATTTCACTCTAAAATCTCGAACGGTTTGAAATTGGCGTACGTTTCAAGTTTCAGGTCAAAAACGGCTTAGAAAAGAGGTGGTTTTCAAAGGTGAATTTAAAATCCATAGGGAGAAACTTTGTAAATCCCAAAAACAGATTTTATATACTTAAAAGTAGGATTGTAGGAATTGGTCTCACCTCAAAATTCATCTCGGATCAAGATCTAGGCATTTCGGGTCACTTAAGGAACTAGTTTTGGGTCAAAATGAACTTAGGGATCCAAAATGAGCTACATAAGTCCAATGGCTATGAAATTTTGTGGAGAACTAGAATTTGGTAATACAAAATTGTGGAAAAAGGTTTCGTTCCGAAACTCATTCTATACAAGGAGTTATGCAGTGCCAAAGTTCGCACTTTTACCATTTCGGGTCATTTCTAAGGTACCTAAAATGTGCAGTTTTGACTCTTAACATTTTGTTTTGGTTTTGATAGTTTAAACTCACTATTTTGAGCATGGTATGATACTAAAACACAATGCTTAGCGATGGATTAAGGATATTGATGTTCTACTCCAATTATAGGCTTACCTAAGCACTTGTTAAGGTAAATCTAGTGATTTTGGCTAAAACTTTAAACTATACTTACTAAGTTCATCTAGATGGGTTACTTGCTACTTTGTTTTTGATTAATGACTATAATTCTTAGCTCAACGACACTTCCAACACCCTTCATACATGTCTAGACCTCAACTTTCTATGTCTAAACACTACCAAAGACTTTTCCTATAATTTTCTCACATTTTTCTCTTCATAGAAGGTATTCTAAATATGATTTAAGTCTCTAACTTACAGCTACATCCTATTATCATAATTCCAACCAAATCACCATTTGAATGATTTCTAAATTGTCTCAAACCATTCCAATCTACTATCACCAATTTAATCACTTATTGAATTCGACTTCTAACATCCAAATCACACTCTCCAACTTTGCAATCACTTACTTTCCCATCTTAAACACTCTGCTATTATTCTAGCATTTGTATCTTATTCTACTCACTAAATTATAATTTAACCATCAACAACCCTCACATATACCTACCAATTCAATTCTACAACGTGGGTAATTGATAACCTCAATTATACAGGCCTTAAATCACCATATATTACTATGGTTCATAACGTGACCCCGTTACTAATATCATATATTTGAGTAGATAATTGGGAGCCAAGAATTCCATACCATAATACCTTCCTTTTGTATATAACTAAGTGCCTTATGCTCAATAGCCGCTCAAAAGGAATATGCTCAACCAATTGTAGTAATATTCAATAATCAATCCCCATACTAATAGCCTCATAATTATACATATATATTTATAAAATTCATATAATAACTAAGAGAATGTATCTAATCTCAAGTTTCATAATCCCTCCGGAAAATCCGGCAGAGTTTGCTCTATTTTTCAGTACTTTCCCTCATACCCCTTTTTCAAAAGGTATGGAAACAAACCACAACAGAAACCTGGTAATCAATTCACAACATAATAAACCTCAACATCACCCATTATATCAAACATTCTAAATTTATTCATCATAACTTTTTGGTCAAATATAAAGTAGCTTTCAAACTCACCATCTATCAATCAATTCTCTTTACCAATTCAAATACAATCAAGTAAATCTAAACTTGTAATTATAAATCAATTACATACAGATATATTCATTACATCACATGACATATTAACTATTCTTTATCTACTCTTAAGCTTCAATTTCGGAATACTCATTTTATATATTAAAATATTTAGTTTTCATCAAGATGACGTATAAATTCATAATCACATACTATTTCCTAAGCCATTTAAATATCACTCGTAAACATCCAACCACACAAGATAATATGATTTATTTTTCACCTTCTATTAACATTTTCAAGTCACAAAACTTCACCAAACTTTGCCCAAACTTTCACCAACCTTTCATACAACTTTGCTAAAGCTTAAAACATGATTTTTGTTCGTTAAAATTCTGCAATAACAGAATTATGCAGCAGCAGAGATACCCCCTGTTATAACAGCAAAATCATGATACAAAATGGCACTAGATCATCACCAAAATCTCTCTAATTAATGTCCAGACTTCCTTAAATTTTAACACAATTTTGCCAAGACCCAAACCATAAATTATAACATGTAAAAACGTATAAATTTTGCATTATGCAGGAACAGAGAGTCCCCTGCTGTCTGCTGCATATCTATGACAGTTTTGGTCTTAATTCTCGCACAAAGCTCATACTGTCATAATACAACACTTTAGGGTTCAAATCACATCATTTTAACTAGCTAATTTTACCAAAATAAGGCTTAAGCGGTATATGGCAGCAGACTAATGTGAACAGTAATTAGATTCCCAAATCAACATTTAATCAAAGAAATATGGCAATAACATGCAATCCTATGGAGAGATAATGGAATTCTATCAATTCTAACATCAAAGGCAATATATCCATTAGAACAATAAGGCAATAACCATACTCTCAACATCTTATCATCCTCCAAACATCAAGGTACCTTCAAAACTTTGTTTCCTTTCCTTTGTCAAACTCACCCTTATCCTATAAACTCAATTATTTGGACCTCTATTCTCAACCTTGATCTACGAACTCGGATCTTTGGATCTCCTTCCTCAACTAACTCAAGGTATAACTCGTAACTTCACAATATAAGGAACATGGAAAATAACATAACTTGGACAATATTTCAATTTAGCATTAGGAGGGAAAAGTCATCTCGACTGAGTCCTGAGTGTGCACCCTCACAACTCTATCAAGATTTCCTTTCTTCCTTTCTGCCATCTCAGCTATACTATTAGTTTCAACTCTAGGATTTATAACTAGCCTTCCTCTTCTCATTTCTACATGTCTTAAAATTTCAGATCTAGTTACTACCCTTTTTCCCATAATATTCTTAACAAACAAACAATTCTAATCAGGGTAACACAGCAAAACACCTAATAGACCCACTACTCGCAAGTCCTAGAGATGCATAACCAGAGCTCTGATACCACTAATGTAACCCCCCTTCTAATTAATTAATTTCCGTCTAAAAAAAAATTCCGAATAAAATAAATACAATCTATTAAAGTTCAAAGTTTGTCATTATAATTTACATTATTAAAATTTACAGAAAATACTACTACCAATTTATTTCTAATTAATACAAAAGTATCTAAAGCCAAAAACACCCATTCCTATAGCTCTGGAAAATATCTGCATCTTTAACTTCTAATTAATCTTCAAAATACCTGCAATTCACACTCCCCTAGAATCTGGGGACAGCATTACCGGATCAGGCATTTAATTTCTTATACAATTAGAATCCATATCAACCATGTACATTTCATATAATAATTAATCAATCACATACATAAGCAAATGCAGTATGATTTATGCAAATGTAGTTTTGACTCAAATTCATTTTTGACCCAGCTCCATGGAGACTTCCCCTTTGAGTGTTTAGTAAGTAACTGGCCTACCATTACATACTGCAATTCAGCTATCAGCCCCTACTAAACGCGAATAAACTAAACAGAATTAGGAGATCAGGATACCCGGAAGGCCACCACGACCGCAACTCAGTCCAGTTTCCAGCCACATGTGGAATTGCCAATATCCTTCACCCCACAGACTATATAATCACAGACTATACAGCCCTGTCTAACTTATTCTGCTCACCCCAAAGATTCAATTCTCAAATCATATTCCTTTCACATGACTACCGCAGTCCCGGTTAGTCAACAAAATCATTTCTCAATCATTTTCATTTCACATGACTACCGCAGTCCCGGTTAGTCAACAAAAGTCATTTCTCATATATCAATTCGTTTCTCATGACTACCGCAGTCCCGGTTAGTCAACATTTATTCTTTCTTTTCTTTCTTTTCTTTTCTTTTCTTTTCCATTTTCATGGCTACCGCAGTCCCGGTTAGCCAACATCAATTATTTTTCACTTGAATCTTTATAAATCCCCCAAAAAGACTCATGCATATGCAATATGTTAATAATTACAATTAAATAAGTAGTTTTAAACAATCACCTACAAAAATATAAACATTCAACAATTTCCAACATCATTCACAACACAATCAAGCCAAATCAAGCAATTTCAATCCAACAACAAACCAACCAATCAATTTCAATCCATCACAACAAATCATCCAATCAATCAAACATGGTTCCAAACAATTATTTCAAGCTTCTAATATCAATTATATAAAAACCCAAAATCAATTTCATCTTTTCATGGTTCTTGATTAAATCTTGAATCTAAACTTAACAACATGTTTTTCTACATTCCAAATGGTCTAAAATGAAATTAAATGCCATGATCCTTACCTAGAATCCTTAGTTTGATAGAGAAACCTTTGAATCCCTTTTCTCCCTTTCTCCTTTGTCTTGAAATTTTAGGATTTATGAGCTCTCACTGATACAAGCAAATGATCTCGGAATTTAAAACTTTTTATATCAAATCGAAGCTCTTGAAATATATTTTATAGAAAGGTATCCCACTTATAAAATCAACATCTAGAAAATTTTATAAAAATTTTCTAAGTCAGCAGCCCTGAATTTTGAGTTCACTGAACATAGCTCAAAGAAATGTAAATTTCTCCCACTTCCCAAACTTGTTTTGAGCTAAACTTTTTACAGTAGAAAGGTAACATCTTTATCTTCCTAAAAAAATAACCCTTGCCCCCAAATTATTTCCCTATTGTTCCCAGTAAATTTTTTTCTAACAGCTTAAGTTTCAGACTCAAAAGAGAACTCAAAACCCCTTGCCCTGTTTATTTTTAAAAGTTAATTTAGAAATTGGATATGATAATTTTTGTAATTTATATGGTTAAAAAGCTTGTTTTGTCTAGTTTTGAATGGTTCAAAAACGAAAAAGAAAAATTAAGTACCCAAGTGGAAATTTCAGAAAAACCGAGACATGTTCTAGGGAAACATGAAAACAGAACAGTAATTTTTAAAGCCACGGATGAACTTTAAAACGACGTTTTCTGTTCATGGTGTCAAAATAAAAGTTGTTCCTGTTTGTGTATATTTTAATTAAAAACAAATTTCGTGAAAAACCAACGGTTAGATCTACCAAAAATCGCAAAACAGTGGGGACTGTCCAGAGCTGGACGAACCAACAGCCACTGCCACTTTTATTGTTAGGATGAATTTCACATTGAAAACCTTGTCATACAATTTTAATAAAATTTGGGCATGATCTCCTTTGTTTTAGGAGCCTTCCCAAGTAATTTAGAGAGTCAAAAACAAAAATAATCAATCCATACACACTCACACAGCCACTGCCAGTAGAATCACAAATACTCAAACACAACACAAACAACAAAAGGGGCAGACATGCTGTATGTAGTTGAGCCCCCTAACTCCCAACTACACTTAACTGAAAATAGAGAAATAGATTAGGGAAGAAGAAAATCCCTCCATACCTCAACGAAATCAAAATACAATCGGTAGGTTTTGAAGCTCTTGAACTCCTCTATAACATATCCGAATTTAATCGGTGAAAACTTTGATTTGAATACTTAAATCTTAGAAAGAGTGCAAAATTTTAGAGAGAAGAAGAGAGAGCAGAGGGTGTTCGTGAAAAGGAGAATGAAGAATTTTTTTGGAAGAAAGAAGCTGGTTCACGTATATATTTGGGTAAAATTTCATATTTTGCTATTTGCAGCCACCCTTCCTCTAAGGACACCCCCTTCTCTTATTTTTTTTTCTACAACTTACGGAAGTTACGTAAATGTTCCAAAAATCTCACAATAACACTATAAATTTAAATTTAATTTCCTTTTATGGTATTTATCAAACCCTTAATATACGTTACGAAAAATCACAGTGTTACAATTCTCCCAACAAGAAAATTTTCTAGTTAAATCTCTCACGTTCATATTTATTGGGTTGTAATTTTCGGGATGTTACACCTTGGACCATGCAACACACCGAGACATCCTCCTATCACCCTTAAATTGTACACTTCATATATTTCTGCAGCGAAATGATTTGATAGAGGAATCTTTGATAAAGTCCTCTGTAACAGATCAAAGGCATTAATGACAAGAACCATCGTATTGTCAGAGTAAACCAACCAATGAAGAGCCTCATTGAAGAGTGACCCAACTCTGACAGTATAGCTGAGATCCATATATGGAACATTAATATTCCCTCCATTCACAAATGACTGATGTTTAAGGTTTTCACACAGATTAAGAATAACAATAAATAAGTTATTGAAATAATTTTACTACAATATCCTTACTCTTCATAAATGCATTACATGTAACTATTGCGTGATAAATAGTGGTGGTTGAAAATTTGATAGGCACATTACTAAAAACTTGTTAGATTGATGTAATTTATTTGGGGCAAATTTAGAATAGTATTTTATTGAAAACTGAAAACATTAGTCAATTATATGGAATTGTTTTTTTGAATGTCAGTCATTTTGGATGTAAGGAGTATCTTCTATGTTTCGCGAACAAGTTTTGAAGGAGAAAGTCAGGATTCCGGTCTCAGGACATTTAGACAATAACAATGCAACAAGAATGATCAAGTAGTCGTTTGTTGATGGGTCATGCCCAAAATCATACAGAAATTCATAGTTTATCTCATTATATTCAAAGGGTGGTGGTAATTGCTTATGGACACCTATTGATGGATTCCATGAACACAAAATCTCATGTTGATTGCGAAAACAGTAACCATGGCATGGGGGTAATGGAGGGGGGTGGGGGGAAGGAAATGCGATGCACCAGTATATCTTCGAAGCGTCCCTCCTCTATATCAGAGGAATGAACATAATAAAAACCAGTTGATATGAGAAGAAGTCAGTTTATGCGGCGGCTGGGTCATAGTGGGAAATGCCAAATTGGGGATTGGAAATGAGAGAAAGCCATGTCTTACACACGTGCTTGAAACGCAAAACAAATCTCACTGTCAATCTCAGCAAAATTTCAATTATCAACTCGAGAGGGAGAGAACCAACAAGGTCCATCACAGTTGGTAGATAACTGGGTTTCTTAAGCATGTTTGTAACACTATGATTTTTCCAATCTATGATGAAGTAATTGAAAATAATTACAAGAGATAATTAAATTTAATTTCATAATAAGTTTTTTTTTTGTAGTTAAGGCTAAAGCTAAAGTGTGAATAGTTCAACAAGATTTTGACTTTTCTCTTTTGTTTCTTGGAAATATATATGTATAAAACTCCTCAGACTAGGAGAGTTGAATCGTGGTTATAAACTGTGGTATTATAACCACTGTTGATGGAATTCAATAAATTGAAAAATTATGATATAGAAGAAAGGTTTCAAATAACAAATAATTAAATAAAGAAAATAAAAACTTAAGAATTTGACATTCACGTGAAAAAACTAAGCCAGTTTAGAAACTTATGAGCATAAGTATATTTTTATATAGAAAAGAGAAACCGCGAGGGAATTTATGAAATTAATATAATTTTTTATATAATTTTTAAATAGATTAACTTTAAGTTATAATTTAATTATTTCAAAATTAGTATTATAATATTGTTGAATTAAAATAACTTAGAAAATAGTTTCTAAATTATTATAGAAATTTGATTTAAAGGTGAAAATAATTAATTTTGATTGTAATATAAAAATATTTAAAAGATTCAAGTGGAATGAATTTTAAATGCTTATATAAAATTTTATAGTGTATGTTATCCGTAGTTAACGGAAAACGTTAAATATAGAGAGTGGAATCCCCATAAGACAAAGGTTGCTTGGTAGGACCTCTGTTTGTGTACATGCAATTAGTTTCTCTTATAGTTTTTTCCATTTGAATTATACTTAAATTCTGGTTTGCCCTTCAGGTGTGTGCTAAGCGTACAAACTTTCCTGGAATGAAACTGTAACCCCCTTCTAATTAATTAATTTTACCTCTAATATATAAAAAAAATATATATAGTTTCCAAGGAAAATAAATACAATCCATTAAGTTCAAAGTTTGTCATTATAATTTACATTATTAAAATTTACAGAAAATACTATTACAAAATTATTTCTAATTAATACAAAAGTATCTAAAAACCAAAAACCCATATTCCTATAGCTCTGGAACATGTCTGCATCTGTGACTTCTAATTATTCTTCTTTATACCTGCAATCACACTCCCCTAGTATCTGGGGACAGCATTACCGGATCAGGCATTTAATTTCTCATAGAATAAAACAATTTCAAACAATTACACATCATAACAATTTAATTAATTACACACATAATTAAATGCAGTATGATTTATGCAAATGCAATTTTTGACTCAAATTCATTTTTGACCCTGCTCCATGGAGACTTCCCCTTTGAGTGTTTAGTAAGTAACTGGCCTACCATTACGTACAGCAATTCAGCCATCAGCCCCTACTAAACGGGAATAAACTAAACAGAATTAGGAGATCAGGATACCCAGGAAGGCCACCACGACCGCATCTCTGTCCAGATTACAGCCACATATGGAATTGCCAATATCCTTATCCCCACAGACTATATAATCACAGATTATACGGTCCTGTTTAACAAATTCTACTCACCCCAAAAATCCTTTGTCAATCATTTTCATTTCACATGACTACCGCAGTCCCGGTTAGTCAACAATTCATTTCTCAATCAGTTTCATTTCACATGACTACCGCAGTCCCGGTTAGTCAACAAAAGTCATTTCTCATAGATCAACTCAATTCTCATGACTACCACAGTCCTGGTTAGTCAACATAATTCTTTCTCATTTGATACTTTTATAAATCCCCCAAAAAGACTCATGCTAATGAATTTTGTTCATGATCACAATCAAATAAATAATTTGTACACATTAACATACAAGGATACAAAGATTTAAGCAATTTACATTATAACATTAGTATTTTTAATAATTTCCGAAAATGCCCTCAATCTTTTTCCAAAATACCCAATGTGTCCCTACATGTAAAATGACCATTTTGCCCTTGGTTTTATAAAAATTTCCACATAATATCCCTTGCATTTAGGGCTGGCCGAATGGTCTACAAGCCATTCTCAACAATTCTTCCAAAGCTACAAACTCCAATTCCAACCAAAATTCAATCAAATCACAATTTCAATCAAAATTCAACAAACCAAATTTCAACCATTACAACACCTTAAAAATTCAATCAAACATCATTCCAATCCATGAATTACAATCACAAGCATCAAAAACACAAAACCCCTAAATCAATTTCAAGTTTTCATGATTCTAGTTCAAATTTTTAATCTAAGCCTACAACATGTTTTCTTCTAATTCCAAGGGTTCTAATTGAAATTAAATGCCTAGATCCTTACCTTAGACTCTTTAATTGAAGAAAAAGCCTTGAATTCCTTTCTCCCTCACTCCTTGGTCTTGTAGGAATTTTTTTGAGATTTTCTCCAATTCTTTCTCTACTAGCCGAATTATCTTTGTGTTTTGGAAGTTTGTTTGGTTTGGTTTCTTAATTTGAGTTGAAATGGTGAAGTTAAGATGAAATTTAATGAAGAACTGCAGCTGCTGGGTTTTGGAGTCTCACGGTTCTGTTTTGGGAAAATGCTAGCTTTTGTGACTTTTTCCTTTTTGCTTAAGTTAAATACTTCTTAAAACAAATTATTAACCAAATTGGACTTTGCCTTCAAGTCCAGCTGCTGCCTTGCACGTCCAGCAGCTCAATTGGATCAAGGGCAGTCCACTTGCCAAGCCTTTCCAGCCCACTTGGACAGCCAAGGAGTTCCAAGTCACTTGCCTACCCCAAAAGTCAACATTTCAAGCATTTTGTAGAAAATTCTAGAAGGTAATTAGGGCTGCTAATTATTTTACAATGTGATTAGAATTTGAAGAAAATAACATCACCATTGGATTCCTCACTATCAAAAACCTTGGGGTAGTGTCTTACTTATCTCTTAATCCAAGCCTAATTAGCTTAATTTAGTGACATTAGAAAAGCCTAAGTTGTCACTTTTTGATTGGTTAAGGTTCTAAATTAAATTTTTCTTGGTTAAACATTTTTAATAATTATTCTAAGTATATTACAATTATTAGATAATTCTATAGATATCCTATGAATTTTCTCTAAATTTTCTGTCTTAAAATTTTATCGTAATAATTTCTCAAAGTTCTAATTTTCAGAAAATCCTAACAATTATGAATAAGCATTTTAATTCTTTATCTGTATATATTTTTAATCTATATTCTAGTACCTTTCTTTTAAGTTATGAATGAGTTCAAAATTCTATACTTGAAAATTTATCCTGGACAGCTGTCTGACATAGCAGTCCAGTCAACAATTAATTTCAGCAAAAACGAAGACATTTAGAAATTCAGAAAATTCTTCTGAGTAGAACTGTATTAATTTCATTAAGAAAATATGTTTATAGAGTTTTATAAAATACAGTGCATAAGTGTTCATAATGTACATATATAAATGTGTACAAATAGTAAAATGAGGATGTTACAATTCTTCCCTACTAATAAAATTTCGTCCTCGAAATTTCTAATACAAATATACAATCATACAACTATACAACTAAATAACTATACAAACAAATGAGGATATGCTTCTCGCATTTTCTCCTCTAACTCCCATGTAGCATCACCTCTGATATCATCCCAAATAACCTTAACCAGAGAAATTTCTTTACCTCTCAGGTACTTAATCCTTATGTCCTCAATCTTAACAGGCTTTGTTTCAAATGTTAGGTTTTCCTTTACCTGTATTTGATCAGGTTCAATGACATGTGAAGGATCTGAGATGTACTGTCTTAGTTTTGACACATGGAACACATCATGGAGGTTTGACAAAAAGGGGGGTAAGGCTATTTGATAGGCCATAGGTCCAATTTTTCTGAGAATTTGGTAAGGTCCAATAAATTTAGGAGTTAGTTTCTTAGACTTTATTGCTCTGCCAACCCCAGTTGTTGGTGTGACTTTCAAAAAGACATGTTCACTTTCTTGAAATTCCAAAGGTTTTCTTCTTTTATCTGCATAATTTTTCTGTCTACTCTGTGCAGTTTTCATTTTCTCCTGAATAAATTTTACTTTCTCAGTGGTTTGCTGAATAATGTCTGGACCTATCAAAAGATTCTCACCATCCTGATACCATACCAAAGGTGTCCTACATTTCCTACCATACAATGCTTCATAAGGAGCCATACCTATACTAGAATGATAACTATTATTATATGTAAATTCTACTAGAGGTAATATATCTTCCCAATTCCCTTTCTCTTCTAATGTACATGCTCTCAAAAGATCTTCTAATGATTGAATGGTTGTTTCTGTTTGGCCATCTGTCTGAGGGTGATATGCTGAACTAAGATGTAATCTACTTCCTAAGGCTTTCTGAAATTCTCTCCAAAATTTAGAAACAAATCTAGGATCTCTATCTGATACTATACTAGTAGGTACCCCATGTAATTTAACTATCTCTTTTATATACAATTGAGCCAATCTTTCTAAAGAATACCTAATATTTATTGGAAGAAAATGTGCTGATTTAGTTAATCTATCTACAATTACCCAAATAGAATCACAATTTTTATTAGTTCTAGGTAATCCTACTACAAAATCCATTGATATACTATCCCACTTCCACACAGGTATCTCTAAAGGTTGTAACATGCCAGAGGGTTTCTGATGTTCAATCTTTGCTTTTTGACAAGTTAAGCATCTAGCTACATATTCTGTTACCTCTTTCTTCATCTTAGGCCACCAAAACATTTCTTTTAAATCTTTGTACATTTTTGTAGTTCCACGGTGAATACTTAATTTACTTGTATGTCCTTCTTCTAAAATTAATTCTTTTAATTCTTGGTTATTAGGTACACAAATTCTATTTTTAAATCTAATAATTCCATCTGTTCCCAAATTAAATTCTTTTACTTTATCTGTTCCTATTAACGCTTTCTTTTCTTGAATGAATGTATCTACATCTTGTTTCTTCCTAATATCTTCCAAAAAATCATTAGCAATGGTAATCCTTCCTAATTGAATTTTATCTTTTTCTCTAACCGTACACAAGTTCAAATCTCTAAATTGTTCTATTAATTCTAATTCTTTAATCATCATAGTTACACGTGTACAATTTTCCTACTTAAGGCATCTGCTACTACATTAGCTTTTCCTGGATGATACATTAATTGAAAATCATAGTCTTTAATAAACTCCATCCATCTTCTTTGTCTCATGTTAAGTTCCTTTTGATCAAACAAATATTTTAAACTCTTATGGTCACTATACACATTAAATTTAGACCCATACAAATAATGTCTCCAAATTTTTAAAGCAAAAACTATGGCAGCTAATTCTAAATCATGTGTAGGATAATTTCTCTCATGTGGTCTCAATTGCCTAGACACATATGCTACAACTTTCCTATTCTGCATTAACACACATCCTAACCCTTGATAAGAAGCATCACAATATACATCATAAGGTTCATTTGGGTCAGGTAAAATTAAAACTGGTGAGGTAGTCAATTTATCTTTCAACTCTTGAAAACTTTTCTCACAACTTTCACTCCACACAAAAGGTTGGTTTTTCCTAGTTAATTCAGTTAATGGTCCAGCTATCTTAGAAAACCCTTCAATAAATCTTCTATAATACCCAGCTAATCCTAAGAAACTCCTAATCTCAGTTACTGTTTTAGGTCTCTCCCATTCCAAAACTGCTTCTACCTTAGAAGGATCTACACTTATTCCCTCTTTAGAAATTACATGCCCCAAAAATTTTACTTCCTCTAACCAAAATTCACATTTAGACATCTTTGCAAATAATTTTCTATCTTTTAAAGTTTCTAATATTATTCTGAGATGATTTTCATGTTCTTCTTTATTTTTAGAATATATTAATATGTCATCTATAAATACTACTACAAAATTATCTAAATATTGTCTAAACACCCTATTCATATAATCCATAAACACAGTTGGTGCATTAGTTACTCCAAATGGCATCACTTGATATTCATAATGTACATATCTAGTCCGAAAAGCAGTCTTGGGTATATCTTCCTTTTTAACTCTAATTTGATGGTATCCAGACCTTAAATCTATTTTAGAAAAAATTGTTGCTCCCCTAAGTTGATCCATTAAATCATCTATTCTAGGTAAAGGATATTTATTCTTTATAGTTACTTTATTTAATTGTCTATAATCTATACATAACCTAGATCCCCCATCTTTCTTTTTAACTAATAACACTGGGGCTCCCCATGGTGACACACTAGGTCTTATAAATTGTTTTTCTAGCAACTCTTCCAATTGTTTCTTTAATTCAGTTAATTCCAATGGTGCCATTCTATAGGGTTGCATAGAGATTGGTCTAGTACCAGGCATCAAGTCAATGCTAAATTCTATCTCTCTCTCAGGAGGTAAACCAGGAACATCATCAGGAAAAACTTCAGGATACTCATTTACAACTAGCACAGAGTCAATTTCAATTTTATCTTCTTTAGTTCTAAGAGATGATAACATATATTTTTGAATTTCACTTTTAAATGATATTTCTTTGGGTTGGACAGGTTTAAGTCTAGAAATATCAAGTTCAGGGAAAATCACAGATTTAGAGGCACAGTCTATTAGAATATGGTTGGCTGCTAACCAATCCATTCCTAATATCACATCAAGGCTAGTCAAAGGCAAACAAATCAAATTCACAACAAATGGTCTATCTCTGATGGTTATCATACAATTCAAACATATTTGAGAGGTTAGGATTGGTTTAGATGTAGGCACAGAAACAAGCAAGGTATAGGGTAATGGTGACACAACCAAGCTCAGATTCTCAACACAGTCATCAGATATAAATGAATGGGTAGCACCTGAATCAAATAACACAGTCAAGGACTTACCTTTCATTTGACCCTTGTCCTGAATCAGATCTGCAGACCGTGAGGCCTCAGTACCACTCAAAGTAAATACTCTTCCACTGGCTGTAGATCTCTGAGTCTGTACAGTTCTCCCAGTCTGATCCCTCCTAGGTGTAGAACATTCCCTAGCCATGTGACCTAATTTCCCACAAATAAAACAGACTGGACCAGATATAGTGCAATCCTTGGTCAAGTGTCCCCTTCCACATTTCCAACACCTGACTGCTAACTGGGGTTTTTGAGAATTCCCAACTCCACTTATTCCTCCCATAGGTCTAAACCCACCTGTACCTCCTGCTCCTCCAGGACGCCACTGTGGGGGTCTACTATATGGTTTCTGTGGCTGAATACTCCTTCCTTTTAGCATAGGACCTCCTCTTCCAAAATTACTCCTACTTGCATATCCCGCCATTTTGGATCTTTGCTCCCTTTTCATATCTTCAATTACTTTGCACTGATCCATTAATTCAGGGAACTCAGAAATCCTCAATGGAACTATGGCTTCCTTAATCTCATATCTTAAGCCTTTTTCATACCTCCTGCACTTCCATTCCTCATTTCCAGTGATCTGCAAGTATTTAGAATATTTGGCTAAAGATTCAAATTTAGAAGTATATTCAAGAATACTCATACTTCCCTGAGTCAAACTGATAAACTCTTCCTCTTTGGCTTGTCTCACAGTCTCTGGAAAATATTTTTCAAGGAACAAGGTCTTGAAGATATCCCAGGTAATTACTTCTCCCCTGTTCTCCCACATCCTCTCGGTAGCTTTCCACCACAACCTAGCATCACTCAGTAACTGAAAGGCTGCATGTGTCACCCTCCTCTCATCAGGACACTCCATAGCCACAAAAATATCCTCCAGATTCAGAATCCACTCTTCAGCTTTCTCTGGATCATACTCTCCCTTAAAGTAAGGTGGATCATGCCTCTTAAAATCTGTTAAAGTGGTCCTGTCAACAAGTGGAGGTGGATGCTGAGCTAGTGTCTGATTAGCCAACATCTCAGTCTGCTGAGTTACTGCATTAGCCATATCCCTCATGGCTCTGGCCATCTCAGCTATATTATCATTTCCAACTGTGGGATTTGCAGCTGGTCTTCCTCTTCCTCTTCCTCTTCCTGACATCTCTACCTGTCTAAAAGAAAAAGAGTCTTTGATCCAGTTACTACCCTTGTTCCTATAATATTCCTAACAAACAACTAAGCAACCAATTTTAATCAAAACAAACAATTCACATAAACAACCAGTTTCAATCAAAGTAACACAGCAAAATACATAACAGACCAATTACTCACAAATCCTAGAGATGCATAACCAGAGCTCTGATACCACTAATGTAACCCCCTTCTAATTAATTAATTTTACCTCTAATATATAAAAAAAAAATATAGTTTCCAAGGAAAATAAATACAATCCATTAAGTTCAAAGTTTGTCATTATAATTTACATTATTAAAATTTACAGAAAATACTATTACAAAATTATTTCTAATTAATACAAAAGTATCTAAAAACCAAAAACCCATATTCCTATAGCTCTGGAACATGTCTGCATCTGTGACTTCTAATTATTCTTCTTTATACCTACAATCACACTCCCCTAGTATCTGGGGACAGCATTACCGGATCAGGCATTTAATTTCTCATAGAATAAAACAATTTCAAACAATTACACATCATAACAATTTAATTAATTACACACATAATTAAATGCAGTATGATTTATGCAAATGCAATTTTTGACTCAAATTCATTTTTGACCCTGCTCCATGGAGACTTCCCCTTTGATTGTTTAGTAAGTAACTGGCCTACCATTACGTACAGCAATTCAGCCATCAGCCCCTACTAAACGCGAATAAACTAAACAGAATTAGGAGATCAGGATACCCAGGAAGGCCACCACGACCGCATCTCTGTCCAGATTACAGCCACATATGGAATTGCCAATATCCTTATCCCCACAGACTATATAATCACAGATTATACGGTCCTGTTTAACAAATTCTACTCACCCCAAAAATCCTTTGTCAATCATTTTCATTTCACATGACTACCGCAGTCCCGGTTAGTCAACAATTCATTTCTCAATCAGTTTCATTTCACATGACTACCGCAGTCCCGGTTAGTCAACAAAAGTCATTTCTCATAGATCAACTCAATTCTCATGACTACCACAATCCTGGTTAGTCAACATAATTCTTTCTCATTTGATACTTTTATAAATCCCCCAAAAAGACTCATGCTAATGAATTTTGTTCATGATCACAATCAAATAAATAATTTGTACACATTAACATACAAGGATACAAAGATTTAAGCAATTTACATTATAACATTAGTATTTTTAATAATTTCCGAAAATGCCCTCAATCTTTTTCCAAAATACCCAATGTGTCCCTACATGTAAAATGACCATTTTGCCCTTGGTTTTATAAAAATTTCCACATAATATCCCTTGCATTTAGGGCTGGCCGAATGGTCTACAAGCCATTCTCAACAATTCTTCCAAAGCTACAAACTCCAATTCCAACCAAAATTCAATCAAATCACAATTTCAATCAAAATTCAACAAACCAAATTTCAACCATTACAACACCTTAAAAATTCAATCAAACATCATTCCAATCCATGAATTACAATCACAAGCATCAAAAACACAAAACCCCTAAATCAATTTCAAGTTTTCATGATTCTAGTTCAAATTTTTAATCTAAGCCTACAACATGTTTTCTTCTAATTCCAAGGGTTCTAATTGAAATTAAATGCCTAGATCCTTACCTTAGACTCTTTAATTGAAGAAAAAGCCTTGAATTCCTTTCTCCCTCACTCCTTGGTCTTGTAGGAATTTTTTTGAGATTTTCTCCAATTCTTTCTCTACTAGCCGAATTATCTTTGTGTTTTGGAAGTTTGTTTGGTTTGGTTTCTTAATTTGAGTTGAAATGGTGAAGTTAAGATGAAATTTAATGAAGAACTGCAGCTTCTGGGTTTTGGAGTCTCACGGTTCTGTTTTGGGAAAATGCTAGCTTTTGTGACTTTTTCCTTTTTGCTTAAGTTAAATACTTCTTAAAACAAATTATTAACCAAATTGGACTTTGCCTTCAAGTCCAGCTGCTGCCTTGCACGTCCAGCAGCTCAATTGGATCAAGGGCAGTCCACTTGCCAAGCCTTTCCAGCCCACTTGGACAGCCAAGGAGTTCCAAGTCACTTGCCTACCCCAAAAGTCAACATTTCAAGCATTTTGTAGAAAATTCTAGAAGGTAATTAGGGCTGCTAATTATTTTACAATGTGATTAGAATTTGAAGAAAATAACATCACCATTGGATTCCTCACTATCAAAAACCTTGGGGTAGTGTCTTACTTATCTCTTAATCCAAGCCTAATTAGCTTAATTTAGTGACATTAGAAAAGCCTAAGTTGTCACTTTTTGATTGGTTAAGGTTCTAAATTAAATTTTTCTTGGTTAAACATTTTTAATAATTATTCTAAGTATATTACAATTATTAGATAATTCTATAGATATCCTATGAATTTTCTCTAAATTTTCTGTCTTAAAATTTTATCGTAATAATTTCTCAAAGTTCTAATTTTCAGAAAATCCTAACAATTCTGAATAAGCATTTTAATTCTTTATCTGTATATATTTTTAATCTATATTCTATTACCTTTCTTTTAAGTTATGAATGAGTTCAAAATTCTATACTTGAAAATTTATCCTGGACAGCTGTCTGACATAGCAGTCCAGTCAACAATTAATTTCAGCAAAAACGAAGACATTTAGAAATTCAGAAAATTCTTCTGAGTAGAACTGTATTAATTTCATTAAGAAAATATGTTCATAGAGTTTTATAAAATACAGTGCATAAGTGTTCATAATGTACATATATAAATGCGTACAAATAGTAAAATGAGGATGTTACAGAAACAGTGCCATGGAAGAAGACCATTCGGTTTAAGATTTAGAAGGCCTTCATTCCATCCTCAGTCTAGTTATGGGTAAGCAATTATCAGGAACTGAACAATACAATTTATCTTGGATTTGATAGTGGTTTGTGTTGCTTTAAATTGTCTCTACTATGTGCTGCATAAAATTTATGCCTTAGAAGGTAAAAAAAATAAAAATAAAAAGGTAGAATATCATTTTACGATCTGTAATATGTTTTCTTTTGATTTTTGATCGTTTAATAATTTCTTAATTAGTTAATTTTGGTGTTCGCTAATTTTAATTTTTTTTAACTTACTCTTGACATCACTTAATAATTTTATGACATGTATCTAATCATGTCATGCCATATGCCATCTCAAAATGTTTGCTTATGTAATAGGGTTAGATGCATGACATGTCACCACTAAGTAGTGATGAGTACTGTTTTAAATTTTTTTAATATTGTGACGACTAAGACTATAACAACAACAAAAGTCTTATCCCATTAGGTGAAGTTGGTTACATGGATCGCATGAAGCCATTGGGCTTGGCTAAATACCAAATTCTTTAATGAAATTTTTTTGAACAACTAAAACCAAATAAAACTATATTTACAAGGACTAAACACATATTTAAGCAAAAAATATTTTTGCTTGAAATGGTGCTTCACATCTAGCTAGTGCAATTAGAAAGTAGATGGATTTGTTAATGTGCCAGCAATACTTCTAATGATAGGTCCCTTCACCTTTACTATTTTAAATATCAACTTAAAGCCCAAAAGTTAAAAGAAAGACAATGTTCCAATGCAACAATAGTAATGAAAAAATTTAGGAGTTCTCTAGGTTGGTTACTAGAGATATTTAAATTCTCAAACTTTGTAGTTTCCACCATATTGGAACCATATAAAGCATTCTTGCTCTGAGTAGTCATTCTTTATTTTATGTGTTCACATAATAAAATATTGAGCATTTTTATTCAATCTTCTGTTATGTGATGATTAAATCCTTTTGATTTGCAGAAGGTTTCCAAGGTTTAGCCGACCCATGCGATACAAGCCATACTAGGTGTGGTATGATGATATGATTACAAGTTTATGATATGATGGGGACAAGGGATTCTTAATTTACCATTATAATAGTTTCCATTGTGGGGAACAAGAACATTTCTCTTAATTTGCATACCAAAGCTAATGATCTTGGCCTTTTCAACTCTAGATGTGTGGTATGTACAATTGACAATGACCAATTAGTTACTGTACTCATTCCTAAATGTTTGGCATCAATTGGTGATGGGACATGTATATGTGGAAAGTTCTCAATAGATTCCTTCTTTGAACTTCAGAGGTTATCAACTCGAATATTAGATTTAAATTTTACTGATTTGAATTGTGATATTGAATTTTGTATTCGCTGAAATCAATTCTAACGTTTGTTTGAAGTAGGTTAATTCTTATGATATTACATATCTTAAGTAGGAAATCTTGTTTAAAGACAAATATTATTTTTTTCTTCTAAAAATTAATAGGCATTGGGGGTCTTGTTCATTCTATTGAGATGTTGAGCAGTTGATTAGTCTTAAATCATGTATGATTAGTTCCTTTAGTTATATGATTTATACATATTTTACAACAATTTTTGAATTTTTTTTTGAGTAAATTACATTGACATTTCTTGTGGTTTCATCAAATTTCTTCCGATACCCATCCTTTTTCTATACTTAACTCCCTTGTTTGAAAAACATTACACTGACACTTCTTATATTACACCAACTCCCATAATTATTTGAAAAATATTACATTATGTACCATTATAAGGAGGATGCTGTAAACATTAAAAATTAAGGGAATTGTGTGTAATATCAAGAAATCACATGGATCGCCAGTGTAATTTACTCTATTTTTTCTCTCTCTTGTCATGTCAATTATTTTGTTTCATACCTTTTTTTTCCCCATCTTTCTTTGTTGTACAAAAACTAGTATAAATTTATAGTATTTTAGCATTACTTATCCACCATTTAATAACAGTGTGACAATGCTCATTTTTCATCCTATCATAAGACAATGTTCACGGGAAGTCAACATACACCCTATGTAATGGCTAATGAGATAATTGCATGAGGGTAATGATGAGTGACATAGAGTAAAAAGTAGTATTTTAGTATGTGTAATACATAAAGCAAGTGTTTTTTTTTTCTTTAATGGAAATTTATAATAAATAAATACTTTTAAATATAAAATTTATATTATAATTAAAATTTAATGTGATGTGATGAGTTGTGTCTTTGAGAATTTGATGTGTTCAGCTACATACAATAAACAAATTTTTTGGTCTCCAAATTGAGTTTGGATGAAAGGCTAATAATGGACTTCATTCAGTATTATAAATTGGAAGACGTAACGTAGGTTTTATTTGTGAATTTGTGTGTTCACTAACCAATTTATATTTTCCAAAAGACTCTAATTAACCTTTATTTTTTTTAACAAAATTTGCTCCAAAATAATTGTTATGAGTTATTAAATGATAGTGTTAATTCAGTTGGTACAACTTAAGTTAATTACTAATTTGTCCAATATTCTTAGATTTTGTCTTACTAACATTGATAAATAAATAAAATTTAGGCTTAAATATGTTTTTTGTTCCATTTTAAAAAAATAATTTTATAAGGACCAAAACCAAAAAAAATAGTATATTACAAGGACCAAAAACATATTTAAACCTAAAATTTAATATTTATTATTACCATTCACACTAAGACGTTACTATCTCACATAATGAAAGTGAGGCGATTCTTCAAAATTTGGAACCCCCTATTGTCTTTTAGGAAGAAGGATGTTGTGTATGTCAAGCTTGTTGGTGACGAAGAGATGCATCTTCTTCTAAACTTCGAAAGGTCATAAAGGAAGATAATGAATAGTGTTGGCAGAAAAATGTTTTGTTGGATAGTTTCAACTTTGGATTATTATTATTATTATTATTATTATTATTATTATTATTATTATTATTATTAGTATTATTATTATTATTATTATTGTCCTATGATATTTTTGTTCGATCATGCTATATATGTTATATTCTAAGTTTAAATATTTTTTAATTTTAAACTCAAGTCCACATTTAACAAGTCCAATAAAAAAGATAAATTACGCTTTTAGTACTTTATCTTATTTTTTTAGATTCAATTTGGTCCCTTATGTTTTACAATTTAGTCCTTTATTTTTTTTAAAGTAATTCAAAATGGTCATTTCCGTCACTTCAATTACTTAAAAAAATTGATTTGTCATTTTTGATTGTCAATAACAGTTTTAGGAAGGGCGTGGCTTATTACAGGTATAAACAATTTTATTGTGATTTTAAATAGCTAGAAATTGCTTAAAAATAAGTGAGATAAACCCTTGGCCGCCCAATTCCCCACCATCTCATTCTTCTCCTCCATCTCATTATTGTCCTGTCACCGCCATTTGAAACGGGGAACAAGCTCCACCTAAGTAACATCAATCTCGGTTGGCTGTGTACCAGCTCCCTCTAAAGCATTTGTGACTTCCTTCTCCTTATGAGTATGCGCAAGCAAAGAACTAGGTGGTTGGTTCAAATTCCCATCCTTGGAAGCATAACCCTCTTCGAGGAGCAAAGTGTGTGTTTGGTTAACCGTTTGAACCCACGTTCAACGGAAAAATACGCGTTCCAAGGCACAAAAGTAAAAGTAATGTGAGAGTCGCTTATTTTTGAACGACCGTTACGTTGAACGTAACTGGTTCCCAAACACACCCAAAAAGGTTTGGTTGGAACGTTGTATATATATATAGAAGCTGTCGAAACTAGTGTAGCCCTCTCGAATCCACACTGGCGTACCTGAGAGTCTCAACCAAGATAGGGTCTCTTAGACACATTGCAAGGTGAAAAGGCATGTTTCTTGCCGAAACGTCACGCTAGCATTGGGACCAGGACCGAGAGGCCCCTAGCACCACTTCAACGATGAGCGTTAGGTCAAGGACTTCTTGTTTGAAAAGCTTGATTTCCTTTCTTAGGAATGATTGGATGATATTTGTTAGAGTTATATAGTGATAGTGTTTTTTATATGTAGTAGCCATGTCAAGTTAAGTCTTGTTGGAGTCTTGATGTATTTTATACATACTTACACGTTATAAGCATCAAATCTTTTCTCTTATTGATCTTGATACTTTGTTATTTACAACTCTAATATATGTCTGTATCTACACCTTATACTTTATACAAACTTATGTTTAGTAGAAAGTCTTTTGAGCATATATTGTTATAGATACTTATCATAAACTAAGAAAAAATATTGTATAGGGTTTCACATTACCATGTATTTAGACATAATGTATGATAGAATATATGTATACTATATCGTATCTTGTAAACCTTGGTAATACGTAATTACAGTTTTAATGTACGCATGCAACTTTATATTCTGCTCATGTATAATTATTCTTTTTATTTCCTGAATCCCTTATACATGTTTATCAAGTACTGAGAAAAAGAAGGTAATACCTCCGTCCCTAAATATAAGACTCTTTTCTAAAAAAAAATTGTCCCTTTTTATAAGACTCTTTTCAAGATGTCTCTTGCATTAATTATTTTTTGACCAAAATACCCTTAACCACTTTACAATGAATGTTATAAATTAATAAGATAAGTACATTCTCTCTCTTAGGAGGATTGGAGAGGATGACTAGCACTCATTAATTAATTAGGTAGAAAGTAATTAAGTGGAAAGAGAGAGATAATAGTCTCAATAATTGTAAGGGTAATTTTGCAAAAATAATACAAATTGTTAACAAATTTAATGTTATTAACTAAGTTAACCAGCTTTCTTAAAATGTGTGAATTAGTTAAAAGAGTCTTATATTTTGGGACAGAGGCAGTATATGTTTTTATCATTCTATTTTGTACTTGAAATTAATAAGTTTTCCGCTAGCCTGCATATATACATAATCTACTTATAAACTACTTATCAAGTACTTGCAAACGATGTCTCTTTTTGAATGAATCCTCTTTATGAAAACATATGTAAAATAATTATACACCATGTATACTATTGTTTTAGAATATCTTTCATTCACAAGATGATTTCCTTTTCTTCTCAAAGAATTCTTATAAGGTACAATCGAAATTTAAGTTTTAAGAAAACACAAAAAGTTTAATTGTCTTTCTGACGTTTTAAAAATGATATAAACACTTATTTTCTTATAACTAAAACAAAAGAGAGTTAGGTCTTATTTTCAACATCTGGGTGGTACCCACTTAATCAAATAAATTCAATTTAACGTATTATATACTTTATGAAAAATATAAGTAAATGTCCAATTCATCTAAACTTTTGTGTGCATGATTGTTGAGAAAATATTTAACAAATGCATTATTGAAATTATTTGTATACAAATAGTTACTTATGGAGTAACTTTATTCCCACCCATATACATTAATAACTAAATAGGGTTTTAAACTAGAGCTGTAATGTCATTATAATTAATAGCCAATTGGTGGATTTGGGCCATGTGGAGGAGCTCCACGAGGTGAATCATTGATGCCTGGTGAAGGAGTAGGATGTGGAATAGGCCCTCTAGGGAGAACATGGAGCTCTTTGGTTTTAATATTGTTAACAACATATTTATGAGCTTGAGGGCAATTTGATGGATTCAGGTGAAGTGGATCTTCAAGAGGTGGATCATTGTGCAACGTGAAGGTCCAGAAGGTGGAACAGGCCCTTTAGGGAGAACTTGGAACTTTTTTGTTTCAATGTCATTAACAACATATTTATGAGCAGGAGCTCTAACAATATTATTAGAGCCAGTTGGTGGATTCAGGTCATTTGGAGCTTCAGAAGGTGCATCATTGTGGCCATGTGAAGGATTAGAAGGTGGAGCAGGCACTTTAGGGAGAACATGATACACTTGCAATATTATTGACAATATTTGTATTAGCATCAATGCTAACTTTAGCTCTTTCTTGGATGTTGAAACCTCGGTGGTGAAGGATCTTCAAGTCTAAACTTTTGGAAAATGTAGCATTTGCTACAACTATATTTGAGAAAATAAGCAATAGCAAAAATGAACTTAAGTCAATGACCATTTTGAATTCCTTGACAAAAATCAAAAGCATGATACTAATCCTTTTTTTTTATTCCATGTGAAGCCAAGGAGTCACTGGTTTTAGGTTGGATTTATACACTAACAAACATGGAAAAATGTCAACTACTACAATGTAAGAAAGATCCATGCTTATGAGGATACGATTGTTGACCAATCTTTCAACATTGAAAATTTTGATACCATTTTTAATGTTGACCATTCTTTATTTGAAAAAGAATGTTGAAAAGTGATTTGACTTTTAGACCAATGAAATGCTTATTCATTTTGAGATTTTATTTGTTCAAGATCATGATATATTTTAAATGAGGAAAGATCAAATTACTTCTAGAGTAATTCTTGGTAAAGTTATTTCATTCAATAATACTTCACTTGGTAAAGTTATATATATAAGGTAATCATGTTATTGGTTGAAGTCTCTACCAGCTTTGTCGATCCATGACTAATCTTTAGTGGGGTCTCCTCTCCCAACCATGTTTTTTTCATCAAGGCTCAAATCTGAGACTTTGCATAAGGGGACTAAGCGTAATTCTACTTAGACCAACGATTTGTTAGTAAACTGTTATATATTAATAATATAAAGTTTTAGTATAATAATTCCTTTAATTTAATAATAAAATTTTAATATATATAGAAATGTATATATAAAAAGTCATACATATAATAAAAAAAATACATTTCTTAAATTTAATGAATGTATTTTATTTGAAAAATGTAATATTTGATAATCTATTTGATTATCTTATATATTATTTTTTTAAAAAATTCTATAAGTAAGACTGACTATTCTAAAATATTGAATATTATATTCATTAAATTTAATATATTTATAAAGATTTTACTAAATATAATATATATTTCAAAATTTAACAACATTAATATTTAAAAATTTAGTCAAATAAAATATATAGTCAAAGTTAACATGATTGAAAAAATTAAATATATCTAAAATGGTAGTTTGATATAGAAACTTATTAAGCACTTTATTGAAGACTATTTTTATAATATAATTTGCATATTTTTTTATTTTACACAATAGTAAGGATTGCAACCTTTTTTGTGATATATAATTATTGACAATAGGTCAATATAAGTAGTTGTATAACATAATAGCAAGAAACAGTAGATAAAATTATAAAAACACACATTATTCTAATTGAATAATGAAAAATGTGACACAATATTATATTTTAATTAAATTCATTTCAATGTTTTTCTCTCAAATAAAAAATAAATTCTTAATAATATTGTATTTTAATTTTATATTTATGATATTTTTCCGTAATACATGCAAATTGTACAATAACATTTTCATTCTCATCATTTTATTGATTGCATATCAAACAATATGACTTAGGTAATCTGATAAATAAAAATGATGCAAATTACACTCATATGCTTCATCAATTTAACGTATGTAATAACTTATTTCCTATATTCTTCTTCACTTATTATTATTATTATTATTATTATTATTATTATTATTGTTGTTGTTGTTGTTGTTGTTGTTGTTGTTGTTGTTTGCACAACATCTACGATTTTAATTGTTCGTTCAATTATTTATAGTAAATAAAATTCAAATTACCATGGTGTGTGTGTGTGTGTGTGTGTATATATATATATATATATATATATATATATATATATATATATATAATATGCTAATGACACTCGTATGCTTAATCAATTTAACGTATGTAATAGCTAAATTGTATGCATACTCAGCTATAAATCGACCCGTCTATAGTATCTGCTAGTCGACCAAAATAATTCCTACTGACAAAGAAATATATGCCCACTCATGTATATGTGTGTGTAATTACCACCATGACCACCACCACCATTATGACTGTGTACAAAACTATACAGAAAAGTAAATCAGATGTATGTCAAAAGAGGAATAGCCTGGCTGACTAAATATATACATATCTGAAAAGAAACTAATCCTGGCCTACCCATATAATATATCAAAAGGTAAAGGCCTAAAAATTAGAGCAGTCACCTAAACTATATCCTAATCAAAACCTAACTCAATAGAAGCTCTTACGGGGTATCGTCCTTCTCCACTCCTCCCTCGTTTTCCACTACATAACCATCCTCTATTAGCCACTCGTTGACCCATGACGTCTAGGAGCAGGTCTAGTAGCCCAACCAGGAAAGAGAAAGTCAAACTGGCTAGCTAGATCACAAACAAGGAGAGGTAGTGGTGGTGCAAGTAAGACACTCCTCAGTGGTCGAGGATTGTAGTACTGATGTAACGTCCCTTATTACATTGTCCAAAATGCTTATTAATTAATTTTTAACAAAATTCTTGATTAATTTATGAAAAATTGTGTAAATTTTTTGCGTGATTAGAACATCAACGAATAAAAGCGGAATTTAACATGAGAACATCATATAGAAAGGAAACATACTTATAATCATTAATCCATGGTTTCAAACAAGTACATCTGATGTCAACCAAAAACTACTAAAGATTGCAATACAACGGAAAGGAAATAACTAAAATAACTAAAATAACTAAAATACAACTGAAATAACTAATAAGTAACCACCACGTGAGATCACTAGACTCTCGAACCCCTAGTCAAAGTAGTACCCAAAGACACAACCTATCCCTCTCTTTCATCATCAAACTCGATAGGATGACGGTCATTGCCCCCGGGTATAAAAGGTGACAGAGGCAGACATTTGTACTCTTCATTGATGCTAGGATTCGTAATAAGCTACTCGCAGTCAGGTATGAAGAACACTCCAGCGGGAAGGATGAGTTCAATTGGTGCTAACGGTAGTTCAAAAAGTGAAACGAAGCATACAATGATCTCACCACGATAGAGATATCTCCTCTCATCAACGAAGTGAATCCATCGCCCCTCTGGGATGAATTCTATTCTCAGGTCCCACAAAGTGTTGGCCATCTATTCAATGAGAAAGGAATGGGGTGAGGTTGTATTCTTTTAATGTCACTCTATGAAAGAGTTGAGATATTTTATGACTCCATCACACAACAATCAACAATCATATATAGTAACTACAGTATAAGGGGGACCTAGATCATTCTAAGTTTCATTACGTACGCCATTGTCATCATCTTCACATCATTACTGTATGGATCCATACTCTCAGTTGATCAACCTTCATCACAACTTCATCCTTAGGAAGCGATGGAGAGTAAGTATATCTTTGATCCTCATCCAAGGTACTCTGACACAATACCAGCTCGTCAGTCATCATATAGTCATCATAATCAAGTACATTATCATACGCATATCCACCGGACGAACTCCTCGCAAGAGATATACCCTTCACACCATGACAAACAGTCTGACATTTATCGAGGTGTGCGAGCTGGCTCCGCTCATCCTGGCTTGTGGGTTGCAAGCCCACCGCTAGGATTCCACACACTCGCATCGTTCACCCCTTAGCCCACACAAGGCCACGCCCTAAACTATCTATAGTGTACCATGCTGTAACTTCCCGTACCACATCCAAAACCTTTTGCCTAACTTGGCTAGTCCAAGTCTTCCAGGCTCTAAGGTTCATACTCGTGGATTAACCGTCGAGTTCAACATACGAGGGTCGTTCTCACCCTTTAACAACAATATATATAAGGATATGGTACGAGAAACAATCAACATTATATAATAAACTTGTTGCACCATCAATCATTCCAAGGTATCACAATCTAATACATGTATAACAATGCGTTTTAATGGTGATGACGCATCAAATACGTCCACATACTTTATATCCATCAAATACGTTCTTGTAACAAGTCCTTATAAATTATTTTAGTTTGCTTCTAAACTTGTTTGTCTTTCATTCTAAGATATCTTTTACTAACAAGATAGATACCACATATTTAATTGTCGTTACTATAATATTTTATTGAAAACTATTATTATAGTAGGATCATACGTTCATATATAATTATAGATATTGTCATATCAATTTTTATAAACACTCTCTTTATAAAATAAGACTCCTTACTTGTTAATAAAATAACTTATATATATATATATATATATATATATATATATATATATATATATATATAGACACACACAAACATGCCATGTATACATTAAAAATATAGTAACAAACTTTTTTTTTAATTAAACTCTATCTCTTTATCAAATTATATAGCAACATCTTATGTATTTTTTTTTTTTAAAGAAAGCTATAACCATTTAGAGATATATAAAATAATAACTTTTTCTTCATAATTAAAATAATAATTATAGCAAGCATTTATCTCTTGAAATTTCCTTTGATAAAATGTTACTTTTGAAACTCTCCATAATTTTGAAATCACATAAAATAAAAATTTCTTTTTCTAAAATAATAAACATTGTAATGTATTTATTTCAATTAAAGTATTGTCAAACTATGAAATATCATTTTAAGTATTTATTTAAATGAAACAGTTTATATAATAATTACAAATCACATAAAATAATAAGTTTCATAATTTTACTTTTAATAAAATAACTTAGTAATAATAAATTCCTATTTATACTTGAAAATACAATTTTCTTCTTATTTTCCTTTGATAAAAATGTGGGGTTCTCATATGGTTAAATTAATTTGCAGGTCCCTATAATTTTACCAAAATTTCAATTAGGTCCCTGAACATTTTTTTCTTTTAATTGAGTCCCTGAACTTTTTTTTTTCAATTGGGTCCCTCATCTAATTGTTGTTATGAAAAACTAACTGCAAACACTTGATTAGAGGTGCAGACAGTGAGTTGATGCTTTTGGAATGTGTTGTAAGCACAACTGAATCAATTATAAAAGATTTCTACAAAGTTTCAACTTCTACAGGTCAATTTAACTCAAGCCTTTTTTGACAATTATTTGGCTCTGAAGAAGGTTAAAACTTTGCAGAAAACTCTCAGAATTAACTCAGTTGAGCTTACAACACATTCTAAAAGTATCAGTTCACTGTCTGCACCTCTAATTTAGTGTCTGCGGTAACAACAATTAGACAGAAGGACCCAATTGAAAAACAAATAAAAGTTCAGGGACCCAATTGAAAAATAAATAAAAGTTCAGGGATCCAATTAAAAGAAAAAATGTTCAGGGACCTAATTGAAAATTTGGTAAAAGTATAGGGACCTACAGAGTAATTAAACCTTCTCATATCCCTAAAATAATCCTCATTTCATATTTATAATAACTGAAACGAAGATAATAACTCCCATATAATTTAATTATAAAAATAGTATACTGTTTTAATTTACAAAAGCCCTTAAACAAGGTTATTATTCTTAGTAATTAAAATATAAGTGAGACACTAACACATGGGGATGAAACTCACGCCCCTTTCTAGGATCTAAAGGGTCAAACTTCTAGTTTTCTCACTACATTCATCTTGTTCTTGCATCTTCTTAGTTGTTCTTTTCAAACTCATCAATTTTACTCTATTTGATCCCAAAACAACATGTTATAGCAATAATTTAAGTGTTATCAAAACTGTTCCAGTAGTAACAGCATAGAATAAGCATTTCAATCTCCAACATGCTTATAATAACAATGAAAAACTAAAACAGAAATTAAAATCATACAATAACAAGATTAAAGCTTGAAAATGAGAGAATTTCTAACACATTCATGGCATATCATTAGAAATATGCAACTCCCCCATACCTCTTTCTCCTAGCTTGCAAAAACTGAAACTTCCTCCTTCCTCTCCTATGCTTCACGTCACCACCACCACCAAGGGAAGAGCTTCAGCCTCTTCTCCTTCCCTCAATCTCACTCTAACTCTTACTCTCTCAAGTGTTTCTAGGAGTCTCTTGCTCAAGTGTGCAGAATGGGTTAGCATGGATTGGTATTTATAGGCTCTAAGGGTAGACAAGGGTCGCTAATGGTGGCAAAATGAGCCAATGAGTGTGTGAGACACACTTACACCTAGATAACTAGAGTAGGGAACATGCATGCAAGGAAAAAATCCACTCTCCCTCTCCCTCAGTCAGCACATCACACACACCCACCCACCCACTTTTTTTTTGTCTTTTTCCTCTTTTCTTATTAGAGTAAATAGGTAGTTGGGCGTAATTGGGAGTTGGGTAGATAAGTCTCTCTTAAGTTTCTATTGTGTTTCTTATTGTCTTATTTGTGTTTCTTATTTGGTCAGAGATAAAAGCACAAAACTGCTACTGTTTACACACCCCTAAGTTACTATCTATACCAATATTAGATATAGGCCAGATTTTTTCCAGCACCCCTTATATCTACTGTTCATACCCCTTCAGCTCTTATTTTTATTTTTATTTTCTAAGCCCAAAACTAATAACCTTAGCCCATCCTATCAAGCACATGACAATTAATTAAATAATTAATTATCAACAAAGCATAAAATAAACAAAAAATTAATAATCATAATTCAAACACACTAACTCAAACAAATCAATAAATTATAAAAGAATTATTTGCAATTTCTTGTGCAATTATAATTCTCTAAAATCAAACAAGAAATATTTTAAGAAATATTAAATTTCCTAAAATATATCAAACAACATAATATCTTCAAGGTGGAAATTTTGGGTCGTTACAACTAAACTACTAGAGCATACTAAAAATCAAGCATCACAGAATCTGACGAAGTAGAAGAATATAGTGGTAAAGCTCTCACGTAGAAACACACAACTCATCAATGAAATCACTCAATGCAGGAGACTAGGCGTTGATCATCAAGATATTAATCAAAGTAAATTGGCAAAGATGGGCATATATGTCAGTGTCACTACCCCTGGAATGTGTCATCTAGAATGTGACACCTTTTTACCCCAAAAGGGTTTTTTTTAATAAGATAACGAAAAGAAAGGAAAACTCTTATGCAAAAATAACAGTTCAAATTCTTAAATCATGTAATCATCTATGAATATGACATATACAAAGATAAATCATGAAGGTTGGCATTCCAAAGGCCATACATCATATAAAATATCTAACAATATGAAGAAAGAAACATAAGCCTATAACCTTGCCTTGATGTCACAATTATCAGATCACAAGTCCCATAACAACAAATATAAACTAACACATGCTAAGCCTCTGCTTCGACATCATGTTTGACACCCGAATAGTCCTGATCAGCCCAAACACAAACAAGAAGAATACAACAGACGGGATTGAGAATCATACTCGCACATATACAAAGTATAACATAAGCAATAAATAATATAGCCATGACATAGATTCACACAACTCATCAACGAAATCACTTGATGCACATGTAATGCAATAACCTCTTGACTCTCTTCATATGCCATATGAAGCCAACTAACTTATGAAATAATGCAGGAGCACATGTCTACCCATAAGAAGCATGAAACTCCAATTTTGATTGAAATGTTAACCAAGTGACTTCAATAACTCAAGAGGGGCTTGAATTGAGTTGTTTCAAAATTGTTTCGTGCTCAACCTTTAATCTCAAAGGAATTAATTATTTCAATTATAGAAAAAAGAGAGGTAATTTACCCAAACCCTAACCCTGCACAATTAACATATAAAAGCAATAAAACAATTTATAAAAAGAATAAAGCAATTTAAAGAGTAAGGGTTAGAAAAGAGTACGACAATGGTTTTTATACTGGTTTGGTTAACCAAACCTACCTCCAATGCTCAAGCCGCACTCAAGATTTTCCACTAGGTAAAACAATTACAGAAAATGACCTGATTATGTCATTACTTATGACTACTTCAGAATGACAACCCTCTCTAAATCCTAAACTTAGCCCTTAGGTATCACACACCCTAGTGAATGTGACGAAGATGCAACAAGCTGATTATGCCATCACCTATGACAACCTAGCTAACAAGGACACCCCTTTCTCCTCAGATATAACCCTGAAGGCCTCAAAACCTTGAATAATATTTTGCTAACAAAACACTCTCAATAGTGGGAATAACTACTCATTTAAGCTTTAGCACTATCTTTTTCTCAACTTAGACAAACATCAATAATCCAAGCTATAGGCACCTAACTTCTCTAACTATTCTATGCTTGGATTCTCGACTCTTGTTTAGTATTCTAGTTTGTGTCTGATGCACTTTGCTCTTAAGTAGTGACTCTTATTTATAGTGTGAAAGAGATTTTGATTTGGACTTTTTAGAAGAAAGATTTTACTAAAAAAAAAAATCTCTTTTCTCTTTATTTTAAGAAGCTACTTGATTTTAGGCATAAGATACTTTCCAAATTTGTAATTCAAAAGATAGGTTTATTTAGGGAAAGTTTATTTTTTAAAATTAGCATAAAATCTTGAATTTTGGGGTTGTAGACTCGTCGGACTCAAGTTTTCCAAGCAAGACTCCAGTTTGGCCCTATTGGACTTTAGTTTACATACCCAGTCTCAAGTCTGGGCTGTTTGGACTCGAGTCTTCCCTGCTGGACTCAGTCCAAAATGCCTAAAAATGAGTTTTCAAGGTTCTTTTATCAATGTATCCTGAAAACCTTTCCTTAGTTGATTTGTTATTAACTTATATTGATTATTAAAGCCCTTGATGGCCATTAATGACGTTAACAATGTGCCTACGTGGAAAAAGGCCAGTAATGACGTTAACAATGTAACTACGTGGAAAAAGGCCATTAATGTCGCGTCAATGGCCACGAAGGATTTCATCATTAGTGATTTAGATGGAGCTGGTAAAAGAGGCCAAATTGAACCCATTTTAAAAAACAAGGGACCTAATTTAACTTTTCAAAAATAAAGTGATCAAATTGGACCTAATAAATCAATCAAGTGACCAAAAAAATAATTTAACCATAAGAAAATGAGAAGGCACAAGAACATAATTTTTCTCTAGCATTGAGCTTTTCCTCCTTGTTTATTCTCACAGAATCACATTCTTGTATCAGAAGATATGGACCAATTAATACATGATATCGGAATAAACAAAAATAAAGATAAACAATATCGCACAAACAAATATTTACTATCTCATTCAGAGTTATATTAGCAAAGCCTATTGTTCACATCATCTTCTTAATTTCTCAGTGTTACGTTAGTTGCATCAATGTTCATCAGTGCCTCTTCAAGGTCCTTCTCTTTACGCCTGCATGCAAGATATTATAGGTTAAACCAACTGCATGCAAGATCGGTACATATCACAACTTGATTGGTTACAACCGTTTGACCTTACCCATTCTATTAGCTCACAGGTGATTAAGATCAACAACATCTCCACAACTTCAAGTCAGAAAGAACAACACCTCCACAACATCAAGTCAGAAAGAGCAACAACATATTAACTTATAAAAATCAGCAACTGTTTTTACCAAAACAAGACATCTAAATATGGTGAAATAATCAAAATACTTAGGGTTTGAATTTGAAAACTATTGAAAAGAGCATAAGAGAAACAAACTGCAAACATAACAAAATTAAGAGGAAAGAAGATAAAGTTACTAAATAGCATGTATAACACAAACTAGGATTTGCACTCCTACTCTGAAACATATTGTAAAGTTTGTTGATACTCCAACTTCACTGAAATTACCACTAAAATATACACTAGTTCTGCACTAACACTAGATAATTTAATATCGTTTGCATGCAAATCTATTCCAAGTGCTTTGCTTTCTGTTAGCAGTGTTACCATTTGTAGGAAAATGACATCGAGGTAACTGTATATATTCTTGCATATTTCGTGGCCTGCAGGAAACATGCACTTATTGTAAATGTTAAAACATTAATTGGACATTTTCTAAGATTTTAGCAGTAAAACGGTGATATGGGAAATCGTAATTGTTAATTTTACTCTAAACATTAGTTGTTTTTCTTATATAATTTTGCATTAAAGTTGCAATTGATTATTGAGGCTTGTGAGTAAGAAAGGCATAAATATTTTATCTAAGCAAGGTGAATTGAATCCATCATACATCTTTCCATGCAATCTCATGCATCACTTAATTTAAAAAATAGAACAAAAAATGTATGATCAACAAGGATGGGGGGGGGGGGGGGGGAGTGAATTTAGGTGAAAGCATGATTTTTCACATACCATGCTTTCTGCATGTAACATTTCATTTCCCAGAATGCAAGATGAATAGGAATATAATGGAGAAAGGGATTGGAGTACAACGCGTACCCGGATTTTTCTTCCGTTACTGTTGGTCATCTTCAGTTGTTTCCCGAATGACAACACGGGGAGTGACAATAGACTCTCTCTATACATAGATTATAGATTAGTACAGTAGTACAACTCTTGATTTGCACCACATTCGACATGCTCAAGTAGTTCTCCTTTGTCATTAAGTTTCTCTAGCCTTCTTCCACGGATATTTGATCCAAAAATTTCACCATTTTATGTGACGCATATTGGGAAAAGCCATAATTAGGGATAACAATGGACTTGGTCCAAGATGATTGCACTTTATATTCTTTCATCATCCATATTTCAGTCGTTGGACAGCCTTGGACCATGGAACACACCGAGACATCCTCCTATCACCCTTAAATTGTACACTTCATATATTTCTGCAGCGAAATGATTTGATAGAGGAATCTTTGATAAAATCCTCTGTAACATATCAAAGGCAATAATGACAGGAACCATGTTATCGTCGGAGTAAACCAACCAATGAAGAGCCTCATTGAAGAGTGACCCAACTCTGACAGTATAGCCGAGATCCATATATGGAACACTAATATTCCCTCCACTCACAAATGACTGATGTTTAAGGTTTTCACACAGATTAAGAATAACAATAAATAAGTTATTGAAATAATTTTACTAAAATATCCTTACTCTTCATAAATGCATTACATGTAACTATTGCATGATAAATGGTGGTGGTTGAAAATTTGATAGGCACATTACTAAAAACTTGTTAGATTGATGTAATTTATTTGGGGCAAATTTAGAATAGTATTTTATTGAAAACTGAAAACATTAGTCAATTATATGGAATTGTTTTTTTTGAATGTCAGTCATTTTGGAATGGAAGGAGTATCTTCTATGTTTCGCGAACAAGTTTTGAAGCAGAAAGTCAGGATTCTAGTCTCAAGACATTTAGACAATAACAATGCAACAAGAATTATCAAGTAGTCGTTTGTTGATGGGTCATTCCCAAAATCATACAGAAATTCATAGTTTATCTCATTATATTCAAAGGGTAGTGGTAATCGCTTATAGACACCTATTGATGGATTCCATGAACACAAAATCTCATGTTGATTGCGAAAATGGTAACCATGGCATGGGGGTAATGGAGGGGGGTGGGGGGAAGGAAATGCACTGCACCAGTATATCTTCGAAGTGGTCCCTCCTCTATATCAGAGTAATGAACATAATAAAAACTAGTTGATCTGAGAAGAAGTCAGTTTATGCGGCGGCTGGGTCATAGTGGGAAATGCCAAATTGGGGAATCGAAATGAGAGAAAGCCATGTCTTACACATGCGCTTGAAACGCAAAACAAATCTCACTGTCAATCTCAGCAAAATTTCCATTATCAACTCGAGAGGGAGAGAACCAACAAGGTCCATCACAGTTGGTAGATAACTGGGTTTCTTAAGCATGTTGACAAGGGTTCTATTCTCTTTTAGTGCGAATGAAAAAGACTTGATTGGGAGAGGCAAAACGCACTTAAGTTCCCCCATTCTTCCTGTTTCGCTACCAGACAGACATGAATATACAAAATGCGAGACAATAACTTCTTGCCTATAATTCTTTTGGAATTCAAAAATAACTTCAGTGCTTGCATTTTTAGGCCTAATTACACATTTTACCACCCAACTATAATAATTTTGTGAATTTTACTTTCCAAGTTTTTTTTTTCGCGCATTTTACCATCATTTTTTTTTAATTTTCACGCATTTTACTGATCCATTAAATGTGTAACGAGTGCTGACCTGTCCCTAAAAAAGTAAAAATGAAAAAACAAAACGATGTTGTTTCATTACCAACATGATAGTAAAATACACGAAAATTAAAAAAAAAGATGGTAAAATGTGAGAAAAAAAACTTTTGTTTATTTATTCCTTTTTAAATTACTTTAGAGATAGGTTTTCACAATAACCAAATAAGAGATGGATCCAAAATGATGATAAAAGATTTTGTTTAAAAAGAACAAAAAATATAATTATATTTACAATGAAGACTATAGCAAAAAAAAATGAAATATTTGTCTAAAAAGAAAAAAGAATGTCATTATCATCACAATAAAGATGGGAAAGGGAAATAGAATATTTTGTCAAAAAATAGAAAATAAATAAATAATACTTAAATGTTATTATTTCTACCCGCTAGACCCCAAATAAAAAATTACCCTAATACACATATTAAAATTTTTCAATTAAAAAAATATATAGGGGGGCAACCTCTCCTCCCCCACTTCTAAGAGTATATCTGTCCTTGCTTAAGGTGTTGTTGATGAGTCATGTCCTCGAGAATTTGATGTGTTCAGCTACATACAATAAACAATGTTTTAGGAATCCAAAAATAGTTTGGACAAAAGGCTAATAATGGACTTCATCTAGTAATATAAATTGGAAGAGGTAGATTTTATTTGTGAATTTGTGTGTTCACCAACCACTATATATTTTCCAAAAGATTCTAATTAACCTTTTTTTTTTTAACAAAATTCGCTACAAAATAATTGTTGAGTTATTAAATGATAATGTTAATTCAGTTGGTACAACTTAGTTAATTACTAATTTGTCCAATATTCTTAGATTTTGTCTTACTAACATTGATAAATAAATAAAATTTAGGCTTAAATGTGTTTTTTGTCCTATTTAAAAAATAAAAATTTTATAAGGACCAAAACCAAAAAAATAGTACATTACAAGGGCCAAAAAAATATTTAAACCTAAAATTTTTATTGTTACCATTCACACTAAAACGTTACTATCTCGCATAGTGAAAGTGAGTCGATTCTTCGAAATTTGGAACCCCCTATTGTCTTTTAGGAAGAAGGATGTTGTGTATGTCAAGCTTGTTGGTGACAATAGAGATGCATCTTCTAAACATCGGAAGGTCATAAAGATAATGAATAGTGTTGGCACAAAAATGTTTTGTTGGATAGTTTCAACTTTGGATTATTATTATTATTGTCCAATTATATTTTTGTTCGATCATGCTATATATGTTATATTCTGAGTTTAAATATTTTTTTAATTTTAAATTCAAGTCCACATTGAACAAGTCCAATAAAAAAGATAAAATTACGCTTTTGGTACTTTATCTTAGTTTTTAAGATTTAGTTTGGTCCCTTATATTTTACAATTTAGACATTTATATTTTTAAATTAAGTCAAAATGGCCATTTTTGTCACTTCCATTATGTTTAACGTTAAAAAAAAATTATTTGGCATTTTTGGATAGCCAATAACGGTTTTAGGGAGGGTATGGCTTATTACAAGTATAAACAATTTTATAGTGATTTTAAACAGCCAGAAATTGCTTTAAAATATGTAGGTTTAAATACCTTTTTAGTCCTTGGAATTTGCTTTTTTTTGCTTTTCGTCCTTCCAATTTTTTTTTGGTTTTAGTCCTTGCAAATTATGTTTGTTTTGTTTTTGGTCCTTAAAGTGGTTTAGATAACGCTTTGAACAGTGGAGAAAGCGCTATCTAAACCATTTTAAGGACGAAAAACAAAACAAACATAATTTGCAAGGACTAAAACCAAATTTTTTTTTTGCAAGGATGAAAAACAAAAAAGCGCTAAATTGCAAGGACTAAAAATGTACTTAAGCCAAATATGTAAGATAAAACCTTGGCCTCGCAATTCCCCACCATCTCATTCTTCTCCTATCATTGCCATTTCAAACAGGGAACAAGCTCCACCTGAGTAACATCAATCTTGGTCGGCTGCGTACCTACTCCCTCCAAAGCATTTGTGACTTCCTTCTCCTTATGAGTATGAGCAAGCAAAGAACCAGGTAGCTGGTTCAAATTCCCATCCATGGAAGCATAACCCTCTTCGAGGAGCAAAAAGGTTTGGTTGGAACATTGTATATAGAAGCTGTTGCAACTAGCGCAACCCTCTCGAATCCACACTGGCACACATGAGACTCTCAACGAAGACAAGGTGTCTGAGACGCACTGCGAGGTGAAGAGGCATGTTTCTTCCTGAAACGTCATGCCAGCGTTGGGACCAGGACCGAGAGGCCTCAAGCACTAGCGTCAGGTCATGGACTTCTTGTCCGTAAAGCTTGATTTCCTTTCGTAGGAGTGATTGGATGATATTTGTTAAAGTTATGTAGTGATAGTGTTTGTTATGTAGCAGCCATGTCGAATTAGGTCCCTTGGAGTCTTGATGTATTTTATACATACTTACACGTTATAAGCATAAAATCTTTTCTCTTATTGATCTTGATACTCTTTTATTTACAACTCTAATATATGTCTGTATCTACATCTTATACTTTACACAAACTTATGTTTAGTAGAAAGTCTTTTGAGCATATATTGCTATAGATACTTATCTTAAACTAAGAGAAAATATATCGTACAGGGTTTCAAATTACCATATATTTAAAGACATAATGTATGATAGAATATATGTATACTATATCGTATTTTGTAAACCTTGGTAATATGTAATTACAATTTTAATGTATGTATGCAACTTTATATTCTGCTCATGTATAATTTTATTTTTATTTCCTAAATCCCTTATACATGTTTATCAGGTACTGAGAGAAAGAAGGCATATGTTTTTATCGTTTTATTTTAAACTTGAACTTAAGAAGTTTTCCACTAGACTGTATACAGAATCTACTTATGAATTACTTATCAAGTACCTGCGAATGATGTCTCTTTTTGAATGGATCTTCTTTATGAAAGCATATGTAGAATAATTATACACCATGTTTACTATTGTTTTAGAATATCTTTCGTTCACAAGATGATTTCCTTTTCTTCTTAAATAATTCCTATAAGATACAATCGAAATTTAAGTTTTATTTTTTGCTTAAAAAATTTAATTGTCTCTCTGACATTTTAAAAATAATATAAACATTTATTTTCTTATAACTAAAACAAAAGCGAGTTAGATCTTATTTTCAACATCTGGGTGTTACACACTTAATCAAATAAATTTAATTTAACGTATAATATACTTTATGAAAAATATAAGTAAATGTCCAATTCATCTAAACTTTTGTGTGCATGATTGTTGAGAAAATATTTAACAAATGTTTTATTGAAATTATTTGTATACAAATAGTTACTCATGGAGTAACTTTATTCCCACCCATATACATTAATAACTATAAACATGGTTTTAAGCCAGAGCTGCAATGTCATTATAATTAATAGCCAATTGGTGGATTTGGGCCATGTTGAGCTCCACGAGGTGAATCATTGATGCCTGGTGAAGGCCTAGGATGTGGAATAGGCTCTCTAGGGAGACCATGGAGCTATTTGGTTTTAATATTGTTAACAACATATTTATGAGCATGAGCTCTAATCACATTCAGGCCAAGTGGATCATTGTGGCGAGGTGAAGGTCCAGAAGGTGGAAGGGGCCCACTAGGGAGAACATGGAACTCTTTGGTTTTAATGTCGTTAACAAAATATTTATGAGCATGAGCTCTAATCACATTATGAGGGCAATGTAGATTCAGGTCAAGTGAATCTTCAAGAGGTGGTTCGTTGTGGCAAGGTGAAGGTTCAGAAGGTGGAACAGGCCCTTTAGGGAGAAGATGGAACTCTTTGGTTTTAATGTTGTTAACAACATATTTATGAGCAGGAGCTCTAGCTCTAACCACATTCTTAGAGCCAGTTGATGGAATTAGGCTATGTGGAGCTTTAGGAGGTGAATCATTGTGACCATGTGAAGGTCTAGAAGGTGGACTAGGCGCTTTAGGGAGAACATGAAACTCTTTGGTTTTAATGGTTTTAACAACATATTTATGAGCAGGAGCTCTAACCATATTATGAGAGCCAGTTGGTGGATTCAGTTTTGGAGCTTCAGGAGGTAGATCATTGTGGCCATGTGAAGGTCTAGAAGGTGGAGCAGGTCCTTTAGGGAGAACATGATACACTTTACTTGCAATATTATTGACAATATTGGTATTAGCATGAGTGCTAACTTTAGCTCTTTCTTGGATGTTGAACCCTTGGTGGTGAAAGATCTTCAAGTCTAAACTTTTGGAAAATGTGGCATTTGCTACAACTATATTTGAGAAAAAAAGCAATAGCAAAAGTGAACTTAAGTCAATGACCATTTTGGATTCCTTGACAAAAAACAGAAGCCTGATGCTAATCCTTTTTTAATGCAATGTGAAGACAAGGAGTCATTGGTTTTGGGTTGGATTTATACACTAACGAACATGGGAAAATGTCAATTACTACAGTGTAACAAATTCCATGCTTGTATGAAAAAGAATGTTGACCAATCTTTCAACATTGAATATTATGATACCACTTTTAATATTGACCAATCTTTATATGAAAAAGAATGTTGAAAAGTGATATTACTTTTAGACCAATTAAATGCTTATTTATTTTGACATTTTATTTCTGTATATATATATATATATATATATATATATATATATATATATATATATATATATATATATATAACCTAATTAATCCATTCTTTGAATGTTAATTCACTGATCATGAATATCAAAATTTAGATAAATTTAACATTCATAATTAAGTAATCTTATAGTCAATATTTACAAATATTTGGAATAGTATCTCTAGGTTCTTGAACTATTTAACAATTTTTAATTAGATCCCTGAAGTAAAAAGTCATACAAATAGAAGGAGTGCATTAGGTTTGTCTAAACAGAACCTCTTAGGGAAAACTAGAAGTGCAGTAAGGGACATTCTTCTGGAGTTGAATACTGATTGAAAAATCTACAGAGGTTGAGAATACTGAGTTTAAAACCTGTTGTGGCAAACATATTGACCTGTAGAGGTTTGCAATTTTTAATTAGGTTCCTGAATTATGACCATTTTAATTAGGTCCTTGAACTTGTATTTGTTTTTTAAGGACCTAATTAAAAAACAAATACAAGTTTAGGGACCCAATTGAAATAAAATATAATTTAGGGAGGGACTTAATTAGAAATTGCCAATTAGATTGGGGTCCTGCAGATTGATTTAACCTTAAATTTATTTTGAAGTATCAAGTAATTTGAAAATTTGTAAACTTGATCTACTAAATAAAAAAAATTAATTTGACAGTGAGATTAATAAAATTTAATATGTAAAAAGAGTTATTAAAGTGAGTAACTTTACCAAGAGTTAATTCTTGAGTAACATGATGTTAAAAAAAAATTACACTCTTATCTAATTATAGATAACCGCATATGGTAGGATTTTTGACTTTTATAATAATTAATTTAAAAGTCATTTATAAGGTGATTTATATTTGATTGATGGTGTAAAAATCTCAACACTAACAATATATCAAAATTAAAAGTAAACACAGGCATATAAAAATTGACTAAATTATTCACATGGTCCTCTATCTTTATTTTAGATTGCGATTTCGTCCTTTATTTTTTAAAAGTTACAAAATGGTCTCTTATTTATTAAAAGTTGTAAAATAATCCCTTAAGTGATTTTTTATAGCATGTTTATGCAAAAAAAAAAAAAACTAAAAAAAATTACTTTTAGGGGTAAACATGCTATAAAAATTACTTAAGGGACCATTTTACAACTTTTAATAAATAAGGGATCATTTTGCAACATTTAAAAAATAAAAGATCAAATTGCAACCTAAAATAAAGATAAGGAACCAATGGAGTAATTTAGCCTATAAAAATTTAGTGACTTACACACACTTATTGTACAAATTTACTTTAAAAGTTATATGTTTAAAACACATATATTACACTTATTAATTTTAATAGATATATTGTATTTAATAAATGATTTATTGATTGTCCCACCTGATTAAATATTATATTATTAGATATAATTTATAGTCAAAAGAAAAGGATTAATATATATATTGGTCAAAGAACTTGGCTTGCCACTTTTAGTGAGGTCTCCCCTCCTAACCATGTTATTTTTTCCACGCGGCTCAAACCTGAGAGACCTTGCTTAAAAGAACTAAGCGTAGTTTCACTCAGAACGAGTTGTTAGTAAATTGCTATATATTAATAATATAAATTCTTAGTAAAATAATTACTTTTATTTAATAATACATTTTTAATATATATAAAAATCTATAAAAAGTCATACATTTAATAAAAAATTATATTTCTTAAATTCCATGAATGTATTTTATTTAGAAATATAATACTTAATGATCTATTTTATTTTCTTATATGTTATATTTTAAAAATTTCTATCATTAATATTCTATAATTGAGACTGACTATCCTAAAGTATTAAATGTTATATTTATTAAATATAATATATAGTCAAATTAAAATATAGTTAAATATTATATTCATTAAAAATAATATATTTAATAAGATTTTACTAAATAAAATATATATTTAAAATCTTAACAACATTAATATTTAAAATTTTAGTTAAATATAATATATAGTCAAAGTTAACATGATTAAAAAAAATGAAATATATCTAAGATTGTAGTTTAATATAGTAATTTGTTAAGCACTTTATTGTAGACTATTTTTATAATATAATTTGCATATTTTTTTTATTTTACACAATAAGATTGCAACGTTTTTTGTGATATATAACTATTGACAATAGGTCAATATAAATAGTTGTATATAAAAATAGTAAGAAACAATAGATAAAAATATAAAAACACATTATTCTAATTAAATAATGAAAAATGTGACACAATATTATATTTTAAATTCATTTAAATGTTTTTCCTCTCAAATAAAAAATAAATTCTTAATAATATTGTATTTTAATTTTATATTTCTTATATTTTTCCTTAATTCAAGCAAATTGTACATTAATATTTTCTTTCTCATTATTTTATTGATTGCATATAAAATAATATGACATAGGTTATATGGTAAATAAAAATACTACAAATTGCATAACATCTACGATTTTAATGGTTCGTTCAATTATTTATAGTAAATAAAATTCAAATTACTATATAATTTGTGATATTACACACACACACACACACGAAAATTACACTCATTCATTTTTTTTTTAAATAAGTATGTTAGCAAGTTACATCTTAAATATATTTTAATAATTATAGTTATAACATATTAAAGTATTCCCTCTAAAAAACAAGTACGTGTACCCCTACAAGAAAATTGCATATTAGTGAATGAAAGGTCTCTCGCAAATCCCTCGCTAAAGAGAATAGTGAGGGATTAGAGAGATTTGCGAGGGACTGTTTCCTCCAAGTAGCTAATTGACGATGCACAAAAATCCCTCAGTATTTTTCGCCAATTCCCTTGCCATTCCCCTGCAATTTGCCTAATCCACCGAACCCAGCTCTCACAAATTCATTGCTATTGCCTCACAGACGTAGTCCCCCTTATCCCTCGCCAAATTCCTTCATTATTCTCTCGCTAGTGTCTCACAAAGCCCTCAAAAGATATCCCTTGCTACTTTATTGCTATTTAGTCACAAATTATTGTTTAATTGGTTCCTCGATATCTCCTTGCTACTCGCTCGCAAAATCTTCTTGCTAATCCTCAGCAATTATCCCTTGTCATATCCTCGCTAATCTCTCGCAATTCCCTAGCATTATATCCATCACAAGCCTTCGCTAATCCCTTGCAATAAATTTGTTGCATTCCTTCACTAATTTCTTACCAATCCTTTGTCAATCCCTCACAAGATACCACTAGGCAATCACTAATCCCTACCCAATCTTTCAAATTTTCCTAGCGATTTTAATTCAATTAGTTTATCAACTAAATTAAATATGCCAATTATTTAAATAAAAATGTTGAATATACTACAACTTGATTTAAAATAAAACTTGCAAGTGACAACATGTCTTACAAGACTAAATTGGTGAATGTATTACAAATAAAAACTACTCAATAATGTCTTTCAAAACTACATTGATCAATGTGTATTTAGTCCCTCAAATTTAGGGGGCTATCTTTTTTATTTTTGATAATTTGGATGCACAATTTGTGGCGGTTTTTTTTATCACAGGAGAGACTAAAAAAAACATTTCGCAAATTTGAAGGATTAAAAAATGCAAGTTTTAGTTTGAAAGACTAAAAAGACAATCCTCAAATTTGAGGAACTAAAATCATATTTAAGCTAAAAGAAAAGACAAATAATAATTAACCTAAACTAGTAAAATCATCATTGCAACCTTGATCCTCCTATGTTGGTTGATTGACGATATTGATGGTTGGAATGCCTAAATTATCTACCTCATCATCTCTGGCAATTGTGTTTGGAAAAAAGAGGCTAATGTAGTATTTATAACTGCAATGACCCATTTTTTTGTCATAGGTGTAGGATTTATGGAGGAACCTACAGCCTCTAAAGATGAGGCTTCTGTAGTGCTACCGCTAGTGCCAAGATCCAAGTTATGACCAAGGCCATGGACTATATTATTCTTGTTTTCACCTGTAGCTTTTAACCAAAGATCAAAATCAATTACAGCATTGGATGAAGTGTCTTCTCCATATTTCTGTATTATTGAAACTTCATATGATTCCTACAACAAATAAACAAAAATTTGCTATACACTATACATGACAATATAGGTTAACAAAAGTAATCAATCTTAAAACATAAAAACACATACAATAAAGTTATTCGCCCTAGGAAAGACAAATTCTCCATCTTTCTTTTTATGAAATTTGCTATACACTTCACAGTAAGAAACATGATGGTTCGCTTCTGCCTCCTGTAATAACATTATAGTGTAAATTATAAGTCATGGTCAGTTTTAAACTAAACTAATTCCCAACAATCTAAATTAACATGTTTAGGTACTACCACTCAAAGAGAGTAAATTTGATAAACAATCATTTCCTACAACTCAAACTGTGATTTCATACTATTAAGAATAAAAGGAACATGTTGTGTAAGAATATATTGCGATTTCATAAAACTAATTTTTAAACAATTTTTTTTTGTGTTAATCCTAACTAGTATTTGCTTACATTTTTATTACACTTGATTAACCTGTTAGCAAATGTAAATAACTAGTCAGCAACTAATTATCAAATGTGGTCATGTGGGTTAATGCCTATCTAAGAGTTTTTATCAATTATCATACCAATATCACATAAAGTTACATGATTGATGCATCCAATTCTTAAGAACACAAAAAGAAAGAATCCAAAACAAAATAAACTAAAAAGTGATCAAGCAAGTGATGAGGTAGATAATTTAGGGTATAGATATTAATCAAGTAAGTAATCAAAGAGAATATAGCGTATAAATATTAATCAAAGAGTTAATGATTAAAGGCATTTCTTTAATTCTTTTTCCTTCTCCAACATCATACTCCACTCATTATTGATTGACAAAAGTATGATTACCATAATTTTGCCCGAAGCTCTTTGACCCTTTTGTGTGCACCATTGCATCAGGCTAGGAACCCCTATTTTTTCTTCCAATAGCAGAATTCTTCTGTCACTCCAGTGTTTTTCAAATGTCGATCAACCCATTCCATATTCCAGCTTTCATCACTCTAGGCCTATGACCCCTTAAGTCCTCACATTCCCTTGATTTTGCTGCTTTGATTGCTTTATTCATATCTTTACACAATTGATCATAATATCTATCCATACATGTCTTTTGCCAAACTTCCCTCGCCATCACACGATCCTATTTTGATGCGAAATAGTATTTCTCCTACAACAATACAACTTAAGTAAAAAATAATAATTATAGATATAATAATATAATACATAATACTAGCATAATCATGAATGGACCCCTTTTTTCTTGGAAGAATGAAAATCTAACACCTGAATACGAGGTGACAAAGAACTTTCCCAAGGTAGCTTAAAAATTGATTTCAATTTTACTACAAAACAAACAGTAAACCAAATTACATGATGTGATAGCTAAAACCAAAAACATGGATTTTTTTGCTAGTTTTTCCCTTTTGAAATAAGAGGAACTTGAGATTCACAACGAAATTAAATTCAATTGCGCCAACCCAAGCTGAATTAGGGCTTTGCAAAGTCAAAACTAGTGATGATATTACACACATTACGTGGTACGAACAAGTTTTAAAGCCTTTTTGCTCAAGGGCTTACTACTACAATAGATGACATAAAGGAGACGAACCAAAACCAAGATTACAACAAAAATGGCACTTGAAAAGACAACAATTTAAGACACACTAGACAAGTTGCAACTACCATCTAAATAAGGGAGACAATTTAATAAAAAAAAGTTCAAAACACCTACCATCTATTTAAACAGAGTTCCATTTTAGCTATGTAAAAATTGATTTGACAATAGAAAGCCAAAGGAAAAAAAATTATAAATAGCTATGTATAACACGCAGACTACACAGTTTTATGATATACATTGTATTTAACATGTTGGCTACCACTTCAACACAACTAATGCTTGCATGCTTCAGCATCCAAGGAATGTTCAAGCACAATGCAAACAATGACAGTAATGGCAAAAACTAATACCAAAGTTTGTACAAGACAACACAGGAATTCAACATAATTAAAGCACTATATATTAACACTCAACAATTTTTAAATCATTGAAAATGAATAGGCCTAGTCTTAATATTTAGGATTTGCATGGAAATACAAGTTACTTAGAAAACAGTTCGATTATAAGTGAACTGAACTGGTTAAAAAGACAGTCCAGTTTGAACCGAACTTGTTTTAAAAAATAGTTCAGTTCGTATTTTCTAAATTGATTCGATGCTAAATCGGTCGGTTTGGTTCAATTATAAAATGGTTCGGTTCAAACCGATTTTTTTTTGCACACCCCTATTAATAACAACAACGATAGAAGAAGAGATCAATTTTAATCCAATGTTGCTCTTGTATCTAAAGTTTTGGAATAGTCATAGTCTATTGTTTGATAAGTTCTTTATAGACCAAAACTTACAAAAAAAATTATTGGAATTACACAACAATAAATAATATAAATTTCACAACAAAATTGAGTTTTTACTATTACTAGGATCAACTGATCATACAAGCAAGTAATCGAAGAGAATCTAGAGTATAAATATTAATCAAAGAGTTAATGATTAAAGGCATTACTTTAATTCTTTTTCCATCTCCAAAATCATACTCCACTCATTATTGATTGACAAAAGTAAGTATGATTACCATAATTTTGCCCAAAGCTCCTTGACCCTCCTGTGTGCACCATTGCATTAGGATAGGCACCCCTATTTTTTCTTCCAATAGCATACTTCTTTTGTCACTCCATTGTTTTTCAAATGTCGATCAACCCATTCCATATTTCAGCTTTCATCACTCTAGGCTTGTGACTCCATATGTCCTCATATTCCCTTAAGTTTGCTGCTTTGATTGCTTTATCCATATCTTTACACAATCGATCAGAATATCTATTCATACATGTCTTTTCCCAAACTTCCCTCGCCATCACACGATCCTATTTTGGTGCGAAACAATACTTCTCTTACAACAATAAAACTAAGTAAAAAAACAATTATAGATATAATAATATAATACATAATACTAACATAATAATTGCTTACCTTAAATTCATTAAATAATATTTCTTCATATTAGGGCAATAACTTTTTCCAACAATCTGCAACATAAGACATCCTTGTAATTGCCTCAGAAATAATATATCAAGTCACAGATTGTGATGCAAACATCCTTCATATAATAAGGTTTAAATTTGATCATGGTAATAACAATAAACCTTATTTTTAGAATCTGAAACTCATTATAAAAATAATACAATTCTACTTCATATTATAATAATACAAAACTCTTAGTTAAATTGTTTATTCTTATAAGATAATTCCAATACTACTTCATTTATCTAAAATTGTTATTATAAGAAAATAAGTAGTTTAAAATTATAACATGTTTTATTTCAAAAACAATACTTTAATATTAACTTTATCACAAAATCATGTTAATAATTATTATAAGGCCTCGCTGCGTTCACATGTGGGGGAACGATCTATTTAGCGGGAGAACTCGTGTTCAATTTCCTCTATGTGCAAAATTCCCTTAGGCCAGCGGCAGCCACACACCTTGAGCGACACACCTTGAGCGGGATTAGTCTATGACCCAGTGGGTTAGGGGACACCCGTGGTCTTTGACCCAGGACCAAAAAACCTTATCACAAAATCATGTTAATACTTATTATAATAACGTGATAATATGCTACTATATTTTTATTTTTACAGAATAATCATAAATAGTTATTTATTTATGCTTAATAATAACTATGTTAAGAAATAAATTCACAAACATGGGAGTACCATAAGGTCACATCCCAACATGGATCAAACCATAACCTTTACTTTTTATTTTTAACATTCAAGAGTGTTCATAGCAATTTTTAACATGTTCATCGTAATTACATGGCAACAAGCATATTTAATCCAACTTGAGCATTATAACAACCTGAAATTCGTGTTTATAAAATCTAGACAGAAACATAATAACATGATAAAAATATAATAACAACATTCAAGATCAAACAACATGCAAACAATAGAATTAGAGAATCTTAGGGGTCAAGATTCATCATTTCCTCACCATAGAAAAAGCATAAGAAAGCTAACATTCCACTCCCCCCATACCTCTCACACCTAGCTCAAAGGGAAGGGGCTAGAAGTTTTGCTTCTTCTCCTCCTAAGCTCCACCAAGCTTACCAAACTCTCACTCTCACTAGACGCACTCAAGATAAGAAGAAATGGTAGAGAAGGATTGAACTTTTGGTGTGGTGAAAGGCTTGGAAGGGTCTCAATTTATAGAAGAGGTAGAAGAGTGTTGAAAATTTCAAATTTGATTAAAGTATTGTAGGGCTGAATTTGTAGGCTTAGATGGGTGGCATTCTTGGCCAATAGAGGTTGCTACCTTACCATGCATGCATGTAGCCTAGTGTAGATAGCCCTTGTGTGTGTAAGTGTCCAAATTGATGTAGTCTTTGCATGCCTAAGTTTGAAAAATGTCACTCTCCCTCTCCCTCTCCCTCTTTGCATGCCGAACACACACGCACACACTCACATGTTTTCTTTTTTTTGCTTAATGGTTTGGGTCCAAAAAGGATTCTTAAGGGTAGGTGTATCTAATTTTTTAAGGCCAAAAACATAAGCTACTGTTTTGAATTCTTTTGAATTCTGTTTTAGTTCTTTTTTAGGCCCAACGTGCAAAACAACCCATAGTTTTACTACTTACAACCTTTGTTTTACTAAGGCCCAACTAATAAGACAACTTACTGTTTCTAATAACAGCATCCCTTTTTTACTAACTACAGTCCCAACATGTGACAATTTTTTTTTTACTAAGGCCTATTTATGCTTTTAGTTCTTTAATTACTAACATAATATTTTCATTATTTTATTTTATGACTAAAACAAATCACAACATCTTAGATATTTATCTTTAACATCTAATCTATTTAAAACTTTAACTATAAAATATCACATGCATATCACAAATCAAAGCAATAAACACCAGATGTCAGGACATATAAGATATCAAATGGAATTAACCGCAATTCCTTCGTACCAAACAATTTTATTTTAAGAATTTATCATTATTTTAATTTTATTAAAATACCAAAATAATTAAATCTCTTAAAATATCTCACACAACATAAAAGGAGATGCAATCTCAATCAAAATCTCAGAGGATGAGTACCAATTAGATCTCCACAGTTGTAAGAACAACCTCCACGGCCGCTTAATTTTGCCCAAAGGTTCCAAGCCTGTCACCTCTCTTGAGATTAGGGAAAAGCTGACAAAGTTATGGAAACCAATTGGCAAATGGAAACTGGTGCCTTTAGGGAAAGGGTACTTTGAATTCACCTTCTCCTTTGTAGAAGATTTGTGAAGTGTTTGGATAGTGGGATGCTGGAGTCTTCAACAGGTTTGCTACGCCTTTACCAATGGAGCCCAGACTTTAATCCGCATAATATGAAGCATTCTCATGCCCAGGTCTGGATTAGAATCTTTGATCTCCCTCAAGAATATTGGAGACCAAAGATTTTGTTTGAAATTGCCAGTGGTGTGGGAACACCAATTGCTCTTGATGAGGCTTCCAAAAACAGAACAATGGGGCATTTCGCTAGAGTTATTGTTGACCTCAATCTTTCTATGAAACATCCCTCTAATATCATGGTGGAGAGGGAATCGTTTGCTTTCTTTGTGGGTATTCAATATGAGAAGCTCCCTCTTTTTTGCTCTTTTTGTTGTATTGTTGGACATGGTTTGGAGCTTTGTATGAAGAAAAGTTTACACTAGAATCAAAAGCCAAATGCTGAAAAACAACCTTTGCATTCTAATAATCAAGATCCTCTTTCGGGGAATGCCACTGGAAATGTTATTTCATCTCATAGACCAAAGGAATCAAATGTTCAGGTTGACCCGACAACTGTTTGTCAAAAGTCCCCAGAACATGTTGTTCAAACTAGCATTGACCAAGAGTTGATCATTGAGCCAGAACAACAACCACCTCCTGAGGAAACAAACTTAGAGCACACTGGTTTAGTTAGTCTCTATAAACCAGTTGAGAAATCTAGAGATAAGATAGGGGCAATAGTTCTAAATGATGTCATTAATTCTGACATTGAAGAACAAGGTGATCCTTTTATCCAAGAAGCACCAACTCAAGTAGCAGACTCACAACCGCACATTGAGATAGCTCTGACAATTGAAGATGTCTCCCATGATAGAGACATGGTCGCCAATTCTTGTCAAAACTTGGGGAAATCTATGCAACATTTTTTAACCATGATTCCCAAGCTGCTAATTATAATATGCCAGCATCGGTGCAACATGACTTGAGGATACTTTCTAAATTTGGGGCGATATGGAAGACGAGGATGTTCATGAGGATGTCCCAACTTCAGATCAAAATTTTCTTCAAAATGTCAATGATCCAAAGCCTGCTTTCTCCTTAGTGATGTCTAATTATCAAAAGAAGAAGTTAAGGATTAGTAAAAGTCAGATTTCCAAGTCTGCAAAGATTAAAACCCGTCCTAGGGAGGGTCCCCATAATCACACCTAAAGGATTTTGTTTTGGAGCATTATCTTCAGTTATGTTCTCTTGAATTTGCTGGTCTTTGGAGAAAGTTCAAGCTAGAACTTTTGTTGTCAATCAAAGGCATTCCAACGTCCCTTTTGTTGCAGAACTTCTTTGTTGCTACTGCTCTTATATACATAAAGTTCTGTTATATTTTTTCTTTGTTTTTCCTCTACTATATTTGCCTGCTCCTTTTGTGTAGGGGCCTCTGGCTAGAGTTAGTTTCTTACTAATCTGGTTGGTCTTTTTTTGGCTTTCTTCTTTGGCTAGCTTTGGATTCTCCTTAGTGGTAGCTGCATTAAAATCTTATAGTGCTATCTATTGGAAGATTAGTTTCAGGGGATTCTTCCTCTAACATATTGCTTATATAGGTCACAGTTTTCTGTATTTTACAGCATCATAGCTCATTTTGGTGTTTCCCTTTCCTCCTTTTTGTTTGGAGGAATTTTCTAAAAATAGCTTAGGTCTTCCTAGTTATAGCTCCTCTTGCTATTATATTCATGGGTTTTGGTTTGGTCCCCCCATGATTTCTTGTTTTCTTTCTTTCTTTTTGTTTAATATATTTTCTTCTTTTTGCTTAAAAAAAAGCATAAAAGATAAATTTCTATAAGGCAAAAATTGGATCGTTACACAAAATGTATGACAACCTACTTTTTACAGCTACAACACATCTCTTATTAAACTAAGGCTCAATTAATTATACTTTTAGTTATTCTAATTACTAACATAATCTCCTATTTAATTTTATTTACTAACATTACTAAATTAAATTACTAAAAACTTAAATAATTATTTTAAACATCTAACCCATTAAAACTTTATTTATTTTATTCACATAAAATCATACACAACATATAATTCATATCATATGAAACTAAAGCAAATAAAAACGTCAAATGTCAAAATGTTGAAATATCAAACAGAATTAACCACAATTTCTTGCATATTAACTTTTCGCATACAAAACTATTTATTTCCAAAGTATTATTATTATTTTTATTTTATTTGCAACATTGAAATAATTAAATTCCTTAAAAATCATTCATACAATGCATAAAAAGAAAATTTTCTATTAGGCAAAAAATGGGTAGTTACACATTCTAGTTTTTCGCTAACTTAATTTAATTATCACCTAATTATTTAATTTATTCTTAATTTCCTCTACTTATTTAGTTTAACCACAATTAATTATTTTCACATATACTACAATTCCAAATTTTTTTATTAATCAACATTTTAATCTACACATAATCTTTTACCCAGTTTTTGTTAGTGGGAGGGATTCGAACCCACGACCTCTCCCTCCCCCCTTCACCCTTCAACCACCAAGCCAACCTTATAACTCCTAATCTTTTACTAAAGTGATTAATATCTTTTTTTATTATCACAGCTTAGCTAAAATATAATTGCAATACAATATTAAAAACAACAATAAAAAATAGCATGCTAAAAATAAAATAAAATACTAATTTATTTAAAATTTGCAGAAAAAAAAAATTTAGAGAAAAAGATGTTACATTCCATACTGAGAATCCCTTATTGGGATATTGTCTTTGTCTATAACATATTGGCAAAGGTTAGCATATTGAATTTCATGTAAAATTAGTATCTATATTAGTCTTAGTTCAAGTTTGGTTCGATTGTGCTCTTTGGTTTACATTAGTTTCATATTTGCTAGGTTGACTGTTAGGCCTCACAACTGGGTATAAGATAACTTTTGTCTGAATTTTAAATCCAATATTTAATCTTAAGCAAGAAAACACAATTGGGGCACTTTAGTACTTAAGAGAGTCACGGTATGCACTCATTATGCAACACCACAAATTATTATTGCATAGTTATGCAGAAATAGAGTTTTTTTTCTTACTGTTTTGTTGGTTTAGAGAGTTATTGTAGGAGAACCCCTGGTTAAAACATTGGTGTGGCATAAGGATGTTAATCAAGAGTATTCACTCGATGATCTCAAGCACACAATTTCACCACATAATTATGCAGCAACATATCCCAATTGGTTTCATCATCTGGTTTAGGTAAAGGTATGCATATAAATACTTATGGCAGCTGAGGCATCTTAACTAAGGACCACATTCCTGCACTAAAGAGCAATAACACACCAAGCATTTCATAAACTACATGCACCATGATCAAGCATTAAAAAATAATGCTTGGCAGCCAACACACGAGCACTAAGTAACCATTCCAAGTTACAATTTCGTAGTCAAGTATTAAATGATCATAACCAACCAATGATTCATATGAATCTTTGTGTAGGAATCAGGTCCACACAAAGTAACCATAACAGTAAGTTATCATAGCCCCAAACCCAACCAAATAAGATTTAACACATGAGTAAACAAAACAGTCCCCCAATCCCTTCTTTGACCAATACCAACAAAACCCATCAACATCAATTGCCAGAACCGAATCAAGAACCCCGAACACACACAAACCACAACAAGCAAGAAAGTGTTAACCTCATTTAAGAAAAGGTGAGAAATTTAAATATCCTATGAGATTAACATGCAGATGGATGCTCAACTCTACGAAGAGCTCATTATCCTTTATTTGGTGAATGTCTTTTTTCTGTGGAGTCCGTTTAGCAAATGCTTTTCATACAAACCCAGATATCAGACTCACAAGACAAAAAGGTTGACACTATATGGAGTATGGGCTAACACCTTGTATTCATAAGATTGATAGATACAAACTATAATACAGAAAAAATATTATTGCAATTTTAATGATGTCAGAAGCTACTGACAAACTTACAGTTAGTCTAGCAGACAAATTTTAACAAGCAGTAGAATTGGGGGAAAAAATGACTATCAAATATGAATTTGTTAGAACAAGTCCAAAATATCACAAAACTTTCCAATATCAAGGACAACACAATTTTATCTCAGAAAAAAAAAAAGGACAACACAATTTAAATCTGCATTAAATTATTTGTTTACCTTCTACATAAAGTATTTAAATATTTTTTTATTATACAAGCCATATTTTATTTTTTATAAATCTATTTATTCAATATTTTCTCTGTTCAATTTCTTTACAATTAAAATAAGAATAGCTAATGATCGAAAACAAAAGAATAGCTACCTTTAATCAAGGAAACTAGGAAGGTACCCGTCCATTCGCACGGGTCATTTTTGTTTTCATGCATGTTTAAAATACATTTGTTTATAAAATTAAATATTTTTATTGAGACAAACATAATTAACTAATTAAGTTTTCCAAAAGGACAAAATGAGTGAGCGAGAAGCAGAGAACATATATTTAGTTATAGTGTCATATATATTTCTTATTTAATTTAAAATATTTATACAATTGTTTGAGAAATTTATTATGTATAAAAATTTAAAAAGGATTTAACTTTTGTTAAATTTTAACCCATAGGATTGACGCAGTGGTGTAAGCTCCTATTGCGTTCACATGTGGGAAACGATTTATTTAATGGGAGAACCTGTTTTTGATTCCCTCCATGTGCAAAATTACCTTGGGCTAGCGGCAACCACGCATTGCGAGCAAGATTAGTCTTTGACCCACTGGGTTGGGGGACACCCATGGTCTCTGACCCAAGACCAAAAAAAACTTTTGTTAAATTTAATTAATTTTGTAATTTTAGAATTTTAAGTGAAAAAATAATTCAATTATTTTACAACTATATTTGCAAATAAAAATTATCCATTTTATAATATTATAATTTATAAACAATATTTTGAATAATTTAAAATATAAAAATTAATTAAATTAGATGCAAATTATTGAAATCGATATATATTACTGTGATCTTTCCGTAAATGATACTTGTAGTCTCTATCATAAAAAAATTAAAATTAATTTAATTATGATATTATTGAGTAAGTAATTTAAAACAATTTTGTAATAAGAATATATTTAACAAATTAATTTTAATATATTTATTATATATTTATTTAAAAAATTAAAATTATTATATAAATATTATTCACCCAAATTATAGTATATGAAGTTATTAAACATAGAGTCAAAATATTATTTTGTAATAAATATATTAACTAATTAGATTTAAATTAATTTTCAGTATAAAAGTTTCAACCACATAATATAAATATTATTCAACAAAGTATTTATTTTAAAATTATTTTATATAATTTCTAAGTAAAATTGATTTTATAGGTTTTCAAAGTAAAAATAAATATTGATGAGTCTTTGATATACAACTATGTTAAATAGTCGCAAAAAAAGGTTTGACGTTCATAATGGTTTGCTTATAATGGTGTCGCAGGATTGTCTCTTGTAAATCATACTTTTGGTCTCGGTCATAAAAATATTAAAACTAATTTAATTTATGATATTATTGAGTAATTAATTTAAAATTATTTTGTCATAAAAATATACTTACCAAATTAATTTTAGCACTTCAAGGCAAAGGATTAGTAGCATCAGTAATTTTGTAATTTAAAGTTACTTTGTAATAAAAATATATTTAATAAATTAATTTTAAACATCTTAACTAATTAGATGTAAATACAATATAAACAAAAGAAAATATTAGTTATTATAAAAAATTGTGTGTAAATAAAAAAATAAAAGGAAAAGAAATGAAAAAAGAAAGCGTGAGAGAGAAAAGAAGGAGTTTTATCCCCATAAAATATGTTTAAATTTAAAATTGTTCTTAAAATGCATATTTTTAATAAAAATATTATATCTACCTTAATTATAGTAAAAGTGAATTGTGACTTTAAATTAATCAACTTTACTTTACATATCAAGAATTGAAGAATTATTATGCTGAAAACATCTCTTAGCTGACCATTGTCATTAACTTAAGAATTTGTCTCCTAATTATGCCTATAGAGATACTATATAAAATATTACAAAATATTATTAAACATATGGAGTAATTATATATTATATATAAAATATTATATTTACAATGTTAGCAAATAAACAAATTAAAAATATTTTGTAATAGAAATATAATTAAAATTCATTTTACTCATGTAAGTTTAAAAAATAAATTATCAGATTGAAAATATTATGTGAAGAAGATATTTTATTAAAAATGACGTGTGTTTGAAATTAAGATTACAAATTAACTCACAGGGAGATAATTTCCCATGCTGAGTCATTTAAACCAATCAATGGAGGTTGTGGTAGTTGCCTTTTAACTCCACAAGATAATTCAAACCAAGAAGAATCTTGGACAATATCACCAACTTTAGCCCAGACAACACACAAACGATTATAAAAAAGACAATGTTCAGGCATTAGTCCTCATAAATCCACATAAACTATTTCCACTGAATAGATTTAATACGACACACATAAAAAGTTACCAATTCTTTTTGATAGAGTTGATGGAGAGTTTTCCTTGCTCTAATGATCAAAAACTCTTCAATAAGTGAATCATCGACCATACGGAGAGGAATACGTTGAACATTTGTATCAAACTTAAACACAACTTCAAGTAAACTGAAACAAAATTTATATCTAATGAGTATCAGATTACATAATAATCTTCATATATGAGTATAATTTTTTTTAATACTAATTTAAAAATCACCGAGATTTTATTGCATCAACAACATCATCCTTTATATTAAAAGACACTTTGGTAACAGTGGGCAGATTTTCGATTGCAATGGCACCTAAGAAAAATTGGTAAACATTTATTAGACTATACTAAATACTAAATAATCAATAAGTAATATAAAATACAAACATAATTAAATAATAAATAACTAATTAAATATTAATAGAGTTACATTAGAAAAAAAAACACTAACCAAAGTAAACACCGCAGTATGGGACAATTCTAGCAAATTGAATGGCAATAATTGGAGCAGATACAATATTTTCTCTGTTCAATGTCTTTACAATTAAAATAAGAATAGCTAATGATCGAGAAAAAAAAAATAGCTACCTTTAATCAAGGAAATCACAGTTGTGATTGATGGGGGAACAGATCAATGCCATCTTCTCAACGGTTCCCATAGGATCAAATCTTCAAGAATTGCATTCAAACGATGTAAGAGATAAAAAAGAACCTGACCAAAAGAAATTAGATAAAAAAAAATGAAGGAACAAGACAATATGTGAAGAAGAATTTAAATTGGGTAAAGATGCAACAAAGGAGATTTACTTAGAGTCCGTTTGGCCAGCTTATTTTGAATTATAAGTTGCTTTTAAGTTAAAGTTAAAAATACGAACTTAAAAAAAAGTAGAAGTTGTTTGTCAATTTCATTTTGTTTAGCTTAAAAGTTCCTTTTAAGTTAAAAGTTGTTTGGTAAAAAATTTTAAAACTTTTAGCTTTATTTAAAACTATCTTGTCCAATGAAAAAAGTATCTGTAAAATAAAAAATATTGTGTAAACTATTTTTTTTCATTTGCTAGCTTTTTTTATAAATAATTACAAAAAATATAATCTTATTATTGTATTATTTTTATTTCAAAATATTTATGTGAGAAATAAAGAAAATAAATTTGTTACGTTAATTAATTATTTCCTATATGAATTTTTAAACATAAAAAATAATATGATATATCCATAATTATTTTTAAAATGTTTTTTTTTCTGCAGCAAAGTAAAATGTTAAATTGATAAATGAATGCAAAGTAAAATTTTAAAATTAAAATGATAATACATGAAAGCAAACTACAATAAGGAAATATAGCGCACCTAAAGAGCTCCGATATGGATTCGAAGAGCGGCATTTTAAAAAAGCTAACGAAAAGCTCCGCTTAAGTTTTGTAGCTTTTTTATAAGCACCTTTTTAAACAAAATTATACTGTAAAAAAAACTCCTAATAATTTTAAGAAAATTTATGTAATTGTTGTTTGGCCTAGCTTCTCCTTTTAAGGAGAAAAAAAGTTAAAAATAAGCTGGACCAAACGGTACCTTAGAAGGACATGTTAGCATCTCATGCTACATTGGACTGAGAAGGAAACAATGCTATTTAGGCTATGTTTGTATTAACCTTGCATTCTGTTGAACGGAGAAGCAATAATTTTTATCAGTCACATTTGCTGTCTGGAGAAGTTGGAAATTGACTCAAAAAGTGTGAAACGGGGTTCCTAACTGGTTTCCAAAAACACACTTATTTGCTGGGTTTAGATAGATTTGAAAAAGGGGAAGGTGGAAGCCTAACAAAGTGGGGTGCGTGTGAGGGGTGAAGGGAAGTGATGTACTTTAACAAAGAGTGAAGCTGTGTGACATGTGTGATAGATGAGTTTATGGTTTCTAGAACTTTATGCTGCTGGTCAAACTTGTAACTTGTAATCCTATGATGATGGCATCCGTTATGGTTTTAAAAAGAGAATTTTACAAAATACCAGTAAAAAAAACACAGCCTGTTAGATTTTAAATTTATAGGTGCAATTCTTGTGACAACTGCATAACAACGGGTTCGGGAGATAACAAGGGCAATAAAAAATGTGTTTTAGGTTTTCAAATTTTTGGTTAAAAGTGATGTTAATTTAAAAATATGAGTATCAAAATTATATTTTTAAAATATAAGGATTATGACTAATTTTGATAGAAAATTTAAGAACATAAAACATATTTTACCCCCATTAATTTGGATTAGTTTATTGGTTTGTTCTTTTTATATCAAATCTGAATCACATTAATTATAATTCATTTATTTTTTGGATTTTTTTAAACTCAAATCAATTCGATGACCCAATTAGTTATTTTTTAACTTTTAAATAAATACATTTTAAATTTTAGAAAATAAATTTGTCTTCTAATTTTTTACTTTTATTTCTTTTTCATTCGTTTTGTTCTAATGATCTTATTTACTATTACTAAGTATCTTAATTTGATCATGCATATTATGTGATTTTTTTAATTATATTTTAGTTAAATAAATTAATGACAAATAAATAAATAACTAGTCATTAAAAATAATTTTATTTTATATCTTTATATATATAAATGAAAGGTTTCTACTTTAATTTCTAGTGCATTAAATTTTCCGCTCAAAATAGGACTATTTATGGTATTTTATAACAACGCATTTATTATGTGTCTTGTAACTTGATTTTATTTTATTAGTTGTATAAGTCTTTATCAAAATAAGTTAGTCTCTTTAGTTAATTGTTCAATCAAATACAAATTTTAACATTGAATTATTTTTATAAATAATACAAATTTCAAACAAATATTAAACTTAATAAAATATTAATAGATTATGAGAAAAAAAAAAGTAAATATATTTTTTACACTGTGATATTCACTACTTTATATTAAATTTAATCCAGTTACCTTAATACCTTTTTGAAAATCAACTACTTACACTATATCTCCAATTCGATAATGTATTCCTCTAAACATCACAAATTTTGAAAGCATTGTTGTAGCCAACAAGTTGGCTCGTTGGGAGCTACGAATACACATTGCTTGTTTTGTTGTTTTTATTACTATACAAAAAAAAAAAAACTTCACAAATTCACGTTATTCATTTAGTTTTTTTGTTGTTGTTGTTATACATTAATACATTCAATTTTAGTCCATTGATTTGCTTATTGTTTTCCTTTATAAATTCGCAGACGTGCATGCAGATTACAGGTTTAAACTTTGACAATTGTCAATATTTAACACAAATACCATATGTATCTTGTATCCTGTCTCCTACTAATGAATAACTGGTCATTTCTCATGTCATAATCTAACTACAATTCAAAGTTTAGTTGGGTTCTTGAAAAAACTTAAATTCATGAATGCTCAACATTACCCTAAGCTAAAGAATGTTCCCCCACTCAAGTTAACCTCTTTTGATAAACTCGAACTTTACTATTGTTCCAATATGGAGATGTTTTTGGAGATATTATGATAGATGGAAACATAACACAACTTGATTTGAAAGGAACTCCCATTTTATTTTTAAAAAAAAAACTCCTTTTTCGATTTCAAAATGTTACTCTGCTTCAAGAACTAAATTTGCATCAAGAAAATGAACAATGAACAACTGCTAGTCATGCTTCCATTTTTATTCAGAAAATCTCCTTGTTGCCAAAACTGTCCAAGATTAAAGGTTATCAAATCGCTAGCAGAAGGGTGGCTAAACCCTAAAAAGTATCAGGGTGCAAAAACACTATCTTCATACATTCACCTTTTTCACCGAAAAGTGCAACACTTGAGATGATTTTTTTTTTAATATATACTACCCCATTATTTCCTAAAATGAAACTGTTAGACCTATATATCAGCGAATAGGCAATTAAATATATTGTGTACTACCTTTGTTCCTATATATAAAAAGAGTTTAATTGTCATGCACTGACAGTGTAAAACAATTTTACACAGTCATTCAATCACAAATCATTGTTGATATGACTTTTACAGTAATTACCATAAAAGTCAACAAACTTACCATATATGGTGGGTTGTGATTGGATGACGGTGTAAAGTAATTATCATAGTCTATTTTCTCATATAAAAAACAAATGAGAACTTTTTTTTTGTTTCTAAATATAAAAAACATATTACCACTTTCAAATACATTTATTATTAATTTCCTTTTATACCCTTAATTTATTGTGAAGTCTATTAACGAGATATCTACTCATTTTTAATGAAAGTGGATGCATTTATTGGACTATTGACAATATAAGTCATATTCATTGGTTGAAAAATTTATTCCTTAAAATGTAAGTAGAATCAACCACTACTTAAACCATTTAATTCTATAGGTATTTGTGGAATAAGATTTAAATTTATGATATTGTTAATTATAACTAACCAATTTAACTACTTTTATTGGTCATGATGAATTAGGTATTTGTTTCTTATATATAGGAACAGAGGTGATATTAAATATATACTCCTAATGTCTACTAATAATATAATGTCACTTACCATGTAGATTAAACACATGTTCAAATTTAATATATGTAAAAAATTTAAAGGTGTTTAGTCCTAAATTTGAGGGACTAAAAAATACAAATTTTAATTTGAGGGACTAAAAAAACATATTTGAACCTAAATTAAAACTGCAGGACAATAATACATTATAACAAACGTTGTCATTATATGGCTCTGTAATTGCTGGCAAGAGACCTCCAATTCTACCATTACATGCCTCTCTCTTATTTTTCATCAGTTACACCATTATCATGGCTACACAATCATGTAACAGCAACTCTACTTTCAAACTCAAATAAAGGATTCATAGAACAAATATATACACCAATATCAAAGTCTCAAAGAAAATGTTTGGAATCTCTTTAATGACTTTGGGGACAAGTCTCACCACACCATACCACTTGGACATTTAAATACTCATTAATTCTGATACTTACCAGCACCAGACAATTAACCTTACAGAATGCACTTTTAGTACAGTTACAATTGTAAACTTCAATCCAGCTAAAATGGCTTTTGCTTTCAGTACAATTACAAGCATGCTAGCAACACCTATCTTCAAGTGACAATTTATTCTCTTTCTTTTTTTGTTTTAATATAGCTATAGAGGTATTTAATTATTCTGAGTAACCAAAAGGAAAACCATATTCAACATCAAACATTGCTATTAGAATGTGAAAACTTACACAGGTTAACACCTTTAAAGCAGTACAATTACTAGCATGCTAGCAAAACCTATCTTCAATTGACAACTATTCTTTTGTTTTCTTTGTTTTAATATAGCTACAGAGGTATTTTACTTAAGGGCAACCATATTCAACATCAAGCATTGCTATTAGATTGTGAAAACTTATACAGGTTAACTTCTTTAATGAAGTATAATCCCACTAGTCAAGATGAAACCCAATACATACTCCATGGTTAACACCTTTAAACTTTAATGTAGTATTACTCCTAATATACCAGCTACAATGGAAGAAATGGAGATCTGGTCAAAATTCAAAAGTTTTACTAGACGTTGAAAATTTATACAGGTTACTTTTAATTGGGTATAGTGTTGCAGCAAGAAACATACAGCTATTCAAACCCACTTTATGTCTCTTAAAACCTCCAATTATACCATACATGGCTGTCTTCTTTTCATCAATTACACCATTATCATTGCTACATAATCATGTAACAACAATTCTACTTTCAAACTCAAATAAAGGGTTGCATTCACAACCATTCTCATTTTACACAACAAATACATAAAAGTATCAGACCATGGCAAATTTCATTGACTTCACAAACAATCAAAGCGAACTTCACTGGGCAGTGGCTTTTTATCCGTAAGACACCCTAGGATTTCAGGAGTTTTGGCGCTTCAAAAAACAGCAATGCATGCCCACAAGGAGCACAGCAGAAAGAAAGAAACTAGCAATGATGCGAGCCACAAGATTACACAGGTTCCCAAGGATTTTGGAGCTTTGATACCATGTCAGAAAATATTTTTCGGATTAATTTGATTAGAAGAGCAATTGCTAACACAATACAAAATGTCTAATAAAGGAAATTCCCAAATTAATTCATATACTGTTAATTCCTAAAAAGTAAGGCTCAACAATTCCTGCATAATAAATACAAAATCAGGCAGCTAGGCTAATTGAAAGGATGAAACATTCAAGACATGCGGTATTAAAAGACCAGGTTTTAAATAAATAGAACCAATGTGATGAACCGGAACAAGTTTGTTGTCAAGTAATTTAACAGAAGAGGAAACTTTGGTGTATGAATGAAAATGTGAAAGATCAGATACCATATGATCAGTTGCTCCTGAATCTAAGATCCAGAGAAAAGAACAAGGTTTAAAAGAGGCAAGACAACGAAAAGTGGTACCTGCAAAATTTGCTAGAGGATGATCTTTACCAGTCGGAATAAGAGAAAGTAATTGTTGTATCTGAGTATGAGACAAATTAACCAAAGGCTGAGAATCCAGAGATGAAGCAATAGTAGCTGCAGTGGGATGAGCTTGTGAAGCAGAAGGTCTTGAGCCTCGACTATCATGTGAGAAAGAACCATGGCTGGATTTGTTTGATCCAAGATTGTGTTTCCACCAAGACGGATAGCCAATTTTAGTATAGCAACGACTATCAGAATGACCATCAACATTGCAAATGGAGCAATAATAAGAAGGTTTGGTCTTGCCATCGCGAGAAGGAGTTGAATGTTGAGTAGCCAAAGTAGATTGATCCAGTGTAATAGAGCGTGAATCAGATAATGAACGTTGACACTCTTCCTGTGAAATAAGAGAATATGCTTTGGGGACAGAAGGAAGGGGATCCATTAGGAGAATTTGACTGTGTACAGATGCAAATGAATCATTCAAGCCTTGTAAAAAATCCATGAGATGTTCAGTAGCATAAATATCATTGAAATTTGTATAGCACCACAAGCACAAGTAGGAAGTGTGCGATAGGAATCAATTTCATCTCTATAAGCCTTGAGTTGTGTGTAATAAGCGGCAATAGAGCTGGTGCCTTTAGGGAGATTCGAAATAACACATCGAATTTCAAAAATACGAGGTGCATTCTTTTGATTGAATTGAGTGAGGAGATCAAGCCATATATCACTTTTGATCCAGAGGATGGAATTTGCAATGGTTGGAGTAGTGGAATGAACAAGCCAAGATTGAACCATGCTATTGCAACGAACCCAATTAGAGAAATTAGGAGTCTCTGGTTCAGGTTTAACAATGGTGCCATCAATGAATCCAAGTTTGTTTTTTGCTTCTAGTGGCATGGTCATGATGGCTTGGCTCCAAGTGGGGTAATTGTCTCCATCAAGAAGTTGTGTGACCAGTGGTTGTCCTGGTTGGTCAGATGAGTGAAGGAAATATGGGGACGTGTGGTTTGGGGGATTATTGGCAGCCATGGATGGTCAAAAAATGAAGGACCGAATTAAGGCTGATACCATGTAAAGAAACATAGAGAGGAGAATGATTTGGTAGAATGGTATTATTGTATTCAATTGATTTACAGAAACTGGTTAAATAGAATTACAAAGGAGAATTTAAGGAAATAGAGAAAGCTAATCTAAAAAGGAAACATACAAGAAAATCCTATCAATAAAAATAAATATAATCTTATGCTAATAACAGTAACAGAATCAATAACAATAAAGATAATTCTGATTGATTGGCTTGGTGATTTGTTGCTGATAACACTAATTATAACATTTAATGTTGTATATACAAAGAAATACTATGTTCAAGCCTATCCTCAAATTCTGACAAAATGCAAAGGAAGTGAATGAATAGTTTTAAGGCAAATCTGACAGCCCAATCTCTTCCAAAAGTCCCAACTAATTCCAAATCCAGCCTAAATCCCTCCTTCACATTTTCTCCCCGTTTACCTTGACAACCAAATCATCCCCCAAACCCACCCTACTGCCTCAATTTATCCCATTTTTTGGTAAGTTTTGGCAAGAATCAGCTAGTTACTCTGTTTTCTGATTTTTATTTTCTGAATATAAAATTACAATACGCAGATTAGTTTCAGGCACGAATGAACGAGACTAAACTGACACATTAACATTCAGAAACCATTTTAATTCAACTCCAGCAAAATGCTCTCGAGGCAATTCTTTCTACTGGAGGAGAAAATCCGCAAAGCGTTTCAGCATCTTCTGAGTAATTTTCGTTCCCGGATCGTGGACATGAAAAACATGTTCCTCACCTTCCACTTCAAACAGTTCCACATGGCCTTCCCACCCACTCTTCTTCACAGCCTCATAGTACGACACTGCTCTTTCCCTCATCACATCCCTCTCAGCAGTACAAACAAGAAGCTTGGAACACTCAAGCCCAGCCAAGGAAGGTGCCCCAGTAGCCAACGGATTGATCATAGGGTTGTCAAGCCCACCGGACTCAGAGGGATGAATGAATTCCCAAACCAGATAGGGCACACTCTGTTCATGCCCGGCAACAGGTTCAGACCCAGTTGGCTTTGAACCGAAGAAGTAGGGATGAGAAACAAGAGCACCTAAAACTTTGACACCACCAGGTAAAACCTCAACCCAGCTCGCATAGCAATGTTATGAACTATATTAGCACTGGCACTGTCACCCCCAATGAAAACTCTGTTGAAATCACTGTGTTTGAGAAGCCATGGGTCGGTGTTGGTGGCGACCCATTTAAGAGCATCCCAGCAGTCATCATAAGCTGCAGGAAGAGGGGTCTTTGGTGTCAGCCTGTACTCCACTACTCCACTGAAATGACTAAAACGTGTGCTACGGACACAAACAAGTTGAGGTAGCTTTGGTGGAGTTGGCTGAAGGCAGATTAGAAGAAAAATATGTTGAGATTTCTTTCTTTATTAATTCACAGTATTGCAAAGTTACCACATATAAATTCATTAGCTTGTATTTAGGAGTATTTGTAGGGATTAACTTAATTATAGGGATTGGGCTGTATTTTGCAGAGATTTATTTTCTCTGTTTCTGTATATCCTCTTTGTTGTATATATACAGCTCTTGTAATCATCTGAAATATATGAATGACAGATTCTCAACATGGTATCACGAGCCCTGTTGTGTTAGCTTCTTTTCTTTTTTTTCTTTTTTCCCTCTCCTTTTGTGAAAATTGTTTCACTCTACAACCCAAAATATGTCTGAATCCCCTTCAAAATCATCGGTGGCTCCTGTCATTGTTCAATCCAAAAATGTTTTCAATGAAGGAATCATCCTTACAGAAAAAAATTATGACATATGGTCACAGTTAATGGAGATGCATATTGCAGAAAGGGAGAAACTCTCGTACATTCGAGGCAAGGAGAAGCTACCTTCAGAAAAAGATCCTGGTTATGAAAAATGGTATGCAGAAAATCAAAAGGTGAAGAGATGGTTGTTGATGTCCATGAGTCCAGAAATTATGAAGCGTTACTTACGCTTGCCCACTGCTCGTGACATTTGGACTGCATTATCAAAGGCATTCTATGATGGGAGTGATGAGTTACAGGTTTTTACTTTGAATCAAAAGGCTTTACTGCCAAACAAAGTGGTAGATCTCTGCAGAGTACTATGGAGAATTGACAGAAATTTTCCAAGAATTGGACCATCGTGATAAGGTGGTTATGAAAGATCCTGAAGATGTCAGAGCATACCAAAAGTCAATTGGTCGTCTAAGGGTGCATATATTTCTTGCGGGATTGGATGACAAGTTTGAACAGGTCTGTGGGGAAATTTTACGAAAATAATGTGTCCATGAGTTGGAAGAATGTTACGCAATGATTCGTAGAGAGGCAGTATGCCAAGCAACTTTGAAAGGTGATTCTGAAAATTCTGAGAACTCAGCCTTGATGGCTTGAAATCGACCACCTCAAAATTGGTAGGGTCATCCAAAAGGAAATCATCCTAAAGCCAACTTGAATAAAGATAAATCTGAGTATAAATGCACTCACTGCAATCAACAGGGACACACTAAAAGTCGTTGTTTTGAACTCAATGGATATCCAGAGTGGTGGGATCCCAATAAAGATCCACGAAAAAAGAATTCCATTCACAGTCTGGCCTTCAGGGGGAGGATTATCAAGAACTTCAGACTCTAGACTATGACAATCAAGAATATGTTTATCTTGAGAATGGTCAAGCTATTAAATATGTGGGGGGAAACTTAGAAACAAATGCTACGACATTAGATTGTAATGGTGATTCCTCACAGGTTGGAATTTTTAGTGAGAGTGAGGACCACTTGGAAACAAGTGGTACTAATGAAGTGGTGATTGAACCTGAAATAACTTCACCTACATCTTTCAATGAGCCTTTTAGTGACACACCAAACCAATCATCTGCTGCTATGGATGTTCCTAATATTGTGTCTGATCTCACCATAAAGCAATTACCAAAACACCATACTAGAGGTATTCCTAAAAGCACTTATGAACCTATTCTCTCTAGTAAAGCTAGATATCCCATGAGTAACTTTGTTTCCTACCACCGTGTGTCTGAATCAAATATGTCATTTGTAAATCAATTATCTACTGTAGTTATTCCTAACAATGTATAGGAAGCCTTAGCTGATCCCCGATGGAGAGCTGCGATGAATGAGGAGATGAAAGCTTTGCAACAAAATGAAACATGGGAAATTGTTGACTGTCCACCAGAAAAAAAACCAGTTGGATGTCGTTGGATTTATACTGTGAAGTACAAAGCGGATGGTACAATTGAAAGGTTTAAAGCAAGGCTTGTGGCAAAGGGGTATTCTCAAACTTGCGGTGTGGATTATACAGAGACATTTGCTCCTGTGGCTAAACTTAACACAGTTCGAGTGTTGTTATCTTTAGCTGTAAACTTAAACTGGCCATTACAATAATTTGATGTAAAAAATGCTTTCCTCCATGGAGAATTATCTGAGGAGGTTTATATGGAACTTCCACCAGGATGTATAGTTCCAAAGAAGCATAGTCAGAAGGTGTGCAAATTAAAGAAATCATTGTATGGTTTGAAGCAATCCCCAAGGGCGTGATTTGGAAGGTTCACAGAGTCAATGATTGCTTTTGGGTATCATCAAAGCAACTCTGATCACACTTTGTTTCTAAAGAGACAAGATGGAAAGACCCTGAGGAAAGAAGAGCTATACAAGGCTATTTATCTAGAAAATTTGAAATGAAAGATCTAGGTCCTTTGAAATATTTTCTTGGGATAGAAGTTTCCCGATCAAAAGCAGGAATTTTTCTATCCCAAAGGAAGTATACTTTAGATCTTTTATGAGAAACGGGCATGGAAGGGTGTCATCCTGTTGATACTCCTATAGAAAGAGGCTTGAAATTGTGTTTAGAACCGAATCAGGTTCCTGTTGACAAAGGGAGATATCAAAGGCTTGTAGGGAGACTGTTGTACTTGAATCACACCAGACCAGACCTGACTTATGCATTAAGTGTTGTTAGTCAGTATATGCATGACCCAGGAGAACAACATATGAATGCAATAATGCGCATCTTAAGGTATTTGAAGTCAGCTCCTAGAAAAGGTATTCGCTTCACTAAACACATTGATTATCAAAGCATAAATGCATATACAGATGCTGATTGGGCTGGATCAATAGATGATAGGAGGTCTACCTCAGGTTACTTCACATTTGTAGGTGGTAATCTTGTTAATTGGAAAAGTAAAAAACAAAATGTGGTTGCACGCTGTAGAAGCTGAATTCAGAGGTTTGGCACTTGGTCTGTGAAGCATTATGGCTGAGACTACTTTTGGAAGATTTGGGTTACTCAGGTAGGCAACCAATTAGGCTTTATTGTGACAATAAAGCTGCATGTGATATTGCCCATAATCCAATACAACACGATCGCACAAAGCATATAGAAGTGGACAGATTTTTCATTAAGGAGAAGTTAGACAGAAAGATTGTAGAGTTGCCTAAGATTAGATCAGAAGACCAGCTGGCATATTCTCACCAAAGCAGTCTCAAAAGCAGTGTTCTCAAAATTTTTAAGCAAGTTGAACATGAGTGATATTTATGCATCAACTTGAGGGGGAGTGTTGAGATTTCTTTCCTTTATTAATTCATAGTATGGCAAAGTTACCACATATAAATTCATTAGCTTGTATTTAGGAGTATTTGTAGGGATTAACTTAATTATAAGGATTGGGCTGTATTTTCCAGAGATTTATTTTCTCTGTTTCTATATATCCTCTCTGTTGTATATATACAGCTCTTGTAATCATCTGAAATATATGAATGACAGATTCTCAACAAAATCCCCCACCGTGAAAGTAGACCAAGATGGGGACTTTTTTTTTTTTTTTTTTTTTTTAATCCTGGGTCAGAGACCACGGGTGTCCCCCAACCCACTGGATTAGAGACTAATCCCGCTCGCGGTGCGTGGCTGCCTTTGGCCCTAGGGAATTTTGCACACGAAGGGAATCGAGTACAGGTTCTCCCGCTAAATAGATCGTTCCTCCACATGAGAATGCAGCGGAGCCTTACACCACTGTGCCAACCCTTTAGGTTAAATGGGGACTTTATGACCCTCTTCCTGGGATAGGATCCAGTTTGGAAGGAATAGACGAGCAGAAATGGGAGGGTCATTTGAGATGACAACGTCTTTGGATGATACTTTTGTAGTTGGATCTTCAGGTGTGGGTGGCACAATTGGAGAGCCTTGGAGGCATTCAATGGTTCCATCCTTGTAGACTCGAACAAAGCCTGGAATCTCCAAGGTTATCTTCTTGCAGTTAGTGATAGTGGTGGCTACTGTGGAAATCAAAACCATTGCAAATGAAAACAGTTTTAAGTAAGAGAAGACTAGTGAATTTTCTTCACGTTGGTTGTAATTTGCAAAGACTCGTCAGTTGTACATATAGACATACGAATTGATTACGTGGATCACTCTCCTTTTTAAAAATAAATATTAATAAAAAAATTAAAAATATAAAGTAAGTCTTTCACATAAATCATGTTCCTACCAATGTTATGAAAAAGGTTTTAGCACTCATCAACATTTTCCAAACAAAAATCCTGTACAGAAATAGAAAAAACAAAAAAAGTTATTTTCAGTATTTCCTATACAAATCTTAAAAAGCGTCAAACAAAATAAAAATAAGGTAGTAGTTTTGCAATTAAAAAGTGAAAACAAAAAATGAAAATAGAAAACAAAATTACAAGTAAACGCTCCCTTAAGCATTTACTATTTTCACTTTTGGTGTTCAAATATAGTTATATATGGTGTGCATAGTTCTACATTGATTTGAGAGTCGTAACAAAAAAATCACATAAAATTCTTACCACAATCCAATATAGCTTTTTATTCACAGTAGGTTTAGACACGATTATTTTCAACTCACCAGTAAACCAACCATACACTTAAATTTACTCAATTGCATAATACATTAAAAACGCGATTCACATGGTTCAATGCTCAGCAAGTGGAAACTCTTTTTAAATGTCGAACACAAATTTAAGGGACCACAAATCCACCCATAAGTTCCACAATTGCAACCACAATTTTCTTATTATAAAGTCAAACTTTATTTTTTTATGGCATACAACATTCGTATTTAAGATTTTTATTTAAAGATAATTAAGTATATATCACTTCAATCAAATTGTTGTTAAAAAATTTGAGACTTGTATATAAAATAATTGGAGAAATCTAGCTCAGTTGGTTGAGCAGAGTACGTGAGTTGTTGTAAACTCTCTCGGTACCTATCCAACTTTAGATGCATATGTCACATTAGTGTCATCAGAATCTTTTCTATTTTGTGAACTCTCACTGATTTTACAACCATATAATATTATATGTGGTTGTATATTGTACCTGGAAGTTCAATAATAGCGTTTAATAAAACTTTCATCAAAGTAATAAGAATTTAAAAAACAGTGATGCTATATGATATGAACATGTCTATACGAAAGCATACGAATCCACTTGTTTATTAATTATTGGATACATGTTAAATTAAGAAAAAAGTAAAAAAAATCAAAATTTTGACACAAATCACATGTGGTTACTTTTTATAGTTTTCGTATGGCACGAATTCATACCATCTAGCATTTTTCTTTAAAAAATTGGTGTGGATACAAAAAAAAAACATATTCAGTTTGATACACAATGGATACAGTCTACAACATGACAAAAAACACAAAAAGAGGCAAGGTAGTATCAAATTTTATTATATATATTTAATTTTATTAATCTAATTATTGAATGTTTTTATATAATCTTAACAATTATGCGTATCAAATTTTAAATAAATAAGACATTTGTACTTATATAGTCTTCCAATAAACATTTATTTATATTTTTAAAAAAGTATATTATACGTTAAATTAAATTTATTTAATAAAATATCAAATGTTTTTATACATTTATAGACTTAATCTACTCATTAAAAAAAATTTAGTTCAACAATAAAAGAAAGATGTACATGATTTTTTTAAATGATCACGTGACAACTAACTAACTTCATAATATTAATCGTTCATGTATAGATGGTATGATTTAAATATTTATTTTATATAATTAAATTTTATAATAAATAAATATTTTTTAATATATAAATTATAATATAATTAAAAGTAAATATTAATGATAGTTGACTGATTTGAGTTACATCAATTTAAATATTCTAAATTTGATATTATAAATTTAAAAACACAAATGCTTTTAATAAATTAATATTGTAAAAGATGTTTGCTTGACGCACCATCAAGACCACTTGTTATAATTAATTAAAGTTTATACTGAAACCTTACGATCGAACGTAGTTTGAAATTTTTGACTGAAGAATTTCATATTTTTCTACAACGAAATTGAAGCGTCTAAGCTGATCTTTACGTACATATGCATTAAATAAGTATCTTGTTTTTTTTAGGGAAAAGAGTATTAAGCCCCCTTAAACTTCTTTTGCAAATAGACACCCTAAACTTTAATTTTGTCTCAATTAATCCTTAAACTTTGTCTCTTTTGCAAATAGACACCATGAACTTTAAATTTATTATGATTGATACTTTAATTTTAACTTTTTTGTAAATAGACACCTTAAACTTTAATTGCATTTTAATTTATCTTTAACATTTATCTTTTTTACAAATAGTTTTTTCAAGTTATTTATCTTAAATGTTAATCATTTATTAATTTTTTTATTACAACTAATTTTTTAATATTTAAAATATAATAAAGAATATGAATTTAGAAGATATATAAAAAGGAGAAATAATAACATTAATCAAAAAAGTTTTTATTTGATTTTTAATTTTATTATGTTTTAATGTTTGGAAAAGTAATCAGAGAAAGGTCTGAGACACACGTTTGCGGTTTGGTGAGGATTTAATAGCTATACAATGAGTATAGAAATTTAGGAGTGAAATTGTATTGTAATACGTAAATGTTAGCTTCAGTTTACTGTATGTTTTTTATGCAGTAACTTGCTCTTATAATGAGTCTTATTTTGGGCACCTCTTGTGCTCATAACAAGCAATCTTATATTAATGAATTATTTAGCTTATAAAACAAATGTTTGGAAAAGTGATTTAAAAAAATAAAACTAATAAATAGTTAAGATTAAACAAATAATCAGTTGAGATTTTTTTATTAGTAATTTAACTCTAATTTAATATAAAAAATTATTTATGAAGTTAGTAAATTTTAAGAATTGATTGAGATGAAATTGAAATTTAGGTGTCTATGGGTAAAAGAGGTAAAGTTTAAGGATTGATTGAAACAAAATTAAAGTTTATGGTGTTTATTTGTAAAAGAAATAAAGTTTAAGGATCAATTTGGACAAAATTAAAGTTTAGGGTGTCTATTTGTAAAAGGAGTAAAGTTTAGGGGGGCTGAATGCTCTTTTCCCTTTTTTTTATTCATAAATAAATATCTGGTATATATGTTGCATAGATTAATATTAAAAAAAATAGGTATTTAAATTTAAATTTTACAAAATTTAAAAATTGATTTAATCAATAAAACATTGTTTTAATAATAATTCATATATATGTCATTATACTAGATGTTAATCCAAATAAATTCAAATACACTCTTTACCAAAACAAAAAAAAAAATTCAAATACACTAATGCATATTTACATAAACTGTAAAAATATATTTAACCCTTAAAGAAATTTAAAATCCCATTAAATTAGCTAACTAATTAAAGAAAACATATTAACTTGCCTACAATTAGGCATTAGTGTCCCAACGCTTCCTTAACATAATATGTAAATTAAATGCCATTTTTTTAACTCAATTAAATGCCATTTTCTTTAACAATAGAGTAAATTACATTCCTCCCCGTTGAGAGATATTAATATTAGCATCTTTTAGAAGAGGAGAGTATTTTTTTTATCTGTAGGAATTGAAGGTAGGTGGTACCAAGAGGTTTACAATAATTCACGCACCAGCTCAACCAACTGAGCTAGACCCCTTGGTAGGGTATAATTTACTCTAACAATATTTCAAGAGATATATAGTACCACAAATTATGAAAATAATGTTAGATTTATGTATCAAACATTTAGAAAGAATGATTCAATATCCAAGTATATAAAACACCACGTTAAATATTTGACTAATTTGGTTTCAGATAAATAAAATTATTATAATTAAAGAATAATAAATATTTTTATATAATATAATTTAAATATTTTATTTAATATAATATTATATATTTATATTTAATATAATGATATTTTTCTTTTTCTTTCTTAATTTTTATCTTTAGTTGGCGAGTCAGAAAGGTAAATGCCAAATTCTCTCCGTAATATTTAAATCAAAAGCCATTTTCTTAAACAAAGTGCATGTATGTATGTATGTATGTATGTATGTGACTCTCCATATATACACACACTTACCAAATTAATTATAAACATAATTTTAGATTTTTGTTTCAAACATTTAGAAAGAATGATTTAAAATCCTAGTAAATAAACACTACATTAAATATTTGACTAATCTGATTTGAGATGAATAAAATTATTATAATTAAGGAATATTAACATTTTTATTTAATAACATTTAAATATTTTCTTAATATAATATTATATATTTATATTTAATATAATAATATTTTACTCTTTCTTTTAAAAAAAATTTATCTTTAGTTGGTGAGTCAGAAAGATAAATTGCCATATTCTCTCCATAAATTGGATTAATAGTTTAAATAGTTTCTTTAAAATAGTATGTAAATCAAGTATCATTTTTTTAAACAAAGTGCATGTAAGTAGTAATTAATGATGAGAGAGATTAAATGAATTAATATTGAAAAAAAATTAAAATCCTAGTATATAAACACCACATTAAATATTTGACCAATCTGATTTGAGATGAATAAAATTATTATAATTAAGGAATATTAATATTTTATTTAATATCATTTAAGTATTTTCTTTATATAATAATATTATATATTTATATTTAGTATAATAATATTTTGCTCTTTCTTTAAAAAAAAAAAAAATCTTTAGTTGGTGAGTCACAAAGGTAAACTGCCAATTTCTCTCCATAAATTGGATTAATAGTTTAAATAATTTCTTTAAAATAGTATGTAAATCAAATATAATTTTCTAAAATAAAGTGCATGTATGTAGTAATTAATGATGAGAGAGATTAAATGAATTAAAATTAATTAATATATTTAAAAAAAGAATTAAACTATGTTTCATTAATATTAAGGATAATTTTAGAAAATATATAAATTTAAGTCAAATTTAATACTACTAATTAAATTAACTAATTTTTAATCTTGATAAATTAATTAATTGGATTTGTAAAAACCAATGGAATAATAAAAATGCAAAATTCTCTTCACAAATTGGATAAATAATTTAAATAATTTCCTTAAAATAATATGTAAATCAAATGTTGTTTTCTTAACAATGTGCATGCTTAATTTTCGCACACTTAAAAAAAAAAAACACACACACACACACACAATGTGCAAGTATGTAGTATGTATGTGGGTCTCTATTTTTTTCTTTCTATAACCATGAGATATCGATCTGGTGCATTTATGTATGTGTGTGAGTCTCTATATATAACACAGAGAACCTAAAACTGGATTATTGGAATTCACATTTTGCATATATGAAATGGCTTATTTCACAAAAGGCAGCATATCCCCCGGCAAGAAAGAGATAGTGGCTTAAATTCCCCCTTACTTATTTGTCTACAATGATGGCACCATCGAACGTCCCACAACCTACCCTAGAGCTCCACCCTCACTCGAAGACCCTGCAACCGGCGTCGCATCCAAAGACATCCTCTTCTCAAAGAACCCTTTCCTCTTTGCTCGACTTTACCTTCCAAAACTAACTCAACCCGACGAAAAAATCCCCATTTTAGTCTACCTTCATGGCAGCGCCTTTTGCTTTGAATCAGCCTTTTCATCTCACCACTTCAAATATTGCAACATATTTGCTTCCCAAGCCAATGTCCTAATTGTTGCCATAGAGCACAGGAAAGCTCCTGAGCATTTTCTCCCTACGGCTTATAATGATTGCTGGGCTGGTCTTAGTTGGGTCGCCTCTCATGCCACCGCAAACCCCACCAACACTGACCCTTGGCTCATAAGTCATGGTGATTTCAGCAAAGTTTTTATTGGTGGTGATAGTAGTGGTGGTAACCTTGTCCATAACATTGCCATACGTGCTGGGGTTGAAGCTTTACCCGGTGGTGTAAAACTCTATGGTGCTTATCTTAACCACCCTTATTTATGGGGTTCAAAGCCAATTGGGTCTGAACCCGTTATTGGATTCGAGGAGTGTAATCAATCTTTGGTTTGGAACTTCGCGTACCCTGATGCACCTGGTGGGTTGGATAATCCCATGATCAATCCATTAGCTCCTGGGGCACCCAGTTTGGCTACGCTTGGGTGTTCTAAGATGCTTATTACTGTTGCAGGGAAGGATCACTTGAAATTTAGGGACAGGGCAGTGTTATATTATGAGGCTGTGAAGGAGAGTGGCTGGAAAGGGGAACTTAAGCTGTTTGAGGAGGAAGAAGAGGATCATGTTTATTTTATGTATGATATGGAAACTGAGCAAGCCAAAAGATTGATCAAAGTCGTGGTTGATTTTCTTACCCAGTGAAAGAACTATACAGTTGTCTCCCTAAGATTTGTATTTTCTCAGTTTCCCTTGTTTTGAATAAGAAGGCTTAAATATGTTTTTAATCTCTCAAAATTTGAGTAAGTTTGATTTTGGTCCCTCAATTAAAAACTTGTTCTTTTTAATTGAGAGATTAAAAAGAACAAATTTTTAATTGAGGGACCAAAATTAAAAACATCTCATTTGTTTGTGTTACTCATGTGTCCCTGAATCCAGGATCTGTCTCTGTTTATGTCTTTGGTCTAGTTTATAAAATCCTTCATCCATAATGTTGTGAAGAGTATTAATGGGGTATAAATCGTAACAAAACATATGCCCTATAATAAGAAAAAAATGGTAATTGTTTTACTTGGTATAATTTTTAATGGATGAAAATTAAATTATTAATATAATGTACTATATTATAAGTACAGACTTCTAATATCAATTTATACTAATAATTAATTTTTACTAAATAAAAATTATAGCTACAAAAACGAGCTTAATGATTATTCTATTATTATGTAATGTTTTTTTTTAGTAAATATCTCAGTAAACGTGTATGTTTATATTGTTATTCTTAACTTCTTATTATTATGTAGTATTTTTTTTTTTGACAGTAGATCTTGTTAGTTTATTATGTGATATTTTGTACAACATGATAGCTACTCTAAGTACAACATAAGATAATTCCATCAAATTCTAAATCATAAACCAAGTAAACTTTTTATTTTTGGAGTGGCATGTGATTTTTTTATGGAAAAAAGAGTTCTATTTTTATGTTGAATATTATGAAAAGATAATGCCATATTTTGAATTATACAAGATCTACGACTCGTGTTATTTTTTTGCCATTTGAAAGTTCAATAAAAGATAATAACATTTAACACAGTATATAGAAAGAAATATTCTGTTCGGGCCTATCCTCAATATTCTGTATTTACAAAGAAATTCCTTAACTACTTCACACACTGTTAATTCCTAAAACGTAAGGGTCAACGATTCCCCATATAATAAATACAAAATCAGGCAGCTAGCCTAATCTCCCAATTATAACTTTTAATACTGTATATACAAAGAAATATTCTGTTCAGGCCTATCCACAAGTTCTGACAAAATGCAAAGGAAGTGAATGAATAGTTTTAAGGCAAATCTGACAGGCCAATCTCTTCCAAAAGTCCCAACTAATTCCAAATCCAGCCTAGATCTCTCCTTCACATTTTCTCCCCGTTTACCTTGACAACCAAATCATCCCCCAAACCCTCCCTACTGCCAACTCAGCAGTTAGTTACTTAGTGGAGACATTTTCATTTTTTTTCTTTCTCCATACCTACACTATTGTTTTAGGGGTCCTGTCACTCTCCACTGCCTTGTGCCCCATTCTATTATGCTCAGGGCCTATTAGTGGAATTTCGTCTAAAAGTGAATATTTTTTCATGATTTCCTCATTATTTCTCCTTAGTGTTGATGGTCTTCTCCTCCCCCTACTTCTCCATCAGTGGTGTATAGCCTCCACTATCCCAAAACTGTCAATTGAAAGAATAAACCTAGACAAGAGAAGGCAAGGTTGCAAATTGAGAGTTGATGATAAGAAAAAAGAAATATGATTGATATCACCATTGATAGATTATCTAAGCATGACTTCTAGGTGACAGAGAAGCTACAGATCTTACCATTTTCATTTGTACTGCATTCTATTTTTTTCTCCCAAATACTATAGTTTGGTTTGTTGATAAGTCCAATTCCTTTGAGTGTAGCCAATGGTGCCAAAGGCCACCAGAAGTGGTCTCTGAATCTTGTCTTCTGCAGTGAGCTGCATGCCTCTTGCATGTGCTAAAGGCATGCATTGCCTGAACCAAGAAAGCATGTTTAATAGTTTTTTAGTGTCTCCTAGCATACGGTGTTGTTTATGGCAGATGGCGGAGCATGGTGGAAAGCCAAATATCAGCCATATATATATGGCGGATGGTGTAGCGGCAAATGGCCGAAGCCATGGCGGACCAAAAAGAAATATATATATATATAGGGGATTGCTAATGCACACACACTCATTTTTTAGTATGCGTGCATTAGCACTCTACACCAAAAATTTAGAACAAAAATACCATCTCTTTTCTCTCTTTTAATTTAATTCCTTTAGAGATATTACTTAAAAAGAGATATCGGTGAAATCTATATACCTTAAAGAGATATCATTTTCTGCTTTTTCATCCATTTTATGACTTGCCAATGATGAGCATTCATAGATTGTTATTTTCCACCTTAGTTAGAAGCAAGGCAATGCACAAAAAGAAAAACAATTTTTATTGGAACATAAACTTATATATCTTGATCACAGCTCAATCGACAATGTGTCCTTCATTGAGATCTTGGAATGTTTTGCTTGATTCCTCAAAGTTGTATCTAAGATACCTGTTTCTGCCAAATAATGACAGCTTTATGATATGATCAAGTTGGTTATTTTAAATCATATAATTTATAATGCAAAAATTACACAACAATTACAAACATAATTTTTTCTAGGTAGTTTTGTTTATATAGAATAACAACCATGGTTCTAGTAATTTATTTCCATAACATCAAAGTCACATGTTTAAAGATGCCATGGGTAGCACACAGTCTTTAAAGAAAACATCCAACAACAAACTACAAAATTAATAGTTGAAACATCCATCCTTTAAGAAATGCTTAAGGTGTGAGACTGAACTAAGTGTTCGAGGCATGAAGCCGAGTTAAATGCTCAATGTTGATGGGCGAGCAAAAGATGCTCAAGGCACGAAGCTGAGCTGAATGCTCAAGGCGCAAAGCCGAGCTATAGTTGAAAAAGTCGTGAAAAGTTGAGCTATGATGATTAAAGTGTGAAGGGTCGTGCAAGACTGCTTGAGCTTTGTTCTTATATGTGCTTGGCCTTTTGTTGCCTAGAGTGCAAGGATTTGCTCTAAGTCAGGCTCAAGTCGACAATGCTGGAAGTCGACTCTCGGGTGTTGACAAAGCACATCCTGCAAAATAATTGTTATAAATATATATTTCCTAAAAGTCGGTCCGCAAAAGTCATAGAGAACTCGATCTTTGGGGATAGATCAAAGTCATCTCAAATCCATTCACAAGTTTGCCTGACAAGGCAATGTGTTGATCTTGCATAATCTTTAAACAACGAAAACACAAATACAATCAAGCAAAGCAAACTTGGTATAATATCAAGCAAATTAGCTTGGTTGTTTCCCATATTCGAGTTGTGATATGTAACTATGAATGTAAAATTAGCTATAGCATGCATGACTTAGCCACTGATTTGAGCGTAGCTCTTTTACTTCACCATTTGTCCGCCGTGTAGATAGTCCCTGTTAATGTGCTAGGATATATAATATATGTCATTCAACAAAGTTAATTCCAACAATCTTTGATTGAAATTTGCCTCGAGTCGATGATCATAAGTGTGGCAGGCTTGATGCTGAAAGAACATTATTAGGTGTCATGCAGACTTCTATTCTACGAATTAGTGCCGCCTAGATCGAAGTTTCTCCAGCAACAACCATTAAAATATTAAGCAAACTTGCGAGCAATTAAAGCAAACACTACTAGCCAACTCCTTATGTCTTTATCTCACACAGCTTCAATGAAAAGCATAGCATATGCCACATTGTAATTCTTTATTTGTTGGGAAGATTTTTCTAGTGTGTCACTCGGCACCGTCATGAATTTTCCAATCAGGGTGAGATAAGATCCTCCTCGTTTGGAGCAAGATGTTGTGCATATCTTCCAATTGCATATGACGATGGCATATGACAGTTTATGTAGATGCAACATAGCAGGATATGGTGTCGATCATCCTTACATACCATGCATGATATAATCCCCCAACATGATATGTTGCATCTGTACGGGTCCTCACATTAACTCATTAATAAAACAATTAGCAAAGAAATTTGATAGAAGGAGCAAGAACTCCCTACTCACTCAACTTTTAGCATTTGAATCTCCATCAGTATAATGTTGACTGCGTGTCGAGCACCAGAAACACCAGTTGTGCGCTATCGTGCATATATCGAATACAGGTTTTATGATCAACAAATTAAGTAATATTAACATTGACTTTTCATGTCATATGCTTAAAGTCTTGTCACTATTAGCGAGAATTTGGAACGACTCTGACATAACGAGCCATTTATCCTACCTGCCAAACATTTTCGATCTCCTTCCGTTTCTCACCACTAGAGGTGATTCTATTTTGAATTTGATAATTCAAATGTCATAAAAAGCAAGTATATAAAGTCATAATAATTGATGCATCATGTACATAACTTGATGGCGTGATGGAGATCTAATAGCATATTGTAATGCCATTAATGTCATATTGTAGATAGCAAATTCATGTTGTGTTTCTAAAACATATCATAATAATAACAAAACAATTTCATTTTGGCAATCCAAACATCACGTAATTAGTTTTGTCCTCAGAATAATCCATGAAAAGTTATATACTGGAATCTTGAAATTGGACAATTCAATTAAAATTGTTCGGCATGCCATATATGGAGAATAACTTAGTTGCATACAATATCTCGCCAATTCACGCTAAACGTTGACTGTACCATAATGATACAATTTGAAATGTCAAATTCAATTACCGTGTAATTGATCTTATTATGGGATCATATTTTCCACTCCTATACGAGGGATAAGGCATTATTCCTATGCCATTGCCTATTATTATGATGACAATATTTAGAAATATTGTAAAGGAAGATGATACGTGGTTGCACCTTTTGGCACGTGAACAATTATTGTCACGATATGATTTGCTATGTAATCATGATATAGTGTCGTGCATCAACATGATATATGTATGACTATTAAAAATCATGATATAGCATACATGGAATGTTGGCTTTTGAAAATAATTTCCATATGATGAGAGATACCAGGCGCATGATACTTACTATTATTATTTTTGGCAAAGGGACTTGTAGCTTTTGCTTTCTCGGTCCATGCGTTGCGAGTAGATGTTGGGAACTAGGGATTCCTTCTTTGGTGGCGCTTATATCATCCTTTTTAGAAATTATCTCACAATGCGTTGATAGTAAATATGCCATCCCTTCACCAATAAGCATTGCTCCTGTACACAAGCATTGTGACGGACAAAAAATTTCAATTCTGTAGGATCCCTGAAAAAGGCACGAGCTTTATATGATATAATAATTCAGGGGTTCTCATGTAAATACATCATTCCAATGTGTAAATACAATGATATATGGTTGTAGAAGTGTCATATAATATTCCAGGGAGAGAGAAATATCAGAATATTATTTTGTTAGTTGCTCGTCATCTGTTCGGAGTCAATATTCTAGATGCAGGTTTTATGATACTGGCTTCAAATATCGAAAGAATCATGAGATATATATTTGCAATATCATACGACCGTCATTGCAATTTCAAATATCATGCATAGGATATTACCAAATGGAATTAATAAGAAAACCAAGAATGATTAAACCGAATTGGCAGAGATTGAGTAGCATAAAAAATGTTGATGTGTGGCAAAAGCATGTGAGCATATTCTTCTTCTCCTCCTTCGGATTGTTGATAATCGTGAGCAAAAATTCAATTTGACGATTGAAACAGTCCCTGAACATGGATTTGAAGCTGAACCTCGTCAACTTAGACTTCGAGATTTGCATTTTGCAAAAGTTTATTCGCTCTTTTCCACCCTCATTGTGAGCTGATCACCTGTTGGACGACTCATAGAAGAGCGAAGACTCTTGATTTATGTGGCCAGGAAAAGTTTTACCAGGCCTCACGGTGGGCCAAATTTTCCTACCAAAATTGGTAGAACCTTGTTTGCAGCGTTGCTCCTCCTTGTGCTCTTCCAAGTACAACGGTGGGGTGTACCTGCAAAAACACTCCGACGCAGTAGAGGTAGGAGATATGTATCACAATTAGGGGAGAATTTAGATTAGATTACCTTATGTCACTGAGATTGTATATATAGAGTTTTCTAGGTCCTTGGGCCTAGTTACCTGATATAAGTGCCATTAACGATGGCAAGGATCGTGGAGATAGAGATAGGATCTATATCTTTTCTTATTTTTGAGGCGGGGAGATAAACTTTCCTCCTTTCCTTATTTATGATGGTCGAGTACATGTAATACAATCACCATACCAATTAAACAAATTAAAAAAAAAAAAAAAACAAAGAAAACCCCTAACACTCGTTAATGGGTTCAAAGGACCTGTCCCAAAATCGAAATTTGAGTTTAAGAGAAGAAGATTTGGAGTCAAGAGTGGAAGAGAGATACCTGATAGACAAAATATGATGTGTAAAATTCGAAATTTGAAAACGAAAGATAGATATGAAAGAATGGGGTCTCACTTAATTTTGAAATTCAAGAAAAGAGAGAGAAAGAGCTTTTTTTTAACCTGAACACGCAACACATCAGTAGAAAGAGAATTATTTTGTTAAAAGACAAAAAAAAAAGTACACGTGTCTTAAAATGAAGAAGGGTCAGTGTGCTGTCTTTTTCCTAGCCTAAAGAATGCATATAGAGATATAGAAACCTCTACAAACTAAAACAGTTTTCAGCCAACAACTGTTCGTATCACGTGTCACTTAACCCTTTTTTACAATCTCGTGTCACCTAACCTACTATATTTTAATTTTAAATTCATACACATTTAAAAAGCTTTCTTTTATGTAAAAAGTAAAAAATAAAATAAATACCCAAAGCCTAGGGAAAGAAACCACGATCATCTTCATTCGTTCAGAGCACATTTGAACCTTTCTTCTTCTTTATGCTCTGCCTCAACGACGCTCTTTTGCTCTCTCAATCTCGAGTTCTCTCTCTTGCCTCTTCGTATGTCTCTCGCGGGTTCGTCTCTCTTCTAGATTGTGTTTCGATTTTGATTTTGTTTGTCTTGATTCTGCATTCCGGTGAACAAAATGGTAGGGTTTTCTTTACTAAAATTGGGTGAAAAGCTTTACTCTAAGCACTGTTTTGTTCGGTTCTAGAAGGGATAGGGAGAACACTGAAAGAAGGGAACCTATGCCAGGTTCGAAATGCCGTTTGCACCAAACAGGTTTCCTCAATCGATTCATTCCATTCAAATTCTTCAATCAGGGCTTAATTTCCCCTCATTTATTGAATTCTCCAAGTCTTAATTTGTTCTCAACTCGTGGATTTCCTTATCTATTGTAATTGTGACGTAAGTGGTTGCTTATAATATGATTTATGACTTTTTAACATGAATGCTTCTCTTAATCACTAATTAAAAATTACTAATATTTTGCAATGTTATTCTGCCTTTTGGGACTTCATGTAATTATTTTAGTATTTCACACTTTCATTTTTTAAAATTGTCATGTAGGGTTCATGCTTTAAAAGGGATCGATCATAAATTTGTTATTAATCTGAGCCAGAAATATTCCCCTGAATCTTTGTTGTGCCAATCATAAGTGGCAGCAAACAATCATAAGTGGGAGGTGTATTATGAGACCATTCCAATCACCAAGCAATTGCCATCCAATAAAAAGATTCCTATAGTTCTTTATGGCTTGCTTAAAGACACCACCTACTATGGATAGTACACCACAAGTGAGTTCATGTTTTTGCGACCTGTGAACAACTAACTTCATTTTGTAATGAACAAATTGACAAATATTACCTGTTTTTAATTAGGTGGGAGTTATGCTCAAGGCCTACCAAAAGCTTTTGAGTGTGCAGAGTCCTTAATTCCAACTGCTTCTCTCATAATTGGTGTGTCTATACTAGTAAGATCTCCTATGTAATCAAGTTACATTGTTAGGTGCCTCATGTAATCTAGACTTTTGAATATAGCTATGCTGCTTTTGACATTCAATATCTTGTTTATTTTCTTGAGATCATATTGTTCAATACTCACTTGTGTCATCTATGCTGATGTTAGATACTTGCCAAATTAGAGTCCTGAACTACTACTCATGGTGGAAAAGATACACCTGAAATCACAACCAAAACAAACTTACATGAAGAAAAAATAGTCGTATTTGGTTTTCATTAGTTGTTTCAAAGGAACAGTGGCATCATGAGTAGGAGCAAATTCAAAGTGAGTCTATTGACTCTTCTATATTAGTTTCTATTGTATTTTAACCCCATTTGACAAAATTGATAATAAAGGGTTAAAAGTATAACCGTATAAAAGTTTATGCTTAATTAAGTTGTTTTTGGGCCTTAGATGAGCCTCTTAAAATCACATACAACTACTGGGATGGAACTGGCCACAGGCGTGTTATCCAGGTAATTAATTACATCTTGTCTCCATTTGTTACGACTCAAATTAATTAATTGAAAAACAGTCCTTGTTATTTATTATAATATCATTATATTTATTAAAAAAATTAACTTATTGAGCTACTCTTTTTTGTATATTTTGGCTTCATTCAAATTAATGAAAAATCAGAGAAGGATTTTATTAGGAAAGTTCCTGGTTTAGAGGTACTGGCTACTGCAACATCAATGGATTCAGAGCATAAGGATAGGCCATCTGTTAACTCTTTGGCAAGCGTACCAAATCGTACAAGTAGTAAAATGAAAAGTCCAAGTATCGTTTCCCAAGGGACTTGCGTAATATTGGACAAATTTCATGTAATCACTATCTAAGTTCCTCCATTAACCGCCATTCCCTTGGACGATTAACAAAGGAACTTGCTTTAAGCTCTATGACCCAAAGATAACCAACAAACCAAGTGCTATTCCTAACTACAAGATTCATTGGGCATTTTACTTCAGTTCAAGATAAAGAAGGTATTTTCCAATAACAATCTCATCCCAAAAACAAGCTATGGAAGTATTTCCTAATAACAAACCATAACAAGCATTAAGCATGGAAGTAAAACACTAACATTGAAGAACAAGAGAAATGTAAACATATATTTCATAAAAATATACAAAAGAGTAAAGTTAGGTTACATCTAACCCCAAAATGAAAGGATTTAGCTACCCATTTCCATGGGTAGCTGTAAAATACAAGAAAGATGGAAGAAGATGGAGAGAACAGAGCATTGGAGCCATTGGAGAGCCTTCTACACTCAAAGGAAGAGTGGATCTTGCAATGGGAATGGCTCCCCCTTCTACACTCTAGGGATTCATCATTTTAGGGCCAAATGTGTAGATCCTTTCATAAGTCGCGGGTTGTCCTTTAAATACATGAGCAAGATTTTTAATTTTAAGTGACTAGCCGCTCAGCCGTGAAATCAGGCTTCAAGCCACCACGCCTAGATCTGATCTGCTTGAATAATTAAGCTCCAAATAACTCTCTTAAACTCCAATTTCCATTTCTACAAAATGTACACAGAATAACTAAGATATAAAAACTTATTAACTAAACTAAAAATTAAATATTTACAATTTTAAAACTAATTGAGTCAAACATCACTCTAAATGTGGATGAAACTAGGATAGTTGCCTCAAAATTTATTCAACAATTAAGTAAATTAATAAGGCCATTATCACCATCCCCAAGTCCCTTGGATACTTGTCAATATGAAACACACTAAGTCACGGGTGAGTATACTATAAGCTCTTCTAATTCATCACCTCATCTAGGAGTTTGTGGATAGACAATCAATGAGTGAATCATATTTGATAGACCAACAAAAGCCACTTGGAGAAACTGAAAGTACCATTGGAGGGTTTTCAGTGCTTTGCTTGGGAAATGAACTATAGTCAAGGAAGGTTCAATGATGCTTTGAAGAAGTATATGCTTGTAAGTGATTTTTTTTTGTGGCCACTTAACTATGGAGAAAAAACACACCAACAAGCAACTATGAAGCCTACACGTAACATGTTTTAAAGACATTTTTAGCATTAGGCAGCAGGGTAGATAGACCAACACTTTTCACCACAAGTTGTTGCTACTTTATCTCTGGAATTCCAATAGATTATTGTGGATTCCAAATACATGATTTCTTTTTCACTCTAGCCTAATTTCTTGCAAAGTTCAAAATGATATTTTGTAATGCATAAATGTTCTATTTGAAAGGAACACCACGCACTGGATTTGGAGGAGGAATTTTTTATGCTTCTGCTTCATCTAAGGTACCTTTTTGAGATCAAAGCCTGCAATTGAAAGTTGTTCTTTTATCTTCATTGGTTAATTAATGTAGAACAATGAAAGTTTTTCACTCATTTGCATGTTGTATTTCAACTTCATATACTTTCTTTTAACTTCCTTCTTTTAGTTTATTGAAAAAAAAAATTATGAAGGATGGAACTTTGGTGAAGTTGCCAAAAATGGGCATGGGATAAATGCTTCTCGGTTTAATCTCCCAAGAATTGACATAAAAACTACCCCCACTCTTTTTCCTTTTAATGTTCCTCGACATGATTTTACCACGTCATTTTTTTTCTGTTAGTATTGTAACTTATAAGAGCTTCAAAAGTATACTGAAATGCATTCTTAATATGATGTTTATTTTGCAGTACTTAGGTTTCAAATGAACTAGCACTTTAGTTTCCAGAAACTCAAAGACAACCCAAGGTTTTGTTCTTGTGGTTGTGATTCTTGATAATTATTGTGAGCACAATCTTCATTTTTCGCTAGTTAAAAAAGTCTTCTACGGTCAAATATAATGTGATCCTGCAATGTATTATTACTAAATATTCAATTCTACTAAAATAAATCTCTTAATATGGCTTTATTACTTATTAAAAGTGTGTGCACTGTCGCATTCGTTTTTGATATGGGTTTGTTAAGGTAAGCTCATGTTGTAGGGGTACAAGAAGTTCTAAATATTAGGTGACTTAGCCTAAGTTACAATAGATAAATATTTTATTTAATTAGGAAATTTAGATATATATTTACTCATTAAAATTCTGAAGCCTGCTGTTAAGACAAAGTCTCTCCAGGAACTGAGTGTTTTAATGATGACAAATCACTATGAAGCAAAACCGAAGTTACTGAACTTAGCTACTAATGGTTGCTTTAAGTGTTCTTATTAAGACATGACATACTCAGAAGCATAGCACAAGTGTGTAGCATAAGCCTACAGTGGAAGCTTCTCCATGACATAGATTCTGCAATCAGAAGCAGGACTACCGGAAGGAGAGCTATTCAAAAGTTGGAAAGGCAATTATGTTTTTTGGGTCAAAGTGCATATATCAGAAGCTGCATATGATTATAGGCATGATGCTAGGGATAACTTGAGTCAATGGGTAGATATCAGAAGCTACACATGGCTTAAGGATCATTAGAAGTTGCATTTGAATTGGAACATGAAGACAGACGTGTCTCGCACTCTTGAAGCACACACCAATCAGATGCATCGATGCTTGGACAACACTGATCCTGATGTTGTTAATGCTTGTGATCCTTGACATTGTCCAAGTCATAGGATCTCAAAGGAAACAACTGTCCTTGTTGATAAAGAACCAACAACCAATAAATAGAAGAGAGAATGTAAAAATTAGTTAACCGCTCTTCTCCAGAAGACTTGCTGCAGAAACAATCTCTAGAAAACTTCCCATGATTCAAAATTCTAATTCATGTGCAAACCACCAAGATCACAGCTAGCACCAACGGATCTTTATCAACGGATCCTTCAACTGATATAAGGTAAAAGCTGGTGATAGTGGAGCAAGAGTAGAGATGAAGAAGATAACTCAATGAGTTGTATGGTTAAGGTTGAATTGCGCAAAACAACTACCTGCATGAACATAGATAACTCATGCAGCATTTGAATTCAACCTCCAACGGACACAAATGGCTAGCTCCTTGGTTAAGTCTATAAATTGCCCAAGTATGAAGGAGCAATTGCAAAGAAGATTGCCAAAGTAGTGGGTAAAGGTCAGTTGACAAACCCTTATCTAAAGGAATATCCTTAGCCTAGAACACTCTAGGTGAAAGCAAGTTGTGCCTAAACCGAAAGTGTTTTGTCTGCCACTCCCTTGGTGTGAAGGGACCACAACAGGAAGTTGTGTGTAGCCGAACAGAGCTTGGAAGAGTAGTCAGGTGACTACTGCTTCTGAAGTTTTGGGAACACAATAGGTGGCTGTGTGTCCAGCAGAGGTGTTGCTGAAGGGAACTCGGAAGGGCAGTCAAGTGACTATGGCTTCTTAGGGTCTAGGCAACACAACAGATCATTGTGTGTGTCCAGTAGTAGGTTCTAGTAAGGGTTGAGCACCTCCTTCAAAGTGAATTAGATTTTCTACAAGCAACATGTAACCAAAAAAGTTTAATTCATTTTTTTTGCATAGACGTTCCGTTTCTTTGAATGTGGAGAAGGAATGTTCCGATGATAGCCACAGTTCTCTGGTCCCTCTTGAGAAAGAAGTAGAAGTGTCTGAAGAGGATAGTAAACATGATGTTGTTATTTCACCAGCTACGTCTTCCGTTAATTCACAATGCAGTGGAATGCTATCAGTACCTGCATCATGTTTTTGGGAGGGAGGTTTTAAAGCAGCTTATGATATTGTACATATCATTATAAAACACAATGAGGAAGGAAACTTTATTATTGATTTGAATCTCATCCTTAAATTTTTTTATTAATGATCATGAGCACCTCCTTCCAAGTGAATAAGAATTTCTGCATGCAACATGTTTCCCACGCATGAGGTTCAAAAGTCAAAGTTTGGTGGTACAGAAAAGGAAGAAAAGCTGGGAACAAGTCATCTAAAGGAGTTAAATCAGAGCTAACATTGAAAAGGAAGGTTTCAAAATTAATTGGGATGTTGCAGCACTCAACACTCTAGCTCCCAAAGTCATCCATGAAAAGAGAAGCTTGCAGCAAAGCACAGTAGAGAGAGAAAAAGAGTTAGTAGAAAAAGTTGATGATCATTAATAAAAAAAAATAATTAAGGATGAGATTCGAATCAATAGTAAAGTTTCCTTCCTCATTGTTTTTTATGATGAGATGTACAATATCATAAGCTGCTTTAAAATATCCCTCCCAAAAAATGATTCAGGTACTGATAGCATTCCACTGCATTGTGAATTAATAGGAGACGTAGCAGGTGAAATAACAACATCATGTTTAATATCTTCTTCGGACAGTTCTACTTCTTCCTTAAGAGGGAACAGAGGAGTGTGACTATCAGCGTAACATTCCTTCTCCACATCCAAAGATACAGAAGGTCTATGCAATAAAAAAAATGAATTGGGATGCTGCAACACTCAACACTCTAGCTCCCAAAGTCAACCATAAAAAGAGAAGCTTGCAGAAAAGCATAGTAGAGAGAGAGAGAAAAAGAGTTAGCAGAAAAAGTTTATGACCGTTAATAAAAAAAAAAACTAAATTTCTTCTTAGCAAAAAGGGAGAAAAATGTAACCAAAAAAATTAACTCATTTTTTTGTTGTTGCATAGACCTTCCGTTTATTTGGATGTGGAGAAGGAATGTTACGATGATAGCCGCACTCCTCTGGCCCATCTTGAGGAAGAAGAAGAATTGTCCAAAGAGAATATTAAACATGATGTTATTTCACCAACTACGTCTCAGATTAATTCACAATGCAGTGGAATGCTATCAGTACCTGCATCATGTTTTTGGGATGGAGATTTTAAAGCAGCCTCTGATATTGTACATGTCATCGTAAAACACAGTGAGGAAGGAAACTTTTTTATTGATTCAAATCTCATCCTTAAAACTTTTTTATTAATGATCATGAGCACCTCCTTCCAAGTGAATACAATTTTCTTCATGGAACATGTTTCACACGCCTAAGGTTAAATAGTCCAAGTTTGGTGTCACAGAAAAGGAAGAAAAGTTGGGAAGAGGACACCTAAAGGAGCTAATGCAGAGCTAACATTGAAAAGGAAGGCTTCAAAATTAATTGGGATGCTGCAACACTCAAAACTCTAGCTCCCAAAGTCAACCATGAAAGGAGAAGCTTACAGCAAAGCATAATAGAGAGAGAGAGAAAAAGAGTTAGCAGAAAAAGTTTATAATCATTAATAAAAAAAATTTAAGGATGAGATTCGAATCAATAATAACGTTTCCTTCCTCATTGTTTTTTATGATGACATGTACAATATCATAAGCTGCTTTAAAATCTCCTTCCCAAAAACATGATGCGGGTACTGATAGCCTTCCACTGCATTGTGAATTAATAGGAGACGTAGCTGGTGAAATAACAACATCATGTTTAATATCTTCTTCGGACACTTCGACTTCTTCCTTAAGAGGGACCAGAGGAGTGGGGCTATCATCGTAACATTCCTTCTCCACATCCAAAGATACAGAAGGTCAAAGCAACAAAAAAAAAAATTGAAATTCTTAGCAAAAAGGGAGATAAATGTAACCAAAAAAGTTTAATTTTTTTTGGTTGCATAGACCTTCCGTTTCTTTGGATGTGGAGAAGGAATGTTACGATGATAGCCGTACTCCTCTGGTCCCTCTTGAGGAAGAAGTAGAAGTGTCCGAAGAGGATATTAAACATAATGTTGTTATTTTACCAGCTACGTGTTAATTCACAATGCAGTGGAATGCTATCAGTACCGCATCATGTTTTTGGGAGGGAGATTTTAAAGCAGCTTCTGATATTGTACATCTCATCATAAAACACAATGAGGAAGGAAACTTTGTTATTGATTCGAATCTCATCCTTAAATTTTTTTTATTAATGATCACGAGCACCTCCTTCCAAGTGAATAAGAATTTCTGCATGCAACATGTTTCCCACGCATGAGGTTCAAAAGTCCAAGTTTGGTGGTACAAAAAAGGAAGAAAAGCTGGGAACAAGTCACCTAAAGGAGTTAAATCAGATCTAACATTGAAAAGGAAGACTTCAAAATTAATTGGATGCTGCAGCACTCAACACTCTAGCTCCCAAAGTCAACTATGAAAAGAGAAGCTTGCAGCAAGGCACAGTAGAGAGAGAGAAAAAGAGTTAGCAGAAAAAGTTGATGATCATTAATAAAAAAAAATTAAGGATGAGATTCGAATCAATAATAAAGTTTCCTTTCTCATTGTGTTTTATGATGAGATGTACAATATCAGAAGCTTCTTTAAAATCTCCCTCCCAAAAAATGATGCAGGTATTGATAGCATTCCACTGCATTGTGAATTAATGGGAGACGAAGCTGGTGAAATAATAACATCATGTTTAATATCTTCTTCGGACACTTCTACTTCTTCCTTAAGAGGGCATAGAGGAGTGCGACTATCATCGTAACATTCCTTCTCCTTATCCAAAGAAATATAAGGTCTATGCAACAAGAAAAAAAAGATGAATTAAATTTCTTCTTACCAAAATAGGAGAAAAATGTAACCAATAAAATTTAATTCATTTTTCTTTTGTTGCAAAGACCTTTTGTTTCTTTGGATGTGGAGAAGGAATGTTACGATGATAGTCGCACTCCTCTGGTCCCTCTTAATGAAGAAGTAGAAGTGTCGAAAGAGGATATTAAACATGATGTTATTTCACCAACTACGTCTCCCATTAATTCACAATGCAGTGGAATTCTATCAGTACCTGCATCATGTTTTTGGGAGGGAGATTTTAAAGCAGCTTCTGATATTGTACATCTCTTCATAACACATAATGAGGAAGGAAACTTTTTTATTGATTCGATTTTCATCCTTAAAACTTTTTTTTTAATGATCATGAGCACCTCCTTCCAAGTGAATAAAATTTTCTGCATGCAATATATTTCCCAAGGTTGAGGATCAAAAGTCCAAGTTTGGTGGTACAGAAAAGGAAGAAAAGCTGGGAATAAGTAACCTAAAGGAGGTAAAGCAGAAAAAACATTTAAAAGGAAGGCTTCAAAATTAATTGGGATGCTGCAGCACTTAACACTCTAGCTCCCAAAGTCAACCATGAAAAGTGAAGCTTGCAGCAAAGCACAATAGAGAGAGAAAAGGAGTTAGCAGAAAAAGTTGATGATCATTAATAAAAAAATTAAGGATGAAATTCGAATAAAAAATAAAATTTCCTTCCTTATTGTGTTTTATGATGAGATGTACAATATCAGAAGCTGCTTTAAAATCTACCTTACAAAAAATGATGCAGTTACTGATAGCATTCCACTGCATTGTGAATTAATGGGAGACGTAGCTGGTGAAATAACAACATCATGTTTAATATCTTCTTCGGACACTTCTAGTTCTTCCTTAAGAGGCAACAGAGGAGTGCAGCTATCATCATAACATTCCTTCTCCATATCCAAAGAAACATAAGGTCTATGCAACCAAAAAAAAAAGATGAATTAAATTTCTTCTTACCAAAATAGGAGAAAAATGTAACCAAAAAAATTTAATTCATTTTTCTTTTGTTGCAAAGACCTTCCGTGTCTTTGGATGTGGTGAAGGAATGTTACGATGACAGTTGCACTCCTCTGGTCCCTCTTAAGGAAAAAGTAGAAGTGTCCGAAGAAGATATTAAACATGATGTAATTTCACTAGCTATGTCTCCCATTAATTCACAATGTAGTGGAATGTTATCAGTACCTTCATCAGGTTTTTGGGAGGGAGATTTGAAAGCAAGTTCTGATATTGTACATCTCATCATAACACACAATGAGGAAGGAAACTTTATTATTGATTTGATTCTCATCCTTAAAACTTTTTGATTAATGATCTTGAGCACTTCCTTCGAAGTGAATAAGATTTTCTGCATGCAAAATGTTTCCCACGCATGAGGTTCAAAAGTCCAAGTTTGGTTGTACAGAAAATGAAGAAAAGCTGGGAACAAGACACCTAAAAGACTTAAAGCATAGCTAACATTGAAAAGGAAGACTTCAAAATTAATTGGGATGTTGCAACACCCAATTAATTTGGCTCCCAAAGTCAACCAAGAAAAGAGAAACTTGCAGCAAAGCACAGTAGAGAGAGAGAAAAAGAGTTAGCAAAAAAAGTTTATGATCATTAATAAAAAAAATTTAAGGATGAGATTCGAATCAATAATAAAATTTCCTTCCTCATTGTGTTTTATGATGAGATGTACAATATCAAAAGCTGCTTTAAAAACTCCCTCCCAAAAACATGACGTAAGTATTGATAACATTCCACTGCATTGTGAATTAATGGGAGACGTAGTTGGTGAAATAACAACATCATGTTTAATATCCTCTTCAGACACTTCTACTTCTTCCTTAAGAGAGACCAGATGAGTGCGACTATCATCGTAAATTCCTTCTCCACATCTAAAGAAACATAAGGTCTATGCAACAAAAAATAAAAGAAAAATGAATTAAATGTCTTCTTACCAAAAAGGGAGAAAAATGTAACCAAAAAAATTTAATTCATTTTTCTTTTGTTGCATAGACCTTCCATTTCTTTGGATGTGGAGAAGAAATGTTATGATGATAGTCGCACTCCTCTAGTCACTCTTGAGGAAGAAGTAGAAGTGTCCGAAGAGGATATTAAACATGATGTTATTTCGCCAGCTATGTCTCCCATTAATTCACAATGCAGTGGAATGCTATCAATACCTGCATCATGTTTTTGGGGGGGGGGGGGAGATTTTAAAGCAGCTTCTGATATTGTACATCTCATCATAAAACACAATGAGGAAGGAAAATTTATTATTGATTCGAATCTCATCCTTAAAACATTTTTATTAATGATCATGAGCACCTCCTTCCAAGTGAATAATCAAGATTTTCTGCATGCAACATGTTTCCCATGCATGAGGTTCAAAAGTCCAAGTTTGGTGGTACAGAAAAGGAAGAAAAGCTGGGAACAAGACACCTAAAGGAGGTAAAGTGTAACACCCCTTGTTACTATTAAAGATTTTCTTATTAATTAAGAAATTCGTGAAATAATTTAATACCCAATTATTGAAAATAACCTTTAAAAATATACGGGAAAATTTGTTTTCCTTCAAAACATGATTACTTCAATTTTCAAACGACAATCATCCACAATAACTTATCAACATATTAAAATCCCTTTTAATGAAATATTGATCTTAATAAATCAAACTCATTTTATAAGACATTAACTTCGTTGTAAACCATGAAACATAACAAAATCTTCCTTAATTAAGAACATCCTCAGATCCATCATTATACTATTCTATTACATAGGATATACTTATGCATTTACATTCTTGGAATTAAACACATTATACATTTGAGTCACATATAATGAATTGGTACATCATAATATTAATACCTAGTCTACCCTCTTTTATACAAGAAAAGACTGAGACTCAGAGCAGTGACTCAATAAAAATTTCAAAATACCCAATTAACCCATGTAGCATCCTAGAAGGATCCTTTTCTTCCTCTTAAAACATCCACTCGTGTTCATAGTGTTTGTCGTAGCTTTTCCATTCCATCTTCGCTGTTTGGACAAGATCATTCATCTAAATCTGAAAAATAAAGGCGTATGGAATGTGTATCCCTCCTCCTCTGAACCAACAACCAAATGACCTTACAGTCACAAACAAACAAACAACATCAACTACCATATTGTGGTACTCTCATGAGTCTCACTCGAAATCCTGAACACATTTTGGACTAGTCCTTAGCTCATCACATCTCGTCACAACTCGGGCCAGCTGCCACTGGAACTCCCAGAACTCAGTGGACTTACATAATTCAAGCTGGATGACTTGCTGGGAGTACACCTTCACCACGGTACAATGGTAGGGCTCTCACCAACACGGTTATGCCTCGCATTTGTCGGGATTGCCAAGTCGGCACTGTGGAAAATGGGACCACAAAACATCAAGTCAATGAGCATACCTCAGGTACCACTCTGTGAGGACATCCAATCTCTGAGGACTGACTCCTCAACCACTCACCCTAACGGGACTTATCTTTTACAGGTCTGTGTGGGCTTCTCTACCAAAGGTACTCGACGGCGGTCCTCAATCAACATATGTCCCAGACATACAACACGGAGATCCAACTCCCCTACTATCACAGTGGTTAAACATTACAACCCCATCATCTCATAAGCACAATGCTCACTGTAGATAAAGCCTCCACAAGACCTCTCAACACTTGCCTATTTGATCTTAAATCATGCCAGGACATCCTCTACAATCCACCTATCGCCTTTATCCATGAACAAGTCCATTTCAACGGTCATACACGAACCAACGATGGAGGTTCTTCCTCCTCCTTTCATTTCTCACCACGATTAGAAACAACCAACAAGTTTTCAAACAACAACACATGTGCGTAGTGCACTTCACCAAATCATGACCTAATTTATGACTTCACAAAGTTATTATATTTTATAGGGATTCTTGCTTACTCTCAAGTTTTATGCTTGCTTTAATCATCAAGTCTCAAGGTCCATGCAAGGGTCCTAAATTTCCTTCTAAGTCCAAATATCTGGCATCCTCCATGTGCAAAGGTACTTATTAATTACCAATCCATAATATTATTAGATTCACACTCTTTAATTACAATTTATTCACTATTGTTCATAGTGAATATTATTAGTTACTAGAATTCCATCCTAGTATTCACAAATGCGCTCCATTTGGAGTTCATTTGCTCCCATCCAAGAATGTAATATTCTTGTTCCCACAATCAACAAACTATCACAAGAATTAACATGCACAAACAATATTCCAGCACTCATTGCCAGAGGATCACATTCCTCCTGGTTCCCAATTTACAGTTATAAACAAGATAAATAGCAATAGTCAATAAATCACAATTCAAGCATAAAAATCATTAATAATTAATACACTAACATTTATGGGAAGATCCCCCTTTTTAGGCGGAATACTTCATCATTAACACAAATAAGCCAAACAACATCACTTATGCAATCATTCCAAGTACATTACAATTAAGCACATAGAGCTGAAATCATCAATCATAAATTATTTGACAAAGTAAATCAACTTATAATTTCACCAAATTTTGCAGACACTTCTCAGGATGCATATATTAACACATAAAATTAGCTCCCACAAATTCAACCCACAAGTAATATTTTTGGAAATAAAAATAGTGACTGGATGAAGGAGGTAAAGCAAAGCTAAAATTGAAAAGGAAGGCTTCAAAATTAATTGGGATGCTGCAACACTCAGCACTCTAGGTCCCAAAGTGAACCATGAAAAGAGAAGCTTGTAGAAAAACACAGTAGAGAGAGAAAGAGTTAGTAGAAAAAGTTTTTGGTCATTAGTAAAAAAGTTTTAAGATTAGATTCGAATCAATAATAAAGTTTCCTTCCTCATTATGTTTTATGATGAGATGTACAATATCAGAAGCTGCTTTAAAATCTCCCTCCCAAAAACATGATGCAGGTACTGATAACATTCCACTACATTGTGAATTAATGGGAGACGTAGCTGGTGAAATAACATCATGTTTAATATCCTCTTCGAACACTTCTACTTCTTCCTTAAGAGGGAGCAAAGGAGTGCGACTATCATTGTAACATTCCTTCTCCACATCCAAAGAAACGGAAGGTCTATGCAACAACAAAAAAATAATTAAATTTTTTTGGTTACATTTTTCTCCCTTTTTGCTAAGAATTTCAATTCTTTTTTTTTGTTGCATTGACCTTCTGTATCTTTGGATGTGGAGAAGGAATGTTACAATGATAGCCCCACTCCTCTGGTCCCTTTTAAGGAAGAATTCGAAGTGTCTGAAGAAGATATTAAACATGATGTTGTTATTTCACCAGCTACGTCTCCTATTAATTCACAATGGTTCGTTGCTGCCATTGGCCCTAGGGAATTTTGCACACAGAGGGAATCGAGCACCTGTTCTTCTGATAAATAGATCGTTCCCCTTCATGTGATAACAGTGGGACCTTAAACCACTGCGCCAACCCTATGGGTTAAAAGGTAATTACAACTTAGTAGTGAAAGGCTAGAAGAATTGAGAGGGTACTTGTCGATATGGAAAATTTAGGGCTTTTTTGAATGCAATGGATGATTTTGGGGGAAAGTGATTCTTGTTGAAAAGAAAATCTAGTTGGAATCAATTTTTCATAATTAAATATAAGAATTGAAAATTTATGAAACTCTTCTTGAGATGTTGTGCAAAAATTACATTTTTTTTAGGTATAATGGAGAATCAAACCTATGAAATTTTCATACTGTAGTCTTAAAGAGACTTACTAGTGCCTAATAACACCAATGTGGCTTTTTTAGGGATTCTGGAATTAGAATGCATTGCATTGTAGATAACTAAGGTTGATGTAATTATGGTCAACCCTGCTTTTTTGAACCTCCCCATATCTATTATTATTGCTTATTAGGAATATTATCTCATGTTTTTAGAATCTATGATCTATAGAAAAGGTATACGGTTACAACAAGACATGGATATGTTGATGTTGTAATTTTGATAAAAAATTTGGGATACAGCATGCCTATTTTGTTAAAGCTCAGTGAATACAGCCTTGTGTGTGTATGTGTAAGATGTGTACATTTAACATTCCTTACGATGGTTAGAGTCTTGTGCATTTGGCCACCCTTTTTATATTGACTGTAATTTGAGCTCAACATAACAGAGAAAGAACAACATGTTGTCCATGTAGGGAATAAGAAAGAGAAAGATGCATTCACTCAGTTATGTTCATACATACATGCATGTATGTATGTCTAACTATATGTGCATGCATATGTATCCTTCTGATATAATGCAACCTGATATGAAAGTTCAGTACAAAGTAATTATCAGAAATTTATGTTGAGGCTGCCATCACAGAATTGGAACTTTGATTAATAGGGAAGAAAACTAGCATTGTTTGGTGTTAATTTTATTGATAAAAATGTACTTTGCTGACAAGAGATCGTTAGTATGTTTTCTTTGATGTTCTCTTTCAATGGCATATGCAGTTCATAAAAACAATTAATTGTGATGTAGAACATTTTATCAAGAGGTCCAATTAGTTGTTACATAAATGAAGATTGGTGAGAGAACTGGGGGTGTGTGAGGGGAAGATTCAATGACAATCATTTTGGTAGACAACAAGTCCCATTAGCAGTCTCTGGTAATGGATTGTAGAGACAGCAGGAAAAGGTGTGTGTGTAAAGGGTTGATGCAAATAAATGGGTTGACACAATAGTTTAGATATTTGTTTAGTTGATGTAAAATGATTCCACTTTTCATAAATCTTGTGTTGTTAAATTTAGTACACGGATCTCTTGTCCATCTAAAATGGTGCAAGATGCCTGACATCATTTTTGCAATATAGGGCATGTGCGATTATTAAGACATTGTCATTTCTATGCTTTTTGTTAAATATTTCTGTACATTTTGTTCTGTTATATTTTAAATTTATTTTGATTTGAAGAATCATCTGGTTCATCTGCAACTCAGGCTACAAAAGAGGAAATGGATTCTCGGTCTATATATGTTGGAAATGTGAGTTTCAAATATCCTTATTCTGCTCTTTTTCATTTCCTTTCTGCTATACATATCGACTTGACATCTTTTTTGCATTTTAATATGTGTGCTTGTGAGATATGGGTTGTGCAAAAGCAGGTCTTAGTTTATCTAGTTTGGCCAGTCCCATTTTTCTGCTGTCGATTTTTAGCAATCTGTAGATCTTAGCTTGCCTACAATGAAGTTGAGGGGAATGTACTTACATGAGTACTTAACAATCTACATGCTTGCTGATTGTCTTGTGCTAGCCATTCAATAAGTCATGCAATCCTTGGATATTTTTACTGAGGCTTACAATCCTAGGGACTAATATCGGAGTCTATTGTTAGTTAGATATTTTAAGGTAGTGTTTGGCCCAACTTTTTTTGTTCTTCTCTTCTCTTTTAAAGGAAAAGTTGGGCCAAATACATTTTCTAAAAGGCTCTTGGAAACCTACTTGATAACCTTCACTAAAATTCTTCCTTTGAATACTCCCATCTCAATTCTTGCCATATTTCTCAAATACCTAAACTAATGTACTGTAGATCCCTACATACACACAATCAAGAGAAACTTTCAATTCTGGTTTAGTTTTTTAAATCTTAAAAAAAAAACAAATCTTTACTCTAGAAAGCCACCCAATTGGGTTATAACCATCAAAATTAGAACCTTTTGTGTGCCTTTTTAAGTGCTTCATTTGATCCCTCTTCAAAATGGGCAGAATTGATTTCCACAAAGGCTCTTGATCACATTGTATAGAGGTCCTAAAATTGTTAGACCTCCCTGCAATGCAACAGTTTCCTCCTTCACCGAAGCCTTTTGTTTAACCATCTCTCAACAGAATCTTCATCTCCTTCACACTGCTTTTCCATTTTTCAATTTTTTTCAGCATGCCTTCATTAGACCTATTTTTCCTTCATCTATCTCTCCAATCCTTCCACACTTGGGTTCATCGTCGTCATTGGCATCCGGCAGGTCAGACCAAAAATATAGGACTCGGGAATTAGATACACAAAATCATGATTGTATTACAGAAACAATCTGGTTTAATAACTAGATTAGTAGTACAAGCACTCATAACACAAGGGTTTCTGCTTACAGGGAGTTTCCTACTTCAAAAGAACATAAAAAATAGACTGACACCTTAATTCCCCACTACAAACCTGTCAAACAATATATATAACACTATAACTGTCACATTCTAAAAATATGACTGCCTAATACAGAATTAACACAACATAACTGCTTAATACAGAACTTGGCCTATCAACATCACTCACTTATGTTGTCATGGAGTTCCATAACCAAGATTTTACAACTGCATATGCCCCATCCCATGCTTCAAATTTGGGATTTGATGATTCTAGGGCTTTGTCAATAAGGTGACTCAATTTACCCTTAGCCTTTATAAAGGTTTGCATAAAGTGATATCATTTTAGGTTTTTTTCCCATTGAGACACAAGCTGGGTTGATTGTTCTGTAACTCAACAGCACCTTAATTTTCGGATTGGGAAGGGGCTTTTTGTTCATTGGACATCTTAGTATTTTGGTGGTTTTGGTGCTTCCAAAAATAGCAATGCAAGCCTAGAAGAAGTGTAGAGGAAAGAAAGAAATATGTGGTGATGCAGTCCAAGGATTTTGGATCACTGATGCCATGTCAGAAAATGTTTTTTCTAATTAGTTTTATTTGAAGAGCAGTTTGCTCTTAAATAGAATACAGAATGTCGAATAAAGGAAATTCCTGACCGAAAAATAAGAGTCAATGATTGTCGTACAATAAATGCCAATTCAGATAGCTTGCCTAATCTCCTTACTAATTATTTAATACTATCTATACAAGGAAATATTTTATTCTGGCCTAAACCCTAAACTCACCAGTTAGTTACATAGTGGAGACCTTTTCATTCTTTACTCTCTCCTGGTCATAATCCCCTGCTACATGCCCTCTCTTTCTCCATACACACACTTCAATTATTTTAGGTTTCCTATCACTCTCCATTGCTTGTGTCCCATTCTATTATGCTCAGAGCCTATTAGTAGAATTTGATCCACAAGTGAATGTTCTTCCATGATTTCTTAATTATTGCTCCTCAGAGCTGATACTCTTCTCCTCCCCTTATTTTTCCATCAGGTAGGAATTAGTGGTCTATCAGGTAGCCTCCACTCCCAAAAATTTGTCATTTATAAAAATAAATCTAAACAAGAGAAGGCAGGGTTGACAAATTCAGAGTTGCTGATAAGCAAAATGAAAGTTGATTGATATCACAATTAAGATTACAGCCAGCAAGATTAGAGTAGGACTGTAGGAGAAAATATTATACGAGGATGACTTAGGTGATAGAGAAGCTACAAATCTTACCACTTTGCTTTGTAGTTGGCATTCTGTAAACTTTTTTTGCCCCAAATACAAGAGTTTGGCTTTTTTATAAGTTTGATTCCTTTGAGTGTAGCCAACGGTGCCAAAAGCGGACGCTGAATCTTGTCTGCTGCAATGAGCTGCATACATGTTGCAGGTGCCAAAGGCATGCCTTGCCTGAACCAAAAAAACATGTTAGTACAATAGCTTGTTTGTTTTTCCTTGCATATGCTTTTTTGTATTTACCTTGAATGTAAAAATTCTGTTGGCTGCATATTTTATAATGGAATTGAATTCACAGTTCTAAAGAAATGAGCTTCTAGTCTGCTCTAATAAGTTTAATATCTGTTGTTTTGCGTAAGCCTTGTAATATGCATTGATCATTCGTAGTAAGACTACCAAAAGGATTTCATGCTTTTACAGGAAAGTCACGAAAACAAAATCCGGAAGTTGCTATAACCACAAGTTAATGACCAAAAAAAAGATGATACCTTGACTGGCTATGTGTCTAATTAATAATTACTCCCTCCGTTCCTATTTATAAGACCCAATTACCTAATTCATCAAGATTAAGGAAAATGGTTAATTTAGTTTATAGCAATAAATTTGTCTTAAATTTATAACTTTTTCCAAAATTATCCTTGTCATTAATACTCCTCTCTCTTCTAATTGTTTGCCAATACATTCTCTCTTCTTTTAATTAGGGGTATTCAAGTCTAAAAATAATTAATGCAAAGGATATTATAGATTGGGTCTTATAAAAAGGAACAAGCAACATTTCAAACTTGGGTCTTATAAATAGGAACGGATGGAGTATATCAGAGTATCATACTCATTACGTGTTAATGCTTATTTTATTTTAAGTTTTTTATGATCTTCTTGATGCTTGCACAAGACCACATGCATGTATTAGATAAAATTGACTGTGACAGGCTGTATTGCACCATATAATCACATTTCTAATGCATGTTGAATTGCTTTCTTAATTGGGTAGTTGTTATTTCATTATAATTTGTAAATTTTCAACCGAATAATTCTATTTATCAAAATATAATTATGATTCAGGTTGACTATGCTTGTATGCCTGAACAAGTCAGAGAACATTTCCAAGGATGTGGAATTGTTAAAATAAAAGAGTGACAATTCCAACGACTACGTATGGGCAACCAAAAGGATTTTCCTATGTCGAGTTTCTCGAGATTGATGCTGTTCAGAGGGCTCTTCTTTTAAATGAATCAGTTATGCGCAGTTGAAAACTAAAGGTATGATCATTTGTAAATGCAATTAGGTTACTATCCACTCAGGTAGTTTTTCCATTTGAATTTTACTTAAATCCTAGTTTGCCATTCAGGTCTGTGCTAAGTGTACAATTCCGGGAATGAAACCGTATTGCGGAAGAAGACCTTTTGGTTTAATATTTAGAATGCCTTCTTCATTGTATCCTCCATCTGGTTATGGGTAAGAAATTATCAAAAACTGAACAAACTAAAACAATTTATCCTTGATTTTGATATTGGTTTGTGTTGCTTTCAATTATCTCTGCTAAGTGGTGCATAAATTTCGATGTCTTATAAGGTAAAATAATGACAATTAAATGCTTTTGATGTGCAGAAGGTTTCCAAGGTTCAGGCGATCATGCGATACAAGCCATACTAGTAGTCAACCACAGTTTAATGGTTGATTGATTACCAATTTATGAGATGATTGGGACAAGACATTCTTAATTTATCATTTTTATAATTTCCATTGCTGGAAACAAGAACATGTTTCTTAACTTGCATACCAAAGCTAATGCCCTTGCCCTTTTCAACTCTTCTAGATGTGTGGTATTGTACTCATATATTCTAGATGGCATTAATCATGGCTTATATACATTGAAGATTGGACAAATATGTGGCAATGAATTTAAGTTTTACTTATATACGTACAAGGTTCTTTCTTTGAACTTTAGAGATTATTATCAACTTCAATAATAGATTTAAAAATAAATCATTTGAACTTAAGTTGTGGCATTGAGGGTCTGTTTGGTGGTCAAGATAGAATAGGATACGATAGGATAAGAGCATGATCGGATAAGAGCAGGATAAGCTTTAATCCTATCCAATGTTTGATGCATACCATGGTATAGACTAGATAATGACAGGTGATAGTAGAGGCGGAAAACTGGAATGCCGAAATGTCAAACTAAAATACCGAGAGGTCAAACTGGAATGCAAAAATGTCAAACCAGAATGCCAAGAGGTCAAACCAGAATGCCGAGGGGTCAAACTGGAATGTCGAGAGGTCAAACTGGAATGTCGAGTTTAAGAAATGCTTAAGGTGTGAGATCGAACTAAGTGTTCGAGGCATGAAGTCGAGTTAATTGCTCAATGTTGATAGGCGAGTGAAAGATGCTCAAGGCGCAAAGCTGAGTTAAGTTCTCAAGGCACGAAGCTGAGCTGAATGCTCAAGTCGCGAAGCTGAGCTATAAATATTCAAGTCAAGAAAAGTTGAGCTATAGATATTCAAGTGCGAGACAGCTTGAGCTTTGTTCTTGTATGTGCTTGGCCTTTTGTTGCCTAGAGTGCAAGGATTTGCTCTAGGTCAGGTTAAAGTCGACAATGCTGGAAGTCGATTTAGGGTAGTGACCCCTGAGGTAAGATAGGTAGGCCGACTCTCAAGTGTTGACAAAGCACATCCTGCAAAATAATTGTTATAAATATATATTTCCTAGAAGTCAGTCTACAAAAGTCATTAGAGAACTTGATCTTCGGGGTTGGATCAAAATCGTCTCAAATCCAGTCACAAGTTTGCTTGAGAAGGCGATGTGTTGATCTTGCATAATCTTTAAACAACGAAAACACAAATACAATCAGCAAAGCAAACTTGATATAATATCAAGCAAATTAGCTCTGTTGTTTCCCATATTCGAGTTGTGATAGAGCTTGTCGACATAATTATGAATGTAAAATTAGCTATATGGTTGACTTAGCTGATGATTTGAGCGTAGGTCTTTTGCTTCACCATTTGTTCGTTGTGTAGATAGTCCCTGTAGATGTGTTGGGATATATATGTCATTCAACAAAGTTAATTCCAACAATCTTTGATTGAAATTTGCCTCGGGTCGATGATCATAAGTGTGGCAGGCTTAATGCTGAAAGAACACCATTAGGCATCATGCAGACTTCTATTCTACGAATTAGTGCCGCCTAGATCGAAGTTTCTCCAGCAACAACTATTAAAATATTAAGCAAACATGCGAGCAATTAAAGAAAATGTTACTAGCCAACTCCTTATTTCTTTATCTCACACAACTCCAACAGAAAGCGTAGCATATGCCACATTGTAATTCTTTATTTGTTGGGAAGATTTTTCTTGTGTGTCACTTGGCAAAGTCGTGAATTTTCCAATCAGGGTGAGATGAGATCCTCCTCGTTTGGAGCAAGATTCGGTGCATATCTTCCAATTTCATATGATGATGACACATGACAGTTTATGCAGATGCAACATAGCATGATATGATGTCATCCTTACATGCCATGGCATGATATAATCCCCCAACATGATATGTTGCGTCTGTACGGGTCCTCACATTGACTGCATTAATAAAACAATTAGCAAAGAAGTTCAATAGAAGGAGCAAGAACTCCCTACTCACTTGACTTCTAGCATTTGAATCTCCATCAGTATCTCCAACACCGACTGCGTATCGAGCACTAGAAACACCAGCTGTACGCTATCGCGCATATATGGAATACAAGTTTTATGATCAACAAATCAAGTAATATTAACATTGACATTTCATGTCATATGCTTAAAGTCACGTCACTATTAGCAAGAATTTTGAATGACTCTAACATAACGAGCCATTTATCCTACTTGCCAATCATTTTCGATCTCCCTCCGTTGCTCACCGTTGGAGGTGATTCTATTTTGAATTTGATAATTCAAATGTCATAAAAAGCAAGCATATAAAGTCATAATAATTGATTCATCATGCACATAACTTGATGGTGTGATGGAGATCTAATAGCATATTGTAATGCCATTAATGCCATATTGTAGATAGGAAATTCATGTTGTGTTTCTAAAACATATCATAATAATAACAAAACAATTTCATTTTGGCAATCCAAACATCACGTAATTAGTTTTGTCCTTAGAATAATCCATGAAAAGATATATACTGGAATCTTGAAATTGGACAATTCAATTAAAATTGTTCAGTATGCCATATAGGAGATTAACTTAGTCCCATACCATATCTCGCCAATCCACGCTACATGTTAACTGTATCATAATGATACTATTTGAAATGTTAAATTCAATTACAGTGTAATTGATCTTATTATGGGATCATATTTTCCACTCCTATATGAGGGATAAGGCATTATTCCCATGCCATTGCCTATTATTATGATGACAATATTTAAAGAAAATTGTAAAGGAAGATTATACGTGCTTGCACCTTTTGGCACGTGAACAATTATTGTCATGATATGATTTGTTATGTAATCATGATATGGTGTCGTGCATCAACATGATATAACAAATTCATGCTCTGTTTCTAAAACATATCGTAATAATAACAATTTGATTTTGGCAATCCAAACATCACATAATTAGTTTTGTCCTCAGAATAATCCATGAAAAGATATAACTGGAATCTTGAAATTGGACAATTCAATTAAAATTGTTCGGCATGCCATATTTGGAGATTAACTTAGTCCCATACCATATCTCGCCAATTCACGCTACATGTTTACTGTACTATAATGATACTATTTGAAATGTCAAATTCAATTACTGTGTAATTGATCTTATTATGGGATCATATTTTCCACTCCTATACGAGGGATAAGGCATTATTCCCATGCCATTGCTTATTATTATGATGACAATATTTAAAGAAATATTGTAAAGGAAGATGATACGTGCATGCACCTTTTGGCACGTAAACAATTATTGTCACGATATGATTTGTTATGTAATCATGATATAGTGTTGTGCATCAACATGATATATGTATGACTATTAAAAATCATGATATAGCATACATGGAATGTTGGCTTTTGAAAATAATTGCCATATGATGAGAGATACCAGGCGCATGATACTTACTATTTTTATTTTTGGCAAAGGGACTTGTACCTTTTTCTTTCTTGGTCCATGCGTTGCGAGTAGATGCTGGGAACTAGGGATTCCTTCTTTGGTGGCTCTTATATCATCCTTTTTAAAAATTATCTCACAATGCGTTGATAGTAAATATGCCATCCCTTCACCAACGATAAGCATTGCTCCCGTACACAAGCATTGTGACGGACAAAAAATTTCAATTTTGTAGGATCCCCGAAAAAGGCACGAGCTTTTATATGATATAATAATTCAAGGATTCTCGAGTAAATACATCATTCCAATGTGTAAATAAAATGATATATGGTTGTAGAAGTGTCATATAATATTCCAGGGAGAGAGAAATATCAGAATATTATTTTGTTAGTTGCTAGTGATCTGTTCGCAGTCAATATTCTAGATGCAGGTTTTATGATATTGGCTTCAAATATCGAAAGAATCATGAGATATATTTTCGCAATATCATATGATTGTCATTGCAATTTCAAATATCATGCATAGGATATTACCAAACGGAATTAATAAGAAAAGCAGGAATGATAAAATCAAATTGGCAGAGATTGAGTAGCATAAAAATGTCGATTTGGAAAAAGCGTGTGAGCATATTCTTCTTCTCCTCCTTCGGATTGTTGATAATCGTGAGCAAAAATTCAATTGGACGATTGAAACAGTCGCGGAACATGGATTCAGAACTGGACCTAATCAACGTAGACTTTGGGATTTTGCATTTTGCGAAAGTTTATTCGCTCTCTTCCACCCTCATTGTGAGTTGATCACCTGTTGGACAACTCATAGAAGAGCAAAGACTCTTCATTTATGTGGCCAGGAAAAGTTTTATCAAGTTTTATCAGGTCCCATGGTGGGCGCCAAATGTTCCTACAAGGCATAACCTTGTTTGCGGTGTTGCTCCTCCTTGTGCTCCTCCAAGTACGGTGGTGAGGTGTACCTACAAAGACACTCCGACACTCAAGTCAGTGGCGTAGAGGTAGGAGATAGGTATCACAATCAGGGGAGAATTCAGATTAGATTACCTTATGTCACTGAGGTTGTATATATAAAGTTTTCTAGGTCCTTGGGCTCAGTTACCTAATATAAGTGCCATTAATGGCTGCGAGGATTGTGAAGATAGAGATAGAATATCTATCTTTTCTTATTTTTGAGGCGGGGAGATAAGCTTTCCTTCTTTCCTTATTTACGATGGTCGAGTACGGGTAGTACAATCACCATACCATTGGGCAATCACTAATCCCTACCCTATCTATCTAATTTTCCTAGCAATTTTATTTTAATTATTTTTTGTCTATTCAATGAAATTTATCATCCAATCACCAAAACCAAAAAGAAATTTATCAACTAAATTAAATGTTAATTCTTTAAAATAAAATTGTTGAATATACTAAAACTTGATTTAAAATAAAACTTGCAAGTGACAACATGTCTTACAAATCCAAATTTGCAAGTAACTAATTATGAAATGTGGTAATGTGGGTTAATGTCTATCTTTGTTTATCAATTATACCAGTATCACATAAAGTTACATGACAGATGCATCCAATTCTTATGAACACAAAAAAGTGTTTAAGTAAGACCCTTTTTTTCTGTAAAAAAAAAAAAGTAAACCCCTTTTCTTTCCTGGAGGTGACAAAGAACTTTCCTAAGGTAGCTTAAAAATTTATCTCAATTTTCCAACAAAACAAATAGTAACCAAATTAAATGATGTGATAGCTAAAAAATAAATTCTTTTGAAAAGGAGGCTAAGGAAATGAAATTCTGAATCTACTTGCATATGTGCTAGTTTTTCCCTTTTAAAAAAAGAGGAACTTAAGGAGATTTACAACAAAATTAAATTCAATTGTGCCAACCCAAGCTTTGCAAAGGCTAAAAATCGAAACTAGTGATGATATTACACACATTATGTGGTACTAACAGGTTTTAAAGCCTTTTTGCTCAAGGGCCTACTGATACAATAGATGACATAAAGGAGACAAACCAACACCATGATTACAACAAAAAATGGCACTTGAAAAGACAGCAATTGAAGACACACTAGACAAGCTCCAGCTATCATCTAATTAAGGGAGACAATTTAATTAAAAAGTTCAAAACACCTACCATCTATTTCAACAGAGTTCTATTTTGGCTATGTAAAAATTGATTTGACAACAGAAAGCCAAAGGAAAAAATAATTTATAAATAACTATGTATAACATGCAGCCTACACTGTTTTATGATATACATGGTGTTTAACCTGTTGGCTACCATTGCAACACAACTAATGCTTTCATGCTTCAGCATCCAAGGAACATAAGTGTTCAAGCACAATGCAAACAATGACCGTAATGACAAAAACTAATACCAAAGTCTGTACAAGACAACATAGGAATTCAACATAATAAAAGCACTATATATTTAACACTCAACATAGGAATTCAACATAATAAAAGCAACATAATATTTAGGATGGCATCGAAATACAACTTACTTAGAAAACAATTTGGTTATAAGTGAATCAAACTAGTTTACAAAATATAGTTCAGTTCGTATTTTCTAAACCAGTTTGGTGCTAAACCGGTTTAGTTTGGTTTAGTTCTAAAATGGTTTGATTCGAATCGATTTTTTTGCAACTCCTATTAATAACAGCATTGGCAAAAGAAGCAAGAGATCAATTTTAATCAAATGTTGCTCTTGTATCTAAAGTTTTGGAATAGTCATAGATTTTAGACCAAAACTTATATAAAAAATATTTGAATTACACAACAATAAACAATATGATGAATTTCACAACAAAATTGAGTTTTTACTATTACTAGGATCAACTGATCATACAAGCAAAATAATCAAAGAGAATCTAAGGATAAATATTATTCAAAGAGTTAATGATTAAAGGTATTACTTTAATTCTTTTTCCTTCTCCAACATCATACTCCACTCATTATTGATTGACAAAAGTATGATTACCATATACTACAAGAAAAAATGGTTTTAACGGAGGTTATGTTTGGCCTTAACAGGGGTTTAATCCCCCGTTAAGTGTATTACCTGCAGTTAGCTTTTTTTCGTAGGGAAAACGTCCGTCACAAACGATTTAACGACGGTTTCCAGCAACCCTCGGAAACACGGGAATTATACGTGGTTTTGTAACCCCCGGTAATTACCAGGAGTTTAATAACCTCTGTCAATATAGTTGTCACTACCTACGGTTTGGAACCCCAGGAACTTACCAGGGGTTTATTTAACCCCCGTTAATACCAATTTATTTTAAAAAAAATATATATATTCAAATTAGGATTTACGTTTTCTTTAATGAGATTTTTTCCACAAAAATTATTTGAAATGAACTATAAGCAGCCAATATCAAATTAATGCTAAATGACCATACATTAACAATAAAAGCTTTCTCAAATATAAACAAAAAGCAATTTATTGAAATTATCATCAAATGAATTACAAAAAGAAATATCAAAACAATCAAGATTGATCAAATTCCATCCCAAAGACACTTTAAATTGTTCAAAGGGGAATATTGTAACACCCCAAATTTTGGAGCTTAGGATTAAATAGGAAATTAACCTCTTAATTAGTCATTAATTGACTAATTAAGAAAAATAATATAAATAATTAAAATAAGCATTAATTGATAAGGATTAAGTAGAGACATTACATGATTAGTGGAGGGAAATTCAAAATTTGAAAAGTCAAAGATAAACTCACTTTGGTCAAAGTCAATGGGAAGGGATTTGGTCAACTCATTAATGGCATTGTTGTAATTAAGTGGAACTTATGTCTAGAATCTAAAATTAGACTCTTAAGAGCATAATTAACTTACTAATGGATCTAGAATGACTTTGATTAGTAAAATTAATTGTTCTAAAGTAATTGGTGATTTAGAAAATTTAATTAATGTAATTAAAGAAAATAGAGTGCAATTTGTTTAATTAAAATATAGTGCAATTTGTTTAATTAAAGCCTAAAAAGAACTAGTTAGCAACTAAATGAATGTGAGACATCAAATCTTCATTTATGATGTGAAAATAATTAATAAAATCAAGTGTTAACCATGATTTGACCAAAAGTCAAATCTGGTCAAAGCTGATAAAAAAAAGGAATATTCTCAGTAATGACATTTTCGTAATTATGTGTTTTTAAGCTTGAAAATTTATTTTGGACTTAGATAAAATTCTAATAATTATAATTAAGCATTAAAATTATCTAAGTTCAGCAAAAATAATTAAAATGAATTAATTATTAATTTTAGAAATTTATTTAGTATTTTGGACCTAGAAAATTCATTTTAAGTCCAAATTGAGTGATTCCAAAGGCATTACCTTTGGAAAATTAAATGCTATATTTTAAGAATATTTTAGAGCAAAAAAATCAAGACCTAGATCAGCTAACCACTTAAACACAATTAGGTTTATAATTTTTTTTTAAATTTTGGGGACCTACCCTTAGGGTTTTGGGGCCCCCTATATAAGCTAAGAGGGGACCCCTTCCCCCTCATTGTGCAGCCGGCCCTAATAGGAGAGGGAGAGAGAGAGAGTTGCTTTCTCTCTTGTAGGGTGAGCTCCTCCTTCTCTCTATGATTTTCTCTTCTTCTTCTCTCTAACATTTCTCCCACTAATCTTTTTTCCTTTTTCCTTACATTTTGGATATGTTGTAGAGCTCATCAAGCTCTAGCTTTGAGTGGTTGGAAATTTTGTTTCGGAACCTTGAGCATAGGAAACCAAGGTATGGGAGGGATTTTCTATTCTCTTTGAGCCTAAATTGTTTGTATTGGAACCTATTTATAATGGGTCAAGTTTGATTGCAAATATATGTGAGTTTGAACTTGTGTCATGTATGGGTAAAGTATGTTATATTTTAGCACTTGAGCTATTTATTATGAATTTCTTAAGTTTTGAGCCATTTATGTAAATTTTCTGTTCTGTTTTTGAGAAACAAATGGTGTGGCTGTTCTTGACTGTTTGTGGCACTAAAAATGGTCCTTCTATGCCCTAAAATATAGAAGTGTATGTGTGGAATGTTTGGAAGTGGATTGTGAATCTTTAGAAAATTTTTGTTTGGTGAGATTGTGGATTTTTGGGCACTGTTGCCTCTGTTTTGAAAACTGGTACTGATGGAGCTGGAATTGGTTGTAATGGAACTCAAAATTAGCTTTCTCATGCTTTAAAACCTAGGGTTGCATATAAAATTCATTGAAAACCGATTTCTATAGCAACAAGAAATTTATTTTTGAGTATAAAGCCCTTTTTACACTGTTTTGCTTCTGTTTCGAAAACTGGTAATTATGGGGTTGGAATTGGCTATAATGGACCTCAAAATTAGCCTTCTCATGATTTAAAACCTAGGGTTGCATATAAAATTCGTCGAAAACCGATTTCTATAGCAACGGGAAATTTATTTCTAAGTTTCGTGCCATTTTCGTTGGATTTTGCCACTATTTTGAAATTAATAATTTTTAGAGTTGGAATTTACTCTTTTGGACCAGAAAAATGGGTTCCTTACATCCTAAAACCTAGGGATGCATATTTGGTTCGTCAAAATCCGATTTCTACATCAATGGAAATTAAATTTTGAAGTTTTAAACCCTTTTTATAGAGTTTTTAAACCCATTTCGGATTGGGTGTTTAACCGTTTAAAATCTAAGCTTTAAAAGCCTAAAATAAGTATTTTTGTGGTGGAATATGATAGTTAACATGTACATAGGGGTTGAGACTTAAATTGTGAGTATTTGAAACCCAAACTAAAAAGTTATGATACTTGAAAATTTAGATTTTGTGTTGACTGCGGGTTTGACCCAAAATTTTGCAAAGTGTGATGAATTCCAATTATATATGTATTAGTACGTCATAAATACACGTGCTCTATTATTGTTAAGACCGAGAGGATGTGACCTTCGGAGTTGATATAAATTGTTAGATATTTCCTGTGGATATATTACTTGTTGTGATCTGAGTCTGAGGGGCGTTGTCCCTCGGCAATGCATGTTGGTTTTGCTTGTGCATGAGTAGGATATATGAGTTGGAGTGCCCGAGGCACCCAAGTGTGTGCAAGTGGATATATCCACTTTGAAAGGTCATGTTGTTCATGACGCTGAGAGGTTAGAAGGGATGGGATCCTTCCCCTCTTATTGTATGAAGAAGAACGATGGACGTTCGTGTTATTCACCTTGCATGGTACGACGTGCGCTTCGGGGAAGTGGATGATGTAAAGTGGGCGTTGGTGATAAAGACGGGATGGATGTAGAAAGACAGGGTCTTTGATTTGGAGATGGGGCTTGACTCCATGCTCGGTGGGGAGGGTCCCCAAAACATCCTTCTGTCAGTACCATTGGAACTGTTTCGCCCTGTGGAATACATCTCGCGGTGTGGAGAATGTGTGAGGAAACGTTTTGAGAAGTGGATGACTATGGCGGGTACACCGGGGGATAGTTCGTTGTCTCAAAGGAGGCTTGGGGAAATGGTGTCAGGTTGTGACAACCCTACTAAGGGTTAGTGCGGGGGACTCACGTAACTGGCTTGACATTCTGACAAAGACGAAGCTATATCCATGATTGGTGAGATCGACGTGTCACTTTGTACCGAACATGAGTCGAGTGCTCCCAATCGTCATCCACGAAGTTGTGTAAGACCATTAAAACCTAGGAGGTTTAATGGCAGTGGGACCCATAGGAATAGATGTTGTGAGATAGATATTCGTGATAGGATTATCGTGAGTGTCATCGCTAGAGTACCACACGCAGTGGTCGTATAGGTTGTTTGGGACTGAAAGTCCATTTGTTTGTGGCGACCAAGGAGGTAGAGAATTCACTCCCATATTTTTATTTTTCAGAGAAAGTTCGTTGACCCTAGGCGAATGATGAAGACGGAGTGGGAATACTACGCCAAATGCCAATGATGCAAATGGATATGTTCAAGGAAGAAGAGGATCCCTCTGAGGATGCTTCATGGGTATTTTGGGTTTTAATTCTCATTGAGTCACTACTCTGAGTCTTGGTCCTTTTCTTGTATAAGTGAGGGTAGACTAGGATTTAGTATTATGATGTATCATTTTCCTTCATGTGACTCATTTGGAAAAGATGTATTTGTTCTTAAGGATGTAAAAGTGTATTCAGTTTTGTGTAATAGAATTATCTAATGATGAAATTGAGGATGTTTAAAAGAAGTTCTATCATGTTTTAATGGTTTACCGTGGTTTTGATGTTTTGATAATTCGACCTTAGTTTATTAAGAATTTCATTTCACAAAAAAGGCATTTTTCAATTAATGATAAGTTAACAAGGATAATTCTTCCTTTGGAGTTAAAATAATAAGTTTTGAAAGTTAAAAAGGGAATAAATTTCCTCATATTTTAAAGGTTACTTTACAATAAAGAATTAAAATCATTTCCCCAAATTTCAGAAATAATAAGGAGATCCTTAATAGCAAATTAGGGTGTTATAGATATAAACATATGATACTAAAAATGTTCAAAAACAACCTATTCCTTAAAAAAAACTTAGTTAATTTCCTACCAGTAGCATTACTATGTACTTCGTCCAACCCAGTTATCCCGCAGCGGCCAAACATATGCAGGAACAAATTTTAACCTAAAAAAAATAACCATCATATAAACAGTCAATATTAGAATCATGATGAATTACAAATTATAAATAATGTCATATCATGATGAATGGTCTATCTTACTACATATTTACATGCTCAGTAGACATATTTCATTGTTCTCATGTCACCAGAACGACTAGCATCAAAATAAATAAACATGTCTTAGACAAACAAGCTTCAAAATATAAAAGAAAATGAAGAAACAAAGAAAAAAAAAAGAAAGAAGTGATGATTTATTAATAATATAATAGCACATTGTTTAGTAACAATATATATATATATATATATATATATATATATATATATATATATATATATATATATAATCTCCATAATGCATTCATATTAGACATACATTACGAAGCAAAAAAAAAAATTATATATTAGATATACATTGAGAACATTTTAATACATGCTCAATGTGATTAAAACTCGAATTCCAATATTATACCAAGGAAAGGGAAGACTAATAACTAACCAGCGCTAAGAGATAAAAAAAAGAGGTTTTTTTTTTTACAATTACGATAAAAATTTAATATTATATTTTATAATTACTCGGAGAGTTATTATGCCTTCAATGATATAATTCTTATGAGTTTGATAGTTGGGTTATATGAAAATTGGGTTGAACTATATGTAGGATTATTTTTAATGGAAAAAAGAAGTTTTTTGATTAGAAGATAATTTAAAACATTTTAATAAAAATTAATAAGTTGATAGGGGAATAAATAATTGATTTACCACTCTTTCATTTTATAAAACAATAAATCCTCTCTTTTGAGTATAGATTTTATATAATCTTACTATACGTGAAGAAGAAAAACTCCACTTAACAATTAACATTCTAAATTCTCTATCATGGCTATATTTTTTGTACAGTAATAGTAAGAATAAAAAATGCAGAGTTGAGGAAAAAATATTATGAAAAACTAAAAGAACACGTCTTAACGATAATAGGAGAAACTAGCACACCTGAAACTTCAATGCAGCAACTGGAAGCAACATATCTATAATCTTGAGTGTCATATATGAAGGAGAGTAAAAAAACCATAGTCCTTAATCCCCAATTCTTCATTTCTAATAATTCCCACGAGATAAGAAGTTAAAAAATTTCAAGACCAAATTGTGCATATCTTTAAAAGAAAGAACTTTTGAAGAGGTTGAGTGTTGTGAAAACTAAAATCCAAGTAAACTTCAAATTGGTAATTTCTTCCTAATTCGAACAAAGAATTATCATAAAATAATAAACTCACAACATTCTTATTTTTGAATTGACCATACTTAAACCCAATTTAATTAGTAATATGACTAATTTTGACCAGACTAATGCCCTGCTCCAACTCCCTAGCTGCCTCCTTCTGCAGGTTATGCTTCTTACCTTTCATCCTATGGAAGATTTGACAGTGTTAGCATAGAGCAAAAAGAAAATACCTTGTAAAATGCCTCTACTCCCTACTGACTATGATAAATCTTTGAAATGGCCTCGAGGACATTCTCAACTACATGTTGTCATATCTCTGAGGCATGTTTTGCTTTCTCTAAAACCTAGGTTGAATCCTAAAACAACACATAACAGTGTTGAAGCTTCTCCAACCAAGAGGGCAATAAACAAAACATGCATATAAAACCAGGACATAAAGGGAAAGGAAGTTTCATTTACCTGTGTCATATCATTTCCTCTAACATGTTTTGGTTGGATAAACCATAGGAGGGAGTGTGAGAAAGCCATATGTGAAGGAAAAAGAAGCCACATTAGCCTACTTGACCATGGCATTTGCAGCCTATTAATTCCGTGCTGAGGATAGGGCAACATATGCCAATTCCTGATTTTGCAAACCTATCTGCAGAAAAAGTGAAAGAAAGCATTGGCCATGTAGTGTAATATCCCTAATTTACGGACCTTAGAAATAAATAATAAAGAGACTTTTTTATGGAATAGCCTTTATATTTAATGGTTAAAGGATACCCTTAGGTATTATTAATAATAGTTACCTTTTTACAGGAGTTGTCAGGAATGAGATAATAGGATCTAGATGGGGAGCCAAGGCCAAGGTGAGCTGAGGCCCACTTAGCCCACACACACCACACACTTTATATAGAAAAGGAGAGGGAGAGTTAGAGAGAGAAAGAAAAGGAAAGGTGGAGAGAAGGAGGAGAGGAGGAGAAGAAGAGGAAGAAGGAGATGGAGTAGAGATCTGAAGATCCAGTGTCGGGAACTCATCTCTACGTGTCCCGGGAGGTGAGTGCTTTCCCCTAGTCCTTCCCTATCCTCTTGATTTACATGTTTCCCCCTTTTTCTCTTTTGAACCTTAGGTTTAGAGGTTTTGGATTTTTAGTGATTTTGTTTTATTAAGGGGTTTTTCATGTCAATCAATCGGTTGGAAATATAATAGAAGTGTTTAGGGTTTGATTTGTATGCTTGGGTGAGTCTTTGCAAAGGGTTAGGATGAGCGGGTAAGCCATTGATGGCCATGGAGCTCGCAGGTCGCAGTCCCCTGCTCATGCCCAGCACGAATTTTGGTGCTGCTGGGCGAGAGGGAGTCATAATGGAACTTTCAGTTCTAGGGTTTTTCATGTCCAGCAGGACAGAGCTTGCATTGTCGCACGTGAAAGAGTCAGTAGCAATATTCATTTCCAGGAGAGCTCTGGCTCAGCACAAAAGTTTATGCTGCGGGGCATGAGAGTGTTAGAATGTGTATTTAGCTCCAGGGGGTTCTAGCTCAGTACGAAAGTTGCGCGGTCGGGCATGGGGGTTCTGGCTCAGCACAAAAGTTATGCGCCCGGGCATGGAGGTTCTGGCTCAGCACGAGAGCTTGCACGGCCGGGCATGGGGGTTCTCGCTCCGCACGAGAGTTTGTGTGGCCGAGCTAGAATTTGGTTAATTGATATTCTTTTGAAACTTTTCCCCTTTTTATTTATATGATTTTAAAATGTTTATATAAATGTATTATGCTTAATTATAAGATGATTATGTTGTTTTTGAGGTGTTTATATTATTGTAAGGTAGTTGTATTATTGTTGTAATAATCATGTTTTGATGAGATGACGATATATGTGAAGTATGTGTTTGGAACCATCCCTATATGTTAAAAAGGAGTTATCTATGTCCTTTGGGAAGATATTTATAGAAAAATGGTATACTTGGGAGGGTGAGTTTCATGCCAGAACTCCGGCCCACTAAAGCGACCCGGGGGTCTCGCCTAGTGGGATAACTTCTCAAGTACCACCCCTATGTTTTGACTCTGAATGGCGTGTTGGAGTGTTGAGAACTACTTCCCAAGAGGTTTAGTGACTCTTTTAGTGTATAGGGGATAGATTATTGTAGTGGTTGAGGATTGTTGATGTTGTTGAGATATATTTGGACCCTTAAGTCGGGCCATTGGAGATGGCGGGTACGGAGGTGTCGTATCTCAGACTGTAAGGGACTTCAAATATGTTTTGACGCTGGAATACGGTGGGTGCACATAGTTGGTGCACCGAAATATTCCAAATTTTGTATTTGCACAGTTGGTGTGTAGGTGTGCACAGTTGGTGCACAAGCATATGAGTAGGCACATAAGTTGAGGGGGTCCAGGTGGGCTCTCAACCTAGTGCTGGGGATTTTCGTGGTGGCTAACAGTGGGCCTATAGAATAGCCAAGTGGGCGAATTCCTATAGATGTAAGGTTTTACAAACCTTACAGAGGTAAGCCAATACGCACACTTGTCCATATTCGATTAAATCCACACTTTCCCCGTAGGGTCAGCTCAAGGGACTCCCTAAATGGTCGGAATGTACAGACTATGGTAGGGGATAGGGCCTATGAGGGACCACTCATATGGTGTTGAAATTCCATGGAGTAGAGTCAGTGTTTGATGTTTGAGGTTGCATATTGACTTCTGATGTACGTTAGTTATGATGATGGTTGGTGATGATTGATTTATTATGAGACTTTTGATTGATGATTTTGAAATGTGATTCACGATGGTTGACGTATTATGGTGATTGTGTTTGACGTCGTTGGTTATTGGTGTCTTATTGATGTACATGTATGAAATGACTTAATATAAATCTGTATCTTTTTATAAATCTATAGTTATTATATACAGTATTTTCTAAGTTTATAAAATTTAGTTTTCTTCCGTTTTCCTTAATTTGAATATGTTTGTGTTATGGGTATGGATGGATCCAATGTAGGGATATTATGTAATTACCTTGGGAAAAGATGTTATGCTTGATAGATAGAATGATGTTTAGGTGCCTCAAGGCACTAGTGGTCATAGAGATGGTGAAGGTGATAAACTCTAGGTGCTTATGTAAATATTAAGGTATGGTCCAAGGAGATAGAAAAGATAATGAGATAGGTTCATAGTTGTGAGATAAAGTGTTTAAGAGAAGAAAAGTAGAAGACTGAGATTTAAGAAAAGGATCTCTAGAATAGCGAGTCAACCTAGAGTCCTTAGAGCACTCACTGAGACATTATGTCTCATCCCTTGTAGTTTCATGTTTTTACAGGTTTAGCAGGCGGATGCCTCATGGAAGGAGATTGGAGCATGGAATTGCT